>JANZYI010000002.1:0-1349790 GCA_033846785.1 Elsinoe necatrix | reverse complement strand
AGGACTTGACGCCTTGGTCTTGAGCGGTGCGTTTGGCGTTGGGGGCTTCGGCGTCGACTTTGGCGACTACGACGGAGGGTTCGGCGGAGAAGGTGGTGGCGAGGGATTCCCAGGTTGGGGCAAGGGTTTTGCAGTCTGGGAAGGGGGTTAGGGCTCGAGCATGTTTGATGGGACCCGAGAGATGGGGCCTGGTGAAAGGGACGGCTACGGGAAGGGGTCGACGAGGATACGTACGTCCACACCATGGTGCTGTGAAAGCGATGAGCACATCCTTGTCTTTGCCGATGGTTTGGGCAAAGGTCGTGTCCGTGAGCATCTCCACGTCGCTCTTCGCTGCCTTCTTTCCCTTGCTCTTGAGACCGGTCTTGTCCTCGATGAAGGCTTTCAAGCTATCAAGATCACGGCCAGAGTTGTAATCTGTGGGCTCCTTGCTCTTTCCATCGAACCATTTCAGCGTAGGGAAGCCCTGGACGCCGAAGCGCTGGCCCAAGTCGCGGTGGGCATCGGCGTCGACTTTGGCGATGGTGACCTTGTCCTTGACGTGCTCGTAGGCCGCAGCGAGTTCATCATAAACGGGAGCGAGGTTCTTGCAGTGACCGCACCAGGGAGCAAAGAACTCGACGAGTGCGGGCTTGCCGCTGTCCAGGACAATGGAGTCAAAGTTCTTGGGTAGTAGGTCGACGACCGCGGAGGCGGCGTTGACGCTCAGGATAGGCAGCGCCGCGAAAATGGCGGCACGAAGTAACATGATGGCGTTGGTGCTCACAAGGAAATTGTCGTCGAATGCCAATCAGTTTTGATTTGCGATTTGTAAGATCGAGCAGAGGAGCAAGTAGAGCTTGCAGCTTTCGCGGCGGGAGCTCCCCTGCGCCTTGCTTGGCGTACGGGCAGTCTACGACCAATGGAATATGCTACGAGAGGATCAGAGAGGACGGAGGTTCATCAAACTTGCACAGAGTCGAATCGGGAGAAAAAGAGAACAATGATCATTACACAGTGGTATCTTCATTACCCACCCTTGCCATGTGCAGCCAAGCAAGCGTACCTATGCTCGCGAGTGACCAAATATGCCGTAAAAGTGTGTTTGGTGCCATGCCCAATGCCCCTGCGCTCCATTTGCGTATTGGGAGCACAAATTCGCTATCAACGTATGAACAAGATCCATCGACTTCTCATCTCCCAATCTCATAATGCCCCCGGCCGCGCGGTCTGGTGGTCCCTGTACAAGCAGCCCTGCTCCTCCTCAATGTCTTCTGACTTCAGCTGCGATAGGTCGATCAGCCTATGATCTCGACTCGCCTTCTCGTCGTCGGTGGTGGTGATGGTGATGATGGTGGTGGTGGTGTCTGCCACTGCCTTCGCCTTCTCGTCCCTCTTCTGCAGCGACGCACCAGAAGCGATGGGTACCCCATGCTCCCTTCTGGCAGTCCTTGGAGCAGTACTTTGTCCGTCTGCAACGCCTGCACTTGGCGAACTGACGAGGCCACTGCTCCCACTTGCCACACTTCCAGTATGCACATTGTCTGATACCTCCTCTCGACTCGTCTTTGCGGCAGAGGTTGCGCATGACTACACCGGCCCAGTATTGCATGGATTCTGACTGTTGAGGCAACGTGGGGTGAAGAGCGTGCCGAGATGATGAGGGCGTGCGTACTGTGAATTTCTCGATAAGAGGGAATATGTTATATGATTCTGCATCGGGGGAGTCGACGAATTCGTTGTCCCAGTCTGCTTCGAGTTGTGCGGCGGTACGGCCGGCATTTGGGTCCGAGTCGAGTGCTGAGAGTTCTGGGCCAACCTTGAGGCGTGGGACGAGATGTGTGGCCTGGAAGTAAGATCGGAGGTTGCAGTACTTCGAGACGTAGGCGAGGAGCTGAAGGGACATGATCACATCCTCGTCGCGGGGCAGAGCAGACAGGAGGTTCGGGAGAGCTGGAAGTCGGCCGTAGTATGAGTCGAGTGTCTGTCGGACATTGGGAGGGGTAGCATTGACGACATTGACAGGGGGAAGTGGTTGGATGGGGTTGAATCCTTGTTGTGGTTGGGGTGTCGCCGTGCTGTCTTCAGAGTGAGAGTTGAAGTCATCAACTACACTGACAGTCGGTACCGTGAGAGTGACGGGTGTTGCACTACCGCCCCGAGGAATGCTCTCGTCAGCATCCTGCATCACAATATCGTTCTGGATACCGACAATTGGATCCGGGGATGCTGCGTTGTTGTCCGATGTCTCTGGTAGGCTATCATCGGCCTGTTCATCTTCCCAGCTCGGTCCCGATACGGATAGTTGGTGCCGAATGGACGGCCGGCGCGGCACGGCTTCCTGTGTACGAGCTGCTGATGGGGTCGAGGGAGATACGGGCTGTGAGGAAAGGTCGATGGTGTTCAGGGTTGGAAGCATAGACGGCAATCGATCGATGTCCTGCACTGGTCGGATGCCAAATCCACTAATGTTGTTACCAAACGGCGACGAGGTAAAGACGGTCTCGTTTTGGGGTGTTGATAGTTGCCGTCTGTGTTCTTGGACCTGTGGAGCTGGTGATTGTGGTATTTCGATCGGAGGTGGTTGTTGCCGTCGCGCGTGGGTCCTGCTGTGTGACCGGCGGGTCAGGGATGAACTTCTAGCCCTGAATCCACTCTGTGCCATCTCCTTTTCTCGACACTTTTCTATAGCCTGAATGTAGTTGTCGAGAATTGTAGCGACGACGGGGACCATGTCTGCTTCGACGACCCTGGTCCGTACCGCTTCGGAGCCCCTCACACCAATGTTGACAACACATTGAAAGGCGAGGTTCCACTTCCACATCTCCATGCTATCCTTGCTTCTGCCCTCCTTGAGGATGCATACCAGTCGCTCGACGCCGCCGTCGACGGTCAAGATGTCTCTTATTCTCGCACTGGATGTTGTGAGATAGGCGAGGTTGTTCAGCGAGTTGATGAGGGGCAGAGTGGAAGTGCAGTCGAGAGCTCGGCGGTCGTAGAGGGCAGGAGTGATGCCGACGCTGGCTTTGTTCGCATTTGGGATACTGAAATTGTTCTCCCTCATGGTCGATGATTATTGCATGCGTGAAAGGAAGAGGCTGTTATCTGGCGGTCAGTCCAGGTCGTGCGACGCCGTGAAACGGACTGTCTCACCCGGCGCCCGTGGACGGACAAGGACACGCCGAAAAATGCGGTATGCACCAGTGCTGACCAGTAGAGAGATGGGAAGAGATGCAAAGAGATGGAATACGGGGGGGTGTCGGACAGAGGTGTGAGCGTGCTGTCCAAGAGAAGGTTGTGTTGTGACGTCGGGTTTGATGTCCGAGGCCGAGACTGAAGAGAACAGAAGAGAAGAAGAGGCTGACAGAGGAGGATCCGAGACTGTTGTCGTACCAGTCCAGACAAGCTTGGCGAATGTCGCAGTCCTTTGTTTTTTTCTGCCTGTTTCCTGTTCCCTGTTTCCTATTTCTTTGCGGTGCGGGATCGTGAGAAGAAGATGGGGCGGGATTGGTGGTGATGGATAGATGGTGGGAGGATTTTGGGGATGAAGAGATGGAGGAAAGATGGAAAGGCAAGGTGGGTGGAGATGCGGATGCGAATGCGAATGCAAAGCCAAATGCGTTTTCGCTTCTTGGTCGAACTGCCTTTTCTCTCTCCTCTCTTCCCTCTCCTCTCTCCTCTCTCCTCTCCCATTCACGCACAGACGGCTCATTCCATTCACGGCTCCAACCCCCCCCCCGGCCAGAAACTCGCATGCAATCAAACTGGTCAAGTGCAGTAAAAATAACTAATCATCAATTTTCTTCTATTCCCGAGAGTATGTATCCATGACTTTGCTTGCTGTTTCCCTTGTGTTCCATCCATCTGTAGCCGTTCATCGGTCATGCTTGATGTGACGACAAAGAGGCGCCGTGAGTCGTTGCAATCCAACCGCCCGCCTCCTTCTAAGAAAAGGTTAGGTTAGGTTAGGTTAGGTTAGGTTAGGTTAGGTTAGGTTTTGGAACCTGGCTCTCGAGCCTTGGGAGGCAGAAGGGACGACTGGTGTCGGTGGTGCAGCTGTCAAAAAGGTTGCAGCCCGTCGACTGGACAGTGCACACAGTGCAGACGAGATCGACGGTCAAACCACGAGACGGCGAGACCAAGCGTCTGCTTGTACAAATCTAAAAGGATCCAAGAGGATCCACCCGCTAGCGAATCACACGACATGGAACACACAGGAAGAAGTCGAAGATCGGCAAGAGATGGCGACGGGCAGAGACAAGCAGGAAGGACGACATCAGTAGTCTGAAGCTACAGCTGCTAGCAGTATAGTATCAACTTCTCGACTTTGACTTTCGACTTTCGACTCTCGACTTTGACTTTCGACTTTGACTCTCGACTTTGACTCTCGTCTCTGCTCGAGCACTACTACTAGACACATGTCCAGCCACATGTCGGCGCCTCGAGCACGTCAAACCACACCACTTCCCCATCGGGCGCCAGGTCGCCCCCATCCGCGCAAGATCAGCAACCCCAATTTGTGCACCCTTTCCAATAACCCACCCTGCAATAATAATAATAATAATAACAATAATAATAATAATAATAACAACAGTGATACATACTTGCTCGCCCACAAAACCCATCTCCACGTCCACCGAAAACAGAGCATGTCCACACTGTCCGTGATCATGTCCACAACTACCCGTGATCATGTCCACATCCACCCCCTGAGCCATTTCATACCCCCTGTATCATCGTTATCATGGCCACGATGCGATGTGATGCGATCCAGCCAGACAAGTATTGTCATTGCAGAGCAGAGCCCACTTGCCTCGACAAAATAAAATTACAGGCCACCCGACCACGTTCCCAATCCACCCCTTGGACGCTCGACTGCAAACCCCCCAGCGCTCTCTGATCCGGGCGGATAACCACCCATCGGTCCTCGTTCCGGATCTCGATGGCAGCGTGTTCGTCGTTCGTGTCCTATGCCGTACTTTTGACATTTTTTTTTCTTCCGGACACTGCGAGTGCTATCACGCCCCCGTCACGATCGGATCATCGTCCGCGTGCTCCAACGTTGCCGTCTTCTCTTGTCTCATCCCACAACGGTCCGCGCGAGCCTGGCGTTATTGCATCAGCCTCCAACGGTGCAGTGGACTGTCGGCATTTTCGAGAGGGAGGTGGTGCGTGCATGCGTGAACCGGTGGTGGTGAGACAGATCGCTGTGCTCTTTGACAGATGCTCGTCACACGTACGGTAGCAGGCATGACAATACCATGTTGTTGCGTAGATGTACAGTATTCGTTCAGATATACACGTTTTCCTCTTCCCCTGCAATACCAACCAACCAACCAGCGCAATGCACAAGTCCGACCATTCTCGTGCCCACATCACACCAAATTATCCTTCCTCACCTTCCCAAACCCCCTGCTCAACATGTCCTGTATATCCGTACTCTTCCTTCCCATCCCTCCCATCTCCACCACCCTCTCCCCCTTGACGTCCACTCCCAACCCCTTGACCTCCCCCGGCCTGTTGCGAATCAACTCCTCCACCTCCCTCGCCCTCTGCTCCTCCTCCTCCGCCTCCCTCCCCAGCTCCACGCTGCTCTTCTTGTCCCCCCTCCTCCACCCCATCTGCAGCTCCATGGCCGCGGCCTCCTCGAACCTCTTCCTGACCCCGAGATCCCTCTCGAGGACCTGAAACGTCTCCGTGTCCGTCGGAAAGTACGCGGCCTTGACACTGCGCACCGCGAGCTCGAACAACAAGACCGACGCTACCGCCAGGCCCAGACTGGCCCACCACCCCGGGTTCCTGCCGAACCGGCTCACGAACCCGCCGCGGACAAAATAGAGCCTGTTGTCGGCGTAGATGCTGCTCAGGATCAGATTCCACAGGAACCATCCGCCGATACTGCACACGTTGGCCACGAGCGCCATGATGCTCTTGTTGTGGATCTCTATGCCCTGCAGTTTCAGATTGATCAAGATGACGCATGCCGAAAACGCAATGTCCCCCGTCGCGAACAGGTCGAGATCCTGGTGCGTCGAGAACTGCGCCAGTCCGTAGCACGTGTGCGACACGAAGAAGATGATCACGCTCTCGCTCGCCCCCATGAACATCCACGCCAGGTACACCTTAAAGTTGAACGCCTCGTTGCCTTGCCCTCTGCTGTAGAGCTCCGGCACCGCGATCAGCGTCGACGCCGAGAGGTCCTTTTCGAAAATGCCCAGGAAGATGACGCACAGCGAGGTGAAGAGCGTGTTGAACAGCGAGAGGGACCACGATTCGTAGTATGACGTGCCCGTGTACCCCGTGTACCGCTGGAAAATCGCCTGCACGAGGTAGAAGACAATTTCTTTCCAAAACGTGCCGACCGTGTATTTGGCCACGCGGACGTAGTTCCATCGCCCGTGCACGAGGACGAGTTTGACGAGGAACCGGAATTGTGCGATGCTATAGTCGGACACGCGCGCGGCTTGCAGGCCTTCCCGGCCCGTTATGCCGATGCCGACATGCGCCTCTTGGATCATGGCAATGTCGTTGGCGCCGTCGCCGATGGCGAGGGTGATGCTGTTCTTCACCCGGCGCCGGATGGCTTTGACGAGACCGGACTTCTGAGAGGGAGAGGCACGGCAGCAGATGACGCTGTCGGCGCTGATCGCGAGATCGAGGAAGAGTTTGCGGAGAGGTGGCTCAGATTCGACTGTCGCCAGAGTCTGTCCGTCGATTACGATCACGCTGTGGGCGATGCTGCCCGACGTGACGTCCAGGATCGCTGCTGCGATATGCTGCTCAAGCTGACCGATTTCTTTGTCCAGAACCGTCACGGTCGAATAGTCCTTGATCAAACGGCACGAGTGACCAATGTTGATGGCAGTTTCTCGCTTGTCGCCCGTCAGCATCCACATCTTGATGTTCGCTCGTCGAAGCTTATCGATTGCTTCGGGCACGCCATGCTGCAGCTTGTCCTCAATCGCAGTCGCACCAGTAAGCTCAAAATCTTGCTCGATGAGCTCGCCGGCCTTTTCGATGAGACTTTGACGATCAACAAGAGATGTGGTGGCATCCAGGTAAATCTTCTTCCACGAGTTGTATTCTTCTTGCTCGAGGAATCGATGACCATACAGAAGTGTTCGCAACCCTTCTGTGGCAAAGTCGTTGATGTGTTGAAAGCATCTTTCTATGATGGTTTCCTCATTGGCCGCAAGCGATTCTTCCACCAGCTCATCGTCTTCGTCGTACGCGGAGCTCATTTCAGACACAGCGAGTGATTGCTTCCTCGATGCATGCATTGATGGTCGCGGCGTGTAGTAGTCATCTACGTTCTCGGGCGGAGCGGAGACGTCGTTCTCACGCTCTTTCAGCCATGTGTCAACCTCGTCGCGGATCGGCTGCAACTTGGCGCTCACACTTGTCCTTCCAATAGCGCCAAAACTCTTCCGACCGAGAGACAAGCTGCTTCGAGCATTACTAGGGCGTCCGTGATGCTCGACCTGCTCACTGCGACGTCTGAGCGCTTCCTGAGCTTCAAGACTCTTTCGCCTATTGACTCTTGCCTCGATCTGATTGGTTCTCTGCCTGGCCAGAGTAGCGAGTCGCAGTCTGTTCATAACGATAGTATCTGCGCCTTTGCAAATGATTGCAATCCGGCCATCTGGGAAAGCTACTAGGACCGACATGCGCTTCCTCTTACTGGAAAATTCTACCACATCCAAGACCTGGTAGTCCTCGTATGTGGGCTCGGCATCACGGCCATGGGGGAACAGCTTGAGTGTGAGTCTACCCGCGTCGCGGTTCCATACCCAGAAATCAAGTTCCTTGGCAGCACGCACCAAGGCAAGCTCATCCGGGGAAGAGGCCTGGAAATCGATATTGTCTTCTTCGTCCCTCTCTGGTAAGCAAGTGTGGCAGAGTGCAATGGACAGCAACAGCATCCTCGCTTTCTTTGCAAATGTCGAGTGAGGTCGCTTCTGAATGTAGTCGATCAGAACCACGGTACTCAGCTCTGGCTGTGCCTTATCGGGTCGAGCGGAGGAGTGCCACTGGGATGTCGATTTGCGAGGTGTTTTGTGCCCATCACCGACAACATCGTGCTTCTCTGTCCTCTCATCATCCACAAACGGATGATTAAAGGACATGCGCGGCTGTGTCATTGGCTTCTTGCCTTTGCTCTTCTTGACCTTTCGCTTCTCATGCATGAGCGGTTCCTCAGCCTTCTCATGCAGATCAACATCATGAAGCCATGAAGTGCCTGCGACACTCATCTTCCGGAACTTCATCATGTTGTCTGTCAGAGTGCCAGTCTTGTCCGAGAAGATGTAGCTAATCTGGCCAAGCTCCTCGTTGATTGTCGACGTTCTAGCTTCGAATGGCGTGTTTGTGACTTCATCGTACATATCAATGTCGTTCAAAAGAAGCATCTGACAGAGCTTCACGATTTCCAAACTCACGTACAGTGACAAGGGGATCATGGTGTTGAACATGATGATAAAGCTGACCATGATTGGGAAGAAAGCAACTGTCGCATTCGACAGATACCATGAAGCTTCCTCGACCCGATTTCTCCAGACCTGGTAGGCAATCGTGTTGAACAGCGAGAGTGCGATAACAAAGATGACAATGATGATGACGATCTTGTTGACGATCTTCTGGAGATGCGGCGCTTTGATGCGAGGATTCTTGTTGGCATTCATGCGGATCTTGCACTCCTCACCTGAGTAGATCACCATGCCTATGGCTTCGGGTGTATTCCTGAGTACGCTGCCGCGATACATGATTTCATTGTTCGTGAGTGGTGCCGTACTTCCCTCGTACGTGATTTTGCCCTCGAAATTGTAGAGATCGAGGTTCGGATCTTCCACCACAAAGTGCACGCCTGAGTTTGCGATCGCTCGGGGGCCGTCGCATGCTTTGGCCAGGTGTGGATGGACTTGCTTGCTCTTGAGATTTGTCTCGCCGTCCAGTGCCATGGTCTCAACATTCGCTATGCCGTTCGGTCCTTTGCTATTCAGGAGTACCAGATCTGCCGGAACGGACTCGTCTCTCTCGAGCTTGACGATATCTCCAACTTTGATTTCTTGCCACTTCACCTTCTTCCACGGCTCGTCTTCATCGTGCAGCGATTTCAGCACGGTCGCTTCCTGGTTGTTCTCGACCTTATCGAGTCTGTATCTCCTCAAATCATCATAACCTTCCTTTCCGATCGAGAGCATTACGAAAAACATGAGCGGAACGATGGTCGTAAATTGTCCAGTGGTGCTGAGACCGGGTATCACTTGAAAAATAGAAACAAGAAGGAAATAGAAATTCGCCAACTTGGAGAATTGAGCCCATAGCTGGCGCGGGAAGAAATTCCAGAGGTTATAGCGACTCGAACGGATCGTGTTGCCGAGATAGTTTCTGCCCGTCCGTTCGTCCAGGAAAGAGTCCTTTCGCGACGGATCGAGGTCAATGTGACGGCCGTCTTTGCTTGGAGGAATCTCATTGATGCGCAGTACGAGCTTCCGGGCCTTGTGATAGCCGACCTTGACCTTTCGCCATCCTGCGTTCTTTTCTGCTCGTCGCTGTAGCCAGTTGGAGTAGTTTGGCAAAGCCGGTAGATTTCCCTCGACCTTTTTGAAATCTACCTTACTAACGTCGTCTGCATACCGCGGCGCATCTATCGGAGTAATCTCAACTGTGGTTTCCGAGCTCTTCTTTCCGCTTGTTCTTTGTGGTGTTTGCTGGCCAGTCGAAGGTCCAATCTCGCCCAGCTCCACAACAGACCTGCCATCGGCGCTCTTGTCCCTTACATTCTTGTGAAAGATGGAACTTCGTAAAGACAACCCTCTGTGTCTACCAGATCTAGGCGACCTGGGTCTGCCCGGATCAGGCGAACCTGATGAAGCTGGGGTCCCAGGTGCCGGGCCGGCAACATTCGTAGTGTCAAGTGAGAGCTTCGGCGAAGATGGCTGTGACTTGTCCAATTGCGGCACAGCCTCATCGCTGTTCTTGTACTTCCTTGGTAAGGATGGTCGTCTGTCCGCGTCCAAGGAGAATCGCACTCTTGGACTCTCGATGGTATTCCTGGCTGGTAGATCCGTCCCTGTAGTGCTCATTTTGGCCGAGTCGCTGGCCGATCGATGAGGACCTGGTATGATGCTCGTCCCTGTCTGGACATTCTCCTGCGGTCTTTCTGACTGCGTTGAGCGTCTCCGTACCTCGTCCTGCTGTTTGTCCGGCTTGTCACCGGCCATGACGGGCAAGGGTCTAATTTGTTATCCTCAGGACGGTTGCCAAGAGTCTGCAGCCATTGATCGGGGGTTTGGGGATTTGAGAGCAATCACTGCTCCGCGAGTGCCGAAACGAGTGTGGTGATGAGACCTGGGCTGAGAGTATCCCAACGACAAAAATCGCCAATACAGGCCGCGTGGTAGAGTTGCTAAGCCCTTGGTGGGCGTGGTAGACGGAAAAGGCCTCGGACTGACGTCGACAGAGTTTCGCTCGTGTTTGCGAGCCGCAAAAGGTGGGGAGAAGATCGGGGCGCACGAAGGATCGCAAAGTGGCCAGTGTCGGGATACTTGTGGCACGAGAGAGAGGAAGGACGTCCGGGCGGGAGAGAAATCAATAATGTCCGCTTTTGCGTGACAGATGAATAGCAAGCGAAGTATCGAGCTTTCCATTTGCGACGATAGAGCCCTGCTCTGTGTTTTCGCTGAATTTCGTCAAAACCCAAATTGTGGACAACGTTTTGCACCGCCGCAAATCATTGGCGGACCAGGGTTTTACTTTACCTACATGCAGGAACCGATCCGAAATTCCGAGGCTGAAATCGTCTATTCTACATCTACAGTTCATGGCGCATACCGGATACCTACAGCTCCAAAATTCCGGCTTCCTCCAATCTACGGTTGCTGTACTTCCTGTGCACCCAATCGTGTCCTAATGCTCGTTCCACAGTATCCATGATTCGTTTCCTTCGATCCTCGACTGCTCCCTTCCCAGCATGTTCGATGGTCAGCTCCTCCGTCGTCAATCTTCGTAGCTGCAAGTGTCCTGTCGGGGTATAGTATCGCACGACATTAGGGAAGAAGTGGTCCCATCCAGAATCCAGCATTGCAGGAATGTCCACCAAGCTCAATTCTTCACCAGCGGGGGTGCCAACCATTCTGTTCGAATCGCGAGAAGTAGACATGAGCAGCTTTGTCCACGACTTCAAAGACAAAGAACCACGTTTGATCATGAATCCAACCTCATCTACTTCCTGCTGAGCCTTCTCGAGATCGACGTGCTTGGTGTCCTCCTTGGAAAGATTGCGCAGTTCTTTCCAGAGCTCCTTATACAGCTTTGTATCCTCAGAGAATACGGCAAATGCTTCGTCCATAGCGTTGATCATGTCGGTGAGCCGTCCGGCCCTCCAGTAGGTCTTGATTAAGGCGTCGTACATGGAGATCGTCGGCTTGACCTCATACGGTGGCATCTGCATGGTGTCCCAGACTCTGTAGACTGCCTCTAGATCTAGCGAAGCTGGGTCCGGATGGCCTTTTGGCTTGGGCCGAGAAAGGACGAATGCCCAGTGTAATAAGCTGTCCCATACCACTTCTGTCACAAGGATACCAAAGTGCCTTGACACGTAGTCAATGACCCGCAAGCCTGTAGGAAGATTGTTGTTGATGCTGTAGCAAAACGACAGATTGTACAGGAGTCGCTCGCTTGGAAATAGTGGAGAGTCACGGTCGATCTGCTTTTTGGGGGCCCGGTCATCCTCACGCATGATTCGGTCCGCGTCAATGTCCCAGACCCTCGCGAGCAATTTCTGAAAGCCTTTCACATCGCCTTCTCGTGCTAGCCCGACCATGACGTGACATATAGTCTCTTCGTCAGCTTGGTGCTTGTGCTTGAGGAGCTCGCCAAACAGCTTCGTCGTGAGCTCTTTGATGCCGCCTTCTCGAATTTTGTAGTTGTTGAACGGCGATCCTGCGTAAAAGTTGTCTCGCGCGACCATGTTGAAAGAAGTGACTCGAGATCTCGTCCTGTACTCGGGGAGAATATCGTTCCAGACATGAGCACCAAGGTAGTTGTTGAAGCACGTCAGATCGGGCGATGCTTCGTCCTCCAGCATCCATGCCCAGAAAGTGCGAGCTGAGTCATCGTTGCCGACAAGATGACTAGCTCTCAGTAGGTAGCCATAGTCCTCCGACGACAGCTTCCGTCCAGTTCCTCTTCTCTTTCCAGCCAAAGTCCGCACGGCATGTAGATACTCCGAGATGACCCTTGGCAGTGGCGTTACCCGCATTAGGTGTGCGTTCAAATCGTTTGCTCCAGCGTGTTTCCGTATCAGGTCGCCAAAGACTGTGCTCGAGCACACCACCTCCAATGCGCCGGTGAACAGCCTATCAGGAACCACCACAACGCCATACATATCCAGCAAAGCTCTCATGATCCGATTAGGTGATCGCCAGGTCACAGCCCTATGTATCTCGCTGATTAACACCGAGTGGTCCGCCTTCAATTCCATCTCTTCTATAACCTCGCTCTCGCTCGCGTTGATCGGGCTTTCGTCGTAGCGCTGATTGGGCGTGAAGATCTCCCCCTCTTGCACTCCAGCATGGCTCCATCCCCTGTCTTCGATCTGATCTCTCAGCTCCCTCCCCCTCCCTTCTTGCTCTTGCAGCGCATCCGACCAACTCCCGGCCCACGGCCCAATTTGGTCAAACGTCGCGCTCCCATCCCTCATCTTCCGCGAAGAAGTATGCATCACCCGCCTCCCCGCTCTCGCATTCTTCTCCAGCTCCCCTACACCAATTGTCCGATCCCCCAACCCCGACCCCCTCGTCTCAGAATGTGCGAACCTCACGCGACACTCCCCACACACCCACATCCGCCTCCTCTCCCGCGGCCTGCATATCAGCGACAACGTCCGGGACTCGATCGGTCCCGTTCGAACCAGCAATGCAGCCATTGATGCTTGTCGCGCCAATGCCGTGACCAAAAAGGGGGTTCTTGTGCATGGAGTTGTTGGACCCCGAGCACCCCGAGTTTTTCTCCACGCATCCCCCCCGGCCTGCGCGGCCCGATGGCCCGGAGCTCAACGCACGGTGCAGCGGGGGAGGGAACGTCGGTTGCCAAGACTCTAAGGAGGGTACCTGCTGCGGTGACAGAAATATTTGCGCCGATGACCATATGACCGCAGAGTAGCGAAGCACGAACGGTATCAAGTGGAGAGACGAAGTAGACTTTGGAGCAAGCTAGAGTGCACAAAGCGCACACACGATGGCCGACGCGGAGGACGCTGCGCCCAATGAGCCGCTGGATCTGGTGCGGTTGAGTCTGAATGAGGTGGTGTTTGTCAAGTTGAGGGGAGATAGGGAGTTGCAGGGACGGTTACATGTAGGTCGCGCCATTTGATGGTCACCATAAGAGAGAGAGGGGGGCAGACAGGAATATCCAGAGGGGTGCGTGGAAGGGAGAGGGAAAAAGAGGCTGACGGACATAGGCATACGACAGTCATTGTAACCTGGTACTTGGGGAGGTCGAGGAGACGATATACCTTGTTGAAGAGGAAGAGGATGGAGAGACCACGCGGGTGAGTAACTGTCATGGGACAGTGGGCAATTGGCTGACAAGGGACAGACGCACAAGAAGCAGTCCGAAATGCTTTTCGTGAGAGGGGATTCGGTGGTATTGATATCGCCGCAGTCGCAATGAGGCTAGTAGATGATTCAAGGACCTGGTGGAGACGAAGATCAACCCTCTATAGCGGTGCAACATCGCAGTCGCTTTTTGCGAGGAAAGAGACTGGCATGCATGCGGGCACAAGACGACCATGAAAGCAGGCCCGGCCTCGACCACGTTCACCACGGTCTCATGACCGGGAATGGTATTAGCTAAGAGTAGCGGCAGGAGAGGCCAGGATAAGCACAGCTACCAATCCAATGCAAACCAGCATTACCACGAAAGCACCAAATCCACAAAATTACCACTTCCATCACCGCCCTACGGCACAACATCCCACTCACAAACCCCACCCCATCCCATCCCCACTCTCCCTTCCTTCTCTCTAAACTCCCTCGCGGTGACCCCCCTCCCATCCCTCCCCGCAAAACTCGTCACCGCGGCAACCTTGACCTTCTCCCCCGCCTTCCCCAGCTCCTCAGCCCTAACATCCACCCACCAAGCCCACCCATTGGTTTCGAACGGCACCTTCTTCTCCTTGCCCCCAAGCAGGAGGATATAGCAATAATACGGCCCCTTGCCCGTCCTCTCATTATCCCAATGCGGACACACCTTCGTGAACGAGAATCTCGTCACCCCTTTCTCCCGCTCCTCTCCTAGCCTGACCTCCCCCCGCTTCGGCTCAAAGCTGACTTCACTGATGCCTTCCTGGTGCGTGAAGCCACTGAAGCGCTTCGGTCCGTTCCCATACCCGTCGTTGGTGAGGTACTCGGCCCAGGTGGGATTGCGGTCATCGGAGCGGTAGAAACTGACCCTATCCTCGGGGAAATGCGTCCGGCCGAAATCCTCGTTCGTCTTGGTGAATTCGCTGGGGTTGAAGCCCTTGTTGTAACCCTGCGTGGCGCCGTCGACGGTGCCCGCGCCCCAGCATGCGTCCAGCAGCTTCCAGCCTTCGTCGATGAGGACGACGTTCCATGCGTGGCCGGACTCGTACGGCGGGATGGGCGAGCCGGGCCCGAGCGGCGCGTAGCCGTAGCCTTTGCCATGGCCACCTATCACGCGGGACTGAAGACCGGCGTGTGTGGCGAGGCAGGTGAAGAGGGAGGCGTAGCCTTCGCAGACGGCGAGACCCGTGGAGAGCGTGGATGCTGGGGTGGAGGGTTGAACGTTGTTGGAGAAGAAGGCGGCGGTGTTGTAGGCTATGTTGTGGTGGAGCCAGGTGAAGATGGCCCTTGCTTTGTCGGTCTGGGAGGGGAAGGGGGAGGTGAGTTGGTGCGCGACCCAGGCAGGGTCGTGGGAGGGGATGGAGGAGAGGGGGAAGCGAGCAGCGTGGGCGTCTGCGGTGGAGAAATCGCGACAGAGGAGACAGGTACCTTCTTGTGCGCTAGTGGCATTCGTCGTCCCGGCGGTGCCTGATTTGGGTTTTGAAGCTTTGAGTACAGACAGGTCTGGTCGCGAGGCTTGAGGAATTGGAGGGGGCGATGCTCCATTGGCGCCATTCATTCCAGTTTTGAACCCTGACAGTTCTGGAGGATCTGCTGTCGGACGTTTCGTAGGCAAGGCAGGGGCTTTCTCTTGAAAGCCGAAGCCTTGGGAAAGAGCAGACTTGCGAGGTGGTGGCGGCTCTGTTCTCCTCCCATTTTCTGATGGTCTCGAAGAAACCGAAGGCCGCTGAGGAAGTGCCGGTCGTTGTGGCAATGTAGGTGTCGATTTTGTCGAGCTGAGTGTTGGTGCTGGTGTTTCGTCCTTGCTTCGCTTGGGGGGCAAAGGTGGCAAAGATGCTGCATCAAATTCTGGCGCTCTTACAGTGTATACACTGCCCGAGGAAGTGGTTCTTGTGCTTGCACCGGTCCTGTTCGATGCTATTGAGTGTCCTGATTTGGTTGAAGCAAATGATTCTCGAGACCCCTGTCTAACAAGCTGATCGGGTGGTCTCCTTGAGGCAGTAGAGAGAGTCTCTGAGGGTCTTCTGGGTGGCAGCGATGGTCCATTGCTAGTCGGTCTCCTCGGCGGTAATGCAGGCGCTGGCTTGCTTCCATGTAGCGTAGGTGGTGGGGCAGCGGGCTGATTGCCCACCTCATGAGTGCTGCCGCCAGCGACTTCTGCTGTGGTAGCGAAGCTGTTGTCAATCAAGCCAGGCCGTCGCTGCGGTAGTCCAGGCGGGGGTGGCTTGGGTCTGGCACCGTTGGTTGTATGGTTGTACGAGGGTGGTGGGGAGGTGGGGACTGGTCCCACCTGCTTGAGGTTTAGGGCAGCGATACGCGCAGCTATCGATGTCGCGCCACCTTCTTCGGCCATATTTTGTGATCGCTAGTATCCATAGAATGTTTCACTACAAATTTGCACAGTCTTGGAAAAACGTGTTGTTGTGGGAGGAAAAGTATGGTAGAAAGGCGTGGTGGAAATGGGACGCCTGACACAGCCTCCAACCTCAGCTGAACGTGAGACAGTGGCTATAGTTAGTCAGGGCATGGCAGCGGCTTTGTGCAAAGTACGGCACAGCTACCACAAATGATGTTCGAGCGACACGAGGAGGATAAGGAAGAATTCATAGTAGAGTATCATTCATTTCGAATCCAACATAAGACCCAAGATGGAGCTGAAAAGGGAACGAACACTAGTAAGTAAGAGACAGTAATCCTCAGATAGCCTTGATCGAGTAGACATGCTGAACTTTTTTTCCCTTCGCAATTCCAGTCTCCCTGCCTTCCGCCCTTCCGAACTGTATCGCCCATGATGATAGACCGCTGTACTCCACGGCCTTCACGGCATCTTTACACTACCCGCACTCCTCATCGCATCTTATCAAATGAATTCAACGTCGCCCTGGTAACGCCCGCAGGTATCTGTAAAAGCTTTCGTAGCCGAGTAGCTTGAGTGGTCGTGATGTACATAAGAAAGTCGTTTCCATATAGGTGTGGTCGGGGTCGATTGGAGGTTGGCGGCAGGAACGGTGGACATTGTCCATCACGTCCGAATCCACTCCATGACTGCGCAGACCTTTAGTGTTCCGCCAACCTGTCATTTGCTTCTTAAATCGGAGGCAACTTCCTCTTCTTACTCTTCATCTTGTCGGTCGGCAAAGCAGGCGTGAGAAAGGTACCGCCTGGCGTCGTATGCGGGGACGGCATGGATGGTGCACCCTCTGTACCGTCCTTCTTGATGACCACGCCCATGTGTCGTCCGTATCGTCCTCGCCTGCCATTCCCCTCGTCCTCACTGACGCAACCCTCGATACCAATACCTGCATCCTTGCATCTCCCACAAGGTCGTTGTCTGTCGCAACCCTTCTTGCTCTTCCTGCATCGTTGGCACCTGGGCTTGGAAGATAGGTCCTCCTCGTCTGGGCCGAGTTGCGTGGATCCAAGAGACGCCTTGCGCGACGGCGCTCCAGATGCGGGCGACGGCAAAGTCTTGGTCTTCTTCAATTTCTTCTCTTTGCCGTTGATCGACGACATACTTCCTCTCGGCTTCGGTGGCATGAAGCTCTTCGAACCTCTCCGTCTCGAGACATCACTATCGTTGCCCGGTAATATCTCATCGCTGTCACCCTTGAAGGATCCGTCATTGTATTCATCTCCACTGCTGTCGACCACTTCACTCTGGACATTCTCGATGCGTGGCTTCTTGCGCTGCGGGCCTTCCTCCTTGATGGGATAGCGCGGTCCAGGTAATGCAATATCCTCGTCGTCAGTCTCTTCCTCATCGGACGACGCAGCTTCGGCCTTGCCGCTGAGCGCATCGTCGACAGTGGAGGTGGAAGTCCGTCCATGTGACAGATTCGAAGCGTCACCCAGGCGCATAAGCTGCAGCGCAACGTCTTCGTCAGAAATGACGCTGCCCACGGTTGGCTCAGGGGTCGGTAAGATTCCGCCAATGGAGCGACGAGGCTGATAAGTCATTGCTGGTCGGCCCCTGAGCTGGTGGCCATTCCCATTGTAGGGCAGCGTCTGGCCGTAGATGCCGTGATTCATGTAGTCAGACCTGCCATAGCTCTGTGGCGATGGCAATGGCTGGCTGTACATGAATGTTCGCTGGTTCGAGAACGGTAAAGGAGAAGCCATCTCGCCATTGGCGCGACGCTGAGGAGAAACAGAAGAGACGGAGTTGGTAACTGGAACCTGTGGTGGAACGAAAAGAGGCAGTTCCTGTTTTGTCAGTTTCAGCACTTGGAGAGATGTGCAATATACATACCGAGCTTTCAAATTTGGCGCGCTTTCTGCGTCCACCTTCAAGAATGTTGTCGACAGAGATCTCAGCACTGGCATGAGCCTCTGCCTTTGATCGCCGCGACGAAGTGACGGAACCGTTTCCAGTGTCACTATCACTGAAGCCTTCCAAACCGTCCACGTCCTGACTCTTCTGAGAACGAGCGCGACCTTTCAAGGAGGCGCTGATAGAGACGGGGGATGGTGATCTAGTCTGATTCGAGGTCTGAGCCGGTGGTCGCATCTCGAATGGTGGACCAAGCTTTGGCCTCTTGGGCGACGTCTGTACTGGCGGATCTGTGATCATTGGGACATCCTCCGAGACCTTGACAAAAACCGTCATGCCGTCCTCAAAGTTCTCGTATGCGGCTATCAAGATGTTGCCATTTCTGTCCTGGAAGCTAACACCAGGACCCTCGTACAGGCCGTAAAAATTCTTGACGGTGGTTATGATCGAGTCTGTAGTGTCGTGCTTGGAGATCATGACTCTCATAGGAAGTCGAGCCCGAGACTGCGTCACTGGGAGTAGCAATTCAAAGGTGACTTGCTTCTGATCTCTCGACCTTGGTGAGGGTCTGACAGAGTCGGCCCAGTGGGCTTTGGTCGGCGACACTGACATCCTTGAAGAGTCCGGTGTTCCTTGAAGCGGTATGAATGTCTTGAATGTATGGCTGGAAATTGGGGTCGTATAAGAATCAATCCGCCTGGCATATATCTTATCCTCGGCTACCGACTCGTCCACAGGCAAACAAGGGGAATATGCCATCAATCAAATATCTCTTGATTTGATGGTCGAATTGAGTCCTTCCAAGACCGGAAATAGTGTCTGAAGTGTATAAATATGTCTTTCTTATGTCGTATCAGAACCTGTCTCTGATGCGACTCGCTGGCGGCTAGACCGAGATTGGCTCAGTGGGATGGCGAAGGGCTGCACGCTGGAGGAGATTTAGTGAATGTTCGAAGTCCTAATAGATGATACAGTGTAAAGACAGTGATTTGGGACAGGAGATGATCATTGATTGTGTTGATGGGTGCTTGGGGAGTGATCGAAGGGGCTTGCATAGCCGCTTGAAGGCTCCGGAAGAAAAGGGAAGCGAGGAATGCGACACTTACGATCGGGACAGAAATTTGCTGTCTGTCCAAGGTCGCCAGTACCGTAACTACTCATCCAAGACGATATGAGTGAAGAACATGCTTTGGTTCTTGTTGTCGAAGGCTTGTCGCAGTGGGAGGAGCCAGGCTTAGCTCTCTTTCGGGCCCACCGGCAGAATGGAGGAAGGTGAAGAGAGATTGGAGAAAATGAGTGTCTGACCGATCCGTCGTAAGAGCAGGCTCTTGGAGCACTCAGATATGTATAAATGAGTCGACTATCTCTTGTGGTAGAGAGAAGGGTGGGCTTGCAAGTCAGATGGGCGAGGAGGAAAGTGGAGGGATGAATCCTGGCATTGGCTGGCTGGCTTTGGCTCTGGCGGAATCGTAGACGAGGAAAACCGTAACAGCAACACCAGAATGGATCGCCCGAAAGATTGTGGCATGGAATTCTATTCTTCTACATTCTACTACAAAGTATTGATCTTATATTCGAGCTCCGATTCTTTGTTCATTCCTCACGTATTGCGTGGGTTGTACGCTCAGATTTCAACGGTCACAACCCACCACCTTATCGAGTCCTTGGCCCCGAACATTATGCCATGCGCTCAGCATAGCACTACCCTACCTGCTAGAGTAAACGGACTCTGATAGTTGCCGCCAGCAGTATCTGTACTGACAGCTCTTTTCCAAGGACACGAAACCTTGCCAAAGCGATAGTGGTTAGGGTATGCTGCATGCTTGGACTTTAAAACCGAACGCCTGATAGCTTGAAGGGAATGGTCGCCAACGTTCGTTTGATCTCCTCCAATCGGCTTGCCCAACCCGCGCATCATGCATCACACAATTCAGCATAGGATGTGCAGTAGTCGCCGGGTCCCTTTTCTTTGCGAGTCAAACCATGTCGTGCTGTCATGTGCTGCAATCAAGGACCCGTCTCGTCTGGCGCACCATCACGAGGGAAAAGGGTAATCATGGCGATCCCTTCTGGTGCCCGCCGCATCCAGATCGAGTCGTTGAGGCAAGCTATGGGATCGTCGTCAGCCTCTGAGGGGAAAATCAAGCGGACGGAGCCCCGGCAGAACCAAGATATATTTCGTGTTGTTTTGTCTTGTTGGAAGGGCTATTCGCCAAGTTTCCTTCCCGAAACAATTGAAAGGGCCAGTAGGAGGCAGCCGAAAGTCTCCGCTTTCGCTTCAATTCTGGTTTGAGCCGAGGAGGACAAATAACCGTGAGGCAGTGCGTCATCCAATGGGGTTGACAGTGGTACAGTACTCACCGCTCCAGACTGTAGATGATTGTTTGCGCAGGACAGATCTGTGATTACTTGCTTGTCACATCGTGTTTGTCAGTGTCGCAAAGTGGTCGTCCCTGGACTCGATTGGCTGCTGGAAGCGCCTTTGTCCATCTGTTTCAGTTGTCTTCAACGGGTTTGACTACTGCGTCGCGAACGAGCTCAAGTAAGCTATCTAAGGGCTCGAACAGAGTCAAACCTGACCTCTGATGTCGCTAGTGACATACATGTGCAGTCAGAGGGATCCAGCGGCGCTTGCTGGTGGTGTCGTGTCGTTGCCGTCGAGGACCTACATCACGTGACTGCGCGTCCTTGTCGTAATCTGTCGGGGACACAAGGTGGTTCTCGGAAAACGCGCTCCGGAACCCACCTCTGCCAGACATCGAGACAGATCACGTAACATCTATGCCCGGGGAGACCGCTCGAAGCTCTCCAGGGGTGTCGCAAAATACAACTGAAGCTCCACATGGTCTTGAAGAGCGCAATATTTGATGGTTGCATCCATCACATTTGTGTCTGAGATATTTCATGTCATCAGGACGACGTGACGTCGGTCTCCCCATGACATGTCGCAAGAAGGTCTGTGCGCTGCGAACCAAAGCTTCCTGATCCTGCCAAGATTGCGAAGAATATTTAGAAAATGGACATCGAGCAGTGTCCAGCAGCATTTTTTTTGGGAGGTTTCTAATGCTTGAAAATTGTCCGACAATAAGAGCAATGGGCTCCCGGCTATTTCGAGAAGAGAGATGGCGTCGTACAGAATGCTTCGTGTCAACGAGATGCCGGACATCGCCTCGCCAGAGCTGCATCTCGCTCTTGCACTGAAATGAGGTCTTGCTCGAACACGATCGCGTCAGGCACAAGTCAGTGCTCGAGCAGAAGAGCGAGGTATCGCTAGGACATCAGATGCTGTAGCGATGCTTTTCACCAGAGACGCAGTGCCTACCAGCTACAGCTCTTTACGACCGGCAACAAAGCCAGTCCTGCCCTGCATCTCGAGCACATGTTGCAGCAAAAGGTCTGTTCTCCTTTTTCTCCACTGAATTCGACGTTGAAGAATGCGCCGGCTACTTGTCTGTGCATCGATACAGGATGCAACGGGTCCTTGTTCCGGACCTGGACGTTGGAGTCTCTTTTGAAGAGGATGTTGATCTGCCAAATTGCGCATTTCATTGGTCATGAGCATTTCTTTTGGGCCCTGGTTGCTGCGGAGCCGGGTGGAGACGTGAAAGGACTAGGGAACTGTTTCGTGATGATCGTGGTTCTTTGTAATTGAAATACAGAATTGTGCTTCACCAGGCAGCAGTCGTATATCAGCGACATGACTGCTAGTGCTACAGCATCATTGACCGCCAACGAGTCAATTAGAACAAAATCTAAAATTAATGAAACCGCCTTGTGAAATGAAAGCAACGTTCCAGAGAGCTTCGAGGACGTGTTCGAACAGGGTTCAGCCCAAAAGTTTCGCGAATGATGCGCGATGCCAAGATCCGGGAAGGTGCAGCCGTGTTTACCTCTGGTGCTTTCTCTGTAAACACTGTGCCAGAATCTTCATAGCTTCGACAACCAGCTGCTATCTCCAGTCTTCCCATCTGCATTTTACTACCGCAGTACTACACACACCACACTCGTGTCATGAGGTCTCATTCGGTATTCTACCCATAATCATCATCAACAACAACAGAGCCATCGCCAGCGCGTGTCCCAGTCGGCGCCGGCACCTTTAGGATTTTCTTCAGCAGAGAATCCACGTCCATTCGACACCGCCGTCTCAATATTCCGACTGCGAAAGGGTGCCAGACAGGAGCCATAGTCATTGAGACTCATTTACACGGTCACAATGGATGCTAAGGTACATATTGACCTCCTCGTCAATGCCGACGTCAGACAGCTGTCGCTTTCTTCGGCGGCAGGCTTGTTCTCTTTCGAAAAGCTTGAATACTAACACCCTGTAGCCACAACGTCCACTGCGCTCTCGCGCTCATGATGAGAACGCAGTACCAGTCCTCAACCAAGCCAAGACCGTCCACCAGCGCCACAAGTCCACGCCAGCACTCTCGACCCTCATGCAGATTGGTGCCCAAAAAGCGAAGCGCTCTGCTTTTCAAGATGTCAGCAATCAGCGCCAGATCCCAGCAAAGGATGACATCGCTATCGTCGGCAAGAATGCTGGCATCAAAGAGAAGGCGACTTCACACGTGCAAGAGGTGGTGGTGAAGGATAACTTGACACGCAAGCCACAACGTGTTGCAGTCCACAAGCCATCTCAATCACTGCAGTCCAACACCATCACCACTACATCTACCGCCAACAGCGTTACATCCTTTGTCCCTGTCAAGTCAGCGGACGTTTCGCGTGTACAGCCTCAACCGGCGCGTACAGTCTACCCAAAGAGCTCGGTATCTACTCTCAAGGAAGAATCACCCACGATAGACGAGATCCTAGCAGAGCACGATCGTGAGTTTAGGGAAATAGAGGCGGCAGAGGCACTGGCTCAGGCACAGCAAGAGGCGATTGCGTCCGGGCCTCTGGCTTCACACCCAGTTCTACCATTGGAGGCCGCAGCATTTAAACCATCAGCCTTTCCCGACACTCACGAGCAGGCACAGCAAGCTCTCCAGGCGGTACTTCTTCACGAACAGCAGCTTGAAGCTCAAGCGCAGGCACAGGCTCAAGCCATCGCACACGCGATTCCTCGCCGTTCGCAAGGGTATGACGAGTACGACGGAGCATCTCACGGCGACTATACCACTGTCCGCTCTTTGAACATGGGAAGCGACACCACCGGCGGCGCGACCATTGTTCTAGCTCCAAAATACACTGCTGCCATCCGTGCCGAGATTGCATCTGCCAAGGAACTCGTCGAGGCCAATCGTACACCCGAGGAGATTGAGGATGATCAGTGGGATATGTCGATGGTTGCAGAGTATGGCGAGGAGATTTTTGACTATATGCGCGTCCTCGAGGTATGTGATTGGACATTGTGTGAATCAAAGTTTGTACTGACTCGACAGGAACGCATGCGTCCCAACCCGCACTACATGGAGTTGCAGACTGAATGCCAATGGTCTATGCGTGCCGTCCTTCTTGACTGGCTCGTTCAGGTTCATGCTCGCTTCCAGCTGCTTCCAGAAACTCTCTTCCTCAGCGTCAACTACATCGATCGCTTCCTGTCATGCAAGGTCGTATCTTTGGCGAAGCTGCAGCTCGTCGGTGCAACTGCTCTCTTCCTCGCTGCCAAGTACGAAGAGGTCAATTGCCCATCCATCTCCGAGATCGTCTTCATGGTCGACAATGGCTACACCATGGATGAGATCCTCAAGGCTGAGCGCTTCATGCTCAGCATGCTCGCCTTCGAACTTGGCTGGCCTGGTCCAATGAGCTTCCTTCGACGCATCAGCAAGGCGGACGATTACGACCTCGAGACCCGCACCCTGGCCAAATACTTCTTGGAAGTGACCATCATGGATGAGCGCTTCGTCGGCTGCCCGCCGAGCTCCACCGCTGCCGCTGCACACTGCTTGGCTCGTCAGATGCTCCGCAAGGGTGACTGGACACCGGCCCACGTCTACTACTCCAACTACACGTACGCCCAGCTCCGTCCCTTGACTGCTGTCATGGTCGAGTGCTGCGAAGACCCTAACAAGCATCACGCCGCCGTCTTCGCCAAGTACCAGGACAAGCGCTACAAGAAGGCCTCATTCTTCGTCCAGACAGAGATGCAGGCCGGCTTCTGCCTCCAGCCACTGCCACCAAAGTCATCGACGTTCGGTCTGATGGATCTTTCACTTTCCAACGGCTGGCGAGCCATGAGCTGACGATGGCCTTCTGCATCAAGTCTACTGATCGGTCATGGTAATGACGGCAGCCAACGACTCTCATTTCTGATTTAGATTGGCGCAACTAGGGAATCTTACGATAACGACTGGACGACGCGAAAAAAGAGACACGCACTCACTGCTTTTCACGAGGGTCGATGAAGCCTTTTCCGCTCATCCCGCGCTCTCTCTCTCCCTCTGTCTTCCGCAACGCCTTAATTTCTCTTTCCAAAGCTTACGATCTTTCCTTTCCTGTCACTAGAATGACGCGGCTGAGGGACGGTTCACATGGTCGACGGACGGCGACTGGCCAGAAAGGCCATTTGATGGATGCGCACATCGTGCAAGGGTTGGGATGGGTCGATGATGTCGACGACGAATGGCTGGGTAACGAGTAGTGGGATGGATGGAAGGAGCAATGATACCCTTTCTGTAAATATTGGCCGCCGCATACCTTGTGGCTTTCCACTTTTCGCCATGATAAATGGTATCTCAACCAATCGAGAACATCTTTTTGTGGCAGTGGTGCGAAGGTGGCAGAGTTGATAGTGATGAACAAGAAAACTAGCCTTGGCGTTCGCGACTTCGCTCCCTCAGCCACCGACCCTGTTCGCTCTCCTTACCCATCCAACAACGACATCGAGTCGCATCAAAGCGTACTGCATGTATTCTCCGATACGCTAATGCACGTCGGAGTCCACGCGTAGTAGCCGAATCCGATCCAATGGCCCTGTGCAGTGGTTCCTGCGCGCCTTGTCCCACCACCTTCGGCTCCCCGCCCTGAGCTCGTAGACCCTCGGACATTTTAACAGTCCAATTGTCGTCACAATGCCTGTTCTGTGCGTGTAGACATATATGTAGATACTCCGCCGGTCTATTCGGCGTTTTTGATGAGTATTATTCCATGGCTTCTGCTCTCACACTCAGCCCTCCTGATCCATCTCTCCGTTCTATTCCAGACCACTCTCTATCCCAGCAAGCCTCCAGCGCACTTCATCAATCCTTTGATATGATTTCGCGCACCGAACAACAGCCGGTCACCGTGCCCACCGCTTCACTTCATGGCAAAGTCGCCATCGTCACGGGCGCCAGTGCGTAATCACCGCTCTTGACTGAACCTGACTGACCATCCCAGGCCGAGGTATCGGCAAGGGCTGCGCTCTCGAACTCGCCCGCCGCGGCTGCAATGTGGTCATCAACTACGCCAACTCCAAGTCCGGCGCGGACGAGGTCGTGCAAGAGATCGCCTCCTTCAACGCCGGCGCTCGGGGTTTTGCCATCCAGGCGGACGTGAGCAAGATTGACCAGATCGAGCGTCTGTTCCAGGAGACAAAGCAGGAGTTTGGAAAGGTCGATATCGTCATGTCCAATTCCGGCACCGAGAGCTGGAACAAGACCGAGGAGATTACGGAGGAGATCTACGACCACGTCTTCAACCTCAATGCCAGGGCACAATTCTTCGTCGGCCAGGCCGCGTGGAGACATCTGGAGGACAACGGTCGGCTGGTGTTGATGAGCAGTATCGCTGCTGGCTTACTGGGTGTGAGGCACCATGCTCTGTACAACGCGAGTAAGATGGCGGTCATTGGTATGATCAAGGCTTTCGCGACAGACTTTGGCGTCCGGGGCATCACTGTCAACGGAGTGGCGCCAGGTGGTATCAAGAGCGACATGTTCACGCAGAATGCCTGGCACTATATCCCCGGTGGAACACCCGAGTGGCCGGCAGACAAGATCGAGAATCTCATGGCAGAGCACTGCCCGCTGAAGCGGTGTGCGACTCCGGATGACGTGGCGAGAGTGGTTGCTTTCTTGTCTAGTGAGGATGGTGGCTGGGTCAATGGTGAGCTATGAAGCTTCGATAGAGCAGGACTGCGCTGACAACTCTCAGGACAAGTCATCACCATTTCTGGAGGTTCTTCACAGTAAGCGGTCGACGGGAGGCGAGAGAAGGGAGAGATGGACATGCATGGCTCTGTGTAATGAGTTGCCAGCAGCACGCTTGACGTGCTATGTTAGATACATGATGATGCATAGCTTCAATGAATACATTCACAAATACCGGACACTTGATCTTCTTTTCTCTAAGAATCGACCGGATGATCGACAGGTACACGTGGGGGATCTCCAGCCCTCAAAGTGAATCTCGTCCCGATTCCAGCCGAGCCACGTCCGAGATCGCAGGCACGTCATTGGTGATGGAAACTTTGAAGATCTAGAGAGTTGTGCGTTTGGGGTTGAGCAATCACAGAGTATACTCATACGATAGAATTAGACGCTTTCAGTCCTCCTTGGCACCACGAAGGTCACCCTTATCCCATCACCACCCGTCCTCACTCTTGGATACCCAGGGCCGCCTTGCTTGCTTCTTCCTACAGACCTTTACTCACCACCTCTCGACTCCACCGTTCGATACAAAACAGGATGCACATCCTCGTAACCAACGACGACGGTCCCCCCTCCCCGGAGTCCAGTCCGTACATCCTCCCCTTTGTCCGCCACCTCGAAGCCGCCGGTCACCTCGTCTCAGTCTGCATTCCCAACACACAACGCTCCTGGATCGCGAAAGCACACATCGTCGGGCAGGACGTGAAGGGCGTACCCTATCTCCCCTCCTCCCCTGCCTCCTCCCCCTCCCCCTCTCTCCTCTTCCCCGCAGCCTCCTCCCCCCATGCCCCATCCGGCACCCCCTCTCGCCCCTGGTTCACCATAAACTCCACCCCGGCCTCCTGCGCCCAAATCGGGCTGCACCACCTCTTCTCCCCCGCCCAGGGCCTTCCGCCCATCGACATTGTCGTCTCGGGCCCCAACTACGGCCGCAACACCACCGCCTGCTTCGCCCTGTCGTCCGGCACGCTGGGCGCCGCGCTCGAGGCAGCGGTCACGGGGTACCGCGCCATCGCCCTGTCCTTTGCCTTCACGAGCCGCGAGAACAGGCCCGCTGACGTGGCGGCCGCGTGCAGGCACAGTGTCAAGGTCGTGGGGCACCTGGCGTCGCACGCGGGATGGGACGACGGGGCGGTGGAGGGCCCGCATTCCGGAGCGGGAGACGAGGGGTCGAGGGGGAACAAGGGCGGGGTGGTGTTCACTGTCAACGTCCCCGTCAGAGAGGACGTGGAGGGCCGGGAGACCAAGTGGACTAGAATGCTGCAGAATAGTTGGGGGAGCAGCTGTTTCGAGGAACACGATCGCACCAGGGTGGGAGATGGGGATGAGGGGCCGCGAGAAGCGGAGAGGGAGATTCGAGAGCGGGAGACGGGGCAGGAGCGGGCCGAGGGCGAGGGCAAGGCAGAGAGTAAGGGACAGGGGGAGAGGCATTTCAAGTGGAGTCCGAAATTCACGGATGTTTATGAGAGTGTGAGACGGGGCGGAGAGGGGAGTGATGGGTGGGCGGTGAGTGAAGGAGAGACGAGCGTGACTATGTTGAGGGCGAATTTCATGCATATCGATGGTGGGAAGGGGGTCTTGAAGCTGTGAGGGCTTCCATACAGGGACAATGTTGTCTGGACTGATTTGTAAAGATCGCCATTAGACAGATTAGAACAGGATAAAAAGAGGGAAGAACGCAGGTATGGTTATGAGTAAGTAGATGCGCTTTCCTGTACGAGTCTCATCTTCTGTCGTGTAATGTACATCCCAAACGCCAAGGTTGGGTATCAATCCCGTTCTACATCCACTTCCCATGCCACGTCGAATCGCACACTCTCCTCCCCTCGCATGGCGATATTTAGCCCCACGTCTAGCACTGTCACCCGCCAACTCTCTCCCTCAACTACAGCTTCACCGACACCGCTCACCACACCTCCCAGTCCAAGCACCACATCAGGCTTGACGGCGAGAGGCTCACCTTCCAGTAAGGTCGTCTCCCCAGTCAATGCCTCATAGCCGCTGGGACACTCGATAGACACAACCCGCGCCCTACTACGGTTCATCCAGTCCACTACCTCTCTACTTTCGATCGCCAGTCCGACATCTTCGATGGATCCATACTTGACGCCATCTAGCAACGCATCAAGGATTAATGCTGGTGGCGACGACAACTTTTTGATCTGCGCCGATATGCCTGGCCATGAGTCGAGTCTTGCGAAGGCTTTGCGACCAATCGATTGAAGGAGACTGATCTGCGATTTATACAGTGGATGCCAGGACTCGGGCACGGAGAAGTCGCTGCAGGAGATGAGAATCTTGAGTCCACGACCGTACAGATGACGTGCCGCTGCGATTGCCTTGGCTCCTTTTGCGGAGTTACCTGCTAGAATAACCACGACCGGCTTAGGCTCGTGAGTATGGTTGCCAGTCGTGGAAGATTTAGAGTTGCGCCGTGATGAGCCAGTCAACGAGGGTTTGCTGATGTTGTGGCAGATGTTTGATGCTATGGCACGACCGGTGAGCTCGAGAAGAGTACCAGTCGAGAGTCCCGGTCGACGAGCGTAGTCTTCTTCGATGCGGCGCAGACGCTCAGGCGGAAGGAGAGGACAGGGATGAGCAGACCCGGCTATTCGTAGTCGATGCTGCAACGGGCTGAAATGAGCTTGAGCTCGAATAGATGACGTCGAGCGATTCAAGGAGTTGGATGAGATGACCGAGGAGTTGAGCGGTCGTGCATGCGCTGGGACGTTGCGGAGAGCCCGAGACAGCGATCGTTCTTCGAGCGTACCACTCAGTGTTCGCTCATTTGGCTTCATCCTTCGTGATCGTAGAGATTGACGTGATACTCTGCCACTTGTAAAATCTAGTTCAGTGCCAGTCTCGGATGGAGTACCCAGTTCGCTGTCTGCAGTCTTCAGTGGTGGCGAGAGAACATTTTCGGTAGGATGGAGGTTCTTCCCTCCATATGTACCCGGCCTAGCCAACCTGTTATGACTGACTAATCTGTCTTCATCTGCTGTGGTGTCGCCAATCCGGATCTCATCGAACACGGCCTGCTTATCAAACTTGGAAAGGTTGGCCTCAAAGTCAAAATCGCCCATGTTCTGAACGTCGCTAGCGTCTTCAGTCGCCCAGCCATTCTGCAGCGCTTTCTCCTCGTCGAGAATACGCTTCTCGGCTCGTCTCTTCTTTGCCGCCTTCTTAGGCTTGACTGACTGCGGAGGAGGGGTCTCGGGAGCAGCGCCCGCAGTCTCCTCTAGTAAGGGTGTTGAGCGCCAGCCTCGACCCTTCTTGGTAGTCGTGCGTGATGGTTGAGGTGGCTTGGATGGCGACGGCTCGCCATCTGTGACCTTTCTTGGACTGACAAGTGAGATCGGAACGACTTCTGCTGGTAACTCCTTGGCCGGAGTGATCAAGGTCGGCGTAGCAAGTTCGTCTTCTGCTACGGGACGGGCAAAGCTCAGTATCGCTGGATCAGAATATGTCGGCGCAACTCTAATGGGAAGTGTGCTTGCACCAGATGGGAATTGTGGTCTATATATGCTAGAGTCGACAACCTCCAGATCCGCAATCTGATAGCTCGGTACAGTCCACGAAGGCGCTGTTTCACCGGTCTCCGGAAGGTAGACTTGCTCGAGAAGTAGATTCTGATCATGAATGTTGACGACTTTGCCGGTCACTGAAGGCCGAACAGATCCAGGTCTGAGCTTGACGCTGACGGTCATGCCAATGAAGGCCTCCGCCATAGTGACGAGCTGACCGATATGATGCGACACGAGAGTAGTTGCTCACGCCACCAATTGCTCGATGTCCAGCCTTATGCGCGTGCCATTGCTGTCGGGAGGGAATTATGGTGAAGAACCAGTTGTGTGCGATACTAGCTCAGACACGATAGCTCGACAGCGCTCGATGCTGTGTCGACGGAGAATTGTCAAGCAAGATATTGCAATTCATTTGAACAATCTGGCCGTTCTGGTAAGGCTGAAACAATTTAATTGCGGGTCGAGTGAGCGACAGCAGAGCCGCATTGGAACAGCTCAGCAACACCAGGAGATGAGGTTTGGCTGCCCGCGGTGAAGGCTTGGCATCGCCGGTTCATGTTGTCATTGTACAGTACCTTCATCACCTTCCATCTACCACAAGTACCCATTTCGCAAAGCTATCACTCCAGGTCATTTGAATCGCATAGCGCTGTTTGCTCTGGTCCGACATTGCACAAAGCCCTAGGAGATCCGTATCCCACCACTCCAGCCGAAGCAGATCCCAGCCCTCCCTCATCATGGCTACAAGGAAGAAGGTCCTGCTCAAGGTCGGTCCATATCATGATGACAAAAAGCGACAATTCCAGCTGATGCACTCAGGTCATTATCCTTGGCGACAGCGGAGTCGGCAAAACTAGCTTGATGAACCAATATGTAAGCATGCTCCGACTATACTGAGCAGCAGGAGCTCATGCATCAACCAGGTCAACAAGAAGTTCAGCGCGTCATACAAGGCCACGATCGGAGCCGACTTCTTGACTAAGGAAGTGTTGGTTGATGACAGATTAGTGACAATGCAGGTATGAAGGACTCGAGGAACAAGATGCGGATTAGTGATGACATGTTATAGCTTTGGGATACTGCTGGACAGGAACGTTTTCAGTCACTCGGTGTTGCGTTCTACAGGGGTGCCGATTGCTGCGTACTGGTATACGATGTGAACAACTCCAAGTCATTCGACACACTGGACAGCTGGCGGGACGAGTTCTTGATCCAAGCTAGTCCCATGGATCCGGAGAGCTTCCCATTTGTATGGCTATCTACATCCCCCAACATTCAAGGTCACTAACCTGCTCAGGTCGTCCTTGGAAATAAAGTGGATGTCGAAGAGAGCAAACGCACAGTGTCGACAAAGAGGGCCATGACTTTCTGCCAGTCAAAGGGTGGCATCGCATACTTCGAGACCAGCGCAAAGGAGGCCATCAACGTCGAACAAGCATTTGAGGTCATCGCCCGCAACGCGCTGGCTCAAGAAGAGTCTCAAGACTTCAACCCAGACTATCCAGAGACAATTCCTGTCAACTTTGACGAACAACGAGACGGATGTTCATGTTAAGTCTGTTCGTACATTGGCTTTTGGGCCTTGCATGAATGAATGGCGCATCGAGGACAACTACTCTATACGAGGCTTCGGCAGCCTTTGCAAAGTGGAAGCGAGTCTTTTCTTGGTTTTTGATAGTCCATCCTGAATACCCAATCAATATAATGTGCATATCATCCGGTATCTGTCGCAAAACACTAGCCATATCACGTGCGGGCCATTGATCACGCGAGACGCTCTGATCGGAGTTCTGGACGTTTTGACGTCTCTCGGAACGCTGGTCCGGCCTCACGATAAACCTCCAACCACCGGCACATATTCTCGACTCACGATACCCTATCCAATCTTTTCGCAGATTATACCGACAGTCGCCGGTCGATGTTGCAGATATCAGCACTGTCACAATCGCCAATGATCACACGGCTGCCTCAACGATAAACCATGGCTAGGGACGTACCCCCTTTGGCCGCGCATGACACATCGGGGAACAACCAGGATGATTCGAGGAGGATCTCAGATTTTGAGACGGCTCCGTTGGAGCCCGTAAGATCAAAGGCACAAATGAGCGAGCGGTGGAGGAGAATAGTAGGGCTGGCCCTGTTGTTCCTGACGGTCATACTATGGACGGCATCCAACTTTCTCGCAAGCGTACGCCGACTGGATGAAAGAGATAGAAATATACTGACACTCTCAGACGCTCTTTGCTGACAATACATACTCGAAACCCTTCCTGGTAACATACGTTAATACCTCGTTCTTCATAATCCCTCTCATACCCATGTTCATCCGCCAACTCTACGCCGACCCATCATGCCTCACCAACTTTCTCTCCTCCTTCCGCCGCACTTTCTCGAGTCCGCCTCCTTCGACCTCTCCAAGCGAGACTCTCCTCAAGCCCGACTCACCTCGCCTCTATGCGCCCCGACTCTCCATATCTTCCTCCGAATCTCTCCTCCCCCCGTCCCACAACGGAGCACCTCTCCAATCACCTCCACCGAACCCCGGCGCCCGCGCACCCAGCATTCGCTCCCTCCTCACCCCCTCCTCCTACGGCCTCAGCACGGCCGAAACCGCACGCCTCAGTCTCGAATTCTGCCTCCTCTGGTACCTAGCGAACTACTTCGTGGCCGCCTGCCTCGAATACACGACCGTCGCCTCCTCCACCATCCTAACCTCCACCTCGTCCGTCTTCACCCTTTTATTCGGCACCCTCTTCGCCGTCGAAACCTTCACCCTCCGCAAGCTCCTCGGCGTCTGCGCATCCCTCGCGGGCATCATCCTGATCTCCTCCGTCGACCTCTCCGGCAGCAGCGACAAGAACCGGGGCTCCTTCCCACACAAATCCATCCGCGAGCTCGGCGTAGGCGACGGCATGGCCCTCCTCTCCGCCGTGCTCTACGGCCTCTACGCAGTCTTCATGAAGAAGCGCATCGGCGACGAATCGCGCGTGCACATGCCCCTCTTCTTCGGCCTGGTGGGCCTCTTCAACGTACTCCTCCTGTGGCCGGTTTTCTTGGTCCTGCATTTCACGGGCGTCGAGACTTTTGAACTGCCACCCACCGGCAGGGTGAGTATGATTATCGCGGTGAATAGTATCAGTAGTTTGGTCAGCGACTTTGCGTGGGCGTACGCGGTGCTGTTGACGAGTCCCATTGTCGTCACCGTGGGACTGAGTACCACCATTCCGTTGAGTTTGATCGGGCAGGTGCTGTTGAATGGACAGACGAGTAGTTGGGTGTATTGGGTTGGCGCCGGGGTCGTGGTGGGGAGTTTTGTGATCGTGAGTGGTGGGGAGAGGGTAGAGGAGACGCATGGGCATCTACCCCCGGCGACGGATGAGGATGAGGGGGAGAGGTTGATGGCCGGGGAAGGCCAAGATGGAAGAGCATCAGAGCGTTGAGGGAATTTCGCACAGAACACATTCAAGCATCTACTTCAAACACAGTGGGCCTGTTTGTGGTGATCGTATCTGGTTGCTTGTGACCTGGGTATCGCTGTTCTATCGTTGCCTCGTTGTTGGAGAGAGAGCCTGTTCCTCCGGGCTGCCGTTCTTTTCATCACTCGATGTCGTGCTTGAGACGATCCATGCCGCGAGGTCGTCGAACCATCGGACAATATCACTGGCCCTTTTCCAAACCAGGCTGTATTGTGCAAGTCGTGATTCTATCTCCTAAACGCCGCCTATATTAATTCCCTTTCTGGGCCTTACCCATCCGCTCAAAACTCCTCCTGCTCACCCGAGATGATCAAGTACTCCAGTATGTCGCTGAGCGTGACGATGCCTTGCAAATGACTCTTTTCGTCAAGCACAACAAAGCGATGCACCCTGGATTTGCGTAAGATGTCGAATATGCTGTCGAGGCGATCGTTGAGGGTGCAGGTGTAGATGCCTTGGAATTCCTGTTTGCGTAAGTTAGATACGTGCGCCAGCCACGGGTCAGTGACTCTAATGAGGATGGATCCACTTACCTCAGGACGTCTCAAGAGAGCATCGCCCACGGAGATCTGAAGGTTAGTCTCATACTCGTTACCGTTCTTACCGGACTGTATGTCTTTGAAAAGGGTGATAACATCGACTGCTTCGAAGATATTGAGAACGACGCCTGCTACAGTCAAATTCGGACCCTGGTAGCCGGCGGATTTTGACGTACCTTCATCATTAACGATAGGGACACTCGAGATGTTCTTCTTGACAAGTAGCTGAATCACATCGAATACGCTGGTCTCCATTTTGGCAGTTGCCACGTCCTTGTAAGTACCGAGGTTGATATCCTTGAGCGGCTTTCGGAGGAATTGCAGTTCCTTGACGTTGACGCAAATGAATTTCAGAATGCGATACTGTGTGATGACGCTTACGACCATCTCTCGTGCCGTCTCATCGTCCACATCTACGAGCGGTATTCGGCGAGCCCTTGTTGAAAGCATCTTTTTGCAGGCTTCGTAGAGTGATTTCATGGGATTGATCGATATCGTTTCGATTGGCTGGACGCCAATTGCTTTCTCGACTTCTGTAAGGATGTCAGGCTCCGCTCCAGATCAACAAGACCAATCTGCCCACCTCTCAGACTGCTGAGTCGAAGACCTTCTCCTCCCACTGCCCATTGATCCGGATACTGCAGGTAGTACTGAATGATGTTGAGGTAGTCGGACGTCGTCAGAAGACCAGCAAATGTCGAAGTCTTGGAGTCCCATAGGGGTGCCGATACAATCGCTTGCATATGTTAGCCTATACTCCGAGTATGTTTCCTTGAATACGGACCGTTCTGTTGCAGGATTGTCAAGCTCTTTTTCACCAGTAACGAATTGTCAAGTACGATAAGACGGTAACTGAGAGGAAGTACGTCGAAGCTACGACGAGTCTTCAAAAAGGACCGTACTTTGAGCTGCAGGATATGTGAGCATGTACATTATCCGGCGCGTGTTAGGTATGCTCACCAGCGCGTTCGCTTGGTCGTGGTCGAGCTGCGACATGGGCTCATTCCCTCTTGATCCGGGTCTTTGTGAGGACCGAGGTCGTAAGAGGTCGCTCGGTGCAACGAACGCAGGGGTCGTGCTTGGGAGAGATGCGGTGGGTAGTGGGTTCGTGGGTTGCGCTTCAGGAGCTGGTGGGGCTTCGCCCGGTTGCGACGGATCGCTCATCTTGATTGATTTGAGACTGTCAGCATATCGTTTTGCACAGCGATCCGACCAAAACAGCGAACAATTAGTGCAGCAGCGGAGTGGACGTCGAACGCGAAGGAGGTGTTACAAAGTGAAGTTGGAAGTTGCGGCTCCTTTCCCCGCGAGCAAGCAGCGGGGTGCCAAGCCTTGACCAGCATGCAAATGACAAGGTCTTCGGAGCACATGTGGAGGACATATATGACCACGTGTAAGATTACATTGCTTGTTCAATGGCCAAAGCGCCTCGCAAGCTTCGCTATAAGCACACCGCCACTTGCAGCTCAACCTTTTCCATCTCCGTCATGTCATCATGCTCCTGCCACATTCCTCCCCTTTCAGTGTTATCCTTCGGACTTCTTTTCAACAGACGGTTTCCGGTCTTTGCGAGCCGCCTCTAGTGCCTCGGGGTTGAGCTCAGGCCCGGGTTCATGATCAGCTTCTTCCACTTCCTCGGCGATGTCGCTGGGCACGTGATCGAGCAGTTGCCCACTCTCGTCCAACTTCTTCTTCTGTTCCTGTACAATAGCGTCTGCCTCGCTCAAAATACCGCGTTGCGAAGATGGGTCGCCTTCGACACCGATTGGCTCTGTCTTACGATCGACAGTTTGCTGCACACGCTGTCCGTCGAATCTGATGACCATACACGACAAGTTGTCGGTGGAGAAGCGAGACAAAGCATGCTCAACAAGCATCTTGGATGCGGTTTGAGGATCTTGCACACTCCGTATAAGATCGACAGCTTCTTGATCTGAGCAGACGTCCCAAAGCTGTCATTGTCAGTAAGGCATACGTTCAGGTCTGGAGATGGAAACTTACGCCGTCGCATGCCAATATCAGGAATTCATCAATGTCCGGTTGAATGACAGTCTCTGTGGTGTATGGATGTCCAGTGACGAGGTCCTTCATATAGGCATCGCCGAGGGCTCGCGTGACCGCCAATACACCATTGACACGATTGTTGAGAATGAGACCGCCAGCACCAGCGATTCTCTTTCCCTCGTTCTCATCGCTGCCCTTGTGGTCGTACGACAAGCGGAGGGCCTTGCCGTTCCTGCAGAGAACGATGCGTGCGTCGCCAACGTTGGCGGTGTATAGCACACGTTGTCGCAACGCAGCTTCGCGAAGCTTAGCTTCCTGATTCGATGCAGTCGACGCGGTCTCCGTCTTACCGGAAGACGAGTCTGAAACAGCTTTGACAGCGGCCGCTGCAGCTGGGGCGATTGCGGTAGATCCGGTAGCAGAATGCGAGTTAGGTATCCTATCCTCCCAGCGCAAGACGGCAATGACGGCTGTGCAGCCACTGTTCTTCAATGGCAGCTTTTCGAGCTGCTGATCGACTGTGGTAAAGGTCTGGTCGAGAAGTTCGGGAATTGGGGTATTAGGATTTTTCCGAATAATGTCCTCGAGCAAGACGTGGACCTTCTTACCGCACCAATCGGCAGCGAAAGTTCCGGCGTGGCCATCAAAGATGGCGAAGTATCCATTGTCGGTCTCCACCACAGCTTGCGCGTCTGCTACGGCGCTGGATTCTGTACTGCTAGCACGAGACTTTGTCGAATCTGAGCCAATGACAGGCGCGGGCGTGCTCAAGAAGTTATAGAGATACGCGTGGGTATCCTCCATCGTGCGACGGCATTTTTTGTTGCGGTCTTCGGTCACGCCAACGCGGAAAGTCGACCGCGGCCCAGGTATTGATTCGCCTGCCGAATTGTTCAATGAACCCTGAGGAACACTGAGCGCCGGATCCGTACGTCCCAGCTTCTGGATGGGAGACGCCTTGTCTCCTTTCGAGTCTGGTGAGCTAGCCATTGGGAAGTGTAAAGACTGCTTGGCACTCGACAGCATATCCCGCGCGCGGGCAACACCTGAGCTCCTCCTCTTCTTCTCGCCAACCGGACTATGGTCGTCAGTAGACTTGCGAGCTGGTGGGCTCTTGGGTGTCGACTTTGTGTCGTTCACAGTGTCAGATTTGATATCGTTCTTGTCAAAAGCATGCTCGTTCTCCTTTGGTGACCCAGAGGAGCCAAACATTCTATTAAGAAGACCTCCAGAACCGGAGAAGCTCCTCCTCTTGTTCCCTGCCAGCTTGGGATCTATGTTGAGAGGTTCTTGAGCTGGAGTCCTGGCAGATATGTGGGTGGAGGGGTGAGCTGTAGGCGGTCAGAGCTGTTCCATTCGTGTTCGGTCATTGTTGGATGCCGACGCCAATGCGTCAAAGGATCACAGGCGACATACCTACGGATCGCAAGGGATCAATGCGGATGAGGTTGATTCAGTTGTTCGAGTATATTCAGGCGGAGACAAATGCCCTGCGTGTAGTGTGGTGTGGGGGAAGTCTCGCAGGGTGTAGGTTGGTTGATTGATTGTAAATGGATGGGCAATGGAGATCGCGGGCGACCCTTGTCAGCCCTGAAACCCTGAGGGCGATTGATCGTCTGCGTGCTGCTCTTCAATGTTCACCGAGGCGATTGGACGGCGAGATGACCACGCACAGCTCACTGCGCTCGATGTGAGAAGAACTGGTGTGCGATCGAAAGGAACTCGACAGTGAAAGCTGGAACGTTTCCTCGCCCTCGAGCGGCGCCTGGATTGACGACATTGGCTCAAAATGGGGCTTGGCTGGGCTTGCCCCGCAGAGGAAAGAGCGCGGCCATTGCCATGTCATTTGACAGTCACTTTTGTCTGTGCGCTTACCCTGCACATTTCACGTCTTCCTGACACATTCCATGGTTTCCTTGATCGTTTCAACTTCTTCATTCCTGGCATTGGCAACTCTCCTGGATACCATGAGGGAGACACGGTGCACAATCAATCTTCGACTTCAGAGCATCACAAATATACCATCTAAGACATGACGTTGCGGCTCGTTGCGACGTTGTAATGGGTGCATGGGACATGCGCCACTAGCCCAAGTTCGCGCTACATCCACATCCACATCCACATCCACATCGGCGCGGGACGGACGTCTTGAGTCCGATATCCTGGTCCTTGATTGGACCTGTTCAATATTCCAAACACATGCTTGCGAATTGGAAAGTGGTATCTTATGGAACAAACGCTAAGATGCAAACCCTCATCACCGTCTAAGACTATCGAGTCGTGCTTGTAGATCATCGTCGCCAGGATCTCCACCAATTGCTTGGGCCACTTTTCCTTCAGCAACAGCATTGCTCTGTAGACCTTGCGGCGTGTCGCCGAGCTAGGGAATATTAGCGATATTCGTCGACAAGTATAGATCGAACTTACAGCCTGTCCGAGATCAACACCGATCTCGTCCAGCACTTGGTTGACCACCTCCTCTCCTTCTTCTTCGTCCTCGACACCAGTCACATCATCGATTGCATCGTCCATCATCTCTTGTCGCTGGTCCATGATATCGTTTTCCCTCTCAAACTCCATCGCTATCCTTGACAGCGCAGGCAGATTCATCTGTCGGTTCATACTGCCTAGTAGCTGCGTTGCGCCCTTCATCGACTGCATCATCTGTTCATTACTTCGGACCGTCTATTGCTGTCAGTGGAAGGCATCCCACGTACTCGAGTATTTCTCTGACCTGTATCCGTAACGAGATGGCCTGCAACTGTGTCCGCATCTGGTAGAACTTCTGAATATATCTTCGCAAGTCAGTCGTGGACCTGCAAGCACTGCCCAGCTGAATCATACCTTCGCGTCCGTACTAGATCCTTTGCTTGTATTTTCACCGCACCCATCTGCCCGTTCTTTGCATTCTTCTTGATGTCTTGGACCAGCTTCTTCTCCTGGTTCTCCAGCTTTGTCCTCTCGCGGTCAAGCTCGCGCTGTGTCTTTTCTAGAGCTCGCTGATGCTTCCTAAGACGCTCAGCGGGCGTCATGCGCTTGCCAAAGGCCCATTCGACGATCTGAGATGGTTATTAGCATGTGAATGGTGGGGCACAGACCGCGCGACCCTCACATTCATGGCCGAAAGCACTGAAGGCACAATCGCAATCAGGTAGGAGGTTGCAGTGACCGTTGATTGAGTACTGATAGAAGTAGCGAGCTGTGAGATCGACAACAACTAGAAAGCTGCCCAAATGACTACTTTGGTGCCTGGGTGAATGACGTGGGTTCGTCCGTGTATCTGGGACAAGGTTGCCCGGATCTGCACTTGAGGAGACCCGCTTTGGAGCGGCTCGGCGCGATGCGGCTCTGTCGTAGCGTCAAATCTTGCGCCCCGTCATGATGCATTCCAAACCTCTGCTTGTTGCTCCGACAAAACCCTAAGACCAGTCAGCGCCACTTCAGTTCACTTCCAACACAGCAAATGATGAAATACGGATCATAGCGAATACATGAATGACGACGCTATGGGTTCCGACGGACCTTCGCAATCAGGTTCGGCCTCACCCGGACCGAGCTCTTCTGGAAACGCGCGACAGAATGAGCGACCTCAGTACATGACTGTCGGAAGCGGAACAGATCCAGCCTATGCAGCGCATCTCAGATCTCTGATAGACCAAGATTCTGGCTATGGAAGTCTTGCGGACGGCGAAAGCGCTGCAGGAGGATGGATGCCGGATTCGCCTTCTTCGTTTGGGACTCCTGACCGCCTTGGAGGATTCGCATCAGGTAAAATCAGTGTCAGAAGGTGCGCTTCGGTATGCTGATCTCCGATAGATGAGACAGAAAGACGAGCCATGGCGAGCCATATCCTCCAGCTGCAGTACAACCAGAATCGCACAGCTCTGGCGCGAGCCATCACACAGACAGTGGATGTGATGAAGAGGTTGCAAGATATGAACGCACAATGGCCAGCACATTATCCGACCGTGAAGCGACCACCTTCGCCGTCACCGAGCAGACCGGACCCAAGACCTGGCCTTTACCACACGCAGTCAACCCTGGAAAACCACCAGGAGCAAAAGCAGCAACGACCATCAGGACTACAAAGAGCAGGCACATCGTTGGGCGAGCTCCACTCACGGTCAGAGTCGCCGCGCTCGCATTCAAGATCACAGTCTCTGGAGCCACGTTTAGTAACGCCCCAGCTTGCTCAGCAATTTTCCGTGCTCAAGATCGAATTAAAGATGGAGGGAGCATCGCAGACTGAGCTGGTACATTCGCTTGAGAAGCAGTCGATTGCTTCGTTATTGGATGGGCAGATCAACAACAGCATTCGACATTTGTTCTCGTTACGAGAACGTATCGAGGACACGGCGAGCAAAGTGTTGGTCACTGGAGATCTGAACGCTGGCAAATCTACCTTCTGTAATGCGTTGCTACGGAGAAAGGTTTTGCCAGAAGACCAGCAACCTTGCACGGCCATATTTTGCGAGGTCTTGGATGTGCGAGAAAATGGTGGCTTAGAGGAAGTGCACGCAGTACCAATTGGGGTGACTTATAATCGCAACGACGAAAGCACTTACCACGTCTACGATCTCAAGAACCTCGAGGACATCGTCATTGACAACGAGCGCTATGCACAGTGCAAAGTCTACGTCAAGGATATTCGAACAGTAGATCAGTCGCTTTTGAACAACGGTGTCGTCGACATTGCACTGATAGATGCGCCCGGCTTGAACAACGACAGCTTGAAGACTACAGCAGTCTTTGCGCGGCAGGAAGAGATTGATGTCGTAGTGTTTGTCGTCTCAGCGGCCAACCACTTCACACTTTCGGCCAAGGAATTCATCTTCAATGCTGCGCGGGAGAAGGCATACATCTTCATGGTCGTAAATGGCTTTGACAACATTCGCGACAAAAAGCGCTGCCAGGAGACGATTCTTAAGCAAGTCGCGCAGCTCTCGCCGGCAACTTTCAAGGAGTCGTCCGAGCTCGTTCACTTTGTCTCCAGCAATGCCATTCCCGTCGCTCCACCCGGCCCACCACCTTCGTCTGGTGGATCAGGAGGCTCTGGGTCATCCGATCCATCTGGTGACCCCTTCCGCCCATCAGACGACAATTTGGAAGACTCGGACGAGAACAAGAAGCACGGGTCACCTGGATCCCCCCCACCTACCAACGACAAATCAAAAGGAAAGGAGAAGGCCAAGATTGACGACTTCAACGAGCTTGAGGCTTCTCTTCGCCGATTTGTCCTCGAGAAGCGCGCGCGATCGAAGCTGGCTCCGGCTCGAACCTATCTCCTCAATGTACTCGGTGACCTTGCCTCGCTCGCCGCAGTCAATCGCGACGTTGCCACCAACGAGCTCCAGCGCTTAGAAGAAGAGCTCAAATCACTGGAACCAGAGCTAGAAAAGTCCCGCAAATCACGCACCTCCGCAGGCGATCAAGCCGAAACCATCATCGACGACGAGTCGGCCGAAGTCTACAACCACACCCGCGACACCTTGACCCGCACCATCGCTACCATCGGCAAGACCGATCTAGGCGTACACTACCCGGGATTCTTCTCTGTCTATGATTACGCCGAGAACCTGAAACAATCCATGCTGGCAAGCATCACTCGAGCCGTGCAAGGCTGCGAAGAACACGGCCGCCAACGCACCGTCTCCGGCGTGTCCTCCATCGCTAGCCTCGGCCTCCTGCATCTAGGAGAAGGATACCAAGAACTGACCTTTAAGAGCGAGAAGATGTTCCGTTCCCGTCGCGATGCACTGGCGCGACAAGTCGATGTCGAAGTCGAGATCTGGGACTTTTTCAACCTGCAGGCGCTGTGGGAGAGGCAAGAGAAGGTCGTCGGCAGCGGCATGGCAGTCACTGTCGCCGGCGTAGTGGGTGGCCGCATGTTCGGCGGCGTAGGGTGGATCGATTCGGCGCTGGGTGTGATGAAGGTCGTTGGACCCGGTAACTTGCGGAGGGTAGTTGTGCCAGGATTGGCGCTGGCCGGTACGTTGTCCCCCTCTTCCACTCCCCCCCCCCCTTCTCTGCCATCGTCATCAATGCTAACAGATGCACAGTGGCCCTCTCCATCTCCTACGCCCTCTCCTCCATCCCCTCCACCCTTCCCCTCACCCTGAGCCGCAAGCTCTCCGCCGCCCTGGCAGAAGTGGACTACACGCACTCCAACGCGCAACGCATCTCCAACGAAGTGCGGCGCGCCCTGTCCTACCCCGCAGCCCGCTTGAGGGAAGGATTACAGCGCGGCGTGGAGCGGCTCGCGGAGGAAAGGGAAGGGAAGCGCAAGACGTTGGCCGAGAGCCAGGTCGCGAGGAAGTATTTCTCCAATCTGGTGCGCGAGGCAGGGGACGTGAAGACGAGGGTTGAGTCCGTGGATTTGGAAGGGAACGTGGGTGTTTATGAGGCTGCTCAGTAGCGGCATCAGAAAACTTTTGGTCTGAGCTTAAAGTTGAGGGGGGGGTGGTTAGTTAGTGAATTGCATGATTAGGCGTGATCAGTGAGGGAGGTGGAGAGCGATACCCGGTTCCGGTCTGACTTTAGGATGTATATACTCTACTCATTAGAGAGACCTAAGCGTATTTTCACGATTCAATGTTCAGTGCATGGGATGTGACATTGACAGGAGTGAAAAGAAGGGAGAGTCATATTCATACCCTCTTGATCCACTTGGCCAGCTACGTGAACAGACAAGAGCTGTCAATTATGTATACTACTTCCATACCCCCGTAACATACTCCTTTTTCCACATCCATCCAGCAGACCCCGCTTATCCTTGCATCCCTTACGACATAGACTCTCGCAGACTACAGTCATTCCTAGCAATCCACCGTGGTATATATATGCATGTTTTAGCAATTTGCACCGCAAGAAGCAATTCCGCAACACTCTTTCGCCATCAGAATAGAACTTTTTCGACCAGGAAGAGCTCAAACTCTCACTTCGCTTCCGTGCCGGCTGTGACCAGGCCTCTAGCTCTGGTAGCCTGGGTAGCCACCGTACTGCGCCTGCGGAGGAGGCTGGCCCATGTAACCGCCTTGAGCGGGGCCGCCGCGACCGAAGCCGCCTGGCGATGGACCCATTCCCCCGTATTGCTGAGGAGGGTAACCTGGAGGAGGCTGGTTGGGGAAGCCGCCTGGGCTTGGGCCGCCAGGAGACATGGCTGGGCCACCGTATTGAGGGAAGCCGTAGCCAGATGGAGTGGGTGGGAAGGCAGAGTTGGGCCCACCTGAAGCAGGAGAGAAATCGAATTGACCGGTCGGAGGACGATCCTTACCCCACTGCAACTGTTAGCTCAGATCATCTGCGGTAGTGGATCGTATACATACGCTGCACTTCAGAGGACGACCATTGACATTGTAGCCATTAAGCTGGCAGATGGCGTTGGCCGCATTCTCGTGAGAATCCATCTTAATGAACGCGAACCCACGGTCGGATTGGAAGCGAGTCTCGACGACGTACCCAAAGTTCTGAAAGAGCGGGACCAGGTCGTTCTGAGTAGTGTAGGGAGTCAAGTTGCCAACGTAGCAGGTGGTCTGCCACTGAGGAGTCTGCTGAACGATCATATCGTACGACTGAGCACCTTGTGCTGGAAATTGGTGGTGTCCATACGGAGTGGTGGGAGTCATGCCCATAGCGGCCATGGCTTGTTGCTGGGAGAAGGATGGCTGACCCTTCTGGTTGGCCCAATTGCAGCGAATGGCGCGAGATCCAAGCCACTCACCGTCCATGCTGCTCAGAGCCTTCTCGGCATCAGTGCGGTCGCGGAAGGCAACAAAACCGTATCCGCGAGTGCGACCAGTCTTCATGTCCCACATGACACGGGCTTCAGAGACGGTGCCGAAGGTAGAAAAGGCTTGAGTGAGAACTTCGTCGTTTACCTCGTTTGACAAATCTCCAACAAAGATATGGAAGTGGCCGGAGGTGTCTTCCTTTGAGACAGTGCTCGACTGGTAAGCCCAGTTGACACGTACCTCCTGTGAAATCGTAAGTCGTGTGAAGATGATCAAGAGTGCAATTTACTAACATTATTGTGCACTCGGCGTCCATTGAGAGTCGCCATTGCTCTCTCTGCTGCGGCAGGATCGTCGTACTCCACGAAGCCGTAGTTGTAACCCTTCGCCTGTTAGAAATCAGTGTGTGCAAGTGGAAGAATTTTCGTTAGAGGTGCGAGGTGATATTGGGGGGGGGAAAGCACGTGAAGACTTGGCATGTGGAAAACGAGGCCTGTTTGACTTACATTCTTGTCCGGGATGATCTTGACACTCTGCACATGCCCGGTTGTCTCAAAGATCTTCTTTAACACCTCTTCGGTGACTCTTGGGTCCAGCCCTCCAATGTACAATGCCCTCTTGTTTGGTTCCGGCGCAGCTCTTCTCACAGTACCAGCGGATCCTGTGGGGGACAGAACACCCTGGCTGCCTCCACCTGACATGGCAGTTGGGATTGGGTTGTTGTTCTGAGGAATATTGAGAGGAGGGACCGGGGGAGGGGGCATGTGGGTGCCATTGCCCTGAGCCTGATCGTAAGGCTGTTGACCCGGGGCAATTCCAGTCGAGGGAGGGAGCGGACTAGCGCCAGAAGAAGAAACCTGAGCCATGTCGGTTGAGGAAAGGTATGCAACTGGGAAGAAAGTCGGCCGTTTGTCGTCGTCAAGTATGTCCGTGATATGTACGTATGCGGAGTAGGAGAGGAAAAGACCGGCTGACCCTAAAAAGTACAACAGGCTATACAAGCAAACGACAGGGATAACCAGGGTATATGACGACGGTACAGAGGAATCTGAACAGAGCTAATGTCGAGTTGATGGAATTGAGAGAGAAATATGTGCCGTTCCGGTAGTCGTTTGTCGGGATTGTCGAGCTCTGTGATGTCGTTGTCGAGCAGGCACACCAAGGCAGAGCCAATCAGCCGCTCACGGGCAGAATGTCGAGGAACAAGGAGACAGATGAAACACAAGCTGAAAGAAAAGGGGAGCAAAAGGAAAGAAACGGCACGTCTTCTGACAGAGCCAATTTCTTCAAGATGCCGGCGGAATGCTTGGGTTGGTGTGGGATGGGATGTAGGAGGGGCGGAGGAAGAGCAACAGGAGTGTCGACTGAGAGCAGGAGCTGTCAAAAAAGCTGTCCGTGTCTGTTAGCTCCGATTTTGGCAGCAAAAGAGGTGGACCCTTGTCTGTACCTTTGAAAGCGGAAGGAACCTTGTTGGAGCGAAGTCTGTCGGAACACTCAATGGAGAAGGGACGCCTTGCTAATCCGGGAATGGCGCGGTTCTTCGGGGAAGGTTCCGGATGAATAGACGACAGGTCGATTGGGAACATGTTGATAGTAATAATATACGCATCAATTTGACAGCCGCAGGCACCACATGAATCTGCAGGAGGTGGCAGAGGCTTTCTAGGTTGCATTTGCTCGCGTGTCCCATCACATTTGTCGTCACACCACCCCCAAAGTAGCCGACCAAGCATAGGGCGGCGCGTGCTGCACAACCAACCTTGCATCTCGGTAACCACTCGTGCGATACTAGGCGGCTCGGGAATCCGTCAAGTATCCGGCCATCTTCATCTCAGCGCACCGACTTGCTCGTGCGTTGTCATACAAAATGGACAGTGCACAGCAGCAACAGCAGCAGCAGAGATCCCCGCTGGATCAGATGCAGTTCATCTTTAGCAAAGCTGTCGGTGGCCTATCATCGCCAACTGACTCAGGTGACTGACTCTCCATAGCTCGAATGTACCGCCTCAGTGTTCCAGGCTGCCAACCAGGGTGGTAATCGAGAAAAGGCAGCTGCCACCGCTCTTCGCTTCAAGCAGATGATCCCAGCTGCCAATGCCCAGTTTCACGATGCGCTGGACGAACTCGAGGCGGAGGTGGTAAGCAGCACAGATCTGGACGCGTCATGTGATGTGAAGACGCTGACATGTCCCTTCACAGATGCAAGCACGCTTCATCTTGCAACGAGAATTGGACACTTTGCACTCCAAACAAGCCACTTCCACAACGAACGGCATCAATGGAACCAAATCCGCCCAGTCCAACGACATCAATATGCCCGATGTCCCACAAGCTTCAGAAGCGCCCACGCTTTCCACAGAGACCAACACGGATCGTGCGTTGGGTAATGGCAATGTTTCGTCGGAATCGATGGAAGCAAGTCAGCCCAAGGCTACCGCGAACCTCCACATCGACACGACAACCAAGCCGGACGACTCAGACAAGCCCGAGATCACCACCGGCGGCATGAGTGCCATGGACTTTGACGATCTCTTCAACGACCCGGCCAGCGCCACAGCGAGCAACTCCATCGGTGGCTCACCGCCCAAAGCACAGATGACCGAACCGCTAAAGACCCAGCCAACCGCCGCGCCACAAGCACAGATGCAAGCGTCCACACAAAACAACAATGAAGATCTTTCGTCCCTGCTCCCGGGCCTCGAGTCCTACGCCAATGCAGGGCACGATACTATCGACCTCAGCACACCGGATGCAAAGAAAACTGAAGCGGCCCAGCAGAGCCAGTCGCAGGACCAGAACCAGAGTCAGAGTCAGGATCCGTCCCAGCAGCAGACTCAACGAGATCAAACCCAATCTCAGCCCAAGAACCCAGCGTCGAACAGTGGCGGATCCCAGGCAGGCGAGCAGAGAGACACGACCTTTGACGACCTGATGAATTTCGCCGACTTCGACCTAGGCAGCTTCGGAGGCGGAGATGGCGACTTTGACAGCGGTGGCGGATCGACTTTTGATGAGAGCTTCTTCAATGTGGAGTGATGCAAAATGCCAACCAGCGGTATATGAAGGATGGAAATACACGGGGAAGGCATAGCTACCTCGCTGATACCCACCATATATGGAGTCTGTCAATTACCACTTTCGACTCGACGTTTGTGTGCCAGGTAGTCATGCTGCGCTGTCGTAGATAGATCTGGTGGGCTGTGCTGAGTGCACCAATGATCCGCCAGCCCTGAGTGTCCCGATTCCATGTGCTTATCTGTGGTGGATGTGGTAGTCAGGTACGGCCATCAGATCTTCTAGGTAGCTTCCTGAACAGAGGCTGACAAACAGAGCCCGCCGACTTGCTCAATGTCCGAGGCCGAGTACGGTATCCGGCAGTGACCCATCCCAATCGTACCGAAGCATGGTAGTCAGCGTATCCCCAATCTCAATCATATAGCCAGACACGGCATCAGCAGCAACCCACCACCCCGCATTAAGAAAGATCGAGGTCATACGGCCATCATTACACGTTCTCACCCCAAACGAAGCACACCACAAGCCACTGAGTAGGCAACAATGAGCTCCAAAGGGTAGCAAGAGGCGGATGCATTCTCTATCTAAAATCTTGTCAGAAAGCAAGCCGCGCGAACGATGGCAGCAGAGCGGTACGGCGACCACGACGGCAGGACAGACGGTGCGCTCCAGCGAGATAGTCGCTGGTATCCACACCATGTCCGAGACAGCGCTCGTCGATGAAGAAGATGGTGGTACTAGAGCTGGGTGGGGCGAGGGGTCGGGCCTAGGGGGCGGCGAAGGGGAAAACGGAGGCGAAGGCCGAGGGTGACGAGCGACAGTGAGCAGAGGAGATATCCAGGAAGTGGTCGACAGCGTCGAGGGCAGTGACTACCGTGACTACTAGCTTTTTGACACTCCTTACTGCCTGGAACGGCTGATGGCTGGCCAGCTCAGGTGGAGCGGCGTCATGGGGCGCCCCGTCATTGCCTGGTAGGTCATGCGTAAGGCACGACTGTGTCTGACATGGACGAGATCGCCGTTGAAGGAGACGTCCTCGACGTTGCGGATCAGCCCGAGCTGGGTGATGAAGATCTCGAGATGGCGGTCTGGGTAGCGGTAACTGAGACTACTGGAGTGGATACCACAGGGGAGTTCATGGTCATCGAAGAAGCTAAAGTCGAAGTTGGTGAGAGAGTGGCCAGTGGAGAGAGACATTGCGATGTCAACAAGAAGGGGGAGCCAGGAACGGTGACGCATGATTATATGGATCTTGGTGATGGAGCGCAAGGTCCAGTCGGAGATGAATCTGCTCAGGCGGTCACGGCCAGGAATGGGAGCGTGAGTCAGGTCCAGCGTGAGGGTCGATTCGCGCAATTCAGACAGGTAGAGTCCGGTCAGGCTACGCTCGATGAGAGCAACGTTCGGAGTGGAGAGGGTGGGAAGACGGCCGATCCTATTGGCAATGTTCATGGCGTTGGAGACTGTGTCGAAATCCCTGGTGACGAAGGTGAGGATGCGCTTGCGTACGTCAAGAGGAAGACGAGCGAATGGAGAAGGAGGACCTTGCATAAGTCTTGTCAGATGAGTCTTCATGTGGTCGTGAATGTAGCCGGTGATATTGACTTGACGGACACCTCGGACCTGGCTAAGCGAGGCGTAGATGGATTCCAACCAGCGGCGCATATCGCAAACATTCGTGCCGTCCCAGCAGTTGATCAAATGACCCTTGAGACCTTCGTGGGACAAGTTGATCTCGAGATATTCGAGGCAGTGGCCAGGGGTGTTGAGGAACCAGGCGAGGCTGATGAATAAACGGCGATACCCAGCGAAGGAGGGACTGAGAGCTGGAGTCAGGATGTCATGTCCGACATCAGTAATAACGATGCGACGGATGTTGCGCAAGGTGGACCAGCGAATAAGGTGACGGAGATGGAAGTCCATCAACCCATGCTCGAATGTAAGCGTATGTGAGCGTAGTCTGCGAATGGCTTCTTGGTAGATGTGACGAGAAACGAGAAGGATGCCCGGGACGACACGGTTGACGACAGGGGCAGCGATGGTACTCTGAGCATGCGAACGATTCAGGAGGCGATGAACACGCTCGGCGACGATCGCGTTGACGCCAGTGTAAGCGTTGAGGAAGACGAAGTCGTAGATCATGAAGCGAATCTCGATAGGAAGTCCAGTGAAGTCGAAAGTAGGGGATCCACCAGGTGCAAACTCGTCCAGCGAGACATGCACCATCGAGAGAAGCTCAGCTCCAGGCTTGAGCAACATGGTGGAAGGAGATAAATACTTGGTAGAAGTAGAGCTGAAAATGCAGCAAAACCTGGCAGGTACTGGAGGAAAGGTATGCGGACTGAAGTCCGAGGTGTGATGGTGAGGGAGCATGATATATGTCCTGAGAGACGACAAAGTGGCTATTGATAGAAGAAGAATAGATGTCTGAGAAGGTGAATAAAATACGCCCTGTCAATGGTAGACAATGGTAGAGTGGTTGCAATTGATATGATATGATGTGAGGAGAAGTCATTCACCTTGAAACTCTCAATGCTTCCCGCTCCACAATAGAGCTTCGAGTGAGTCTACAAAGTCGCAAGAATAGGCTCTGAAAGACCAGGCAATGTAAAGACCATTGCTTCGCTGGCATTCTGGCTTGTGACGCTCAACAATCGATGCCTGTATTGTCCCCCGATCTTCTTTTCTTGAACGCCTTGACATATTGACAGTACAGTGGATCATGTATTCGGTTGGTGAAAGCAGCGCAGGACTGCAGTAGAAGACAGATTGCGCTTATTGATTCGACGTGCAATGTGCTGTCATGAAAGAAAGAATGAGAAGCTGTAGAAGTTGGAGATGCCAAAGCTCAAGTGGGTCCACCGCGTCAAGTTTCTCGGCGTCGGAAAATGAAAATGACCCCGCACCTTCAGGATTCTGCCCCACTCTCTTGGGGAAGATCAAGAGCTTCCTTTGCGCCGGCAGATGATGTGTTGCGTAGCATTTGAACCTGGCAGAGTCCAATGCCTCGTGTGTAGCCTGTTGAAGAATTCGTGTATCCTATAGCCCATCGAACAACTCCTGTCGTCCAGCTGCGCAGCATTGCCCACACACACACAATGTCTGGTCTGTTCAAATGCCGACGCAGTGCATTGGGGAAACATAGCTGATACGACGCAGCACGACACTTCATCAACGACCCGAACCACCTTGTTCTATCTGCCCTCAAGTCCGTCACACTCGCCAATCCTTCCGTTGCTCTCGACCAAGAGAACAAGGTCATTTATCTGAGACCAGGCTCAAAGGCCCAAGTCTCCTTGGTGTCCGGCGGTGGATCTGGTCACGAGCCATCCTTTGCAGCCTTCGTGGGCAATGGTCTGCTTTCGGGAGCTGTCGCAGGCACGATCTTCGCCTCGCCATCCGCAGAACAGATCAGGAGATGTATCCTAGAAAGAGTTGAGTCTAAGCAGGGTGTGTTGGTGATTGTGATGAACTACACAGGCGACGTGCTGAACTTTGGTATGGCCGTTGAGAAGGCAAAGGCTACTGGGCTGGACGTAGATATGGTGGTAGTGGCGGATGATGCTGGAGTGGGTAGAAAGCAAGGAGGAAAGGTCGGACGAAGGGGTATTGCGGGGACAGTCTTGGTCCATAAGATCGCTGGCGCGTTAGCAGCAACAGGCGCTCCACTGAAAGATGTCTCCAAGGTGGCTCGCCTCATTGCTGCAAACGTTGTCTCAATTGGATCGTCTCTGTCGCACGTCCATGTTCCTGGTCGGGGCACCGAGGACGTGGAGGAGCTTGCAATCGGCGAGGTCGAGGTCGGCATGGGTAAGTGGGAGATCTCGAGGTATGGGATGGACGCTGACTCCAGCAGGTATCCACAACGAGGCTGGCTCCGAGAAGGCACAGACGGATCTACCATCGCTTGTCCAGAAGATGCTGAAGTACACTTTGGATCAGGCTGACAAGGATCGCGCGTTTTCCTCAATCTCAAAAGGAGATGAAGTCGTGCTACTCGTGAACAACCTTGGAGGCGTGAGTCCGCTGGAGCTGGGCGGCATTACAAATGAGGTCGTTGAGCAGCTGGAGCAGTCGTACAGTATCAAACCCGTTCGCATTCTGAGCGGCACCTTCATGACAAGCTTGAATGGTCTCGGGTTCAGCATCTCTCTTTTGAAGTTGGCAGACACTGGACTCGGCAAGTCTATGCTCGAGCTACTCGATGCACCGGCAGAAGCGAATGGGTGGTCCACTGCAATCTCAACGAAGACCTGGCAAGAAAAGTCGACTGCTACCAGAGATGCGAGCAATGCCAGCAAGGTTGAAGCGAAGCCATCAGGATTGACAAGTGAGTTCAATTAATTTCCTGGACAATCTGAAAGCTGATGAAGAACAGTCGACCTAGACCAGACAAAGACTGCTCTTGGGGCTGCACTCGAAGCCGTCATCGCTGCCGAGCCAGAAATTACCAAATACGACACAGTCGTCGGTGACGGTGACTGCGGCATCGGTCTCAAGCGAGGCGCCGAGGCTGTGCAGAAAGTGCTCTCCTCTACCAAGGCGACAGACGCAGCACTACTCCTGGACCAGATCATTGCTGTAGTAGAGACCACCATGGACGGCACATCCGGCGCGCTGTATGCGATTTACCTCAATGCTCTGGCGACTGGTCTACGTACGCAAAAGGGCGGTCAGGCAGATAGCAAAGCTTGGGCAGTGGCTGCGAAATATGCATCCGAGAGTATGGGCAAATACACCCCAGCCAAAGTTGGAGATCGGACATTGGTGGACGCGTTGAGGCCCTTCACCGATATGCTGGACAAGACGTCGGACGTCAAGAAGGCTGCTGCGGCCGCGGACGAGGGCGCAAACAAGACGAAGGGGATGAAAGCGTCGCTCGGCAGGACGGTGTACGTGGGCGGGCAAGGATGGCAGGATGTGCCAGATCCAGGAGCACACGGGCTCGCGGTCTTCTTCAAAGCGCTAGCTGAAAAGTTGTAAATCATGACATTTCTTGAATGGGTATCTGCTGCTGACCTCAGCAAACTTTTTCGTCCTTTCCTGATCCCTCATTAACCGCTTTGACCAATGAAGCTTCCTAAGGTTTGGTTCAGCGTTCATAGGCTCCGTCTCGGAGCACTTGCTGATCGCGTATTGTGCCCTATGTGATAGCGGGAGCCGCCAGTTGATAATCTCTTGTTCTTGCCCTTCGCCCATTACGTACCACGCTCAGCTGAGGAGAACCAGGATCACCGAATCTCCACGCAGAAACCTGTCTAGTGTAAGCAGCTTATCTTGTGTATCGTACCGAGAGCGACTAACATCTTGCTGATGAACCTATCCTTGTTGATCGGCCTCCCCTTCTTTCCCTGGGCATTCAGCGGCGTCTCAGTCCACATCTCCTTGACGTTCTCCAGGACCATGTTGCAGTGGCGGTCGAACGCCTTGACGCGCGCCAGGAGCTTTTTATTATTGCGGCATGAGATGAGGACCTGAGTGTGTGTGCGCACTGCCGTCTGAAGGATAGATAGAGGTCCAGAGGTGAATTCGTGCTGCTCAATCTGGAGGATTTCGTACTCTGTGAGCTCATTGCGGGGCTTGGCCAGGAGCTCCCTGTCAATCGTTAGCTACGATCAGCTGTGAGATTCGGGAAGAAGAACGCACTGAATTTTTGCGTTTTCAGACATGGCGAATGTAATGTGGTAGGACGAGATGAGATGTCGTACAGTAGTTGTAAATTTCATGGAGACCTGAAGTCTGCGCGGACATCGGGCCGACCTGCCGCAGATGTTTGACTTTGGGTGGGAGGACAGCACCAGATTCTCTGCCGTTATACCAATTATCACGCATGATATTGACCTGAGAAATATCGCGTGAACTGATGGATTGATATCGACGGCGCATAAATATCGTCTCGAATATCGATTGAGCGGGTAGCACATGCAAATCTTCAGGTGAGGTCCTAGAAAGATGCGTTTGTTCTGAGACAGCTTCACATCGCAAGTCTGGATCAGCTGCGAGACACCTTGGACCGCAGCAGATCACGAAGGTCGTGCTCGGTGCGGACACGACGGGCCGTCATTACAAATACCACGGAACTGCAAACATTAATTCTTGAATGATGTCTTGACTAAACCTAGGTGTACAACAATACCGACCAGGGCCAGAAGCTGTACTACCCCGCAGATCGTGAACGTCCATCCAGTATCCACGCCTCTAATTATAAGCATCACAATACTCGTTCCTCCGGCAGCGAGTAAGCATTTCGCAATATTGACACCCGCGCTTGCAGCTGCACTTTGCTGCGGATAGATGTCGACCATATACGTCAATACTATCAACTGTGTTGAGATTGTAGTCCAACCTGTCACAAAGGTGGTCACAATCGGCACGGCAACGTGGACAGAGTATCTGATAGTCCAGCCGAAGACGAAGATTGCAGCGCTCTGGACCAGAGAGAACATAGGGACGAGCTGCAGCCGAGCTATCTTCAGCCTCTCTTCAAGGCCGTCACCATCGCTGACACGTGAACGCCGATAATTAAAGTCGAGCAGCTTGCCTGTTACTGCGGATCCCACCATGGATCCAACGCCATTGGCTATGAAGGTAAGACCGATTTGTGTCGATGACAGTCCATAGCGGGTGTCAAACAAAGAAGACATGGCCGTTATGCTCATCTGCCAGACGCCATAATGGATGGCAACGAAGAAGTTCAGAGGGGCCACCTCTTTCCGCAACAATACTCGGAACGGTGCCGTATAGTCGATTGCTTTTCGTGGACCCGTCGCTGGCGACGGCGTGTATTTGACTCTGGTAGTGTGTTGGTAGAACGACAACGGGAATCGGATGAAGGAGCCGGATGCATGACTGCCATTGCCAGCGAGTGAACGCAAAGTCTCCGGTAATATAAAAATCAAGAGGACAAGGAAAATTGCACCATATATGGCGAGAAACTGGAATATCGATCGCCAGCCGAGTGAGCCTGCGAGAGCACCACCGATGACTGGCCCGATTGCAACTGCAACCAATGGTCCTGCTTGAAAGAAGCCCATGTACCGTCCACGATTGTCTGGCGTCGTGATGTCGCTCACCACTCCGGAGCCGATGGCAATGGTACTAGCACTTCCAGTACTTTGCAGACACCGTAGCGCGAGAAGATTGGCATAGCTTCGGACTTCAGCAAGTCCAACGCAGGCGGCCAGGAATACCAGGAAGGTGAAGATGTATGCGACACGACGTCCTTTGACATCAGATATTGGACCCCATAGGCTCGGAGCCAGTCCTTGGAATATGAGGTACGTCGTAACAGTCAAGTTGATGAGCTCAACCGAGACATTGAAGTCTCTTGCCAGTGTTGGCAGAACAGGAAAGTAGATATTCGAAGCAAAGCCAGTGACTTACCATGTCAGCAGTGCTCAGCGTTCATCCTAATGATCTTACATGTAGCAGCTATCGATGCGATGGCAACGATGAGGGGTCTCTGGCGATCATCGAATATGGTATATGGTTGTGCTGGGATAGGTACTTGCGGTCCGTTCTCAATATCTCGAATTGAGGCTTGGCGATCGTCGGACATGTTCTGATGGTCCCCATATTGAACGGGGCCGTCTTCGAAAAGCATCCATTTTGGCGTTTATATGTCGACCATGAGTGTCTGCCCCTGTAGGCATTGGCGGACTGCTCATGGAGTTGAGGTGGTACGGTACCGCTCAGCCAATCAGAGGCTGTTCTCAAATCCGTCACATCCGGTACATGGTAACATACTTCGCTGCCGTCGCAGATCCATCGACAAGCACGGTTCGGAGACCGGTAGCCAATGCCGGATTTATATACCATGCAGACTGGACGCGATTTCATATAGCGTCGTCCAATATTCGTCCGATTCCTCCAACCACCGATCGATCCTTTCATGCTGACGAAAAGACTTTGCCCTCACTCTTTTCTGGCAGGAGAGGCCATAGCTCATTGATCTGCGATGGCTATCCGTTCCAACGCACGTCTTATGCATCATAGACCGGACTCCCACTGACTGTTCTCTTGAGCCTTCACACAGATCTCCTGCGCCGATGCCAGGAGGCCAATCAGTTCCCTGGACAGCAATCACGGCATACCGTTCCGAGCCGCCAGAAGATTGTCAAACAGATACATGGTGTAGAGGGCTCTGCGCTTGGCCTCTGCAACAAGCCACTCAGTCCACTTTGGCCGCCGTCTGCTGAGAGTTGCCCTGCATTCGGGCCCATATCTGGTTGTCCTCTGCCAGACACGGTTTCATCCATCGATTCTGAATTTGGTCGGCATAGTAGGGCAGTACAAGTCTAGTTGCTCGAATGAAAGACTTGGTGTCAGATGTTTGTGTCCTGGGTCATTTGACTTCGTCCGAATTTGTGCGGTATCTTGGTCTCCATCACTACAAGGTAGGCTGCCGAGATCGTCGTAGGTTAGGCAAAGACATCTGATGACACGACATCCTCGCTGCTGCGAACATTATCACTGAAGGTGATGGCGTTATCGTTGATGGCACCCTCGTGGCCATGGTTGACAGCGGGCTGATCTATTGTGTACGTGCATGCTAGGTCTTTCTCGACACGACGCATGTATCGCTTAGGATTACGATCACATCTAGATTGGGACACGTTACATTGCAAACATACCTCGCGCCTAGAATTGGCATATCGCTTTCGTTTCATTGATTCATCATTGCGAGTTGAGTGGAGAGCTAGGTGTTGGAGATAGATAGCTGAATGAGGAACTTTGAGAACCCTTACCCAGATGTGACGCGTGAGGTCATTGTCGATGCGAGTCATTTGCTTACCAGATTGAGAGCCCTGATGAATCTCTGCGGATCATTTCTTTCGGACAATCATCAACAAATTCTCAGCAAGACATATAATTGCAACAGAGACTTCAACCTTTACACTAGCTATCATTTTTCAATGCTTGTAGTCCTCCGCAATGCTGTCAACGGTGCTGGTCGAGCGGCGAACGTCAGCGGCCCAAGCGCCACTTTCTCGAAGCCAAAAAGTCACGACGCGCGAGAGCCGCAGTCCCGCGCGTGCTGGCTGCCGACAGACATTCTACTTCCACGCCTACCTCCAACCCTTTTATGAACAACAATTTCCTGACCTCTCCAGGTCAAGGACTTCCTTCCTTCTTTAGCATATGACTCAGCAATCACTCCGAATACTCACGTAGACTCACGGATTAGGCATCTTTCCTTCTCCACTTAATCCGCGTTTGCACGGCTACTGCACGCGCTAGACGACAGGAATGCACCACCCAGGACCTTCTTAGCACTCACATATCACGTCCTCGCTGGTCTCCGGAAATCATGTCGTCTCCAGCACCATATCCTGCAGACATGGACGTGTCATCTACGAGCAATCCTTTCGTCAATATCCCTTCGCGTCCTATGCGAGGTGAGGCATTCGAGCCGATTCTACTGACCACAGCTCACACATTCTGCAGTCAAGATATTGTACACGTTCGACGACAACAACAAGACGAATTGTCTAGCCCGTATACGAGACGTACTCAACATTCCCGCCGTGCCCATTGACGACAAAACATTCATCGGTGTGATCGAGCTTCGACAATGTATCCGAGCCATTGTAGAGCACAGCCCTGAGATCATTGCACGTCTGTCACAAGGAGACTTCACAATTTATGCATATGACTACTCAGAATATGAGACACCGCTGGTTGGTCAGGGCATGCTGTCGGCTCTCCTTGCCGCGACCTCTCCTACCCCCTCAGCTCCTGCACATCAGTCCAAGACAATGATTACCGGACGCGTATGCCAGAACGTGATGGCTGCCTTTCAGAACGACGTCTCGGATACTCTAGAGGTCAAGCTCCGATTAGTACCAGTACCAAAGCCGGTTCTACATGATTACGTAAAGAGCATGGAGATGTACAGAAACATGAGCCCAGCCATTTCAGGAGGATTCGATCCCAACGCCTGGTCCGACCACCTCAACGCGGACACTGGTGTAGTCGCAAATTTGGAGCAGCAGTCGCAACAATTCGAATATTCATCCTACTCGCACCAGCGCCACATGTCCAATGCTAGCATGAACGGCAGACCTACCATGCAAAGGCAAAGCAGACCTTCTAGCAGGACCTCCGTCAGAAGCAGCTATGGACGGTCTAGGAATGACTCATCGCTCCAGGAAGGATTTGCGGAAGAGGGGCCGGCACCGAAGCGGGCAAAGATTACGCAGGCCGAGTGGAAGGGCAGATCGGCTTTTACCGAACACACCGACTCTCTACGTGTGACTGCCAGCACTGCGGCTTCTATCAGGGTCCACAAGCCAGTAGCCACGCGACCTGGCGGCAATTCGTTGGAACCTCCACCACGAGTACCCACCCCTGTTCCTGGCGAGAAGAACAATCGCTTCAGGGGCAATGGTTTCCTTCGCCGCGAGTCGTCTCTGTACCACGCGGAGACTGCACAATCACCTTTCGACAATCAATCCGACGCTGTCATGAGCTCACCAGAGGACATGAATGGTCAAGGAGATCATAGTCCTCTCGAATTCCCATCGTCGCCACCAGCCATGCCGGAGGCTTCTAGTCCAGGTCTGCCAGCGCATCCTTCACTTGCCGATTCTGGTTACATGAGTGGTGGAGTGATGGAATACATGCAGGATGACGAGGACCGCCTTATCACCAAAGAGGACCGTAAGCAGGCTTCAAGGTATCGAGCTCGTGCACAATCCAAACTTGGTTCCGACATCTCGTTCATTGAGCAGACTCCAGGTCCGCCGGAGCTGCTACCAACCAGAATGAATATGAGCGGGAAACCCATCGATTCTCAAAAGGCGCACAATTCCATTCAAGCTGGACGAAGGAACTCTACACTCGCCCTCCCGCCTCGCCCATCGCTATCATCTCAGCCCTCTACGTTGTCAGAGCCACCCATTACGACTCCATCTCCGCACCCGGAACATATCCAAGGCCCGATCGGCCGCTCATATCCTTCGCAGTACCCGCAGCCATATCCAGCCCCTTCCTCGACTCACTCGAAAGCGCCTTTTCCTGCCCAAGCCGCCCCGTCTTCAGTGCCACCACGCTCAGCAGCAGCTAGTCCTGCGCCGAGTGAAGGGCCAGCATTCGGTGGAAAGCCACGCAGTGGATCCGGTGCCAAGCGGAAGAAGGTTATACAGGAGAAGCTTCTTCAATCGCTTGCTAGTGGTGCAATGCCCACGTACTGTGCCAATTGTGGCGCCATCGAGACACCCACTTGGCGATCTCTGCACGTGAAGCACATCCACGGTGCGCCCCCCGATGATAAATTCCCGGAAACAGATGATGAGACAGTCGGCATCGATATCACGGAGCGCGATGAAGTGACCCAACAAGTCTCGCAATACAGAATCATCAAGAGCATCAGGAAAAACAAGCAAAAGCCGGATGCCAACGACTTCAAGACTATCCAAGTCTGTAATCCCTGTGGTCTCTGGTTCAATAAGTTCAAGCAGATGAGACCACCAGAGAAGTGGTCTCGAGGCCCAAAGGTCACTCGGAAGAAGAATAGCCAGAAGGACGATCTGACTTCGGATGCGTTCGACTTACCCTCTGATATGCCAATGTCGGGTATCTGGACAGATGCACCGCAGCCTGAAGAGAACGTGCAGCATGATGTCAGACAGAACGACAAAGAAAGTTCAGCTGAGGTGACAGATGAATCTGAAGAGCAACGACCATTGTCTCGACCACGCGCGAACAGTATGCAAGCCATCAACCGCCAACCCCCCAAACAGACAGACTGGACAAGCAATGAGCTTGACTCTGCTCTACAGCGTGCCATCCAGTCAAGTCCTGCGAGGTTCCAAGGCACCGAGGAGTCGCCCATAGAGCTCGAAGATGATCTGACGCCAAGGCCAACACGTCGATTGTTGTTCCCTTCGCCACGCAAGGATGGCGAGATTAAGTCTCTCGACGACTCCATGTTGCAGGGCAAGACCGAGGCAACCAAAAAATCACCATCGTCGAACCACTCACAAGTCTCCATCAATGTTGCACTGCAATCTGAAAAGGAGAATCTCCCACCAATATCTGCCCTTCATGACGACCTCGATTTCTCTGCTCTCTTCAACTCTCCAACCACTAATGGTTTGTTCAAGACGCCATCCAAGTCATCTCACTCATCTTCTTCCGCTGCGGCGAAGACCCCACCCTCCAAATCAATTGATCGCTTCGAGTCTCTCCTCGCCACTCCTACACCGAGCAAGCGCAACAGCACACTCACCTCGCGCACTCCCACCCGCATGGACGCTTTCCTCCCATCCTTTTCTTCCGCCGAAAAGAAGGCTCTCGGCACACCATCACGGTACATGCCGCTCACATCACCCTGCCGCTCCATCCGCTCCGTCTCTGGCCGCTCTGTGTCTGGACAAAGCATGGCCAATGGTCTCGCACCTATGACGCCTTTTACTCGACAGCTCACGCAACTGCTTAGTGACAACCCTGGCTTCGACTTTACAAGCGACATTCACGGCGACGAGATGGGTGATGGGATGACGTTCAGCTTCTTCAGTCCTGGAGGCATGGGACTGGGAAGCTGGGGGAGCAGTCCTGGCAGGGCGCTGGACTTTGGGCTTGGACAGGACAAGGAAGCTGAGCTGGTCAAGGATGGGGAGAAGACGGAGGGGACGGGAGAGGGTGAGAAGGCGGTGGTCTCTGCTTAGTGGTCATCGTCCAGAGGTGACGATACTGCAGATCGGGACGTGCTGGGAGAGCGGAGCCGAGCCTTGTTACACGCAATTTGGAGAGGGAAAGCTCATGAACGGACGGCCGGTGGGTAGTAGTCGGAGTGATCTCGCATAGTACGAGACACTTGCACAAGAGGCGAAACAGCCACCACGTTGGTGATGGTTGAGCTGGCCATGGGCAACTTTGGACGAGCCCATATCGCGTTCGATGAATATTTGAGCATTGCTATTGCTCGGACCAATCAATGAATGAATCATGATGTAAACAGCCATCTGTGCACTCATCTCGTTGTGACAATTATGGTCAATCGTGGGCTCACATCAACTACTGCACGTTTCTAGGTCAAGGAGAACAACGTAATGGAACAGATGACATGACTTTTAGATTTCATATGACCAACTAAGATGCTTGCAATAGTCGTCCCAATTCTCATTAGCTGACTGTAGGTGAATAGACCTGCTCGGTTGCCGCTAGCTTTGCGCAAGAAACCACTCGCTGCGCCCTCGTCTGCCACGGCATGACGAGATGCGAAATGCCGCTTGATCAACACCGATGACCACGTCGCAGGCCGAGCAAAACTCCCCTCACGTCCCAGAAACCTCAAGCACTCGACCATCCTCAATGCCAGATGCGGGTATCAATATCTGCCCTCTCACGTCAAAGCCCTCTCCCTTCACTCCCTCACAGCGCGTTCAAATCCGTCTTGCTGCTCGTAAAGTCCCACAGCATCTTGATCAGGTTGTCGGGTAAGGTATACAGATCGACGTGAAACTCGCCATCTGTTCTCACGTCAGCAAGTCTCCCCCAAGCATTCTCTCGGTGTACTCACTCTCCACATCATTCTTTGTGTACGTATCCTCGCTCTTGTTATCATGCACCAGCTGCACCACATGCAACAAATCATCCTCGCCCAACTGCTCCAGTCCTTGCGCCAACTTCTCCATGTCCACAGCCCTGCTGCCCTTCCCTTTCTTCTTCCCCTTCTCCACCGCAGCACCATTCACCTCCCCCACCGGTCCACTTTCCCTCAACCGGTCGGCCAGATCAGGCTTGGGATTGCGAAAGGTGACAGTGTGATACGCCTCGTACCTCTCCTGCGCAAAATTGAGGTCATGGAGGATAGCCGTGTCGGCGCCTTTCGGGTTCCCCAGCGGCGTGAGGGTGATGAGCATTTCGAACTCGCCCCATCCCTCTTCGCTGATGGAGAAAGGGGGCGTTTTGAAGACTTGTTTTTGGCGCGCGCCGAAGGATTCGTGGAGCTTGTAGGTCACCTTTTCGAATGGCGTCGCGGGCAGTTCGCTGCCATCTTCGCCAACGATGAAGAGCTTGATGGCCCAGCGGCGGAGAGGGAATTCGCCTTCCGCTGCGGCTTCTTGGCTGGGAGGGTTTAGAGAAGGGGGAGCAGAGGGGAGAGAGGATGGTACATGACGTGTTGCTCTGTGACGAGCTTGACTTGTCGCTTTACCTGGGAATAGGTTAAAGGTGAGCACGCGGTGGTGGGAGAAAGAGGGAGGTACTTCTGGCATTGTGGCGGCGGGTTGAGCTTTGCTCGAAGTCAAGACTGATCCAGAGGTGATTATAGAGGTTAGAAGAGTAATGAAGGGTTCCTGGCGTTCAGAATCAGGGCTAGAGGATGAATTCGATGATCCGGGCGCGACGTGATAGTGGTTTCGCGCAACGCGGCGGGGGAATGAAGCTTGGTGGTACAGGTGAACGGTGGGCGAGATTTGCAAGTTTTACGGTTAACTGAATTTTAAGGTATTGCCGGATGGACAATAGGAAAATGAGAATATCAATCGAGAATGCCAAGACAACAATTGAGTGTATCTATGGTTGTAACTTTATTGTGACTCGATGCGGAAGGATGCTTCAAGTTTCAACGGCATATGAATCGCTCCGTTTGAGCTCAAAGGGGAATGGATCTAGTGGGTCGTTTAAGAGGGGGGGGGGGCGACTATCTAATCATCTCAGTGGATGTAGGCTTCGGGTGCCATGTGATGCATGAAGCGAGTGATGTGTGAAAGGGGCTGTCATCTCAAGGATGCGCTTGTGCTGGTGCATGTGTCGGATACCACTCAGTCGAAGCAGGACTTCTGACCAGGAAACCTCCATTTCCCTTCGAAGCTCTTCTCGTGCTCAAATACCATGGAGGTGACGTCCACTCTCCTGCTCTCATGGTCACTTCGGGAGAGCGATAGTGCCTGTACTATCTCCGCGATTCCTCCTGAGTGGCTTTCTAGTCCTTCTTCTCAGCCTCCTTGTTGAAGAGAACCTCGTTCTCCTGCTGTGCCTTAATGAAAGCTTCCTTGAAGAGATTGGCATCTGTGTAACCGTCAGCCGTATCCTCCATCAACGTCCCTGCTATGACTCACTTTCGCTGTTAGCAAATCTGATGGCCAATGTCTGCGCCTCCGGCTCTCCCTCGCTAACATCAGCAGCGGCATTCCAAACCCAACTCCTGTCGCTGCCCACGTTTGGCGAGAGCTTCATGTCTGGCACAACTGCAACTCATCAGCATCGTCTCATCTGAACTTTCATATTCCAAACCTACCGTAGTGATTCGCGCACACCTTGAGCGTCTTGTCCCGCCTCATGACCAGTCTTGTCTTTCCATTCTCCTTGTGCTTAAGCAATCTGACATCGCCAGTACCGCGCTCCTTCCACTCCCTGCTCTCCCTGTCGAACTTGAAGAGCTTGGCCCGCATCTTGAACATCTGCTCCTCAAGCTCCTCATTGGTCTTGGTCTCGACCTTTTCGGTCAGGTGCACCACGGGCTGGAACTCGACGTCGGCTTCTTCTTCTGGGGCCTTCTCATCCTGGAAAGGTATTGGTACTCTGAATTCGCTTGCGTATGTTTGATTCAGAGAACTCACCTCGTCCTCCTCGCCAGCCTTCTTCTTGGAGCTCCCGCTTGGCTCATTGACATCGTCTTCCTCCTTCTTGGGCTCCTTCTTGGGTCCGCCACCGAACATGCTGAAGACGTTCTCTTTGACCGCAGATGCGGCGCCGGCGGCCTTGTCGGTCACGCCCTTTGTGTCGGCGGTGCCATCTGTGGAGGTGGCATCAGTCTTTGGGTCTTTCGTGGCGTCCGCCATTGTGTATAATATCTGTGGTACGAAGTGTTGGGATGGATTCAAGGTCTCCCGATGGATGCGCTCGATGTTTTTGGTACTTTGTTAGACGACTGCGAAGAATGTGATTATTGTGTGAAATGAAGTTTCTCAATGGCGGTCAGAATTGAGGGAGGGAAAGCAAACAGCGGGGCACAAGATTTGGGCCGCACCCACAGAAACCTCATGTCTTGGCATTTCTGGCATGTGTTTTCACCCCGTGCACGTGGTCGTCACGTGTAGAAAATGTTCGATTGAACAGCATTTCATGCAAAGCGCTGAGTGGCACTCTAGACAGCCTATCTATCTAAGTCCGAATATCAAAATCCGCCCTTTCAGCATCTCAGCTGTCGCGTAGCAAGCGGGTCCCGAAACAAACAGATCCTTGCCTGCGCCATACCCCTTGATAACCTTCTCGAACTCCTTAGGTCCTACTTTAGGTATGCATCTTGATATCGTGATACTGTGGTGTGCAGAAAACAGGAAAGGAAAATCGTATCGCTGAGGACGACAGGAACCACATCAATGGCCATGCTTGCCAGAACGACGTACATTCCTCTTGCAAAAGTGGCGCTGGCTCTTCTGCTGGTGAACTTTCTTCTCGCAAGGCTTGGTGTCCTTGAAGGCAACGGCAGACTGGATCCTCCTAAAGATCCCTCGACCATTACGGTGAGCGCGCGCAAGGATAATCTCCGCCCTCTGGACGGTGTTCTGGATGGCAGGGTCAACAGTGTCGACAGCCTTATCGACAAATCGACGAGCAGTGATGAAGACACCCTCGGACCAAGTCTTCATTGAGGTAGCTGCAGATGAGAGGTCGACTCGCTGGTCCTGTGAATCCTTATTGGCATCACCGAGTCCCCAGGAGACAGCGCTCTTGACGTTCTGATACAGCTTGGCGAAATCAGCTCGGGTATGCGACAGAGTGCCCTCGAAATCCAGCTTTGATATTGCCCAATGCTTGTTCACACGATGCTGTACAGACTTCTGAAACTTGTGAGCAGCGCGTGCTGAAGTTGCGACGAGCTCCTCGGAGAGCTGGCGAAAATCCTGGAACAGATTGTCCATGGCAGCCATTACACCCGGGTCCTCATCGCTCGATTTCGTAGCCTTCGGTTGATTGGCTAGCTTCGCCGATCCTCTGATGGACGATAAGGGCTCCCGGGAGAGCACATGGAGGGTCGTCTCGACATGTGCGGCCCGAATGTGGACTTGATATACGGCTTCGGTTACGTCGGTGTCCAAGCGGACCAACGTTAGACCAGGAATGAGATCCTTCTGGTCGGCGACCTTGACCACTTCCCCAGAGCGACGAACCTTGACCTCTGGATAGGTGAGGTATTTCTTATCACGCTGGTTCTTCGGTAAAGCGACAAACATCTGGTCATGTCCAGCAAAGTGAATATTGACCCCAGTCTGGAAAGTGTATTCGAAGCCCCGGTGTCCACTATCGCCAACGATGTAAGACCTGGGGTACTTGAGGACATCCGTGGGCTCAACGGGCTGTCCGTTCCAGCTCCTAAGATTCTCCGTTGCGAGGACTGGTCTTAGCGCTTGGTGGCGTTGAACCATCTCGGCTTGGGCGGATATCGGCGACGAGAACCATGAAGATTGACCAAAAGCCAAGGACTGTGACCGAGGTTGAGCACCGAGCAAGAGGCCGACAAGGGAGGCCAACAACAAGGTGGCGATCACTGGGAGAATGGCGGAACGGAAATGGGCCTGGCAAAAGTCCTTTGTTAGGGCGATGGCACGGTCGACGATATCGCGTATCGGCTCGACCTCCGGATCCTGCTTGGAGAGATCGCTCATCTTCTCTGACATCTCGTGGGGATCGTCGGCCGCTCGCACTGTAATCTCACTCTGGTCGATGCCTTGCCCGTCGAAATCGCTTTCCTGGTTCTGCTGGTGTGGGAATTTCACAGAACGGGGTATTGTAACGGTTGCGACCTCGCGAGCCACAGCCGATGGTAGCTCGGCGGGATCTGGAAAGAGCAACTTGGACTCGTGTTGGTTCTCTGCATCTGCGTCGTCATCCTCGGCAATGCTTTCCACTGTCTCGGCATCAGACTGGTCACATGTCGAAACTGTGTCCGCTGTTTGACCGCCTTCAGAAGCAGCCTCGATATCTGCATAGCTACCGGAGAGGTCCTCGATCGGGTGGGGATCGGCATGAACTGCTTCAAAGCCATCTTCGGCTGTGGTGGTGGAGTACTCGTATGCTTCGGGCTGCTTTTCTACCACGGGGGTAGAGTCTGGATCTTCCTTGATCATGGTGTACTGTGAATGTTTAGATGGAACCTACCCGAAGACGGTTAAAGGATGAAGCTTACCGTGGAATGTGGTTCGGTGAAGCGGGAAACGTGAGTGCTTAAAGCGTCGACCTGTAGATTGAGGTCGACCTTTTCGAATGCCTTGGAGCGGTCGCGATACTCTTGTATGGGAACGATGGTGTTCCCACGTTGTGATATATTTTGTATGTCGTTTGCTGAGTGTGCCTTGGCCAAGTCAGCGGCAATCACCAGAGATGCTGTAGTGTGCACTCCATGGCTTAAGCTGTCTGGCGAAAGATATCGCTGAATGGAGAACGTGGGCACGTAGATGCTGAGGTGATACTTACTGGATAGAGTTTTTCGACACTGGTAAAAAGAAAGGTTTGTCTCGGTGAGTCTGAAGTAGAAATGTCAGGCGTTGTTGCCTTGCTGGAATGAGGGGCAGACTCACCCAGAACCTTGAATCGGCCTTCCTCGCAGCAATATGTGTGTGTGCCGAGTGACTGTATAAGTAGCCTGGCCTGCTAAGAGGTGTAGTTGGGCGTATGTAGTAGTCTGAAGGTCAAAAAGATTGCAATATCATTGCCGCTTTGGTGAAAGTAAGTACGAATGGCAGCGGATCTCGAAGAGTGTCTATCAAGATGCCCCGCGATACGCGCACGGGCCTCCAACTCTAAAACGGCTGTCATGTGAACGTGCCTGGCGAGTATCATCCTAGGATAATCGAACGAGTATTGGGCACGCTAGATGAAAGACAGCACAGCACGGTCGAGTGTATCAAGCAGTTGCCTTTTCAAACATGTACAAGTAGTTATCCGCTTGTCAAAAGCCTTTCTCGTCCCGCCTGCTCCATCAATGCCCATAAAGTGAATCGCATATCATTACTCACATGCTGCTCTTTGCACATTCCTCGGTCAACTGCGCCAGTGTAGAAGAGAAGCGCTTATTGTCCTGGCCCTGAAGGCGTGATCCATCCACCGGCGACCTCAACCCATTCAGGTGTACAACTGCCCTCTTTGTCCTCGACCTCAGCAATGTCTGTATCGCATCTGCATCTACAGCCAACTCCGTTCTCCTTCTCTTTGTCCCAATTCGCCCAGTATTCATCCTCCTCGGTTCTTGCCTTCTCGTCGAGCGTAGTGGTCTCAAAGAAGGGTGATCGGGGCAATTGACGAGCTGGTGCGTTGGCAGGGCAGTGCTGGATCGTCGTGTGTCGGTAGCCGAAGTCACGGAAGTAATGCACATCTGATGGCGAGAGTAGCACACCAGCAGCAAGGGAGTGAATGGGAGCGTCACCCCACTGAGAAAGAATTAGTATAGCCCAGGGCAGTCATCTGTACTGGCCAACTTACTCTCTCCATCCAAAAACCTCCGCTCTTATCCATCATCTGGAAGAACTCTTCGTACTCCTTACTTCGAAACCAGTCAAGCCTGGCAATCTCGAAGTTACTCCAGAAATGACACATGTTGTATGTCTCGCCTTCCATCGATTCTGGATCGACTTCCGGGAGAGAGCCAGCACCGGGCTCCGTCTTCAGGATCTCCTCTGGAAGCGGCTTCTGGCCATTGTCATCCTCTTTCGGGAGATCTTCTGGTTTCTTTTCCGGCTTGGGCTCGAGGAACATCTCCCAAAGACCCTGCGATGTAATATTGTTGATGCGTTTGTAAGCCGAAGCATAGCGGAAGATATTCGGCACCGTCTCCTTCAGCTCTTTGACTGCAATTGTGAAGCCGTACGTTTTGTTCGCTCGTTCCATGTGGATGAATGGGTCACTGTAGAGGTTAGCGAGCGATGCTTGACGTAAGCTGGAATACATACTAGGTGATGTCGCAGAAGTATTTGATCTCTGGTTCGAGACGCCAGTACCATGTATACTTCTGGAGAAGCTCGTGCTTGTAGAAATGACTGTTCATTGTCAGCCGTGTTCAGCGCAGACGGATTCTGGATTCCATACCCCGAGTAGAACCTGCACATATGATGGTAGCTCTCCATGCCACCGTACATAATGGCAGCGTCTCCCTGCTTGCGGATGCCTTCTTGCGCTACAGACTTGTCCGTCCACTCTGGATAACCCCACATGCTTGCATTGATACTGCCGAACTCGACAGGCGCGCTGGTATAGTTCAAAATTGTTTCCCTGAAGGTCGAGTTGAACTCTCCATCGTTGAGGAAGACGTAGGGATAGTGGAACCACCGATTGAAGTGTCGCTCTATCGACTTGACCGACTGTATCACGCCCTCCAGCTCTTTATTTCTTGCCAGCACTACGAATGCTGCATTGGCTCGCGGAGCATCGGCTTGAGGGACTGGGTCCAGACACCCGGTCACAAAGACCTTGTCGTACTTTTCATTGATTTTTCTAGCACAAGTTAGCGACGTCAGACTTCGCAATAACGCGTCTATCCCACCTGATGGTCGGGGGCGCCCCAGCCGGCATGAGTATTCGTCCAGGCGAGTCCGGATGTCTCACAAAGAGGACCAATATTAAGATTATGACTAGGCAAGGAAAGATGAGAACAATGCCAAGTGGTATTGAGATGCGCGAATTCCCCTTCAACCTTATGCGTCTTTTGAAGAAACTCATCCGGGGCGTGATCTTTTCTGTGGTCTTTGAGAGGTTCTCGAATGTGGGCATTGTCGCTGAGCTTGGAAAGCGCTTCTTGACGCTCTGTAAGAGATCCATGGTTGGAGGCCTGATGGTAGAATGGTCCAATACAAGGAGGTGGTCTGGTTGGTGGATACGAAAGTCTGATGCTACTGATACACTCGGTGTGAAGCGCGAAAGTTTCTAGTATAATTCGACAAGCTCGAGAGGTCGTAAGGAAGTACCGCTCGTCCGTTCAGCAAAGTTCAAACGAGTGTATTGCTAGCGAATGACATGAAGCGCGTTGAGAAGATGAGCGCATAAGCTGGTGCCCTCAGGGCGACGTATGAGAGTGCTATCCGCGAGAATTCACCTGTAGGCAAGGTCAGTGAGCTGCAATGTCCTTGAGCCAAATCGATAGAGAGTAGCGAATCGTGACGGGGTTGATTGCAGATGTTGAAAAGAGTTCGAGGGCAGGAGCAGGGGCTACCCAAGGTTGAGTGATTCGCAAGCCAGCCAATAGCCTTGGCAAACCCCGTACAAGCACTTTTCCAGCTGTCAAGTTGCAGAATAGGGATTCAGATCCTCGGGGTTTCCCCGGCAATTTATTGTTCACTCATCTACAAGTGATTGAACGTATCTTGGACTCGGAGTAGTAGTATTGACTCGATCGCACCCATGCCGACCAAGATCAAAGGCCTGGAATACCAGGCTGATCAGCCTGCTTTTCTTCAGCGAATGCGACAGGGAGTTCCTGGAGTTGGCGAGAAGCATGAACGACCGATACCTCGACCAAAGCGTGCCAAAGTCGACGATGATGAAGATGATCCGGCGTATGTCATGGAGGACACGAATGAATTGGTCAGCAAGGACGATTATGAAAGACTGGTGAAGGGAGGCGACGATGACGAAGATGCCGCCACCGCGCCTACGGATGGAGACAGGGCCCGTGAAGCCTCTGCTGATAATCCCATCATGAGCGGCGCCTTACCAGAGGACGGCGACAATCTCGCAGACGGAAAAACACGACAGAAGCACAAAGAGGCATCGCTTGGCCAGAAGAAGCGAAAAGCAGCTGCTGTGATCGGGCAAGACGACGACCAGAACGACAGCACAGAAGACGCACCCAAGCCAAAGAAGGGTAAGAAGAAAGGCAAGCCCATCAAACTCTCATTCGACGATGATCAAGGATGAACAGGTGCTATGCATTATTCGTACAGTATCTACATGGGAGGCAAATCCTCTCTGCATATTGGACATTGAAGGCGGAATTTCATCCAGCCCTCCAGGCACTTTGCATGGAAGATGTGGCGACACGGCGTCAACATGTATGCTCTCCTTGCCAACAAGCCTGCAGCGCCCGCAAGTCCAACTTCGGCTGACGTACCCGAACCTTGGACATGGACTTCGATATCCTGCATGCAAATGGCACAGTCGAATACACGCCGACCGCCATCCCGATTGTCCTTTGATTTCGCTTCTAGCGTTGGACTTGACGGTGTATGCTCAGTGCCGATGGGCAAATTGCCTCCTTCCTCATCCTCGTGAAGGACAGGGTGGTAGTCGTATGCAGGCGGCACCCATTCGGTCTTCACGAACCACCTTGGACCAAGAATCTCTTGGCTTGCAAGAACCATGCACTGCACCCACAGCCATCCTGCAAGCACGGACAGGTCGACCATATCGATGTCTGCAAATAAGACATTCGCGCCGTAGCCGTAGAAATATGCAAATGGACTCAGTCGCAGTAACGACTGACCAATAACAAAGTCCCATCTAAGTGCTTTTCGACAATTTCGTACAGAATTCCGAACAATCTGCGGTACCCAGAATGACAGATACAAGAAAGCCAGCAAGGTGAAGTAGAAACGGCGTAGCTTTGGAGGCCACGATGTCGCGTTTAGTGAGAGAAAGAGGGTGGCCAGTAGCAGGAAATAGAACCTAGTATACAAAGCGCCAAAAGTATACGTTCGCTCAAAAGCAGTAGGTGTAGTCGGCGTGGTGCCCGCAGCTGTGACCGGTGCTGGGAGACCAGCGGGCCTAGTCGAAGCGTTGCTGAGGGGTTCATCTTGATCGGAAGCAATGATGATGGGCATGATGCCACTGTCAAGAGTACGTTCGGAAGGTGTGCTCGTCGGCAGTGCAGATTCATTGGACGCAGGTGCTGGATTTGTGGTAGCAGGTGTCGGATTCAGCGCGGCCGCAGCAGCTCTCCTATCTCTTTCACGCCTCTCTCGTTCTGGTGCTTGGACAGTCCAGATATCCATCAGAAATCTCATGCCAAAGAAGCTGACACTAAGGAAAGCTAGAAAACAAGTTGCAATTAGTAGCACCCATAGTCCCGGTACGAAAAGACTAATGAGTGCGAAGGTCATCGTCGTGAAGCCATCGCCAAGAGCAAGCAAGCTGACAGTGTAGAAGCTGATTCTGCTGCGCATTGATGGCGTACTTGCTTCTTTCATCTGTCGAGTGAGTAGCCGTAGCTGAGCACCTAGTACACAGATGTAGAACAATATATGATGACGTCCCTGCTGCTGCTCAACCTCGATTTTGATACCCGTAAGATGATTGCCTTCCTGAGGCGCAAGATCTGGCGGACCCTTCGAATGGATGGCGTATCCGCAATCTGGAGAAAATGCCGTCATGGAGAAGCGCATCTCTGCAGGTCTTGGTACCGCAGCGCCTGTTGGGAAGCGGAGCTCGTCTTCCATGAGATGAAGCATGGTTGCTTGATGTTCCTCTCCTGCGAGTTCTGGATCGATCGGTAACTGCTGTAGGAAAAGGATAAGCTCGCAATGAGGCATCGAGAAGGGCGAGTCGGAGGTTCCGTCCGTGTTGGACGTAAAAGGGGAGGCCAATCTCTGCCTGCCATCTATTTGCCGTGTAATAGTCTCGTTGATAGCTCGACCAATCACATGTTGCGCAAGCTGGTAGTAATAAGGGGTCGAGGCAAAATGAGGAAGTGCGTAGAGTCCAAATAGTCTGCTTCAAGTTAGCCTAGGGGACGCTACGATGTACGATCTTCGCGTACTTGTCACTAGTGGTAGTCATGATCATGTGACCACTCTCTAAAAAGTGGACACCATTGACCTGAACTTCCCAAGACTCGTTCGAGCCATCTGTCGAGTCGATGCCAGCCTGAGCTGTGACGAATCTAGCAACGTTTACAGCTTGCCCATCAAGAGTACGCCTCGTCTCATTCAAGAAAGGTCGGTCAAACTCTTCGAAACGGACTCTGACTCTGCCTTCCTTCGCGGTCAAGTTGCGACCAAATCCAGAGAGTGGTACCGTGCCGAATGGGCCTTCTGGGGCATAGACACTGATATTGAATTTGGGCGGTTTTTGAGCAAGTAGTCCGTCATCACGAAACCAGTTCCCATGGACAACGCCTGATACGTTGTTGTATACTGTCAAACTTCGTCCGACAGCCTGTCCAATGAATTTGTTGTCGTATTCCTCACTCAAGGCGTATTTGGTCAACTGATCTGCCTTTGCCTGAAATTCGTCCAGATATGTCCAAGCAAATCCAGTATCATTCGTGAAGCCACTGATGTTCAAGAACTTCCCATGCGTCGGATTGAAATCACCAAATACCATGCCGTTAGTCACATTGAGAGCATATCGTTCCTGGGCCAATATATCTTCCACTCGAGACTTTTGGGGTGTGACCGGAGGCTGCGGATCTGGCGAGAAGATCATGAACAGGATGATGATGAACGCCACGAAGGCGCGGGGATCTGTAGCCATGGCTGGCAGATAAAGGCTCCGCAGGTTACCATGCTGATTCCTCACTCGCTATCATTCTGGGTCGTTGTTATTGAGAAGTTCAGGCCACAGCTTGATGGCTTGATGGAGACGCGCCTATCGCGGCTCTTCCCTGTTTAGAGTCAAAGTGGGTACTACATTTTCGCGTCTCTCTACGCGTCAACCTCTTTATCCCCGCTACATTAACATCATGCCTGCATGGCAATCTCCGTCCGTGATGATCTCAGCCTGTTCCAACTCTTCTTGATCGGCTTGTTCGCGATTTTGTCTGTGTGCTGGATGCTGGGAAGAACAAACTGGTCAAAGGGTCTTTTGCAGTCATTCGGGCCCGCGAGAGGCAATACACCACATCTCATCACCCGTTCCCACACCACATTACGATCGAACATGTTCAAGCAGGCGGTCGACAAACACGATGCCGGCAGCTCGAAGCAAAAGACCCTGTCCCAGCAGTTGTTCTCCAGTTCACCTCCGCAGCCACAGTCCCGCAAATTCGGCCAACCAAATTTAGGAAACAGCATATTGCGCCCAAGTCCGTCGTCGGCGTTGAATGCGCCGTTTAAGAAGCAGGTGCCTTCTGTGCCAAAAGAGCAAGAATCAAGAAGACCGTTCTCCAATGGGCATGGGATGAAGCGTACACACAATGGTCTCCAGAAGAGCTTCAGCACTCATGGTGCATTCGAGGACACCTGCGGATCCCAGTCTAAGCCTATCTTGATTGACGAGAGCAAGCCTGTGAGATCGATTGTACCGCAAGCGACAAACACGGAATACTTCCAGGAAGACGACTTTGACAGCGACATTGAGCTGGATATCGAAGATCCGACGTCCAAGGATTTGCTCAGGTCTTCGGCTTCGAAAAAGAACGCAGCACCGGCAGCAAAGCCTTTCTATCCCACATTGCCTCATCTTCAGTCTGGAGCTGCTGCAAGAAGTACGAGTCCTGGCGATTCTGGCTATGGATCACTACCACCAACCACCAGGCCCCCACCTCCGAGTACACAAGCGATACCCTGGTCTTCCTCACCACCCGAACATATCGAAGCACATCCTCATCTGAACCCAGTACCTCAGTCTGCCCAAGCACGTAAGACTGACTATGAGTCGAGCAAGACTTTCCATCCATCGATTACCGGCTTTGTGACACCCGCAAAACCTGCGAAGAAGCGGACTTTACCCTGGAACGTAGCTAAAGACCAGCAAGAGCAATCTGAACAGAACGTGCCTCCTCCGCCGTCCCATCAGACTCCGCACACCAAATCCCAGCAATTATGGAATCCGACAGCCAGTGCAGTGAAGCAGCAACAGAAGACCTTAAGAGAGGTGAACAAGAAGAAATCGAAGTTCATCGAAGCGGAAGAGAATGCAATCAAGATATTGGAAAAAGAGCGGGAAGACAAACAGAGAAAGAAGTACGTGGCCAGGGTCTTTCTCAGTGAGGAGCAACAGCATGTCTTGGATCTGGTTGTTGAGAACAAGAAGAGTGTATTCTTCACTGGTTCTGCTGGTACTGGTAAATCTGTGCTGCTACGGGAAATCATTGCCACGCTTCGGAAGAAGCATATTCGCGAGCCTGACAGAGTGGCTGTGACTGCATCAACTGGATTGGCGGCTTGCAACATTGGTGGAGTGACACTGCACAGCTTCGCGGGCATCGGTCTTGGAAAAGAAGAAGTCCCAGAACTTGTCAAGAAGATCCGACGTAATCAAAAGGCGAAGCACCGCTGGATGCGCACAAAGATTCTTGTCGTTGACGAAGTGTCCATGTTGGACGGCGACTTATTCGACAAGCTCGAAGCCATAGCCCGGCAAATCAGAAACAATGGTCGTCCTTTTGGAGGCATACAACTTGTGATTACCGGCGACTTCTTCCAGCTGCCACCTGTTCCGGAAAACAACAGGATGGCCAAATTCGCCTTTGACGCTGGCACCTGGACCACTTGCATAGAACACACGATCGGTCTCCACCAGGTTTTCCGCCAGAAAGACCCCGTCTTTGCAGGTATGCTGAATGAGATGCGTGAAGGACGCTTATCACCAAGCTCTATCCAAGCATTCCACAAATTGAGTCGACCACTCGACGCCGGTCCGCTTAACACCATGGCAACAGAGCTGTTTCCGACGCGCAACGAAGTCGAGAACGCCAACGCATCGCGCATGAATCAGCTTGTCGGAGATGTCAAGACATTCGAAGCTCGCGATGGAGGTGTCATAGTAGACAAGGGTCAACGTGATCGACTCCTTCAGAATTGCATGGCACCAGAAGTGATTCATCTCAAGAAAGGGGCTCAGGTCATGTTGATCAAGAACATCGACGAATCTCTGGTCAACGGATCCATTGGCACCGTCATTGGCTTCATGTCCGAACAAACATTCGACCGCTACACTCACAATGAGGAAGAATACTTGGGCACACAGGACAATGCACTGAAAGACGACGACCCTATCAAGATGCGGACAGATAGAGCCCGCCAACGCATTGAGGACAATCTTCGAGGCTTTGACACTGCCCAGAGATACCCTGTGGTCCGTTTCACTCTGAACGACAACACTAGCAGAGACTTGCTCTGTCAGCGAGAGACTTGGAAAATCGAGCTTCCAAATGGCGAGATCCAGGCGTCAAGATCCCAGATTCCTCTCATTCTGGCTTGGGCTTTGAGCATTCACAAGGCTCAGGGACAAACTTTGGAGCGAGTCAAGGTTGATCTGGGTAAGGTGTTCGAGAAAGGCCAAGCATACGTTGCCTTGTCTCGCGCAACGAGTATGGCGGGACTGCAGGTCTTGCGTTTTGACGCGAAGAAGGTTATGGCACACGAGAAGGTCCGTACCTTTTATGCCAATCTCAGTAGAGTTGAGGCAATAGAAGAGGATGGCAAAAAGAAGAGAAAGACCGCCGTTAGCAACACGGCAAGCGAGTACGAAAACCGTTTTATGAACGGGGATTTGTAGACGGATTCATGCATTGTACCTTTTATGTAGCATAGCCTGGCGCTTACACATTATCTACCACACTTGCTCATGACTCTTCCTTGATCATCTTCTTCAGTCTCCTGCTCCAGTCCTTGTTGTACATGCCAAACTCCCTCTCCGCTTCATCGCCTTTCCTCAAGCCCAATCCTCCCACGCCCGCTTCAGCTGCCGTCAGCACCTTCAGCCCATGAGGAGCTTGCGTCAGTCGGGGGAACACAGCGAGTGCGTTATTCCTCCCGATCTTGACCTTGTCCCTCGCATTCATATCCACATGCTCATCGAACCAGGTGCACCCGTTCGGAATACTCTCAAAAGGGTAGTCCACACTGAACATCACCGCCTCAGCCCCACACTGCTTGACCGCACACTCCAATGCAGGCGTGCTGAAGTGCCCGCTCGTCGTGATGAACACCTGCGTACCGAAGTAATCGCTCACCAACTTGTCCTTGCGCATGGGCATATCGGGGAACCTTGCCCTGTTGAGCTTGTGATCGATCCGGTACAGGTCGTAGGGGATGTGCTCGCCCATGTGGCCCATCATCAACTTCAGCTCGGGGAAACGGTCCAGGACTCCGGAGGTTATGATTCCGAGAACGTGCATGTTGACTCTGTTTGCGTAGCCGAGCGCGGAGAAGTCAAGCCATGGTCTCCCGGCCCACATTTGCTCGTGGATGAGTGCTGTGCTGGCGCGCGGATGGATGTAGACTGGCGCACCCAGACGAGCTGCTGCGGACCAGAAGGGGTCGTAATGAGGGGAGTCGTAAAAGAGCATGCCGTTACCGTCGGAGCCTGTGGATTGGAAGTCGTTGAGCATGGCGCCGACGAAGCCCTTCTTGGAGTTCATGCAGCGCTCGAGCTCGTCGGCGGCGGTCTGAGGATCGTGCATGGACAGGGCGGCAAAGGCAGCGAAGCGCGATGGGTTCTTGAGGACTTCGGCTTCGAGACGGTCGTTGGCTAGTGTCGCGAGCGCGGCGGCTTTGGTAGGATCGGTGACGCCCTGGACACCCGAGGAGGACAGGGAGAGGATCATGAGCTCAATGCCATTCTCGTCCATTTGCTTGAGGCGCTGGTCGTGGACATCAAGCAGGTTCGCGGTCAAGTTGCCGCCAATGACGCCTGCTGGTGCGAGAGTATTGGGATCATAGGCCTCAAAGTTTTCGGGAATGGCCCAGCATTCTTCGAGCGCGATTTTGCCGTACATGTTGCTGATCAGGGGCCGAACTTGTTCTTGGAGATGACCGACTGGAGTGTACGAGAAGAAGAGACAACCATACCTATCCTGAAGAGTACTTACGGAGAAAACACTGCTCATGCCATACTGATCTCCGCCATGCATTGCCGGAGGACAGATTGGCGCATGTTGGTCACTTTTGTGGACCGAGAAAACATCCTTGCATGTGCCGGAAGCCGTCTGGAGGAGAGTTGGAGGTGGAAAAGAATGACTACCCCGCACTATGTCGTCGAACTCACGGTCCAGGAATGGTGCCGGACAAACCCCAACAGGAGAAGCAGCGGAAGATCTTGCATGCCACGTGCTTCCGCTACCTTTGACCTTCTCCCATGCCGATCCTTTCGAGCTTCGACAATGAGCAAACCTTCCGTCATCTCAGGGCACTTTCCTATACTCAGCATAAAAGTCGTTCTTTGTTGGCAGATGCTGACTGTCCATCCTTTGTCTCGACATCTCCCGCACTTGGAATGTCACCACACCCACATCAACGTTCAACAATACCCCGTTTTCGATAGCGAGTATGAGGATGTGTAAATGTTCATCAGCTCGCCGCATCAGTCGACGACATACCAGTTGCGGCTGAATGTCTCTGGAGATTGTTTCATGAATCCTGAAAGAGCTTTGTCAGAAGAGAAGGAAGCATTGGAATTTAGCCTCATACAAAAGTCGAAGTCGCTGTGATAAGCTGGTCGGGTATTTCTTGTCGAGCAGGTTGGTTAAGCATGGTAATGTCTCTGTTTGACGCAGGCTCTAGTTGCTTTATCAGTGATATCTCGGACCGAAACTAAAGGGACGAGCCCTCAGGACGGCACTTAGTGTGCTTTGCGTACCGGAAAGAGCATGTCACAGGGCCGTCAAACCAAGACATGAGTTCCACGACAATATGCGGCACAGCTTCAGGTGTACGCATTTGGCATGCGCCGTTGAGAATGATCAGAAAGATTCAGACTTACTGCGAAAGGCGATTTTGGGACATTACCCAGCAGACACGTCAGCGACCGGATGCTGGAAATAGCAGCTTGTCATCACGACACATTGTTAACGAGCCTTGGATGCGTTCACATCATTCTCATGCCGGTCTGATACTAACGTAGCTGGATAGATATCAAGATGAACATCGAAACCGACCCTTCTTGTTCGGGCGGCACGTTCTAACGTGCTACCATATGCCCTTAACTGCTACCCAGACTTTATACCTTCTGTCAACGGCTCCACGAGCCTCTGGGCCCGAAATCTATTAGTCCATCGAAGCTTGGAAATGTAGTCCAACGGCATGACCTCAGAGGCCACGCAGCTCTCGACTCTTGCGTCCGCCCTGCTATCAGACGCTCTCGTCAAGGCTACGCTAGGCGTTTGCATTGCCTTTGACCGATATAATTCTAGGTATCTACCGAGCCGCAGAAGAATCGCTCTAGGAGTGGTCGAGTCTGCCTTTACCGAATGTTGAGTCGAGCGTTCTGCACCGGACGAGAATACTACGCCAGTGCAATGTGGTAGAATCCCTCTTTGTACGAAATAGGACGACAGGCAATGTCGGATGCCCGAGGATCCCGCACGACTCTTCACTTCCCTAGATGCGGCAATCGCTTTCTTCGTAGTCGCCAGTCTGCCGTCGTATCATTCCGGACGGGCTTCGCGGGACAAAGAAAACTCATGGCCTATCCGCATGCAGCCCTGTGTGGGAGCCGCACCGTTAGCTGTCAGTTCAACGGCTACCCAACTCATGCTAGGAACAAGAGACAATGTCCCACATGTCGGCTCTGTCATGCTAGAATTCTCAGGCATCACAAGCTCGACCCATGTACCAGGATCAACATTGACAAGGATGATCATCACGGTGAGCTACTCTTTGTTCATCTGAAGCACTATACCACGTCCGTCTCAGCCATCACCGTTATGCTGCTTAGCCAAGTACGCAGCTGCAACTGCGTGTCAAAGACAGCCGTTAGGCCCACCTTATCACCTATTGCCAGTTACAACGGCCTACAATCCGCTTTTATCGATTGCTCTATGGCTTTGTCTCGGTATACTATCATTATTGCCCTTTGGGGCAGACACCACGCTTTTGTATAAGGTGCCCTCCTATCCCGGAAGCCGATCAGCCAACGCCCAAGTCTTCTCAACCTCGAAGTTGCATACCACACACGACAAGCAACGATGCACTTCAACAATGTGGTTTCGGCTGCCATCAGCCTTGCTGCGTTTGCAGCTCCGGCTGATGCTTTCTGGCGCATGCAATGCCCTGGTCGTATCATGACCACTCGTATGGACCCTATTGTCAACCCGGGTGCCATTTCCGGACACGTGCACACCATCTCTGGTGGTAATGCATTCAACTACACCATGAACTATGACACCACCCAGACGTCGACATGTTCTTCCTGCCCAATCAAGCAGGATTTGTCCAACTACTGGGTTCCTAGCCTCTACTATCGCACCAAGGACGGCAAGTTTATCGACGTACCCCAGGCCGGTGATGGAACTGGTAGTTACGGCGGTCAGATCGTCTACTATCTCCAGCGTGGCGGTCCCAACAACGACCCTCTCAAGGCATTCCCCAAGGGATTCCAGATGTTGGCCGGTAATCCATACAAGCGCGACTACACGGACGATTTCGCTGGTCAAGCTGTCAGCTTCGTCTGCCTGGACTACAGCAATGGCTCTAGCTACACCAATAAATTTCCCGACAAGCCATGCCCTGATGGTCTTCGTGCGCAGATTTTCTTCCCATCCTGCTGGGATGGCGTAAACCTCGATTCCGCCGATCACATGTCCCACATGGCTTACCCGACAATGTACAGCTACGACAATGGTCCTTGCCCGGCCACTCACCCTGTCCATTTGATCTCCATCTTCTTCGAAATCATCTTCTCCACCGCCGGATTCGAGTGGTGGACTCCTGATGGCGCCTGGCAACCATTCGCGTTCTCGACCGGTGACCCTACCGGATACGGATTCCACGGTGATTTCATCAACGGTTGGGACGTCGATGTGTTGCAGAAGGCCACCGACAATTGCACTGCTCAGAGCGGTAGCATCTATGACTGCCCCGTCTTCGACTTCTTCGACGATACGACCACCCAAGGCTGCATCGTTCCCCCTACGATTGCCCAGAAGGTCACTGGTACTCTCGACAAGATCCCCGGTTGCAACCCCATCCAGAACGCCAATGCTACCAAGCAGAAGTGTACTGACGATGACGCTGTCATTGGCAAGGCTGCCACATACTATAGCAACTTCACCGGCTGGGACTATATTGGATGCGCCGTCGACCAGTCTGGCAATCGTACCTTTGACGATGACCGCTGGTGGGACGACGATGTTACTATTGACAGCTGCATGAACTATTGCGGTGCCAAGGGCTACAAGTACATCGGCCTTGAGTACGCGAACCAGTGTTTCTGCTCCAACACCCTTGCCGCCGACCGCGCTCCTAACCCGAACGTTTTTGGCAACTGCTTCACTCCCTGTGCCGGTAACTCCACCCAGTACTGCGGTGGTGCCAACCGCCTCTCGGTCTACGAGCTATCGGGTACCTTCAAGGCTATTGGCGATGTCACCACCAAGATCTCCTGCCCGGTTTCCAACGGCACCGACTACATCAGCACAAACGGTACCTTCACTATCGAGTGCTCCCTCGATCGTGGTGGAGGTGATATCGGCATGAAGTACACTCAGCAGTCTGGCAACATTACCCAATGTATCGACCTCTGTGCCGACACTGATAACTGTTCGTTTGTCTCTCTTGCCGGCACCGCTTGTTACATGAAGGGTGGTGCGCTTAGGCCTGGTCTCGTCAACAGCGGTGTTCAGGGTGCTCGCCTCACCTCCGCAGTCTCCAAGGCGAAGGCGGTCATTGTCTCCTCATCTTCTACCACTGCTTCCACTGCTGCGGCAACCTCGTCAGGAACAAGCGCTGCTGCAACTTCAGCCAAGACCACCACTACCACCACTACGAAGAGCACTACAGCTGTCTCGTCTGCACCAGCCGGTGCGACCTTCACCACCGCTCCTTCTTGCCCGTACTCCAATGCTACCTACTACCAGTCTCCCAGTACCGGCTCGCTCTTCTTGATCGAGTGTGACATTGACCACTCTGGTGGTGACATGGCTTCTAAGAGCGTCGGTAGCTTCCAGGAGTGTATCGAAGCATGCGCCAGCCTCGCTGGCTGTGTCGACATCTCGCTCTCTGGTAGCGCTTGCTACATGAAGAAGACTCTCGGCGCAGCTCTGTACGGCAAAACTGGTCTTAAGGGTGCCAAGTTGATCAGCGCTGGTAGTGCTAGTAGCTCCACTACTACCACTACTGCCGCCGCAACGACCAAAGCTACCACCACGTCCGCTGTCGCATCTTCGGCAGCAGCATCTTCGGCAGCATCATCTTCCGCAGCAGCATCTTCCGCAGCGGCCTCTTCCAGCTCCAGCTCTCGGGTCGCAAGCAGCAGCGCTGTCACTACTTCTGCCTCCGCCAGCAATTCTGCTGCTACCACCACCGCTAACACCAGCACCTCCACCGTCGCCGTCGCCAACAAGCAGGTCGTCACTTCCTCCTCCAGCCAGACTACCACCTTACAGACCTCCACCAAGTCTGCTGTTGCTCCTTCCTCCACTGTTACTGCTGCCGTCTGCCCAGACAACAACTCCACCATCTTCGTCGACCCTACCTCGGGCTACCAGTACCTCATCGAGTGCGGCATCGACCACGAAGGCGGTGATCTCTCGATGACGTACGTTCAGACCCTCGAGGCCTGTATCGCCGCATGTGCCACCACCTCTGGCTGTGTCGATGTTTCTCTGTCAGGCAACGCCTGTTACATGAAGAAGACGCTCGGCAAGTCTCTCAAGGCCGATGGCCTCAAGGGAGCCAAGTTGATCAACACTACCCCTACCAGTGCACCGCAGGGTACTCCTACACCTACTGCGGGCGCCGACGCCGGTGTAACCGCCGGCCCTCCCGTCGCTAGGACCGCCACTACCGCATAGAAGGATAGAAGCGGGTCCCCTAGACGGGACCATTACCATTCTGTATATACGACGCCTCTCGGCATAGTCTAGAGGTCTTATGAATGAAGGCTCCTGAGGAGTCCGTTCCGAACAATTCCCTGTCTGTCTGTCGAGGTTTCGCCATGTATCGTTTCCGTGCTGCGCTGCCGTATGATGCGAATTGACGTACAAGGTGACGTTGCATGCAAGTGTGCAGATGAGGATGACACGGCATCAGGATTGGACCCCGATATGTCATTATACCATGTATGGAGGAAAGATAGACTATGGTCGAGATGATTCGCTGACGGTACAAACCTGTGTCAGTAGCTTAGCCGCTTCCGTAACACTTGGCACGACGAGACAAATGCTGTGGTCCTGCAACATGTTGTTGTGAGGAATACGCATCCAACTTACAGATCAAGTCCATATCGAAATATAGATTAGATACAAGGTCGGCTAGGTGGACCCTTGTGGGTCCAGAACGATGATCGTCGATACTCGTCGGGACTGCCAAGAGCTTCATCGAAGCATCGGGGATGATCAGAAGTTTCCTTGGTCGTTCGCAACTAATCACACGGAAAAGCAAGAAGGCGGTCGATTTCCCGCGCAGTTTCACATGATCATCTCCGATCATGTCTCTACTGCGAGTGCGAATTGCCCACCATTATCACTGACATCTGTCAAATCTACGTGGATAGACGTGAGAGCGGATCAGGCAGGCGCCACATGGAAACCCAATTGGCCTGAGCTGTGCTGACTGAACACGTCAGGTCAATGCTGATTTGGAGGTCTGTGATCGTGCATTGATCCACGAGTCCAAAGGAAGGAGTTACAGCGATTAAAATGACGCTGTCTCATTACGTCCTAGCTGCAAATGGATTAGAAAAGTCCTTCGCAGCGATTTAGGCTTTCCAAACCATCACCATCTGTTGGCTGCTCGGAGTGCCTGCCGACCTTTTTATACCTGTGCGTTCATGCCGTCCGTCTCTCGTGGCCAGCGCGGTGAACCATGTATCGTAGCCATGAAATTACGACATGGCTGATACGACTTTAAATCTGGTGTCTCTGCCCTGTCGTTAGTTCTCCGTGCTTTTAGGCGCCATATGGACTTTGCGAACAAGCACGCTCTTTCGAGCTTTCCCACATGCAGAAATTGCGTGTTGAGCAGCAAGCTGAGTCCTCTGGTTCAGATGCCAATTCACCCCTCAGTCTCATACAAACTCAAAGCCAGACTCAAAGTCTATCGTCAGGTTCGGGAAGTGCTTCGGGGTCGGGTTCGAGGTCAGGATTGTCTTCCCGGAGTCAAGATGAGGAGCCGAAGAAGCGCTCACACATACGCGTCGCCTGCAATTCTTGTCGCGCAAAGAAGCTGAAGTGTAACGGGGATCGACCTACCTGCACAGCATGCCAGGATCGCAACGTCGATTGTGTTTACGAGGGCGATCCCAGTTCCACCCGTCTAGACAATCTGAAGCGAAAGACAGCAGCTTTGGAAGAAGAGAACGATGATCTTCGCACACTGGTCGAACTCATCCGCAATCGACCCCAGCCCGAGGTGGAGAATGTCGTCAGTCGTCTTCGCCAAGGTGATACCGTACGGTATGCCATGGACCATGCTCGACCTGGTCATGTACTCTCCCGTGTCATGTCCGACGGCATCGATGCGCAGACCAAAGCAGCGCTGGCAGCACAATTCCACCCCGAGGACGGACAGAACTTGCAGGGCCAATCTACACTGCCTCCACACTTGAGACGAAGCTCGACAAGCTCATCGTCTCAACGAGACAAGAGGATGGACATATCGACAGTCTTGGTTGAAGGCGACAGGGACCTTCCAAGTCAACCGCACGCCCGCGGGCATCCCCCGAACCAGTGATACTCCTATTTGACGTATGTCAGACTTTTGTCGGTTATCTGATGGCGGCACCTCTATGGCATCGATTCTAAGACAAAGAGCGACCAGTGAAACGCAACCGGCGCTGTCATACGCTGGGAAAGCAGCAGCAGTATGGGTAGGTATTCACAGTCCCTACAGAACCAAGCACTTGAGTGTGGCCTGCTCTTCGACGTACTGTGTGCTCATCTTGCTGGAGAAATGCCTCCCCACATTTGGCCAAGCAGTATCGGATGTTCCACGAGGCTCCGAATCACTCCAAAGAGAAGTTCTATCTGCGTTAACAACACAGCCCGATCCGAGGACAAGGACTCTACATCGGTCATCAGATTCTAGGAGGGCGGAAGCGGTCGCGTGATTAGTCAGGCGAGGAGAAGCGCATGTCATCTGGTGCGCCGACTTGCCTTCATCACCGATGCGAGGGTTGTGGATGACAGGCCGCAGACCTGTCTATGGACGGCAAGGGCCTTGAGCACAAGGTTTTATGAGTTGATGAGAAATATGAATATCACATAGGATTTCTTCGCCGCGATGTGTGCTGAGCGAGATGAGTTTGGCCGGAGCTGAAAATGTAATTTGTACGTCATGTGTTTTCGCGTGTTTTGCGGCACAGGCAGCGCCAGGCAGCCTCAGGCACCAGTCCTCCATGTTTCTTCAGCTCCAGGCACCTTCCACCAAAATCACATTTCGCCGCGACGTATAAAGGACAGCGAATCATCCCCGATCAAGTGCATAGAATAGCACAATCCTTCAAATCATCACCAACATGACCCAGCAAGTTTACCTTGTCCTCCGCACGGACTACCTCGATCGCGAAGACGAGGGCCATTTGAACATCATCTCCATCCACGCCACACCCCTTGGAGCCCGCAAAGCTATGGAAGCGCATGTCCAGAAGCACAACGGTCATACTGGAGCAAAAGAGCCCAACACTAACCAATTCGACTTTGGGAAAAGCCTGTACGGCACTCAAGTCATCGTTGGTGAACCAGAGTACCACTCGTACGACATCAGAGTCGTTGCAGAGCAGGTCATTGCAGAACAAGATGACGGTGTCAACGATGAGGAGGTCGCTGAGGAGACTCAGGAGAAGGCTACCAAGAAAGCCAATGGCACGAAAAAGGCTGCCGCCCCCAAGGCGAAAGCTGCACCCAAAGCCGCCGCAAAACGTAAGGCACCTGTCGACGACGACGACGACGAGGACGACGAGGAAGCTATGCCTCCACCACCATCGGGAGCGAAGAATGCCTTGTCCGGGCTCAAATTTCTCGTGACCGGCACTCTTGAAGGCATGAAACGTGATGATGCGAAAGCTCTGATCATCAATCACGGCGGAGAGTACGTCAACGCGATGCCAAAGGCGGATACAGCCACCAGACCGGACTACATTGTCCTCGGCGTCAAGCCCGGTGAGAAGAAGATCGATGAAATCAGAAAGTCCGGCTTCTCCACCATTAACCAAGAGGAGCTCTATGAGATGATTGAGACTCGGTCCGCGGGGAAGTCTGCTGGCAAATCCAAGAAGGCGAAAAAGTGATCACAGAATAGGCTTGATGTTTCTAAGCGCGAGCGAGTGTGCATATATCCATACTGTCGGCAAAATTGAGTCGGGCATACTAGATGAAAGCGATGGCGCCGGGGCAGTCACTACAATTGCAGCATGACTTTCACCATATTCATCTGGTAACAGACGGCATCCATTATGACGCAATGCCAAATGTTGATCTTTGAAGAAGACTTTTTCCATTGCTTAACCACGAACCCGGTTCCCAGGAGTGACTTTTGCGCTGGAACCGTTCCCCGATGTCAGCAATCAGCACACCACCCGAACACACGGCCCGTGATGAATCACCACAGATAACCAACTCCACATCTGCAGCCACGGTATTCGCATGAACCTGGTCCAGAGTATCCTACCCCGCTCCTCCGCGCCATGGCTTGGAGTCATGCTGGAATCATGCTGGAATCATTGCGACTTTGTGGGTCCAGGCGGCTGTACGACACACAACATAGGTCGAAAGAGGATCGCTGCATGGTCCACTACAGGTCCGTTCATATCACGGAAACACGATGCGTGACTGCTCGAGCACACGTGAGTTTTATGGATCCTGCCGCTACCACGTCTTTGGGACCACCTAATGTCGAGCCTTTGTCGCGAACGAAGCCACATCTCAGGATTTGCACCAATGATCATCCGACTGCCAATTCTGGAAGATCATAGATACGGGCATTCGCTTTGTCCGGCAGAGGCCATGTCTAACCGATCCACGGTCAAGCACAGGTTGCATCAGGGAGCTGCATGACATGGATCTATGCCCGTTCCCTTTTCGCGCACGCAGCACACCGAGTCCGCGCCAGGGATAGCCGATCGACGGCTTCAGTGGCTAATTACCCAAATGAGTCCCTCAACTCTCGAGATCAGCGGGCTAACAACACAAAGCAGATCAGCCGTTCTGGGAGCATCGCGGTGGACACAACCGTGTCTCTACACAGCAACGACCCGGTCACAAGAATTGTTCCCCAGATCCGAGTAAGAACAAAGTTGCTTGATTCGTGAGCACAGCAGTGAACTACCATCTGCCTTCTGGCGTATATACTTTTCGTTACAATGCTGGAAACGAGCGTCGCCCCCTCGTACATCGACTCCTTTGAACGACGGACTTCTTTCAAGGATGGACGTCAGCGAGACGTCGACCCACACAGATCTCATAGGCATGGCGAAGCCCTCGTGGGAACATCAAGCTAGGTGCATGGCTTTTCGCCGTTGACCGACCGATTCATGTGTGACAGCCACAGACCACCCTTTCCCTGCGCCGAGAACATCATCACCCGAGCCCTGTTGCTTGCAAGGCCACGAGCTAGAACTACACGAACCTGACATCTTTTCGGCTGTGATGCCCCTCAACGCTGCTGAGGTCCGTTTTGCATGCCTGATGACAGCGCTGTGTAGTGTAATGATACGTGTGTATATCAGTTGTGCTAGAGAAGACTCGGGAAGAAATGCTGTAGGACGCTAGGTTGGCTGAGAAAGATGAACCGAACGAGTGCCGATTTTGGCCCGGGGTGAGCTCCCAGATCTGCAAGCATACTGCATGCACGCCAGGACCACGGCTTCGCGCCTCTACCGATACCATGAATCAAATGCACTCAGAAATTAAGCACATCAAGTATAGCTGCGTGCAGCGCGACTCACTGCTACATGGCTGTGTTGGCAGGAAGCCACATTGCTCCGGTCATACTGCAGGATAAGGCAGAACTATCCTGTGCCTTTTCATGTCTTTTGACGCACTGCCTCTTACCACTTCTTACAAGTAAACCCACCCTGTATCACAATCGGAGGACTCCTTGACAAATATCCGACCCATCTCACGCAGCACGTCACTTGATCTAGTCATGGCACTTGTGCCTTTGAGTTCAGCAGACTTTCTCGAAGTCATGCTGGGCGCTCTGTTGTTCCTCTTATTTCTCCTACTCGTGGTACTCATCCTCAACCCACCGAGACAACCCGCCAGTCTGGTGTCGCTCCGGGATCAGCTCGAGCAACTCGACTGGACTGTTGACCTCCTCATTACAAGCAGAGACAATCTAACCCCCGAACGTCGGCAAGACTTGGACGAGAAGGTTCGCGGGGCTAGAGGCTACATTCGTCGAGTTCGCAACACCCTAGCCGCCTTCGAACATCACCATTTACTCTTGACTACATTTCTCTGGCCGTTTCAGAGTCCCGAAGCCTGCCGCGTGGTCCGGCGTGCTCATCGCGCCGTACAATCTGTTCGGCACTTCCTACTACTATTACCTCCAAATATTGCCACTCAATTGGCTCACATCAGAGAGGATCTCGAGATCGTACGTCAAGAACTGCCGGAACATACGGATGAGATTCTCGGGCGCATCGTTGACGTGGAGCATAGGATTGAGGACATACAAGAGTGGGTCAGAGTGGAACACATACGGAACCCCATGAGCTTCAGTAGGTCCTATGCAGGCTCTAACGTCAGCATAGCAGGCTCTGAAAGGGAGTTCGAGGTCGAGAATGAGAATATGCCAGATGTTGTGCTATAGCCAGTGAACGGCGATGACCACTGGGAGGGAGCCTAGACCAATACATTACCTTCGTGGAAAAGTTCAGGGTCAGATGAGGACAAGGTGCATGTGTGTACATATCATTTGCAGAAACGCTTTGCAAGGAACTGACATAATCTTGGGATCGAATACTATGATACGAACAAACACACATAATGAGCTTGTCATTGGCTTGACTCTGATCGCTAGCATGAATCAATATGGACAGTACTGCCGACGTCGAAGAGAGTCTTAGTGTCAGGCGCGCTGTATCGCGTTCTTCGTGCTCACTCTTTTATTTAGTGAATGCGGGTCGCCTCGCCTGCCCGCGAGAACCAAAAAGATGCCAGATCCCGCAAGACGGCAGCAACCTTACAATTTACTTTCTGACCTCACCTCATGACTCCAGATGTCGACACAATCAGCGTCCAGTATGTTCGGTCAGTATTCCACCATTCTACAACAAAGTCGTGTTGGCAATGTAGCAGAGGGTCCTGCGACAAGCGGATTCTCAGCTAGTTCGACCCATCCTGTTCATGGACACCAGTGTTCGAAACAATAGAAGGGTTGCTGCCTCCGTATCTGTAGGCTTGTCCTACAGCAACCATGTTTGTGCAACAGAGATCTCCAGGAGACCACGCATCGTGGTGTAACTTTCCTTGCTCTCTCGCTCAGGTACACGTCAGCGCCCGTATCAAATTAGCCAACAGAACAGATCGTCAAGAAACTTTGCTTGGATGCAAACATAATGTTCACATAAGGTGGAGGAACAGCGTTCTGACATTAGGCGTGACTCCTACTCTGCCTCAATGGCAGATGAAGATTGAATGACAACCGTACACACCGACAAGAATATGGGCCGGAATGTGTCAAAAGCTATACTGAATGTCACCACAGATCCATGGAATGATACTCATCCTCCGTCTGCCTCGGGCAGGCAGGGAAGTATTGCATTGTGCATCCCTTGCGGTGTTGGATCTGGCCGATTTGATGAGCGTGTAACCCCAAGCAAAGATATTGCGGACGTTCCTTGGGTAGGTCGCAACCTGATGTGACATACAGCTTACAAACGACCGCCGATATGGTCGTCGATTTACATCACTCAACACATTTCTGCTTGGATATATTACCAGCATCTTCATGGCATAATGAGGAGAAGGTGGAGGAGAAGGTGGAGGAGAAGCATGTTGCTTCTTCATCTAGATTTGAAGACATGCTTTACGTCACCTACAATACCACGACAGATTCAATCTATGGTCGATAAGCTAATCCGTACTGCTTGTGACCTCCTCAAGAAGACGATGCTGCTTCGATGCGGACGTAACGATTTCCAGACTCATGCCCATGGAATGGGGGTCATGTCTCAAATTGACGACTTGGTGTCACAGGTGGCTGGAATAGCCTGGCATCGCGGTCGCTGGTGGTCATAAGTAGCGTCATGTCGCCTGCGCATGTCTTTCGCTGATTTCTACTCTCGTGTCTTCTTCCCACTCCATCCACTGCTTAAGCATTACTCAGTCAAGCCGATTAAGCTTCGCATCGCCGTCGATCACGTGGAGCTCAACCGGGGTTGCCCTTGCGCCCGGCCAAAGCTTGTCGGGAGGGAACCACGAACGATGAAACTGCCATTCCGACCTCACCTCATCACTTTGACTTCAAGTCAGCTTTCTACATCGATCCAGCCAGAGCAAAATCTCTGGTAGTCCGACATACACGGGAGATTGTGTGCATCTCCACCAACGACGGTACCTGGCCCGTGAGCCGCGGCGCAAGCCACAATGATCGGGCATTCAGGCACAAACCTTGCAGATTTTTCATCGGGGAACACATCGCCCGTGCAATTCGAGGCAGTCTTTCCGCCAAGGTCCAATGGGACGAGCAGTTCGTACACGGAACCAAGTTCGACAGAAACTCTTGGGCGACTGGCATATGTCATGAGCACGGCACTGGTAGCTTTCAACCTCACCCCGTCACCGCTGACTTGACGTACGACTACTCCATCTACACAAGAGACCAGGAACGCAATTTCATCAAATAAGTCTGGGACAAGGTTTCGGTCCATCGACGAGATGTTGCGCACAGCTCACACCGAAGTCACCACCATGCAGCAAGATCAGCCGTAGATTCGGAGCTTCCTATGCGAACTCAAGCGGTCCTGTGTGAAGGTTTGGAATGACCTTGTTCCCCGCTTTGCTGATCTCACCGCTTTTGTGGACACGCATGTGCTCGGGCGCGCTGGAAAGTGACTGTCCCTGGGACCAATGCTACCATTGAATCCTCCTCAACACGATCTGGTGCAAATGAAGTATACTTCGATTGACAGGATAGCAGGAGGGTACACTCTTGCTGGTAAAACACGACGCAGGTGCACTGTAGGTGATAGAATATCTCGGGGCAGAAGTACAGTGAAGGAGCTACTATAGCTCCCCGCGCAGGTACCATCCGCAGGAACTGGCAATTTGCTGGTGGAGACGTGGCTGTGCAGCTTTCTTCTGGCGAGTGCGGCTGATGAGGTCGTGCCGGTCCAGAAAGATGGTGAATGGTTTTATGAAACACAGGTCTGTCGTCACCCTCATCATTCTCCGTCCTGCCAGGATTCTCCCTTTTCCTTCTCCTTCTCATCCGTCCTTACCTTTTAAACACGGCCACCGTCATTCGTTCGAGTATCTCTTCTTCCTTGTTCCTTTCTCTGCAGATGCTAAAGGGCCTTGTGCTTGCTTGTGATTCCATCGCCCGCTTTGCTGGTGCAGCTAGCAGACCCCAGGACTGACCTCATCGAAGGCCGCACACCGGCACGCCGGGACTCGAACAATACGGCAAGGTCGAAACACTACACGGTAAGGCTAACTCTGACCAATCCGTCTGCCACGATAAATCCCCTCGGAGGCCTGGTAGATCACCGTGATCAGGGTCTGGCAATCAAATGATCTGATCTACTCACAGATACTGCCCATATCCTCCCCAAACCGAAGACACACAAACCTGGCATTACGTACAGCACTACAATGGCGGCGGCCATGATCCCTGAACGTGGACAAGATGTCGCTGTACCTCTCCCAGGTGTCGACTACAATCTGGCAGGATTCTGGTTCGCTGTCGCGACCTTCTCCGCTCTCCTTCTTGCCCACTGTTACAACAATGCAGGAGCTTGCACCGAGGCAATTGCTACCTTGGAAGAATATACCATTACATTGCAGATCATGATCGGAAGGATTCGGGCAGGCACCTGTCTTTACGGCTACACCGAAAGGGTCGATGGTCGCGGATGGACATTGCAACAGCTTACCGATAATACCGAGAACATCACACGGAGGCTGAGGCGGATCAAGGACCTTCCCCATCTACCTCGATCGGTTCTGTGGCTTCTCAGGGGGCCATTGCTGACTCGTCGGACTCGAGATGCCTACGATGCTGTGAGGCTCAAGGTCGAGTCACTGACGAACCCCGATACTGTGCAGACCATCCTGAATGCAATCGACACCAATGATCGCCGAATGACCCGCCAAGAGAACCATGCTGCAGGTCTTGAACAACAAGTCTTGCACAACATTCAACGTCAAATCGAAATGCTCAGCGTTGCCCTCGGCACACTCCATGAGCATACTGCTTCCCATGTGGATAGTAACGATGCCACAATTGGGTCTTCTGAAAGTCATACATCCGCCTCTCGAACGCTTCTGAACTCTGAAAATCCAACGCATCTCTCAGTCATCGAAGAAGTCCAAGTAACTGCCTCCCAGATTACTGCCGACCATGTCGAACTTCGTGGGACCCTCGGGACAGAAGACGGCGAGACTGTGTATGATGTGGTGGACAACCATTCTGTCGCCTCCGCAGATGCTCTGCATCGTCACAGGAAGCCAGACAGTGAGGACATAGAACTCACCGTCACGTCGACTCATCCAAAGGGGCTCAACGATGACGCTAGTCACAACAAGCAGCTTAGCCAAGTAAGTCGTCCATCATGCCTGCATACACACTCTGACCAGGGTCCAGGATGTCACTTTCCTCGGAGGCTGGGGGCCTGACTTCGACAACTTCGCAGCTCCCACACGTTCGCACAGCATCTAGCTGTCTTGCTTGAATCTACCCACCAGCATCAAGCAACACATCGGACATCTTACAACAGAAGCGGTATGGCCTCGGTGCGTCCGGTTCGACAACCATCTCCGATAAGAGACAGGACGTCCACTCCGTCGCCACCAAATGACCCACGATATCATGTCATTGCCTTTTCATTTCCCTCACGGGAGTCCAGCCCGGATTGTACTTTCTTCCAATACCCATTTTTCGCTTCTCTGGGTCTTACAAAAGGCCATGACTTCTTCAAAGATATTGCGTTCGGCGTTCTTGTCAGCTTCTGGTTATCATAGACGGCTTGGACAGTTACCTCTGTTGGCGTTATTAAAGGATAAAAGGCGGCACAAAACAAGAGACCAGGATATCCACAGCACCAACATTATTGTGTGAGTGGCTGGATGGGAGAAGTCAAAAGGAGGAATATGATACCATGTCATTACCATTCTAGGGTGTCGTTATTATTGTACTTCAAGGCAATGTACAATCTCACTGCCATTCGTGTTGTTTTCCTCCGGAGTAGCTTTGAGCATTCAGCCAATCGTATTGGCTGATTGATCGGAGGAGATCCCGAATATTCCACGCTAAATCTTCGCCGACGTCAGGGTTGGACGAGGATGGTCCAGAAGGGTTCAATCTTTGAACCACTATCTCCAGAAACAGTCGTCGCAGATCGAAGGGTCCACAGGCGAGTAAGTTCCTGGCCCTGCATCTGCTTGCCGACTTGCAGCCATGCACGAGCTTCGGTCGGGTACTGTCTTCATTGGCAATCCGCCTGATTCATGTATGGATGTCACGATGGATGTCATTCTTGTCTCGGGTGACTGGTATGTTGCTTCGTGGATATCTTCATATTGATCAACCAGCAGATTGCAGCATAAAGAGCAAAACATGAGGGACAGCTGAAGTGTGGATGTGCCACAGCTGTCACCGGTCTTCGGGTCTCCTCCCGCGAAGCCGCAAATGGCAAAGAATTGTCCGAGGGTTCACCCCACACAAACCAATCAGATTTCAACACCTCCACGGTTTATTTTTATGGCGTGTTCCATTTCGCTGTCCGACCCTCCGTCTCACTTGTTTGTCGCCGACACCAACAGAAAAGGTATCGGGCCATTATTCAAAGGCAATGGTGGGCCTTGGCTGCGACGCAGCAATGCTTATGAGAGTAGGTATGGCCGATATCGTTTGCTGATGATTCTTTTCCGTTTCTGCTGCGAACGACCACGCAAGACTGCTTCTCTTTTGACTATCTTTCGAGGATGATGATGGTTGCATCGACATAACATCCGCTATTGGCTGATACGGCCTGATTTGCTCGCTCCCTGGCCTGAGCATGGCCATCTTTTGTACCTACTGTGGAAGAGGGTTTGCCCGTAATGAGCACCTGCAGCGCCATGTCCTCACTCGTAAGTGTCTGGAGACGGTTATCCGACGATACTGAAACAACAAAAGATACACACCTAAGGCCATTTGAATGTCCTATATGCCGGCTCACGTTCACCAGACGGTACCCGAACATTCCCGAAATTCGCTCTATGGCTGACTGATATTCTCCAGCGATCTGATGAAGAAACATTTCATCGCCCATGATGCGAATGAGACACCGCTCAATTCGGACAGCGCCGAGACAGCTCGAGAGCTGGCCACAAAGGTCCGCAGCTCAGCAGCATGTGCCTGCTGCGCAAGGACGAAGACGAAGTGCGACAACCAGCACCCTTGCTCGAGATGTGTGTCGCGCGGACTCGAGTGTGTGCCTCGCACGCCGAAGGCGAGAGGTCCCAAGCCAAAACATAAGAGGCCAGCACAAGATGCAGTCGCCATGCCATCAAGTGAGGACGTCGAACGACCGGCCAAGAAGACGAAGCTAGATGGTCCAAGTTGTCCAGCTGGACTTGTAGGAGATCTCATGGGATCAATTCCTGCCTCTCCGGCATCGGTACTGGCCTCTGATAGATCCTTGCACTTGCCAAGACTGCTACCCCAGCCTCCAAGTAAAGAGCAGACCATTCAAAGCGCCCTGGACGGAGACGTCGAAGACAGCTTCATACAGCAACTACTGACTCCGGAGGACTTCAAAGCAGAGTCAAATGGAGGAGAGCACTCTTTCACCCCAGAATTCGACAAAGTGTTCAACCTTGATCAACAGGCTGATAGATCCGCTGATCTGCCCATGCAGGAGGTGCACAATTGGGAATTAATGAATGATCCATTCTGGGATATCGAGCAGGCTCCAGACGACTCAGCCTTCCAGAACGCAGGGCCGTACTCCACTGAAACTTCTGCTACCCAGCCAAGTCTCCCTTTGAGCCCTGACTATGAAGTCGATGCTCTCAAATGTGTTCAAGAGACTCACGTCTCGCCTCGAGACGTCTTCCCTCCTCAGGCGGAGGACCCCTCACCAGCAAATATGGATCCCCAATGCGTCACGGCTCTGACGCCTGAGTCTATGGAGTGGTCAACTCATCTGATGGGGTGTGACGCCATCGTAGAATCCATTGAAGGCGCACAGGCTGAGACCGAGTACGACGAACCTGGTAGACAGGGCAATAAAATGACTGTGAAGGGCTGTTTGCTGCACCTAGATGGCTCAAAGACTTCAAATACGGCAACCACTCTATCGCTTGCTCAGTCAGGTTCAATCTCAGACTGCGCCGATTCAGTCCGCATCTCCGCCTCTACTCGAGACCGCATGATCGCGTTGTCACAGCGTCTCTTCAAGAGGGCAATGAAGGCCCACGGTCTGTGGACACCTCTGTCATACTTTGTTCTCCCATCAAGCAAGCAGATGGAACAATGCATCCAGCTATACTTCGACCGGCTGGAGCCACAATACAACCTCTTTGAGGTCAAAGTCATTGACATCAATGCCATGTTCGCGGATGAGCCTGCCCATAAAGCCAACATTTTGGCACTCTCGCTGGTGGCTGCTGGAGCTTTGACCATACCAGAGCATAGTGCGCAATCTTTCAGCACTGGCGTCTCGGAGATGTGTCAGATTGCTCTGGAAGATGTCGTCCGCAAGGATGAGAATTTCCAAAACTCCGACCTTGTAGCGAATTGCACTATACTGCTACATCTCGTGCGTGCTTGGAACGGTTTAGCCCCTACCGTCGAGTCTGGGATGCTCAGTTTGTGCTCGGATCGAAGGAGCTTCCCGAGCCATGCCATGGTCGAACAGGAGATTGCCTTACTCGGACTGCCAGCCGCCTGTGTCGCTACCTTGGAAATTGAGAGGGTCCTTCTCAACAGCAACAGCGATTCCACATCGTTGGCACCTCTCTTCCAAGCCTTTCTCGAAGACCGAATAATCACTGATGACCTATTCCCTGCGCACCTACGGCTCTTGCTCTGTCCGCTCCAGAACCTGGTGCATGATCACTGCCGACTGAAAGCGATGCTTGATGGCACGGGGAGGACAGGTGAGGATGATGGGCAGAGGCCGACGCTCAGGGCGTCAGCCCTACTGCGACACGAAGAGCTGAAGTGCTTGCTGGAACGATGGAGGGTCCTTGCGTCTCGTCTCGCCGAGTCTCGCGATAAGCGCCAGCCCATGGTTGTATCCAGCATGCTCTTGTTTCACATTATCGGCCTCAGTCTGTACGTACCTCAAGCTGATTGCGATCCGGCGGTTGCCCAGCTGGGCCACGATGAGCTTCAAGCTGTCTTGTGTCACTGTCGGGAAGTCCTTTGCATCGTTCAGCGCACGCCAGCTGAGAGACGGCCGCTGTGGTGGGCTGCTGCGGTGTATCGAGCTGCGCTGATCAGCCAGGCGTGTTATGCAGCAGAAGCCAAGTCTGCACTCCGCATAGCCATCGGGGCTCGCGGCTCGAACGCTACAAGAGAACTTGGTCCAGTGAAAGATGCGCAGCGAGCTGGGTCAGAGTATTTGGAACTGCTGGGAAAGGAGCAGGATTGCACTTGGTACACATGGGATGTCAGGAGGAGGCTAGAGCAGTTGTAAGGATGAGAATGCGTGGTGGGTCCGCTGCTATAGCTGTGGGAGCGCGAAGGATCAGCAGGCTTGACGTCTGCTGCAGCCGTGGCTGGAAGAGCCTCTAGGGGACGGAACGACTTGTGAGTCGCTCAGCTACCGCTAGTGTTCGTTCAACAAATAGCCGCACGATATGCGGCATAAGGAAGGTCTCAACGACCAAAGCAGTAAATGGCTGCGTGCTTTACTAGCTAGCACAACGATGTTGGTGATCGGCCAGCAACAAGATTAGGCTGCGTGTTTCTGAAATCGAACCATGCGATGCACACGTGCCACAAATGCAATGACGAGAAAAGCTATCCCTGAATGAGAAAGAGGCCTGTGCCGTGGCCCGGTAGAAGGGATGGGGAGGTCTTGACGAGGGTTTCGGAGGTCAGGGCTTAAAAGTTGGGAAACGCGCCCGGCCCTACCGGATCGTGGAACGTCGTTTCATACATCGCCGAAGCAATTGACCCTCTGCCCAAGAACGGTCAGGAGCGTCACACGAAAAGTACCTAGGGACGAGGTTGATCGCGCTGTCCGGCGCTGGAGCGTCGTAGGGGCCGATGCATGATATAATCTTGGTCTATGTTTTTGCCTTAAAATCACACCGGGGGACACGTGGGGGCAGGGATGAATAATCACCTCGATCAACCACCGCCCTCCTATGGTTACTTGCAAGACGGGTTGACCGAAGCCGGGTGCGGCTCGATAGCAGTGGACGCACCATGATTCGTCCGTGCAGTTATAGCTCTAAAGCTCCATGCAGTCTGTCCTGAGGTATTGTGGTCTTTCGATCTGCATCACAGCCTGCGCATGTCCAGTTTCGATTCCACAGATACGATGCGCCTACGCCGAAGATTAGTGACTCACACGTTCTTATAAAGAGGTAAGCACGGCGCGGTGGATCAGTCAGGCCAACCCATGTATTTCATGTTCCTCACCCAGCTGCTATGGCTCTCACCGGGGCTCAAGCTTGTTACATTGAAGCGACCCGTTCACTGATTCAAACCTCCCAAGACGTTGTGGCACCTCTCGGCCTTGATGATACGGCCTCGATCCTGAAGTGCTGCCATCGTCTCATATCACTTGCACCACCCACGCATGCCTCCACTGCGGACAGACTGCATGACTGCTTGGAGATGCGCCGTCTCCTCGGCTTCATCACGTCACCGCTCCCGAGGAGGGATCTCAACCACCGTGGCTCCAGCAACACTTACCCCAGACTGAGATCACGATCGTCGGCATCCATCGATAGCGCGGTCATTCGTGGGCATGACCTGACTACGGTTCGAGTGCAAGCTGCCGTGCTGCACCGCATGCAACAAGAGATGGCAAAAGTGTTTCAAGATCTCAGAGAACGCTTGTTGAGAGCTCGCGTGGGCACGGCCGAGTCTATGAAGTGGGAGCAAGCTCTGGCCCTCACAAAGACAATCGTCTGTCAGATCGAACGCCACGGTAAGTCTCTCGGTGTCTCGGCCGGTCGCAGAGCCTCGGACGCCGCTACACCGTCCAGAGACCCTGTCATCGCCGTCTCTGCCGGCATTCTGGATTCCATCACTGAACAGACGATGACGGAATCGGGCGTTGCCGACTCGCTGGCGGTCACTGTTCATCCGAGCCCACCGAGCACGGCGGTTCCACTTGTGAATGGAGAGTTGGTACGCTTCGATCTAGGGCGGTACGGGTTCCCCTCGCCCAGTCGCCGCGGAGATCAGTCCGAGGTATGGTAGCATGTTGAGTTGAACCTCTGAGTCACCGACTAATGCGCGTACAGGATCTCGCTGGTGTTGGTGAGTGGAGTCGCCAGCAAGAAGACGGTGTATCACAGGGTTCTTCGAACGACAGAGATGACGTTTGATTTGATATCTCGTCGTTTAGCGAGTCCCAGAAAACATGTACGATGCTGGTTCTCGTCGCAATCCGGGGACTCGTATTCTCCAACGGAGCCATGTTGCTCAACGCGGTTTATCACGGGGAATTTGTTGATGTCTCACCTGTTGGCTCTTCTTAACAGCTTGCGCTATGTAATGATCAATTCGATTGCTTTGGCTACCACGAACTCTCGGTCACTTTCAATTGCACCGAGATGCGAGTTCCATAGTAGCCAAACGCGGTCGAAAGCTAGGCGTGCAGACACGGGGTTCAAAGGGTCGAGCTGATAATCCCAGAGTATGCGTCAGATCTTTGTCTAGCTAACAGGACTGTCCGCGTTGCACTGAGGCAGGCAACCGAAATAGGAGAAAATAGCAGAGCTGCAGTGAACAGCGGGGATCGGATGCACATCCTGTGAAGATCAATGCTGCTGCGGCAGAACAGAAGTGCACCACGATTGGTCGTGGAGCTGCAGGTCGGCCGGCATGCCCTGTCTCGGTGAGCAACATGGCGTTTGTACAGCTGAGTGGAACGACCGCATGGCTTTGAATAGCTCCCCGCTCTGATCACACGGCAGAGGTCAGCTACGTAGATGCTACATGGAACCTTGTAGCTCGTGCATCGGGCTTTTAGCAAGAGTAGATGCCGTCTCGCGCATGACTAGCTTCGCTTAGGCGGAATCGCGAGGCACGAATTCCTGCCCCTCGCATGCTCGACGGCGTGTTCAAATGCTCCTCTGCTGGTCTCTAGGTGGACTGGCAACAGCTATAAGTTGCAGTACTCGGTTCCTGAGTCGAAGAAGCAGTTTCATGACTTTCCGCCGCTCAATTGGTGCTCAAGTCTTTCGTCATCTCTGTCGTTCAGGAGCTACCCTATAAGCCATTTCCAACATGCTGGCGGCTTGTGCTACCTACCTGGCTATAGCACTCGTGGCAATATTACTCCTACAACACCTTTAGCTCTGCATTGCCGGTCATGTCCTCAGGGACAATCGCATCTCGGCCTTGGGGCAGAGGATACAGTTCCTCTTGTTGGTCTTGGAACTGCTGCAAGACGAGATAACGACATAACTGGACAGCCCTCAGCCCTCGGTTTGCGGCTCCACAGCTCTGCCTCCTTGCAAGACACCCATGCCTCTGTGGTCGAATGTCAAGAGCTTTTGCAAGGTTTCAGTGCCGCGACCTCGCTGTTTCCAGATCTTCACGTGGCATGCTGTCAGATCTCATGCTTGTGACGTTCTCGGCACAGCAGGTCAGCACTTGATCCTGGTTGCGGCTCTTCTCGCTTCACCTCCCACCCATGGATCGCCAGAACATCGGGAACCAGATCTGCAGACTATTCTGCTGATCGACCGCGGCTTCCAGGCACAGGAGCAGAACTCATTGTACATGATGGCTCTGCTGCATCAACTGCTACAAAGCGTCAATCGAGCCAATGCAAATGCCGACCACCAAAGCAGCAATAAAATACGATGCTGAAGCACCCAACCCTGTAGATCCGCGGGATGACCTACACGCCCCTGACTACGAGCGCGTACACTGTAAGCCGGGTTTTTGTCTGCACTACTGTCACTTGTGGTCGCTAAATTCAACGGCTCGCATCCGTGGGAGGTGTATTGATAGTTGTATTACTACCCTGTGTCCCTTGCATGGGCAGGTCCAGCCCAACCACATTCGGTCAGTGCGTCACCCACAGGAATACATCGACACGCACACCAAACATCCGAATCCGACCAACAAGGCTTCCCTAATCATATCTACCTCTCCCACTACCTCCCTCTCGCCTTCTTCAACCTCTTCTCAGCCCTAACATCCTTCTTCAACCTCGCGTCCACCATCTTATACTTGCCCTTCACCCCGCCGGGTCGTCCTTTCTTCCCCCTGTTCCCTCCCCTCGCCACCACCACCTTGACAGGCTGCTTCTTCTTATTCGTCTGCCTCGCCGCCTTGGCCATGAGTCTCTGGATCTGACTCGCCTTGTCCTTCTCACTGACATCCTCGCTGTCCGCCAAAATGGCAGATTTCTTCTTCAACTTCTCCAATCTCGTCGCCGCGCGCATGGCCTTTCGCGCCTTGGCCTCGCGCACCTTCTTGATGGGCCGGGCGTTGAGCGCGCGTAATTTCGCTTTGATGGCGTCGGCCGCTTCTTTCGTGATGGGTCGTTGCGGCCGGGAGTGTTGGCTTTCGTCGTCGAGGAACCATTCCGGGAGACCGTCGACGTCGCGCAGGGAGAATTTGTTGAACGTGTCGTCTGCGAGAGAGGCTTTGGTCGCTTTGCCGGTCGCCAGTTGGTGGGCGAGCGTCATGGCTTCGGCGGTGATGATGTCGATGTTGGGCCGGCCCTTGTCTTCGGGATCGTCGCCTGGGTCGGAGAAGGAGGTGGGGGAGGGCTCGCGGTGGATAGTTTCGATCTCGGAGTCTTCGTCCCCGTCATCGACGTTTTGTTCTTCGTCGACTTGGTCTTCGAGCTCTTCTTCGTCGTCCTGACTCACTGGGACAGCAGCTTTGGCATTCCCATTGTTCGAGGAGTCGGAGTCTGCCATGTCTATACCACTGTCCAAGTTACGCTCCTCTGGCTCGTCGTCAAGCACGTCGAGGCCATCAATGCCTTGAAAGATATCCTGGTTGAAGAACATGGCTGCTCGTTTTGACAGGCCATTCGCAGGCTGCTCTGAGTTGTCGAGATCCTTTACAAGATTGCCGGTGTCTTCTTCGTCACTCGACACATCGCTGTCATCATCTTCTACCAGTCCGTCGTCTTCATCGTCCTGCTCGCCCTGGTCAGAAAAGCCAGTGAATTCCGTATCGTCATGCTCCTTCCGAGCTCGCTTGGCTTTTGCCTTTGCATCTCGTGATTCTCTTCGTGTCTGATAGTCCTCGTACATTGAATCGAGCTGTCTTTCGAGATCGTCACCATCTTCGTCCTCACTGAAGTCCACCTCTTCTTCCTCTTTCTCTGGTTGCTGCACAGCAACACTGTGCATCTTTCCCCTCGCTACCTTGCTTGTCAGTCCAGCCCTGTCCACCGCTTTCAGCTGGAAGATGGAGTCCTCTCCCAACGGTCCAGCTTGCTCAAGACCGAGTTCCATTGGTGTCGTCATGTTCATTTGCATTCGCACGACCTCTTTCTGCTTCTTCTCATTGTCCTTTCGCCTCTCCTTTCGCTTGGCCTTATTCGTCGAGTCCTTCATCCGCTGCAGCTCTTCCTGCATTTGCATTTCTTCGTCCATGCTTTCCACAGCTGCCACTTCGTCATCCTCCTTCGTCTGCTCTTCCTTCGCCGCATCTAGTGCTGCCTTCTTGGCCTTTGCCGAGAAGCCAAACTTGTCCCTGACCTTGAGACGCCATCTGAGTAAGAGCTTGAACTCTTTGCGACCTAGCACTTTCAGATCTGCACAGCAATCTCGAATCTCCTGCGATGTCTCTGGCAATTTGTCCAGCGCGGCAAGCGCGATATCCCCATTGCCTTTCTGTTCGAAGCTCAGCCTGTTCATCTCTCCAAGCATTTTGATTGGGTCATTGGTCTGGATGAAGTCGCTTGCAGGCACTTCATGAAACTGTGTCCAATCATCCTCCTCATAACCATCTCGCTTCCTCTTCTTCTTCTCCGGATTGAATACCTTGGCTTCGTTGTTTGGCGCCGCAGATTCGACTTCCGCAAAGGCGTGCTTTGGATCTAGGAACCGCTGATCGAGGTTCTTTGGTGCTTTAAAGCCCTGACAGACGTAGAAAGTTTCGGCGGATACATTACGAGACGAGGGAGGTTTTGTCTGCTCAACGCGATTGAAAAGCTGCTTGAAGATCCACTCAAGTTTGTTGGAGTCCTTGGATCGGAAGACCTTTGTGACAAACACGCCGCCAGGCGCAAGGAACTCGGTTGCGAGCTTGAGTGAGGACAACACCAGCTCGTTCTGAGAGAAAGCATCCTGCACCCATGCAGTACCGACGTTCGGGGCACCGTCGTGAATGACAGCGTCCGCCTTGAATGTTTTTAGGTGCCCGCGTATTGTAGCTCTACATTTGTCGGTTGTGATATCGCCCTGGAACGTGATCGCTCGTGGGATAGGCTTGATGGGCGCCAAGTCGACACCAACGATAAGTGAATTGACGGGCATGGTCTCTGCCGCGACCTGAAGCCATGATCCTGGCGCCGCGCACAGATCGATCAGACATCTTGATTTCTGGAGAAACGAGAACTTCTTGTTGAGCTGGATGAGCTTGAATGCGGCTCTGGCTCGATAACCTTTCTCTTTCGCCAGGTAGTAGTACTTGTCGAGACGGCCTTTGCCGTGCTTCTTTTGAATCGCCATGACCGCGTCGATACAGAGGCGGTGGTTGATATGAGGAGGGACTGAGATAGCGGCGAGAAAAAGTTCATGCGGAGAAGGAAATCTTGGCGGCAGAATTTCGAGGCCCTCACCGCACGAAAAAGCTTTGGTGACATGACTCGCGCGGGTTCCTGGTGGGTCGGCGCCCGCATGACGAAAGACCGAGCGTGGGACGACAACAGGCTCATCTGCCACTTTTCCACCAACGATTCACACAACCGAATCTCTTCTTGCTCGATGCTGTGTCACAACCTTCGCACAGCGGTGGAACTACGTCAACGAGGAATATGCCCATCCTAGGCTCCCTTCGGAGAAGAACAGAGCCGAATACAAAGGCAGCACAAATAAACAACACCGACTACGATACGCCTGAACGCAATGTAAGCGTCAGCAGCACCACGAGCCAGAATGGACCCAAAAGTGCTCCTTTGAGAGCAAAAGCATCCAGTCCGCAACTATTACCAAGGACAAATGCAGACGGGAATCCTCGTCCTGGTCTGAATCGCAACTTCTCTCGGAGTTGGTACGGTACTTGGAACAACAAGGCATCACCCACAGCCGAAGTAGCCCGTGAGAGCATCTCTGTAGCAGGCGGACTTACGTCAGAGTCTTCACACCAGCAGAGAACTAACTCGGCTCAATACATGCATAATAGTCTGAAGCGCCCAAGGAAAAGCGTGCCGCTCGTAGCTGAAGCGACGCGGGTGAATGCAACGGGTAGGAGAACGAGCAATGACAAGAGTTCGCAGACGCCAAGTACGCCGAGAGTAGAGAAAGCAGATAGTCCGACTCAGAGTAAGAAATCCGAGGAGACTATGCGATCGGACACGCAGCCTACGCGACTTCCGAAAGATGGTGATGCGGAAGTCCCGTCCCAACAGATGAAGGAGACACCTGGCGGAACTCCATGGTTTGGCTGGTGGTCGAGACCGGACGGCTATGCACACAGCGAGGCGGACAAGCAAAAGGACAATTCGAGTAAAGACGATGCTAAGGGTGGGGTGCAGGAAGACACCACATCTGCAACTGTGCCCCCCGATGAACAACCGGATACAGTTGCGTCAGCACCGGCTGTGGCCGCTGCACAGACGGGTGAGCAGCCCTCGAGAGCTTGGTTCGGCCTGTGGAGTGCATCGCAGAACCAAAAGGCGCCCTCGACGAGCACCGAGGGTGATGTAACAAAGACCACAGAGACTGTGCCGCGAAACGAGACAACCGTACCTGAAGTCTCCTCACAGGAAGCTGCCTCCACAGCGGCGAAGGCGAATGAGGCAGCACGAGCGAGAGCAAGCTCAGAAGCCAGGCCGAAGTCTTCTGGTTGGGCATTCTGGTCAAAGGACCAGCCATCAGAACAGCCGACTAGTCCCGAAGGACCGCAGAAGCGCCTTGGAGAGATCGCAGTCGCCGATACCCCCTCGCAGTCCCATCCTGAGGCTGCACAATTTAACGAGGAGCCTGAAAGCAAAAGCAAGCAAAAGCAGAAGAAGAAGCCTTCGAAGCCTGTGCCACCTCCCAAGGATGACAAGTCAAAAGATGCAACGACTGACACGAATACAACAACTACGACTGAGTCGAAGGGAGCCAAAGCAGTCAAACGTACACTTCTGGCTGACCATGCCTTTGCCACGAGCGCAAAGAGCGCATCGACAACAAGCCTTCCGTTACCTGACGTTGCCAAATCGGACGAGTCGAAGAAGGAAGAGGTGAAGATAACACCAGCAGCCAAGGCACTCAAAGCGCAGCAACAACGGCCCAACATCATAGAGCCTCGATTCGAGTCTACATACCCACAGGCTCATGTGCCTACGTACTGGGAAACATTGGGCTATTATATCGCATATCCGTTTGGTCTTGCGCCAATGACAGGGCCCACTACCAAGCATGTTATGGCTTCGCCAGTCAAGCCCAAAGTCAAGAACGCCATCGCGATTGGCGTTCATGGATATTTCCCCGCACCTCTGGTTCAGAAGATCATCGGGCAACCCACTGGCACCAGTATCAGATTCGCATCGCACGCAGCATCCGCCATCCGCTCATGGGTCGAGAAGAACCAGCCAGACACGACATGTGAGGTTGAACAGGTTGCTCTTGAAGGTGAAGGGTTTATCTCTGATCGGGTGTCAACGCTATGGAAACTACTCCTCAACTGGCTGACCCATCTCCGAAATGCTGACTTGATCCTGGTCGCGGCACATTCACAAGGCGTTCCAGTCGCCGTCATGCTCGTAGCGAAGCTCATCCAGCTCGGATGTCTCAATCCTAATGCTAAGATCGGCATTTGTGCCATGGCAGGTGTCAATCTAGGACCTTTTGCAGATTACAAGAGTCGTTTCTTCGGAGGATCCGCTGCCGAGCTCTTCGAGTTCTCTCGTCCAGACAGCAGAGTCAGCAGAGAATACTCCAGCGCCATCGACATCGTGCTCCGTCATGGAGTGCGAGTGACATACGTGGGCAGTCTGGATGATCAGCTTGTCTCTCTAGAAGTACGTGCATCTCATGACAGTTCGCCAATTCTTACTGATCATTATAGTCCTCCCTTTATTCCAACCTTGCGCATCCTTATGTACAACGCGCTGTGTTTGTCGATGGCCGGATCCACGCCCCGGACTTCATCACCCACCTTGTCGCATTTGCCCTCAAGCTCCGCAATCTTGGTATATCAGACCACGGTCTCATCCGCGAGCTCTCCCTCCCTGTTGCAGGCAGCATCTATGGTGGTGAAGGACATAGTCGAGTCTACGATGACGAAACAGTGTATGCTCTCGCCTTACAGTTTGCCCTGGAATCGACAGAAGTCGACCCCAAGTCTTTCCAACAACCAGGTCTGGTGCGACCAGACTTGCAACAGCATCGAAGAAGCAGCGAGCAACGACGCAGTCAGGGCGGCATCCCCAACTCGACCACTCTAGCGAACAGTATTCGACGTGGTAGCATGAGCGCCGCTGTACAGCCCGGTATTGCACCTACCTTATCCCCTTACGAGATCCCTGCTAGTGGAGCGGCAGCGAATCCTTACTTCCTGCCGTGGGCCATGCGTGGCATACTGGAGGAACAAGAAGTGCGAGGAAGGATGCAAGGAGAGGTGAAGGAACTGGTGAGGCTATTCGATGAGTGGAAGCCCGCCAGTAAGGCGTTGAAGGACGTCAAGTTCAGATTGGAAGCGGTGAAGAGCAAGCTTTAATTCACTTGTATCACAGACAAACACACCCAGGAAGGAGAGGGAAGGGACAGGAACAATGACGATAATGAATAGATGCATGATACGGCACACGGGACAAGTAGAGATACAAACCTGCATCAGCGTCGGCATGGGGATTCAGGATTTTCAGCATGGTGTTCCGGTTGGATTTTGAGGCTAAGTTGGTATAGAATAGTACATACAGTATCATCAGTAGAGCCAGCATAATGGCATGCTCCAGTCTTTACGCCTTTCTTCAACGCCGTCTACGCTTGCTGCGGAATATTTTTCATGCCTATTGAGTGTCCTTATCGTAGAATATTTCGTGATACCGATGGGTGGCGTCCACCACTGCGTCAGCGACAGAAAAGTCTGCTGTCATCAGTCATGTGTTCTTGGGTAGAGCGACAGGATGATACATACCTATATTGCTCCCCAGATCCGTCGACACGAGTACTCGTACGCTGAGATCCTTGTCGACCTTGCCAATGACCTCCACGGCGTTGTTCATCTGGAGGTGTGCATCCTGGGATTGTTCAGCATTGATTGAGCAGCTGAGAAAACAGTATCCACGAACTCTATTGAGCAGCAATGTAATCTTGCCACCAGCATCTATCGTCGCCGTATCCCCTCTCAGCTCTGTGACTTTGCCCAGGATACGGACGGTTTGGTGTTTGAATTGCTCCAGGTACTGCGCTGTGATGCGGGGTGTTGCTTGTGCCATAATGCCGCCTCACTACTTTCGTTGATGCTTGATTGTTTATGAGTGAGTTCCCTGCCGATTCAATGCGAATGGGTATAATTCTGGTGGCGATAGGCAGAAGTCAAAGATGTTCTGCGCGGGAGACGCGTCGCGCGTTGAGTGGTTGCGGGGGCGGGGTCAGCTCCGTCTTCAAGCCAGCAACCATCTCACATCACTTACACTCGTCCGCAGGGCTGTTTATTGTGCATTCCGATCTCTATGTACCACAACGCTTCTACTCTCGTCTCCCTTTTTCTTTGCCCACCAGAGATCTAGCGGTTGGGCACAGCCATATACTTGGCCAATCTGACTCGCTCTCGGCGTGCTTGTCAAGGACAGTCTCGATGGCTTTCACTACGGTCCTGTTCGATGTGATAGTAGTGTGTCCCTTGGACCAGCCGTAAAGAAAGACAGACTGGTTGATCGAGGTAAGAGTTTCACGGACTTTTGGCGCCACACCGGGTAGTTTGGAGTCATCGACATCCTCTCTTTCGGCTACCACGACTGGAATCTTTAGATCCTCAGGCACATCGAACTTGGACATTTTGGCGAGCTCTGCTCGTTTTGCACGGGCTTCCTCTTCACTAAATTCGCGCCCAACTTCATCGCTGATAAAGATCTGGGTCCTGGCGCTCTCTCCTGGCGTACCTATGGTCGCAACAATCTCCTCCATTCGTTTCGCTGCTTCGGCGGTGCAGACAAGTTTGTGTCCAACAATCGCTGGATAGAGCTGATTGGTGAGGAGCGACTCTTTGTCTTCGATCTCGACCTGTCGTTTGAGCGCTCGATGGAACCAGGGCTCGCTTTCGACTTCGCTGTGGGAGAAATCCGATACTAGACCCAAGAGTATGGTGCAGTCGATGTTCAGGGTAGGCGAGAAATCTGCAAATGGGTTCGTGATCATCTTGTCTATCACCGCTTCCAAAGGCTGCGGTGTGACAGCCTGCTGACCGCACTCTACACTTACGCCTTTTGATCTCAGTCGATTGATGATCTTGTCGATCTCGGGTTGTTGTCCCTCCACTATGCGTGGTAGAACCATGCGCACATGTGGTGCTTTCGTTCTTATCCGCACCTCTTTCGATGCTGCGAGCATTGCTTCCCCGACTTTCACGACCGGTATAGCAGCATCGGGATCGTCCGCAGATGTTACAGAACCATCACTATCACCATTCTCGTCCTCCGAGCTATCATCGGCCCATCCCTCTCGTGCTTTGTCCATGATCAAGCGGTGATTTGTTACCAGAGACACTTTGATCCATTCCAGCCCTTGTCTCGCGACTACATCTACCAGAGCTTTGCCGGACTTGACAAACGGACTGCCTGGTCCTCTTCGTCGTCCACGTGCTGTTCGGCGTGCACTTCGCATAGTGCCTCGCTCGACGTAGTCACCATAGTAGAATCGTTTTTGCATGCCGACCAGCCCGCTTGTCCCTTTGGCCAGGTTCCAAATAGCAGCTAGGAAGGGCAGATTGGAGGAGATCGCCCTTTTCGTTGAGCTGCTGTCCTCGGCGTCCTCGTGGTCTTCATCCTCCTCTGCCCCACCGCGTCCTTTCGTATGACCGTTCGCTCCTCCGCTAGTTCCCCTTGCTTGAGCTTCTTCAGTCTTTTGCTGCTCCAGCTCTTCTTGTCTCCGCACTAGTCGCTCCAGATTCTTCAGCTCAGATCTGACTATGCCGCGATAGTTGCTCAGTTCCACAGTTTGCTCCCGCTGTTTCCGCCTCAAAGCTGCCCGGAATGCTTCGATCTCGTCCCATAATGCCTGGCACCGTAACAGTAGTTCCTGGGGCGAGCCTGAACCTTGTAGGAAGCCGAAAGACTGCGCATGGTTGGCGATCGTTTCGTTCAGGGTAGGTGCTCGCATGCCCAAGTCCTGATGGGAGCCATTGCTCCGTATTGGGAGGCTCATACAATGCCACTCTTTCTCGAAATGATCTCTCGGTATCGGAACTCTGTGCAAATACCTTTTCTTATATGCTTCTGAGGCCCTGTTACGCTTCAAAATAATTTCTGCCTCCAACTCCTCGTCGAGGTGAAGTCATTTCCACCCCGCCTCAAAATTCACCGCACCACGACGCTTGTCGCAGCACCTCCCACCTTCCCTTCCACCTCTCGAGTCACCATTGACTCACCAGCTCGACCTCACTTGCCCCTCACGACAATCCACAATGCCTCTCTACACCTCCTCAGAAGATTGGACGCACCACACCACCCTCCTCCTGCGCGCCCGACCCACTACCGTATGAGCCTCCCCTCCCACTCCTCCAGACCAGACTAATAATCCCAGACCCGGATCGTAACGAAATACACCATCCCCCCTCTGCCGCGGGCCTCATCTCTCGCCAAGAAACGCGCCCGATCCCGCTCCACTTCCGCCCCGCCAGCAAGCGAAATCAAGTCCCCGCCCGAAGCGGCCAAGGAGAAACCGCCCCGAGCATACCTCGAGTTGCGCACGTATGACCCGGAGAGCGGGACGTGTCTCAAGTACCGCACGGAGAAGGCGGCGGAAGTAGGGCGTCTCATAGCGGGGTTGGGGAGGATGGGGAGGGTGATGGCCGCGTTGCCGGAGCAGGAGGAGAAGCAGGAGGATGTGGTCATGGAGGACGCCGATGAAGTCAAGGCGGTGGTGGGAGAGAAGGCGAAGGGTGTGCCGGCGCCGGTGCAGGGACAAGGGCAGGGAGGAGGGAAGGGCAAGAAGAAGAAGGGAAAGCGGTGAGGCGAAGGCCATGCTCTGTATTTGTGGCTATAAAGACGATACCCCATGAATCATGATTGTCGTAATGTGTTGACTTGCTTGTCTACTGATCCTCCTCGATGCTGATGGCTGCTTCTATGCTACGTAATTGTACATGTTTCCGTCTTCACGCTCCATGTAGTCCTTCTCGATCAATCTAGAGAAGTGTTAGCAGATCATTAGCTGAATGAGGTAGGATGCACAAACCTGTCGATGTTCTTCTTGATGTCTGCGACGGCGAGCACACCTCTGCTTCTGGTGGCAGTGATGACCTCGGCGACCAGCTCCGAGTGGCCAATAGTCTTCCTGCTCTTCATGATCCTGACGATGGCAGCTTGACACTCAAAGTTGCGATCCTCTGCAACACGCTCGTGAGTTTCCTTATTCTCCTGCTTGGTCTCCTTGAGCTGGACTTGATTGATGCGGACCCTGTAGCGTGGATGATTGAAAGCCGAGTTGACTGCAAATGTATCGCCAGCGTTGATGTCCTTCCCTACAGGCTGCTTGCTCAGTGGGCGCAACTTTGCACAGGCCAGTGACTGCAATGTCCTCTTGACCTCCGCTTCTGGTAGCTTTGTGACATCCTGAATGTGCTCGTAGGATAGACGCTCGCCCTCTGGAAGGCCATTGAATAGTAGGAGTATGATGGCCTGGAAAGACGACACAACGAATTCCTTGGTCCCTTTAGGGAACTTGGCTTTCATCTGACAATGAGCGAGAGCGTGTTTCCAAGACAGCTTACGTCCAGAGTGCTTGCTTTTATAGTACCTCTCAAAGTCTTCAATAGCGGTGTTGACATCCGCCGGAATGACGACTGGAACGTCGGGGGAAGACGGCCATGCTGCTGCTGATAGCACATTGACACTGAGATCGAGGGCACCAGGCTTCTGCTGCATCTCCTCGAGGCGATCCTTATACCCTGACATCTCTTCTCGTCCCAACTCAACGTCCTTGAACATTTGCTCGAGGTTCTGCGTGAAGCCTGCACCGCACTCCGTCTTCAGCCTGGTGAGCATGCTACGTTCAGCGTCTGCGCTCGCAGAGCGGCCCATGAGCAGGCGCTTCGCCAGATCTTTCTTGTAGAATGCTTCGAAGACTGCCTTGCCGTGTATGAAACGGAAAAGATCGAGTACCTGGTCCAGCTGAGCATTGACTTCCGCGTCCTCGTCCAGACCGGCGTCGTCGTCGTCGTCCTCATTGCCGCCGTCGCGCTTAGAAACGGTGAGCTCCGTTGGAATGGCCTTTGATCCACCACGTAATAGCATGTCGACATACTTGGCAATCATCTCACCAATCTTAGAATTGTCGGTACCCCACGTCGATTCGCCCTTTTTCGTCTTATTCATGAACTTGTCGAAAGCTTCACGCAGGCCATGGCCGAGATTCTCGTCGCGCTGGAATGGGGTCCGCCAGATGTTGTCCAGGCGTCGTTTCAGAGACAATAATCGAATGACCATATCTTCTGATGCTTTGTCATCGAAGACGATTTCCGTCCCTGTGTCCTCGACCCATTTCGCGAAGGGCGCTTTGAGCTCTTTCCCTTTCTTCCTGCGATTCAGTAGACTAAACAGTCTTTCCAGATCAGGTACTGCATTTTGATCCAGGAGCTTCTTGAGCGGTGCATAGTCTACCAAGTACTCCACAGGCAGGTCTATGGTATGGTCCTCAAGTAATGTGATGATGTCTCGCCTTGTGCTCGTATCGAGAGCAAAGAAATCACATCTCTCGCCTTCCTTCTGCATTAGATCCACGGCCATGGCGACATAGTCAGGGACATCATGCTCCAGTTTCGTTGTTTCCGCCCAAGCGGCGATGTACTTCTGTGAAATCGCTAGTAATCGAGGTTCGAATGTGCTTGTGTACACAGTGAGCTCATGGAACATGTTGATGGCATCTCTGAGTGTCGACCGGTCTACTGGTTGTCCCTTGCGATCTCGCGATATCAACTCACATGCGCCATCCACAGTCTTCGACTTGAGTGCGGTGTCTTGGAAGACGAGATCCCGGAACAGCGATACACATACATCGTGAAGATTCGTCTTGGAGTTTGACAAAAGATACGCGCGATCCATGTAGTAAAAGATGCATCTGATGATTGTCTGTACCATGTCAGCATAACCACAAGATAACGAGCGAAGGTTGTCCTCACCACCTGCGCACTCCAGGTCGACCATGCTGTCAGAACAGATTGTAATACCGAGACCTCATCCTGCGATGATTTTGCCTTCAGTGACGACAGCACTGTGCTCTTCAAGTGCTTCACGCATCGATCATTCAACCGCGAGTTGACCGAGGACGCCTTTCCCTGCCGACACAAGTTCTCACAGCAACGGTACAGGTCTTCCATAGCAAGGGATTTGTGTTCATCGAGGAAGACCTTGTCCAGAGCTCCATCTAGCCGCTTCCATGTATCATCAAAGTATCTCTCCGGATTCCAGTCCGACTGCGGCTTGAGATTCTTGACCACTAGTTTTTTCGCGCCTTGATGTGGATTGATGCCATTCCTGATACCATTTGGTCTCCTCAGACCATTCCTCGGAGGCGATGCTGTAAGATCCACCACACCTCCACTCGTCTGCTTGTTCGTGAAAGAGTACATCTGGTTCGGTGATCTGGTCGGACTGGAGGATAGAGTATCTTCGAATCGTGCTTTCTTATGCGGCGAAGTCTTCGTATGTCCGTTCGCTGATCCGTTCGCTGATCCGTTCACTGGCTTGTACTTCGAAGTGAAAAGCTCCTGGATAGATGGCTGTACAGATGAGGTTGTGGAGTAATCGGAGCCCGGCGAGTCCTGGATGTTGCCCCTCTTCCTCTTCTTGTCGATGTCAGCTTGCTGGAAGTCGTGTCTCTTGCCGACCGGGTCAGACTGGGGAAGCATGAATTCGACACCCAGTGAAAACGTCTGCGAGTGGAATGAGAGCTTACCTGAAGTGACATTCTACCGAGGTGAACGATGCCAAACTTGGTGACGTTTGGTGGAGCTCCCGACCGGAGATACCGGACATCACACTTTTTCGAGCTCACCTGTTGATGAAGCAAGTCTGTTTATCTTGTTCGGACACCAAATGCAACAATGATATTATGACAAGCTCGGTCTGCACGATAAGCAACAGCAGGCATGTATCGCGCTTGCACAACGCGGCTGCACAAAGTACCTTGTATCTCCGAAAGGTGACGTTCACGACACCGTTAGTGAAGCACACAGCGCAGGTCCGTCATATTCATCAGAAGAGAGTCAGGAAAGTGCTCGACAAATCACAAACACTCACTCCTTCTCGGACGCGGTTTGCGCCATCTCCTACTGGGTATCTTCATCTAGGCTCTCTGAGGACCGCCATATTCAACTACCTCTGGGCAAAGAGAACGGGTGGCCAATTCATTCTTCGGGTCGAAGACACAGACCGCAAGCGCACGGTACCAGGTGCGGAGAAGCGCTTGTGTGAGGATCTCAAATGGGCTGGTCTCGAGTGGGATGAGGGTCCAGGTGTCGGTGGCAGGTACCGGCCTTACAACCAATCAGCACGGAATGAGCTGTATCGATACCATGCAAACGAGCTCCTGGAAACTGGCCATGCCTATCGATGTTTCTGTCCCGCCAGTATGCCAGCTGCCGACAACACAGAGCCAACAGAGGTAGGGGTGAAACTGGGGGGGTGCTCCGGGGACTGCAAGGGTCTCTCTCAGGATGATGTCAATGAGCGATTGGGCAGGAAGGACACGTTCGTCGTCCGCTTCAGTTCGCAACAGGATCGTATCATCTGGAACGATTTCGTCTATGGTGAGATCATGAACAAAGCGGACAGCGGATCGAAAATGTTCAACTCAATTGCCGATACTGTCCTAGTCAAATCCGATGGCACGCCGACTTATCATCTGGCGAACGTGATTGACGACCATGACATGAAGATAACACATGTCATTCGTGGCACAGAGTGGATGCCATCGACTCCTTTGCACGTCGCTCTTTACGAAGCTTTCCGCTGGAAGCCCCCTCTGTTTGCTCATGTCAGTCTTCTAACTGACGAGGGACACAACAAGCTTTCTAAACGCAATTTCGATGTCGACGTTGGGTCCTTGGTCCAGAAGTATGGTCTTATGCCAGAATCACTAGTCAATTATCTGGTCTTACTTGGCTGGTCAAATCCCGACAAGAAAGATGTTAAGAGTATGCAGGAACTGATTGACGTTGTAAGTACCCATATTGACTAGTGCTGACATGGAACTGACGATGTGTAGTTCGACCTCAAATTCACGAAAGGCGATACTGTCGTCACCTTGGAGAAGCTCTTCTTTCTACAACGTCAGCATGCTATGCGACGGGTCAGAGAGGCAGTCTCTCTTCCCGAAGCGTCTCATAGACTTGACTTGTTGGTCGGGTATCTGCGGGATCACACAAAGGTCCAAAACTGGCACCCTCAAATGTATGTATCTTCTGACATGGTATGATCAGCCTGCTAACCTTGGTCAGGAAAAAACAAATTCTGGGCAGCCGTACAGTCGACATGTATCTACAAAGCATTCTAGTGATTGATCCTGGGACTTTCGAGACGCCCCGGAAGTACCTGCACGAGAACAACTATTTCTTCAGACGAGCTACGCACCGTGAAGCCATTGAAGATGTGAGACAGGGCCCAATATTGTCTGATAACAGCACAGAGGATTCGAGCCCCTTTGATCAACCTGATTCTGGACCACTTGCAACGCGGAATCTCGATCTCACGTTTGGCAAGGAGGTTGAGCAGCTAGTGGACGAGATCATCGATCACCAGGTAGTCCGAGCCTCGTTAGACCTTTGGAATTGTCCTCGAGAGGAGCTACCCAAGACTGTGAAGGAGCTTCATGATGTGGTGGCACAGGCCGCGCAGCCATGTCAGGACATCCTCAATACGATGTTGGTAGAAAAGGTGTCAGCCGTGTTGAGAGCGAAAGGCTCAGAGGTCAACGACGAAACTATCGCGGCCCTTAAAAAGACTGCCGAATGGAAACAGATGACAGCCGAATTCCACAAGTATTTACGGTCAAAGTTATCTGGACGGGTCGATGGTGGACCCAGCACATTTAGGGTCATGGCAGTTCTGGGTTATGAAGAGAGTCGTCTGCGCATCAAAGGACATACTATAGGTTAGATACCCATATTGTGTGATCTGTTGGATAGGGATATCTCAGCGTCTCATTTGGTCAAGCAAGCTGTTCGAACTGTGAAAAAGCCAATGAAGATTACCTTTAGGTGATAGATCTGGCGGAAGAGGGGCAACTCGACTTTGACGTCACGCTTTCAGATGATGCTCATGAAGCTGCTAGAAATACATCAATTCTTCATCATTTCGTATCTCGATTGACCGGAAGTTCTGTCAATGAATCGCATTGTCACGACACCCCGATTACTGGCCCAATCATTTCGACCAATCCACATCGCTGTATGTCTCGTGGTCGTCCTGTTAGCAACACAACTGATACCGGCGAAGCGGACTCCGACCAGAGCCATGCATATCAGATCAATTCCCATGTGTAAGCATGTTCGTTACTCTTGATGCACAGGCTAATTGTCATCAGGGGAGGGCAAAGGCAACAATTACGCCTACCTTGTGACAGATGAGAGAAGCAAGGACTCGGTCATCATCGACCCGGCCAATCCTTCTGAGTGAGCCATGCATATCATCCAGCCAGACACCGGCATTGACACAATGAAGGGTGCTTCCTGTACTGAAAGAAGAGATCTCAAATGGAATCAATCTCAAGAACATCGTCAATACTCACCAGTAAGACTGCCGGCCTTGCCAAATCGGCCTGTTCTGACCCTTCGTAGTCACTGGGATCACGCCGGCGGCAACGAGGAGGTCGTATGTATCCCAAGCATCCTGCTCCGATACACAAGTGCTGACTTCGCAGCTCAAAACCTACCAATTGCCCATCATCGGTGGCAAAGACTGTGCAAAAGTCACTTCTACCCCATCGCACAATTCGACCTTCTCCGTCGGCTCCATCAAGGTCAAAGCACTTCATACGCCATGCCATACTCAAGACAGCATCTGCTATCTCTTCGAAGACGGTAATGATCGCGCAGTGTTTACAGGCGACACGCTCTTCATTGGTGGCTGCGGGCGCTTCTTCGAGGGGACCGCCGAGGAGATGCACAAGGCGTTGAACGAAGTGCTCGCAGGTCTGCCGGATGACACCAAAGTCTACGTATGTTTCCCATCGGTGGTTCTGTGCAGGTCTTGTAGCTGATGACAACAGCCCGGCCACGAGTACACCAAGAACAACGTCAAATTCGCCGTGACAGTGGCGCAGAACGATGCCATCAAGAAGCTCGAAGACTTTGCCAATAACAACAAGCAGACACAAGGGAAATTCACGATTGGAGACGAGAAAGTATGTATACTCCCAGCGAAGGGCCATCAGGGTACTGATCATCATTTACAGAAACACAACGTGTTCATGATGCTAGATGACCCAGCTATCCAGAAAGCGACTGGCAAATCATCCCCGGTAGACGTCATGGCTGCATTAAGGGAGATGAAGAACAATTCCTGATCTTACTGTACCTGATGCTGCTCTGTAAATAGCGAGACAGATGGGGGGTATCAATCGACCTCCTCCTTCAACCTCCCCTCCCCTTTCTTGACTTCTGCTCCCCCGGCGCCAACTCGTCCCCCAAAGCCGCCGTCTTGCATGAAGAAGTCTACCTCGTCCACAAGATCATACACGATGTCCTCCACTATTTGCTCCCTGAACCTCTCTCCGAGCGGTCGTGTGGTCCATCCGGGTCCGTCCCCTTGCCGGCTTCCCCTCACATGCTCAGGCGCGCACCAGAATCCTTCGTCTCCGAAATTCACTTCAGCGATACCGCCTGAAAAGCAGGTAATGAAGGGGAAGTACCCGATCATACTATCGTCGAATCCCTCTCTCGCCCCGGCAGCCTTGTTTGGCAGACTCGCGGGCGGGAGGAATGCGAGGAGATTCTCGAATGCTGTGCCGACTAGCTGGCCATTCTTGTAGACCTTTATGCTAGAGCCGGGTAACGTGCGCAGGGCCGGCTCAGGATGGTTTGGATTCGGTGCCGTCTTGATGGTGGTGTTGGCACCGGGGATCTGGACTGGCGAGCCCAAATTGGCGAGGGACAGAGTGCGGTCGTTGTATGCTCTCATTGCTGGCGTCTCGTTCCAGAGGTCTTGCGATTCGAAGAATAAGTGGCCTTTGTATGGCACGGGGATGCGGTCGCGTATGATGTCGTGGGGCTTTTCTGTTGGATCGATGCGGAGGGTCGCGGTGTCGGGGTCGTCACGGTCGACGGCTGGGTTGTAGACGCCGTCCACGACTTTTCGGTGGAGAGCGAAAGATGGGAGCGTGATTTCTAGACCGAGCACATCGCCTTCGCAGACGTCCGTTTGGTGCTCCACGTACTCTTTCTCGGGCTTACCGCTCTTCCTGGGTCCCTTCTTGTCGTTCCAGAACTTACCCCCACGACTGCGATGCATGGTTTCGAAGCGTCGATCTGTGACGCCGTAGCTGAAGCCATCGAAGCCGACTGGCGCATCAAGTGGTGCTTCTCTCCGGCCCCAGCCCACCCTCACTCTAGGTTGTGCTCCATCTCCGTAACCCTCTTCCTCTCCTGCCTTGACGCCGCGTACTACACGGACCTCATAGTATGCTCGTCCTTCCCTTACGCAGACGTTTCCTCTCACACCTCTCCAGCCCTTCTCATTAGTGACCATCCTTCCACTCTCGTGGAAATGCATCCATTTGTCCGCATCTTCGAAGCTCATCCGAGCTCCAAACGGAGCTGTGTCCGTCGATCTGTAGTACTGCTTGTGGCTGAACAAGGGATCCGCGATACATTCGACATATCTGTAGCCTTTTGCATTGGCGGCGCGGTCTAGTGGTTTCTTGAGCTCTGTCTCTCCATCGGGCGTCAAGAACGGGAATGGCTCATGTGAGGCAAATGTAGTAGGTCGTGGAGGAACGAAGTCTGATGGCCGAGCTTGGAGATTGGCAAATCGAATGGGAGAGGGAACAATTGGACCTGATGTTGAGGCTTTTCGCTTGGACGGCACTGCCGATGTCGTCTCTTTACCACCTAATGCCGACTCTCGCTTCTTTTGGGACTCCTTTCGCTCCCTTTGCTCGCGTTCTCGCGGGGGAGGTTTCGGTTTGCTCAACTTTGGGTCTGGATGTGGATTGAGTGGAGAGGAAATTGATGGGACATGATCCTGCAGCGGCGCAACCAGTGAGAGCTGCGCAGGTGACGCAGCAGCCTGTAGTTGATCCTCCGCCATGACTGAAGACTCACCTTGCAAATAGCCGTAGGAAATGCGTTGCTCAGGCAGGGACGCAGCGAGCTTGCGACGGTGATGTCGGCCCGGACTCCGCAAACCCCAAGATAAGATAAGATGGGATCAGAAAAAATGTCCATTACCCCCCACCGCTTATCGCGTTTGCGAAAACACTGGTCGACCACTTCAGCAAATTCACAATATGGCGAAATCAGCGCAAAGAGATACTCGGCAAGAACGCAGACATAATCCTCTGTCAGACGAGTATCTTCCAAAATATGCCGAAAAGACACGCGCGCCGAAGCGAAGAAAATCGAACCCTGAAGGCGACGGTGAGGAAGGCTTTGTCGGTTCCAAGGCGTCACGAAAGATCTTGAAGATTGGACAAGAGCTCGCAGAAGAAGAAGTTGAAGAACTCAGGGCTCAGCGACCAGCTACGAAAAACGATGCTTTCGATTTTGAAGCTCGCCTTGCCGAGGAGAACGAAGAAGAGGTTGAGATAGTCGGGGAATATGATGTGGAGGGATGGGAGGATGATGAGGAGGTCGTGGACGTGGATGGTGCGGACGTGGATCCAAATGATCTGGCCATGTTCAATCGCTTCAATCCCGAATTCGATCCGTCCACGCTTCTACAACCCAAAGATGCCCCAGAAGATGAAGAGGAGGGTGAGCCAACTAATCTTGCAGAACTGATACTGGAGAAGATCGCAGCGCATGAGGCTGCGCAAGAGACGAATGGCCTATCACGGGAGGAGGATCACCCTGAAGACGCTGTCGAACTGCCGGCAAAGGTCGTGGAGGTCTACACACAGGTCGGCTTGATTCTCTCGAGATACAAGTCTGGCAAGCTACCGAAGCCCTTCAAAATCCTGCCGACTCTGCCACAATGGGACACTCTGCTCAGCATCACACGACCGGAATCATGGACAGCGAATGCCTATTATGAAGCGACAAAACTATTCATATCCTCACGTCCAGCTTTAGCCCAAGCATTTCTGCACGATATCCTGCTTCCTAAGGTTCGAGAGGAACAGTCCGAATCTAAGAAGATCAACGTACACCTCTACAAATCCCTGAAGAAGGCACTGTACAAGCCGGCGTGCTTCTTCAAAGGCTTCCTCTTCCCCTTGGTCGAGTCCGGAACGTGTACGTTGAGAGAAGCTCACGTCATCGGCAGTGTTCTCACACGAGTATCGATACCGGTCTTGCACTCTGCCGCTGCGTTGTATCGATTGTGCGAGGTCGCAGCAGAGCAAATGAGTGTCAACACAGAAGCGGGAGGAGCTACGAACATCTTCATCAGAGTGTTGCTCGAAAAGAAATACGCCTTGCCGTATAAGGTGGTAGATGCTCTGGTCTTTCATTTCCTCCGGTTCCGCGCCGCAGATCCAGCCTTGAATGGCGGAGACGCAATGAGTGGAGTGACAGGTCCTGGTTCAAAGGCCCAAAATCAGAAATTGCCTGTGCTCTGGCATCAGTGCTTGCTTGCGTTTGCGCAGCGGTACAAGAACGATATTACCGAGGACCAGAGAGAAGCTCTATTGGATCTATTGCTAGTCAGAGGTCACAAAGCTATAGGACCGGAAGTAAGAAGGGAATTGCTCGAAGGCCGAGGGCGAGGCGTGCCGGCTCAAGACGGAGCAGCCGTCGGCGGAGATGATACCATGATTGACGTGTAGAAGCCGTTCGGAGAGGCATGGGAAGGTCCGATTTCATGAACAAACTTTGCTTGATCCACTCGTGTTCCACGTCGCGTACCAAATCGAGCAGAATTGCATTAGCGAATGCTGGGATAAGGCACTGGCTCTCCTTACATTGGTACTCGAGTAAACGTATCGAATCTGCTGTCATTCAAATTCAACTTAGTCAGAGAGAGACATTAATGTTGGGGCTCTGTAGATTGAGGTTGACAAGACCATCTGCAGGATCTGCGGTCGGAAAGGCCCGAAGCAAATCTTGATCCACTTCGCGTTCCTCACTTCCTTCCTCCATCTACAGTCGTATTATTATGTCCGCGAATTGACCGAGCACGACTAGGGCATCATCAATCTACCATGTACGTGTGGTGATGTTTGCGGGTCAACAACATCCATCCGAGACGGTCAGGACGCAACACGATGGATGCATCAAGCTTCTCTCCTGCATTGTCTGCTTCGCCGGCACCAGAAGCAACCTCATAGAAAGAGCAGATTTTGCGCTCTTTCTGCCAACAACGGCATTCAGTCTTGAGCTTGAGACACTGCATGGACCTTGCCCTCTTCCGATACCTGCAAGAGCGGCCCGGAGGATGAACGAATGCGTATGGCTTATGGCCAAAGCATCGATAGACGATCCTTGATACGGCCAAGTATCTTACTTCTCAACTGGTCAAGGTTACGATCTTGCTTCAGTACTTCTCGATTTGATGATTAACTTGTAGCTTTACTGGTCTTCGAGTCTTTATAATTTTGCTTCTTCCATTCATCTCCATTTTTCCTCCTCTATCATATCATACCTCCTTCTCTTTTCCAAGGAGTCCTCGTCGAAGGTCAGCCAACAGCAATGCCTAGCTTCAAGAAAGATCAATCCAGTTCTCCTTCCATTGCTACCATCAGTACCGTGGAGAAGACCTCGTCTCGTCGAAGCAGTGGCAATGATGACCCCAAAGTACCATTTATCGCCATTTTCCTGGGTCTCGTGGCCTCTATTGGTGGCTTCATGTTTGGGTACGAAGGTGGTCAGATCTCAGGTATGCCGAGTACATCACGAAGGCTGATCCAATATTCATTCTCACAGGATACTTTAATATGAAGAACTTCGCTGAGCACTTCGGCGAACAGCGAGCGGATGGGACTTACTACTTCAGCGCCATTCGACAAGGAACAATAGTCGCCAATCTTTGCGCCGGTGCACTCGTCGGGTCTATTCTTGGTGGTAAGCTTGCAGACACTCTCGGTCGCCGAATGACAATCTCCTCGTCGGCACTCTTCTGCATGGTGGGGAAGATTCTCGAGATTGCATCAACGACACATTGGGCTCAATTTGCAGCCGGTCGTTTCGTTGGGGGTATCGGTATTGGTGCTCTTTCGGTCGTCGTCCCCATGTATCAGTCCGAGTGCGCTCCAAAGTCGATTCGCGGCGTCCTCATATCTTCTTACCAGCTCTTCTTGACCTTGGGCATCTGGACGGGATACATGGTTGACTTTGGGACCTACCAGATGGATTCGACTGCAGCATGGCGAATACCTATTGGTCTCTCGTTCCTCTGGGCTCTTACCCTCGGATTCGGTATACTACTCCTTCCCGAATCACCTCGATACGCTTACCGTATTGGCCGTGAAGATGAGGCTCGTCTCAACATTGCAAAGCTATCTGGTGTCTTACCGACATCCAAGGTCGTCAACGACCAGATCCACGACATCCAGTTGAAGTTAGACGAGGAGGCGTCAGCAGCGGAAGCAAAATGGCATGAGTGCGTCACCGGGCCGCGCATGATGTACCGTACGGTACTTGGAGTGGTATTGCAGGCCGGTCAGCAACTCACCGGTGCCAACTTCTTCTTCTTCTATGGCACAACAGGCAAGTATCTCTGCTCTATGGTAACCATACGACATTGCTAACAATTATAGTCTTCTCCGCTACCGGTCTCTCGAATTCATACATCACTCAAATCATTCTTGGCACAGTCAACGTTGTATGCACAATCGCCGGACTCTGGGTGGCAGCCAAATGTGGCCGGCGAAAGGCTCTCATGGCAGGCGCTGCTTGGATGTTCATGTGCTTCATGGTCTATGCTCTAGTCGGGCATTTTTGTCTCGACAATGCAGACCCGCAGTCCACGCCCGTGGCCGGCAACATTCTGATCGTTTTCTCCTGCCTCTTCATCGTTGCCTTTGCTACTACTTGGGGCCCTTTGGTGTGGGCCATAGTGGCTGAGCTCTACCCTGCACGCTATCGCGGCACTTGTATGGCTTTGGCAACGGCAAGTAATTGGTTATGGAACTTTCTCATCAGCTTCTTCACTACCAGCATTGTCAAGTCAATCAGCTGGCTTTATGGTTTGGTCTTCGCTGGATGCTGCGCTGCACTCTTCTTCGTGGTGTACTTCTTCTTGATCGAGAGCAAGGATCGGAGTCTAGAGGAGATTGATACTATGTACGTGATGGGGGTTGAGCCTCGCAAGAGTGCTCAATGGAGGCCGCATCATGGGACAGGCTTGGGCATCGATGCTGAGGAGAAGTGAACTGGTAACGCATGGCGCAGCCAAATTCCAGCTTGGTAGAAGCTTAATCATTCTTCTACGACAATTGTATATGGACTTCGTATCGGACGGTCACCATCCACAAGTCAACCATGGTGATGCTACAATTGTGGGGTCAACTCTGGTCACGTGATTGTCATTATCCCGCAATGTAATCACCTAGCGGTCGACAGGCGATCTAGACATGACAACCTGGAAATAATATCCCGCGGTGTCCGGAGTTATCTTCCAGGTCGTTACTAACTCTGATTGGTTTGCGGCTCCCACTTGTAATGCGGTCACCTACTACGAATGTCTAGAGGTCATAAAGCCGATCGGTTGCATGCCTCCAATAACCATGACCACCCCGCTTCAAGGTGATCCGATCTCCCGCCCGGTACCCAGCTTGGGTCGGAGATCTCGGTGGCGGTATGACATATCATGCTTGAAATCGTGAAGTCTACAGATGTACTGTAGCGCGCGTCGTCAGCATCTTCGTCCTTTGGCCACCATAGCGCGGCAGTGCACGACAGAATGACTTCCAAATCCCAACCCCGCGCTATCATTATCGGTTGTGGTACTGCTGGTATTGCACTTGGAGCACGATTGAGGACACTGCTGAAGTATGATGATTTCGTGATATATGAGAAGGAAAAGGAGATCGGCGGGACTTGGTATCTCAACACATATCCGGGAGTACGACCTGACCTCAATGACCTAGCCGTCCAGAGATTTGCTGATAGATCCAGGTCGGATGTGATGTAGACTCTCATCTATACTCATACTCATTCAACCTCAATCCGGATTGGTCACGAAGATTCGCCGAGCAAGCGGAGATCTTGCAGTATCTGAATGATACAGCGGACAAATTTGGCGTACGAGACCATGTACGGACTCAATGCGAAGTGGTTGCGGCCCAGTGGAATGACCGCAAGTCGGTGTGGCAAACTCGGTTCAGGGATCTGGAGAGTGGGCATGAGTTTACTCGAGAGTCTGAAATCCTCATTTCCTGCGTCGGGACTATCTCGATACCGAAGGACTGTACCATTCCTGGACACGAAGAATTCAAAGGACCCATCTGGCATTCAGCTCGGTGGAACCACAACTTCGATCTAGTAGGCAAGACAGTAGGGGTCGTTGGGAATGGCTGTTCAGCAGCGCAGCTCGTCCCCCATGCTGTACGGACCGCAGCCAAGGTCATTCAGTTTCAGCGATCACCTCAGTGGATCAATGAACGCCCTAACCGCGAGTTCACTGCCTTTGAGAAGTGGTGCTTCCGCTACGTGCCCCTCTGGCAACGCTTCTACCGGTTCAGCATATGGAAAGCCACGGATGACCTCCACGACCTCTACCAGTCCAACAGCGCACGAGACGTCCGCAAGCGAGCCGAAGCCACCGAAGTTGCAATCGACTATATGAAAAGCCATTCGCCAGAGAAATACCACGACATCCTCATCCCCAAGTTTCCTCTCGGCTGTAAGCGCCGCATCTTCGATCCCGGCTACCTCGAGTGCCTCAACAACCCCAATATGGAACTCACCAACGAACCCATCCAATCCTTCGACCAAGACGGTATCAATACCCCAAATCGCCACGTTCCCGTCGACGCTATAGTCATGAGCACAGGCTTCAAGATCCAAGAATTCCTCTCTCCAATCAAGGTCATCGGCAAAGAAGGCCTCACGCTCAACGACCACTGGAAGTCGACCAGAGGCGCGCAAGCCTACAAGGGCACCTTTGTAACCGGCTTCCCCAACTTCGGCATCGTCTTTGGTCCCAACGCCTTCCCCGCGCACAACTCAGTCATCTACACCAACGAAGTCCAGATCGAGTTCCTGATCAAAGCCGTCTTCCGACCCATGCTCGACGGGGACTTCAAGACCATTGACGTCAAGGAAGCGGCGGAGATGAGGGATGCGAACAGACTGCAGACTCAGCTGAAGAGTATGGTCTGGAGTGGCGGCTGCACGAATTGGAATCTGGATGAGAATGGTCGCAACACCACCAACTCGCCGATTAATAGTTGGCGGTTCTGGTGGCAGTTGTACTGGCCTATCTGGCAAGACTTTAACTTTGGTGAGGACACGGGCAAGAGGCCTTGGCATCCGTTTAGCAAGGTGTCGTTGACGACAGTGGTGGGGTGTGGTGTGGTGGCGTTGTTGCTTGCTGGTCAGCCGAGGATGGGAAGGGGCCTTTGGTAGTTACTTAGTACGAGACAGCTGTTTCTCTAGTAACGCGATGATGTATACACGCGATGAATCCTCTATCCCGATCGGCTAGAAGTCGTAGACGGGAATCTTGCTTTGTGGGACAAATGGGACTGATCACGACCTGAAGCGAGCCAAGGAGTGGATTTGGTATGGAAAATCTGTGTGAACATCCATTCTACCCTCATCTTCTTCCCGATGCTTGCAACAACCCGCAGCCTGGTTGTCTCACATCTCTCTCCCGATACTGCATATCCATCTGAATCGTTCCCTCATCCACGCTTCTCGACATACTCCACGGTGTCCTTCGCCTCCATATCGTCATCAGAGGGGTTTGCAACAATGTTTGCAGTATCAACGCCATACATGTCGACCCAATGCTGCTCTTCTGGCGACAAACGGTCACGCTTGAGGAAAATCAGATCGATGTCCTCGAGAGATTTGTTGGCTGTTTCGGGGAACATGAAGTAGATGATGGGGATGAAGACAAAGTTCTGCAGTAATGTCAGCTCTAGCCTGAAAGTTACGGTGCAAGCAGGTCACGTACCATGACCATGAAGATTAGGTAGGTCTTCCAGGCGATATTCGCAACTAGGATGGGCGTAATCATTACGATTGTAAAGACCTAGATCTCATCAGTTGGAACTCTGTGAAATGAAGGGTGAACCTACGGAGATCCAATTGAACATCACGGCAATGGCGATACCTGGTGCTCGGACATGTAGTGGAAGGATCTCGGCGCTGTAGCACCACGGTACACCGGCCATACTGATACCAAAGAAGATCATATACTACATCTTTGTGAGTGCTACCCTGCCAACGATTAAATCTTTCGACTTACCAGCAAGAAAAATGCGATCGAAGCAGAAGCGGTCGCTTGTGCCTTGTCGCCGCCTTGGAAAGACAGCAAGACTGAAATCATCATCATCGCTACGGTCATTCCAGAGCAGCCAACCATCATGAGCTTTCTGCGTCCGAACTTGTCAGATCCCAGACTGGGTACGATAGCGCCAATCACGAATGCCAGATTGAGACATCCGCCGACCACGAGAGCGGTCCTGTGCTCAAGTCCAACGTTCTGCTCGAGAACGACAGCCGCATAGAATACAACGACGTTGATGCCGGTCCACTAAGATGTGTCAGTATGGAATCTTGGGAATTGTGCCAGTAATGCTTACCTGATTCATTGTCAAGACCAAGCAAGACAAGAAGATTCTCCAGCCAGTCTGCAGTGCATCTCTCTTCAATATGGACGTCCATTTGAATCCAGCTTTGCGTTCCAATTCGCATGTGTCAATAATGCTTTTCCTCTCGATCTGAAGTTCTCGGTCGTTCTCGTCAACACCGTAATTCTGCATCATGACTTTCGTCGCGTCATCTACCCGCCCGCGCTGGATCAACCATCTTGGGCTCTCCGGAAGTGGGATCATCATGATTGCAATGGGAATGGCGAACACGATCTGCGTCGCGATCGGCACGCGCCACGCCAGAGGGCCACCCACATAGCTGAGCCCGAAATCATAGAAGTAGGCAAAAGTGATGCCAACGGCGACGAACAAGAGCTGAAAGGAAATTAGCAAGATTCTTGAGCCGTATCGTTGTTTTCACTCACCTCAGTTGCAACGAGTCTGCCTCGTCGATTTGGCTTGCAGAGTTCTGATTGACTGTGAATGAATCGGTTGACTGTACGCATCCTATACTCTACTGCCTGCACTTACTACATGGGAACAGTGGAAGTGTCAATTCCGACGCCTGTTTCCTGGTCAATCTTTTTTCATGCATTTCCAGTGCCATTCAATTCACCGAAACCTGTGATGACGCGTCCAACCATCAGTTGCGGCACTCCGTATGCTGCCGTCTGAACAACGGCTCCGAGGCAAATGAATGCCATGGCCGTCCATATGGCCTGTCTTCGTCCATACTTTGCACCAAACGCAAAGTTGGCAAAGCAGCCAAGTAGGCAGCCTATGTTGTAGATAGACACTATGAAATCGTTAACGACCATGTCAGGGCAGTTGGTGTATCGTCCTCACCGATAATCCCTAGCAATGACGATTTCGGACGTCCAAACGTGTTGAGGAAGTCATCATTTGTGACAAGACCTGTTCAAGTCAGATGTGTTGACAATCATGAACGATGGACTGACCCCCAAAGACTCCTTGGTCGTAACCAAAACTAATCGCATCGTCAGTGAGACTGGCTACATCCACGGCGGTATCTGATTATTCCTACAGCAGAAATGCTTGCAAGCAAGTGATAGTCACAGCAAGCTCGGTCTGCTTGCCAGGCTTGAAGGAAAACATAATGGTAGTATCTGATGGATAGAGTGAGACTAATGATGATTGACTTTACGAGAGTCGAGTAATAGTTTAATATTTGATATCAGTCCTCGAACGTGATCCTGGTCAGGGATGATAGTGGACCGCAACGATCGGCACACCTTGACGCTAGTTCGCGTGGGGATATACTGCCCTTGCTGTGCCCCAGATTGTGCAAAGAACACTTGTGCGGGGAAGATTGACGCCAGCCACATGGGTTGTCTCGATTAAACACCGTACATGTAGCCGATCGATCCATGAAGCCAAACCAACAAGGCCACCCATCTCAACCATGGTCTCTAAAAGCCGCTAAAACGCTTTCCCGGCCAAGACGCCTCAAATGGTCCGCAAGTCTTTATGAGGCTTCCTTCCCCTCACTGCCAGCCTTTGAGCCGTGCCAGCTTGCGGACAAAGTCAGGCATGTTGTGGAAACAGCCGTGAAGGTTGTAGTAGACTCGGCCATGTAGAAGAACAGAGTTCTTGTACGCTAGAGATTTGCCCAGAAATCGCATGGCTCAGTAGTGCAGTGTAACAGGGTGCAGGATCATAGAGAGCTGCCACACAGCCCATTCTCGGACAATAGCATGGCTTGCGAGGCTCTCTATGACCAACTGGGCGAGTCGCGATCTTTTTGCTATCTTGTCGCGGGTTTCGGTCTGACTTTCAACCAGTTCCAGCTCCATCACCATAATCTCCTCCACCCGTAGCTGGGAATAGATTCATGTCCATCGCATCCGTCGCGGAATCTGTCCACGGAATATCAAATATTGTTGACAGCATAGGATTACTCATCCAAAGGTCGTGCTCTTGGAGCACTTGAGTATCCGTAGACCAGCCTGGCCCAAGACTGCCGAAGAAGGCCGCAGCAGCCGGATCTGGTCCTGGTGGTGGCTGCTGCTCAACTTGTGTTTCGATCCTCTTGTATGATAGCAAAGTGTCAAAAAGCTGTACTACCCAAGGACTTGCGTCAAAGGCATCGCGAATGGAGTGAAATAGCAACTGACAGTTATTCAAACTCGCGTAGCCGAGCTGAGAGATTAGTGGATTGGAGTGGCGAGTCCGAGTGTAGCAGACGGCTTCTGCCATGAAAAGACCATGGAAAGCCTCATGAGGTAAGGACAGAAGGCCTTCTTTCCTGGCTGTGCTTGAAGCCAACGCCAAAATATGCTGAGCAGAATTATGCGATGTCTCAGCAGGGGTGACCGCCGTAGTTGGCAAGGCATGTCCTTGATTCGCAGGTCTCGTAGATTCACCGAGATATGACAGAATATGGTAGTGATTATACGCGATCGATAAAGTGGCCGAGAAAATATTGTCGGACTGGGCACAAGCGCCCCAAACCAGTTCTTTTGGCAAGTCGTTGTGCCAGTTCAGCAACAGGCGGCACAGCTCATCCGAAGTGATTGGTTGTGTCGATGACTTGAAACGTGCAGTGCAGATGTATCGGATGATAAGTGATAGACGAGCCGTGTGAACGTGGTACTTGCCGTACATGCCTTCCCAGGCTCTACTTTGAGCGGTATCACCATATGGTAGTGACGGAAAGTCTTCCGGGAGGAGAGTCTCGGTGTCACATTGCGACATGTCGATGCGGAAGGGACGACCGATAAAAGCGCTGCAGGCCGAATCTCGAAGAACCAGAGTCCACCAAAGACGCTTTAGTAAACCTTTGTCCTGTGGCTTCATATTGGTTCGAGCGAAAGATCTGTGCATTCCCAGCGTCTCTGCGATAGTCACACCAGCACTCAACCAAGAATAGAAGTTCCAGAAAGTGTTTGGGCCACCACCCCAGAATGATAACATCAAGGCACTCTGCAAGAGTACCACTTTGTTGCTGTCATAACCAATGTCAAAAAGTGCTTTGGCTTTAGTCTGGAAAGATATCCGGGCTGCCTTGCGATCTGAGTATCCCGCTGCACTCAACGTAGCATCGGTACAAAAGGTAGCGGTAATGTAGCATACGCTATGCAGAAGAATCCAGGGTAACGTATTTGTCTTGTGCTGCATGAGGAATTCTTGTGGGTCGACGATGGGATACAATGGGTAGACACGATCCATGAAGGCTTGAATCAAAACTTCAAGCCCGGCCGTGGCAGGTGGTGTGAAGGCACCCTTTGCTCGGAGGAACTGAATATCCTCTGTTGGTATATGTGCTGGATGTAGCGAGCTGTCGTCGGAGACCCTCTCCTCGATCGCTTCCGAGGCTATGGGAAGTCCTCGATGGTGCACTTGTGCCGACCGTCCATCTCGAAAATCATCCAAGACCAAGGCAAGGGGAAAAGATTCACCAAGGTATGTGATTGAACATTTGTCCAGCACATCCTTATTCTTGTCAATGTGGCCGTTGAGGAGATTGTCGAACATGGCTGTCCAAGATACTGGCCGTCCAGACGACCTGGTGGTCCTGTCACTGGCAAGTGAATCAGGTGTATCTGTCATCGGATCTTGCCGTGATGCATCTCGGTCCGTGCGAGGTGGAAGCATGAACCCTGCAGTAGCTGGTGGAGTCTGTCGAGATCGCAGGTTCGTGCGCTGAGGCAACGAAGAGTCGTCCGGCCGCTGCATGCCTCGCCGGAAATTGGTTGGGCTTTGAGGCCTAGGCCCGTAGTCGCCGTCCAATCCATATTCATCGTGGTCTACAGATGACAGATCGATTCCAGTATTGACCACATTATTTGCAATGGACGCGGTGCTCTCCTTCGCGGCGGAGTTTCCTGGTGCGGAAGACTTTCTCCGACTGTAGGTGCCACGTTTGGAGGCGATCAACTGACACGAGCTAACATTGTGCTTCCGGCATCGTGTACACGGTAAGCCAACTGTACTGGCGTCACAGCGCACTCTCTTCGCATTGCAAGCCCTGCATGCTTTTGGTGCTCGAACGCGTTTCCGCCCAGTCGTGGTGGAAACGGGAAGCTCGGATCCCAGTCTAGGCGATGCGGACGATCGAGCGACGATGATGTTGTCCCCAGTCATCGAACAATATCATCGTGCGGCCGGACTCGACCGCTGAATGAAGATGCTATGTGGTTCTGACGACACAGCAGACGTCGTGCCAGCCATATAGCCTTTAGCAAATCTACGCCCGAACGCCAAGCCTTCCCCCGCTTTCGTCACCCCCGCATTGCGAGGACTCGATCGAGGGGATGTTTGGGGCATATAACCGAACCATCATCCACTCCCTTCGCATGATCGCCATGCCCGAACCAGAGTTGCATTGGTCCTACCATGCTCCGACAAAGCGCTGACGCGTGTATATGACAATGACAGCCGTCATGTAGAATGCATACGTTGACGAGTTAGGCACTGTGAGAAGTGCATAATGATGTCTCTAAGTCGTCTCAATGCGACTCCCCAGCTCTTGGGGAGACCTTCTGCTTTGACCTGTCGGACATCGTCCGTGGCAAGCTCGAAGGTGGTTTCTCCGTCTACCGTTATATCTCCTGGATTCCCACGACCTCAGCACGCAGTCCGCAAATACTTGGCGACACCGCCACGTGGAGCTGCAACGACGAAGAGATCCAATGTAGACACGTACTTGACGGCGGATGTGAAGCAGTTGCTGTCGCTCCAGGATCGTGTTGTAGTAATCACAGGCGGTGGAAGGGGCATTGGCCTGGCTCTGGCTTTCGCGGTGACGGAAGCTGGCGGCCAAGTAGCTGTTATCGATGCAGCTGCAACGCCTCATGCGCATTACCGGAACTTGGAGACAATGTGTAGTAGGACTAAATACTATCGGTCAGATGTTACAGCGTACCAGACGTTGAAGTCCACATTCGATGATGTCGCTGCAGACTTTGGTCGCATCGACGGGATGTAAGTTTCGCATGTGCGATAATGCAGATAATGCTGACGGTGTGCAGCATTACAGCAGCTGGTATATGCCCAGATCAACCATTCCTCGAACGCGATCCTGCCAGTGTGAAGCGATGTTTTGAGATCAATTCGCTTGGCACATATTACTCTGCACAACTGGCGACTGCGCAGATGGTCCAGCAACCTCGACTTGAGAAGGCCTCTGGAGCAGGGGCCATTGTAATGGTGGCTTCGATTTCAGCGCATCAGGCTAGCCTTGGCCAGTACACCAGTGACTACTGCTCGAGCAAAGGCGCTGTACTGGCTCTGAGCCGGGAATTATCAGTGGAGCTGGCAAGCGTTGGTGTCAGGGTCAATTGTCTGTCCCCAGGGTATGTTCTGACTTTTCGCGGCCGACCGCTACAACGAACTCTTGCTAATGAAACGTCTAGATACGTGATGACAGACATGACGATGGATATAGCAGAAACCCGTCCGGGACTTGCCCGCATCTTCAATTCCGAGCCACCAATGAAGCGGATGGCCGACCGAACAGAGCTGAAAGGAGGTGCAGTCTTTCTCCTGAGTGATGCTAGCTCGTACATGACAGGAGGCGAACTTCTAATGACTGGTGGCATGCATGCCGGTAGATCGCTGTAGCCCAATTAAGTAGATATCTTGTATAATCGTCGAATGTATGCCATCATCGTAGTTGTCTCCAAGGATATTTGCCTTCAAGGTCCTCCAAGCAGTCCCGGAGATCCATTCGGTATTTTCGATACACTCTCTAGTGCGGACCCGGACCCTGGCGGCTATTTGAAAGACCAGGCTTGATCTGCGAACTCGCTACAGTGTATATATTACCTTCTGCAGAGGCGACCAGCACTTTCTCATCTTGCTCGAATAGTGGTTATGACAACTTACGTATTCCCAGCCTTTGATGAGCTACCTCAGATCCCAGGAGCTCCGCAAGGGTGCTTGTGGGGGTTTTATGATGAGTCAAAGAAAGACGAAATCGGAGGTTAGTCGCTAGCAGTCTCGCATGGATCTCTCTGATATTGTCCAGCCATAAATCTGCTCACCGAAGAAACCGTCCGAGCCGCCAGCGCGGAGATACAAATCGGGAGATCAATACAACTCGATTAGCCGCTTGACAATCTACAATTCCCAGGCTTTGACAGGAAACAATTCCAGCAGAAAGTGATTGATCTGTCTCTTAGTCTGGGAGCTTGTGCTTTCGATGATGAAATCCACATCAACACACAAAGTGGCAGCCAGTGGGACAGCTTAAAACATGTAAGTCAGGTTTTGAAATCTGTCGAGGTTGAATCACCCGCTAATGTAGGCCAGCATGCTTACCAAAAGGGCAAAGTCTTTTATAACGGCTTAACGTACCAAGAGGCGCTCAGATCGAGGACCAACGGAATACACAGTGAGTGATGCCTGAGACATTGAGCGTATCAGGGGCGACTCAACGTGACCAGATTGGTGTGATCGCGGGGGTATTGTTGGTCGCGGACTGCTTGTCGATATGGTTAGCATGACTCCGGCGCCGAACACCCATGTGAGGCTGACATTCGCATGACAGGTCCGGTATTACGAGGATCGAGACGGCAGGTCCCCAGATGCTTGGTCAAGTTTCGAGATCCCAATCGAGGACGTCAAATCAGCCCTTGCGAAACAAAACACAGTGCCTCGACAGGGCGACATCCTCATGATTCGGTCTGGATATGTTCGCCGACACAATCGTGCGTCCGAGCAGGAACGTCTAATGGGTACTTGCAACAGCAGCCGAGCGATTGGATTGAAGGCCAACGAAGACACAATCCGCTGGCTATACGACTGTCATTTCGCAGCGCATGTGGGTGACACCGTAGCATTCGAGGCCTGGCCACCTGATCCAGAAAACGGATACATCATCCACGAATGGTCGCTGGTCTGGTGGGGGGCACCTATTGGCGAAATGTGGGATCTGGAGAAACTCGCTGCTGAGTGCCAGAAGCTGAACAGATGGACCTTCTTCCTGACCAGTGCACCGCTACGGGTTCCAGGTGGCGTTGGTAGTCCACCCGGGGCGATCGCTGTATTCTAGCCTGAATGGATAATATCTGTGCCGCAGGGAGGGTTCCGCAATCTGATGACGGTTGTAAATGACATTCTCCTGCTCGTCGTCCATATTACCGCTTTTGCTGATAAAGATCGGTTTGGATGGATCGTGAGATGTTCATAGTCATCGCACAAAGCTGCCCGTCCGTTTGCGCCAGATATGTCGGTATGGCCGTGGAGTTTGACTTTCTCGCCCTGGTAGAAGCTGATTCAAGCAGATACAAAACAGAGTCCTGAACCACATTGCTGTTTCTGTACCCTAGGCTACTGACGCTGTGACTTTCTACCGGGACATCTTCGGCTTCCGGCTGATGGGTGATGTCGTCCACCACATCAGACGCGCCCGCTGCTCTCATCTTCTCCATCTACCCTGACAACCTGAACGAGGTCAAGATAGCCTATATGTCGACTGGCAACGGTGTCGGCTATGAAATCTTCGAATTCATTGATCCAAAATCCTACACGCCAACCGAAGCCTTCGAGTACCATCGTGGCGGCTTCTTCCACGGCTGCGTGACAGATGCTGACCCGGACACATTGGCGGACAAGGTCGTTGCCGCAGGTGGGAAACGAATTGGTACTACGGTGGATCCTCTAGGTAAGGATATCAAATGTCTATATGTGGCTGATCCGTGGGGCAATGTGATGGAAATATTGGATATTAGCTTCGAGCGCCTGGCTGCCCTTGCAGCTCCAAGTAAGAAGTAGCTAGAATTCGTCATATGATCGCATCACACTACCCCTGAGCGGCACCACTCACTCAGCAATTGCAGTGAACCACCACTCGTAATTCTCTCTCAGCTGCATCATGTCGGCTTCAGCAGGACCGCTAGTATGCACCACTACCTTTCCTCTGAATAATGGTGAGCATACTTTCAAGATCGACTCATAGTTCTGATTGACAGGAAGCGAAGGCAGGACTATTCCTGCCGTTGGATTGGGCACTTGGCAAGGACAATTTGGCACGAACGAGGATGAAGCTCTCAAAGCATCCATCATCCATGCCCTCAAAGGCGGTTATCGACTCATTGATACTGCTCAGTACTATGGCATCGAATCTGTCGTTGGACAAGCCATCCGTGAGTCTGGAACACCACGCTCGGAAATCACTCTCGTCACCAAGATCTGGGGTCACTGGTTTCATGATCCTGTTGCAGCCTTCGAGAGATCTTTTCGCGAGCTGGATGTGGACTACATTGATATATTGCTGATGCACTGGCCATGCACCATGAACCCGGATGAATCACCACAACCATATCCTGGCTCTCCTCCATACTGGGAGGTTTGGAAGTCTCTGGAACCCCTGGTAGGAGACAGACTGAAATCCATCGGTGTGAGTAATTTCACTCAGAAAACGCTGGATCGTTTGCTCGAGGTGGCAAGGGTCGTCCCTGTCGTGAATGAGATCGAACTTCACGCACTCAATCCCAGCTTAAAACTTGTTCCATACTGCTTCGAGAAAGGCATCAGGGTCATTAGCTGGAGCACCATGGGAAGTGAAAGGTTCGAGTCGGGACAAAATCCAATCCTCACGGACGATCTATTCGTCAATATGGCCAAGAGGTACGATTGCTCAGCTGGCGTCATCTCTTTATCTTGGGCTGTTCAACGAGGTATCAGTGTCATTCCCAAGAGCAGCAAGCCGCACCGCATTGATTCGAACATTCGGCTGGTGACTCTGAACGAGAATGACATGATGACACTCAATGAAGCCCACAAGACGTTGGGTCGTTTGTGTCTCTGTGATCGGATCAAGGGTATTCAGAACGAAGTAGATGGAAAGACCACTGTCCTTGGCTGGTCACATGCAGATTTTGGCTGGACTGACGAAGCCGGTAACTGGCTCACATGATTGATTCAGCGCAATACTACGAGTTACATTCTTACTCCTGTCTCCCAAGAAACCTCGTCAATGTATGAGTGAAGTCTTCCGGAGTTCATGGCAGTCTATGTCCCATGGTTTGTGAGGTCATACCCTCACCCGAAATGTCAGCTTCACGTTCCTCACTGAGCAGGATTCGTGGTACATCCTGGGAATGCGTCGTCACTGTTACACTCGGTATAGACCAATGGGTACGAACCGCCAGGTTGCATGTAGGTCTAGTTCTGCTTCGTTTCAATGCGCCACCAGCCGCTTGTGTAGGCATATAGCCGGATTCGGGAATTCGTTTCCGTTCTGGTCGCTGGCCTCAGCAATCATTCCAAAAATATTTGGATGCGGGGTACTACCATCTACGTTTGATAGATAATCTATTGACTCATATGCAATTAGGTGGACAATGCAGCACATAGTCAACATGCCTGGAGTGACAGCCCTTCGATTATACGGACGGAAGCAGATCCAGCTAGACACCGTCGAACCTATGTCAGTCACGGGACCATCGTAAGAAAGCATAAGCTGATAGAGCAACAACAGACCATGTGGCAAGGACGATGTCAGACTCAAGATTGGGTATTGTGGCATCTGCGGCAGTGATATCCACGAGTTTCTGGGAGCCCAAATTTTCTCGCCAGGTCCTGGAGTCGTCAACGATTTCACTAGAGTTGGTCTCCCAGTGACCATGGGCCATGAATTCTCCGGCACCGTCGTTGAGGTCGGCTCAGAGATCACAGATCTGAAGGTTGGCCAGAAAGTCTGCGTCAACCCTTCCATGAACGACAGTCATCATGGATTTGAAAGCTGTTCGAGATGCGTAGACGGCAAACCAAATCTGTGTAAGCGATGGGCCACGTATGGCCTCAACGCCAGTGGTGGTGGCTTCGCCAGCGAGATTGTGGTCAGAGCATCTAATTGTCTACCTCTGCCAGACGAGGTCTCGTTGAAAGTCGGCGCTCTTGCGGAGCCGCTGGCGGTAGCATGGCATTGCATCAGAGTGTCAGGCTTCCAAGCAGGTCAGACAGCATTGATTCTTGGTGCTGGTCCCATCGGTCTTGCTATTCTACTTCTATTGCGAGTCTGGGATGCGAAGAAGATCCTCATCACTGAAGTCACTCAACAAAGGACATTCCAGGCTCAAGCATTCGGCGCAGATATGGTCATCAATCCCTTACAAAACCTAGCTAATGGTAAAGTCGATGGCGCTGAGACTGATCCTGTACTGGCCGCCGTCAAAGACACTACTGCTGATGGGATCGATGTTGCATTCGACTGCACTGGACTGCAATCCACCTTGGATACTGGCCTAGCTGCAGTCCGACCTGGTGGCACCTTCTTCAACGTGGCCATCCATGAGAAGCCTCTCCTGTTCAATCCGAACGACGTTTCATTCCTGGAGAAAAAGATTCTTGGGGGTCTGTGCTACACCGATGAGGATTTCAAACATGTCATAGCTGCAATGGCAGCAGGCCAGATTCCATTCGAGCAAATGATTACTTCTGTAGTGCCTCTGAGTAAAGTGGTTGATGGAGGATTCAATGAGCTTCTCAACAACAAAGCACAGCATGTTAAGATACTGATAGAGCCGGACTTATAGGGTCGATGGCATGAATAAAGTAAAGTCTACATCTTACGCCATCACTCGTTCTGCTTGCCACTATCTAGTAGACTATTAGTGTTACAAACTACTTATGCTGTCACCCATGTCATGAGGAATAAGCACCTTACCAACAATAACGTACAGAGTCGAAGGTGCACCACAGAGGATGTTCATTTCGCTGTAATTACACACTTCACGAGATCCGCAGGTCTCGTCAAGACTGTCTCCAAAGCCTTTGCAGCATCTGCTAGGTCATATGTGTGAGTGACGAATGCCTTGACGTCCACTTGGCCCGAACTGAGCAAAGCAATCGCTGTGCTAAAGGTATTTGCATACCTCCAGACTACCACCAAGTCCACCTCCCTCACTGCGGCAACCCCGACCTCGATGCTCTGTTTAGCTGCTCCCATACCCACGAGTACGACCTTTCCACACGGCGCCGCACACCGGATACCAATGTTGACGCAGGTGGCTACACCTGTACAGTCGAATATAACCTCACTGAGCTCGAAGCCCTCGGTTGCGAGCGCTTCCTTGGCAAGACGTGCCGGGAAAGCATCCTTGTCCTCCCCATCATTCTCCCGCATGGGAATGGTGTGAGTGGCGTTGGCCAGCCCATGTGCTTTGGCAAATTCCAGCCGTGCAGAATCGATGTCGATCATAGCAATGCTAGATGCTCCGCTGACCTTTGCGACTGCAGCACACAGCAGTCCAACTGGTCCCGCACCGAGTATCAAGACTTTTTGACCGATTCGTAGTCCTGACCGCTTCACAGCATGCACCGCTACACTAAGCGGCTCAACCATGGCCCCCTCCACCCAGCTGAGCTTTTCCGGCAAAGGATACATAAAAGCAGCTTCGTGGCAGTACAACTCCTGCAGACTGCCCTGGACCGGTGGAGATGCACTCGCACTCCCAGAGAACTTCATGTTTGGGCACACATTGTATATCCCTGCCTTGCACTGCGGGCAAGTGTTGCATGGTCTTTGAGGCTCGACTGCAACACGGTCGCCAACCTTGATGGCTTTCACGTCAGATCCGACAGCAACCACTTCACCGGCAACTTCGTGGCCGAGAACCAGCGGTGTTGTCACAGTGAAGATGCCATTGCGACCGGCAGAGTAGTAGTGCATGTCTGTGCCACATATTCCTGTGGCCCGAGGACGAATCTGGACTTGATGTGGTAGTGGCGCTAGGGTAGAGACGTCCTCCATCCGAAGGTCTTTGGCGCCATAGAGGCGTGCTGCTCGGTGTGTGCCTGATGTCATGATGGTGAATGTGCTTGTGATGTTAAAGACAATGGTAACTTGGAGCTGTATGGCATACCATGATGTCTCAAAATCAATTGCTGCTCTGCAGCGCACCACACCTGAGCATCCTCCGGACACGTCGTTGCCATGTTCCTTAGGTCTGATCAACGATGGCGGCGGTGATCGAGACAGGGGAAAGCAAAAAGCCGAAACAGTATTGCCGCCAAAAGTGGTAGCCGAAGTTGGGGGGCCCCACACACGTGACCTGGTCCACTTTGTTCTCAGCCGTGCGATCAGCTTTATCGTTTCTACCACTTCTGGCACCTTCCTATCATCATGTGGTTATTCCATACTCCGAAAAAGAATGTCAGTTCGCTCGGCTATATGTGTGTTCTGGTCGATTGATCGCTGACTGCCGGACGTGCCAGCGTCATTCATGATGGCAGGCAGTCGGCGGGTGGCTGTGGCCGTGGCAAGTACCTCGACCTGCCGCAAGATGGTCGACAGAGAGGTGAAAGTCTTCCGATTTGTTGGTATGTCATCTCGTTCTACCCAAAGAGTCAATTTTTCGCATATCGTCTTTACTGTCACAAGATGAATGGTACTCTCGAAAAGCATCCGTTGGCAGAAAGCAAGGAGTATACGGACGACGAACAAGCTGTTCGAGATGTGCGAAAACACCTGATCGATATCTGTAGACAGAATGGCGGTGGTCATGGAGGCTCAGCTATTGGTATGGCTCCCCTGGGAGTTGCTCTATGGCGGCATGTCATGCGATACAATCCAGCAAATCCGGACTGGTTCGATAGGGACCGCTTTGTGCTCTCGAATGGTCACGCTGCCATGTTCCTCTACACTATGCTTCATTTGACTGGCTATCCTCACATGAAGCTGGAGGAGCTCAAGATGTATGGCGACTTGAAGAGTGTCGATTCAGAGACTGGAAAATGGAAGTCTACCATTTGTCACGGTCATCCGGAGATCGAAGTACCTGGCGTTGAAGTGACGACCGGTCCATTAGGTCAAGGCGTGGCAAATGCTGTCGGTCTAGCTGTCGCCTCCAAGCAAGCAGCAGCTTCGTTCAATCGTGATGGACATGAGGTGATCAGCTCGCGAATCTACTGCACAACGGGAGATGGGTGTCTACAAGAAGGCGTGGCACAGGAGGCGATGGCCATTGCTGCCCACCTTGGTCTCGATAACTTGGTGCTATGCTACGACAATAACGGGGTCACTTGCGATGGCCCTCTTGACTGGATCGTCTCAGAAGATACCAATGCCAAAGTCCGCGCGCTTGGCTGGAACGTCATCGACGTCTACACCGGTGATCACTCCGTCCCGGACATTGTGGCGGCTTTGCGGTTGGCTAAGTCGACGAAGGGGAGACCCACTTTCATCAACATTCGGACTACCATAGGATTCGGTACCTCCACCGCTGGGACCTTCAAGTCTCATCATGGGACTTACAGCGATGACGATGCAGCACTGTATGCCGAAGTACCTGCGGCCTCACCACATACCATATCGAAGCAGGGTAAAGCTTACTTTGCTTTGGCTGCGAATCAAGGCGAAGCGATTGAACAGGAGTGGAACGCGCGAGTTGACCAGTATCGCCGGGCTTTCCCTCAAGAAGCTTCCCAACTTGACGAGAGGATCTCAGGTGATCTCAAGTACACTGAAATCCTCGGAAACATGCAAATCCCCACAGGGATCCAAGCGACACGACAATTCAATGGCAAAGTATTCAATGAGCTGATGGCACAAAATGTCAACTTGGTTGCTGGCGGGGCAGATTTGTGGAACTCGAACCAGATGGGAGACCAGACGCCCAGGATCTTCGACAACACCAACCACACAGGTCAGGTGATACGTTATGGTATTCGAGAGCATGCCATGGCCGCCATATCAAACGGCATCGCCGCATACAAACCTGACACCATTATCCCGATCACGGCAACTTTCTTCATGTTCTACATGTATGCCGCAGCTGGTGTACGGATGGGTGCCCTATCCCACCTCAAGGTCATTCATGTGGCGACACACGATTCTATCGGTGAAGGTCAGAATGGTCCCACTCATCAGCCAGTCGAACTCGACAGCTTGTTCCGCGCCATGCCAAACCTGCTCTATATCCGACCCAGCGATGCAGAAGAAGTGCTTGGTGCATGGCAGGTGGCTTTTTCGGTCAAAGGAAAGCCAAGCATCATTTCGCTTGCGAGAGACCCGGCCTCGACCAAGATCCCCAACACCAGTAGGGCGCAGGTCACGAAGGGAGGCTACGTCATCCTCGAGCCAAAGGAGGAGGCCAGGGTGACACTAATCTCCTGTGGCTCCGAGTTACAGTTCGCTGTTTCAGCAGCAGAGGAACTTGAGGATAAGTATGGCATTGTGACGAGGGTAGTCAGTATGCCATGCGTTCGACTCTTCGAAGATCAGACCCTGGAGTACCAAGATGAAGTTTTGGGCAGTGCACCGCACGTTATCAGTGTCGAGGCATATATCTCTTCCATGTGGGCTCGTTTCTGCACGGCTTCAATTGCCATGGATTCATTCGGATACTCCGGGGGCGGCAGTGCCAACTTTGCTAGGTTTGGGATCGACGCTGCGGGCATCGTCAAGAAGGTCTCGGCGCATATCAATGATAGTGCTGGAAAGGGGTCCGCAAGAAGACGATGGAAGCTGCTCAAGTAGCTTGTTCCGTACAACACCATGATTCGGTTTTACTGGACAACTCTACCCTTGCGGTTATAGTTGCAGGACATAGTTGCAGGACTTCATACTGTGCGTCTCAAAGAATTGATTTGCTCGATTACTGATAATTCACTGAAGCCCCTCCATCAACCAATAGGCTCTGTCCACTCACGTACCTGCTTAAATCGCTCGAGAAGAACACCACAGCCTGCGCTATATCCTCTGGTTTACCCAGTCGTGCCATGGGTACCCGTGAAGCCATCTCTGCCCTCTTCCCTCCGCGGTCCAGATCATCTTTATTCATCGTTGTCTCGATTGTACCCGGACAAACACTGTTGATACGGATGCCGTGCCCTCCCAACGCTACACAGAAACTGCTCGTCATACCCAGCAAAGCAGCCTTGGAGCCAGAGTAGTGCGTCAGCTGTGCAGACCCGAGCGTCGCTGTGATGGAAGAAATGTTGACGATACTCCCACCTGTGCCCCGAGCAATCATCTCCTTGGCCACGGCCTGCACCAGGCGGTATGGAGCAGTGAAGTTGACATCCAAGTGGCGCTCGAGCAGTTTGCGGGTCACGTGCTCAAAGGGGGAAAAGGTGGAGATGCCTGCATTGTTCACCAGTCCGTCCAGCTGACCGTGGGTATCGAGCGCTGACTTGACGAGGTTGGAGGGTGTTGCATCTTCTGTCAGGTCGGCGCCAAAGATGTGGTGCTTGTTGTCCGGGTTGATGTCTCGCAACTCTTTGAGCAAGGTACTGGCATCATGCTCGGCTGCTGGAGTGCCCAAATGATGGAGTAGTAGGCGTGCACCCTGACTCGCACATGCAAGTGATGTGGCTCTACCGATTCCTGACGAGCTGCCTGTGATAGCAATCACTTTGTTACGCAGAAGTGAGCCGGCCATTTTTGCTGATGGCAGCAAGAATCCCTCCAGACTCTGCCATAGTGAACCCAGATATACCTTAGCAGTGTACAATGATGATTGGGAAACACTGTCTAGGATGCGCCGCCACTGACCAGAGAGGAAGTACCGCAAGGCGGAGCAGGTGGCGTACCGGTTGTATGCTGGTCCGCTCATACAGCCGAGCTTCGCTGAACACGTGATCCATCGTCATACTCGAACCTACTGCAGATGAATAATTTTCCAAGGATATGTCGATATTCAAGATTATCGTGCAAGTAAGACCTTTCGCTACTCTATAAACTTTAAAGGATATCGGATTTGTGTACACAAGAATGACTGTCAAGCTATTCATGTGCGTTGAATCTTGCACCACCTTCGGACCCTGCCACTGACAATTGTCCAACAGTACCGGCGTGACCGGATACATCGCTGGAGATGCTACACACGTCATCCACAAGGAGCATCCAGATTATGATTACACATTCCTCGTCCGGACAGAAAACAAAGCTGCGACCGTCCGAGAAGCGTACCCGTCAGCTAAGGTCGTGCTGGGCGACCTCGACGATTCTGCTCTCTTGAAGGAGCAAGCTGCGAAGGCTGACATTGTGCTTCGTGAGTAACGCAAGAACGCTGAGGTAACCTCGACTTACACATGTTAGACGCAGCCGATGCATCCGACCACGAAGGCGCCGCGAAAGCGATTGCTGAGGGTCTAGTAGAAGGACACTCTAAGGAGCACCCCGGCTACTGGCTTCACACCGGCGGCACCGGTATCTTGACTTACAAAGACTCCGAGAATGACTTTGCCACGCTCGGACACTGGTCAGACAAGCTGTATGACGACGGTGAGGGGGTGAACGAGCTTACCACGCTGCCGGACGAAGCTTTTCACCGCAATGTCGACAGAATAGTGCTTGAGACGGGCACAAAGCACAAGGAATCTGTCAAGACCGTCGTTGTGTGCCCGCCTACAATCTACGGTATGATCTCCTACTCCGTCATTACAATGTCCACTGACATCTGCAGGCACCGGTCGCGGACCCGTCAGCGGCAGAGGTCGTCAAGTCTACGAACTTGCAAACCTCATTTTGCAGAAACACGCCATCCCAGTGGTAGGCGCAGGTAAAGCTCGCTGGAACAGTGTCCACATCGAAGATCTCAGCGACGTTTTCGCTCGACTGGTCAACAAGGCAGCAACAGGCGACGCAAGCGACGAGTTGTGGGGACCGAAGGGCTACATCTTCACCGAGAACGGCGAGCACATCTGGACTGATCTTGCCACGGCGATTGCAAAGAAGGCCGCTGAGCAGAACATGATCAAAGGCGAACCGAAGCCATACACACTGTCCAAAGACGAGGCAATCAAACAGGCCGGCTTCGAGGCTGTGAGCTGGGGACTGAATTCGAGGGGCAAGGCGGAGCGAGCGAGAAAGTATCTTGGCTGGAAGCCATCAAGGCCTTCAATTGAGGACGAGGCCCTGAGCATCCTCCAATTCGAGCAGAAGCGATTGAAGAAGGCATGATTTGTATATGAAGAGCAATTTACCAGCTACAACATAGCATAAATGTACAGAATGACCACATGTTTCCGGCCCGTAGCACGTGATGCCCTGGTATGTGGCGACCGGGACAATCGGGATCTGCAACCCGCCATATAGCCGTCCGACATATATATGCTCTTGTCTGTAAGTCTTGTCCTCTCCCCATCGACATCTCTATGAACTTCCTGTGCCCTGTAACCCCGCAAATCCCATTCAGCTTGCCAATTATGGCACTCAACACGGTCCTCTATCCCTCGTCCCCCCACGACTTCAATGTGGAATACTACCTCTCGACGCACATGCCACTGGTAGCCGAGACCTTCGGTCCCTTCGGCATGAAGAAATGGGAAGTCATCCGATTCGCGCCCACTGCGGATGGCCCACCGCAATATGTAGTGCAGACGCTACTGCACTGGGAGAGCGAGGAGGGAATGAGGAAGGCCAACGCCAGCGATGGGGCGAAGACGCTGTTTGAGGACATTGAGAACTTTAGCGGGGTCATGCCGGTGGGGTTGGAGGGGAAGGTGGCAGGGGGTTCGTGATGCTGGTGACTGCGGGCTTAGCGTGTGGTCTCATGGGAGGACGTCACGGTGTTTGTGGTGGTCTGATGATAGGTAGCAGGTACGCGCCGGGAAAGTCAAAACGGACGATAAGAGCCTTGAGCAGGCATCAGGTGGAGGTATGTTATGCTGTAACTCCCAAATGTATAATGTTCTATGAAGCACTATTACCGTGTCAATCTGGTCCGGCTATCTGTTGTTCCACAACGCTATGCCTTGTCTCAATGGACGACTCTTACCCTGAAATTAAGCGAGTGTGGCGGTACTCTCTCTGCCCTTTGCCGGTGTCAACTTGACCATCAGTGCTGGCTTTTCCCACAAGGTGAACATCTTCTGGTCGAACCAGTTCTTGCTCTCGGGCATAAGCTCGAGTTCGAAATTGTAAAGCATCTTGGCGAAGATGACCCGCATCTCAGCGTAGGCGAGACTAGATACATGGTCAGTGATTTGAGATCCAGAGTGGGCTGCATTACTCACTTGCGTCCGAGACAGGATCGAGGACCAAAGTGAAAGGGCTGGAAAATGCCCCTGACGTCGTCCTTGTACTCCAGATCGTCGAGCCAACGCTCAGGGGCAAACTTCATTGGATTTTTGAAGTATTTGGCATCTCTGTAAAGGGCGAGTTGCCAAATTGTGAGAGTGATCTAGCATGGTCAGACTTGCGTTGGACGATGATGCTAAGCACTTACGTCTTCGGGGACATAGCGACCGCAGATCGTGTCGCCGCCCTTTGGTGTTCGTCGACCAACATTGGTAGGAACGGGTGGGTACATTCTCATGGCCTCTTCGAACATGGCGAGCATGTAGTCTAGTTTGACGACACTGTGGAGGTCGATCTCTTCATTGGACTTGAACGAAGAACGCACTTCATCTTTAACCTTTTGTAGAATATCAGGGTTCGTCAGACACAGGAAGGTCGCGCCGGACAGGACGGTGGCGGTGGTTTCCGATCCAGCGACAAGGAGGGTATTGGCAGTCGCATGAATTTCTCTTTGATTCATACCCTAAAAAATATCAGTATGGTAGCCTTTACAGGGCAGATGTTGTAGCGGCCAACTTACTCCAGTCTCTTTCTCACGCTGAGTGAGGATAGTCTCCATGTAGTCAGGTCGCTTGACACCAGATTCAATACGACTGTCGGTTTTCATGACAGTAAAACCCGAATGTCGGTTTCGTTTCTCCATCAGCTGTTTCGGCATCATTTTCATGATAAGCCAGCCAAGGGCTGGATAGAAGTTTGAGATCTGCATGAGTGATCCAGCTTTGATATTAGCAAAGATGGCGGCGACCCAGGGATGATAATCGCCACCGTCCAATAGGCCGAACGACTCGCCGAATGTGAGGTCCCCAATAATATCGAATGTTGTAAAGTTGTACCAGGCAGTCATATCGACTGGCATGTCTCCCTTGACGACTTTGTCCTGAAGCCTAGAGACGAGTCTCTCGACGTAAGTCATGATCAACGGTTGTTGATCCATCAGCGCTTGATTGGAAAAGCCGTGAGATAGGATCCGACGGAAGCGTCTGTGGTCCTCACGGTCGGAGAAGATGATGTCGGGAGCGCCAAAAGCGTCGTCTCTGTACCGCATCTCTTTGCCACTCTCAGCTTGAGATGGCTTGCGGTGACCCATGATATCTTGCCACGCGTTTGGATTGCTGAATGCCAGCTCGTTTGGTGCTACTCGGACAATGTCCCCATATTTGTCATGCATCGCCTTGACTTCATGACTGGCGTGCCCACGGATCAACATGAGCGAGTAAGGGATCTTGGAGATCCTGTACGACAGTGGGCCAGGGAAGTCACGGAGGGGATGGAAAAATAGGTTGTAGACGACGGTGTAGCCAATGTAAAGAGGTACCTACATCGTAATGTTAGTGAAGCGCCGAATGCAGTCACTGATCATGCTGTACCAATGATGAAAAGAACATGATCTGCCATAGCCAGCGGCTGCCGGCCAGCTCACTCGAGATTACATCCATCATGGGGGTCCAATCTCGAAGGTTCCTAGTAATTCCCAGGTTTTGCACGTCAAGAGAAGCTTTCCGCGGACAACGGTGAAAGAAATGGAGAGAGTTTCTGATGCAATTCCAATATCTTTCTGGATGATGAGACTTATATACCTTCCTGCATCATGCTCGGAGGCATTGAGCCGTGTCCTAGCGGTTGTACGTATTGTGTAATCTGCAAGACGGGACGATTCACATATGTGTCACCTTGAAATATAGTGATAGTGACCTGGAAACTTGCAGAGATCTGCAACGAAAATGCTGGCGTGGAGCACAATGCGGTCATGTCGCACAGTCCGAGGTGGAGAAGTGGATGGATCGGAGAGATGATGGAGGCTTATTCGGTGCATAACTTGTCCAGCGACGATTGGCACAGAGGCTCTGGACATGACGCGAATGAGAGCCGAGAATGCCGAGAGAGGTCATACAGCGTTGACCATGATCCGAGAACGACGGAAGGGTCAACGACACTGTGGCGCAGACAAGCAGTAGAGTGGCTACGTACCTTACTACAAGATCACTCATCGTAGGATGCGCTAGCTTGCAGGCGTATGATTGTAGGGTGTTGATCCAAATTGCGCATAATGCTGGCTGTGTCCGGGTAGCAGGAGTGTCAAAAGCAACAATGTCGTGCAGCTAGTGTCGTGTTCGGCCTGGTCTGAATGGAAAATTGCCAAAGTCAAGAGCCAAAGGGCGAGGGACAGAGGTTAAAAAGGAGTGGGCATTGGAGAGTACTTCGGCCGCTCAGATAGACTTTGATACGTCGACTGTATCACCAAGGACCAGTAGATTGGAAGCTTATCAGGGATTTTCCGATGAAATAGCGGTGGGTCGAATGCTACAGTATGATCGGATGCTATTCATCCGGCCTCGTGCATCGATTGTCGAGTTGTTCACGCGCCTGGGACCGTACTCATGCTGCCAACAGTCTTTGCGATGGATGAATTGGCGTGCTTCATACGCGTCGACACTGGCAGGTGCTTGGCCGATGAAGTCCTAGCCATGGCCGAAAGCGGTTGGCCGTTGTCGCCAGCCTAAGGTACAATCTCGTGCTTCTGCGTCGAATTAGCGACCGCGTTCTTCAAGATATTGTTCTCCAGAGTAGCTGCCCTCATGCTGTTGCCATGGGGCAAATGTGTTCAGATGCAAACAGTGTATCCCCGAGATGAGACAGAATTGGCGCGGAGATTAGGCCGGGGATTGCTGTCAGTGACATCATCACATCTCACCTCGAACAATTGGCGGACTCATGAGCTCACCCTGACACCTTCAGACGGCATCCTTTAGAGCTGTGAGTCTTTGTTAAAGCAGTATTGTCCGCTTGGAGCTGAACATGTCCTACAACACCTTTGATTCTCAAGCAGCATCTACGAAAATGGGCGTCTCACTCTCGACTGCACGCTGGCTGGCGCCGGCATCGTTTGTCTACAACTTTGCGGCACAGATCTATGGCATGTCGAGTACACCATCCATGGCCGATGTGCACAACGACAACCTCAGCTTCTGGTCACCGCAGCCATACTTTATCGCCGGCTTCTTCTCCGTCCAGCAGATCGCTCAGCTAGTATGGATGTACCGCCTGTGGAAGCTCGATAGTAGCAAGCCAAGGGAAGCAGAGGAGCTGAAGCCGGTCGTCAAGTTTGTGCCATACTACGCCCTCGGGAACGCTTGCATTGGAACATGGTGAGCAGTATCATGCCGTGTACCACGCACAATCCTAATGCTCTCAGGATGTTCTTCTGGAATGCCTCCATGCTTAAGACATCGAACATATTTGTCGTCATCAATTCTTTTGCCCAACTCTACTACGTCTTCACCCAGCTCGACCGCATGAACATGAACTCCACTTCGTCGGTTCTCACCCACATTGTCTCCAAGACATTCGCCGGCATTGGTGTCCTTGATCTTCTCCACAATGGCTCAATTGCTTACTTCAAGGACGAAGCGCCTTCCACTGCCGTCAAGGCCATCACCGCCCTTGGCTTCGGTGGCCTGGCTGTGTTCAGCGACTGGATCTTTGGTGCATGCTTGGTGTACGATCTCGTGGCGCTGAGCGTCGGGCAGGGTATCTACACCGGAAAAGAGTGGTCCGGCATGTTGGGCGCATACGCTGTTGGCACTGCCGCAATCGTGGGTCTGAGGAACTGGGCGCTGTGAGTATGGCACTATCATCAAAACTGTGGGACAAAGAGCTGATGCGTGGCCAGACCGCCCTATACAAGAAAGGTGGACGGATATTACAGCGTTGGTCAGGATGAGGCTGATGATAGGGCTTGATTGGGAAGTACACGCAAGGCGTTGGCGGATTGCAAGCATACTGCATGGTGTTGTTATATACTAGGAACGATAACGCTCTTCAGCTCGGGTTTGAGTACCATATCAATCTTCAGCAAGACCTTACTTCCACATGCTGCTCCCCTGAGCTCTACGTGTAAATACGTCGAACATGATTGATTCGGAAAATAGTTGCATACGAAGTTTGTGTGCCTTCCTTAATTGTCGGCAGCAATTACATCCGCACATAGTCATACCGGAGTACTTCTGGCGACCAAATGATATTAGGAGCCAAATCTTCACCAAGGCGGGTATACTTCCGCGACATTCAGCAACGAGCAGTGACAACGATGAGCGAACAACGTACAACCCACCTCCCACCTGAAAGACTAGAATCAGGGAGATACAATGAGGGACTAGGCCGATGATATGCACACGACTGTGCTGCACAGCTTACCTTAGCAGGTGCAAGCCTTTTGGAGACGTGGCTCGGCTCTTGATCGTGGTACGCATTCCGCTTCAGGAGCAACGCAAGAGGCAGTTGTGCCTTTCCAGAACATGGCATCAGACAGAGACCTGGGAGGGTAAGGAACGGAAAAGAGCACCGTTCACCAGCAGCAGATCTTGGAAGACGAGGCTTCTTGGTGTTCGGCTGTGGTGCAAGATAGGATAGCATTGTCATATCGGCGCACTACGAGTCCCGACTAAAGATGCACCTAAACAAGGCCAGAGGGCGCGTTGGGACACCTCCTATCGTGCTAGACGGGGAAAGAAACCCAGCAAGACCATAAGGCGATGCCATGAAGATGCAGCCGCCAGGACAAGAGCAAGGTCGGCTTAATCTGATATACACATCTCCCATCTCTTTCTGACCAACAACCAATCGAGTGCCAAAGTAGACCAGTGACAGAGAAAGTAACCGAGAACAACAACAGAAGAAATACAAGCACATATGAAAGTCTTATTACTCAATCTCGCCCTGTAATCTCATACTCACCTCGTTCTGACGTGCACATCTCACCGTCCGGAACAAACCACACGTGTATTGTACCTGTTCCCACCTGCAGCCACGATCTCCTGCCATGCACCCAACCCACCGGCACCATCAAGCCACGGGCTTTGGGATCATCGTCCCGTCGGTCAAGAACACCTGTTCCCCAAAGAGGTGTGGCGCGATGTAGTGTGAGCGGCTCTCACGTGCCGACCGACGTTTGCCTGCCCAGCTTTTTTCCTCTCTCTCTGCCAGCACTCGCCCAACGGAGCCGGTCGCCCTCCCCGCCCATCTCGATCGACACCCGAGCTTCACATCCTTAGCCCTACTCGCAGTCGACTCATGTCCGTCGCTCATGATTGGCTCGCATGGTTCTCGGCCTCGTTTCACGGCCTCCCATTCGTCGACGAGAGCCAACGATCGTGCGGCCTTTTAGCATTTCCCGGCTGTGGTCGAGTGGTGCGGTCATTATTCGTGCGAGAGAGAGGGAAAAGGATGATTGATGGAGCGAGAAAGGAGGGAGCGAAGATGTGCGCGTATATAACGAGCGAGAGATCCCTTTCGTGGATGTTGTTCGGCTTTTGGCACATGTCCAGGCGTACTGCGTTTTTACCTGTATCGTCTTTATTTCCGTTGTCGACACGGCTCGTTTTATCGATCTTGCTTCTTGTCCACTGCGTTTGTCGTCTCGTTCGATGGCGCGCTCGCGGATGGTTCGCGAGGCGTTTGTCTCACGCTTCGGCTGGGTGGGCTACCACGGCATCCATCCGTCGAGATAGAGTTGGCTTGAGACAAAAGTCCGTTGACAATGGGATGGGAACGTGCTCAGGCTTGATGCAACTCTGAGCGACAGGCCGATGGAGCATGTCGTCGACTTGAGGTTAGGATGATGGGGATGTGTGATCACTATGAACGAGAAGACAGGTCACCATGCGGTGTAGGTTTCTCTTCCTTTTTTTCCCCATTGACATTTTTCATAAGGAAACAAGATATTTGTGCTTCATATCTATTACTCGTTGCTTGCTGCCCTCCCTTACGGATACAATCCTTTGGGTATCATACATGTGTTACTCGATAGCCTCCCGTCACCATCAGGGAGATGAAGCAGCAAGGGTTTTTCCGACACCAGCATGCGCAGCACGCCTTTGACGCCTGGACTTTTGTTCGAACCGCCATCACCGGATCACCACTGTCCCTCACAAAGCTCGGCCGTTAGGATACGAAAGATAAAAATCCGATAAACGCCGCCCGCTGTTACTTGCAGAAGTCATGATTGCTCGACTTCCACCGCGAGTCCTCCCAATGAGATGGTGGAGACCTGAAATCAGATGGTCGTCATGAAAAGTGAGAAGAAGAAGGGTCTGCGTGGACGAGGCAGACCTGAGGGAGGTGGATGTTGTAGGCCGTTTGGTAATATGGTAATATGGTACGAGGGTCGTCGTATAACCTGTCCAGGTCGCTAATAAAAAGAGTCGCAGCCGGATGGGTGTAGTCCGGAAAACAAGAAGCAAAGCGCGCGCCATGTTTGCGAACGAAGAATCAATCTTCGATTCTCGCAAGGGAGGGTCTGTCTGGAGCAGGTACTGTCGTGGAGATGAAAGACGGCCGTCACGAAGGCTGAGCGTCAAACTCTGGATGCGGTTGTTGATAAAAGTCCATGTTGCCAACTTTGGACGAGGGAGACTGGTTCATGGAATCTCGCCGTAAGACATCTTGATCGCCAAAGTTCTTGTCGGCAGCGAGGGCGCGGGCTTTTTTGAGATTGTATTCTTGGACGGCAGAGCAGTCACAAAAGGCGTGTTGTAACGCCTGCGTCCGCCAGAATGACAACTCATCCCGCAAGTTCTGCTCGGTCTGTTTGAGTAGGGCATTGAGCATACTCTGTGTCCTGTGGTTCTCCTCTAGACCGTCGACATGCTCTTTCTTCTTGGCTCTACATTTGGCGGCCGCCACCCGGTTCTTCTCTCTGTACTTGTCCTTCTTGTCAACCCGACCGGACGAGGTGGCGGGCAGGCTGGAGGACGAGTCGCCGCTCTGACTGCGCTCACGCGTAGTCATGAACTGTTCTGGATGCATCGTCGGGTTGATCGACCCCCAATCCTGTTTCCAATGGTCTTCTGGAGGTGTGATCTGACCAAACTTTTGGTGAACAGAATCGGTGAGCATGGTCGGCTGGTTGAGAGTCGGATTGAACGAGTCTTGAGACGGGTAGCCGAGAAGAGAAGTGTCAATTGCGGAGTGGACTGGGTTGATAGCTTGGGGCTGGTGGAGGTTGGAGTATCGAGGCTGCTGGGACGGGTGAAGTGCTGATGAGGGATTCTGCGCGGACCTGCGAGGCATGACGCAGGCGGAACAAGTGAGGCTGCTGTCTGTGTGTTCGACGCTGGCTGGCGTTGCGAGTTGCTTGGTGATCAGAGTTTCAGTTGGATCGAAGCTAGTCGCGGGAGCAGCGGGGTCATTACACGCGAGATTTCGCTGGCGGTGGAACGGGGCGTGAGAACCGTCAAACAATTGTTTCTTTTTGAAATATAATCAATGAGCTTGGAGGTGTGGCGAAACTTGCAATCGCATTCAGTTAATCGATGAGAGGAATGAGCAGGCTCGCGCTGCACGGCCTCTAATAAGACCGGCTGTTGGCGACTAAGTAAAAATTGGAGAGCCCAAAGGACAGAGTTTCCTCTGGCTACGCTTCCGGAGATGTGGCGAATGGAGTGAATGACAGGGGAGCCGAAAGAGACAAGAAACGGGTAGCGGGCAGAATGATGAGGGTGTGGAGATGGCAGAGGATCGACGGAATGAGCGAGTCGTCGTGAAGCCAAACGGCGCTAAGCTGGACAATCGTCGATGGGAGCTCACGGGGAGTCGGACACGCCTCTAGTTAGTGCGCAACCTTGCAGCATTTCTGCACTGGCATTCCCGACGGCATGGTGGCGCGATCTGGACAAGATCCTGTTCTTTCGAGGCGGCTACAGACCCGCCATTGACGGTCCAACAGCATGGTCAATTGCTGCTAAATGTATTGTTGGAGCTCTTCCTGCACTGTCTGCAGCGCGGCTAACGAAAAGCTCCAGTTCTTGGCGACCATGACGTCGTTTACCGGCTTCTGTTGCTTGAAAGTTGCTCGCCTCTTCGACCATGTTTACAAGTGACCCTCGGACGATCTTACGTCCGTGCAGTAGCTCTACCTTTCCATGGTGGTCCAGCGGGGAAACCTCTCGCAGATCGCCTTCTCGTCTTGCTGCTTGTGGAAATTAGGATTTTTCTGAACTCGTTCTCCCGTGTTCCGATCAGCGCCTCCACGCTGATGTCCTTCCTTGTGCATATGATCGACAACGGCTCATCGTCCTGCTCCCCAGGCCACATCTCATGTCAGGTCCTGGGCGTAACGAACCGATCCCAATGCGGCAGGAACATGGACCTGCGTCATATGTATGCTGGGATACATGGCGATAGCATGAGACAGCCCTGGTCTGTGCACTGAGATCTATCAACCGCGGCCAATACGAACGGGTCCGACCACTGTCGGGGATGTGGGAAGTGCATTTTTTCGGGTCTTCTTGCAGGATGTTTGCAGGGGGGATATGAACTTGATCGCCATCGATTTGATAGCCTTGTGGTAGATCATAAGGGTCAATCCGAGTCCCTGCTCCAATGCGCCATGATGCCTTTGGAATTAAGCCTATTCGTTGAGCAATATTGTCGCTATCGTGTTGGCCCCTCTAATCTTCCTCTTCTGTTTATCCGCTCGAAAATTCTGTTTAATCGCTTGTAGGGCATGTGGATCTGATACGGATGGTTACGTCGCATGATACTACGTGTCGTGAGGGTTGCCTCCACTCGTTCATGCATGCTATGTCACTCCTCCTGTATCCTTGTGGGAACTCGTCCGCCTTTGAGCCGTGTTGTCCAAGTCTGCTCGGATTAGATTCCGAGAAGGAAGATATGCAAACGTGAACCATAACCCCTCAAGTGACGTCTGCCGCGTCTAGCGCTTGTGGATCTAGAACGGCTCCGTCTGCCGTATCGCATTGTGCTGGAGAGAATGAGGCCTTTCTTCCGCATTTCAAGGTCTACTATGACCTTGGCACCATGTAATGCTCGAAGCCCACGAGTCGGATCGCTCCAGGCTCCATCAGCTCAATCGACCCCATCCTCTGGAAAAGCTTGAGGCTCTTCTAGCCCTCCTCCAATTCGCCTGGGCCAGGGTAGGAAAGTACCTTCCGTTGTCACCTTGCAAAGCGCTTTGCCCTTGATCAAGGCCAATGGCAAGGGTCCAAACATCCTCGAGTCCCTAGAGTAGTCCAAGTTGTCGCCAACTACGTAGCAATGACCTGCGGGTACCTGCCATCTGCCTGTCAGCCGCATCCAGACGCATGAATAGTCGTGCATCGATTTATTATGGTCCAGAACAGCGGGAACGCATGACCCACTTGTATCATCATTTGTCTGCCATGGTGAGGGGAGTCCCTGAGGACGAAATCTCCCGGCATACCAAGAACACGTTTGAGTGCTCGTGCCTGTTCGTCGATTGGGTGAACGAACGTGACCAGATCTCCGACAACAACCCCTCTTCCATGTCGATACCACTTGGAAAGTATCACGGCGTCTCCATCAGCCGCTAGATTAGGCAACATGCTGATGCCCCAGGTGAAATCAAAAGAGTAGCAGTATTCACTGAACATGTGCCATCCGAGACCCAGCGCTAGGACGAGTTTCGTGTATGACCAGGCATCTCGGAACAGAGATTGTCGTAATGAGCCCGGTGAGCTTGTCTTTAGCGATCTTCGGAAATGACTGGGGCCTCGAGGCAATCGTGCTTGTCCGAAGCGTCTCACGAACATGTTTGACGTCAGTCGACGGCCTTCAGAACCACAAAGGTGGGAGAAAAACGAGATGATCTCGCTTGGTCGATATCATTTTCATCTCACGGTTTCCCAAATCGGTAGAGGCGTAGTGTGGCGGCTTGCCCGTTCGGGCGCCCACTTCGTCCGTGCGACAGCCCTACCTCGCTTCCCCACTAATTCCGTACCTCTCTAGCCACACATATGTTTCTTCGTCTCGGAAACGTTTATCGAAACAAACATCCCGGCTTGATCAACCTACTCCCACCCCAATGACTGGAGAAGAACCCTCTTCACACCTCGCGACTTTTTATTACATCCCACCCTCGCTCAGTGCCTTTGAACTCTCCCCAGCCCGAGATATTCCCGCCAACCTCATTCTCTGGATCGCCGGCCTAGGCGATACCCTGGGGCATGTGTCGTACCCTTTCACTCTTGCACGGACATTGCCTGCGAACTGGTCCCTGCTGCAGCTCATCTTGACCAGCAGCGGTAACGGGTGGGGCATAACAACCCTCGATAACGACGTCAGAGAGATCGCCGCCGCCGTGCGACATTTCCGGCAACAGGTACCCGAACGCAAGATCGTGCTCATGGGCCACTCGACTGGTTGCCAGAATGCGCTACATTACGTCTCTTCTCCGAGCGATGCGTCCGACGAAGATCGGCCGAGTGCAGATGGAATCATCTTGCAGGCACCGGTTAGTGATAGGGAGGCCCTGGTGGAGATGATGGATCCAGAGGTATATGGCAAGGGGATTGAGGTCGCGCAACAATACGTCACAGAGGGTAGGTCGGACGACTGTCTCCCGGGCTTTGTGGTCGCGGATGTCTTCCCAGAAACGGCGGTCACGGCGAGGAGATGGTTGTCTTTGGCATCGCCTGATGGGAAAGGACAGGATGATTACTTCTCATGTGACCTGCCTGATGAACGTCTACGAGAATCTTTTGGTAAGATACCAACAGGCACGAACGTTATGTTCCTGTACAGTGGAAGTGATGAGCATGTTCCAAAGCATATCCGACCTAACGAAGCCATGGACAGGTGGAAGACGTTTGCAGAGCGTGCAGGTGCGATAGTGCATCCCGAGAGCACGAAACTACTCGACGGGGCTTCACATAATTTGAACGGCAGCCCGGAGCATGTAGTTGATGAGCTGTGTCGACGGGTCAATAGCTTCATCACCACTCTTGACGTCTGACGATGCGACAAGAAGTAGACCAGGTAATATCAAATGAGCAACCTCTATCCAATGGGTATCGAACATACAATCCCTTTATTACACCTCGACCTCCATCTCCTCTCCACCATCTTCCTGCTCCTCCCCTTCACCTGATTCCTCGTACCATTCGTTATCCACCCATCCAACCAGCAAGTTCCTCGCCTGCTCACTCATCTTGTAATAGCCCGGATTGTCCGCGGGAGTGAACATGGCTCGATGCGCCGTAATCTCATCACCACTCTTGGCATTCACCGCCTCGATCCACATGCCTTTCAACTTTCCTTTCGCCTCCTTGATCACCTTCCTCTTCTTCGCCGGACTCTCCCCACCACTCCCCCTCCCCTCGTCCTTCTTTCCCCCATCCCTCCTTCCTTCGGCAGGCACAACGCAAAACGTCCTTTCCTCCCCTACCACGGACCCTACCTTCCCCCCTTTCTTGCCAAGCACGGTGTAGAAATCCACAAATCCAATGTGATGCCGCTCACTGACCCTCGCCACCTCCTCCACCCTCGCCGTCAGTTCCGCGCCTCTCGCCAGACACCCGACGAAAGAGAGGTGCTCGCCGACCCACTTCCACCCGCCACTGATCCTTTCCCGACCATAGTACGCCCCGGCCGCACCCGCCGCCAACGCCCCGGCTCCGGCGGCGAACATGGCGTATTTACCCCACCCTCCGCCTCCACCTCCGCCGCTCGCTGCGGCAGAAGCATTCGTCCTGCTCCCGGCGGCTGGCAGCGCCTTGGCGGCGTCAAATGTCGGACGACCGGCGGATCCTGGCTTGCCGCCTCCGCCGCCGAAGAATTTGCTCGCTTGGTTGTAAGCGCTGTACGCGGCGGAGGCGGTGTTGTAGTGCGCTTCCGCGCCGTGGGCGACCACGCCGGGGTGGATGCCGAGATAGGGCGTGTCGAATGCGAGGATGGCTTGGATGAAGGGGAAGAGGAGGGAGGAGGGGGAGGTGGCGGTTGAGGAGTCGGGGGATGGGGAGCTGTGTGGGGGTGGCGCGGAGGTGGCGCGGGACGCGGAAGGTGGGACGGAGAGGTTGGGGGAGGTGGAGGTCGTGGAGGTGTTGTTCGTTGTGCTGTTGGTCGCGGTTGACGAGGTTGTGCGGTTAGCGCCGGGTCGAGTGGACGGGGAGGGGACGGGTTCGTCACGGGCGATGCTGAGGAGGGTTTCGGCTGCGACAATGCCGCCCATGGAGTGGCCTACCAGCGCGACTCGGACGGAGGGGTCGATGGTGGGAGAGGGCGTGCCGGCGGCCACTTCGAGGTCGATGACTTTGTTCTCAAGCCTTGAAAGTGTTAGTTGAATATGTATCATTGCGGTGGGATGATGACAGACCATTCCTTGAACTTGGCTACACAGTCGTGTAGCTCGCCTCGAGTCTCAAATTTTGGGTACACCACCGAGAGAACATTGATCCTAGGAAGAAGGTCTGATATCAAGACACGGAGATGCTCAGGAAATTTTTCAAAGGTATCATCTCCTCCTTTGAATCCATGGATGAAGACGAGAAGCAGTGTCTTTCTCATGTTGGGGAAGCAGGTGGTATCATGGTCAGCGCAGATGGAGACAGACCACAGCTTTGTTCGGTCGATCGTGTGATTTGATAGTAGATATACCGCTCAGAATCTGTAGATACGAATATTAACATGGACAGTGGACAGGACGTAGCATAGAGCGATCAACAGGGATGATAGATGGTCAGCGAGGAGGTTGAGGATGACGTTGCAGCCAGCGCCACAGCTGCGTCCAACTTTGCCGAACTGGAATTTGGCCTCACCTTGACTTCACATTCCTACATTGACGAGCGATCAAATGGAGAATTTTGGTATTATTACCTGGTAAATATGCTACACGCTGCCAGAGAGTGACCATGCTCTCTCGCCGATGTTTTTGCGGCCTAGGTCTACTTTGAGCTATGGCTGTAAGGTAGCCAGCGACGCAGCGGTAATGGTAAGTCCAGCTTCAAGCATTGCCTACTTCCCAATAACAAGATAGGTCACTGCCTGATCAGAAGTATATCATCCTAGGGTGATCGCACATTGCAGCGCTGAAGCCACACCTCCATTGTACCGTTGATGAGGAGCGCAGTGGTAGAGAGAGCGGCTAGACCACTGATCGAGATTGACATGACCAGCAGGACTGGCGTGATTGCAAAGACTACTCCAAGCACCGTTTTCAGCAATGAGTATGTGCAAGAGACAGCAGTGTAGGCTGATTCGAGCGACAGTCTGTGTTCGTGCGAGATCCCACATAAATTGCACTGGATCATGTTGAGGTACAATAGTAGGGAGCCAACCCAGTAGACATGGAAGTACAGAGGTGCAGTAATACAAAGATCTACATATGCGAAACAAGCATGATCCTTTCGTCGCGCCACGAGGCTGTAAGGACAAGATCCGGAAGCACGTTCAGCCCAAAGTCCAGCAGCAGCCGAATGGACGACAACGAAGATCTTGACTGCATGTGTATCTCGATCCGTTATGGAGGGGTTAAAAGGCTTGTAGGCCATGTAGTTGGTGACACTGTAGAGGAGGGAGAGTTTTCAACCGAGCAACGACCCGCGAGTGGAACAGATCGTCGGCACGCTTCTAGTGCACTTTGAAATTGTGAATCTTGTGCCCTTTGTGAACAACTGTTTCTTTCCTGCTAGCTAACAGGTTGTGCCTCTGGCTCCAACGATATGTCCATCACAGGCCATCTGATCAACCTGCTGGACACCTACAATGAGCTGAACGCCGCTGTTGTAGACGAGTTGCACGAGGAACCATCGCCGTTGGAATTCATGCGCTATGTCGCCCTCAACCGACCATTTGTGGTCCGCAAAGGCGCGTGTGGCTGGCAGGCTGTGCGAGAATGGAACACTCATTACCTGCTTTCAATCATGGGCGACAGTCCGGTCCAGGTTGCCACGACGCCTTGCGGAAACGCAGACGCCGTTCTCAGCACGCCGGACGGCGAGAAGCTTTTCGTCGAACCACTGGAGCAGCCGGAACCTTTCTCAGACGTTCTACGGTACATCACATCCCACGGTCAGGACGAGGTGGAGGGGCCGGTCAAGTACCTGCAGACGCAAAACGACAATTTAAGGGACGAGTACGCCTCCCTCTTTACAGACGTGCCGACCAGCATCCCCTTTGCCCGGATTGCTCTGCAGAAAGACCCAGACGCCGTCAATTTCTGGCTGGGTAACCAGAAAGCTGTCACAGCGCTACACAAGGACAACTACCAGAACATCTACGCTCAGATCAGAGGGAGGAAACACTTTATCCTCCTCCCGCCGATTTCGGCTCCAGCGATGATGGAGAGGGAACTCAGGCTGGCCAGATATGAGCGGGTCGAAGGGGACCAGACTAGCGAGCACGATCTTGCTGCGGTTGTCCTTAGGCCTGAAGAACTGGTGCCCGTTCCAACGTGGGATCCGTTGAAAGACAAACTACCGCCAAACGTCTTCGGTGAGCATGTAAAGCCTTTACGAGTCACGCTTGGAGAAGGTGACATGATGTACCTGCCCGCCATGTGGCTTCATCATGTGATGCAATCGGTTGGCGATGAAGGCTTCAGCTGCTCCGTAAACTACTGGTAAGAGAATCTATCATTGCTGTTGGGGTATCATATGCTAATTACCATCAAAGGTACGATATGGAGTTCGCTGGCCAGTTCTGGGCCACCAATTCCTTGATCAGAGATCTATCTCTCAGCAATACCCATGATCATCCTTGACCTCGGTCTGCTCAATCATAACACGTTCGTCTCGCATAGCGAGAACAAGCGGATCCAACCCAGGCTGTATTCCTCAGCTTCGGCGTTAGCATCGTCCTCGTCCAAAACCTGACCATATTCTTGAATGCAGCAGTCGAATGGCAGGTTCGAAAGCTTGCCAGACCAATGGTCCCCAAGGTCATGGCTAAATGCCGGATCACTTGCGGCAGCGCTCTTGAGCTCTCCAAGATTGCCCCAGATGATGTCTGTCTTTTGGCGTAGCTTGTCAAGAGCCTTGCCGTCTTCGCGCAGGCTGCACATTGTCAGCGAGCTTGCCAAATGATACTCACGCCGTAGCACTTACTTGCATGCATCCTCGCGAAACAGAAATTGGCCGTCTAAATTGGAGACATGCAGCCAAAGCCTGGGCACATCCTCATCAATGGCTGTCTGCTTAGGACGCACAGAGTCCTCCACCAGTAGGTAGAAATTCCATGACCAAGTAGGCTGATCAAGTTCCATGTCATACTCGGATCTGCTCTGTGTGTCTACCTCGGATCTCACCTGGTTGGTAGCAAAATCCTCTAGCTGTGGAGGGTAAAAGTCTACCACTCGCACTTGACAGCGACGTCGTTGGTTGACAAAGGGCAAAGATCGGTCACGGTGACTTTTGAGGTGCGGCTTGCCTCGACTGGAAATCAGGCTTTCGATCGTTGTAAGCGGTACACTGGGATGCGTGGACCGGACTAGAAGGTATCAGTTCTGCATCATTCGACTAGTCATGATAGTGACCTACCGTGCTTATTGCATTGGACCCCTGGTATCTCCTTGACTCCTTCGGCCAATTTTTGCTCTGCTGCAGCTCTCTCTTGAGCTTTTTTGGCTACCGAGGCACGCTTTGTCTTGGGCTTCTGAGCTTGCTTCGCGCCCTTTTCCGTAACACCCTTTCGCTTTGCCCAGTACTGCTCTCTTCGTTCCAGCAATCCTCGACCTTGGTCAGTCGTGTTTGGGTGCGTTCTCTCGACAAGTAACCTATCCGGCCACCTCATGTCCGGCCACAAATTGCCTTCCAGCTTGGACTGATTGCTGAGCTTGATGCGCACATTCGACAACTTGACAAATTGATGTTCTCTAATGTTACTCTGGATGAAGGAGCTGTGCGGGGATCTGACTTCGATCTTGAGCACAATCTGGCCCCAGGGCCCTTCCCACTTGCCCCTCATGTCATTCATGTAGCCATAGCTGTCGCCGTCTCGACCATCAGCGGCCTGATCTTCTGGAGTCGGGTGATCGTATAACAATTTGTTTACCGTATAATCCGAGACATAGATTTCAAGATAGTCATAATTTGTGGGAAAGATCTTGACAACTTCAACAACCATATCATAGAAGCTGTTGATCTGCAAGTCTTTGATCAATGCGAATTTGTGACCCGCTCGCTTCACAGTGGCTGGCGGAGCGGCCACATTGGTTGCATAGCTGCCCGACATTACTCGATCTGAAGATGCTCGGGCAGACGGTTGCTGAATGGCCGGGCCAGTCGGCGCTCCCCTCGGAGGGACTGAAGCCGATACATAGCCTTGGATCTGGTCGTCGTACTCCTGCTTCATAGTCATGGCGTAGAACTGCTCATCGTATCTCGGTGCGTCTTTCGGATGTAGATAAATGCTTTGTATACTTGTATTCCCTGCTGCGTATTGACTCGCAAAGACAGGGTCTGGGATGTGTTCGCGGCTGAAGACAACAAAATTGCTTGCATTGTGGGAAACAAACAGCGTGTTGCCACCGAAGGTCATCTTCTGTCTTGCGTCAGACCCAACATCAGCAATACAGGAATGTGAGCCCTACCTTGATGTTACGAAGAAGGACGATATCACCAGCTTCTGGACGAGGAAGCATAGATTCCTCTTTCCGGAAGAACCTGACTTTGATTCCCGTCCAGCTACTGTTGTTCATCATCAATTCGACGTCGCAAATAGAGAATGTGAGCATCCAATCGCCAGCTGAGCCGATCAGGACATCTTCGGATGAACAAGAAAAGACTTATACTCACTTCCTCCTTTAGTCCTGAGCGGGCTCATCACATCAGTCACAAAGCCGCCGACTGTGGCGAGTGTCTGACTTGCGTCGCTGAGAAAGGTCGATATGCCAGCGTAGCCCTGCGGCAACTGGCAGGGTTGGAGAGGCATGTTGGCTGCATAGATATGAGAGTCGTATGACACTCTGGCTCAACGATGCGAGAAGTTGCATGCAATCATGACCCGTCGTACAATATGATCAGCTTCGATGTCCATGATCTTGTGCTTCATCGACGTTAGATTCCTTGTCGAGGAAGACGTGAATCAATTAACGCGGGCACGCGCCGGTCACGTGGTCAGATTTCCTATTTCAGCGCTTCCAGCGAATCGAGACAAAATGACGGCCGGTGCAAGGCTTGGCAGAGGGAAACCCCCACGTCCTTGTTTGACCTTCTGATTTCACTGTGAATCGGTTCTTCCACCAAACATTCCTTCAACATCACTTCACGCTCCTCACTGCCACCGCTGCTCAACTCGCTGCGACATTTCACAGAGCACAGCGACTTGTCGTCATGGCTGACCGATATATTCCAGAGCACAGACGCACAACTTTCAAGGCGAAAAACACTTTCAAGCCTGACGAATTGCGTCGCCGCCGTGAAGAGCAGCAGGTTGAGATCAGGAAGCAGAAGCGCGAGGAAAATCTTGCGAAGCGACGTGGTATCTCAAGCGGTGATGGCAGACCGGGTGCTTCTCTGGGTGCTGCCCCTGACAGCGACGATGAGAGCATGACTATAGAGAGCCAGGTAGGTCACAAACTCACGGCTCGGCGGTCAGAACATCTTTGTGCGCCGTGAAAAGCATACCTTGGGATGGTCTTGCCGTCGAGAGCTACAAACACTTTTGCTGTAATTAGTACTGACAATTTTCACAGCTCAATGAAGAGCTCCCACAGATGGTCAAGGGTGTGTTCTCCGACAAGATTGAGGATCAAATCGCTGCCACCACAAAATTCCGCAAGCTTTTGTCAAAAGAGAGAAACCCACCTATCGAGAAGGTCATCGAGACTGGCGTCGTGGGACGATTCGTAGAATTCCTTCGCTCACCTCACACCCTCGTCCAGTTCGAAGCTGCTTGGGCTCTCACCAATATTGCCTCTGGATCGGCACAGCAGACACAGGTCGTCATTAACGCTGGCGCAGTACCAATCTTTGTCGAGCTGCTCAAGAGCCCGGAACCAGATGTCAGGGAACAAGCAGTGTGGGCGCTTGGAAACATCGCTGGTGACAGCCCGCAATGCCGTGACTTTGTTTTGTCTTGCGGCGCCCTTCCTCCCCTTCTCTCCTTGTTGGGTGACTCGAGGAAGTTGAGCATGCTCCGCAACGCTACATGGACTTTGAGCAACTTCTGCAGAGGCAAGACTCCTCAGCCCCATTGGGACACTGTAAGATCGGTCAACCACCTTTGGTGCATCACGTGCTAATTACCTCAGATCGCTCCAGCCCTCCCAGTCCTCGCCAAGCTCGTTTACTCGCTCGACGATGAGGTCTTGATCGATGCTTGCTGGGCCATCTCTTACCTATCGGACGGATCCAACGACAAAATTCAGGCCGTCATTGAGGCCAATATTCCCCGCCGTCTCGTAGAGCTTCTCATGCATGCATCCACCTCCGTCCAGACCCCCGCACTTCGCTCCGTTGGTAACATTGTTACTGGCGATGACGTTCAGACCCAGGTCATTATCAACTGTGGTGCTCTCCCTGCGCTTCTTTCTCTTCTCAGCTCAACCAAGGACGGCATTCGCAAGGAGGCATGCTGGACCATCTCCAACATCACGGCTGGTAATTCCACTCAGATTCAGGCCGTCATTGACGCGAACCTGATGGTCCCTCTCATTCACTTGTTGTCGAATGGCGACTTCAAGACCCGCAAGGAGGCTTGCTGGGCAATCAGCAACGCAACTTCTGGAGGTCTCCAAAAGCCGGAACAGATCCGCTTCTTGGTTTCAAATGGCGCAATCCGCCCACTGTGTGACTTACTTGCCTGCCCGGACAACAAGATCATCCAAGTCGCTCTTGATGGCCTGGAGAATATCCTCAAGGTTGGCGAGATGGACAAGGAGGCGTCTGAAGGTACCGCAGAAAACCCCGTCAACCGATATGCACTCTTCATTGAGGAATGTGGTGGTATGGAGAAGATCCACGATTGCCAGAACAACTCCAATGAAGAGATCTACATGAAGGCGTATACCATTATCGAGAAGTACTTCTCCGATGAGGAAGGCGAGGGTGAGATGAACGATCTGGCTCCTCAGGCTGGACAGGACGGCCAATTTGGTTTCGGCGCTCAAGGCCAACAGCAGAACTTTAACTTTGCCAATGGTGGCGACACCATGGACATGTAAACATCTGGGTGGACACACCGATCACATCCTATCGACCTGCTCGCCGACTGCATCACAGGTCTCGCCTATTTAGCTGCTACTTAGTCACGCTCCATCGCGGCCTGATCATACTTTTCGGCAAGATCAGAAGTCACAACACACTGCTGCCCTCAGCGCGGTCACAACACCTCGCACATCCCCCAAATCCCCCCCATCACGACACATTCCAGACACCAGTACTGTCAAGACTTTTTTACACAGTCTCAGCACAGCCCCGATCACGATTCTCAAGATACACCCAATGTAACATCATCACCTCATCGTCTGAGCATCTGAGTCGACACCCGATTATCGCAGGTATCTCGCTCACTCTGGCGCACATGTTTCGACGAGGAATGGCCGGGTCAAGACTGCTGGGTTGCCGCGGTCACGAGCAGACTCATAGACAAAGCCAGAATGATAACCTCAATAATTGCCGCTTCCATCCTTTCCAATGCTATGAATGATGGCTCGCTGATAAACGCAAGCTTTTACGCATCGAACCCGAGGATGTCATTCGCTCGCCTCATGACCGTCCTTTCGCCATCCGTCAAACCCGCTTTCTCGCTCTCCCATCTCGCCAGCCCAAAAGCCCTCAGTCCATCCTCACCATACAATCTCGCCACGTCTTCCACCCCAGGCCTGCCCACGTGCCTCCTCTCCCCCTCTCCACCCGGGAAATCCGGACTCGGCACGCCCTCCAAGAAGGCCTCCCTCTGTCTTGCTAAATACTCGGCGTTCTTCTCCGTCAACGGACAGGCGGGGATATACATGACGCTGCTGTCCCCCTTTCCCATGTGGACTTTGTCCACCGCGTGAATCGTGTCGCAGTTCCACGCTACGTAGTCCCCGGGCTTGACCAAGGGGACGTGCACCATCGTCTCGTCCAGTCTCAGATGCGGGTGGAGTGCGGGGGCGAGCTCCTGGCCTCGGCCGGGGGTGGCGCCGTGCAGCCACGAGGAGGCGGGGGATTCGAGGCGCCAGTTTGCCTTGTCCAGGAATGCAGGGTCGGCGAGCTCGTCGGGGGAACAGGTATTGCTCTCCAGACCTGCGGGGGCGTGGATGGGGGCGAAGAAAGGTCGGAGAAGGACGTAGGACGTGGCGAGTTGCAGCAGGGGGTTGACGAGGAGAGTTCCTTCTTTAGGACCGGTGGAGGAGAGGGACAGCCAGCCTTGAGCCATGCGGAAGACGGAGCAGGCTCCGGCGCCGTTGTATAGGTCGGAGACGACGGGGAGGCGCGAGGAGGCTTCCCATGGGTCGTAGGATTCCCATTCGCCCCGGAAGATGGAGGCGTAGGTTGCGCCGAGACCGTAGCCTGTGGGTTCCCACCTCTCGGGGCCGCCGCCGTCGATGTGTGGGCCGAGTGCGAATTGGGCGTCGCCTGGAAGGCGGATGCGAAGGCGGTCGGCGTAGACCAAAGGGGAGGTAGAGAGGGGGGCTGTGGGATCATTGGAGTGCCAGTAGCTGAGGAGGAACTTTTGGGCGGAGAGGAGGGAGGGGTGAGATCGAGCGCGAATCTGTGACGGCGACCAGTACAGTTCGTAGACCTGAGGATTGTCTGCAGGAAAAGCTTTGGTGTGAGGGTTGGCTTTGATGTAGGCATGGAGGCCGTCTTTCATTTGCAGCGCTTCATCCTCTGGAATGACACTGCGGATGATGGCAACACCGCGCTTTCGGTATTCTTGACTAAAATGTTGCGTCGGCGTGCTGATGTCCTTGTAGTTTATTTCAGGCACGATAGCGGATCCTAGTTTGGCGATTGTGCTTGTTTCTGACCGTAATCTGTCCAGGAGTCGATTCCATGAAGCGACCACTGCATCCTCGTGGCCTTGGATGAGGTTCTGCTTGATCGCAGCAAAGCGAGATTCGAGTGGTGCGAATTGTTGCCCCGATAACGAAGCAAATGCATCTGCAATGGTACCTTCTTGTTTCTGTGCGGTTGCAGCTGCAGCAGCATTCCTGACCTGGCCGCGAGTAGAACGCAGTCTGCGATTGCGGATCTGCTTCGCGAGGTGTTGTCGAATGAGCATGCTGTGATAAGATCGGATGTTTTACATAAAGCTTTGCAGAACAATATTTACACAAGCTCATATGACCTAGGACAGGGCGATGATGCCGACGGAGGGCGCAGAGCGGGGATGACCGCAAAAGGCAAGAGTCCCGTCAATCGGCTTACCAAATCAAGTCGAAGCGCTTCTGGTGTTCCTCGCACTCGCCAACCCTGTAGTTGCACACTTATACTCGGCATCTGACAAATGACTGTCGGACCGGCAGCTGTGGCGGATCCATAATCAGTGAGACTTGCTTAGTCTATGAGTTGCGCATCTCTTGCGCATATCGATCTCAACTCTGACAGCTCTGGACTCCTTCGTCGCGACCGCGGACATGGAATACAAGTTCGTAGCCTCAGATGCAAAGGACCTGAAACGCAAGCGACCTCACGGCGCATGCGAATCATGCAAGAAGAGAAAAAAGCGATGTTACCACGGCGAAGATGGAGATTCGGATGAAGTTCCCCGGCTATCTAATATAGATGGCTCACGACCAGAGATCCCTCTGTTCTCTCCGCCAGCACCAGTCAAGAAGTCTGGCGATCTACTATCTGTTGGCGTATCTCCAGGTCAAGTCTCTGTCCCAGGTCAAATCTCTGTCCCAAGTCAAGTCTCTGGAACAAGTAAGACATCGCCAACCTCACAGCGACAGTCTATACCGTCGCGGTCATCGCGATTCGTCGGTGATACTCACGCGGAGGCCAATCTGGAGCTGGAACAGGATGATCCATCTGAACGTCGCGATCGAGACGGCGTAGGGATATGGATGGATTTGCCAGATGAGGAAGCCGCAGAGTCCGACCAAAGCCACACTGAAGTTGCCGAAACGAATGCGGCAAAGGGACCTCTGATTCGAGATGAGGATAAGCGAGCGCTCCTATCGGTATTTATCGCTCGAGTGCAACCCTTGTTTCCTCTGCTTGAAGCCGCTCACACGGACCTGGATGCTGCTATGAAGATGAACGAGACTCTGTCGTTTGCAGTCTGCTTGATCGCCGCAAAAGACGAACGATCCAGATCGTACCTGCGATTCTCGACAAATCCATCAGCGTTGCCGGTCAACATGTTTACCAGGAAGCTTCACAGAATTATCGAAGCACGAGTGCGCAATTGGCGAAGTTTCGACCGACTCGACCTGATCAGGATATTGACTCTGATCTCGACGCATCAAGAAGGATCTGAAGGGCCAGAGGAAGCATCAATGCACTTAAGCGAAGCGATCCACCATGCATATACGTGGGGCCTTCATCTAAACCGTCACGCTGAAGAAAGCGTCGCCGAAGACAATGCTCGCCTATTTTGGTGCATTTGGAGTTGGGACAAGCTAAGTGCAGCTGCCAATGGTCGGCCTCGCATGTCCTACGAAATGGATGTCGGTCTTGACTACAACGAGTCTCTAAAATTATTCGACACACCCGGTAGATTGTGGCTGAAGATCGCGAGGCTGCTATCATCGGTGAACGACCTGTACAATCCGCGACCGTGTGTGGACACCGAAAGCCATATCAAAGACTTTCCTCGGTGGGAGTTTCTACTTGAGGAGGAAGATGTCAAGGGGATGGATGAGGGCTTACTGAGTAAGTGTGGTCCTCCTTTCTAGATGGTCAAGTGCTAATAAATAACAGCAACTCTCGAATTGTTCTACCACTCTGTCTCAATGCTCTCCTGCAGAATCAAATTCTTGGTCGGACGGAAACGAGCATTCGCATCATCTGTCCGTCGGTACCTATCTGCCGCAACAGTGTATTCGATATCAAAATGTGTACCGGCGCAAGATCTGGCTCCGCTACCAGTAATTCCATACGCTTATTGCCTAGGAACTCTAGTGGCCTATCAGCAATATCGCTGTAGCCAGCGAAAAGTACATCGAGACATTGCCGAAGAAAAGCTAGCCCACTTCCAAGAGCAATTGCAGGCCATGTCCTCGTGCTGGTACGCAGCGAAGAGCATGGCCCGGAAAAGCCAGAGCGTGCTTCGAGAGTTCAGAAGATGCAACGTCATTGGCGACAAGCAACAGAATGGTCACGACCCATCTGGCTCAACAGCAAGCTCACATCTAGCGACAGTAAGCAACACCCAAATACCAACGCCAGATTCGTTCATCGCTTCCAAGGACATGCCTGCCGGACAGATGATGTACAACACGAACGGCGGTGGGTTTAACGATGTTTCAAATATGGGCTACGGAGCCTTTGCCGACATGGACATGATGTTTGGCAGTTTGATGGACATGAATGCCTTTACCGGTGACATTGAGTTTGCGCTGGCACCACATTTGGACAATGGATTCAACACATCGTCGGGCACGTGGCCAACGGGTGAAGGGATCAACAGCGGGACGTGAATGAAAGATGTAAAGACAGCCTTCGGAAACAGAGCCGAGAAAGGGATGAAAGGGATGAAAGGGGACGACAGGGACAAAAGGGTGGCTTGGAGTGTTTGCAGGAGATCTAATACAGTATTGCTCCCTGGTTGAGATCCAACCGTGTCAAAATCGAAATCAAGCCGACCTGTCCCGACGGGGTCCAACTTCAACCAAGCTTTCGGTGTCAATGGCCCAAGCTCCTCTTTTCTGCCCTGTCTGCCGTCACTCTATCTAAGGCTGATTGTGATATTTGGATTTTGTTTTCCGCTGCAGCACGGCCGATAACTTTTTTTTCCTCCGATCTCAAGGGCGGCTTATCTTCCATCTCTTTGCATTCATTGCGGCTCCTTCTCCACCCCTGCCTCCGTCTCCTCTCTACTCCCATACCATCGACCTGGTCGTTGGTACATAGAGGTTGACAATGTCGCGCCCGGCGACTCTGAGGCCACTGGTCACCGCGGTCAGACAGGCTGTGACTCCCAGTCGTGGTATCAGGACCTTTGCTTCCAGAACACGGCAACCGGCTACCCTCACGCGACCAACAAGAGCTTCGCAGATCTCTCGCAATGCCTTCAGACAGTCTCGCACTTACGCTGATGTACCTCCCCCGCCCAAGAAGCGGATCAGCAAGCTCAAGCTGCTGTGGCGATTGACTTATCTCTCTGCGCTAGCTGGACTCGGATACATGGGCTATGGCATCTACGAAAGTAGAATGCCAGCCGAACAGCAAGAGCCCGATCCGAACAAGAAGACTTTGGTAGTCCTCGGTATGCGCAACGTCCTTGATGATACCTCGGCTGCATACTGACCAACCATGCAGGTACTGGCTGGGGTTCAGTCTCACTCCTCAAGAAGCTCGATACCGAAAACTACAATGTCGTCGTCATCTCGCCCCGGAACTATTTCCTATTCACCCCTCTCCTGCCCTCCTGCACCACCGGCCAAGTCGAGCACCGAAGTATCATGGAACCAGTTCGCAACTTCCTTCGCCACAAGAAGGCCGCTGTCAAATTCTACGAAGCCGAAGCCACCAAGATCGATTACGCGAACAAGGTTGTCTATATCAAGGATGATTCCGAGATCAAGGGCTCAAAGAGCGATACACAGGTTCCCTTCGATATGCTCGTGGTCGGTGTCGGAGCCGAGAATGCTACCTTTGGAATCCCTGGTGTGCGCGAGCACAGTCTATTCTTGAAAGAGGTCAATGATGCACAGAAGATCCGGACACGAATCATGGACTGCGTGGAAACAGCTACATTCAAGGACCAGGACCCTGAGGAGATCAAGAGACTGCTACATATGGTTGTTGTAGGTGGTGGGCCAACCGGTGTCGAGTTCGCAGGTGAGCTCCAGGACTTCTTCGAAAGCGACCTGCGCAAGTGGATTCCCGAGATCTCGAACAACTTTCACGTCACCCTTGTCGAAGCTCTTCCAAACGTCCTGCCCTCGTTCTCCAAGCAACTCATCGACTACACCGAAAAAACCTTCAAGGAAGAAACCATTGAGATCAAGACAAAGACCATGGTTAAGAATGTTACGGACACCTACATCGAGGCTGAATCTACTGGACCCGACGGCAAGAAGATTCTTGAGCGTATCCCCTACGGTCTCCTTGTTTGGGCTACCGGAAATGCCGTCCGACCTGTCGTCAAGGATCTCATGAACCAGCTTCCTGCACAGAAGGACTCCCGTCGTGGTCTGCTCGTCAACGAATACCTCGTCGTCAAGGGTGCCGAGAACGTATGGGCCGTCGGCGATTGTGCTGTTGCCAACTATGCGCCAACAGCACAGGTGGCCAGCCAAGAGGGTGCTTTCCTGGCACGCATGTTCAACCAGATGGCAAAGTCACAGTCGATCGAAACGGAGCTGGCCAATCTCTCGGAAGTGCAGGCAGCTGCGCAAGGCAAGGAGGCGCGCGATGAAGCACTCAATGGTATCAAGGAGTTGCAGAAGCGTTTGAGGCGAGTCAAAACCATCGGACCTTTCGAGTACTCGCATCAGGGCAGTCTGGCATACATTGGCAGCGAGAAGGCGGTTGCGGATATCAGCTGGTTGACAGGTAATGTTGCCACAGGTGGCAGCCTGACCTACTTGTTCTGGAGGAGCGCATACTTGAGCATGTGCTTTAGCAGTGAGTGCATTTTGTCTCTATACCACAAACAGACACTGACAATTCTTCTAGCAAGGAACAGGATTCTCGTCATCATGGACTGGGCCAAGGCGAAGATGTTCGGCCGGGATGTGTCACGGGAGTAGAAACTCCAAACATGGGAACGTGATGGGTTTGGAGACGGATACGTATTTGACAGATGATATCCCGGCGCTAGTCATAGAAGGCGGATCATTGTTGAGCGTGTTGCATAGCTTGCGTCATTTCATGACGACGGTAGATCTTGCTCGCTGCTTTGCAGCGAATTCTAAATCAACCCCCTTTCAGCCAGCAGTATTTCATTCCATCATCAATCAAAGTGGTCGTACACATTCATCAACACAAGGTATCAAGTATCATACACATTGTCGTCTCCACCTCACAATTCTAACCTATCCATGTCCCATACCCCCAAATGCCTCACATCATCCCACCCCCTTTTCTCCAGGGGACACCTCCACTCCTCCCCTCTCGCCGTCTCAAACTTCCGCTTGCTCCCGACGCGGAACACCAACTCCCCGATACCGATCCACTTCAACCTCTCGTTGCCGCACCGCGCCACCTGCCGTCCAAACTCCTTGCACACTTCCTCCAGATTCCCCTCCTCAAAGACACCGAGGCGACGGATCAACTCGTTATCCAAGATCCGCAGGCTGCGCAGATTGGGGAGAGAGGGGATCAGGCTGCGGAACACTTCCTCGGTCCCCTCCAGCGCGACGGCTAGATGTCGCATCAGGGGCGCGCGGGCGGCAATGTCGGCGATCTGCGCCTCGTTCAGCCCGAACTTGTCGAAGAGGAGGAGCGTGTGCAGGGTCTCGCCGTGCGAGGAGAGGATGGCGTCCAGGTACGTGTTGCCCAGGTTCTCGAGGTCAGAGCCGGAGGTGATGCCCGGGTCTGTGCCGGGGGAGGAGCCCGCGACGGTGGTAGGGGTGCGCGGGGAGGAGCCCGGGGCAGCTTTGCCCAGGGATGGGGAGGTGGGGGAGTCTACCGGGGGAGGCACGGCGCCGAGGGAGCGCGAGACGAGGTAGAGTTCTTCGAGACCGTTGAAGCCGCGCAGGATGCGCGTGTGTTGCATCGCGAGCTCGTTGGAGCGGTGCACTTTCCAGTTGAAGAAGAGGACGGGGGGGATGCGGCGCCAGGTCTCGTCGATGAAGACGTTGGTCCGTGGGCCGTGGGCGCCGCCGAACATGTCGAGGAAGTGGGTGGACACCATGGTTTCTTGGAGCATGGCTTGGTGGAGTTGGCCGTGGTTGGGCCCGTAGTAGTTCTGCATCGAGAGCTTCTGGATCGGAATCTTGTAGTTTGCTTGGATGCATTTGCCAAAGTAGTTGTTGAGGGTGGTGCTGCATTCGGCTTCGAGGCGCATGCGTGAGGACCAGTGGATGGTCAGGTCAATAAGATTCTTGGAATCGAGGAGGAGTAGCGAGATGTCGTCGTTGTAGCAGAGAGGGTCACAGTTGCGGACCTCGAAGCGCTTCAGACTGGGTATCGCAGGAATGACTGCGACAGGACGAGGGGTTCGGGAAGAAGAGAAAACGAGAGTGAAGGATGTCAGACTGGGTCGCAGGGTGAGCCCCTGGTATACAGATCGCATGGGCTTCGTGTCAAGATTCCATCTGCAGGTAGATCAGCACGTGCGTGAAGCCTGAGATATTCGTACGCTTACGCAAAGCTTTGCATATTGACCATCTTGTCGATTGCTGCTCTCACTGCTATGCTCAATAGCATAGTCGCATCCGGTATCCGCCCCAGCATGTACTCGTCCGTCTCTTTCCAGAATCCTCGCAAGGTTAATTGCTTCACCACGGATGCGCACTGGCTTGTCGCAAGCGCTCCCAGCGCCATACATATTGGTGATCCTCCTCCTAGACCCTCTATTCTGCCATTCACTCTTCGCACTTCAGGATATGAATGCAGGACCACGTTCTCGTACAGCTTCGGCAAAGCCATGTAGTACATTAAGCGGGAGGTCCGACATAATCGCGATATGTCGTCTAGATGATCAATCGACATGCAGGTCAGCTACGAGATTCGGCTCCAGCACCTGGTGAACATACCCGAGCTACTATGAGGGAGACGATGTTGAGTGGAAGACCGATCCCGCCCCTCCCTCCCGTCATGGCTTGCGGAGCTGTATTGATCGAAGGCGCAGAGAATTGGAGTGCTTGAACGGGTATGTTCATGTATCGAGATGCACTCGACCTCTTCGGAGTGGGTTCGGTCGCCATGCTGTCGCCTATGTCCCCGTGGTGACCAGGGTTGGGGGACCTTGAAGACGGGAGGTTAGTAGAGCGTGGTCAGAGAGGTTTGGTGAGGAGCGGAACATGGGAGAAGACGTGAGTTATGAACAGACGTTGTACAGAGCACAAACCTGACCTGACACAAGCATCAGCAAAGATATCTCTGTGATCGACAACGGCGTTCCGCTTCCCAGAAGTTCGACCTGCCGCATTATTCCACAGGTAGCTGAGTATCTCTAGTTCGATCAATGCTTCCCGTGTTTCGAAGGGGTTTGCCTCGAGAAAAGTGCAACCAAGGTGATTGACTGGGCTAAAGATATGCTAGGCTTGGAACTAGCCACCCACTAACCCTCCCCAGGCTGCAGATGGATAGTGGGCGAAGACGAGTTATGCTTCCAGGCAAAAGAACAAAGAACAATTTGACACATCAGCTCATCTATTTCACGAGACGACGTGTGCCCTCGTGGCACCAGCGCGGTGTAGCGGCAAGACCACGGCACGCCTGACATGACCTTTTCCTCAAAGACGACACAAAGCTGAATCGCTACAGGGGTCAGCAAGCTTTTGGTCTCGGATAGCTTTCACTTCCGCACGAATCAGGGCGTTGCCATCGATGCAGGATACGCTGGACGATCTACAGATTTCATATGGCGACACAGATCTAGTCGTGAGGCAAAATGGTCCATGACCTTTCTCTATGCAATCACGTCCCGATGGCGCAACAGGGCTGCCTATGCGCACGTGGTCAAATGTATCAGGAAACCAACAGATCAGGGCTCCTTCAGCGGCGATGATCTACCCGAATCCCTGCGCTCATCGACCTTGGTCTGCTTGGTGCCATCCCACCCACTATCTCTCCGCTCCATCTGCACACCCGAAGACACCGCCCGCCCATGCTGTTTCTCTCTGTAGGACTTGGCATACTCCTCGAAGGCTGTCCAGCCGCCAGCCACACTCCAGGCCTCGACTCCCTTGGCACGAAGCACACTGGTTGCTACTCGAGCCGTATTACCGTCGTAGCAGATGGTCAACACCGGCTTGTTCCTGAGTCGATCCAGCCGACTGGTTTCGTCGTCCAATAGCCCCATGAATGCTGCCGCACCGAAATCCTTGGGCTTATCCTCGAATATCTTCTCCAACTCTCGCCACTGATCACAAAGGGTCTGTGTGTCCTTGAACGGAGATGGCGTGCTCCTCGATAATGACTCGAGGTTCATGTTATTCGCGAATGGAAAGTGTGACAGATTGAAATCTTCCTTGTCTCGGAAGTCAAGGACTACTCCTTGCGGTAGTATTACCGTCGGCGAGAACTGCTTCATGAATCTTCCAGGAGCTTCTGCAGGAGCAATCTCCCAAGAATCATCGTACCGGTAGAGGTCAACCGCTGTCAGCTCCTGATTATGGATCTCCGGGAACGCCTCCGGTCCGAGTTTAGTAAAGTATTCATCGATGTATTGATATGGCAAGTCGCAACAGAGGAACACGCAGTGCACAGACCCGTCTTCGGATCGGATGCTGTCGAGGGTCCCGTTCTGTTTATGCTTCTCCAGGTACTGGCACAGCCCTGGAAGGTCAGCTTCTCGCATGTCACCTCCGGGTCAGCCAACCTACCTTGCAAGTTGAAGCCTGAGGATGGACCACAAACAATCCCTTGCCTGGAAAGTTCCATCGACAGTGTGTAAGACTCCTTGGATCCGACATGCTCAATCACATCGACCGCTTGTCGCCAGAGGAACTCCATCGGAGCCAACAGTGCCAGAGAGCGTGGTCCGGGAACTCTATCTCCAGCGGCTGTGCACACGCCGATCCGACAGACACTGGGCTTCGCCTCCTTGAAGAACCGTCCAATGCCTGTCATAGTACCGCTTGTACCCATACCAGCACAGACAACACTGACCTCGGGTAATTGTCGTAGGATTTGTGGTCCAGTCCACTTCTGATGTGCTTGCCAATTGGCGTTGTTCTCGTACTGGTTTGGGTTATGGCAGCGAGGATCTCGGATGGCAGTTTCTCTGGCTGCTTGTATACCACCTCGCCTGTCGTACGGTTCTGGCTGGGCTGGTCCACCGAAGAGCGTCAGATCCAGACCGAAAAACTGCATCAGCCGAAGCTTTGTACCACTCGTCTTATTGCTGAGGTATGCTCTGGTGTCCTCGAGGTTGTGCAGCACTCGTCCTAGTATCGACATGGAGATGACTGTGCTACCGGAGCTGTACTCAACAACTGTATCTGTCTGGTCTCTCGAAACTTGAGATAGGAGATTCAAGGCTGGATGGGATTAGTCTAGTACTTGGACTACGCCAGGATAGTCATACCTGGAAGAGCCTTGACGTTGTGTGCAGGCAGCATCGTCATCATCTTCGCATATATTCTCACACCATCTTGTCGGTATGGATTCAGGCTTTCCGGGATCTCTACCAAAGGTAAGGGCGGTGCAACATCTGGATCGTAGTATTGCTTCAACGAGTCTGGTCCGGCATAGAAGTTGGCTTGAGGGTTTGAGGTGACCATGTTGAAGATGGGGTTGCAGTATCTCTGAGAAGCCAGACCTTGTCCGCGCAGAGAAGATGTAGCTGACTATCGCCTTGAGCCCTGAGCCCGTAAGGCAGTTTAAGCACATCATTCACACAGCGGACACATGGAGTAAATGTAAGTCGGTCAGGCCCATGTCAGGTACCCTGCCGATCATCGACATTGACCCAGGTTCTGACACAAGGAATCCCAAGACCGCTACCTAGCTACCTTGGTTTCGTCTGTATTTGGACATCACCTGCCCAGAGTAGCTTACGTCGTTGAAGAGTGCCATCCGGGGTGGAGTCGATCGTTGTGGCCAAGAGATATTCCGAGCTCACCAAGACACGAACGGAACCATGTACCCACGGTTTCGCCTTGTTACGAACAGGATCTGAACATGATTGACCAGACCGATCATCTGCAGGTGACCATGATGGACTTGCTGGGCTGCATCATCGGAGCAATAGTCCACATGTTCGCAAACATCGCTCGGAAATTATGCAAGGGACTGCACGCTCTCGCGAACGAAGTACCGAACGAAGACCGGCGTGCATTGCTGTTTCGACGCAGGCACAAGGTTGTTAGCATCTCTAGATCATCATGGAGCATTGTGGTCTGCTTCCCGACTTTTGATTCGTGGCTCCACGCCGGCCCGAAACCTGAATCGAGACTATCCTTCTCAAAAATGCTCAAGTGCTCTTGGTCTTCATCTAAAACAATCACGGAAGCCGATCATAAAACAGTCAGAATTGATCGTGGGAACACAACATGTCCAGACATGGCGGAACTGTACAGAAACATACCAGGAACGAAATCTCTGCAAGGGCACGCTTGCCTTTCGCCAATATCGACCATTTTAGCACCGTCCCCTGCGTACGGGCACTCTGATGGATGAAGGATAGACCATACACTCAACTTTGTCGACAATGCGTGTATTGGCGCCAAGGTGACGGTCCACCATTGTTGCATCGTCGGAGTTTAGCGTCACTTCGCCATTGCAGGATACACTTACCACGTACGCTTCTATATTCATGGCAAGGCCACCCGCCTTCCCTCCTTTAGTCCTGTGCAACCTCACCTGGTGCGGCAGATTCTGGTCGGGTCTCCTGTTCCATCATGGCTGTCAATACTGCAGTTCCTGCGGATGAGGAGAAGGCGGTGCCATCAACACAGACTAGCGAGTCCCCCGCAACCTCGATGGACAGCTCTCCACCACCAGCCTTCAACGAGCAGACTAATTATGTCCCGACCAAGCAAATTGTCACTGTACGTTTTTCTCCCGACCCTTACTCACGCCAATGGCTGAGTTGCCCAGGTTTTTGTGGCGTGCGCCATCGTTGAGTTCGTTGCCCTTATGGACCAGAACACTCTTGCCGCCGCCCTCCCTGTCGTCAGTGACTACCTGCGTGCAGGGTCTCAACAAGCATGGATCAGTGGCGCCTATTTCGTCACCACTACTGCCTTCACTCTGATTTTTGGCCGACTGTCCGATATCTGGTCACGCAAGACTGTGCTCCTGGGCGGTCTGCTCGTCTTTTTTCTCGGCTCGCTCGCCTGCTCTCTCGCGCAGAATGCAACTCAACTCATCATTTTTCGTGCCTTCACTGGTGTTGGCGGTGGGGGTCTCGCGACCGTCGCTCAGGCTATCGTCAGCGATGTTGTTCCTCTCCGTGAGCGTGGCAAATGGCAAGGCATTCTCGGAGCTTCTGTTGCAATTGCCCACGGCGTCGGACCCGTCGTTGGTGGTACTTTTGTCGAACAAGGTGGTGACTCCTGGCGATGGATCTTCCGCATTAATCTGCCCCTGTCTGCCGTCGTCACGCTTTGTATCGTCTTCATGATGCCCCTCAAGAAGGTCCATGGACACTGGCTGACTAAGTTTCGTGCTGTTGACTGGGCAGGGATGCTTCTCTCTCTGCTATCCACAACGCTTCTAGTTCTTGGTCTCATATGGGCAGGTGGTGACTATCCTTGGTCATCGGCCAATGTTATCGCTACTCTCATCGCTGGCGTCGCAGTCGCTGTCGGCTTTGTACTATGGCAATGGAAAGGTGCTAGGCTCCCCCTCGTACCTGTTTATATCTTCAAGTCAGGCCTAGTCAACGGTGCCTGTCTTACTCATTTCATCAATGGGTGGAATACTTATGTACAGATCTACTACATTCCATCTTTCTACCAGCTAGCACTGGGCTACGCTCCTCTTCGTGCAGCGACCATGTTACTTCCTCTTACTATTACCCAGACCGTCGCGAGCACCACATCCGGCCTGGTGGTGTACTGGACGGGCCGCTATCGAGAAACAATCCTGGTCGGCTGGGTGGTCTGGGCGGTAGGGCTCGGTCTTTACAGTACTATCAACGAGACCACCGGCCTCGGCAAGCAGATCGGATACGCCATCCTCACTGGCTTCGGCATCGGACAAACGTTACAGCCTTCCCTTGTCGCCATCCAGGCCGGAGTAGATCGAAAAGACATGGCAGTGGTCACCTGCACCCGGGGCTTCCTCCGCAGCCTGGGCGGCGTGCTCGGTCTCGCCATTTCGGGGACCATACTCAACAACGCCCTGCGCCTCTCCCTCTCGAGACTCGATCTGACGGCAGAAGACATCAAGCTCTTGCTGAATGCGAGAGATAGCATAAACGATCTGACCGCCTCGACTGCCGGCAGAGAAGAAGTCAGCAGGGCCGTCCTGGCCGGGTACAAGAACGGATTCAGGATCATCTTCATCTCGCTTGCCGGGCTGGCCGGCCTCGCTACTCTGCTAGCGTTCTTTCTCATGCCACAGATCAAGCTGGAACGGGATGATGACGAGGCGCTCAAAGCGGAAGGGAAGAGAGTCGTAAGCGAGCGGAAGAAGAAGGACGCCGCGGAACGACAGTAGATGCATAGAGCAGACGTTATAGCGCCGAACGAGTCGCATGCATGTCACGATCACGTCATCAAACACCGACAGCACAGATTTAGAACGATCAAAAAAAGTTATGCATCAAATTCATGATTGCTCAGGTCTCTGTGCCACCCAAGACCCTACTCTCCGGCGGCCCCAAGTAACTCGGCCGCACGCCACCGAGGTCCACCACCACCTTCTGCACCACCAGTCCCGGCTCCAATAACCAGATGTTGAGCGTATGCTTCCCCGGCGTGCTCAGATCATGCGTCGTCGTGTTCGTCACGACGGCATTACTCACCATCGCGGCCCACATGGCCGGCAGATTCCCCAGCACCGTGGTCGGGACGGGCTGGATCGTCTGCGGGATCGCGTCGTCGATGGAAATGGCGTACTTGAGGGGCCGCTCGGGGTGGGTGTTCAGCGCCGGACCCATGTAGACCGTCACGTTGGCGGCGCGAGTCGGCGTCAAGGTGTACATGTCGTAGCTGACGTTCGGGGTGCCCTCGGCGACGGGTTGCGAGGGCGCGGTGAAGGGGAAGAGGGCCACGCCGGAGAGGGTTCGGCCGTAGCCGGGGATGATGGACAGGTGTGCGGAGCCGTTGGAGGTGGAAGACGAGTTGGTCATGGACGAGAAGTGCGCGGCTTCGATAGAGAGGGTGCGGTCGCTTTCGACGTGCCCCGAGAAGTCGGATGGGGCGGAAGTTTTGTTGAGAGGTAACTTGACTTGGGGCATGCCGAAGTTGCCGTAGGCGTGGCGGGTGGCATTGATGAAGGCGCTGGAGGTGAGGTCCATTGATGCGGTCACGTTGATGGTGACCATGGCTGTAGCGTTGTTGACTTGGGCCCAGTCGACTGAGACGAGGATACGGCGATCTGTGTCGGCCAGTGAGCCGTTGCTGTTGAGGGTGCCGCTTGCGGAGGAGAATGAGATGGCCGGGTGGTCGGCGGTGAAGTTGTAGTTGACGGGCAGACTGCCGCGGCTGAAGACGTCAATCCAGCGGGTCTCGGGACCGTAGGGATCCATAGGCGGGAGAGTGAGCACATTACTGGAGAGCGAATGGTAGATGTCGTCACCGGGCACGGTGCCATTATTGCCCTCTGCTGTCACACCTAGTCCTCCAGCAAGAGACATCTCTTGTTGCTGGACGTAACCAAGAGGTGCAAGTGAGTTGCGCATTGGTTGCTGCCAGTATTGGTAGTTGAGGTGGGTCTGGTCAAGCATGTGGTTCCATTTGCCGTCGAGCAGGTCATGATACTGCTGGGTAAGCTGATGGTCATCGTTAAAGTATCGTAGGACATCGTTCGCAAGTGTGTTTGTCGATGTTCGTCCTTGGTTGGTATACAGATTGTTCTTTGCGGTGTTGACGTGAATGTGATGGACGATACTGCCGGCAAGAGCAGGGTGAAGGACCATTTCGAAGAAGCCGGGCTGCACAGACTCGTCAAGGGAGTCGTGTACACGTTGCGCAGCGTTGACCAAGTCTGACCACTCTTGGAGCACACCGTCTGCCTCACCGTAGTTGATGATATTGTAAGTACGAGCGTCCACGAGCTCGTATTTGCGTCGGCCAGCAAGCATACTATAATTGGAAAGGATCTGAGCAGTCTCTTCCGCTGAATCATCTCCAAAGTTGCGTGCAGCCCACCCAGACAACCAACTTTGAGTGCTCTCTGGACTCTCAAAAGAGGTGATGCTGTATGCCATGTCCAAGAAGTGCTGCATGGGCAATTCATGGGGTTTGAGATCACCCACGTTCAAGATCCAGATTCTCTGTGCCCCTCGCTCATAGGCCTGGCGCAGTTCGGACCACGACTTTTGCAGCGAAATGGTGTTGATCCATTTGTAATCTCTTGGGTCACCAACATAGTCGACGTGGTAGTACAGACCACTGCCACCGCTACGAGTGAGCTCGGCTCCGAAAGGAAGACGCTGAGCATTGCCCCAGTTGTCCTCCGCCCATAGAAGAGTAACATCTTCGGGGACTTCCATGCCTGCAGCGAAGTAGTTGCCAACTTCCTTGTACAAGCACCACATCATAGGGACACCTTCCAAACTTGTATTGTTGAGGACTTCACGCAAGAGTTGCTGTTGCGTTTGAACAATCGACTCGAGAGAGCTAGCGTTCAATGTGGGGCTCGCATTGTCGCCATGGCCTCGCATACCCAGCGTCCATAGAGTTTCATGGTCCTTGGATCTTTCAGCACCGGCACGAAGAAACTCAGTCATGTTCTCGCGGTTGGTATCCCATGACCAAGGTCCCTCGATGAACTGGGTATCCTGTTGTTCATTCGTGGCTCTTGCCATCGGCTCAGTGTGAGAAGTGCCCATGACGACACCATACTCGTCAGCGACTCGACCGTTGTCTGCATCGTCGACGTAGAACTTGCTAGCCCACATAGCCGGCCAGAGATAATTTGCTCGAAGTCGCAACAGGAGCTCGAAGACTTTCGAGTAGAATACGACGCCGAAGTTGGGACTGCCCGATGGAAGATCAGGATACTGTGTTTGCACCCAGTTGGTGAGACCAGGCTGCTCGTCGTTCAGAAAGATACCCCTGTATTTCACGCTTGGCGTCGGTTGAATCTTCCGCTGTCCTGTAGTATAGACAGCTGAACGCAGTATTACTCCGACATCTGCCCACCAGTACCAGGGCGAAACGCCCATTTGTTGGGACAAATCGTATATGCCGAAGATAGTACCACGGCGATCGGCACCAGCAATGACAAGGGCATCACCCACACCAGGCACGTTGCTAGAGGCTTGGATCAAGTAGCTCTCCCATTGTCCCTCGACCTCACTCACATCGATCTGCCCGGCTGACACCAATGAGTCTACGGTGGATGATCGCCCCAGGGTGCCAATTACGATAGGAAGGCTGGAAGTGTTACCATACGAGGTTGTCTGATTCGTGAGGACGACCGAACCATTTTGGCCCGTCACGCGGCCAAAGTCCAGAGCCAAATCGCCAGCTGCGCGTCGTACTCCGATCCAGTCATTGCCGTCCAGTACAATACGTGCAGAATTCCCAGAGTCTGCCAATAATCGAGCTCCTTCGCCCTGCTCGAAGCTGATCTGCTGAGCAGAGACGAGTGTGCTTAGACACTGCAGGGTGAGCAGAAAAGCTGCCGCTCCGGACTGCTTGATGAGATTCATTGTTGATATCAGAAGCTCATGGAGGCACGGAAGATCGGCAGGAAGAAGTCATACTTGTACTTACGGACATTGCCCAGCTTCTGCGTACTTAGCCGCCATTTGACTGCTGTATAGAGTGATCAGCATCTAACATGATCCCTCGTCCGCCCTCCGGGGCCAGGCACGGAAGTTGAGACGAGGAGCGAAGACCCTGCGGATTATCCGGCCGATGGTTTATGATCGGTGCGGAGATCATGGGGTGACGACGGTGACTGGGGTAAGAAAAGAGAGGCAGATCAACCTAGAAAAATGATCATGCAGCAAAGAGAAGTCGACGAAAAGCAAGGTTTGTGGTGGAGATATTGATGCACATTAACCGGTATAGAGGTCAGCGGCTAAATCACTCTCTTTCCCCCGGGGACAGAAGACGCGGAGAAATATTGACGTGCACTTCACCTTCTCAATCCGCCCTAGATTGATTGACCACAACCCCTGTGTACATCAGCCTAAAACAACTTGCGAGAGCCGATCAAATGCTATGGCAGATCTGACGCGAAAGCTTGGGTTGGTATAACTATCAGAAGCAAAGTGCGTCTGATCTGGTAGGTCGTTGCTGCCACCGGATCTGTGAGTGCAAGTCTACTATCCAGATCAGCAGTTGCCAAGTTATTTTTGGTGATTCCTGACAGAGACAAGATGATTTCCACTTGGACAGGTCTCGGGTCAATATGGCTGATACTAGTCTCTGTTGCCTTCGCACAGTATTCGTCCTCTCCGAACGACCACCGAAAGTGGGTGGCGGTATGGACTGCCATGCCACAACTGACTGAGCCAGGCAACTTGCCCTCTGGATCGTTCGTGAGTACAGGCCAATAGGGCGACAGCCGGAGTGAGACACTAATATGCTTCTACCAGAACGCCACTCCCAAGTTCAACGACACGACACTTCGTCAGACAGTCAAACTCGACCTGCCAGCCCTGAGCAGTAATGTTTCTACGAGGAAGATCCGACTGCGGATATCCAATGCTTTTGGTGCCAGTCCTTTAGATATCACCGCCGCAGCTGTTGCTCGACCGCTGGACAACAGCGCCGGGGTCAGCGTCATCCAAGAAGCAACACTCCAGCCATTAACCTTTAATGCTGGATCAAACGGTATCCGCATCTCTTCAGGCGCTCTTGGAGTCAGTGATCCCATAGATTTCGACTTTGCGGGACTCGAAACCTACGTCGGGAACGGCACTCTGCAATCTGGTAGCATCATCTCAATAAGTTTGTACTTGCAGAACGGTCAGCCAGGCGAGGCGATCACATCGCACCCTGGTAGCCGCACGACCTCGTTTCTTGTCAATGGCGACCAAGTGCACGAGAGTAACTTCACTGGCCAAGTGCAAGCGCAAGCGCACTGGTATTTCATCTCGGCAGTCGAATCACTTGAGAGCCCTTCAACTGGCGCTCTCGTTGTGGTGGGCGACAGTATCACAGACGGTAGAGGGACTGTGACCGATGCCAATAACCGCTGGCCAGATTTCCTGTTCTCGCGTATGCAGCGATCAAATAATAGCATGGTGCGACGGATTGGTGTGGACAACCAGGCAGCTGGCGGCAACTGTGTCTTGTCCGCATGTCTGGGACCATCTGTCGTCTCTCGAATCGACCGTGACGTTCTTGCACAACCTGGTGCACGGTACGCCATGGTTTTTAGCGGCGTCAACGATATAGGAGGTGCTGCAGCAGATCCACAGACCCAAAGTCAAGTCGCAGATTTACTAATTGCTGGATATCGACAAACCATTACGAGGATCCAGTCGCTCGGAATCCCTGTTTTCGGCGCGACGATCACGCCCTTCGGCGCATTGGATCCCAGCATTCAACCGTACAGCGATCCTGCGGGGATCAGAGAGCAAACCAGGTCAAAGGTTAATGAGTGGATTCGCAACAGTGGTGCGTTCGACGCTGTGGTTGACTTTGACGCAGCCGTCAGAGACCCGGCGAACACCACTATCTTGAGGGACGATTATGACTCTGGGGACTTTCTTCACTTGAACCCGAAAGGCTATGCGGCCATGGCTGACGCATTCCCACTTGGCTTGTTTCAGCGATTTGCGTAAAGTAGGCTCAAAAGATGGTGGAACGAAACGCCAGACTGATGACTGCCCACGGTCCAAGGTGCCTTAAGCCCGCCGAGGGACCATTGAGCGCCCCGTGTGTCTGGTGGTTGTTCCACTGATTTTGCTTTGACTGTGGACTTTCCTTTTCAACCCCAAAGCCACGCGCCAGATGGGATGCCGATCAAATACTCATCAGACTTTTCAAGATTCCTTCCGTCTTCTAGCCTCGTTGTGGCGGCTCGGGGCAAGCGTGTCAATGTGGTTTGCCCGCAGCATCACGATTGCTGTCAGAATTCGCTTGTGTTTACAAAACTTCAGCTCGGTACAATCGGGCATACCGAGGCCGGCCAGCTGGTTCCTGCATGCCACAATCAAAGTGCTGCTCATCGCGTCGCAACCCTTGCATTAGCTCTTACCATTGCATCATGGAGAAGGCACATGGCCGCTCGTCTCAGCAATGGCTCTTTCCCCTCTTGCCCTAAGAGACATGCTATGCTTCGCTTGCAAACGTGGACGCACACCGTCCGCGCCATCCAACTGGTTAGAATTCCATCGGATTGTGGTTCCCCTTGGCATTACCACCGCCAGATGATAGGCGAAATAGACTTTCACCCCTCGACGCGAAACGTCTGGAAGGAAGCAACCTTGGGTACAGGTACCTTCGATGCATGTCGAGGGTGGAGGTCCCACTTCATCGCTTGTAGGAACACGCTACGATGTCTACTATATTGCCTTCATACCCTTTTTTACCTCCGAAGTCCGTTTTCACTTCTACCTATCGTTTCTCTTCTTCGAGATCTCTCGATCTTCTTTTCGTCTGTGTATCATTCGTTCAAGCATGTATCTAAAGACTCGAGCGGACAATGAAGCTTTGGGAGGCCTCGGCCCAATGCTTCTCAGTATCAGCTGGGCTGAGTGTTTCGTAGCTATTATACTGGTATGCCTGCGGGCTTATGGCGCCAGTCAAAGAGCAGGCAAGTTGAGGTGGGACTTTCTGTTCGTAGCCATTGGCACAGTACGTCCATCAAGGAAATTTCGCTCATGTCAATGACTTATGCGACCAGCTTCTTGGAATCGTCACGCAAGTGCTCTTTGTCTTCGCCTGCATTAATGGCGTCGGACAGCATACCAGATTCCTGTCGTCTCCACAACTCTTCGCAGCACTGAAATACTCGTGGATTGGCGTTGTCACAGGACTTATCGGAACGACTGTCGCGAAGCTGGGTATCATCGCCCTGCTGCTTCAGGTGGCTACGCCACAGCAAAAGAAGCGCATCATCTTCCTCTGGAGCGTTGCCGTAGTCATTTGCCTCGTCGGCATTGCACAAATGGTCATCACACTTACGCAATGCTCTCCGACCGAACGGCTTTGGTACAGGACTATACCTGGACACTGCGATCGCACCAACTTTGCAGCACAATTCGGCTACTTTCAAGGTGCAACCGCCATTCTCGCTGACTTCATCTTGGCCATCTACCCCGTCACCATCGTCTGGAATCTACAGGCTTCGTTTAGAGTCAAGACTGGTTTCTGCGTGCTCATGGCTGGTGGTATTCTGTATGTTAAGATCCTCCCCAATTCACAGCAACTTAGACTAACGCTAGACTAGTCCCGCTGCAGCCGCCATCATCCGCACATACTACATTAAGCGCCTCGAGAATCCAGTCGATTTCACCTGGGAGTTTGCGCCGTTCCTGTCATGGGCTGCTACCGAGCTTTGGTTCGTCATCATCCTTGGCTGTGTCCCACCACTCCGACCACTCTTCAAGCGCTGGTTCGGCAAGGCGAAGAGCCAACTCACAGGCTCCAGTGGGCTGCGCAGCAGAGGCACCAAGAATGGTAGCAGGGGCTACCCCCTGGCAAGCGTCAATGCGCATGGCAGCAAGAATCAATACTCCACAAGAGTTATGACGCACATGGATGGAAGTAGCGAGGAGAATATTCTTTCCTCGTCCATGAAGGAACATTTGGAGACAATCGTGGTGAGCAAGGAGTATACCGTCGAAGTTGGGCGATAGAGCACGTGCTCTATACGACTGGTGTCTCACACCCGTCCATCCACTATCAAAATAACGAATATCCGCCGGCGGTCGTTTTTTTTCAAGCAAGGAGTTCAGGGAGGTTCATTGAGATTCCACGATACCCATACGCATTTCCAAGTAGGCAAAATCTACCAATACGCATAAACAACATCCCATATCCAGCGACAAAAGTAGATTCGCCCGTACCCTGGATAGTCCCCTGTGATCTATAGCCTGACAGAGGAGTTGCCATGATAAATTGAGCTAGTTTGCGGAAGGCAGTAAAAGAATTAATGTCGAGTCGAATCTGGCGCCGTGAGCTTGGCCTTTGCCTCGGCAAACCGCGGCGGACGTTTTGATGCTTGTGTTCACTTTCCAGTTCAGTCTCGCTGCTACCACATAAGATGGGCGTCGACACTGTTCTGGCTGGTGGCACTGGCCTGGTGGTAAGTATCATTATTGGTTTTGAAAGAATCCGAGCTGACACGTCTGACCCAGGGATCAAATATCCTCAAGACCTTAGGCAACCATGCCGGCATAAGTTCCATATACGCACTCGGTCGACGAGACTTCCCACAGGGCGAGGTAGGCAACTTCTCGTCCAAGCTCAAGCCGATCATATCCACCGAGTCCTCTCAATGGACGTCCTTGCTCTCCCCTGAGCTCAAGTCAAAGAGCAACTCCAACTTCATCTTCTTCTCTGCTCTTGGAACCACGCGGGCTCAAGCCGGTGGTGTCGCTACCCAACGCAAGATCGACCATGAGCTGCCTGTCAGTCTCGCGAAGAGCTTTGTAGCGGAGCATGGTACCACTGCAGAGGGCAAGAAGTCGGTCTTCGTATTGATATCTTCTTCTGGCGCAAATTCGTCGTCGTTCTTCGCGTACCCGAAGATGAAAGGGGAGACGGAAGAAGAGGTCAAGGGTCTGTTGAGGAGTGAGGGGAATTCACAAGGGCTAGATCATGTCATCATACTGCGACCTGGACTCATTGTTGGGACCAGACGTGAGCAGGATAGTCGGCCTGCGGAGTGGGTGCTGAGGAAGATTGCGACCTTTGCCGGTAACGTGCTAGGAAATGGCTTCAAGGACTTCTGGGCACAAGACGCGGATGTCATTGCAAAGGCTGCTGTGAACGCAGCTCTGAAATGTGTAGATGGTCAACACAACGAAGCCGTGTGGCTGCTTGGTCAGAGCGATATCGTTCGCCTGGGACGGACGGAATGGGACAAGAAGGATTGAAGCCGAGACGACATTAGAAGCATACAAGCTTACTGATATTAGTGATACCCAATGTATGATATGTAAGAAGATAGATGCCGACGACTGTGGGAAGCTCTTGACCTTGGACAGAAGTGTGCATTTGAGGGTAATGATTCACTCGTACCAACGCCTTCTCAGCTTCAACTGAAACATGTCCAATTTCATTCAAAGCACCAAGACTACCATCGTTGAGACCCGTCACGAAAGGGACACACCAGTAGCGAGCAGCCGTCACAGGACGTCTCTTATAACATAGGCATGTCAGGCTGACCCGTCGTAACAAGCTCAAAAGACATAGCCGGCATTCTTCCGTCTTGGCAACGAGCCGCCCTGTGTCCCGCAAGCAATACATGTTGTGTCTGTCAAGATCATGGCGCGATCTTGGTAGCGATGGCTGCGCGAGGCTTATGACGGATCACACTTACATGCGTGGATATTGTAGAGCATGCCGGCACGCAATCGACCGAGGCGGGGAGAGACGTGCCACCCCACCGGTGGGTGCGGCTAAAGACAAGCTAGCCGACATGTATGATCCGAAGCATGAATGTTGATCTGCTAGATATGCTGTGACCTTCGTACTTGGTCATTGCATTGAATAACATGGCAGAAAGAGTCACTCAAGAGGAGCAACAGGTAGACAAAGCAAATGGGTTGTGTGGCAACGCTGTGCTGACAACGACAGATCATCAACCAACTGACATCTAGTTGGATATGGGTTGCCGACTGGATCGATTCAGCTCCTCAGGAGAACACAGCTGGACGTCTGGTCGAATTCGAGAAGTCATTTGATCTAGATACTGCTCCTGCCAAAGCTCTGCTATGCTTCTCTGCCGACACACGGTATAAGCTATATGTCAATGATCACCGAGTTGCAGTCGGTCCTACGAGAGGAAGCACCACTATCTGGTATTATGACTCGCTCGACATTGCCCAATATCTGTCGAAAGGGAGCAATGTCATCAGATTTGTGGTTGTACGCTACTTTGCCGCTTCTCGAGCTGCGATGGCATTCACTCGGACTGCGTATCCTGGTCTGACGGTCGTTGGAGTTGTGGAAGCTGGCTCTAGCCGGACTGATCTTGCGAGTACGACGGAAGGCTGGTCAGCACGAGTCAATCGCGACATTTCCTTTCCAACCGGTCTGATTGACGATGTCTTTCTGCATGTAAGTTGAAACAACATCTAATTGAATATCGCTGACCAATCTTGTATAGATCAATGAGCGCGGGCGTGTGGCACCTGCCACCTCGTCTTCCCAAATCGCGCCTTACAATATCAAGACTGTAAATGGAGAGCTCTCGCCATGGCGACTGAGACCTCGGGGGATACCGATGCCTGAGGAGAGCAAAGCGGAATTCGAAGCTATAAAGTTCTGCACAAGCACTTCTTCTAAAGACGACTGGCAGGCGTTCTTGAAGGGCAGCAAGACTCTCGTGCTGCCAGCGAAATCGTCCCACAAGCTCGAAATCCAGGCCAATGTCCACTCTACAGCTTTCCTTCGATGGGTACTTCGAGCAGCGGCGAACTCCTCTCTCAAGCTTAGGGCATTGTATTCGGAGGGCTATGAGAAAGAACCCCGAGCATATCCCTTTTTCCGAACTAAGGACAACCGACTGGACTCAGAGACTGGCAAATTGATCGGACCACAAGATGAGATGACCATCTCGATCACAGCAGAGGAGACTGCGGCATATGAGCCATTCTGGTTTCGTACTTTCCGAATCATACAGCTGACCCTTGAGGTCGGACCAGAACACGTGGAGCTGGTCACCTTGGAAGCAACACAAGCAAACTATCCTATGAACGTCAAAGGTTATCTCAAGGATGCTTTGGATCCGCAAAGTCAAGAAATTTGGGACATCTCTGTCAGAACAATGAAGAACTGCATGTTTGATGCTTACGTAGACTGCCCATTCTACGAGCAGCTCCAGTACATCGGCGACAGCCGCACAGTTGGCCTGTTTCATTACCTGATTTCGGGGGACGATCTACTCATGAGACGCACTATAAGCAGCTTCGCTGCATCGGTCACAGTGGATGGTTTGCCACAGTCAAGATTCCCTTCACAGGTTCCACAAATCATCGCTGGCTTCGCTCTCTACTGGATTCTTCAGGTATGCGACCATCACCTGTATTTCGGAGACAAGAATTTCACAAGATCATTCATACCTCGTATCGATGGCGTTTTGAGCTTCTTCGACGCCCACGTAAACGAGGATGGCCTGGTTGCTGGCCTTCCCGAAGACGTATGGCAATTTGTGGACTGGGTCACAACTTGGGGAGCCACAGATACGCACCCTGACAAGGGAGTGCCAACATCCGGCAGAGGCAAGAATCTGCACACCTACTTCACCCTTCTCTACTCATATGTGCTTCAAAGTGCTGCAATTCTGGTGCATGATCTTGGCAGACCGGGAGTCGCAGAAGAGTACCGGCAGAGGTCGAAGGCACTGAACCAAGCAGCCCGCGACCACTGTTTCAACGGAGAGTTTTTCACTGACTCCACGACCGACGTCGCCGACGACCTCGCTTACTCGCAGCACTGTCAGGTCTTCGGTGTTCTGTCAGGTTCTGCAGCTGGCATCGACACCACAGCACTTCTGGAAAGGTCGTTCAAGAATCCTCAGCATTCAAAGTGCTCATACATGATGATGTTCTACGCCTTCCGAGCGTTCAAAGTGGCCGGCGACGAAGCATACAACAGTAGGTGGCAGACAGCTTGGGACCCTTGGAGGAACATGCTCACGAAGAACCTGACAACATGGGAAGAGGACGACGTGCGGCAACGCTCGGATTGTCATGCTTGGGGCAGTGTGCCATTGTACGAGTATTGTACCGAGCTTGCCGGGATCCAGCCACTCGCTGCTGGATGCTCCGAGATTCTGTTCAGTCCGCGAATCAGCTTGAGTGAGGCTGTCGAGGCGAAGGTCATCCTCGGTCGGGATAATTCTGCTGTGGTCAAGTGGTCTCGGAACTCGGATGGCCTGACGCAGGTTGAGCTAAACCTGGAGAAGCCAGTCTCTGTGGTAAGCCGGCTACCTGGGGAGGACGAGCGAAACCATGGCGTGACGGCGTCCCTCAGCCTTACGCATACAGCGTAGAGCTCGGTATACAATGTACGCAAGGCCCATGGACGTCGTTCAATTGTCTTCAAGAACGGCTGTGTATAGCGAGTATTGACCGAGGTTCGGCGAGCACTCCGCCGAGAATCATCAAGCTTTGCGGGCTTGTGTCTTTGCATGCACAATGTCTGGTTCTGAGTACGTTATACAGCGTTGGAGTCGGATCCTACGAGGAGTCAGGCGTTTTTCAAGAGCCGACAGGGTGGAGGTATTACCCTCATCTCGGTTCTATACTATCCGAATGATCAAATCCTCTACTCGAGGTACAGCAATCTGTGTGCATGAGTACGGATGATCGGCTATAGACCACATTCCCCCACCGGTTGACATGAGTCCCTGCACCAACCAAGATCTGCAATCCATCTGGGGAAGGTGCGGGGCTCGGTATAGTTAATGACAGGCGAGGCTGGATCTCTGTCTTGATCTATGCAAAATCATCACTTTTGTTGCCGACCTGCACTCGCACGTCGTGGACACACCACACCATAGCTACAAGTTCAGGTGTTGAGACAATATGGCTGTCGCCGAGACAGTCAAGATTGAGCATGGTAGCGACGTGAGAGAGGTGGGAGATGATGGTCCACGCGCGGCTGGTGTGGCCATGCGCGCAAGAGATGACGACCTCAGCATCTGGCAAAGTCTGCTCAAGCACAAGTTCGTGGTCTCTATCGCCATGGTCGCTGCCTTCAGCGCTGCCCTTGATGGCTACCGTGTGTCAAGAAATCCCATTTTCTTCGAAACTTCTTGCTTACAAAGTGTCAGAGATCAGCTTGAATGGCGGCATTGTCTCTAATGCAGGCTTTATCAGACAGATGTCTAAGCCCGGCACGAAGATCATCGACAGCAAATACATCTCTGCCTGGGGCGGCATTCAATCCGCCGGTCAGACGCTCGGTCAGATCTTTCTGCAGTATGGCACCGAAGGACTTGGTCGCAAGCCGGCGCTCCTCATACTCTGGGTCTTCCTTACCGGCAGCATCTTTGCGGAGACTTTCGCAACTCACTGGTCACACTGGCTTGTCGCAAAGCTCTTCTCCGGTGCTGGTGTAGGCATGCTTCAATCAACCATGCCGGTCTACCTATCGGAGATATCGCCTACCCAGGTCCGTGGTATGCTGATCAATGCATACAGCTTGTAAGTGTCCTCCAGGAAGAGAACAGTATATGTGCTAAATGTGTCAACCACAGCTGGTTCATCGTGGGCCAACTCGCGGGTGCCATAGCACTTAATCGCCTTCATGCTTCCGCCCCGCTGGACTTCCGCACACCTATCTACACACAGTGGGCCATGATTGGTGCCATGCTCATAATCTTTCTATTCCTTCCAGAATCACCCTGGTGGTTAGCAAGCAAAGGCAAGACCGACAAGGCCGCGAAGATCCTCAAAATGGTCAACAAAGATGTGCCAGGATACAACGTTCACGAAGTGATCAACGTCATGACTGCAACCATTGAGGAGGAGCAGTATACCTCGAAGAAGAACTCTCAGCAAGGTGCAATGGCGGTGTTCAAGGGCAGGAACTTCATTCGATTTGTTATAGCCTCCTGGCCAAAGGTCACCCAGCAGTTTGTCGGCCTGAGTGTTTTCAACACATACTCGACCTACTTCTTCCAATATGCTGGCAACAAGGATCCATTCTTGGTAACAGTCATCTTGACATCCGTCCAGCTGCTTTCCATGCTTGTCACCGTCGGTCTGACGGACAAGGTCGGTCGCAGGCCTCTGACCGTCTATCCGTATGGAGTGACTGTACTCTCGCTACTTAGCTTGGGCATCATAGGCTGCTTCAACTACACTGCAAAGTCTACAAGCTCGCTGCTGGTATATCTCACATGATATTATGTGGGCTATGTCACTGATTGTTTACAGGTCTTCTTTGCCTCTCTCGCTACCTTTTCAACCACCGGTGCTTCAGCCATTGGCTATGCCTATGCTGCCGAGATCCCACAGCAATGCCTACGCGCTCAGACTGCCGGCTGGGCTCTAGCCTTTTCCAATATGATTGCTATCATGTTTAGCTTCTGCACACCACTCATGATCAACGGCAGAGCCAAGTGGGGCGTAAAGACAGGATTCTTGTGAGTATCACAGTCAACTCCAAAACGTTTGTGCTAATCACGATGTAGCTTCGCGGCCACTGGAGCGATCTCTGTGATTGTTGCGTGGTTCATCCTGCCCGAAGTCGCCAGGCGTACCCCTGCTGAGATTGACGAGATGTGGGCCTCCCTTTTTCCATTGTATGAAATGATACGCTGACATCTCCGCTAGGTTTGAGAAGCGCGTCAACCTTCGCAAGTTCGACAAGTATGTCACCGAGGTCCAGGTTACGGCTGATGAGCAGCACAAGAAGGAGGATGATATTTTGACTGCACAGTAATACCTTGATCTATCCGTAGTACATGAACATAATCTGTCCACGTTGTCGCTAGTACTTTCTTGCATGCTACAAGGTGGAATTAATAAACCAGAAAGTTCGTGACTAGTATCGTGTAAAGTTTGAGCATCTGCTTGATGATGTACCCTCGAGTTCTCCTCCATGCCATCCGCGCAAATCAAATCAATACACAAATTCCCATGCATCTCCCCCATCCAAAGCCCCGGTGGGCGCCATCGGCCTTTGGACCCAGAATCGGCAACTGACCAGTCACCCCTCCCTCCTTCTCCATCCTCCCTCCGGCCTTACGCTTAAATTCTCCCTCCGTCGAAGCCTGCACGCTTTCCCCGTCGCGCGTCCATCTCGGGCAAGATACACGCGACGTTCCCCATCATCCCTATAGCGGAAGGCAGATCGCTTGAGAACCCCTCACGTGGATGTGCAAACTATACGCACCCAAGACGTGCACGATGGAAGCGATCCTTGGTATTTTCTGGTGTGCGCCTGAGGTTTTTTCGGACCTGATATACGAGGGCTTTTGTACGGTAGGGGCTTTTTTGTGACCAATTTCCCGCAGTCGTTCTCTCTTTTCCCTTTCGCATATACATCCCGCCTTCTTTCAAACCCGTGAGATAAGCAGGAAGAAGTCGAGTAGGGATCCAACAATGCTGGGCAAGTACTCCGCTGCTGCCGTGCTGGCGCACGTGGCGAGCGCACAGGCCGCGAGCTCGTTCGCGGTGCCAGCGTCGCCGCCGTCGAATGCGAGTCCGCAGCTTGCCCCCGCGCCTGTCGGGGTGTCGTGAGTGCCGCAGCCGTCTGTGGGAGGACGCTGTGCTGATGTGGGATCAGGATCGAGTTCTTCACTTGGCCGGGATACAATCAGTTGCCGTCGACTTCGAAGTGCTTGAGCAATCTGAAGGACTTGACGGGGACATGGCCGCCTGTCAGGATCGGAGGGACCACTCAGTATGTCGATGCTGGAATGTGCGGTATGGTGGAACGTGTGCGCTGACTTGTGAAAGGGATCGAGCCACGTACAATGCCTCGCAAACCGAGTCGGTCATCTACAGCGTGGCTGATCCAAGTGATGCTCCGGCAACGTTGACGTATGGTCCTTCGTTCTTCAGTCTGGCCGGTCAGTATGCGGGTAAAGTGACTGTCGGTATGTTTCTGCTTCTACGCTTTGATGAAGACCGTGTCTGAGCGGATTTCCAGGTCTGAATCGTCGGTTGAACAATCAGCCAAACACACTGGCTGCTGCGAAGGAGGCCGTCTCGGTCATGGGAAACCTGCAAGCTATTGAACTTGGAAACGAGCCCAATTGTGCGTCCCCCATGTGATAGTACCGGGACAGGCACTGATCGTGGTAGTCTTCACCTCCTCGGACCCGATTGCAGGAGGCTCCTGGAATGCGAGCAAGGATTTCGACTCGCAAGTATCATGGCAGACAGCCATCGGATCGGCTCTCGGTAAGAACAACATCTTCTCGGCAGGTGTATACTTTGGCACCAACTCCTTCAACATTCAGGGGTTGGCAGCTCGAGAAGGCAGTGCACTACCGCTTGTCAAGGACTACTGCTCTCACAACTACCCGCAGTCTTCTCCGAATTTCAACCTGACTAGACTAATGAACCATGCTCTTATCGGCCAGCAGATCTCACCATACAAGGCAGAGTACAATGTTGCTAAGAGTCAAGGCAAGACTTATCTTATGGGCGAGACCAACTCTGGTAAGACTTTTGGGGGACATGCCGGAGAGTGGGCCGGTGCTGACTTTGACAGCGACGCAAGGAGGAGGCGGCATTAGTCCGACATTCGGAGCTGCGATCTGGGTGCTTGACTATGTCATCCAGTCAGTCATCCTGGGCTTGGATGTGAGTGTGGCAGGTGCTCGGTATCGATCACAAGCGTTGACCAAACCTAGTCTCTGTATTTCCATCAAGGCACTATTGGCAACTGTAAGCTCAGACCTCGGGTATTTTGTTGACAGCAAGCTAACCAGGATGCGGGCCAATACTGCTGGTGGGGTCGTTACTCGATGGGTGCGCCCTACTACGGCGCCTACTTTGCCACCCTGGCACTCGCAGGATCATCCCAGATCGCTCAGATAGATAGCGCTTCTAATAGTTTCGGTGCTTATGCCATCTATTCTGGCAATGCTGTTAAGAAGGTCTTGCTTGTCAATTCCGACTACTACTCAGGGTCTGGCGCACGGTCTAGCGAGTCTTTTACCTTGACCGGTCTCGGTAGCGCAGAGGTGACGGCTAAAAGGTTGACGGCTGCATCGGCAGAATCCAGGCAGGACAGAGGTCAAAATCCGACAGTTGGGGGACAGACATTCGTGAATGGCACCTGCGCGATTCAAGGTACGCCGATCACAGAGACAGCGAATGTCGCTGGAGGGAGCGCTTCGTTCACTCTACAGGCATCAGAGGCCTTGTTGGTGTACCTGTGATGTGAATGTCGTTGAATGGGTCGCGGAAGGACGGAGCTCGGGGCCGTCCCGTGGCAGCATTGCATGGGCTCTCTTGACCCATGGATGAATCATGTAGAACACAAGTCATGCCATGATGAATGTCTCTCCTGACGTCCAGCGGTCCAAACAAGCTTAGATACTCTCTGAATTCTTCGCGCTCCAGATGTATCTCCCTAATCGGCACTGCTAGACGCAGTACTCCTGACTGAGACAGGAATGTCATGAGTTTACTTGCAGGCTGCGTAGTCATGACGTCCGGCATAGCTAGTAAGCAGAACTCTCACTAGCGTGCTCAGACGTCAAAGTCATACCGGGCTCTAGGCCATGTCATGCTAGTGTACGGCGTAGCAGTGCAGGTCCCTATACCAGCACCGGCAGTGAGGTGTTCGGGCTGACTCGGATAGCGTCCTTCGCCAAACGAAAGCAGGTGCTCTCGTATCCCGAGGCCGTCTCCATCTGTCCGATTGGGAACTTGTTTTGGCATTCAGGAGTTGATCGACCAGATGGAGAAGAGGTCTCATGGCCCATGGGACGGGAATAGAAGATACTGCATAGCTCATTGACTTAGCTGCGCCATCTAATAAAGCAGTCCGCTCGCTATTGGTAGCTGCAGCTAGCTTGACCAAACGGCCGTTCATCAGCATACAGGCGTCTGATTCCGGAGTTGAGTGCGAAGGGGGGAAAGCTGGTCTTGGTTGATCCTGGCTGGAGACTGTCTCCAAGACGAGTCAGGTCCACGTCCACTCTGCACTTGCACCCACGCATTGTCTGCATCTGGCATGAGGTGGCCACGATTACGGCGCAGTGCTGGGTGTGTGCGCAAGCGTGGGCCCCGGTCGACAGGTCGACAGCCCGTTTCATGGTGAAACATATTCTTCTGATCGCCGCCGAACTTTGCCCGCACGTGCCTGACGTGACCCAATTCGTTCTCGGTCAGAAGAATAGACGCGTCGGATCAGCTTGCGTGCTGGGTGATCATACTTGGACCCCGGTAATTACTGTAGTGGTCATGGCTCGTTGAAAATCCGGCACGCCGGCTCCTTCAAAGCTTTTGCCGTCCTGCTGCGTTCGAGCTCGCCGCGCACCGGTATCTGGGTCTTTTTCCACCTGGAGATCCAATACGCTTCCACTCGCTTGGGTCAGGGAATGTTCTCTTCTGGATCGCCAGGTCGAATAACTAGGATTCGATGGTTGCAGGCACGATACCCATACCATTCTACTCTGGCCCTACATGCAGCGACTTTTGACGGCATCAGACATCTATCAAGGACGACGACATCCGGGTCGAATTCTGTTCTCCGCTGTTCTCTGCGGGAAATCCCCCAAGCTACCAGAGGTAGACCCAGAAGGGCAGCAGTAGTTCCAAAGCTGCAAACTTTGAACAGAGTTCGGCGATGATGCTAGTGGTCTGGAGACCATGCCGAGCTCGGACACTCAACAAGGACTTGTACCTGATCTGCGCTCTTTTCTCAATGCTCGAAGCAAAAGTCAACACGCCGTCCTTGAGTCCTTGACATCTGACCCATGGCCCATGTCTATCTTGCGGCCCAAGATACTAGCCAGAGGATCTGATCCCGTCCCTCGATAGTCGCTTTTTAGTCGATTCGACCCCTGCAGGACTTTGGAAAGGTGGACATTGGATAGCTGCTTGCTTGCCTGTATTGTGGTTGTGGCTACTTGAGACACCATTAAACCTAGGTGCAAAAGATATAACAAGTCCTACATCTTCTGTTTTCAAGGCATCCAGCGCAGTCCTTGCCACTGCGGGTCGACAATTCCTCTTCAGCCTTCCATTAGTCACCATGGACGACAAATCCCATAACATCCTTGCCGTTGCGATCATCATGTTGATCGTGACGGTGACTGCTATGAGTCTTCGACTATACGTTCGGTCAGTAAATGTGTTGGTCATCCGTATTTCGACAATCTCTAATTACAACAGACTGTTCATGATAAAGGCTGTCGGAGCTGATGACTATACTATGCTGGCCTCTTTGCTCATTTATGTCGCATTTCTTGGTTGTGAGATTGGTGGTATCAGATACGGCACGGGGAAGAAGCGTGCAGACCTTGACGATGCAGACGCTCAAATCGCGTTGAAGGTACTATAGTCCCCAATATCGATCAGACGAGCATTAACGCGTCGTAGTACTGGTGGTTATGCGAGGTCTTTTACTCGCCTGCGACGTCTATCCTCAAAGTTTCGGTCGGTCTCTTCCTTCTTCGAATTGCCGTCAAGCGTATTCAGATCTGGATCATCCGCTTTTTCATGGCTGGCAGCATTGTCTTTGGTCTACTCTGGTTGCTCATCACCGTCAATCAATGCAAACCAGTCTCGTTCTGGTGGGATCTCGATCCGGAAAGCACAGGGACGTGCATCAACGCGACAGTCTTCACCATTTTTGCCTACGCCATCTCAGTCCTCAATTCGTCTGCCGACATCGCCTTTGCTGTCCTTCCTATGTTCATTCTTCGCGAAACGACCATGAGCAAAAAGGCTCGCTATCTCGTCTGCCTTCTGCTGGGCGTCGCGTCAATGTAAGCACCCCTCGTCACATCTGCACGTCCATGACTAAGTATCTCAGCGCCTGCGTCGCCACAATTGTCCGTATCCCCTTTCTCCATACCATGAACCACTACAAAGGCGAATTTCTTTACGACACTGCCGAAGTCGCGATTCTCTCGGCCCTTGAGGTCGGATTGGGCATCACAGCTGCCTGCTCGGCAACCCTTCGACCTTTGTTCCAAGGCCGCCTCGACTCGCGCGGGAGCAACAATCAATACAGTAACCCCAAGGTCCTCGTGCACACCGCCGACTCAATGCATCTTGGCCATATGAGCAACAAGTCTGCAAGCACAGGCTTCACAAACTTGGGGGTGAAGAAAACCACATCTGTCGAGGTTGCCTACAAGAACGACAGTTGGACGAGATTGAGCGACCACGCAAGGTCGGAGAGCGTGGAGCGCTTATATGGGCCGCAAGCAAGGATCTGAGTGGTGTGTATATATAACAGGACAGTCGTTACTGTATCATGATCCTCTGTAGAGTAAAACAATCCACAATAGCTTCTATACCATTTTCCGTCATAGCGTCACTTCCATTATTGGGCGCACTCGGCGGAGAAGTGCCCACCAATCCAGGCTTGAATGACCATTGCAGTATACATGGGGTCAAGCCGTATTCGAAGCCTCAAAGTGTTTCTCTGGTAGGGTGATGACGGGTGAATACAGCAACGGTCGTCTTGCGGATGCTGCACCGACGCCACAAGCGCGCTGCAGGCTCACGCTAATCCTTCGACCATGCAGACGGAATTGCTAACGAATTTCATGCGAGGTATGCGCGAGATACATGCGACGGCGATGATCTGGTCATATAGTTATGGAGTGATGAACCAATCTGGAAGTGTTGTATTCTGCATCACTTTCGGGTCCCGAGTCAGACTCTTGGAACCATCGATGACAATCACTCCTGATGGTTCTTGGCCGGATGAAGTAGTATCCGACATATCCGATAGTGCCCTAGTGTTTCTTTTGTCTCTTCACACCGGCTCTCTCCGTGACCTAGCCCTATTATGCGGATCACGGTTCTTGTAGACGACAGCAAAAAGACGCGTATAGCGTTAGAGTCGAAACGCTCCTCCCCAACCTCTTCATCGACGGTATACACTGGAGAGTGACACGTGACTAACACTGTGACTACCACTGTGACTCTCCAGTCATACCTAGTCAAATCTCAGGCAGTCTCTTTGTCAAGTAGACAGCTTGCTGACCACGACTGTTGCTACCGTAAGCTATGTGCTCTATTCCAGCTCCGTGTGTGTCGTTAGGCCCAAGTTCGCGCTGCTGTGGTCAGATCATACTAAATTGTGGCTCTGGCTTTGTGGGTACAGCATTACCAGTACCTGACTAGCCTAAACGGCCTCACTAGAGATTTCAAGCCTATATTGTACCCCTGAGAGTAGTTGATATGGAGTCGCGGCTGCTTAATCAGAGATCTGCTCGTCCGTAAGAGCAATGATAGCGAGCATAACGAAAACGGATACTCTGGATTCCTACTCTTATTGATTAGAGGCAAGGAATACGAGCAAGTCATTGCCTTTTTTTCTTTGCTCCAGAGACGATGGCCCTGCCTAGAACCTCACGCAATTCGATGACTGCTGGTTCGTCTACCAGCATGTACGAAATCCATTTGATGGTCAACGCGCGAATGTGCGCCTGGAAAACAATGACCACATTTTTGAATACCGAGATCATCTCATGACCCTTCTGTACCCTGTTTACGGCCATCGAGCCGTCAGAGGGGTTGCTTCGATCCAGATTATGAGGAAAGATGGAAGCTTGAGGGAGGAGTGAATGATCGACTGTTGTCTTCCGGAAAGGACGTTGTCTATTGAGCGTACAATGGTACCGTACAGCGTTTGATGCTACTCATCTCTATTGCGAGAGATCTGTCACATCTTGTATCCCTCTAGAGCCTACATCGTCGCTGGCAATAGTGGTGAAGTCCTGAAGCGCTGATTAAGGTGAACATTGACCAAGCGAGTCATGCAAGAGAGGCCTGAATCGCTCCTCACATTGCAAAGAAGTTAAACTCAGATGTATCGCAAGAATTGTAGCTACGTTCCATTTGGCCAAAGCGAACGATTAGGGTGACACTGACAAAGGCCAAGGCCAAGAGTCGATGCAGGAACATGCGCCGAGCCACGTTGGTGATGATGAAACGTGGGTATGATACGTCGAGCAATGCACGGAACTGTCCATCACCGTCTCGGGCAGCCAACAGAGTCTGCGAACAGACGACGGAAGCAGGAGAATTTCATCACCAGCCTTCAGCACGAGGGAAAGTCAATCATGTCGCCTTGTCCAGAAGATGGGCTTCTCTATTTGCACTTAAGCAATAGCGCATGAAGGTCTAGCATTGTCTGTCGGCAAAGCTCAAGTGCATATGACGAGGGTTATAAAGGACAACGGCCGGAAGCAGCGACACCCTTGTGGAAGCGCCTGAATATGATGTGCCGCTGCTTATTTTAGGCATGTCACGCGCATGGCGCCTCAAAAGCCTCGAAGGGCGCTGGACCAAAGGTGGGATCGCTTTTGCTCTGTCGCATGTCTCTTACTGTAACCCCTTTGGTGCATTCTCGATCGTTGTTGACCGCCGTGTAGATTCGGGAAATATCAGGAGACGCCAGCAAAGTTGGACTCCAGCTCTCGGTAGATTACGCTGCAGGTCCGTGGTAACGGTGAGTCGCATGCCGCACACTGAACACCACCATGTCGAGTGAGTCAACCGGTGAAGCAACGTGGTAGTCAAGCGGGTGGCTGACCTACGTTCCTCAGTCACTATTCCATCGATCACCACGTCGAGCGTGGCTCCAGTCAATACCTTCTTGTCATCATACACCTCTTCTCTACTGTCAGAATGCAAGCCGAACTGCGTCTTGACCCTTCAGCCTGCGTATGCGACATGGCTGACCAATTCGTCCATACCACCGCTTGCCACCACCTATTTGGTTGTCAATCAGTCCAGCAACCGGACAACGACCTCGGTTGATTGCAATACTCAGGTCTTGTCAGACTACTACCTAAATCATGTTGGCGGTGCACAGAAGATACAGGGAGTGGATGAGAACTGTAGACTGATTGGCAAGTTTCCCAACATTGAGCGGATAGTTGGTATCAATTCTTTCTACACATCCGACGCTACCTTTACCTACCCAGCTACGTACCTTGACGCCGGCATAAGGTTCGGCGCTGCAGGCATCTTTTCCACCATCTACCCCAATGGCTCGTCATCATGTCTGACGTACCGCAACTGCTACCTCACTGGTCCCGGCACTATCTATTCGGGTACCCTCACAACGACCACAGTAATTTCCACTAGCATTGTGGCTTCCAGTGTCACCGGCCTTTCCACCGTCACTCTCACATTCACATACAGGGTCATGCCTCAACTCAGTTCGTACTACCCAGACGAGGCTGTGATCCGGCAATGCGGTACGAAAGTCAGCTTCGAGACGTCTCCCAATACCCTGACTGGTGCGAACTATTTGATATCTGTAAGAACTTTACCAGGTGTAGCACCTGTTGAGCCGTCGCCACCTCCCTCGAATCAACAGCCGCCATCGCCATCACCCTAACAGCCAGATCAACCCGCGCAGCCTGCACCGCCAGCCAACACTCCAGCGCCAGGCAATTCTCCACAACCTCCACCAGCTGCTCCGCCGACCACAGTGGCTGGTCCTTCTCCAGCCTCAACACCGCAGGATTCTGGCAATAGCAATCCTGGTCAGCAGCCTCAGCAGCCGCAACCCGGTCAACAGTCCGGAATCGGTAACATCATCTCTGCCATTATCGGGGCCGGTCAAGGCCAGCAAGGACAGCCTCAGCCAACACCAGAGTCAGGCAGTCCTCCAGAAGCAGTACCAGGTCAGCTAATGAGCCCCGAGAACAATGACAATCCAAATAATACAGGCAACGGTAACCCCAGCAATCCTGGTGCCAACCCTGCCAGCCTGGCATCGCCAGATAGCCCGGCAGAACCAAACGACCAAGGTGCCGCACCAGCTCCAAATGCTGGCTCGGTACTCACCACCCTCCCAGCAGCGATAATCAACTCCCAGACTCTCCTTCCTGGCGGCTCCAGAATAACAGCAGCAGGCCAGCCCGTTTCCCTCGCATCCGATGGCGTTGTAGTCATCGGCTCCACCACTATCCGCTCCGGTCAATTAGCGACTGCGCTCGCTGGCATCCCAGGTTTGAACGTCGCCCTGACCAACGTGGCGGCAAATATCCCGTCGGCCGTGACAGAAGGTGCGCCGGCGCAGGCAAGCGATATCGGAAACTACGTTGTTTCTGGGTTAGGAGGATCAGGTTCAGAAAGATCGGTGACCCTCGCCCCAGGCTCAGGTGGAGCAAGGAACGGTACTGGCACGGCGTCAACGCCTGCACAATTCACTGGTGCTGCGTCCCGGTCTGGCAAGAGTTGGTTGAGCATAGGCTGTATCTCAGCACTGCTGGGCATGGTAGTGGTTCTGTAAACGTGTGTGATCCTAATGACGACTTCCTCCATCCTTCCTTTCCCTCCCAATTCCCCAAACCCCAACTCCACAGCCAAGTGAAAACGGGTACAGTGCCTAGATAAGAATACTCACAGCTGTCATGACCGGATCCATGACATCATACCTGATATCCCCCTCCCTCTCCAACTCCTCGCTCCTCAGCGCAAACGTAGCCCCAAGCTTGATCAGGTCATCCAACAGTTTCTCCGCCGCCGCCTTCGTCTTACGCTCCCTCTCCCCGCCTCCCACCAGCAATTTCTGCTTGGCCAACACCTGGAGACTCTTCGCGTACGTCATCAGATTCTGGTCCTGCGCCACCTTGAAGCTGAGCAGATGCGGCAGATGGGACGCGAGCAGCCACGTGCGCGGCGCGTTGACGGGGAGGGCCCTCATGATGTCGCTCTCTTGGTACTTGAGGAGTTCCTCGAGGGACTTGGGTGGCGGCCGGCACAGACAGGGTGGCTTGTTGATGACAAAGGATTGGTAGTATTCCTGGACGTAATTGACGGCCGTGTGCTGCGGGGAGGCGAGGTGGATACACATCGTCACTGCGTCGACCATGGCGTCAACTGTCTTGAACTCCTTGGGGAACGAGGCCAGGTTGCCCCCGTAGTTGGCTCGCATCTCGCTCGACCAGTCTTGTAGGCAGGTGTCGGCGGCGACGGAGGCGTCGGTTGGGTAGTCTACGCTCAACATGCCGAGCACGAAGGAGCGGAGTGTTTCCCACATCTCGATCATGTTGCGGGCGTAGGTGTATTTTCTGAAACGAGGGTGTTCCTGGCCCGCGGCTTTGATCTCAGAGACAGGAAAGCCGCGGCGTTCGAGGTCGTTGGGGACGTAATTGGCTTCCCAGTCGAAGCTGGTGTAGGCGTGCTTGATGAAGGCCTGGATCTGACCGGTTTCCATGCCGGCGATCTTGGAGATGACGCTCGGGACGAGGATGGAGCGGGCACCGGCATTGAGGGAGAGCGTCTTGAGCCAGTGAGGCTTGAGGAGAGCATACACCGGATGATCATCTGCAAAGCAGCGTTGGGAGGCTACGATCGTTGCTTCTTCGACGAAGTGGGTGTTGGTCAGATGAACGGTGACCTCATGGCGTTGCCAGTCACAGGTCTGGACGACAGTCTTTGCATAGCGCCATGGCCAATTAATAGACTCGTCATAATTGGGTACATTGGAGGTGGGTGTGACCTTTGGATTGAAGATAACCACGGAATTGGCCATCGATCCAAGATAATCGATAACGATGGCCAGAGGATGAATCTGACCAGATTTCTCGTCCAAATAGAACAAGCAGATCGAAGCAGCGCCATGTCTAATAGCGTCATCGTTGCGAATGTCGCTAGAAAAGATACCCTGGATGCGGCGCAGCCAGTCTGCATCTTTGACGGACTCAAGAGGTGCATCGGGGGCGATTTCGACTGCCTCGCGGAAGTAGCTGTAGTCTTGGAGGAAAAGATTCTTCCGGTCGGTAATCTCCAGGTGATGGATTACTGTATCATTCTTTTGAGCCTGTGCAGCTTGCCTGAATTCGTTCAAAAGTTTGTCGGAGACAGCCAGAATGGTCATAGGATTGGTGCCGGTGAAGTGCTGCTGGGCGAAGATGCGATCAGTGTACCAGTCGTCCCTGTCGCCAATGTTGGGATCAGTGTAGATATCTTTCTTCTCAGCACGCAACTCCTTGTTACGTTTGCCAATGCCAGCAAGGGTGTCAGCTTCCGGGTCACTGTGAATGAAATCGAAGACAAAATCAGGAATAAGCTGGGTAAGTAGAGAGCTAGTATCGAGTAGTCTCATCTTGTTGAAGATAAGGGTCAGAGGGACTTCATCCTTTGGAGGGATAAGGTTCAGATGGGGAGGATAGTTGTCAGCCCAAGGCTTCTGGTAGGTGTAGATTTCTCTTTTATCCTTGAGAGCGAGCGGACGAGGGATTGACGTCTCGAAATGAGCAACGTCGAAGTATGCGGCGAAGCTGGGATATCAGTCATGAACTTGTGCATGGGCAGATCCGACTCACCTCTCCTCACCCCTCTTGTACAACTCTGTCAAAGCCTTTTGAGTTCCTTCAAAAGAACCCCGAGCGATAGGATCTGGGGAATCCTCGTCGGGTACAATGAGGTTGTCGTGTGTTACTCCAGCTTTGACAGGGAGCGAACGAGGAGTGACTTGATTGGCGATCAACTCAGACTCGAACAGCCCAGCATCCCAGTGAGTGAGGCGAGGAACATTGCCCAGCTGAGTCGATACGATGCCGGCTTTAGCTGTGGAGATGTACTTTGACCTGACATTGGTCTCATCTCGGGTAGTGTCTTCGAAAACCGCGCCAGGTGCCATTTTGTGAGAGAAGAGCTCGTCGGAGGAAAACAGCACCAGCAGAAAGAGAAAGTGTTCTTATACCTTTGCTCCTACAACGGACATGCGGTGAGGTAGCTGCAAAGTGAGAATGCATGGTGTCCTGGGCTTACGGTCTGGCCGTTGAGGTGGTGCACACCAGGTCGCATGCTATGCATTCCACGCAAGCCATGCACGTACGATGCTGGATGTGTGCCACAATGATTTCACGACAGAAAAGGGCTGCCAACAAATCATCGTCCTGGACAGGATGTGGTTCACGCAGCCACGTCCACGTTGGGCCTGGGAGCAGCCGTATTGCTGACAACTTGTTCAGGGGTATCCATGTCACATCGTGGATCTCATGTGATGGAGGCGTTCTGAGACAGCACTCCTGCTTTACACCTCTGCAGTTCGTTACGAACGGCGCTACCGATCTTGGCTTGCTGTAAGTTCATGACAAGATGCAGGACCATGAATTGCTGTTACAGGATTGGATAAGGAATGTAGCTGCGGTGGTAGACCGCTCATCGTGATGCAGGTGGTTTGGCGGGGTCGCCGCAAGGTCTTATCGTTCAGCCAGCCACTAAAAAGCTACACGGGCTTATGTCTGTGAGATGTGGATGAGTCGGCACAAAGCTGTACGAGGAACGATGCATCTCATGTGAGTTATAGTGGAGCGACATAGCCGAGAGTATAAATGGAAATGGGTGATCCGGAGCGAGCGACACATGGAGCGGACGATGAGATGCAAATGTCAAAGGAGAGGCGTGGATGCCCAACAGAAGTGGAAGGTGAAGAGGAGGTGCGGCGGGGGTGGTCCAGCTTGCAGTGTTTGCAGTGTTTGCAGCGTTTGCACCCTCCGAACCGCTGATGTCATTTCGGCTGGGAACGATCAACTCAACCGCGTGCATCCGGACAGGGACAGCTTTTGATTTACAGCTCCATCTGTTCTCTTCGCTGGGCAGTTGGCATTCTGCTTAAGATCAGTTGAGAGCTACGACAAGTCATGCGAATAGCATGGCCTCCTCTTCGGTCGGGTCGAACGTGTTCGCTGGTCTAGCCTTGCTTACCATCTCTATCCTGGTTCTACTTCTTCTACGATACTATCTCCCGCTTCGTTCTACGCCGGCATACTTGCTTGTCCCGGTATTTCTGGCTCTAGCGCTGCCTCTGTCAATCATTCTACTGGTCCCTATTGATCTCGCGTCGTCATCTGGAACAGACACAGAGCAAGGTCGAGGGATATGGCTTCCAGAACGCGTCATTTTAGTGGCATGGCGAATCTCGTACTGGCTCACCTTTCTCCTCACGTGGTTCATTCTTCCACTGTTGGGAGAGTACATCGACTCTGGGTATCGTGAACCGAAAGATCGCCTGATGTACTCCTTAAGATCGAATGGTCGATACCAATTGATTGTTCTAGGCGTTGGCGTTTTAGGCGCTGTGTACTTTTTCTGGACGAATGGCTTCAGTGGGCAGAGTCTCAAAGCCCTACTAATCGCGCTGGCTTATGCCTGGGGTCTGGTCATGGCGATCTACCTGATGGGCCATGGCTTAGTCGCGATCCCACGACGACTATTCCGGAATGCTAGTACCGAGAACAGACTCAAGCGATTGCAAGCGCACGCGCCGAAAGTCCACGACAAGCTCGAGGAGTCGCAAGAAGACTTGGCAGTCCTGCAGGCACAGGCGGCGCAATTACGAAGTAAGAGAGCTGGGGTGCGAGGAGACCTGAAAGACTGGATCGATGAGCTTGTGGAGACTTCAATTGGCGCAAAGCCGCCAGCATACACGCGGAGTGATGGCGCCGGGGTTCCTGCCGTCATCACCGAAAGATACATGGCCGAGCTGTCTCGCAAGTTGAAGAGAGCGCGGCACAAGCAAGCTCGATTCTCGGAAGAGTGGCAGAGACTGGTCGACAAGGCCGTAGACCTTCAGGCTATCTTGGACGCCGCAGGATCGAAGAAGCTGAGCTTTCCAAGCTCGTCTGGGAAGCGCAAATTAACCTTACTGACACCCTATACGCGGTTCCTACTCTACGCACACGTATTACCTGCCTTACGCCTCTGCTGCGCAGGTGTGCTCTCCTTGGCTTCGGTGGCATTGATCTGGTCCGAAGTCATACATACCTTGAGCTCTAAACTGTCTATTGTTGGTCTTACTGTGGTACATCATCCGGATAGCTCGCGTGGTCAGGTCGGCTTCAGCGGGCAGGTCATCGCTGCAACATGGCTCTTCTACATGTGTTTCGCTGCTCTAACATCCATGTCAGAGGTCAAAGTCTGGGGAAATAGAAGCTTAACTCATCGTAATACCTACGGCGAATCGGCGACATGGTACAGTCTGCAGGTGGCTAAGCTCACTGTGCCGCTGAGCTATAACTTCATCACCATGCTGCAGCCCACCATATACAAAAAGACCGCCTTCTTCGACTTTCTAGGCGTACTGATCAAACTCACCCCTATCGGTGAAGGGTTCTCCCAGTACTTTCCCGTATTCATCCTGATCCCTGTCTTCGCGACACTCTTCAACCTCTACGGTAAAGTCAAAAATATCCTTGGATTTGGTGTCCTTGACGATGAGAGTGAGGAGAATACGTCTGGCTCGGGCAGTGGCTGGCGAGAAGGGCGAGCCCTTATCGACCGAGAAACACAGGACCGTTCATCAAACCTAGGGGTGGTCTCTCACGGCGGATCTTTTAGAGATAGGTCATCTCTCGACGAAAGCGGAAATCATAATGAGGGCAGAGCCCCTCTATTGATGCCTCTCAGTGGTGCTTCTAGAAGCGCCAACCCGGCCTCAGCCGCCCGGCAACCAGTTGAGGAGGAGGACGATGGCCCGCGATACTTCTTCCAGGACCTTGGACAGCGGGTGAGAAATACATTTGACACTAGCGAAAGGCCGCAGTGGATACAAGAGATTGGAGATGCTTTCGCCAAGCCCAAGTGGATGGACAGCGACAATTCGGAAGGTGGTGACAGCTTGTTCAGTCGGATGTTTGGCGGGTCATCATCGTCAGATGGTCGTATAAGGCTATAACGATTTTAGTAGGGCTTTCCCGGAACTTTTCCCCCACTTGCATGTTAAGCGTGGAGTTCGGGATGACCATGGATACCCCCCGAGGGCTTTCACAAGCTACAACACTATTGCCAAACAAAATCAATATGAACAGACCTGTCGTGTGTAAATAGACAGCACGTGCGTCACGTGTTTGACTTCAAGGAGGATCCACAAATAGCAGAGACACGGACGCTAGGGCTTCAGGAACGGGCGGATCTTTTGGCTTTGGACATCTCAACTACATCTCCAAACACCTCGCCAGCAGGATTTCGTGCACGACTTTGTTGTCACTTACGGATATTATCACGACATGCTAAGTGCCGTCGAAACTCGTCGCCAGCCCTGTTGCTTACCTTCAACGATTTTGAGACAACCGACGGCCAAGGAGTGCTAACGACCTGCGTAGTATACCCTAAACCAGGTCTACGTAGGGCTCGCCATCGCATTACCATGTGCTTCATCTGCAGCACGGCCAATGAACCTTGTTCACTACGTCAACATATCGATGTGGAAGCCCCAAAGAAATGACTTGATCCACCATTAATATGGCAGGGCTCGTACTGCTCAAGGTATAGAAATATCAAACCACTCCCCTTCATCCTGTACATTCACACCTCACATCTCAGCATCTTCCATTTCCTTTATCCACAGGCTATTCACTCTTTCAAACCAAGCCCCGCGCCTTAGTCGTCAATCAGTCATCATGCAGTTCCTCTCAATCATCGCCGCCTCTGCGGCTCTCGTCAGCTCAGTCTCTGCTCTGGCTGCTCCTCTGGAGGCCGGTCAGCTTCAGCGACGTGAAGGTTTGTCAGATCCAACAGCATCGTCATGTTCAGAACCTGACACACCTCAAGTTTGCAACGGCACCATCACACTGGATCCTCGTACCCAGGAGACAACGGTGAAGCAGGGCCAGACTCTCACCACCATCGCTCGCGATTTCAACCGTGGCATCTGCGACATTGCAAAGGCCAACCAGATCACAAATCCTAACCTCATCGTCCTTGGTCAGAAGCTTACCATCCCTCCTCAAGTGTGCTACCCGGACAACACCTCCTGCCTGTCAACTCCGCCATCTACTGCCAGGGCCACCTGTGTCTTCGGCGGCCCTACTTTCTACTTGGCCAAGGACAGCGAGTCTTACGACACCATCGCCACATCGTTCAACCTCACCAACGCCGCCTTTGAAGCTGCGAACAAGGGTAAACACTCTGGATCCAAGTTCCTCAACGTTCCTGTGTGCCCAGAAAGCGTTTGCGTCATTGGACCATACACTATCCAGAGCGGTGACATCTTTTTCGACCTGGCCAGCAAATTCGGCACTACCTACGGCCAGATCATTGCCCTTAACCCGACCGTCGTCCCAGAGGCCCTCCAGGTCGGCACTGTCATCACTCTTCCTCGCATGTGCAGGAACGGTACGATTTACCTTGATTAGGTCCCGAAAGTTGTACATTTCGAGCATTTCATAGCGTCGTAGTAATCAGGTGTTGTCATTACATTAATGCTACTTTTCGATATCGCTCTTCTCCTGGGTCTCAGCCTCTGCAAGCTTTGGCTGTTCCTCAACGTAATCTCCAAATGCTCTCTTCTCCAAATCATCAGGGGTAATACCCATCCTGATCGCACGTCTCCTGAAAAACACTCTCTTGCACCACTTCCAGAACTCCACGCCCACAAAGAACAGAATCGCCTCGACGAACACGATACCCCACTCCCACGTGATCCCTTCATGCTTGAACACATCCCTGTTGATGACAGGAATATACAAGACCGGGAAAATTGTGATGAACCCAGCCAAAATCGACCAGAACAAGAACTTGTTCCTCCAAACATCAATCGCCCACTGAGTAAAGTACCTCTTACTGCCAGGCTGCATGCGGAAGAAACTCCGCCTCATATCCACCACCTCCCACGCCAAGAACAGGGAGAACCACGTCAGACTGACAAACGTCGTCGCTCTAGCCCTGAACACGGTGTCGCACTCGGGAGAGTAGGTGGCGTTACACTGGTCGCCGAACTGGCCGTCGCCCCAAGCGAACATGACCAGCAGGAACGAACTCAGACACAGCGCTGACATCCACAGGCCCATGGCGAGCATGTCGAACATGACTTCGAGGGTGAAGACGCCGCGCTTCAGGTTCTGCGGCGGTCGCTCGAGGATGTCCGGCGCGGCGACTTCCATGCCAAGACCCATGTCCGGCAGGCCCGAGGTGATCATGATGATCCACATGATTTCCACGGGGGCGAGGGGGAAGACGCTGAGGCCCGAGGGGTCCTTGAACGCCAGGCCGATGAGTAAGGTGCATGCCTGAGCGATGTTCTGCGCGAGGAGATGCAGGATGAATTTCTGGATGTTGTCGAACATGCGACGACCTTCTTCGATGGCGTTGAGGATCGAGGCAAAGTTGTCGTCTGTGAGAACAATGTCCGAGGCGTCCTTGGCTACGTCGGACCCCGCTTGGCCCATGGCGATGCCGACGTCGGCAATCTTGAGCGAGGGCGAGTCGTTGACCCCGTCGCCTGTCATGCCCATGAAGGCTTTGCGGCGGCGGAGTGCCTCGATCATGCGGACCTTGGTGGTGGGGGCGCATCGGGCGATGACGAGCGGGAGGATGGGTAGGTCGTCGATGTCGTTGTCCGACAAGGAGTCGAACTCCTTGGCTGTCATTATCATGCTCTTTGCAACCGGAGCTGACACGTGCGTCATGTCCGGGAGTATTCCGACTTGCTGGGCGATGGCTTTGGCGGTGCCGGGGTGATCACCGGTAAGCATGCGGACCTTGATGCCGGCACGGTGGCAATTCTTGACTGCTTCGGCGGACTCGGGACGGGGCGGATCATAGAGACCGATCAGACCGCGGAAGATGAGGTCCTTCTCGATATGCTCGCGGGGGGGAGGGGCATCGCGGGAGGCACGGCGGCCCTTGGACGGGTCGTGAATACGAGAGGCGAGGGCGAGGACGCGAAGACCCTGTGAAGCAAGGGCCTCCATGGACTCCAAGATAAGCTTCTCATGCTTGTCCTCAAAAGGAACGATTTGAGGGTTGCTGACATCCCAGTTGATGTGCGTGCAGGACTCGAGGACACGCTCGACGGCCCCCTTTGTGTAGACCGTCTGTTCACCAGTAGCGGTCTGCTCGAAGATGACGGACATCTTCTTGACGCTGGAGTCGAAAGGATATTCGCTAACTTGCTTGTACTTCGGTGCTTCGCCAGACTGAAAGCGAGAGCGATTGTAGTCGAATCGGGAGGCGAAGACCTGCAGGGCAATTTCGGTGGGGTCACCTCGTGCATGCCAGATGCCCTCTTTATCCTTGTGGACCGTGGCCAGATTGGCAAGTGAGGCGACGTAGAGGAAGTCCTGCAAGTATTGGCTGTTCTCTATAGCTTGCTTGTAATCAGCACGGTCAGCATCGCCCTCGCCAAACTCAGTCGGAGGCCCCTGTGCGTAGTACAGGTCACCCAAGGTCGGGTTGAAAGGCTCGTTGGAGGCGCCGATGCGGTACGTTCCTGAAGCTGGAATCCAGCAGGCTTTTGCGACCATGCGTCCTTGCGTGAGCGTACCGGTTTTATCAGAGCAAATGTCCGTGACACCACCCAGAGCCTCCAAGGCGTTCATCTTGCGAACGATGACGTGTCGCTGGACCATATGTTTCGTGCCTACGGCCATTGTGATGGTAAGAACCACGATGAGCGAGGCGGGTAACATGGACAGACCAGTCGCGACAGCATAGATGATGACTTCGGTATTGTTGGAGAAGTTATTGGCCGCCAGAACGATGATTGCACAGATAATAGCGATACCGAAGAGCAGAAGCGCAAGTCGTGAGAGCTTCTTCTGGAGTGGTGTACCAACGTTCACTCCAAGGAATCGTCCGACAGCGTCAGCACCAGTCATGGCCCACGACTGAGGGTAGCGTAGAGGATGGGCAGTACCATCCTCACGGCGCTTGATTGGTCGGCGTTTGCTGTCCTTCTTTCGGAGTGCCGCAGCAATCATGCCGATCTCAGTCTGCATGCCTGTTGCAATAACGACTCCTCGACCTCTGCCTTTTGTGACGGTCGAAGAAGCGAAAGCAACGTTGATCCTGTCTCCGGGTCCAGTGTCGATTTCAAAGGTGACTTCCTCATCTTTGGCGACCGGCAGTGATTCGCCAGTAAGCAGAGCCTCGTCGGTCTCGAGATTGATAGATTCAAGGAGACGAATATCTGCTGGAACCGTGTCGCCTAACTTCAACTCGACAACGTCTCCAGGCACGATTTCTCCTGCCGGAAGCACTGCAGTGTTGCCGTCTCTGACAACATTGGCAGTGGGAGAGCTGAGGGACGCAAGTGACGCCATTGTCTTTTCTGCGTTGTATTCTTGGTAGAAGCCAACGACGATGTTCAGGCCGATTACAAATGCCACGACACCGCCTTCGATCCAAGATCGGATAGCGAGGGACACAATCATGGCCATGACAAGGACCAGCATCATGGCGTTGGCAACCTGTCGAATGAGGATCTTGACAGGCTGCACTCCGGGCCCGTCGTCGAACTGGTTGCGGCCATATTTGGCGAGTCTTTGATGTGCTTCGGTGCTGGACAAGCCATCGTCCGGGCTTGTTTGGAGGCTTTCAACTACCTGGTCACGAGTCAAGGCGTGAGCAGGCTCAAGAAGCATAGAGATATGGGAGGAAGTGCTCCTGCTGGGGGATGGTGAAGGAGCCATGTCGCAGAGGGAAGCAGATCTGCCATGCAAATATAGTGGGAATCTTGAAATGATGTATGAATCAGATCGATTCGAGGAAGTGAAAGCAGAGCAACGAGAAGACTCTCACGTAGATATGATTTGGATACAACGGTACGTTAAGAATGACCATATGGGGGGGAAAGCAATACTTATCTAACAATTCCACACCCCCAAGATCCATGGCCGTAAAGTCTGAGCTGATACTGCGGCCTGGGCAATATTAAGTTACTGATGCGATAGTGCTGTCTCAGCCAATAGCATCGAGCGGAAGGAGAGGGTTGAGAGCAGAGCCAAGTCACGGGACGCTTAGAGCGGTGTTGACGAAGACGGCGGACGGCTGGGGACGGAGGTGGACCTTGGCTCCTTGGGTGTGAATGAAGCTCGAGGCTCGTACCAAGCGGTAGGATGCAAGGTTGGTACGTCATGCCATGGCTCTTGCGTCTGGGCAGTGTTTTCCAGAAGTCTTCCATGTTCCTTGTCCGATTGCAGATCCTTTGAGCAGAAGGTGCGTGTGGTAGTCGAGTGCCGTGCTCGATGATAAGATCATTGCAATGGACAGGAAAGGTCGTGGAATGAAGCACAGAGGATGTGGCATTCCGTTCAATTGGCTGATTGAGGTGATGACGCGGGGACTCACCCAGTTCCCAACCGTGATGAGGCCAGGCCAGCACGGCCTGAAGGTTCCTCTGGTTCAAGGGCAGCCGCGTCTCCAGACTCCATCCAGAGTTTGGGGCCATCACCATCCCTCCTCCTTCAACAACCGAGCCCTTGGCGCCGACGCAAACGGCAAATGTCTGCCGGGGAACCCTGATCGGAAGCGATTGGGGACGAAGGAAAGAAATGCTTACCAAGGAATGATTTGATGGCACAGAAAAGTCTGGCAAAGATGTTCAATTCTCGACACATGACCCAGGCTTCTTTTCAACAGGACCAAGCTCAAGAGCCACAGTCAAAGAAAAGAAAACGCCATCGCGAGACGCTTTCATGCCTGCAATGCCGCGCTAGAAAAGTGAGCTGTAACAGAGAGCGTCCATGCTCCAGCTGCGTACGCCATAAACGCGTGGAGGATTGTATATACGCCGCCGACGATGGCTTATCAATACCGCCGCCCCAAGGCCAAGCGCCTGTGCGGGGAGGTGGTGGAAATGCACCGGACGCCGTAGAAGCGAGGATCTCTCAAATCGAGCGGGCTCTTTCCAGATCGGTGACACCTGCCAACCGCATCCTCCCACTTCCACCACAGAGGTCGAAGTCTGTGGACGTTAGTCAGAGGCACAATTGTTCGACAAAGTCACTCCCCGTACAAAACAATGTCTTATCGAGGGGCAGATTGGCAAGGAAGCCAAATGGCCTCACCTACTATGTCGGTGCATCGGCCTGGTCAATATGCGTTCCTTTCAATGTCTTTAACGATGTGCAAGTAACATGCAAAATACAGAGTCAATGGAAGAAGCTCTTCGATATCACCTCGTCGTTCGGTGTAAAGGCACACGACACCATCCTGAACTTCAAGGCACTGGACAGCTCCTCGCCGCTACTGGACATTGTCCCGACCGACAATGAATGTCGTATTCTTGTTAACAGATTTCTAGGAAGTGTCAACGTATTGGCACCCATGGTCGATCGAATGGTTTTTGAGGACGAACTACATGCTTTCCTCCTCGATAGAGAGGCCGTCTCGAAACCGTGGCTTGCCCTTCTGGTCGCCATCCTCGCTATTGGATATGCGACTCCGGTGTTGCCGCTGGCTGACGGCGGCTATGCTTTGAAGAGAGAAAAGGCCGAACGACTTGCCTCACTCGCTCAACAACATGCTTTTGCTGCATCTGCGATTTCGCATCGGTCACCACTGGCAACATTCCAAACGTTGCTGGCCCTCACCATGTTCAAAGTCCTATCCTTTGGCTGGATTGATGGCAACAGTGGTATCAGCGGTATCTTGGCACTCGCACAGAGGTTGGTTTTCTGCCTCGGTTTGCATCGAGATCCGGCCATGGCGCTTCAAGAGATGTCAGATGACGAAGCAGAGATTCGCCGAACAGTAAGTCCACTTCTTCCTCCCGCCTCTCGATGCTATTTTGGTGGCCTATAGATCACCCTGTCTGTGCCTTTGGTTCAGCTGCTTATCCAACATTAGGTCTTTGTCACGTATCTTCGACTGGAGTACTTACATTCGCTTGAGACTGGCATGCCCTTCTTATTTCGAAGTTCAGACTTTGATGTCAATACCGATTTTCGACCGGGTGGCAGCAAACAAGACCATCAGGCGGACTTTATGCAGATGCTGCCGATCCTCTCTAAAGTTCTCCAGCTGACGCACACCAGTCGATCTGGAGTTCCTGAACAAGAGATGAAAGACCTGCTAGAGTCGCTGCAGCTTGGGAGTGCGGCGATACAGGTTTCAAAGTATACCGAAACGGACTCGAGCCAGCAATTGCTCGCTAAAATGCAGACGACTGTCAATGCATTATGCTTCTACCGAACGCATGTCGCGCTATTGGCGTTGCTTCTTGAGCAGAGCGACTCCAACCTACGTTCCAGGTTGACTAACGATATGGTTACCCCGGCTCTTGCGATACTCGACTCGTTCAACTCTCTGTGCGCGACAATCGAGACTACCGCTTCGCCGGAGTCGGTCAAAGGGTGGCAAGTCTTGGTGATGTCCACCGTTCGCATTCCAGTATACAATGCCACTGGCTATCTCCTGAGTTTTTTGCAAAGGTCACTTGTCGATCCAAGTCTCTTGGCTCTTCGTGGACGCTCGCCCGCTGCTCTAGACTCTTCTCACATCTTCCGCAAGATTCGCATGGCCCTGAAAACCGCACGTTGCACGCTGGATATCAGTATTCATTGCGTCAAAGAGAATGTTGCATACGCATCATTCCTGCGTGCAGTGGAAGAGCGCTATCGCGTGTTCGTAGAGACGGGTGTGGCTGATGTCGATCTCACCAGTGCGGAAGGTCGCTGGGTGCTGGACAGCTTTGCAGAGGCCATGGATGAAATGCTCGACATGGCTAGCAAAGCCATACAAAGCAGCGCAGATGTGCCACGACCGGAGGAGGTTGGGCTAAACAATTTTGCAGATCTTCCCAGCGGCAACCAATTCACGATGATGGAGAATTGGGATTGGCTTTGGGAATCTCTTGATTCGGACAGCTTATGGCCAGCTCTGGAATCCCAGCCATTGAATTAATATGCCATAATAAACACGGCAGCCACGAGCGGAGGAACGGAGTCACGAACGATAATCTTATCGAGGGATGATTTTTATTGTTGTGGGGTTGGGCTGCCTAAGTTCCAAGAGCTGGAGATGTCTACATACTTGAATTGACTATCATCACTGTTTTGTGAGCACTACACATTGAGGACATGATTGAGAGCAATAGAAGAAGACATCAACCAATTCCATTCATGATAAATTGAGGTCGTAGTGACCGGAGGAGGAGTCGTGGGTATCGACCCTGTTGAAGGCCAAGCAATTCTTGGCAGGATTGGCGGCATCTCGGACTTATGGACATTTTTCCTCCGCCAATCTCAAGCTCGGTGATAGACGCAGCAGAAAATGTCCGATATCTCGGCCGAACAGCCCCAATAGGCAATATCTCCGCGCAATCCGCTGCATACCGCTATCTCCGAACTTGACGACAGCGATACTCGCAAACAAGAACCGTTCCCATCGCGCAATGAGTGAAGTACTTATACTCCGCAGTAGTAAGTTTACATGCTGTTTCGTGTGAAATTGGATTTCTAGTCTACCGTGAATCTGCTATATTTGCCAATACACCACTATAAGCGACTACACAGACGACCAGAGCCACACTATTAGCGTAGCCGCAATGAGCTCCGAGTCCTCGCAACAACCTCCCCAAGATGCGGAAAAAGCCATGAGCACCGTTGCTGCAGAAGAACCAAAAGCTCTACCACCACACATGGACGTGCCTGATGGCGGCACAAGGGCATGGCTTGTTGTGTTGGGTGCCATGATTATCAATGGCTGCTCTTTTGGCTATTCCTCGAGTTTTGGTGTATATCAAGCCTACTACCAGCGTAACCAGCTTGTCGACAAGACAGCTTCCGACATTGCCTGGATTGGATCGCTTCAGCTCTTTTTCATGTTCGGCGGTGGGTTCTTTGCCGGAGCACTCTTCGATCGGTATGGCGCTCGACGCATCATGGTACCCGCCTCCTTCGCCTATGTCCTCGCCATCATCTTCACCAGTCTCTGCAAGGAATACTACCAATTCATCCTTGCCCAAGGCATCTTTGGTGGCTTTGCCAATGGCTTCCTCTTCTCCCCTGCTATCGCTGTAGTGGGTCACTACTTTGCCAAAAAGCGTGGTGCAGCCATGGGTCTGGTAGCTGTCGGCTCCTCGGTCGGTGGCGTCCTCATCCCCATTGTCCTCGAACAAGCCTTCAAGTCCCACGTCGGCTTTGGCTGGGGTGTCCGCGGCGTCGGTCTTGTCATGGCTTTCCTACTGGCCATTGCCTGTATTCTGATCAAGGAGCGTCTTCCGCCTCGATCGGGCCGCTTGTTCGCTCCAGAGGCCTTCACGAAAGGCCCCTACACGTTGGTCGTCACGGGCGTCTTCTTCCTCATTTGGGGCGTGTTCGTCGTCTACTTCTACCTCTCACTCTACGCCATCACCAAGATCCACCTCGATACCAGTCTGGCCTTCTACCTCCTATCCATCATCAACGGCGCTTCGCTGGTCGGCCGTATGGTGTTTGGCATTCTCGCCGACAAGACAGGCTGGCTCACAACGCTCTCACTCGTGGCGTTTGCGAACGCGATACTCATGTTCTGCTGGACAGTCACCACCACCCAACCTGGCTTGATCGGTTGGTCGGTCGTCTTCGGCTTCGCGTCGGGCGGTATCTTCGCCCTCTTCCCCGCTGCATTCGCCGCCGTGGTGCCGGACCCGCGCTCCATGGGCGTCTACATGGGTCAGGCTATGGCGGTGCTTGGTTTCTCCGGTCTGACGGGTGGGCCCATCGCTGGGGCCCTGGTGACAAAGTACGGCTTCTTCGCCGGGTCGGCATTTGGCGGTGCGAGTCTGATCGCTGGCGCGATTTTCATTGGGGCTGCGAGGTTCGTGCAGCAGCCGAAATTGTCGATCAAGGCGTGATGGCATTGTACTGGCTGTGAGATGAATACACGACCGGAAAAAAAAAAGAGACGGGCGGCAGGATGAAATGCAATGTATATCGGGGAGCAGCGATGCCACTAATCCTTGGTCCTTATGTATAGGTTTACAGTAATGACACTCCGCTTTTGAGCAGCCATCCCACACACCATCTTTTGTTGCCCTGCATCTGATTCAAGAATCGGCGTGCCTTACCGGGACCTATCTGAAATTTGAGCTCCATCCCAACATGGCTTCACACCTTCCGCATACATACGATCCCTAAGTGACCATCGTCTCAGCACTCCCGACAGGTCTCGCGGCCAACGTCAACAGTCCCTCAGCCACCCCCTTCCTCGCGGCCTCACTGCTCACATTCTTCCCCGCCAGATATCCCAGCCAAATAAGCCTACTCACCCTCCCGTCCTCCGCGCGTCCAAGCTTTTCCTGAACTCCACCGGCCTTTGGATCCTCAAAGTAGATATCCAGCCCACCCTTTGCGTCCCTGACCAGCGTCACCACCGACCCCTTCGCCGTCTTCCCTCCGCCCTGGAAAATGTCCTTGAATCGCTTGACCGCATCCCCGAACGCTTCGGAATCGTAGTCCGTCCCCACAGGTTCCGTGGCTTTTGACTGCACCGCGGCCTGCGCGGCTTGGGTGCCCTTCTTGATGCCCGTGATCCACCCGTCGCGTAGATGGGCGAAGTCAGTGTTGCGGGTAGGCGAGATGCGCCATGCGGATTTGAGTTCCGCGCTGGAGAGGAGGGCGTGCCAGATGTCGGTACTTTCGACGGGGTCGAGGAGGGCGTTGCGCAATTGCTCTTTCTCCGAGGGGACGAGGGTAGAGGCGGAGGGGTTGATGTGGTGAATCAATCGCGCTTGAAGGGTGGAGAGATCGGCTGTGCGGATGTACAGACCCATCACGTAGACTTGGATGGAGAGGAAGGAGACGGTGCGAATGCCTAGGCCGACGAGGGTGTACTCTTCGTCGTTGCGCAGGTTGCCCGGGTTGGAAGGGGTGTTGGGTTGAGCTGCGCCAGGAGAGGAGGTTGGTAGGAAGATGGTCTTGGGAAAGTAGGGAACGCTGGAAGTGCCAGTCTCGACGAGATCGATGTCCTGTGGCCCTTCTGCCACGATGCGCTTGGATTCACCAGCACCGATTGTGTGGACCGGGAGGCCCTGGAACTTTGCGTTGCTCTCATTCGAGCTGTCGAGCTGGATAGATCGCTTGCGATTCTCTTTTCCCATCTCTTTGAGGACCTGGTACGCGACCACGCCTGTCCCGAGGACGCTGAAAAAGAGGCCGTACGAGGCATATCGTATTCTCCGGAGTTTGCGTTGGCGTTCCTGCTCTTGGCCGATGGCTTCGTCTTTGATATATGGGTCGCTCGATGTCTGCTCAGCGCTATCTAGTACATTGGTGGAAGTGGTAGCGGAGCGGACTCCGGGCTGGCTGTATCGGGAGGAATTCCTGCAGCCCATTCGAGATGTTCGCACGGGAACGCTTCGTGGCTGAAGGTGCCGCCATCTCGGTGAGAGTAGACGCATTGCTGGGCGCGACATGACGGGAGAAATTTGTTTCGCACGTCAAGGTCGAGAATATCGTGCTGTGCAAAACCACCATCAAATCTTGCAACAAGGAACAGAGGTCCAAGAATGATGACGGAGGGATGAAGCTTCGAGGTACCTGACTGAGCGGAGGGCAGGTTTACGCGAAGTCCACATCGCCGCCGAGGAATCGCGATATCAGGCTTCGACCAGCGGGCATGTCCTCAAAACGGAACGCGTCCAATGCCGGACTGGAGAGTCGGAACCATAAAAGAAAACCACACAGAAGGAGCTACTTTCCATCGTGCCAAGAATGCCGTCTACGCAAGACGAAATGTGAAACCAGCAATGGCAAGGATCCTTGCAGAAATTGCGTGGAAAGAGGCCTAGGTTCGTCTTCTTCTCTACCGTTCCTGGATACCGTTCGCTCTTGGGACGGACTGCGAGACACGGCTGACAGAACTGATAGAGTGCAACTATGCACCTTCGACGAGGACAACGTTGCCTCCTACGGTCCGTATCCGAGCCCTAGAGGAAACGCTTCGACATGTTCGCTCAGCGCTCCTTGCATCCCAACAGCCAGACGCTCAAGGGCTTGATCCCAAACAGCTCGATGCTCTGCTCGAGCGGCTAGATCCATCCAACATTGGGGATGAACATCTGGCTCAACCTGGGTCAGCCAGAGGCGCAGATGAGCAACGACAGCAACAAAACCAGCCGTCACAGGCAAGCCCGGCTTCGGCAGACGGTACACAGAGCTCTCAAAGTCAAAACATCACTGGATCGCACATCTTCTTTGGACCAAATTCTGGCCACGCAATCATCTGCCGAACGAGCAAGTCATTCCAACAACTGCCACAACCTGACGAGAGAACAGCTCGGTTGCGATCAGCTGTGGCGGACCTCTTCTGCCCTGAAACACCATTCCAGAGCAGATACTTCAGCAGAGGTCAGAACGTACCGCTACCTTCCGAGGCAGATCTCATTCATCTGTACAGACACTGCTTTGAGGAACATCTGCTCTTATTTCAGGTTGTAGTTGAGCCTGAACTCACACATCTACTGGGCAAGTTATCTGAACATACTCTTTCAAATTCGGATAAAGCCCTCTTGCATGGTATTTTAGCTCTTGGCTATGCTCGAGGTCGACAGAGGCATGCGGAATTGGGTTGTACTGCCAGCCTGAGTGTAGCGTGAGTATCCTTCATGACTTCTAGAATTGGTCGCTGACCAAGCAATAATAGAGCTCAGCACTTCAATGCTGCCCAATCTCTACTCAATGTAGCGCGATGCGAGTCAGTATCATCTTTACAGGCCGTACTTTGCATGATTGTCTACCTCACCTCTATCTCGGACATCATTTCCGCCCATACTTTCAGCTCCATCTCGTGCTCATGGATTATGCAGCTCGGTCTGCATCGTCTTCAGCATGAATCCAAGTCCAATGAACTGCTCCCGTCGCATAGAAGTAAAGATCTTCTGATTGTGGCATCGAAGCTGCACCTCCACCTCACATCAATACTTGACCTGCCACAAGCTCTACAGCGGAAGCAGGTGGATCCAGATATCTGGGCATCGGTACAAAGTCGGTATGACTCCCATCTGGCGACTGAAATGGATCGGTCATCTCCTTCCTCTTGCCACTTCCTGCTTCTCGAAGTCACGAAGGAGGGGCTGGAGAAGACCTTTACTCATTCTGAAAGTGATATGACTATCTCAACGGACGAAGCAAAGGAAGACATCGATCTAAGTCAGCTCGGGAGTGTCGAGGCTCGCTTGCAAGAGCTGATTGAGAGATCATCGGCGAGCACGGCGAAGATCTCCAACTCAAAAATGGCTGCTGGGTAAGCTCTATACAAGACGTCGAAGCTTCAGACTGACGCAGTGTTAGCGCGAAAGCGGAACTCGAGATGACGACCTACTCATGCCAGCTCATGCTCTACATGCCATTCATGCACCACGCTGTAGCCATGGCTAATGGCTCCCCAGTCAGCCGGACCAGATCACAAAGAGTTCTTACTTGCATCAAAGTTGCTTCGAAAACCATTGGCTTCTGCGAGTCGCAGGTAAAGACCAAAATGCTAGAACCCTCCTCGTGGTTCCAGACCTACACCCTCTTCCTCGCCATCCTCACTCTAGTCTTCCTCATCGCCTCCCATAAGGGGACTACACATCCGAGCGAAGCCTGGAAGAAAGGCGAGCAGGGCATCCGTCTCCTCGCATCCATGAGGTGCCATGATAACGGTGCTGTGAAATGCCTGAGGGCTCTCAGGGCTATCATCGATCAGCTGTCACACACCGTTGAGTTCGATATTGACAATATCGAGAAGACTACCCCACCGTTGTGCGAGAGTTCGGGCCGTCGGGGCTCGTCTGCGCCATCTGGGAACGGACCCAGTCCCCACAACAGAGACGCAAGGATGGCTGTCAGCTCGGTGATGCAGAGGGACCAGTCGGCAGCAGACAGAATGCTGGCAGAGGCTAATGACTTTGTGCTTTTTGGGAATAACGACGGATTTGGGGCCACATAGAGCTCGGGCAACTTCCATTCAGGGTGGGTTCGTGTCATTCACAGTAGCGGGAGACATTCCGTCCACAGTCGGAGAGCAGATCAAGTTTGTGTACCAAAGCAGATTACCGATTGATATTGTTATTGAAGTCTCGCTTGAGCCCTACGTCATCGTTCTACCACAAAAGTCCCTCCTTCGTCTCTTTGTACGCCGCTGATTGTGGACAAGTACTCGTTCCAAAGTCAGGTGTATACACACCCTCACCGTCACATCCGGTGACTCAAAATTCGCTAAGCCGACCGACCCAGTTGACGCCACCCTGTTCGAGCCGGAAGATGACATTTCATCTAATGGTAGTATGGTGAAAGGGTCGTAGAGTGACACTGCATCATGGCAATAGATGCGAGCGAGGACATGCTGTGAAGAGAGTATTTGGCTCTGAAGTGATGCGTCGTAGCTTTGTACGACATTTCGCTGGACGTCTCCCGAGATTTTGCCCTCAATCCAGACGCGTCATGGCTCGAGAGAAGAAGAATGCGATCGAGAGGGTTGAGACTGAGGAGTAGGATATGGATCGGATGATGTAGGTTAGTGATGAGAACGCTGGTGGACAGAGTGGCAAACGTCTTCACATCTTCGCTTCTTCCGTGCGGCGATCACATCATGATACACGCGCAGCATGAATATCAGAGAACGACTGCATTCATAGGGTATACCGCTAACCTCGAATCCGAACAACCCCCGATCCCCAACGGCATCACATCCTGATCTTTCGTATCTCTGCTAATGCAGGAACGTCTCGCATATCACGCCTCCACCATCCTCTTCCCATCAGGCCCCTCCCTCCACTGGGAAGTCTACTTCCCCCTTTTCACTATCCCATTCGTCTCGCTTCCCTTCTCCAGATCCCCCTTCCTGCACTCGGGACAATACCACTTTGCCAATCGAGGGGGCATCTCCTGCAACTCGACACACTCGAGGTGGAACCACTCAATCGGGCAATTATTGTCCTCACACGCCACCATGATACCGTAACTCACGTCCCCGCAGAGACAGTAGCGCGGCTCGTCGGGATCCATCTCCTCTTGCGCCTCTGCTTCTTCCTCCTTGATCGTCCCGGCTGGTACGGAGTCGGATTTGCGTCCGCGTTTCTTGGGCGCTGCTTTGCGTTTCCCGACGGCGCTCTTGGCGCGGCCGTCTTCGTCTGCGGTGATGAGACCGGGGGCAGGGCGTTTACGTCGTGCGCGCCCGGAGGTTTCGGGACGGGGCTCGTCTCTCGATGGGCGGGAGTCGACGCTACCGGCTCGGTTGGCGCCGGGGAGAGAGACGTTGCTGCCGCGGCGGAGAGCCAGGCGACGGTTCGGGGGCTCAGCGGAAGCGGCTTTGCTACGTTTGAGGGTTATTTTGTGATTCGGTCTCTGGGCCTCGGGTGGCGGAACCGTTGTGGCTGTATCAGGGGCGATAGACACGTTGCGACTGCGAGCCTTGGGCGAGCGACCTTCGACCTTGGGTTGCAACGGGGAGCGGGGCGCGGCCGAAGAGGGGCCAGCACTTGTAGGGGCGGGTATAGTGAGTTTGATCTTTTTCGGCTGATGAGCTGTGTCTGGTGAAGCGGTCTTTGGTGCTTTGATCGGATTGGAAGGAGTGGTGTCTCGCTTGCGCTTCTTCGAAGTTGTAGGTGGCTTAAGAGACGCTTTGGTCTCCTCACCTGCCTCCTTGTTTGCTGCTACCGGAGCTGCGGCAGTTGCCTCTGCTGCGTTCTGCTCGGCACTCAATTGTGCTTGTATTGCTTGCTCCTCCAGCATTTTCTCTCTTTTGCGTTTCTTTGCCTCATTCAAGCGCATTCCACGATTCATTAGTTCGTCTTCAGCGCCACCATCCAACTCCGGCACAATCATGTCATTGATCTCTTGACGCTCTTCGCCCGACATTATCGCTCGAGTAGGATCTGACCAAGAAGGCCCGTATTCATCGATGAAAGGCTCTCCGGTATCCTCGGCTCGTCTACGAGCGACCTCCATAGCCTGTTGTCCGCGTCCCAAGATCTTCAATTCGCGATTGCGCATGGCGGGCGAAGGCAGCCATATAGCGTTCTTTTTCATACGCTTGCGTAATTTGGCAAGCTCGTACTCTGTGATTCGTTTCCAAGGCAGCCATTTGCTCCCCGGGACTGCATCGCCAGGTGGGGGCACGAGAGCCAGCAAAGCATTCGAAGTGCTGATACCGGCCACAGATGAGTGTACATTTGTGCCGGGCTGACCTGGCGTTCTGACTCTGGGTGGCTTGGGTGTGACAGTCTTGTCCTTTTCCTTCTTGTCCTTCGGCTCTTTCGGTGGTTTCGGTGTCCTGGCTCTTCCGACACTCTTCTGCCTCTTCCTTTCGGCTGGTGGTGACGAAGGTGGGATCGAGTCGACTTCAGAAGGCTCGCTCGGTGGAGGCGAGTCTGGATTCGGCGGTGGCAGCACCTCTCCTGGGACCATAATCTTTCTCCCCCGAACCCTGGGTGCCGATCCTACTCGATGCGCCGCTCGCTTTTCTGCTATGGGTTGTGACTTTTTCATTTGAGGCGAAGAGACTGGCTCTGGTGTTGGATCCCTGGAAGGTGGCATCGGCATAGTCTTAAGTTTCCGAGCGATCACGTCGAGTCGTATCGCGTCTTTGTTAACCATCTCGGCGATCCTGGCGCTCTCCGCGGCAGCCATGCGCCTGGCCTTTTCCAATCGTGCATATGTCTGACTAACATCTCTTCGCAATACCGCTGCATCTGGAGCACTGGCTCTGTCCTTCAGAGTTGGCAATGTACTATATGTAGTCAAAAGTTCGTGAATGCGCTGCTGCGAGTCTGAGGCTATCTTGTCTTGCTCGCCGATTAAAGTCATGGACCGTATGACAGCTGAAGGAAGGTGCTCCGTATACGCGAGGAAGTCTGTGAGGGTAGCGGACACATCGGGATCAATCTGAGCAGGCTGGCTCATTGTACGTAGGTCGGGCATTGTGATCGATACGTGCTGGGGCAGCATATCGCTAGACATCTTGGGATTCCACTGATAAAGTGACCGCGACCGGAGTGATGTAGAAAGAGCGTGTTTCGCGGTCGCGTAGACCGTCTCCAGGACGGACTTCACATCAGCATGTGGAGAGTCAATTTGATCGTGAGTTGCGAACGCGACAAAGGTGATGTTGTTGAAGCTGCAGTAGCCGTGTCATCGACCGAACTCGGCGTCTGTCTATCGCCGAATTATCTCCGGCGCATGTCTAACAACACTCACGTGATGTGATGTGCTCTTCGCAACTTAACTTGACTACGTCACATGACGTGAAGATCACAGCACATGCCTTTGTGCGTAGAGGGATGAGCACGACTTTAATGCCATGTGCCGGGAGCTGACACCAAGGGACCTGAAGCTATGGAGGCTGCCATCAGATGGGCTCCTTCACCAGCGGAGAATGCTCAGAGATATCTGATCGTTGATGTCGCCGGCAACTCAATCACATTGAACGAATCGCGCGCCGACAACTCGGGTGAGCTGCAGAGCGAACGTATCGCAAGATACGACAAAGTCCCAAATTTCACGGCTTTCGACTGGTCGAGAGCGGATACCTCCCTCCTTGCACTCGGCCTGTCCTCTGGTGAATCGTCGCTGGTCAAGATTGATTCAGAACAGCGCAGTATCCAACCGATCCTCACATTACCACGAGGAACACAGAGAAAGTGCAATTCCATCTCTTTCAATCCGGATAAACTTCTAGCAGTTGGCCTCGATAGGGTTAGAAATGATCACTGTTTGAACATTTACGATGTTCATGGTGGCAAGGAGCCGTACAGTAAACTTTGTATCGGTGAGGCGGTCAGCTCGGTCCGCTTCTTCCCAAGCAGACCTCAGGAGATCGTCGCAGCAGTCGCAAGACAAACATTACGACTGTACGATCTGCGAGATCCCTCTTTCGGGACCGGCAGCACCGGATCGTCGGTCTACACCAGGCAAGTCAATAACATCGCAATCGATCCCTTAGACGATAACTACTTCGCCTCGAGCGGCTCTACTGGAGATCCAACCATAAGCATATGGGACCGGAGATGGCTGGCCAAGTCGAACATGGCGACTGCCGATGGGGCAGGGAGTCCTTCGGTCTTAGATCTTCGTCCTGCGACAGATAACTCTCAGACCAGCACAGTATGGAGTATCCGATTTTCCGGGCTCAAGCGAGGCAGATTTGCAATTATGGCAAGCACCGGGGCAGTTAGGTTGTTTGATCTATCGTCACATTCGATGACCGTAAGGCCTCGAGTTCCACCATCAGCGAACTATTATGGTGGTAATGCTTGGAATGGACCGCAGTATGTCTCGAAGACCCATGATCTACAATATCCGTTCTACGACAAATTGCATGGCCACGATGAGAGCACAAGATTTATTGCTTTCGACTGGATCTCTGAAGGGCCCGCCGAGGGACAGTCGTTGATGGCACTTCGATTGACTCGAGAGGTGAACTTATTGCATGCACCGAACCCGCAATTCGTCAAAGTCACAGCTCGCGATGAAATGGCTCTTGCGCAAGATGGACTGAGAGTGATCGCACCGCGGCTAGAGTATCAACAGACCGCAGATGATGCTCTCGAGATTAGGAAGCGTATGGATGGCCGGATCCGACCTGCCCGTCAATCCGTTTCTGGCCAACGCGGTCGAAGGTCTCTAGACATGAGACCTCTCAATGCTCAGACCCTAGAGACCCTCCAAGAACCCAACTTGACTTTGCAACGGACGCAATCCTGGATTCAGGGTGGACCACCGCACCTAATATCGCCAGTACTGAAGACTCACGAATTCCCCGACGCTCTGGCACTCATCAATGTCCACAAGCGGCGATGTATGGAAGGCTACAGACTGGACTGCGCACGAAATAGACTAATCGTCAAAGATGACCCTGAGTTGGAGAGGATGTGGGGAGTCATCAACAGGTTTGAAAGCTTGGGTGCCAGTGGAGGCATGACTTCCGAGACAATGGACTTAAGTTTCTTCGGAGTATCTGGTATCTGGCGAGGCAATTTGGGGGACAGCAAGAACCGTATGCTGCCAGGAAAGATGTTTTCGTCGTCCGCTTTCGATGAAGGGACAGAATATATCGTCAAGCTCCACGGTATGGCATTACTTGATCATCTGGATTCCACGACTTATTGGAGGCGAATGCTTGGACTCGAGCTGTGCGGGTGGTGTTTTTCTCCACAAGCAGTCGAGAGTAAATGTGGGACTTTGCTGGAGCAGCGGTCCTTCTACCGAGCCGTGGCGCTAGCAGTCTACCAAGGTCACCCCGAGCTTGCTCTGAATATGCTGCGAAACCTTACCAGACGCAATCTGATCCAAGACAAGGGCGTTGGAGCTCTCTTAGCAGCTGGAGAACTGAATGATCAGCAGAAAGAGATGTGTGGCTGGATGGAAGAAGATGCCACTGATCCTTACCTCAAATCGATACTCCGCTACGTCGGTACCAAAGATTGGTACTCTGTGGCTGAGATGCCCTCCTTGATTCTTTCGGACCGAGTGTCCATCGCTCTACGCTATCTTGACAACGACTCACTCACCGACTTCCTTACGAAAGCGACCGAATTCTGCATCGCACAAGGTTATTTGCCCGGTGTCCTACTCACTGGTCTCACCGAAACGGCCATGCCGCTCTTCCAGACCTATCTGGCCCGCAGCTCCGACATCCAGACCTGCGTCCTGGCCACAGCATTCACCAACCCTCTGTATGTCTCTGACTTCCGCTGGTCACTCTGGAAAGAGACCTACTTCGATCTGCTACAGTCGTGGCGACTCTTCATCGAGCGCACCAAGTTCTCGGTCGAGCACGCCAAGCGATCTGTCCGTCGTGATGGGACAAAGCTCATCACCGCACCACCACGACAAATCAGTTTGCGTTGCGCACATTGCAACGGCAGCCTGGCGCGGCCTGCGGACGAGACGCATTCGAAAGCAAAGATGAGCTTCGACTCTCCCGTCAGCGGCAACAAAGCCACCTCCGGCGCAACGGCCCAGAAAGTGGCAGACGCAAGTGGCACGGCCTGTCCCAGATGCGGAAGACATCTACCACGATGTGCGGTATGCATGCAGTGGCTCGGTATGCCCGAGATGACGAATCTCAAGGGGCAGAAAGGCAGGGGTGGGTCGTTGCGAAATGACAGTACGACTGAGAGCAAAGATGGAGGGAGGAAAGGAGAAGGAAAGAATGCGGACGCTGCGTTGAGCAGATTCGTTACATTCTGTGCGAGCTGCAGTCATGGGTTGCATGCGAATCATGCGAAGCAGTGGTTTGCGAAGCATGGGATGTGTCCTGTGCCGGACTGTGGATGTTTATGTGGTGTTAGGAGATGAGCGACAGGTAGCAAATACCAAGGACAGAGTCATGGGAACAGACCAAGGCATGAACATCAGATAAATTGACTGCCTTCCCACGAGCTTTGATGGCGCTTCCCTGTCGTGTGCCTGTGAGATCAAAAGCATTGTGGGGCATTCGATCGGTAGTATTGGAAGACTAGCTATGGCGGCATTGCCTATTACGATGGCTGTGTGAGAGATGAGGGAGTCTGGCGAAATGAGGGAGTCTGGCGAGATGAGTGCTACAGTGGTTACATAAGAGGTTATCATGGGTAGTAGTATGATATGACTTCCAGCGATCGCTGATGTGATGACTAGTGCAGTGTGCGAAGTAAACAATCGAAACTTGTACCAGAAAATTGAGTCAGGTGAATGACATGAACTATCCAAGGGGAGAACTGGAGCTGAGCACATGAATTGGACCGGGCATCCGTCCAGGAGGATGATCCAAGTGATGTCTCCGTACATGACCTAGATGATCAACAGCGCGATTATCATTGCGGCTGAGAGCAGCTTTCCACCAGCATTTAGTCTCGTGACTACCTGCTCCAGTCCCCGAACATGCACCCCTCCTCGTGCCAGGCCATCACTAGCATCTAGGTTGAGGTGCGGTCACCCGGTAAGGTGGTAAGCGGCACAGTCTGGGGACGAGCCTTTCATGCCGTCTTAACAGGCGGTGGGGCAACAGTCGGGATCGATACTCCTGTCGGGCTGCGATTTGGACTACCATGAGCCCAAGATATCAGGTTAAATCCTTTCTGCGTGACCCAGCAAGGGGGCTTCATGCGTAGCCCTTTCGTGTCAGCGAATTCGCCACAAGGTGGCTTTACACCTGGAGTTTGGTCTGAAGCAAAATATCGTCCAAATGCGACTCCATATGCTCCTTGTGATGGCGCCGGAGCCCGCTCCTGTATCATCATCTGCTTGACAATGATGTAAGCCATATCTTCGGCATGAATCATCTGCAAGTCCGTGAGATCCTTTTCCGTCGCTTGCCTGTCGGACTTTCTAGCATTGAACACATCTATCCACTCTGGTGCGTATAGTCCCGCCATCTGCGAAATCGCTTCGATTACCTCTTGTTCCTGTTGGCCACGTGCCGCTCTTGGCTTTGTGACCTCGACATTACCTATGCCCGGAACATTGACAAAAGCGACAATGATAATACCGTTAAATTCTGGCGAGGCCTCGTTGTAGAGCTTCCGTGCGTTGGCTTCTGCCTGTTGGGGACTCACCGGCGTCTTTGAAATTGTGAATTTTGCTCTTGTCGCTCCGAGTCGTGGGTCCTGCCCAGTACCTCCCGCCGGCGAAGGTCGCTGCCGCAGAGGAAGCGAAGTCGTGCTCTTACTGCTAGAATCTGTTCCTGCAAAGGCGTTTGAGGGGATCTGTGAAGAGATGCTGCTCCCTTTCTGTGCCTGACTAGCAGAGGGATCTGTGAGAATCTTGCGGATTGGGGGAGACTGAGGCGTGTTCTGATCCGAGCTTGGTGCATTCTTGGGCTGAGCTGTAGATTGAGTTGAGGTGGTCTGTGATGGAGTGGCGGGAACTTGTTCAGGATCCGCTGGAGCATCTGATGCTTGCCCTACAGCGCCTCTCAGTGTGCCTGCCGGGATATTGGGGTTTGTCACAAGCTGCTTTGGGACAGACAGCTTTGGTTTCGGTGGCATCGCTATGGTCACATGATAAAGAGACCAGATTGCCAACAGGAAGGTGAGCCAGAACTTCATTGCGAAGGTGTGTCGATAGTTGGATGGCTTTGGCTTGCTTGTGCTGAGTGGCTAGGCACTATCCAAAGAGTCTCAAAGAAGATGCAAGTACTGAGCAGAATTGTACCAGTTGCCGTTGTTGATAAGGAACGAAACGCCAGGCCTAACAAATTATATACTCACATCTTCTCAAGTACAGATTTCCTCTAGCCACGAATTCGTCAAGACTCTAGTGCCCCAAGCATGCGTGGGCGTCTATGAATGCTACAAAGACTTTGTTGTGCTGCGCCGCATTGACAGCGTAGAGACTCTCAGCTTGTGAACCACAGTGTCATCTGGTCAGAAGATCCACGGTTGCAGGAATGTACTTACCGGTGAATGGTCATCCAAACATCCTGACGGGGGTGTTCTGAAAGGGAAGCAATAACTAGGAGAAGCCGGGACATGTGGCGCTTCCATGGATGCAGCGCATTCACCTGAAGATCAAAGATGTATATAGATGCTGTGGAGCTACTCCTTCGTGCAGCATATAGATCCGATCAGGGTTGATCTGGCTCCTGCGAGGATGGCATGCGGTCTCTCAAAAGCAGATGAATGGGCGGTGGAAAAGACACTAGTCCTCCAGCAGAACCAGAATAGTCCAGTGATGATGATCCCTCAGTTCCGATAATACGTCTCATCGCCTGCTACGAGAATTGGAAAATTCTTGAGAACATGATAACGTCGCTCAACTGACACGTCAGATGCAATGAAACAGCTGAGACGGATCACCTCGGCGGCGTGGTGATATTGTTGGCGGCTTGGTCTGAACACGATGACGTGAAGTCGTAAATCTTGCCTGAGGATGTCAACAACAAGGCTGACTGCGGCACAGTCGCGCACAATACCTTCATTTCCAATCCTGGAGGAAACTTTTTCCTTATCTACTTCACACCGCGTGGACGAAACCGAGACGAGTGATGATGAGAACCTCCATGTCGCCGATTCGTCAGTGCTTCGTTGCTAATACAGGCCTACGGAGCGCATCAACTACATCCACCAAATTTCTTGACCAACCACCAGAAATTCGCCATCAAATCTACTGCGAGGCTCTGGTGTCAAAAGACCCTGTCATCGTATGGTCGGCTTCTCCGCCAAAGATTCACGGGCAAAGATGGGAACCTGACCCCGAAGCGCCAAAGAGGAGCTTGAATGGGTTGAATGTGAGTCTGCTTCGAGCCGCGAATCACCGGATCATGAACGAGGCTTGCAATGTTTTCTATGGCCAAAACACTTTCGCATTTCGAGGTGCTCATGAGTGCCGTCGAGTAGTAGCGTGGTTGAAAAGCATTGGCAGGAATAGAGGGCATTTGACGAGGCTAGAGCTGGACGTCAGAGAGATGTCGCGCGCATATCAACACACAGATGGCAAGAGAGAAGGCTTCATTGACCAGTACACCGAGACGTTCCACCCTCGCCATCCCCTGCTGGAACTGCCTCCTTGGCGGACAGAGTGGCCAAATGGCGAAGTCGACGACATCGATCACGAGATTGAGACTATCTTCACTCTTGTGGCAGATACATCGGCGTCCGAAACTGTCGCGTTCCCGGCGAAGCCCTTGACTATTCACATGAACTATATTGGCCCAGGCTTCCCTGGAGCCTGGGAAGACCCCGAGAACGAGTCCCAAGCCATGGATCGGCTGCATTTCAGTATGGATCTCCCAAATTTGATTGAAGCATGGCGATCGAAGCACACCAGTACACATAGGCCTCTCGATGTCATATGGAAATGCCACGGAAAGAAACGGCACTGTGATATCGTGCAGCCACAGCTCAGGGATTCCGGCTGGGATATATTAGACTGCATCGTTGCGGAGAACCGTCCAGAGGGTCGCGGGGTGGGAGCTGAAGATGCCTGCTGGTCACTGCGAAGACGACCGATAAATGGCCCGATATATGCCTCTGAGCCCAATCCAGCTGGATGGGGTACCCCACTATCCAAAATGACTACCACGACGCCAGACGGAAAGCCGATACTCGTATGATGAAGTAACGGCAAGACAGCTTGCTTGGCAGGGACAGTCGCTATCGTACGAGAATGTAAGTAGTCATGCTCATAGCCAGCACTGAGGCTCTGGCTGCTGCTCACAATTCTCCTCCCTGGTACGGATTCTTGCAGGATCGCAGACATCGAGCCATATTGAACATGCTAACAGGACCTATCGTCTCTTCGGATATGAACCCTGCAGGATGGCGACTCCCGCCTTCCAAAGAAAAGATGACCATGCAATAATGGGAGCATGCTGGAAGACCTGATCTCTGAAACTTTCGGACAGGTTCCATCACGACCATACGTACACACAGTGTAGCAGCTGGTGCAGCAGTGATGGTTGAGACGATCGAGCGTTGTGACCAGGCAATACTTGTCTAGGCAATGCTTTAGACTTCCACGTCGCACAAGGATGACCATAAAAAAAGTAAGGCCGCTCGATCGCTTCCGAAGGCGTAATGCTGAAAATTAGGGACATACATACAGTAGAGATGATTGTTCACCACTCTATCCTATCGTGCGCATACTCGCAACCCCCTTTGCCGTTAACGTGATCATCGCACAGTGATCCACCACTCCACCGGTGACAATATGCTGCAAATCCTCTCCCTCCAGGAAGTATATATCCTGCACATCGCTCTTGACAAGCAAGACCTTAAAGTCCTGACTGTCCTTGTACACACAGACCACAGGTAAGAAAAACTCCTCCACCGTGTTCGCAGCTGCCAGGATCGTCGTCCCGTTCACCGACAAGGGTACCCAAGAGATCAACCTACTCCCGACGGGAACACTACCCAGCCCCACCAACCGCAGCCTTGATCCACCATACGCATCCATCAGATCGGGAAAGTACAAAAAGATGCGTTCCCGCGTATCGCTAAGAATGAAGCCAGCATCCAGAACCCAGTTCGCCGCCATCCCACTCGCATTGCCAGCAAGATACACGTTCCCATCCGCGCCGGGAAGCAGCCCAAAGGTGCCACTGAGATCCGTGATCGTCACGTTGCTCGCCACCTCCGCCCGTCCCCTCAAATGCGCCAACGGCTGCACTCCCGCATCCACCGCGCGCTTCTGCGTCTTCGCAACCACCAACGTAGCCGAGTCGACGGTGAAATCATACGTCGAGCTGTTCCGCCTCGCACTCGATCGCATGACCGTCTTGAGCGCACACCACGGCGCATTGGCGTAGCGTCCGCCGTAGATCCAACTCACACCCGCGCAGCCGCTCGTGGCGTCGCATAGCTGCTGACACTTCCGGAAGGACGTGACGTCGGTATCGTGCGTGAGATCGTCGCCGAGATAGTCAATGCCGCATTCGGTGCTGTATGCGCCGCCGGACTGGGGCTGGAAGACGGTGTCGTTGGCCGCGGGACAGTCGGCGAAGGTTTGTTGGGGTCGAGCCGCGAAGATGGTGAGCCCGGCGGGAGCAGCAGCGCCGGAGTCGTAGGAGGATTTGAGGTAGCAGTATTGCTGTGCTTGGCCTTGGGGAACCCAGACTACTACGCGGCAGTTTATGCCATAGGTACTGCAGGCGTCGATACATGCTGTCATGTTGGAGACAACGACGGCTTTGATGAAGGTGCCGCTGTAGTCGGTTTGGCAATCAACGGACCAGGTGCGGCGGTCGGTGGAGGTATAGTTGCTTCCACATGTTAATGGAGCGGCAGGGGTCGAAGTAGGAGAGACAGTTGTGGTGGTGGCTGTGGCTGTGGTTGTGGTCGATGATGTGGTCGTGGCTGTAGTCGTGGTGGATATTGTGGTCGCGGCTATGGTCGTGGTGGATGATGTGGTCGTGGCTGTAGTCGTGGTGGATATTGTGGTCGCGGCTATAGTCGTGGTCGATGTTGTGGATGCGGCTACAGTCGTGGTCGATGTTGTGGTTGCAGCTATAGTCGTGGTCGATGTTGTGGTTGTGGTCGTGACCAATGAAGTTTCTGTCGTAGGGGCAGAAGAAGTGCCAAGGTCGTTTGCAACTGGATTGACTGTTCTCACTGCAGAAGCCGTCGTGGTTGTCGAGATCGTTATAGTTGTCGGAACCGTGGTTGTAGTGGTCGTTGTCGTGGACGTAGACGTGATCGTAGATGTTGTAGTGGTAGTGGTAGATGACGTCGTGGTCGTAGATGTTGTGGTTCGTGTAGTCGTGGACGTAGATGTTGTGGTTCGTGTAGTCGTGGACGTGGTTGTTGGTGTAGTCAGGGTTGTCATGACTGATGACCTGCGGTTGGGTGTTGTGAAGTGTGGCAATTTGGTCTTTAGTATAGCGGGTAGTACGAGCTTTCTCGATGTCGTTGTTGCTGGTGGGGCAATCGATGCTTGCCCACCTGTGTCGCCACCTATACAGCCCTCGGCCCATGTCTGCTCCCAATGCCAGAGATTGAGCTGCTTAACATCAAAGACATCGGCATTGAGATCTACGACAGGACCAAAAGTCCACTTGATACCACTGCAGTCGCTCTTCTTAGTCCCGTCGGTCGAGGCGTCTATGAGTGTGTATGAGAATCTGGCCTGCATGCCGGGCGTCAGGGAGATGATTGCTTCTTTCTGAACGAGGCCCTTGAATATGTTGATGCCGAATGCAATTTCGAGAGGAACGCCCAGTTGCACTTCGAGAAAGACTTCAGCATACGCCTCTAGCTTCTTGTCCAGTTTGGGTACCCAACCATATGAGTACGATTTCTTGACATCCATTAGGTCCACGTATGTTCTCGCATTGGGGAAGCCTGTGAAAAGATCAGTCTCTGATCTTGCTCGGTAGTGGTCATGGACGTATATACCCCAAGAAAATCCGGCTAGAATCTGGCCTTGCACGCCAATGGCGACCTGACCTCTCACACTTATCCCATATCTGGGCCCAATCGTAGCTATACCGGGAATAGAGCAGAAAGGGGCACCGTCAGTGTAGATTGGCATATCCTTGGTGTACTCGAGCTTCGCAAAGGCATTGACACCCATGTACATGCTGATGTTCAGTCTCGCCGCAATGTCGAAGTTTGCCTTTTGCAGACCCTTCGACGTACTATAGGCAAGGTTGGCAGTGAAGTCCAATTGGGATTTGATGCCGCAATCGACACAGTAGACTTGAACACCAACCACGACCTCGGTGCCGCTCTTAGTCTTGCCGTCTAGTTTCTTGTTGCCAGCTTCAGCCTCGGACTTTGTCTTTGAGTCTGATGGACCCCATGCGAAGAGAAGGAATTGTCGGCCCCACGGCGACACTGCAGTGCCCGGTAGCATGTAATTGATCCCGAAACTGATCTGTCCTTTGGAATCCTGATTGGGTGGCGCAGATACTACAGCTTGAGCCTGGTCGTATTTTGTTTTGACGCTATCTGGTACAACAGCGTTGACGGTGGTCCCCACAGGATCCTTGACGAAATTGGTGATTCCGCTGATAAAACCACGAACACTGAGCTTCCTTGTTCGAGAAATCGTTGGCGCAATCGCCCCATACAGATCTGGTAAATCAGCTTCTGCATCGCTGTAGTAGCCCAGCTCGTCATCGAGGGCTTGGTCGAATGATGGGCCGCAGGGCGCAGTAGGGAAGTTCAACGTTGCGTTTGCAGGCAGGTCTGCGCATGCAGGCACTGCCAATGTCGTGTTTGCTCCGGCGTCGCCAAACGACATGTCCACTTCATCAATGACATCTGCCATGTCTTTGATGGCACCAGTGGCCTTCACGATCATTCCCGAGTCAATGAAAGTGAAACCCGAGGTGAGAAATGGAGAGCTTTCGTCCGAAGCGCCACAGGATGTTGAGGAGGTCAAGAGGATTACTTTGCTGTTCGAGTTCCAGGCGCTCTTCGCGTACTGGTATGCCTTGTCTGAATTGTACTGGATAGACATGATCGATCCAGAACAAGAGACTGAGGAGATATAAACTGTGTGATCTAATGCGACAGTCTGATATAGAAAAGAGGCAGCGACAGCGGCTATTGAGGTATTACCATCATCAGTTGCCTTTCCAGCGAAGAACAGCGATTGATTTTGGGCTGGTGCAAGGTTGCCGAGACTTGTCAAATCCAGTCCGGGAGGTGGTACAGCACCGAGTGTAGCTGTAGGAGCTGGAGCGCCAGTGACGGCCGTGGCGGTCACGTAAGTGCCTTGAAATTCGACAGGTGTGCTGGTGGAATTATCAATCGTAGATGATGTCGAAGTCGGAGCACCATCCTTGACAGTGATCGACAGAGTCGAAGGCAGAAGCGTCGCTCTCTGTTCCGTTGTGAAACTTGCACTCGGCCGTTTGGTAGTGTCTGGTGCCAGTGTTCGCTTCGAGGTCGAGGACGTCAAAACAGTGGAGGATCTAGATCCCACGAGTTTGGGGTTCTTGACCACCTTCTTACAGAGCTGGGTCAACCGTTTTGGGCCAAGGTTGTGAATAGGACTATTGCCTCTGGGCTTGGAGGTCCAGAATTTGCAGAAGACGACAGGATCGGCTACTGCTTTTTGCAGGCTGGTCAGTCCTCTGACACTACTTTGACCGGTCGGCTTGGTAATGATCCTAGTTCTGGTAGGGCCTAACAATCTTGGCCTGGCATTGATGCATCTGCATGCTTTGGTAAGATCGACTGCAGCGATCCCCGTGAAAGGACTACCGGTTCGAGGTTGGGAAGTAAACCATTTGCAAAAGTCCCCTGGCGCACCCACATTCTGGCGGATGGCAGTTATTGTGGCATCATTGGACTGGCATGCGACCTTTGATCCAGTCTTGGCCGCGATGGTAAAGTGAAGAAAGAATAGATAGATCAAAGTGTAACTCCAATAAGTTTGACTTCGACTGGAAGACATTTTGTGCACCAAGAGAACACGCAGAAATCACTCACCCAAGCAGACCGTCTCATTCTGAGTATATATTTTGCGGCGTCCATGTCTGCAAGCAGGAACCGAAGACCCATACGAGCCGTTGCGTTGATATACCGTTGTGGTCAAATTGTAGCAGGCTTGGCGAGCGCGATAGATATCGTTCACGGTTGAGAGATCATGTTCGTCTCGGTCAATCTGTGCATGTCTAATTAACGGTATAGAGCATCGCGTGAAGGTGGTTCTCGCTCTGACCCTCAGGGCTCGGGAAGTTTCTCCTGGTCCTGTCTATTAGGGCATTATTACAGCACAAACGCGACTCTATGAGACGGGCGCGGACGGGATTCGTCTTCGCTCGTATGACTGCTCCCAAGGTCGGGAGGACTGCGTTGTCAGCTGGAGTGAGATCTGTGGTTGAAATGAAGACGAGCAAAATAGGCGGTGAAGCGAGTGAGGTGGAAATTTTGAGGCGTCCCCGATGAACGCGTCGTTGACCCAAAACGGGCACGTGTAGTTGGCGGGTGGATAAGTTAGTTTATTAATCTTACACAACCACTACCATGATAAGCACTTGTCCAACCGCTCCCGCGTCGACAGACCTTTTCATCCTGCTGTGCCGTCACCTGGTACTGTACTTTGACGACCCACCATCATGAGTCGAGTTACCCCCACTCGGAAGAGATCGCAAGCCATGCGGTAGTGCGGCACGCCACATAGCAGGGCGATGCTGAACATAGGATGTCCTGCCGCTCCCGGGGAGGACCCTCTCGTCATACCAACGACATGGATGCAACCAGACTATTCATCCGTCCAATAGCGACTGGGAGATCTCGTCTCGTACACAGGTAACCCCTCGTTCACCGGCAATCATCTGGGGTCGACATGCAGGTACCGACTGACGGCATCACCACCTTTCGTCCGTGTTCACCATTCTTTGCAAGATCGTTGTACCCCGCTTGGCTCTCTATAAAGCGATGAGGTGCCATTTGGGAGCAATGAGGTGGTAGGTTTAGCAGAACGTATCACCATGGCGAGTTTGAGGTCCTTTCTCTTAGTTTGTGCTGCTCTTGCAGGAGCCGTGGGAGCTCAGAATACCTCAGTTCCTATCGTCGATTTAGGCTATGCCCAATTCAGAGGTACCGTCAATACTACAGTCCGGACTACCACCTACTTTGGTCTTCGTTACGCGCAGCCCCCTGTAGGAGAGCTGAGGTTCCGTGCGCCTCGACCTATCGAGAGGAGTAATTACTACAATGCAGACAACATTACCGATGCGACCCGTTTGGGTCCGCAGTGTATCCAAGGCAAATCATAGCGAATATCAGTGTCAATCGCATGCTGACGTATTTCAGGCACTGCAGGCTTTCAGGTCTCGAACACAACCCCTGCTGTCCACCCGGGCGTAGAGGACTGCTTACTGCTCGATGTCCTTGTACCGAATAACCCGGATTCATCTAGCTTGCCCGTTTTGGTCCAGATTCATGGTGGCGGCTACGCTGCTGGCTCAGCCGAGTCTTACCCAGGCTTTGCCTTGGTCAATCAATCTCAGGCCATCATCTATGTCACGATTCAATACCGCCTGAACGCCTTTGGTTTCTTGAGCAGCGTCGAGGTCCGCGAGAACGGCGACGCAAATGCTGGTCTACTTGATCAGCGTGCTGCGCTCAATTGGGTTGAGAGGAACATCCGGGCATTTGGTGGAGATCCTACCAAGATTACCATCACTGGAGGTAGTGCTGGGGGCGGCAGTGTCATGAACCAAATGATATTGTACGGAGGCGATGACAGTCCTCCGTTTCGAGGGGTCATCTCAGAATATCCTTGGTGTATGTGACCTATTTGCACGTCTATGTTGTCTGCTAAGCATCGTTCTAGGGCAACCGTATCATAATGACACCATCCTCGGCGACCAGTATCGCCAGGTTCTCACTGCATCCAATTGCACAGACCTCGCCTGTCTCCGCAGCCTGTCCTCCGACGAGCTCAATGCTGCATCACAAGCAGCACAAACAACTGGTTACACCTCACAACCTGCATACTATGGTTACGGCGACTTTTACTATGGCCCAGCAGTAGACGGCGACGCTATTCGTGACCTCCCATCCAACGAGTTCAAGCTCGGCCACTTCACCAAAGTGCCCTTGCTGGTAGACCATGACGGCTACGAAGGTATCTATCTAGCATCATCTCTTCAATTACCCTTCTGATTCTCTTAGGTGTCACCTTTTCCAACCGCTCGGCGACCACCGAAGCCGAAGCCGAGATGGATCTTCAGTCTCTCTTTCCCTATGCCAAATCCACCTTCTTCACCCGCCTCTTCGACCTCTATCCCGCCTCGGCCTTCAACAGTACGTTCTTCCAACGCCAACAGCTTTTCGGTGACTTTATCATCAGTAGGCCCTCCTCTCCATGTTCCTATCCTCTGCTTACCCCCCTAAGACTGTCCGACATATTACATGTCCACCGCGACCTCCGACTTTGCCGTTCCAACCTGGAAACTCACCTTCAACGCCGGCTCGCAACTCCACGGCGCCACGGTCCCGTTCCTCTTCAGCACCAACGCCAGCCAAATCAACAACGCTACACTCGCCTACATCATGAAAGACTGGTTCACGAGCTTCACCGTGCACCTGGACCCCAACGCCGAGAGCTGGACCAACGTGGCGAAGCCGTATTGGCCACAGTACCAGGCGACGCAAGACGAGTTCAGTATCATGAGCGTGAATTACACGCAGATGGGAGTGACGGGTGACGCGGACGCGAGCGCGCAGTGTGATTTCTTCCATGGGCAGAGTTATGTTGTTAGGAACTAGACACAGGTACCACAGACCGGGACAGGGGAGGAGATGCAGGGATGGACGATCAGACGCGGTGGGAATGATGCCAAGGATCTAATGCAGGACATGTACGAAAACGAAATGAAAGAGCACGTATTCAGCAAGTGCTCACACGGAAACGGATGATGTCGAGAATTTTCGTGTTTCCGCTATTGTGATCGGGACGATTATGGTGTGGCTGCTGGGAGATGAGGTTCAAGGGTCTGTTTCACCAGCTCGCCCCCTGCATAGATGAAAGTGAGATGAAAATTGACCTCTGGTCTTGATCTCGAAAACCATACCCTGCACGTTCCCTGCACAATGTCTCGCTGGGGACGTCTGCGTTACTTAGGATAAAGCCGAGGGACGTCGTACGTTGCATACTATTGCCACAAACGACTTGTATGGTAGGGGAAAGAAAAACAGCGCAATGGATGGAACACTATCATCAATCACACAGCATAGCTTCCACAATTCATACTACACATGCTGATGAAAATGAATGGTATTATCCGTAATACAGACATTAAATATGTTCCCTCGGACGAACATTCTCAAACATAATTTTCGAATGACGCTTCTCTCGAGTAAAGTTCCCGAGAAAGGCAATCAATCGCAACACATCTAGTGCCCCTCAGGGGACTCGCCGGGAGCAGGAGGCATCAAGACGCGGTTGATAACATGAACCACACCGGTGTTGACCAAGACATCGCGCTGAACGACAAAAGACCTGTTGATGAAAATGGCTGGGCCGACGAGAGTGACACGGACATCGGCTCCATTGACGGTAGGGATTTTCTGACCCTGTTGGAGAACAGTGGAATAGCCGACGGTGCCGTTGACGACGTGGTAGGTGAGGACGCTGGCGAGAGCGTCGCCTGTGGGAAGTTCACCAAGAGCGGCAAATGCATCGTTGGTGGGGGCAAAGACAGTGGCGTCGGGAAGGGTGTTGACGGTATCCAGCAGGTTGGTCTGAGTGAGAGCAGTAGCCAGAGTGGTCAAGTTGGCAGCAGTAGCGGTGGTAGCGATGTCAGTGGGGATGGTCAAAACCTTGTCAATGATGTGGACAATTCCGCCGTTGTCGAATTGTACATCCTATTAAAGATCAGTAATGTACACAGGTACATTGCATGGTGTGAACTTACAGCGGTAACAACACGAGACTCGGCACCGCCACCAGAGGTGATGGTGACATGGCGACCTTTACGCTGAGCCTTGACGACCTGGCCACCCTCAACGAGGGAGAAGGAGGTGTTGGTCAGGAGAGTAGGGGCAAAGACGCCACGCTTGGGAATAGCCTTTGCTGGAACCCTTGATGGCAGAACGTGGTACTGCAACACAGCCTTAATGGTATCTGGCTGGTTACCGAGATCTGGCTGGGCAGCGAGGAGCGCAGCGAAAGCATCATTCGTTGGAGCGAAGACGGTGATGTTGGGAGTGGTTGTCAAAGCCTGGACGATGTCGGGATAATTATCGACCAGGTCGAGAAGGGTAGAGAGGTTGGGAGTCTGTTGAAGAAGCTCCACGATGGACTGCGCACTGGCTACTGCCGAGAAGGCGAGTGCCGTAACAAAGTTCTTGATCATCATCTTGACTGTATGAGAAGGTGTTGTTGATGATAAGGAAAGGTTGTGATACTGCTCAGTCGAAGATAAATCCGTACCCGGTGACCTGACCGTTCTTATACACGACTTCTTCTGTGCCACCGGAATGAATCCCCCTCATCTGTTCCCTGTCAGCCCTCATGGTCCATTCGCATTTGGTTATTTGTCAACCGAAGCGGCGCTCCTGCAATCTGGCGATATTGCGGGTGGCGCATGCATTGTGATGGCAGGACATGATGATCGTAGAGGCCGATCGAGCATTGCAGTCTACCTGCCCTACCGAGGGCGGCTTAGAATTTGATGGAAGATCCTCACCATACAACCGCACTGCCCTCTCATGGAACCTTGCGGACCGCGTTCCGGCCAAACGTGTGCTCTGTGCTGTCATCGATCGCTGTGGACGACGCACTTCTGACCTTAGCGAGCAAGCGCAAAAACAGACATTCATGAGCTACTCTGACCGGTACACTCGGCGTGAGGGCAAACACAAGGTTTCCCAGTCCATCAATGATCCTCGGGTCGAATCAGCGTGTCGTCGGCGGTGCAGTACAGCGTGGCCTGTCGTGCTGGGGTGACGTAGAATACGTGACCAACAGGGAAGTCGACAAGCCCTGACTCATTGGCGATGGGTAGATTAAAAAGTATTGCTGATCTCATTACAGGCGTCTTGGGAGTGGCTTCATGTCCAGGAACGGGAGATGGAGAACAAGGTTGTCTAGGCTTAGCCATGCCCTACAGCGAGTCGTACCGAAGAATGGGCTATGCTCGCCTTTTGCATTGCTCCACGTCAGTTCGATTCAAATGCTGACAATTGAAGACTAACGAGTCATTGCTACCAGAGTCATGACATCTGAACGAGTGTTCGTACCGGAAACAGGCGTATAGATTGAGGACAGACCATCAGATCGAAGTCGACGTCAAGACCCTGCCATCCGACGTCGTCAATCGGATCCACCTCCGCAGCCAGCCGCAGAGAAATGTAGGAAACGTGTGGCCTCTTCCCCGCTGAGTTCGCTACCGGCAACTGCATGGCGGCGGGGGTTTGCTGCAAGGCACAGTGTCATTTCGTTGTTGATCTTTCCGATGCCCCGCAAGGATGGTGGAAGAATCGCGGCGAGCTGGCTACCGCAAGTCAGTTCAAATTCAGTCTGCATGGTCCTTACGTAACTCTCGGATGACTCCACTGCCATCAATCCACGTGCTGGATGCACAGCTTGGAAGACGGCTCTCGAACAGGGACTAATAGACTACATATGCATTAGGAGCAGTCTAGTATGGGCATCTGTTTCCCCGCCTGACGACATTGGCTTCTAGGGTAAAGAAACGCCTTGACAGAATCTGGACAGACACCATTCCCAGCTGAATCACCTCATCTCACAGCCTGCGTCCCACATCTAGGTGTCGATGAACTGAACCTTTACAGCCCTGGCAGATGGGTTCGACGCGGCCTCAAATGCCTTTTGAGCGTCCTCAAGCCCAAAACGATGCGTCACCAGTGGCTTGACGTCAATCAGTCCATCCGAGACCAGCTGAATTGCTTTGGGATACGTTTCGTTATAGCGAAACTGAAATCGGATATCGATCTCTTGGAATGACGCATGCATGAAAGGATATTCCTGGAAGTTCTTGCTTCCAACGCCAATGATGAAGACTGACCCGCCGAAACGAGTCGCCTGCCTGCTGTCAGCAATGTTGCTGCAATATGAAATGAACACCCACATAGATCGAAGTGTGGATGCTGCTCTCGACGCCAGTACATTCCAGCACCAGCTTTGCTTCTTGGCCGAGCTTTTCTTTGATCGCGTTCGCGAGCTCTTGTGGTTGCTGGCCCCTTTGTACCTCGAGCGTGCGCACACGCGGGACCAGCTTCTTCGCCATCTGCAGACGATTGTCGTCAAGGTCTGTAATGACGATGGGGGAAGCACCAGCAGCGTTAGCGGCGAGCAGCGTCACCATTCCGATGGGACCTGCTCCACAGATGACCAAAGGATCCCCGAGACGAAGACCAGATCTTTCAATTCCAGCCAGGGCGACCGACAGTGGTTCCAGGAGCGCACCTTCTTCGCAACTCATGTTGTCTGGAAGTCGGTGCAACCATGCTTCCGGATGAGCATGATATCGCCTCAACGTTCCATCGACAGGAGGGGATGAGTAGAAGATCATATTGGGACAGCCATTGTATCGTCCCGTCCGACATGCTGAGCAGGTAGGTTTCGAACACGGTACGCCTGCCTCGATGGCGACCTTGTCACCTTGAACAGAATCAGTGCTGGTTCTCGATGTCGTAAGGATAATCTTTTACCGATCTCAAGTGTCTTGACATCTGTCCCCGTCTTCACGACTACACCAGAGCTCTCATGCCCAAGACCACAGTCTTGAGTGATCTTCGAATCGCCAATGTTCCCGTGCTTCCAGAAATGCACGTCGCTACCGCAGATACCTGTCGCCTGGACGTGCACCAAGCAGTCATTTGGTCCGATATCGGGGATGGGAGGTTGTAGCACCTTGATCTGGTGTTCGGGGTTGGTCGCAATTGCGAGGTTAACGGGCTTGCGTGTGAAGACTTCTGTGCACGACGACATGTTTGATGACCGCTCGAGCTTCTGCCTCTGTCCGCCATCTGTTTTATGCCTGCTTGTTGCTGCTGCTGCTTATGCTCGCAGCGGCTCGTATTACAGCTGATCCATTAGCTGCCCCTCTTTCGGTGCGGGGTCGACCGATGCAAGTCTTGCACTCCCACAACAAGGAGAGATGGGACAAGTCGGACGAGACGATATTGTCCTCTGTTGTACGCCAGTGTTGTTCCAGAGCGAGTACATATTGTTGCAGCATGGACTCATCAGCGAAGCCGCATGTCGGCGTCTGAAAAGGCACCCGAGATCCGCACTATGCATCCGCCTTCGGCATCCAGCTTCGTGAGTCGACAATGGTCCGGTATTTCATGGAGCATTGACTTTCATTCTTGTAACCTCAAGAGACATGTCTCAAGACACACAAAGAGTCGGGAGCATCCTCCCCGACGACGCCAAAGCCTTCGCCACCGCTGTCCTTGTCGGCAACGGACTCTCCCCAGAAGATGCTGCCACAGTTGCGGAATGTCTCGTGGCCGCAGACTTACGCGGCGTCGACACGCACGGCATCAATCGTCTCCCATCATACATGACACGAGTCCGCAAAGGCCTCAACGACCCCCAAGCAAAACCCGTCCTCACCCAAATCACCCCGGCAGTGGCCCAAGTCGACGCAAAGAACGCCTTTGGCTTCATCGGCGCAAAACTCGGAATGGCTAGGGCCATCGAGATGGCGCAAATCTTTGGCATCGGTATGGTCACTGTCAAGCACTCGAACCATTTCGGCATGTCCGCTTGGCTGGTCCAGCAGGCTATCGACGCCGGCATGATGAGTCTGGTCTTCACCAACTCATCGCCTGCATTGCCCGTGTGGGGCGGAAAGGAGAAGCTCATGGGTGTCTCGCCGATAGCTTGTGGTGCCCCCGGTGAACATCCTTTCATCCTCGATATGGCCCCGTCGATTGCTGCCAGGGGCAAGATCTACAAGGCAAAGCGGAGAGGGGAGAAGATACCGACTGACTGGGCTCTGGATGGCGAGGGGAGGCCGACAGACGATCCGACGGCGGCTTTGGAGGGCGTCATGCTGCCCATGGGTGGACCGAAAGGGTCGGGCCTCGCTGTCATGATGGATGTCTTCTCAGGGGTGCTCTCTGGTTCGGCTTTTGCTGGGGAGGTGACAGGGCCGTACGACTTCTCCAAGCCGGCGAACGTCGGTCACTTCTTGGTGGCTATCAAGCCTGATCTGTTCATGTCCATGAGCGAGTTTAAGGAGAGGATGGAGTATTTGTACCAAAAGGTGGTGGGGTCGGAGAAGATGGCTGGAGTGGACAGGATCTACTTCCCAGGCGAGATCGAGCAGCTGACGCAGAAGAAGCGCGAGCAGGCCGGCATACCTTTTGTCGAAGCCGAGATCAATACATTGAACGACGAGGCAACAGCAGTTGGCGTGCTCGAATTAAAAGTGCAATCATGGGAAGCAAAAGCATCATGAGCTAGCTTGATAGAAGTGTATGAGCGGCTGATCTCTATATACCCTCACATGGATGCAGTGTCTCTCTAGAAGACTGTCGCCCCTCCATCGACCACTATATCAGCCCCATTGATATAAGACCCTGCAGTGCTACAAAGCATGACTGTCGGACCAGCAATCTCATACGGCAGAGCCATCCTCCCCATCGGATTGCGGCTTGCCCATATATCTCTGCACCGCTGCAGTCCTTCTCCAGCATTCAGTATCGTGTCCGCATAACCTGGCGAAACCGAGTTGACTCTGATCCCATGCACCGCCCACTCTGCCGCAAGGCAATGAACGAGGTGAATGACAGCCGCTTTGCTCACATTATATGCCGTTTGAGGCTGCGGGTAGTTGACGCTGTGCCCGGACATGCTGGCGATGAACACGATACTACCGCCCTGTCCGTGTTTCTTGATGTGGCGAGCAACCGCTTGAGCTGTATTGAAGGCCCCAGCCGCGTTGACGCTCATCACTCTGTTCCACTCCTCTGCTGGCATGTCCATCGCGTGCACGCATGATACTACACCAGCGAAGTGGGCGAGGTGGCGAATCGGACCTAGCTGTTCTGCGGCTTCGGCTATTGCTCTGCGGACAGATTCTGCATCGGTCACGTTGCACCCTATGCTGGTGATTGGTTGTTCAGGATGTCTGGAACGTAGATTTGAGATGATTGGTGCTGCTGACTCCGAGTCGGGGTTCAAGTCCAGTAGGGCTAGGCCTGACGCCCCTTGCTCAAGGAAGGCTCGCGCTGCTGCAAGAGCGAGCGTTCCTGTGCCGCCAGTGACTGGTGTGATCAGCTGATACCTTTCAAGTGACCGATCTACGGCATACTAATGACATTACCCGTGACTTTGTACCTCACGGCGGCGCCTTCCGCAGGCGACAAGTCCTCAGTGAATGGATCATGGCCTATCGTCTTCGAGCCTAGCCTGCTCACATCAGAGAGTTCCATCTCTGGGATCGTTCGTTTCGTGAGATCTTCCCTTTCTACCATACTTGCTATGATTGATGTTCGTCTCTTAAGGGATATCTAGATGAGCAGTCGTGGCTTAGAAAATATGATATTAGGTCTCTGCGTCGGTGCACTGTCCTCCGAAGCTCGTTAAGGAGCACTAGAGGTCAACTAACCTGCTGGATTTAGAGGGCAGCTATCACGACACGGCAGGACTTAGGACGCCATCCGCATGGAGGTTAATTGTTACATTGTTACGTCGGCAAGAAGCTGCGTATGGTCTCTATGTAGCTAGATCACACCGGCATGGGCAAGGACAGAGCCGCCCACCACGAATAGCGCCATGCTGTACTTTTGTCAAAGATCACGCTCACGCTGCTCGCCACGGCTACCTAGTCGCTCCATCTGCTAATATAACGTGACTCCCCCAGATCCGAGACACACCCAGATCCGAGACACACCTAGATCCGAGACACACCTTAAAATTTTCACGCGGGGATTTCGTGACTAACCTTCTTATTTTACGCGACAACAACGGAAATTCTCGATTTTTCGAAATGTATTCAGAATCTGACGTTACGGAGGCTATTCGAGCCTATAAGAACGACGAATTCGACTTAATTCGGAAGGCTACTAACGCGTTTCAGATTCCGCCTTCTACACTTTATTATCGAATTTACAGACGTAAATCACACCGTAAAACCACCGAATCTATATAGATTCTATTGAATGCCGAGGAGACGACACTAGCTCGATACATTATTTAGCTCGTAAAGCTAGAATGCCCTACGACACCGGTATTTACCTTAACGTAACTCCCCTAGATTTTAGCCACCCCTAGATTTCGGCTATAGAATTTAGATATTTTAGGTAAAACTTGTCATTTCTTAGCCGTTTTAGGCTAGTTCGTCTTCTAAAGAGTTATATAGGTTAATCTAATCTTCCGGTTCCGATTCTATTAATTCTAGAGTAGTCTAACGTCGTTTTGCCGGCTATTTACCCTTCTTCTTTAATGATATTACCTCGGCGTTTTAAAGGTTATTAATTACTTCTTACGATGAAATAACAAATTTACCTTCTAAAATAACGCGTTTACTCTTTTTCTATTTCTTACGCGTCTCTAGTATAGATCGCTACTCTTAGTTTTTACGTCGGAGTAGTGTATTATCGGTAATTACTAATTCGAAATGTAATATTAGTTTTAAGATATAACGCTTCGTAGGTAAATCGATCGACGACGACGTAATAATCTCGTTTAGAGTCTAGTTAGCTATTTATAGACGTATACTAGAGGGCGGCGACGACCCGAGTAGTGTAGAATCGAGTATATTATCGATAACGTAACTCCCCTATAATCCGTATATACCTATAATCCGCGTACACCTAGTGCTAAGAAATAGTAAAATAGTTAATAACTTTATAAGTACTTACTATTATAGCTTAGAATTTTAACATTATAGCGTAGATAGCCTATTACGTGATTTATATAGTAAAGTTAATAATACTGTAATTAGACTAAATAGGTAAAGCCTAGTATATCGAAATCTAGATTCGATATTACTAACTATTAGACCTTTACTACGTACGCGCGCGTAGGATTCGGTCTACTATACGCGCTAAATTCGGCTAGGATTAATCCGAGTTAGGTAATCGATTTCACGTATAAGCGTAGTCTTAATCGGTGAAAATATACTAACGTCGAGAGGCTATAGGATATATAACGTATATAGCGGAAGGATAACGAGGTTAATGTTATATATAAAGTAAAAGTAAGTAAATCGAGCTATAACGTGCGAGCTATAGCTATCTAAAATTAGTAGACGTCGATTTGCTACCTAATTACGTATTTCTAGCTCGAAAACAGTTATAAGCTATTTATAGCTATAATAGTTAGTTATCTAGCCTCGATTTAACGTTAAAAATTGCTATCCCGTAGGTAAGGGGTCCGGAATCTAGCTCGTATTAAGGTTTTACCCCTTATAAATAAGGAGGGGAGGTAGTAAATCTCTAGGTGCGTATATACACTCGATAGCTAATATCTACTCCTAACGGCTAGGTTCGCGTTTCTAAGCTCGTTTTCGTCGATTTACCGATTTAGTATCTACTAATATACGTATAGATTACGTTATTCTAATTATAAAGCCTATCTTGTCTATATTATATACGTCTAAAGGTGAATATTAGTGTTAAAAAATTAGATCTAATAACGCGTCGTAGAACGGTTTTATAGCCTCGTAGGTGCCGGCTTTAAACCTAGAGGCCTCTAATTGCCGTAACTAAACACTATATATATCTAGATGCCTTTTCCGAAAGCGGAAAAGCTAGCCCTTACCGATAGGTCTCGGTAATACCGTTTATAGTTAGTTATTCTAATTCTAACTTCGACCTTATATAATCTCGCCGACGAGATCTAAGGTAAATACCGGCGTTATAGGGCATCCTAGCTTTACGAGCTAAATAATATATCGAGCTAGTAACGTCTCTTCGGCGCTCGAAAGAATCTATAAAGATTCCTAACCTTTAACTCGCGATTAATATCTAGATAGGCGATATCGTAGTATAGAAGGCGGAATCTAAAACGCGTCGGTAGCCTTCTAAATCGAGTTAAATTCGTCGTTCTTAGAGGCTCGAATAGCCTCTATAACGTTAGATTCTAAGTATATTTCGAAAAATCGAGAATTTCTATTATTATTACGTAAAATAGGAAGGTTAGTTACGAAATCCCTATATAAAGATTTTAAGGTATATATAAGTTATAGATATACGTAAGTTATAGGGTAGAGACGTTAGGATTATATAAGCTAAAAAGCTAAGATTTTATATTTAAAAATATAGATTATTAATCTATCTACTATTAAAATTCTAAGCTATAATAGTAAGTACTTATAAAGTTATTCACTATTTTACTATTTCTTAGCACTAGATATACGCGGATTATAGGTATATATAGATTATAGGGGAGTTACGTTAGGTAGTAGCGTAGAGGGCTAATTACGTAATTTACGTAGTAGATTTACTAAGACTATTATTAGACTAAATAGGTAAAGTATAAGAGTAGTATATAGTAATATATAGTAATCGATCTATCTATAGAGTAGATAGTTAGTTAAACTAATAGCTACCTTTATTTAGTTAGGCTAGAGAGTCTATAGAAGGTAGCTAGAGAGGCTACATTATATAATAAGTTTAGCTAGAGCTATATATACGCTAAGTCTCCTCTATAACTCTCTCTCCTCTATATTTAATCGCTCTCGATTAAATACGCTCCTTCTTAGACTAAATTCGGATCTTTAGTCTTATCTATAAGAGTAGTAAGTACTCCTTTATAGTGTTATAGTATAGGTGTCTTACTAGTCGAGGTAGTTAGTGAATAGTATATACTCGTCGGCGACACTCGTTAGATAGTTACTACTCTCGGAAACCTCGTAGTTATAGAAACCTTATATATATAATAGACTTCTACCTACTACCTAAGCCTTTTACTAGACTATATATCGTAACCTATAACTATAGCTATAACTATAACGACTAAGTCTACTATAACCGTCTCCTTCTCTCTAGTGTCTAATCTAGATATAAACGACCTATACGCCTTAGAGTCCTTAATAACGAGCTATATAACGACAACTCTTACTAATAAATAATAAGTACCTCGCCGAGGCTAGTAGCTCTATCCTTCGCCTCCTTACGCTAACGACGCTATATCTCTAAATTATTACTAGAAAGACCTTCCTCTTTATCCTCTAATAAATCTATTTTACTCTTATTATCCTCTTCTTCTAAATCTAACTCTACTCCCTTCTCTTCCTTATTAGAATCTATCTCTATATCTCTCTTATCGCTCTCGACTATATTAGGATTAGAGTTATCCTTTATAGCTAGAGCTAGACTCTCCTTAGTATAATAGAAGAAAGAATAAGCACTAATAAAGTAGGCCTTCTTATACTACTAGACCTTAATCTAAGCCTTCTCTATAGCTATAGTAATCTCTATATAAATCTCTCTAATATAATCCTTAGTAGCTTAGAGATCGCTACCTAGTAGGATATCTCTTTCCTCGATAATAGTAGGATTATTCTAACGAATATAGCTAACTAGAGTATTACTAATAGAGCTATTAATTTATAGAGTAATAGTAGTAGGGAAAGTAGAGTATATACTTCTATATATATTTAGCTTACTAGAAGAAGTTCTAGGACTAGGGTACTTCTATATATAAGTAAGAGTAAGCTCGCTATATAAACTACTCTTAAACTACTCTAGAGTCTCGTAATTAGTACTAATTCTATAGAACTAAGGGAGTATAGTACGACGAATAGAATCGGTAGAACTAGTCGATCTATATAGGGTATAAGGTATAGTAATATAAACGTTACTAGCCTTATAAATTATTAATTCCTAGTTAGCCTTATACTTCTTAATATCGTCCTACGTAAAGTACTTATTAGTAATATTAATAACTAGAGCGTTAGTAAGAACCTTACGGACCTTTATATCCTATCCCTACTCCTTTATATAGTAATATATCTTAGGTATAACAATAGTATAATTCTTTAGTGTCTTATTATTAAGGCTAATAGAACCTTAGATAGTATTACCTCTATACCTATTAGTAAGGTAGCTAGGGTTAACGTTAATATAATAGAACTACGTATAATCTCTAGAGATAGTATATTTAGTATAGTAAGGGTAGGAAATTAACTAGGTAAGCTTATCGAAATAACTAGTAATATATACGCGATAGTATTTAGGATCTATATATATAGTCTACTATCCGAGAGAGTAAAATATATTACATAACTACTCTAGCTAGTTCTTACCCTTAGGATAACTAAAATAGTAAAGATATATATCTATCTCGGTATAGAAGATATCTATAAGAGGAGAATCCCCTTCGGTCTACTATTTAAAAATATTAATAACTATATTACTATTAGTAACCTATTCGTCGTAAAGCCTCTTATAGAAACTATCGAGGATAAGCTTCTTTAGTTAAACTAGTATCTATAGCTAAGATAATCGATCTAGCTTATTTACTATAATTAATCGACGTAAGTATAGGTATAGAAGTTAGTGCTTATTTAAGTACGTTTATAGAGAATTATACCTCCTTAGTCTATTCGAAAATAATACTAGCCCGAAGTAGCTAATATAATAGTCTAGCGACGATAGTAAAATTCTTAACCTATATATAGTAATATATATAGATACTAAGGAAAGCGCGTACCTTAGTACTATTCTTATATAGTAGCTACTCTATAATCTTAACGATTTTAGACTAGTCTAGATAATACTCTCTAGAATTATAGATAAACCCTACTACCTTAAGACTTAACTATAAAAACTAGAACTTCCTACTAGAAATAGTAACTCTAGCTCTCTCTATATTAGTAAGCGTACGATCTAATATCTATATATATTCGAGTATAAAACGCCTAATACTAGGAAAAGACTCCTCTCTACTATAATCTATATAAGGTCCCTTAATACTATTATTATCTATAAAAGATTATATATTATAAGGTATCTAATCCTATAGAATTATATCGTTAATCCTATAGAACTACGCGACTAAATTCGTAGCTCCCTAAGGAAGTCTTATCTAATAGATAAGTCTAATAGGTGTTATAAATAAAGTAATATTACGACTTTCCTCTATAAGGGAGACTTAGTTATATCTAGAAAAGTAATCTATAAGTAAGGCGATATATATACTAGTAAAAGACTCTAAGAATTTATCTACTAAAGGAGAGAGATTAGTATCTCTAATCGTTATACGATTAATACTTATTACTATATTAACTAGCCGATACTTATTTATATTCTTTTTCTTAACTAGGAAATATAGATTCCTATATAGTATATAATATAGCTTAAGGAGTCTATTCGTAATTCTCTCTTTTACTATCTCTACTATAATACCTATTAAAGATCGCGGAATAGGGAAGCTAGGTTCTTACTATAGTATATAGTCTATAGTCCTAATAGACTATACTAGTGTAATATTACTTTTTACTATACTAATCTTAGAGAAGTCCTAAGCTAGAATAGCTTCTTAGTTTAGGAGTACTTATATTAATACCTCCTATTTAGCTAGTATAACTTTGTAACTAATAATAAGCTTATACTCTCTCTTAGGTATAAGTTACGATTACTCCTTATTATTAGAAAACTTAGCGATAAGTAGGTAACTATATAGCGCTAACTAGAAAGGTAGTAATACTTTACGAGCTAAGTACTATTCTCGCTATATATTTACTTCTCTAGATATAGAACTATCTAAGATCGAAGAATCTACTAGCCGAACCTTCTTATTCTTCCTTTTATATAGAGTATTTACCTCTACTCTTAGTACTCTATAGGAGACTCGACGTATTCTAAGCTATATAGCTATAAGTATTAATTATATATTATTCTTTCGAGAGATCTAAGGTATACTATTATTCTCTAATAATAGTATAAACTAAAAATATCTATATAGTAGGTTAGCTAGTTATCTCTCTCTAGAGAGTAGAATATTAGCTATATAGCGAATTTAGTAAATCTCTAGTAATACTAGTTCTAAGTCTAGCTTAGATCTAGGAATTTTTATACTATTCCTAAAAAGGAAATCCTCTTATTCTCCTATACTCTTCTCGAATATATAAACTCTCTTATCCTAAGTAATCTATAAAAGTAGAGAATTATTTTTATTATTTTCTAGTAGTTTATAAAGAATTAAATCCGTATATATATTATTAATATAAGAAATAGAGAGATCTAAACTATAAGTAACCTATAAAGACGAAATAGAAACCGAAACTCCTAGTCGATATCCTAGCTCTTCTCGTATAATATTACTACTAGGACTAATACCGCCTAATTATTTAAAGACCTTAATAACCTTATTAACTTATAGAAAGATCTATTCTTTAGGCCGCTTAATTTCGTACTCTAAAAGGTGACCTTTTACGAACTATTAGCTAACTAAATCGTTCTATACTAGAAACTATTATTTATATTTTAAGAAATAAGATAAGACTTATATTCGAAGAGTCTTCCTAGAAGAATATATTCTAACCTCTTCCTAGTTAATAAGAAATATATATAGATTACGATACCTCTAATATTAATAGGTATATTAATATAAGCTCTAGAGAAAGAGTCTATACCTATTATACTATCTATAATAATCTTAATATCTTACTAGATTAGTAAACCTAGTTCCTTAGCTAACCTTAGCGATATAAGGTTATATTTAGTACCGCTATTAAGAAGTATACGAACTATAGTCGTATTATACCTAAGACTAGTAATTAACCTCGGACTAGTATAGTAGGCTCGGTCGTTATAGTTATAGCTATAGTTATAGGTTACGATATATAGTCCATTAAAGGGCTTAGGTAGAAAGGTAGCGATTAGTTATATATATAAGGTTTCTACGACTACGAGGTTTCCGAGGGTAGTAACTAACTAACGAGTATCGTCGACGAGCGTATACTATTCACTAACTACCTCGACTAGGAAGATACCTACACTATAATAATAGTAATTTAGTACTAGGGGTAGTGCCTTACTATTATTATCGAGTAGTATTATAGTAGCTATCGAACGAGTAGCTCGTTATTAGTTATATTAGGTTTATTAGACTTATTAGGTTTATTAGGTTTCTTTAGTGTTCTATAGCTATTATTATAGCACTATACGAGGACACTAGGACAAGACCGCCGCTATCTCTTAGGATTTAAAGTTTTTTTATACCTCCGAGGACGATTTCTAGTATATATAGAGTACGACGAGTTTCGTAATAGAGAATTAGTTAGGCATCTAGAAGACCCTAATAGGAGCGGCTATAGCTAGTCGATTTAAACGATATTCGATACGAGTATTAATTAGGAGTCTCTAACTCGTAAGAGTTATCTATATAGACGGAGAATATAGTAACCCTAGACCTAGAATAGACCTAGGTTTAGAAGTAGTAGAAGTAAACGGAGACGACGACTAATATAGAAGGCCTAAGCCTTTATAGATAAAGGGGCTAAAAGTATACGATATAGCGTATAAGGGTTATCTAGATTTAGTCTAGATACTACATAGTAGTATAGAGTTTACTAATAGTTTATTCGAATACTAAGGCTAATCCTACTACTATTCGAGAATATCCTAGTAGGACTAGTTCTTTATTCTAAGAGAATATCGAGGTTACTAGAAGAGTTCGGTACTAGATAAGGATTTTCTAAATTCTATAAAGCTACTTATTTAGTTATAAGTAATAAGTCTAAAGATAAAGAAAATATTATAATAAATACTAGCCTTAATCTAGAGAGTACTCCTTTCCCTTAGCTAATACCTCCTTTTATAGAGGAGCGTACGACCCCTTCGAACCTACTAAAGGATAAGGTACGAACTCCTCTAATAGCTAAAGGTTTAGTATCGATATAATAGGGAGGGTAGCCTTTTATAGTATAAATAACACTACTAGCTTCTAGTCCTAGATAATAAGGTACTCCTTACTTCGATAGCTATAACGTTATAGAGTTTATAGAAGAATAGGAGACCTTTATTCGATCCTATAACCTTTCTAAGGAGGTTACTATTCGAAGATTACCTTAGTATTATAGTGTTAAGATCCGTAGATAAGTAAAATCCTATCTTAGTTAGGCTTCGAGAGACTAGGTTAGCCTTAAGAAGAAGATAAAGCTTAGTTTCGAGGATAAGGACTCTAATTACCTAATAACGTCTCGTACTTACCTTAAACAATTAAGGGATATACTAAGAGAGACCTTCTCTAATATACTTTAGTACTATAGGATATTTAGGAAGACTACTAATGCTCTAGATAAGACTCGACTCGATATTATTATAAGGGGTATATAGTTTACTAAAGATCTTCTAGCTAATATTCGTAGTTACGTTAGAGTAAAGAGTAGTATAGATATAAAGCACCCTAACACCTTTAAGGATTTTCTAAGGATCTACTATTTAGCTAAAGAGAAGATCTCTAAGATACGACGACTCGAATCCTTCTAGTTAGTTTATAAGGAGCGCGAGAAGGTTACCTCGGTTATTACTAAGGAAAGTACTACTTAGCCTTATATCCCCGATGTTTTCGCTAAGACTTAAACGAATACTCCTATAGCTACCTCTCCTTTAGATTCGAGTATATAGACTCTTTATAAGAGAATAGATAAGCTATTAGTCTAAGTTATATAAGTAATAAATAGCTAGTCTCTTCCTATAGAACTACCTCGTCTAGCCCTAGTTTCGTATTAACCGTCTAGATTTATACTAGCTACTAGTTCGAATACTATTCCTCTTAGTCCTCGTAGGTACTAGTACTATAAAAAGGAAGGTTACTCTCGACCTAATTACCTAGAGCTTTAAAAGCTTATTAATCTTAGTCTCCTTTATTTAGAAGGTAATAGCTTAGTTTAGAGAACTACGGAGAACCTATAGCGTCTAGTTAGTCGTCTAGTAAGACGTAATAAGGGAGCTACTTAGTTATAATAAGAATAAGTTAAGGCTAGACTTCGAGCTACTAGGAAGTTAGCGGTTAATAACCTAGACTATAAGATACTAACTATCGACGATAATTCTAAGGATAAAGCGTCTAAGTCTATTTAGTATAAGGATTTCTACCTAGAGGATCTAGTTAGGAGGGATAATAACGATAATAACGACTTCGTTAAGGAAGTTCCGGTTATAGCTACTACTTAGCTAAGTACTACACCTCGTAATACTCGAATAGATAAAGGTAAGAGTCCTACTAATAGAGTTATAAAGGTAGGTCCTTCTAAACTATCCTATAGCGTTACTAAGTCCCTTCGTACTAGTACTTATTGTCCGGTAGCTACTACTAATATTCTAGAAGGTATAACTATTACTAGGACTCGTTTAGCTACTATTAAAGCTATTACTAAGACTAAGGAGGAAGACGCCGATATAGAGGATCTAGTCGCTAAGGAGGCTCTATAACCTATAAAGCGTATTCCTCGCACTAAGTACTTCGATAAGGTTCTATAATAGGTTACTAATCCGTAGTAAGCTATATAATCCTTATTAAACTCTAATATTATAATAAGGATAGAGTCTCTCCTCGGAATATTATAACTATTATCTAAGATCTTTTATTAAAGGTTCGATAACTCTAATCTTTCTAGTAATAATATTCCCGAGCTCTTCTACTCTCGTACTAAGGTAAATCTAGTCTAATAACTAGAGGAATTCGTGAATCTTAATCCCGATCTATATATAGATTAGAAGGGAGCTTCTACCGATTTAATAACTATCGCTAGTCTAAGGTTAATTACTAGTCTTAGGTATAATACGACTACAGTTCGTACGCTTCTTAATAGCGGTACTAAATGTAACCTTATATTACTAAGGTTAGCTAAGGAACTAGGTTTACCGATTTAGCGAGATATTAAGATTATTATAGATAGTATAACAGGTATAGGCTCTTTCTCTAGGGCTTATATTAATGTACCTATTAACATTAGAGGTGTCGTAATCTATACGTATTTCTTATTAACTAGGAAGAGGTTAGAATACGTTATTCTAGGAAGGCCTTTCGAACGTAAGTCTCGTCTTATTTCTTATAATATAGACGATAGTTCCTAGTATAGGACAATCTAGTCGGCTAATAGTTCGTAAAAGGTTACCTTTTAGGGTACGAAATTAAGCGGACTAAAGAATAGATCTTTCTACGAGTTAACGAGGTTATCGAGGTCTTTAAACGATTAGGCGGCATCGGTCCTAGCTATAATATCGTACGAGGAGAGCTAGGATATCGACTAGGAGTTTCGGTTTCTATTTCTTCTTTATAGGTTACTTATAGTTCAGATCTCCCTATTTCTTATATTAATAATACGTGCCCGGATTTAATTCTTTATAAACTACTAGAAAACGACAAAAATAATTCTCTACTTTTATAGATTACTTAGGATAAGGAGAAGGGTATAGGAGAATAGGAGGATTTCCTTTTTAGGAATAGCGTAAAAATTCCTAGTTCTAAGCTAGGCTTAGAACTAGTATTGCTAGAGATTTACCGAATTCGCTATATAGCTAATATTCTACCCTCTAGAGGGGAACGGCTAGCTAACCCCGTATATAGATATTTTTAGTTTATACTATTATTAGAGGATAATAGTATACCTTAGATCTCTCGAAAGAATAATATATAATCGATACTTACGGCTATATAGCTTAGAATATGTCGAGCCTCCTATAGAGTACTAAGGGTAGGAGTAAATACCTTATATAAAAGGAAGGATAAGAAGGTTCGGCTAGTAGATACTTCGATCTTAGACAGTTCTATACCTAGAGGGGTAAATATATAGTAAGAATAGTACTTAGCTCGTAAAGCATCGCGACCTTTCTAGTTAGCGCTATATAGTTACCTACTTATTACTAAGTTTTCCGATATTAAGGAGCGATCGCGACTTATACCCGAGAGAGAGCGTAAGCTTATTATTAGTTACGAAGTTACGCTAGCTAAATAGGAGGTATTAATATAAGTACTCCTAAACCGAGAAGCTATCCTAGCTTAGGACTTCTCTAAGATTAGTATAGTAAAAAGTAACGTTACGCTAGCGTAGTCTATTAGGACTATAGACTATACGCTGTAGTAAGAACCTAGTTTCCCTATTCTACGATCTTTAATAGGTATCGTAGTAGATATAGTAAAAGAGAGGATTACGAATAGGCTCCTTAAGCTAAGTTATACACTATATAGGAATCTCTATTTCCTAGTTAAGAAGAAGGATACGAATAAGTATCGGCTAGTTAATGCAGTAATAAGTATTAATCGCGTAACGATTAGAGATACTAACCTCCCTCCTTCTATAGATAAATTCTCGGAGTCTTTTACTAGTATATATATCGCCTTACTCGTAGATTACTTTTCTATATATAACTAAGTCCCCCTTATAGAGGAAAGCCGTAATATTACCTTATTTATAACACCTATTAGACTCGTCTAATAGATAAGACTTCCTTAGGGAGCTACGAATTTAGTTACGTAGTTCTATAGGATTAACGATATAATTCTACGGGATCGGATACCTTATAATACGTAACCTTTCGTAGATAATAATAGTATTAAGGGACCTCGTACGGATTATAGTAGAGAGGAGTCTTTTCCTAGTGTTAGACGTTTTATACTCGAATATATATAGATATTAGACTATACGCTTACCGATATAGAGAGAGCTAGAGTTACTATTTCTAGTAGAAAGTCCTAGTTTTTATAGTTAGGTCTTAAGGTAGTAGGGTTTATCTATAATTCTAGAGAGCGTTATCTAGACTAGTCTAAGATCGTTAAGATTATAGAGTAGCCGCTATATAAGAATAGTACTAAGGTGCGCGCTTTCCTTAGCATCTATATATATTACTATATATAGGTTAAGGATTTTACTATCGTCGCTAGGCCGTTATATTAGCTACTTCGGGCTAGTATCGTTTTCGAATAGACCGAGGAGGTATAATCCTCTATAAACGTACTTAAATAAGTACTAACTTCTATACTTATAGACTAGTCGTTGGGTAGGTGTTAGGTCGTCCCTAGTCGACACTAGACCTAACACCGACACCCCCCCGGAGCCTACCTAATATAATCGCTTAGTATATTAGGTTGTAGGGGTATTACCTCGCATTAGGTAGAGGTTAGTGTCGAGGTAGTGTCGTAGGTACTCGCTAGGTTGTGATTAGGTCTTAGTCAGCATAAATCTTCCCTATATAAATAGAATAAGTGTCCTCCCTACGTATTATTATTATAGCGTATAATTATAGAGTAATTTTACAAAACAGATTAACATTCAGTTTATATATCGTAAGGTTATAGTAGCTATCTAAGGCTTTTATTGCCTGTTTAAGCTAAATTTAGCTAATAATAGTAGTCTCCTTAATTAGAAGAGGTGTAGAACTCCCTCTATCGGTATCCTCCGTTATCTCCTAAACCTCTAGATTATAAGGAATCTCTATATTTAGTAGAGCGTAAGCAATTGTTATATCCCTCTTTACCTCCTTTATATCCGGATAGTCTTCTAGGAAGAAGGAGTTACGTAGGCCGTAAACCTTATAGCGGGCGTTATTTATAGCTAGGATTAGGTGTTCCTTCTTAGGAGGATACTAGACTTATTAGTACTTATTATTAGTATAGGCATAATACGTACATAATCGCATTTCTCCCTAATACGAGTATAGACCTAGTAGTCTATATAGACCTTAAGATAGCGAATATAGTGAGGGTCCTATGTTATATTAGGCTAGTCGCTAAGAGTATAGCGGCGTATAAGGTCTATATAGCGCTTATATATATCCTAATTATGTCCTTATACTAGAAGCTAGCTATTCGAATTATATAAGGTAGGTATATTAGTCGTGCTAACCTAGCCGCTACGTACACTATTAAGATTACGTATACGACTATTTAGCGTTATATCGATACTTAGGTTAATTCTAAAGGTAGTATTGCTAGTTAAAGATAACATAGTAATAGCGAGATGTTATAAGGTGTAGAACTAGATTAGAGTAGAGGATTAGATATAATGTAGATATATTAGAGGCTACTATATTGTCCTATTGTCCTATTGTCCTATTGTCCTATTTTCCTATTGTCCTATTGTCCTATTATCCTAGGGTTATATTATTATATTATTATATTGTTATATTGTTATATATTTTTTTATCTGCCTAAAATTTCATATAGTATTATTATAGATTATTATCACAGAAGAGAGGTTATATTAACCTAGAGACTCTATCTACATACCTACATCGTACGTCCTAGATCTGTTAACATTACTAGCTATAAATTTAGCATAGTAATACTTTGCTAGGTATATATCCTTATTCTAGATAGTGACCCTCTTAGTATAAATAGTATTTAGATTGCAATCTATATAGTATATTAGTATAGAGTTAAATATATATTAAGTTTTCTTACTACCTTCTAAAATGCCTACAAGGTATGCCTTAGCTACCTCCTAAATTGCACCTATAGTAGATGCCTAGAAGCGTAGCTTACTATAGCTAAGACTTCTAAACGGTAGGATGTCTTCTATAATCTTACGAATAAGACGAGAGAATAGAAGCTTACGGATAAGGAGGTCGGCACTTTTCTAGTAGTGGCGGATCTCACGGAGAGCGACAGCTAATAACTATTAGCTATATACTGTAATAATAGACTATAATAATATACTACCTAGCTTATATCTTCTCTTTATAATGTCTTTAGGACTAACTGTCTTTCTAGGGCCTTTTAATCTAGACTTAGTCTTGCCTTTCCCCCTAGGCTTATTCTAGCGAGGGTTAGCTAGCTTAGTGCGAGCTATATTAGTAATATAGTAGTGTTGTTAATTAGTGAAGGTATAATTATAAAAGAGGTAAGTAGATAGATATAAATATCAATTAGGAGCTAAAGTAATATATAAAATATGAAATATGAAATTGTTATTATTATTGTTAATAATATAACAATTACTAATACTTTATAACGATAATATGTATTTATAGCATAAGTAACTATTGACAACAATAGAAGTTATTTATAATAATAATAATAACAAATTCACATTTTACATTCTATACTTATAACCTCGTAGAATTTACTTTACCTTATATCCTCCTACTCCTTTATTCTATCTAACCTCTTTTACTTCACTAAGTTAGATATTACTTAGTAATATCTAAATTTAGTTCCTACTATAGTATTAAGTTCTTCTCTAATTATTAAGGTCGAGTTAGATCTTAATATTAACAATTCTTTAGATCCTAGAGAGGTATTTATTATAGTGTATTATTATAGATATTATCTAATAAGGCTAGGGATTTAAGACTAAGCTATAAGAAGTCACTTTCTGGATTTTATAGCGCAGATAAGGACAAACTTATAGAGGCCGCCCTACTAGATTTTAAGCTAGATTCTCTAGTGGGCTTAGCAACAGCCGCTGTACTATTTAGTAGAGAGATATAGTAGCTTAGTAATCCGCTAAAGAGAAGGCTATTATAGCTACTAGAAATATAGATCGTAAAGCGAAATTAACTCTACTTAAGAAGCTAGCTATAGAGGGAATAGCCGAAGAGGTAATAAAGTAGGAGAGAATAGAGGAGATAATGTAGAAGCGCTTTAAAGGCTAGTAGAGTAGTATATATTATTATAGAGTATTATTATATAACACTAACAGGGACTAGGTGAATAGCTTAAATCTAAACTTATAGAAGTCTACAAAAAGTAGTAAAGGATCCGTAAGGCTAACAATAGATAGTAGCATTAAGATGCTATTAGCAAAATACGTAAAGAAGCTACTAAGAAAGACAAGGGATTTTACTTCCCTATAAGATCTACTAAATAGCTCTATAGTGAAGAAGGCGTTGTTAAGAAGCTCTAGCGCGATATTTATAAGTAAGGCTATACTAAGCTTATAGTAGACGAGGGAAATAGCGAGATAGCTAAGAAGGAATAGGTCGATTTCGTCTAGGGAATAACTCCTAAGGAGCTAGTAATAGTCTAAGATCTAGTATAGTAGTATATTAATCACAGTGTATAATTATAGACCTCTACTAATAAATACTAGACAACGCGATCCGACGCCTCTACCGGAGTATTTAGGGAACGTCGATCTTAAAGTTAAAGGATACGTCCCCTACATTAAAGGCGACAACGATAACGAGTGTAAGGAGGAGGTCGAATTCGATAATAATAAAGTTAAGGAAGTATAGGATGTAGTAGGGGTCGATAAATATAAGGTTAAAGCTAAGGGCGATAAGTAGGAAGAGTTAGATAGTAACTCTAAAGAGGATATTAGTGAGGTTATTAAGGATAATAATAATAATAATAATAATGATAATAATAATAAGGAAATAGAGGATAAGGACGAGGAAATAGAGGATAAGGACGAGGATAAGGAAATAGACGATACTAAGTAGAGGTGGAAATTTTCACTACACTATATTTTAGATTCTAATTCGTTACTAAATTAACTAATAACATTGACGATTAAACGCTAGTGCCTATCCTACTAATTAAAAGTAGCTAAGGTAACTAAGAGTAGTAGAGATTTTAAAAAGACAATAGGTAATCGCTAGATTCTACATATAACGAAAATTCTGCTATCTTTACGTTACATAATTATAGCGCATAATTACAGCGTATAACCTACTACTTTATTTAAAATGTTAGACTTCAACGAAGACTTACTTAATTTAGAGCTACGACCTGCTCCGACTCCTAAGATAACTTTAGGCCGCCTTCCTCCTCTACTCGAACCTTTCTAATTTATAGCTACTTATATAATATTAATAAAGTCCCGCGAAGTACTCTACTTAGTTAAATGTCCACCGTTTAACTCTAAGTAAAGAACTAAGGACCAACCTATAGCTTAAGTATAGTATAATTAGTAGACTAAAACCTTGTAGGTAACTACCTCTAGCTTTAATAAAGCTTATAATGCTCTAAGCTAGAATTCCGAAGCTCGAACTAGTATTGTCTAGTTATAGTTTAGAGAAGCTACTCGGCTTTCTACTAGTTAGCTATTTATATACTACCTACGCTATAGCGATGCTCTTACTTATCCTACTCCTAGTAGTATTAGTAATAAGCATCTGTTAAATTACTATGCCTCGAGGCGATATAAGAACATAATAGCTTTTAAGCACTAACGCTTAATTGCTTAAACCTTACTCGCGTAACTTAAGTCTTATACTACTTAAGATGTAATTGCTCCTACCTACTTAAGTAGTCGCTTTAAGGCTAAGCTTATTAGGGTGTTTATTGATTGCAATTAGTCCTTCTATATAGTTAAACGTAAGTCTTTTTAAAGGTTTCTACACTTCCTCCGTTAAGGTATATCTATTCCTAGTCGAACGATGTTTTTATAGATCTTCTAAGAGTAATTTAATGCTATCTAGCAGAATCTACACGAAGATCTCCCTCGTAGTATAAAGGTTTCAATAGCTCTTAATAGTTAGATAGTAAATAACTACCTTAGCTTTATTAGGATTAAGGCATACTATGTTAATAACTAATAGCAACTACGGGAGATTCTGCTTAACTTTGTACTAGTTAGAGGTTAGTATACTAGAGAAGCACTAGGTACTAAGTTACTACGTGTATTACAAGAAAGAAAGCTTAAAGTATAATTACTTACTATTACTACCGACAATGCTACTAACAACAACACGCTTCGTAGTGCTATATAAAGAGGACTATAGGATAAGAAGATATCCTAGAAAGCACACGAAAACGTAGTTCTATGTCTTATATATATTATTAACCTTATAGTGTAGGACATCATTAAGCACCTCCGACTTACTGTAACAGAGAATAACGAGCTAGCTCTAAAGCTATAGAAGCACTATATAAGAGTAATCTAGTTAACAATTTCTGTGCTAAACTTATTACGAAAGGTACGTTAATATAATTATAGTATATAATCATAGTATATTATTATAGACTAAGACATCGAATAGCTCCGAGCGATCTATATTACGATTAACCGATCTCTATAGCGATTTAAACGATTTTAGGCACTTCAAAAAGAGCTACTACTAAGGTAACGACTAAACGTTATTCGTGATATAAAGATAAGATAGAACTTAACATTCGATATATATAAGCGAGCTCTTAAGCTATAACAATATATTGATACGTAGCTAGATTAGGAAATTGCTTAGTGGGGCCCGAAGGCTTTAACTACTAATAAGGATTACGAAGATGTCGATTAGCGGGACCTTCGGCGACTCCGAATGAGCTATATAGAGTAGTTACACCTCTCTCTACTTACGAAGATGCTAGAGAATTTTAAGACAGCAATAAACGCTCTTAGCGAGTTAAATTAGCTAACTATTTAATACATCTAGCAGATGTATAACCGCCTATTCGACTTTCTTAATGATATAATAGTAGACTAGAAAGATAGCGACGACACTAATAACAATTCTTCGTGGCCTAATATTGTTATTATAGCTACTAATTAGGGCAGAACTAAGCTTTTAAAGTACTATTAATGTACGGACAAAGACCGAGGCTTTTTATTTAACTATGCTACAATTCTCGATCTAACATAAAAGCTTACGGCTTATAAGGTTTTTATTACGGATAATTATTATAGTTCTATACTAACAATTTGCCTAGGATAGTACTTAGGAGCACTCCGACAAGATTATATACTGTAAGCAATTCTTGTAATATCTAGAGCGATATAATAAGTAAGCAACAGGTCCTACTATATAACGCGAGTATATAAGCTCTCTAGTAGTAAGCACTAATTAGCTATAGTTTCGAAGGCTAGCTTTAAAGCTAGTCTTAATAGTTGCTTTTCCTTCGTTATCTCCTCGACCTAGTGTACTCTCTAGCTATAGTTTAACATTATACGAAGAAGTTCCTTACACTACGAGAAGTAAAGGCGAAGACTACCTTAGTACACCTATACTCCGCGAGCTTAATAACTTCGACATCCTTCTATAGTGGCATATAAACGAGAAGACCTATCCTCGTCTAGTATAGGTAGCTAAGGATATTCTAGCAATTCTAATTGCTAGTGTAGGTGTTAAGCGTGTCTTTAACACTATAAAGGATGTGATTAGAGACTATCGGCACAATCTTCGTGTATAAGTAATTAGGCAGATCGTCATTATGAAGTATGCTATATTAAATAGCAGAGGCTTAGATAATACTAGCTTATAGGCTTTAGACTTGTCGTAAGACGAAGAAGAGCCCTTTAACGAAGTAGACGACTTATTTAACCTCCCTATAACAGTATATATCTCTAATATAAGCGAGGATACTTTAGAAGAAGATAAGGACTACAATAGTAATAATGAAGTTAGTAGAAGGTATCTAAAGCGGCGTCGCGTTTATAATAAGAGTTAGCTCGAATTTAACCTATCCTCCTAGACCTATAATTATTTACTGTAATAATACGTAAATATACTTCTGACTTTTAGTTTTTAATAATAATACTAATGTTCTAATGTATACATAGATAAATATGTTGTAATTAAGGTTTATAATGCGGGGTATGACCTAATACAACCCGTTTAGGTTGTAATAGGTTGTATTAGGTTAGGTATAGGCTAGTACAACCTACCTAGAACCTAATACCCCCCTAACCTAGGGTCCGTGCGACCTAACACCCCTCTAACCCTAAGCCTATACGACCTAGAACCTAACCCCTACCTAAGTTAGGTTAATACCTACCTAACGACTAGCCTATATACTTATACTTACGTCGATTAATTATAGTAAATAAGCCGGATCGATTATCTTAGCTATAGACGCTAGTTTAATAGGTTAGGGTATAATCCTTATATAGGAGAATTCGGAGGCTAAGAAGAAACGTTATATCGTTCGTTTCGAATCTAGTATATAGTCTAAAGCTAAAAAGAAGTATAATACTAGTAAGAGAGAGTGTCGTAGTATGCTTAAAGCACTATAGAAGGTCCGTTTATATCTTTATAGAGTTCTATTTATTATCGAGACTAACGCTAATACCTTAGTAGTATAACTTAATCGATCTACTACTAATCTTCCTAGTTTAGTTACTACTTAGTAGATTACGTAGATACGCTTATTCGCTTTCGACGTTCGATATGTTCCTAGTAAGAAGAACGGAGCTACTAATAGGCTTTCTCGTCGCCTACGAGGTCTATCTAATAATAATAATAAGGCATATAATGTAGACGTAGACGAATTAATCGATTTAGAGCTATTTTACGTGTCTATTCGCCCTCTCTAGGTAGATAGGAGTAATAAGCGAACTACTCTAGTTCGCGAGGAATATTTAGTAGAATTATAAGACATTACTAACTATCTTATAACGTTATAACGACCGCTATATTTAGACATATCCGAATTTATTAAATTTAAGAGGTATACGTTAATGTTCCTTATTAATAATAGTTACCTTTTTAGACGTAGTTAGAGGTTAATACTATTACGTCGCGTCGTCGATATAGAGGACTATAAAGATAAGATTATTAGGGAGCTTTATAATAGAAGTAGTTATAAGGGTTATAAGGGTACTTAGAGAAAGATTACTAACTAGTACTAGTAGAAGACACTATATACCGATGTTCGTTACTACGTAGCTACGTATAACGAATGTTAAAGAAGAGCGCTTTTACGAGAAATAGAGGAGCTATATCTAAGTAGCGTCTCTACCCTTTATATAAAGTAGTACGTCGATATCGTTTATATACCTATATCGGAAGGATATTAATATCTTATTATTGCTCGAGAGGCTATTAGTTTATAGCTAGAGGCTAAGGCACTATATAATTCCGATAGTAAGTCTACTACGAAATTCCTATATAAAGAGGTTATATATAGGTTTAGCGCTATTAAAACACTAGTAGTAGATAGAGGTTCCGAGTTTAAAGGGTTAGTCTACTCTCTCGCTAAGTAGTTTAGTATAGACTACGTCGTTACTTTAGCCTATAATCTATAATCTAATAAGGCTAAACGAGGGCATCTAAATATTATAGATAGTCTTTCGAAGATTATAGGTAAGGATAATCACTAATAGGTTTAATATCTTACTTACGTCCTATAGGCTAAATAGTTAACTATTAATAGGATTACTAGTTAAATACCTTTATTACTTATATTTAGGACCGACACTATCCTTCTAGTAGAATTCGATATTTATAGTTAGCGAATATAGGATTAGTCGTAGGTTCGTACTATAGAAGAGCTAGGCTAGTCGTTAGGTAGGTATTAACCTAACTTAGGTAGGGGTTGGGTTCTAGGTCGCATAGGCTTAGGGTTAGGGGGGTGTTAGGTCGCACGGACCCTAGGTTAGGGGGGTGTTAGGTTCTAGGTGGGTTGTACTAGCCTATACCTAACCTAATACAACCTATTACAACCTAAACGGGTTATATTAGGTTATACCCCGCATTATGAACCTTAATTACAACATATTTATCTATGTATATATTAGAACATTAGTATTATTATTAAAAACCAAAAGTTAGAAGTATATTCACGTATTATTATAGTAAATAATTATAGGTCTAGGAGGATAGGTTAAATTCGAGCTAACTCTTATTATAAATACGACGCCGCTTTAGATACCTTCTACTAACTTCATTATTACTATTATAGTCCTTATCTTCTTCTAAAGTATCCTCGCTTATGTTAGAGATATATACTATTATAGGGAGGTTAAATAAGTCGTCTACTTCGTTAAAGGGCTCTTCTTCGTCTTACGACAAGTCTAAAGCCTATAAGCTAGTATCATCTAAGCCTCTACTATTTAATATAGTATGCTTTATAATGACGATCTGCCTAATTGCTTATGTACGAAGATTGTGCCGACGGTCTCTAATTACATCCTTTATAGTGTTAAAGACACGCTTAACACCTACACTAGTAATTAGAATTGCTAGAATATCCTTAGCTACCTATACTAGACAAGGATAGGTCTTCTCGTTTATGTGCTACTATAGAAGGATGTCGAAGTTATTAAGCTCGCAGAGTATAGGTGTACTAAGGTAGTCTTCGCCTTTACTTCTCGTAGTGTAAGGAACTTCTTCGTGTGATGTTAAACTACGGCTAGAGAGTACACTAGGTCGAGGAGATAACGAAGGAAAAGCAACTATTAAGACTAGCTTTAAAGCTAGCCTTCGAAACTATAGCTAATTAGTGCTTACTACTAGAGAGCTTATATACTCGCGTTGTATAGTAGGACCTATTACTTGCTTATCGTATCGCTCTAGATATTGCAAGAATTGCTTACAGTATGTAATCTTATCGGAGTGCTCCTAAGTACTATCCTAGGCAAATTGTTAGTATAGAACTATAATAATCATCCGTGATAAAAACCTTATAAGCCGTAAGCTTTTATGTTAGATCGAGAATTGTAGTATAGTTAAATAAAAAGCCTCGGTCTTTGTCCGTACGTTAATAGTACTTTAAAAGCTTAGTTCTGCCCTAATTAGTAGCTATAATAACAATATTAGGCTACGAAGAATTGTTATTAGTGTCGTCGCTATCTTTCTAGTCTACTATTATATTATTAAGAAAGTCGAATAGGCGGTTATACATCTGCTAGATGTATTAAATAGTTGGCTAATTTAACTCGCTAAGAGCGTTTATTGCTGTCTTAAAATTCTCTAGTATCTTCGTAAGTAGAGAGAGGTGTAACTACTCTATATAGCTTATTCGGAGTCGCCGAAGGTCCCGCTAATCGATATCTTCGTAATCCTTATTAGTAGTTAAAGCCTTCGGGCCCTACTAAGCAATTTCCTAATCTAGCTACGTATTAATATATTATTGTAGCTTAAGAGCTCGCTTATATATATCGAATGTTAAGTTCTATCTTGTCTTTACATCACGAATAACGTTTAGTCGTTGCCTTAGTAGTAGCTCTTTTTAAAGTGCCTAAAATCGTTTAAATCGCTATAGAGATCGGTTAATCGCAATATAGATCGCTCGGAGCTATTCGATGTCTTAGTCTATAATAATATACTATGATTATATACTATGATTATATTAACGTACCTTTCGTAATAAGTTTAGCATAGAAATTGTTAACTAGATTGCTCTTATATAGCGCTTCTATAGCTTTAGAGCTAGCTCGTTATTCTCTGTTATAGTAAGTCGGAGGTGCTTAATAATGTCCTACACTATAAGGTTAATAATATATATAAGACATAGAACTACGTTTTCGTGTGCTTTCTAGGATATCTTCTTATCCTATAGTCCTCTTTATATAGCACTACGAAGCGTGTTGTTGTTAGTAGCATTATCGGCAGTAATAGTAAGTAATTGTGCTTTAAGCTTTCTTTCTTATAATACACGTAGTAACTTAGTACCTAGTGCTTCTCTAGTATACTAACCTCTAACTAGTATAAAGTTAAGTAGAATCTCCCGCAGTTGCTATTAGTTATTAATATAGTATGCCTTAATCCTAATAAAGCTAAGGTAGTTGTTTGCTGTCTAACTATTAAGAGCTATTAAAACCTTTATACTGCGAGGGAGATCTTCGTGTAGATTCCGCTAGATAGTATTAAATTGCTCTTAGAAGATCTATAAAAACATCGTTCGACTAGGAATAGATATACCTTAACGGAGGAAGTGTAGAAACCTTTAAAAAGACTTACGTTTAACTATACGGAAGGACTAATTACAATCAATAAACACCCTAATAAGCTTAGCCTTAAAGCGACTACTTAAGTAGGTAGGAGCAATTGCATCTTAAGTAGTATAAGACTTAAGTTACGCGAGTAAGGTTTAAGCAATTAAGCGTTAGTACTTAAAAGCTATTATGTTCTTACATCGCCTCGAGGCATAGTGATTTAATAGATGCTTATTACTAATGCTACTAGGAGTAGGATAAGCAAGAGTATCGCTATAGCGTAGGTAGTATATAAATAGCTAACTAGTAGAAAGCCGAGTAGCTTCTCTAAACTGTGACTAGACAATACTAGTTCGAGCTTCGGAATTCTAGCTTAGAGCATTATAAGCTTTATTAAAGCTAGAGGTAGTTACCTACAAGGTTTTAGTCTACTAATTGTACTATACTTAAGCTATAGGTTAGTCCTTAGTTCTTTACTTAGAGTTAAACAGTGGACATTTAACTAAGTAGAGTACTTCGCGGGACTTTATTAATATTATATAAGTAGCTATAAATTAGAAAGGTTCGAGTAGAGGAGGAAGGCGGCCTAAAGTTATCTTAGGGGTCGGAGTAGGTCGTAGCTCTAAATTAAGCAAGTCTTCGTTGAAGTCTAACATTTTAAATAAAGTAGTAGGTTACACGCTGTAATTATACGCTGTAATTATATAACGTAAAGATAGCAGAATTTTCGTTATGTGTAGAATCTAGCGATTACCTATTGTCTTTTTAAAATCTCTACTACTCTTAGTTACCTTAGCTACTTTTAATTAGTAGGATAGGCACTAGCGTTTAATCGTTAATGTTATTAGTTAATTTAGTGACGAATTAGAATCTAAAATATAGTGTAGTGAAAATTTCTACCTCTACTTAGCATCGTCTATTTCCTTATCCTCGTCCTTATCCTCTATTTCCTCGTCCTTATCCTCTATTTCCTTATTATTATTATTATTATTATTATTATTATTATTATCCTTAATAACCTCACTAATATCCTCTTTAGAGTTACTATCTAACTCTTCCTACTTATCGCCCTTAGCTTTAACCTTATATTTATCGACCCCTACTACATCCTATACTTCCTTAACTTTATTATTATCGAATTCGACCTCCTCCTTACACTTGTCATCGTTGTCGCCTTTAATGTAGGGGACGTATCCTTTAACTTTAAGATCGACGTTCCCTAAATACTCTAGTAGAGGCGTCGGATCGCGTTGTCTAGCATTTGTTAGTAGAGGTCTATAATTATATACTGTGATTAATATACTACTATACTAGATCTTAGACTATTACTAGCTCCTTAGGAGTTATTCCCTAGACGAAATCGACCTATTTCTTCTTAGCTGTCTCGCTATTTCCCTCGTCTACTAGACTAGTCGTTAGGTAGGTGTTAGGTCGTCCCTAGTCGATACTAGACCTAACACCGACACCCCCCCGGAGCCTACCTAACACAATCGCTTAGCATATTAGGTTATAGGGGTGTTACCCCGCATTAGGTAGAGGTTAGTGTCGAGGTAGTGTCGTGGGTACTCGCTAGGTTATGATTAGGTCTTAGTTAGTATAAATCTTCCCTATATAAATGGAATAAGTGTCCTCCCTACGTATTATTATTATAGTATATAATTATAGAGTAATTTTACAAAATAGATTAATATTTAGTTTATATATCGTAAGGTTATAGTAGCTATCTAAGGCTTTTATTGCCTGTTTAAGCTAAATTTAGCCAATAATAGTAGTCTCCTTGATTAGAAGAGGTGTAGAACTCCCTCTATCGGTATCCTCCGTTATCTCCTAAACCTCTAGATTGCAAGGAATCTCTATATTTAGTAGAGCGTAAGCAATTGTTACATCCCTCTTTGCCTCCTTTATATCTAGATAGTCTTCTAGGAAGAAGGAGTCGCGTAGGCTATAAACCTTATAGCGGGCGTTATTTGTAGCTAGGATTAGGTGTTCCTTCTTAGGAGGATACTAGACTTATTAGTACTTATTATTAGTATAGGCATAATACGTATATAATCGCATTTCTCCCTAATACGAGTATAGACCTAGTAGTCTATATAGACCTTAAGATAGCGAATACAGTAAGGGTCCTATGTTGTATTAGGCTAGTCGCTAAGAGCATAGCGGCGTACAAGGTCTATATAGCGCTTATATATATCCTAATTATATCCTTATACTAGAAGCTAGCTATTTAAATTGTGTAAGGTAGGTATATTAGTCGTGCTAACCTAGCCGCTACGTACACTATTAAGATTACGTGTACGACTATTTAGCGTTACATCGATACTTAGGTTGATTCTAAAGGTAGTATTGCTAGTTAAAGATAACATAGTAATAGCGAGATGTTGTAAGGTGTAGAACTAGATTAGAGTAGAGGATTAGACATAATATAGATATATTAGAGGCTACTATATTGTCCTATTGTCCTATTGTCCTATTGTCCTATTTTCCTATTGTCCTATTGTCCTATTGTCCTAGGATCACATTGTTATATTATTATATTATCACATTGTTATATATTTTTTTATCTGCCTAAAATTTCACATGGTATTATTATAGATTATTATTATAGAAGAGAGGTTATATTGACCTAGAGACTCTATCTATATGCCTACATCGTACGTCCTAGATCTGTCAACATTACTAGCTATGAATTTAGCATAGTAATGCTTTGCTAGGTATATGTCCTTATTCTAGATAGTGACCCTCTTAGCATAAATAGTATTTAGATTGCAATCTGTATAGTATATTAGCATAGAGTTAAATGTATATTAAGTTTTCTTACTACCTTCTAAAATGCCTATAAGGTATGCCTTAGCTACCTCCTAAATTGCACCTATAGTAGATACCTAGAAGCGTAGCTTACTACGGCTAAGACTTCTAAACGGCAGGATATCTTCTATAATCTTACGAACAAGACGAGAGAATAGAAGCTTACGGATAAGGAGGTCGGCACTTTTCTAGTAGCGGCGGATCTCACGGAGAGCGACAGCTAACAACTATTAGCTATATACTGTGATAATAGACTGTGATAATATACTACCTAGCTTATATCTTCTCTTTATAATGTCTTTAGGACTAACTATCTTTCTAGGGCCTTTTAACCTAGGCTTAGTCTTGCCTTTCCCCCTAGGCTTATTCTAGCGAGGGTTAGCTAGCTTAGTGCGAGCTATATTAGTAATATAGTAGTGTTGTTGATTAGTAAAGGTATAATTGTAAAAGAGATAAGTAGATAGATATAAATATTAATTAGGAGCTAAAGTGACATATAAAATGTGAAATGTGAAATTGTTATTATTATTGTTAATAATATGACAATTACTAATACTTTATAACGATAATATATATTCATAGCATAAGTAACTATTAACAACAATAGAAGTTATTTATGACAATAATAATAACAAATTCACATTTTATATTCTACACTTATAACCTTGTAGAATTTACTTTACCTTATATCCTCCTACTCCTTTATTCTATCTAACCTCTTTTGCTCTACTAAGTTAGATATTACTTAGCAATATCTAAATTTAGTTCCTACTATAGCATTAAGTTCTTCTCTAATTATTAAGGTCGAGTTAGATCTTAATATTAACAATTCTTTAGATCCTAGAGAGGTATTTATTATAGTATATTATTACAGACATTATCTAACAAGGCTAGGGATTTAAGACTAAGCTATAAGAAGTCACTTTCTGGATTTTATAGCGCGGACAAGGATAAACTTATAGAGGCCGCCCTACTAGATTTTAAGCTAGATTCTCTAGTAGGCTTAGTAACAGCCGCCGTGCTATTTAGTAGAGAGATATAGCAGCTTAGCAATCCGCTAAAGAGAAGGCTATTATAGCTGCTAGAAATGCAGATCGTAAAGCGAAATTAACTCTACTTAAGAAGCTAGCTATAGAGGGAATAGCCGAAGAGGTAATAAAGTAGGAGAGAATAGAGGAGATGATATAGAAGCGCTTTAAAGGCTAGTAGAGCAGTATATATTATCATAGAGTATTATTATATAACACTAATAGGGACTAGGTAAATAGCTTAAATCTAAACTTATAGAAGTCTATAAAAAGTGGCAAAGGATCTGTAAGGCTAACAATAGATAGTAGCATTAAGATGCTATTAGCAAAATGCGTAAAGAAGCTACTAAGAAAGACGAGGGATTTCACTTCCCTATAAGATCTACTAAATAGCTCTATAGTGAAGGAGGCGTTGTTAAGAAGCTCTAGCGCGATATTTATAAGCAAGGCTATACTAAGCTTATAGTAGACAAGGGAAACAGCGAGACAGCTAAGAAGGAATAGGTCGATTTCGTCTAGGGAATAACTCCTAAGGAGCTAGTAATAGTCTAAGATCTAGTATAGTAGTATGTTAATCACAGTATATAATTATAGACCTCTACTAACAAATGCTAGACAACGCGATCTAACGCCTCTACCGGAGTATTTAGGGAACGTCGATCTTAAAGTTAAAGGATACGTCCCCTACATTAAAGGCGACAACGATAACGAGTATAAGGAGGAGGTCGAATTCGATAATAATAAAGTTAAGGAAGTATAGGATGCAGCAGGGGTCGATAAATATAAGGTTAAAGCTAAGGGCGATAAGTAGGAAGAGTTAGATAGTGACTCTAAAGAGGATATTAGTGAGGTTATTAAGGATAATAATAATAATAATAATAATAATAATAATGATAAGGAAATAGAGGATAAGGACGAGGAAATAGAGGATAAGGACGAGGATAAGGAAATAGACGATACTAAGTAGAGGTGGAAATTTTCACTACACTGTATTTTAGATTCTAATTCGTTACTAAATTAACTAATAACATTGACGATTAAACGCTAGTGCCTATCCTACTAATCAAAAGTAGCTAAGGTAACTAAGAGTAGTAGAGATTTCAAAAAGACAATAGGCAATCGCTAGATTCTACACATAACGAAAATTCTGCTATCTTTACGTTATATAATTACAGCGTATAATCATAGCGTGTAACCTACTACTTCATTTAAAATGTTAGACTTCAACGAAGACTTGCTTAATTTAGAGCTACGACCTACTCCGACCCCTAAGATAACTTTAGGCCGCCTTCCTCCTCTACTCGAACCTTTCCAATTTATAGCTACTTATACAATATTAACAAAGTCCCGCGAAGTACTCTACTTAGTCAAATATCCACCGTTTAACTCTAAGTAAAGAACTAAGGACTAACCTATAGCTTAAGTATAGTATAATTAGTGGACTAAAACCTTATAGGCAACTACCTCTAGCTTTAATAAAGCTTATAATGCTCTAAGCTAGAATTCCGAAGCTCGAACTAGTATTGTCTAGTTATAGTTTAGAGAAGCTACTCGGCTTTCTACTAGTTAGCTATTTATATACTACCTACGCTATAGCGATGCTCTTACTTATCCTACTCCTAGTAGCATTAGTAATAAGCATCTGTTAAATCACTATGCCTCGAGGCGATGTAAGAACATAATAGCTTTTAAGTACTAACGCTTAATTGCTTAAACCTTACTCGCGCAACTTAAGTCTTATACTACTTAAGATGTAATTGCTCCTACCTACTTAAGTAGTCGCTTTAAGGCTAAGCTTATTAGGGTGTTTATTGATTGTAATTAGTCCTTCCGTATAGTTAAACGTAAGTCTTTTTAAAGGTTTCTACACTTCCTCCGTCAAGGTATATCTATTCCTAGTCGAACGATGTTTTTATAGATCTTCTAAGAGCAATTTAATGCTATCTAGCGGAATCTATACGAAGATCTCCCTCGCAGTATAAAGGTTTTAATAGCTCTTAATAGTTGGACAGCAAATAACTACCTTAGCTTTATTAGGATTAAGGTATACTATGTTAATGACTAATAGCAACTACGGGAGATTCTGCTTAACTTTATACTAGTTAGAGGTTAGTATACTAGAGAAGCACTAGGTACTAAGTTACTACGTGTATTATAAGAAAGAAAGCTTAAAGCACAATTACTTACTACTACTACCGACAATGCTACTAACAACAACACGCTTCGTAGTGCTATATAAAGAGGACTATAGGATAAGAAGATATCCTAGAAAGCACACGAAAACGTAGTTCTATATCTTGTATATATTATTAACCTTATAGTGTAGGACATCATTAAGCACCTCCGACTTACTATAATAGAGAATGACGAGCTAGCTCTAAAGCTATAGAAGCGCTATATAAGAGTAATCTAGTTAACAATTTCTGTGCTAAACTTATTACGAAAGGTACGTTAATATAATCACAGTATATAATTACAGTATATTATCATAGACTAAGACATCGAATAGCTCCGAGCGATCTATATTACGATTAACCGATCTCTATAGCGATTTAAACGATTTTAGGCACTTCAAAAAGAGCTACTACTAAGGTAACGACTAAACGTCATTCGTAATGTAAAGATAAGATGGAACTTAACATTCGATATATATAAGCGAGCTCTTAAGCTATAACAATATATTAATACGTAGCTAGATTAGGAAATTGCTTAGTGGGGCCCGAAGGCTTTAACCACTAATAAGGATTACGAAGATATCGATTAGCGGGACCTTCGGCGACTCCGAATAAGCTATATAGAGTAGTTATACCTCTCTCTACTTACGAAGATGCTAGAGAATTTCAAGATAGCAATAAACGCTCTTAGCGAGTTAAATTAGCTAACTATTTAATACATCTAGCAGATGTATAACCGCCTATTCGACTTTCTTAATGATATAATAGTAGACTAGAAAGATAGCGACGACACTAATAACAATTCTTCGTAGCCTGATATTGTTATTACAGCTACTAATTAGGGCAGAACTAAGCTTTTAAAGTACTATTAACGTACGGACAAAGACCGAGGCTTTTTATTTAACTATGCTATAATTCTCGATCTAACATAAAAGCTTACGGCTTATAAGGTTTTTATTACGGATGATTATTACAGTTCTATACTAATAATTTGCCTAGGATAGTACTTAGGAGCACTCCGACAAGATTATATACCGTAAGCAATTCTTACAATATCTAGAGCGATACGATGAGTAAGCAATAGGTCCTACTATACAACGCGAGTATATAAGCTCTCTAGTAGTAAGCACTAATTAGCTATAGTTTCGAAGGCTAGCTTTAAAGCTAGTCTTAATAGTTGCTTTTCCTTCGTCATCTCCTCGACCTAGTGTACTCTCTAGCTGTAGTTTAACATCACACGAAGAAGTTCCTTATACTACGAGAAGTGAAGGCAAAGACTACCTTAGTACACCTATACTCCGCGAGCTTAATAACTTCGACATCCTTCTATAGTGGCACACAAACGAGAAGACCTATCCTCGTCTAGTATAGGTAGCTAAGGATATTCTAGCAATTCTAATTGCTAGTATAGGTGTTAAGCGTGTCTTTAACACTGTAAAGGATGTAATTAGAGACCGTCGGTACAATCTTCGTACACAAGCAATTAGGTAGATCGTCATTATGAAGTATACTATATTAAATAGCAGAGGCTTAGATGATACTAGCTTATAGACTTTAGACTTGTCGTAAGACGAAGAAGAGCTCTTTAACGAAGTAGACGACTTATTTAACCTCCCTATAACAGTATATGTCTCTGACATAAGCGAGGATACTTTAGAAGAAGATAAGGACTACAATAGTAATAATGAAGTTAGCAGAAGGTATCTAAAGCGGCGTCGCGTTCATAATGAGAGTTAGCTCGAATTTAACCTATCCTCCTAGACCTGTGATTATTTACTGTAATAATACGTAAATATACTTCTGACTTTTGGTTTTTAATAATAATACTAATGTTCTAATGCATATATAGATAAATATGTTATAATTAAGGTTCATAATGCGGGGTATAACCTAATATAACCCGTTTAGGTTGTAATAGGTTGTATTAGGTTAGGTATAGGCTAGTACAACCTACCTAGAACCTAACACCCCCCTAACCTAGGGTCCGTGCGACCTAACACCCCCCTAACCCTAAGCCTATGCGACCTAGAACCTAACCCCTACCTAAGTTAGGTTAATACCTACCTAACGACTAGCCTACTCGTCTACTATAAGCTTAGTATAGCCTTACTTATAAATATTGCGCTAGAGCTTCTTAATAACGCCTCCTTCACTATAGAGCTATTTAGTAGATCTTATAGGGAAGTGAAATCCCTCGTCTTTCTTAGTAGCTTCTTTACGCATTTTACTAATAGCATCTTAATGCTACTATCTATTGTTGGCCTTACGGATCCTTTACTACTTTTTATAGACTTCTATAAGTTTAGATTTAAGCTATTCACCTAGTCCCTATTAGTGTTATATAATAATACTCTATGATAATATATACTACTCTACTAGCCTTTAAAGCGCTTCTACATTATCTCCTCTATTCTCTCCTACTTTATTACCTCTTCGGCTATTCCCTCTATAGCTAGCTTCTTAAGTAGAGTTAATTTCGCTTTACGATCTGCATTTCTAGTAGCTATAATAGCCTTCTCTTTAGCGGATTACTAAGCTGCTATATCTCTCTACTAAATAGCACAGCGGCTATTACTAAGCCTACTAGAGAATCTAGCTTAAAATCTAGTAGAGCGGCCTCTATAAGTTTGTCCTTGTCCGCGCTATGAAATCTAGAAAGTGACTTCTTATAGCTTAGTCTTAAATCCCTAGCCTTATTAGATAATGTCTATAATAATACACTATAATAAATACCTCTCTAGGATCTAAAGAATTGTTAATATTAAGATCTAACTCGACCTTAATAATTAGAGAAGAACTTAATACTATAGTAGGAACTAAATTTAGATATTGCTAAGTGATATCTAACTTAGTAGAGCAAAAGAGGTTAGATAGAATAAAGGAGTAGGAGGATATAAGGTAAAGTAAATTCTACGAGGTTATAAGTGTAGAATATAAAATGTGAATTTGTTATTATTATTATCATAAATAACTTCTATTATTGTTAATAGTTACTTATGCTATGAATATATATTATCGTTATAAAGTATTAGTAATTGTTATATTATTAACAATAATAATAACAATTTCACATTTTATATTTTATATATTACTTTAGCTCCTAATTGATATTTACATCTATCTACTTACCTCTTTTATAATCATACCTTCACTAATTAATAACACTGCTATATTACTAATATAGCTCGCACTAAGCTAGCTAACCCTCGCTAGAATAAGCCTAGGGGGAAAGGTAAGACTAAGCCTAGGTTAAAAGGCCCTAGAAAGATAGTTAGTCCTAAAGACATTATAAAGAGAAGATATAAGCTAGGCAGTATATTATTATAGTCTATTATCACAGTATATAGCTAATAGTTATTAGCTGTCGCTCTCCGTAAGATCCGCCGCTACTAGAAAAGTGCCGACCTCCTTATCCGTAAGCTTCTATTCTCTCGTCTTATTCGTAAGATTATAGAAGACATCCTGCCGTTTAGAAGTCTTAGCCGTAGTAAGCTACGCTTCTAGGCATCTACTATAGGTACAATTTAGGAGGTGGCTAAGGTATACCTTATAGGCATTTTAGAAGGTAGTAAGAAAACTTAATATACATTTAACTCTATACTAATATACTATATAGATTGCAATCTAAATGCTATTTATGCTAAGAGGGTCACTATCTAGAATAAGGATATATACCTAGCAAAGTATTACTATGCCAAATTTATAGCTAGTAATATTGACAGATCTAGGACGTACGATGTAGGTATATAGATAGAGTCTCTAGGTTAATATAACCTCTCTTCTGTAATAATAATCTATAATAATACTATATGAAATTTTAGGTAGATAAAAAAATATATAACAATATAACAATGTAATAATGTGATAATATAACTCTAGGATAATAGGACAATAGGACAATAGGAAAATAGGACAATAGGACAATAGGACAATAGGACAATATAGTAGCCTCTAATATATCTATATTATGTCTAATCCTCTACTCTAATCTAGTTCTATACCTTACAACATCTCGCTATTACTATGTTATCTTTAACTAGTAATACCACCTTTAGAATTAACCTAAGTATCGATACAACGCTAAATAGTCGTATACGTAATCTTAATAGTGTACGTAGCGGCTAGGTTAGCACGACTAATATGCCTACCTTATATAATTCGAATAGCTAGCTTCTAGTATAAGGACATAATTAGGATATATATAAGCGCTATATAGACCTTGCACGCCGCTATACTCTTAGCGACTAGCCTAATATAACATGGGACCCTTACTGTATTCGCTATCTTAAGGTCTATATAGACTACTAAGTCTATACTCGTATTAGGGAGAAATGCGATTATGTACGTATTATGCCTATACTAATAATAAGTACTAATAAGTCTAGTATCCTCCTAAGAAGGAACACCTAATCCTAGCTATAAATAACGCCCGCTATAAGGTTTACGGCCTACGCGACTCCTTCTTCCTAGAAGACTATCCGGATATAAAGGAGGTAAAGAGGGATGTAACAATTACTTACGCTCTACTAAATATAGAGATTCCTTACAATCTAGAGGTTTAGGAGATAACGGAGGATACCGATAGAGGGAGTTCTACACCTCTTCTAATTAAGGAGACTACTGTTATTAGCTAAATTTAGCTTAAATAGGCAATAAAAGCCTTAGATAGCTGCTATGACCTTACGATATATAAACTAAATGTTAATCTATTTTGCAAAATTACTCTATAATTATACGCTGTAATAATAATACATAGGGAGGACACTTATTCTATTTATATAGGGAAGATTTATGCTAACTAAGACCTAATTATAACCTAGCGAGTACCTACGACACTACCTCGACACTAACCTCTACCTAATGCGGGGTAACACCCCTATAACCTAATATACTAAGCGATTGTGTTAGGTAGGCTCCGGGGGGGTGTCGGTGTTAGGTCTAGTGTCGACTAGGGACGACCTAATACCTACCTAACGACTAGTCTAAGAAGAGCTTATTGCCGCTCGTACTCGATAACTTAAATAGAGAGACGAGAATCTTTAGGAGACGTAGGATCGTATATATCGTCTTCGTTAAGAATATAAAGAGGTATAGGATCTACGTCGTAGGATTTAATATAATAAGCTTAATATTAACGATATCGTCCTTATCTATAATACTTATTATAAGAAGATTCGACAAGATAAGCTTAAGAATAGGTAGCGGGGCCCGTATTACATTATTAAAGTTCACGATTTAGGCTTATATAAAATTGCCGAGCTAGATAGCGTCGAGGTTCGTAGTATATATATACGTCGGAGATTAAAGAAGTACTTATTAGTAGATAAGGAGTAAGTGTATATAGTAGCACTTCGTTACGTATTAGAATAAGAACCTATCGTCGAGATTATACGTCTAGAGGGCTTTAATTACGACGAGTACGAGATTATAGATTAGGTTTAGTGTCTAGGTTAGACACTAGAGGGAGAGAGTAGGGTTAATAAAAGAGGGATTTTTATTATATATATAGTCGGTTATAACCATTATATATATATTACGTCGCCGCTATTAAGGGTAGTAGATCTAATAAGGTATTAGAACGGATAAATAGTAAGGTAAAAGGTTTCCTTTGTTTTTTTTCTATTCGTAGTACCTAGATTACTTCCTCGAAGCACTTCTACGTTTCCTTAGTTCCGAATTCGATTTCTTTATATATATTTATAGAGGTTCTATATAGTAAATAGTATAGTAAAAGGACAAAGAGGAAGAAGGTATAAAGGTACTATATAAACATATAGTGCCGCTATATATAGCGAATTATAAGAGGTATAGCGCTTACTAGATGCACCTATATATAGATATTACTATAGTAGAGCTAGTGTTGCCGCGCGAAAATTTTCTAATATAACCCCTCGATCTCCTATACCTTATAGAAACCTACCTTTTATTTCCGTAAGATAATATATCTAACGAAGCTCTTAGAAGGTCTCCTTTTCGTAGTAAGACGAGGCTATAGCGTTATTAGACAATAGTTACGCTATTTAATCGTAATACCCTATCGATAGCTACGGGTTTTATAGCCTTATAGCTTTTACGCTATATAGGGAGGTAGAGGTTAGCCTAAGACTAATCCTATCTTAAGTATAATAATCCTATCTAGCGATTCTAAGGTAATAAACGGAGGTAGTAGTTAGAATAGAGGAGTCGGAGTCTTTACGTATAAGGATAAGAGCTTTACGAATACTAAGGAGGTCTTAAAATACGCCTATAAGTGTAACGATAATATCCGTATAGATTTCATTACGTAGGTCCTCGGTATCGCTATAAAGGCTTAGAACTACGTCGAGATACTTACCTACGACATTATCTATAGTCTCCTCGAGAGTAATATTATCGCCTTAAGTAAGAAGGATTAGGAGGAAATGTTTCCTAAGGCTTATAGTATATATAAGAGAGTTAAGGAGAATAGGAATAAGAGTTTAGAACATTATAGCGCTCTCTAGCGTAGTGTTTCGGACTACGAGTAGTCTTACGAGCTCTATAAGGATTAGTACTCTAGTCTAGGGGATCGTTCTCGTTAGTAGTTTAACTATATCTCTAGGAGGAAGACTTTCCGTTAGACTATTAATATAGTAGTTCGCGTAACTATTAAGCGTATTAGTACCCCGAAGAGTATTATTAGTTACGACGTCCGCTTATAAGACATTACTACTATAGCTAAATTAGTCGAATCCTCGAAGTAGCCGAGCGTTAAGGAACTTAACGTAAAGGAGCTTCGTATTATCCGTAATAGATAATTCACTAAGTATTTCGCCTAGAATAAGCTCGGTTTCTTATATAAGGTTCCCGCTCCGTCCTAGATTACTAGTAGCACCCCTACTACCTCGTCTACTACTACGTTTAGAATTCGTTAAGCTTTAGTTTCTAGTTATCCTAGTATCTCTAACACTAACGTAGTATATATTACTAAAGCTATAATATTCGTAGGAGGAAGTTCTCGAGTAAACCTTAGTAGTACTAGACCTAAGCCGGGCTTAGGAGTAGCTACTTCTATATAGGTTTTAAGCCGCTTACGTCGTTCTATACGTCTCTATCTTAGTCGCTTAGAAGAAGAAGAGGATAAAGAAGAGCTAGTCGAATAAGAGACTATTCTATTAGTAGAGACTAGTCGTAAAGGTTCTCCTTCTAAGAAGTATTACTTTAACGAATTCGATAATAGTAATAGATAGTACGAGATACCTAATCGCTCTATTTCTATATTAGTTACTCTATAGGATAAGAGTAAGGGTAAGGCTATTACTTCGTCGACTAAGAAGGAGTGTAACTATACTAGTGTCTCTCTAAGAGTTAAGGCTAAGTTTACCTCGAAGGAGCTACTCTCTAATTCTAAACTCGCTATTATTATAAATACTTAGATATGTAAGGATTTAGCTACTAATACGACTATCTATTACTTATACACTCGTCTTCTAGCTCGTCGTCTATAACTACTTACTAACCTTAAGTACGAAGTTTTAGCTAGGTATATTCGCTATTAGTATAACGCCTACTATAGTAGTACTCTAGACTTAATACGTATATAGAAAGAGATAGCTAAGTAGCTTATTCTAACTTTCTATATCGCTCGCGAGTCTACTAAGCGTAGTATTTTTAAGTATAAGTCTATAGTTATAGATTATTACGTCTCTAAGGATATAAGGAAGCTTATCCTCGATAGTTTCCGTAAGAGGCTTTACGACGAATAGGTTACTAATAGTAATATAGTTATTAATATTTTTAAATAGTAGGCCGAAGGGGATTCTCCTCTTATAGATATCTTCTATACCGAGATAGATATATATCTTTACTATTTTAGTTATCCTAAGGGCAAGAACTAGCTAGGGTAGTTACGTAATATATTTCACTCTCTCGGATAGTAGGCTATATATATAGATCCTAAATACTATCGAGTATATATTACTAGTCGTCCTAATAAGCTTACTTAGTTAATTTCCTACCCTTACTACGCTAAATATACTATCCCTAGAGATTATACGTAGTTCTACTATATTAACGTTAACCCTAGCTGCCTTACTAATAGGTATAGAGGAGATACTATCTAAGGTTCTATTAGCCTTAATAATAAGACGCTAAAGAATTATACTATCGTTATACCTAAGATATATTACTATATAAAGGAGTAGGTTTAGGATATAAAGGCTCGTAAGGTTCTTACCGACGCCCTAGTTATTAATATTACTAATAAGTACTTTACGTAGGACGATATTAAGAAGTATAAGGCCGACTAGGAGTTAATAATTTATAAGGCTAGTAACGTTCGTATTACTATACCTTATACCCTATATAGTTCGACTAGTCCTACCGATTCTATTCGTTATACTATACTCCCTTAGTTCTATAGGATTAGTGCCGATTACGAGACTCTAGAGTAGTTCGAGAGTAGTTTATATAGCGAGCTTACTCTCGCTTATATATAAAAGCGCTCTAGTCCTAGGACTTCTTCTAGTAAGCTAAATATATACGGAAGTATATACTCTACTTTCCCCGCCGCTATTACTCTATAAATCGATAGTCCTATTAGTAACGCTCTAGTTAGCTATATTCGTTAGGACAATCCTACTATTGTCGAGGAAAGAGATATCCTATTAGGTAATAATCTCTAAGCTACTAAGGATCGTATTAGAGAGATTCGTATAGAGATTACTATAGCTATAGAGAAGGCTTAGATTAAGGTCTAGTAGTATAAGAAGGCCTACTTTATTAGTACTCGTTCTTTCTTCTATTATACTAAGGAGGGCCTAGTCCCTACTACGAAGGATAATCCTAATCCTAATATAGTCGAGGGCGATAAGGAGGATATAGAGATAGGTTCTAATAAGGAAGGAGGGGAAGTAGATTTAGATTCTAGAGAAGAGAATAATAAGGGTAAAATAGATTTATTAGAGAATAAAGAGGAAGGTCTTTCTAGTAATAATTTAGAGATATAGCGTTATTAGCGTAAGGAGGTAGAGGACGGAGCTACCGGCCTCGGCGAGGAGCTCGTTATTAGTAAGGGTCGTTATCGTATAGCTCGTCGTTAAGGACTCTAAGGCGTATAGGTCGTTCGTGTCTAGATTAGATACTAGAGGAAAGGGGATAGTTATAGTAGACTCGGTCGTTATAGTTATAGCTATAGTTATAGGTTACGATATATAGTCTATTAAAGGGCTTAGGTAGAAAGGTAGCGATTAGTTATATATATAAGGTTTCTACGACTACGAGGTTTCCGAGGGTAGTAACTAACTAACGAGTGTCGTCGACGAGCGTATACTATTTACTAACTACCTCGACTAGGAAGACACCTACACTATAATACTAGCGATAGTTATTAAATTAGTAGAAGCTCTCTTCTAATCTATATTTATATTAGGATCGAGATTTACGAATTCCTCTAGTTATTAGACTAGATTTACCTTAGTATAAGAGTAGAAGAGCTCGGGAATATTATTACTAGAAAGATTAGAGTTATTAAACCTTTAATAAAAGATCTTAGATAATAGTTATAAGATTCTAAAGAGAGACTCTATCCTTATTATAATATTAGAGTTTAATAAGGATTATATAGCTTACTATAGATTTATAACTTATTATAGAACCTTATTAAAGTACTTAGTATAAGGAATACGCTTTATAGGTTAAGGAGCCTCTTTAGTAACTAGATCCTCTATATCGGCGTCTTCCTTCTTAGTCTTAGTAATAGCTTTAATAGTAGCTAAACGAGACCTAGTAATAGTTATACCTTCTAGAATATTAGTAGTAGCTACTAGATAATAAGTACTAGTATAAAGGGACTTAGTAACGCTATAGGATAGTTTAGAAGGACCTACCTTTATAACTCTATTAGTAGAACCCTTACCTTTATCTATTCGAGTATTACGAGGTATAGTACTTAGCTAAGTAGTAGCTATAACTAGAACTTCCTTAATAAAATCGTTATTATTATTATTATTACTCCTAACTAGATTCTCTAGGTAGAAATTCTTATACTAAATAGACTTAGACGCTTTATCCTTAGAATTATCGTCGATAGTTAGTATCTTATAGTCTAGGTTATTAACTACTAACTTCCTAGTAGCTTAGAGTCTAGCCTTAATCTATTCTTATTATAACTAAGTAGCTCTCTTATTATATCTTACTAGATAACTAACTAGATACTATAGTTTCTCTATAGTTCTCTTAACTAAGCTATTATCTTCTAAATAAAGGAGACTAAGATTAATAAGCTTTCGAAGCTCTAGGTAATTAGGTCGAGAGTAATCTTTCTTTTTATAGTACTAGTATCTATAAGGACTAAGAGAAATAGTATTTAAACTAGTAGCTAGTATAAATCTAGATAACTAATACGAAATAGAGGCTAGGCGAGGTAGTCCTATAGGAAGAGACTAGCTATTTATTACTTATATAACTTAGACTAATAGCTTATCTATTCTCTTATAAAGAGTCTATATACTTAAATCTAAAGAAGAGATAGTAGTAGAAGTATTCGTTAGAGTCTTAGTAGAAATATTAGGGATATAAGGCTAAGTAGTGCTTTCCTTAGTAATAACTACTATAACCTTTTCGTACTCCTTATAAACTAACTAGAAGGATTCGAGTCGTTATATCTTAGAGATCTTCTCTTTAGCTAAATAGTAGATTCTCGGAAAATCCTTAAAAGTATTAAGGTACTTTATATCTATACTACTCTTTACTCTAATATAACTACGAATATTAACTAGAAGACCTTTAGTAAACTATATACTCCTTATAATAATATTAAGCTAAGTCTTACTAAGAGTATTAGTAGTCTTTCTAAATATTCTATAGTACTAGAGTATATTAGAGAAAGTCTCTCTTAGTATATTCCTTAGTTATTTAAGGTAAGTATAAGACGTTATTAGGTAATCTAAGTCCTTATTCTTAAAACTAAGCTTTATCTCCTTCTTAAGACTAATCTAGTCTCTCGAAGTCTAACTAAGATAGGATTTTACTTATCTATAGACCTTTACGCTATAGTACTAAGGTAATCTTCGAATAGTAATCTCCTTAGAAAGATTATAGAATTAAATAAAAGTCTCCTATTCTTCTATAAACTCTATAATATTATAGCTATTAAAGTAAGAAGTACCTTATTATCTAGGACTAGGAGCTAGTAGTATTATCTATACTATAAAAGGCTACTCTCTCTATTATATTAATACTAAACCTTTAGCTATTAGAGAAGTCTATTCTTTATTCTTTAGTAGATTTAAAGGGGTTATATACTCCTTTATAGAAGAAGATATTAGCTAAGGAGAGAGAGTACTCTCTAGATTAAGACTAGTATTTATTATAATATTTCCTTTATTCTTAGACTCGTTACTTACTACTAAATAAGTAGCTTTACGGAATTTAGAAAATCTTTATCTAGTACCGAACTCTTCTAGTAATATTAATATTCTCTTAGAATAAAGAACTAGTACTACTAGGATATTCTCGAATAGTAGTAGAATTAGCCTTAGTATTCGAATAAACTATTAGTAAACTCTATACTACTATATAGTGTCTAGACTAAATCTAGATAACCTTTATACGCTATATTATATACTTTTAGCCCTTTTATCTATAAAGGCTTAGGCCTTTTATATTAGTCGTTATCTCTATTAACTTCTACTACTTCTAAACCTAGGTCTATTCTAAGTCTAGAGTTACTATATTCTCTATTTATATAGATAACTCTTACGAGTTAGAGACTTCTAATTAATACTTATATCGAATATTATTTAAATTAAGAAGCTATAGCTACTCCTATTAGAGTCTTCTAGATACTCTACTAATTCTCTATTACGAAACTTATTATACTCTATATATACTAGAGATTATCCTTAGAGATATAGAAAACTTTAAATCCTAAGAGATAGTAGTAGTCTTATTCTAGTATCTTCGTATAGTACTATAATAATAGCTATAGAATACTAAAGAAACCTAATAAACCTAATAAGTCTAATAAACCTAATATAACTAATAACGAGCTACTCGTTTAATAGCTACTATAATACTACTCGATAATAATAGTAAGATACTACTCCTAGTACTAAATTACTATTATTATAGTATAAGTATCTTCCTAGTCGAGGTAGTTAGTAAATAGTATACGCTCGTTAACGATACTCGTTAGTTAGTTACTACTCTTAGAAATCTCGTAGTCGTAGAAACCTTATATATATAATAGACTACTATCTACTACCTAAGCCTTTTACTAGACTATATATCGTAACCTATAACTATAGCTATAACTATAACGACTAAGCCTACTATAGTATTTAATTATAAAGTTAAAGGTCTAGAGATATATAGTCTACTATATCTAGTAGCTATTTAGCTATTTTATTATTAGGAAGTACCTTAGATTATTATAGTCGAAGAGTACCTAGACGACTTCTAGAGCCCTCTTATAGTAGTAACGCTACTACTTAAAACCTTTAATAATCGCTAGTAATTCCTAGTTATAGGTCTTATAATTCTACTTAGCTAGTAATAACTTATATAACTAATATATAATAGAGTACTACTCTTTAGTCTCTCTTACTAGGAATAGCTATAATATAATCGTACCTAGTATAAACTTTAATATATCTATCTCGATATAGATTAGGTAAGTAGAATTATAGTACTTTAGTACTAGGCCTTTACTAAAGACTTTTTAAAGTATATTAAACTCTTCCTACTTAATAGTACTCTACTTCTAGAGAGCTATTTACTTATTCTTCTTTAAACTCTTAAATAAGACTATTAAGGGTATAATAATAGTAGAGTACTTCTAGATAAATCTATAGTAGAAGTTTATAAACTCTAAGAACTATTATACGTTATAGTAGCTTTTAGATATTAGCTAATCTATAATAGTAGAAACTCTCTAGGAGTCTATTATAATACCTCTAGTACTAATAATAAATCCTAAAAACTCTATCTTAGTCTAGAAGAACTTATACTTCTTTAGGTTTATATATAGAGTAAACCTATATAGTCTATTTAGTATCTTCTATAGGTACTTCTTATACTTCTCCTAGCTTATACTATATATTAGGATATTATCTAGATATATAATATAGTAGATATTAACTAAGTCTACTAGAGTATAGTTAATATAGACTTAAAAGATAGCTAGTATATTAGTTAATCTAAAGAGTATAACTATATACTTAAAGTAGCTATAATAGGTATAGAAGACTATCTTCTACTAGTTACTTTCCCTAATATATATATAATAATAGATATCCTTTAGGTCTAGCTTTAATTATACTATAGTACTACTAAGCTAATCTAGTATCTTACTAATTAGAGAGAGAAAGTACTAATTCTTAATAGTAATAGCGTTTAGGCCTTAGTAGTCTATATATAGGCGTATTAAACTATTCTTCTTTAGTATAAATAAGATTAGTACTCTAGTAGGACTCTTAGACCTATAAATCTAACTCTTCTCTAGAGTAGTAGTAAGATACTTATAGAGGACCTCTAGCTTCTTAGTAGAGAAGTTATAGAGTAGCTAAAATAGTAGATTCTAATCTCTCTAGAGATTAATAGAGTAGAATATACTCTATATAGTCTTTATAGTCTCTATCTCTATAGCGAATATATCTATAAAGTTTTATATATAGTATAGAAGGTCCCTAAGAGACTCCTAAGAGCTCTTTAAGCTAATATTCTCTATTCTTCTAATAGAGATAGTAAGTCTAATCTAAGCTAGTATAAGAGTATACCTAGTTTCGCTATTATAAATTAGGTATATAAACTCCTTTATACTTACTATATATATACTTATAGAGTCGTAGCTATATCTCTAGTAGTCCTACTAGCTATCTATTATAATACTTTAGGTATATTACTATAGCTAGCTAAGGATTAGAGGAGTACTAGAGTCTATTATATAGAATAGACTCGTTATAACTCTCTACTCTCTATTATTATCTATAAGGTAAATTATAACCTTATAGACTCTATAATAGTAGGTCTACTAACTCTAGAAGCTTCTAGTATAAGGAACTTCTATATCTATCTTAAGTAGAGAGTACTATAGAGTAAATATAGAAGATATAATATTAACGTCTATAGCGTTATTAAGTAGTATATTAGCTTCGACCTTACTATTAGAGCCGATAATAGTACCTATATAGTACCTTACTAGAAGAATCTTAGTAGCTCTCTAGGCCTATAGAAGACTTCTTCGTTAACTAGTAATATATTATACTAGAGTAAGAGTTTTACTCTCTACCTTAATATTATATATATTACTAGCTAGCTTTACCTTATCCTTCTTAGAATAATATAGCGATATATAGTCTTTCTTATAGTACGTCTAATACTCTATATTAGGTCTACTATAGTACTCCTATAAGCTACTTCTACTACTACTCTAGCTCTACCCTATAATACTACTATCTAAGGTAGGACTATAATTCTTATTACTACTTTCTCTAGAAGTAGTAGAGCTTTTATCTCTCCTTAGTCTCTTACTCTAGAGCTAGTTAGACTCTAGCTCTAAAGAGGCTCTAGACTACTTCTAGCTATCCTCCTTATACTTATCTAAGTTCTTATATATAGCTATATACTAGAGTAGTTTAGTACGAGTCTTAGGCCTATCTAGCTCTACTAGAAATAGGTCTAAAGCTCTAACTAAAGCTTTATAAGAAAGTACTAGGCGAGGTAATTAGCGCTATACTTAGACTCGATCTAATTCTTAAGAGTACTAAGCTAGTTAGTAAATATCTAAGTAGACTTATCTATACTCTACTTAGTATAGTAGTAACGTAGTACTATCTTTATCTATTAATTAATAAGGTTCTTAATCTAATTCTTTATCTACTTCTTAAATATAGTAAATATTATACTAGACTAAGACCTCTAGTCTAGAGTATATTTATAGTCCTATATATTCTAGAGCTTCTTACCTAGATACTAAGTAATATATATAATCTAGTTAATATCTATCTATAGATAAGTAATATAGATATTCTCTTAGATATTAAATAAAGAGTAGAACTAGTAGAGGAACTTCTCTATCTTATTTATATTCTAGCTAGTTTATAAGTCTAGCTCTTTTATTCTACTATAGAAGTCTCTTAGTATAGAGATACTCTAGTCTACTATAGTTAGTATATAGTAGAGGGCTACTAGTCTCTTAGGTCTAGAAGAGTAGATTAGTAAAGATATCTATATACTCTCTATTAGAACTATTAGATTTATTAAAGGTAAGTTACTACTATTAACTAGAACCTCTCTAGGAGTAAAGTAAAGTCTCGCTAGAGTCCTCTTAGTGTCCTAGTATCTATTAGACTTATATACTAAGTTTTTAACTTTATTAAGTTATTAGACTACCTAGATTAGTAATTACTCTAAGTTATTTATAAGGGATATAGTAGCCTCTTAGAGTCTCTCTAGAGCTCTACTAGAGGTACTAGAATAAAGCATATTCTTATTATTACTCGTTATCTCCTCGATATAATTATTACTAGTACCTAGCTAGTTCTAAATATATAGTTCTTTATCTATTTCTTCGATTCTATAGACTATAACTATAAGAGAGATATTAGAACTATAAGAGTAGTATATAGTAATATATAGTAATTAATCTATCTATAGAGTAGATAGTTAGTTAAACTAATAGCTATCTTTATTTAGTTAGACTAGAGGGCCTATAGAAGGTAGCTAGAGAGACTATATTACGTAATAGGTTTAGCTAGAGCTATATATACACTAAGTCTCTCCTATATAAAGTCTAGTATATATAAATCCCGATTTAGTATTACTAATAGTAAGACCTTTACTCTATATATATATATATAGAATTTAGTCTACTATATATAGGATAAATAGTTAGAATCTAACCTAATTAAGTTATTAATTTTATAGGTAAGAGCTATCTTAATTAGTAAAAATACACTAACGTCGAGAGGCTATAGAAGATATAACGTATATAATAGGTAGATAACTAGGTCGATATTATATTCGAAGTAAAATAGAGTAAATTAAGCTATTATATACGAGCTATAGCTGTCTAGAATAAGGAGATATTAATTTACTACCTAATTACGTATTTTAGATTTAAAAATAGTCGTAAGCTACTCGTAGCCTAGTAAATTATTAGTCTAGTCTTTATTTAATGTCGTAAATTACTAATTCTATAGTAACGAGTCTAGAATCTAATTCGATCGTAAGTAATCCCTCTTATAAATAAGGAGGAAGAGTAAGGCGTCTCTAGATATATATATATATTCGATAACTATAATCTACTCCTAATAGCTAGGTTCGCGTTTATAGGTACGTTTTTAACTATTAACCTAACTACTACCTACTAGGATACGCGTAGACTATATTATACCGACTCTAAATCCTATTTCGTCTATATTATAGATATCTTAAGGTCGGTATTGCTATTTTTCGAAAAGCTCGAATAAGGCGTCGTAGAATAGTTTAATAGCCTTATAGGTGCTATTTTTAAACCGCGTATTCTCTAATTGCCGAGACTAGACACTACATATATCGGGATAACGTTGCTAGAACCTTTAAATCTAATTCTTACCGATTAGTCTCGGTAATACCGTTTATAGTTAGTTATTCTAATTCTAACTTCGGCCTTAAATTATCTCGACGACGAGATCTAGAGTAAACGTAGGTGTCGGGGGTACTCCTAGCTTTCCGAGCTAGATAATATATCGAGCTAGTAACTATTCCTTAGTAGGTGACAGAATCTAATAAGATTCTATAGCTTAACGATGTAATTAACCTTACTATATACGATTTTAAAGTATAGACCTTAGAATTTAAAACGTATTAGTAGCTTACTAAATTAAGGAATATTATCGATTTTAGTAAGCCTTAAAGGCCGCTATAATATCTACTTACGTATATATTAGTCGAATTAATGAATTTTAGTTATTATCGCGTTATTTAGGAAGAATAGTTACGAATTTACTACGTTAAAATTTTAAAGAGTAGCTAAAATCTAGAGGTAGCCGAAATCTAGGGGAGTTATGTTAGCTTAACGATGTAATTAACCTTACTATATACAATTTTAAAGTATAGACCTTAGAATTTAAAACGCGTTAGTAGCTTACTAAATTAAGGGATATTATCGATTTTAGTAAGCCTTAAAGGCCGCTACAATATCTACTTACGTATACATTAGTCGAATTAATGAATTTTAGTTATTATTATATTATTTAGGAAGAATAGTTACGAATTTACTACGTTAAAATTTTAAAGAGTAGCCGAAATCTAGGGGTAGCTAAAATCTAGGAGAGTTACGTTAGATCTTATCGGCGAGATTATAACGTTATTTACCTAGATTCCTACTACCCCTATATTCCTACTACTTTTTTCTAAAAATACGTTAATATCTTATTAAGGGTCTTATAGTAATAATTAAAAATCAAATATAACTATAGATATACTACTAATCTAGTATATATCTAAATTCTAGAGCGTCTATAGATAGCTAGCTTATAGGATAACCCTTAATATATTTCTTAGCGTCCGAAATCTCTAAGATTACTAAGACTTTCTAATAAGCTAAATTATATAAGCTATATCTCTAGCTATACCTAGATATTCTAATACTAGCTTACTTAGTACTAATGTCTCTACCCTATAACTTACGTATACCTATAACTTACGTATATAACTAACACCTTTTTACTAAAACTTGCTATTTCTTTGCCGTTTTAGGCTAGTTCGTCTAGTAAATCGCTACGTAGGATAATCTAATTGTCTCCTTCCGATTCTAGCAATTCTAGCGTAGTAGCTTATCGTCTACGCCTCTTACCTACCCTTTTAGTAGTTACCTCCTCCTCGGCGTTTCGGAGGATATCTACTACTTCCTACGAGCTAAATACAAAACGACCTTCTATTGCTACCTACTTACCTAATTTCTAACGCTTTCGGGACTCTAGAGCTAATTTCTACTAGTAAGATTCACGTCGTAGTAGTGTATTATCGGTAATTACCGATTCGAAATGTAATATTAGTTTTAAGATATAACGCTTCGTAGGTGAATTAATCGATAACGACGTAATAATCTCGTTTAGAGTCCGATTAGCTATCCGTAGACAGGGACTAGAGGGCGGTAAAGAGCCTAGAATTACTAAATTAGGTAATAGGTCTTACGGTTATAGTATAGATAGCCTATTACGTGATTTATGTAGTAAAGTTAATAATACTATAATTAGACTAAACGGGTAAAGCCTAGTATATCGAAATCTAGATTCGATATTACTAACTATTAGACCTTTACTACGTACGCGCGCGTAGGATTCGGTCTACTATACGCGCTAAATTCGGCTAGGATTAATCCGAGTTAGGTAATCGATTTTATATATAAGCGTAGTCTTAATCGGTGAAAATATACTAACGTCGAGAGGCTATAGGATATATAACGTATATAGCGGAAGGATAACGAGGTCGATGTTATATATAAAGTAAAAGTAAGTAAACCGAGCTACAACGTACGAGCTATAGCCGTCTAAAATTAGTAGACGTCGATTTACTACCTAATTACGTATTTCTAGCTCGAAAATAGTTATAAGCTATTCGTAGCCGTAATAGTTAGTTATCTAGCCTCGATTTAACGTTAAGAATTACTATCCTATAGGTAAGAGGTCCGGAATCTAGCTTATATTAAGGTTTTACCCCTTATAAATAAGGAGAGAAGGTAGTAAATCTCTAGACACGTATATATACTCGATAGCTAATATCTACTCCTAATAGCTAGGTTTACGTTTCTAAGCTCGTTTTCGTTAATTTACCGATTCGGCACCTACTAATATACGTATAGATTACGTTATTCTAATTATAAAGCCTATCTCGTCTATATTATATACGTCTAAAGGTGAATATTAGTGTTAAAAAATTAGATCTAATAACGCGTCGTAGAACAGCTTTATAGCCTCGTAGGTGCCGGCTTTAAACCTAGAGGCCTCTAATTGCCGTAACTAAACACTATATATATCTAGATGCCTTTTCCGAAAGCGGAAAAGCTAGCCCTTACCGATAGGTCTCGGTAATACCGTTTATAGTTAGTTATTCTAATTCTAACTTCGACCTTATATAATCTCGCCGACGAGATCTAAGGTAAATACCGGCGTTATAGGGCATCCTAGCTTTACGAGCTAAATAATATATCGAGCTAGTAACGTCTCTTCGGCGCTCGAAAGAATCTATAAAGATTCCTAACCTTTAACTCGCGATTAATATCTAGATAGGCGATATCGTAGTATAGAAGGCGGAATCTAAAACGCGTCGGTAGCCTTCTAAATCGAGTTAAATTCGTCGTTCTTAGAGGCTCGAATAGCCTCTATAACGTTAGATTCTAAGTATATTTCGAAAAATCGAGAATTTCTATTATTATTACGTAAAATAGGAAGGTTAGTTACGAAATCCCTATATAAAGATTTTAAGGTATATATAAGTTATAGATATACGTAAGTTATAGGCTAGAGACGTTACCTTAATTCGGAAGGCTACTAACGCGTTTAATATTCTATATTATACCTCCCGAGACCGACTTTAAGGACATTAATTATAGCGTTAAGCTTAAGAATTACGTTAGATTCTATTACCCGCTAAAGAAAAGTCACTAGTCCGATAGATTATTTACCTTATAAAGCTAGGAGTACCCCCGACACCTACGTTTACCCTAGATCTCGTCGCCGAGATAATGTAAGGCCGAAGTTAGAATTAGAATAACTAACTATAAACGGTATTACCGAGACTAATCGGTAAGAATTAGATTTAAAGGTTCCGGCAACGTTATCCCGATATATGTAGTGTCTAGTCTCGGCAATTAGAGAATACGCGGTTTAAAAATAGCACCTATAAGGCTATTAAACTATTCTACGACGCCTTATTCGAGCTTTTCGAAAAATAGCAATACCGACCTTAAGATATCTATAATATAGACGAAATAGGATTTAGAGTCGGTATAATATAGTCTACGCGTGTCCTAGTAGGTAGTAGTTAGGTTAATAGTTAAAAACGTACCCGTAAACGCGAACCTAGCTATTAGGAGTAGATTATAGTTATCGAATATATACGCGTATCTAGAGACGCCTTACTCCCCCTCCTTATTTATAAGGGGGATTACTTACGATTAAGTTAGATTCTAGACCTAATACTATAGAATTAGCGATTTACGACATCAAATAAAGGCTAGACTAACGATTTACTAGGCTACGAGTAGCTTACGACTATTTTTAAACCTAAAATACGTAATTAGGTAGTAAATCGACGTCTCCTTATTCTAGATAGCTATAGCTCGTACGTAATAGCTTAGTTTACTCTATTTTACTTCGAACACGATATCGACCTAGTTATCTACCCGTTATATACGTTATATCTTCTATAGCCTCTCGACGTTAGCGTATTTTTACTAATTAAGATAGCTCTTACCTACGAAATCGATAACCTAATTAGGTTAGATTCTAACCGTTTATTCCGTATATAGTAGACTAAATCCTACGTATATGCGCGGGGTAACGGTCTTACCGTTAGCAATACTAAATCGGGATTTATATATACTAGACTTTACCTATTTAGTCTAATAACAGTCTTAGTAAATCTACTACATAAATTACGTAATTAGCCCTCTACGCCGCTACCTATTTAGTCTAATAACGGTCTTAGTAAATCTACTACGTAAATTACGTAATTAGCCCTCTACGCTACTACCTATCGATAATATACTCGATTTTATACTACTCGGGTCGTCGCTGCCCTCTAGTATATATCTACGAATAGCTAACCGGACTCTAAACGAGATTATTACGTCGTCGTCGATCGATTTACCTACGAAGCGTTATATCTTAAAACTAATATTATATTTCGAATCGGTAATTACCGATAATACACTACTCCGACGTAAAAACTAAGAGTAGCGATCTATATTAGAGACGTGTAAGAAATAGAAAAATAGTAAACGAGTTATTTTAGAAGGTAAATTTATTATTTTATTATAAGAAGTAATTAATAACCTTTAAAACGCCGAGGTAATATTATTAAAGAAGAAGGGTAAAAAGCTAGCGTAGTAATATCTACTTACGTATACATTATTTAAATTGTCGAAAAATCGATATTATTACGTAAATAGGAAGGAAAGTTACGAACTTATTACGTATAAATTTTAAGGCATAGTAGGAATATAGAGTTAGTAGGATTATAGAGGAGTTACGTTAGGTAGTAATTAGGTTAATAGTTAAAAACGCACCCGTAAACGCGAACCTAGCTATTAGGAGTAGATTATAGTTATCGAATATATATATATATCTAGAGACGACTTACCCCCCCCCCTTCTTATTTATAAGAGGGAATACTTATAATCGAATTAGATTCCGGACTTTATACTATAGAATTAGCAATTTAAGATATTAAATAAAGGCTAGACTAACGATTTACTAGGCTACGAGTAGCTTACGACTATTTTCGAACCTAAAATACGTAATTAGGTAGTAAATCGACGTCTCCTTATTCTAGATAGCTATAGCTTATACGTAATAGCTTAGTTTACTCTATTTTACTTTAAACACTATAAAGGTAGTATATAGTAACGTATAGTAATCGATCTATCTATAGAGTAGATAGTTATTTAACTAATAGCTACCTTTATTTAGTTAGGCCTAGACTAGTCGTTAGGTAGGTATTAGGTCGTCCCTAGTCGATACTAGACCTAATACTAATACTCCCCTAGAGTCTATCTAACCTAATTACTTAGTATATTAGATTATAGGGGTATTACTCTATATTAGGTAGAGGTTAGTATTAAGGTAGTATTATAGGTACTCGCTAGGTTATAATTAGATCTTAGTTAGTATAAATCTTCCCTATATAAATAGAATAAGTATCCTCTCTATATATTAATATTATAGTATATAATTATAGAGTAATTTTATAAAATAGATTAATATTTAGTTTATAAGTTATAAGGTTATAGTAGCTATCTAAGGCTCTTATTGCCTATTTAAGCTAAATTTAGCTAATAATAGTAGTCTCCTTAATTAGAAGAGGTATAGAACTCTCTCTATTAGTATTCTTTATTATCTCCTAAATCTCTAGATTATAAGGAATCTCTATATTTAGTAGAGTATAAGTAATTATTATATCTCTCTTTACTTCCTTTATATCTAGATAGTCTTCTAGGAAGAAGAAGTTATATAGACTATAAACCTTATAGTAGGCGTTATTTATAGCTAGGGTTAGGTATTCCTTCTTAGGAAAATACTAGACTTATTAGTACTTATTATTAGTATAGGTATAATACGTATATAATTATATTTCTCTCTAATATAAGTATAGACCTAGTAGTCTATATAGACCTTAAGATAGCGAATATAGTAAGGGTCCTATATTATATTAGGCTAGTCGCTAAGAGTATAGTAGCGTATAAGGTCTATAGAGCGCTTATATATATCCTAATTATATCCTTATACTAGAAGCTAGCTATTTAAATTATATAAGGTAGGTATATTAGTCGTACTAACCTAGCTACTAAGTATACTATTAAGATTATATATACGACTATTTAGCATTATATCGATACTTAGATTAATTCTAAAGGTAGTATTACTAGTTAAAGATAATATAGTAATAGCGAGATATTATAAGGTATAGAACTAGATTAGAGTAGAGAATTAGATATAATCTAGATATATTAGAGGCTACTATATTATCCTATTATCCTATTATTCTATTATCCTATTATTCTATTATTCTATTATTCTATTATTCTATTATTCTATTATTATATTATTCTATTATTATATTATTATATTATTCTATTATTATATTATTATATTATTCTATTATTATATTATTATATTATTATATTATTATATTATTCTATTATTATATTATTATATTATTATATTATTCTATTATTATATTATTATATTATTATATTATTATATTATTATATTATTATATTATTATATTATTATATTATTATATTATTATATTATTATATTATTATATTATTCTATTATTATATTATTATATTATTATATTATTATATTATTATATTATTATATTATTATATTATTATATTATTATATTATTATATTATAATATTATTATATTATTATATTATTATATTATTATATTATTATATTATAATATTATTATATTATTATATTATTATATTATTATATTATTATATTATTATATTATTATATTATTATATATTTTTTTATCTACCTAAAATTTTATATAGTATTATTATAGATTATTATTATAAAAGAGAGGTTATATTAATCTAGAGACTCTATCTATATATCTATATCGTATATCCTAGATCTATTAATATTACTAGCTATAAATTTAGTATAGTAATACTTTACTAGGTATATATCCTTATTCTAGATAGTAACCCTCTTAGTATAAATAGTATTTAGATTATAATCTATATAGTATATTAGTATAGAGTTAAATATATATTAAGTTTTCTTACTACCTTCTAAAATACCTATAAGGTATACCTTAGCTACCTCCTAAATTATACCTATAGTAGATACCTAGAAGCGTAGCTTACTATAGCTAAGACTTCTAAATAGTAGAATATCTTCTATAATCTTATAAATAAGATAAGAGAATAGAAGCTTACGAATAAGGAAGTTAGTACTTTTCTAGTAGTAGTAGATCTTATAGAGAGCGATAGCTAATAACTATTAGCTATATACTATAATAATAAACTATAATAATATACTATCTAGCTTATATCTTCTCTTTATAATATCTTTAGGACTAACTATCTTTCTAGAGCCTTTTAATCTAGACTTATTCTTACCTTTCTCTCTAGACTTATTCTAGTAAGGTTTAGCTAGCTTAGTGCGAGCTATATTAGTAATATAGTAGTATTATTAATTAGTAAAGGTATAATTATAAAAGAGGTAAGTAGATAGATATAAATATTAATTAGGAGCTAAAGTAATATATAAAATATAAAATATAAAATTATTATTATTATTATTAATAATATAACAATTACTAATACTTTATAACGATAATATATATTTATAGTATAAGTAACTATTAATAATAATAGAAGTTATTTATAATAATAATAATAATAAATTTATATTTTATATTCTATACTTATAACCTTATAGAATTTACTTTACCTTATATCCTCTTACTCCTTTATTCTATCTAACCTCTTTTACTCTACTAAGTTAGATATTACTTAGTAATATCTAAATTTAGTTCCTACTATAGTATTAAGTTCTTCTCTAATTATTAAGGTCGAGTTAGATCTTAATATTAATAATTCTTTAGATCCTAGAGAGGTATTTATTATAGTATATTATTATAGATATTATCTAATAAGGCTAGAGATTTAAGATTAAGCTATAAGAAGTTACTTTCTAGATTTTATAGCGCGGATAAGGATAAACTTATAGAGGCCGCTCTACTAGATTTTAAGCTAGATTCTCTAGTAGGCTTAGTAATAGCTACTATACTATTTAGTAGAGAGATATAGTAGCTTAGTAATCCGCTAAAGAGAAGGCTATTATAGCTACTAGAAATATAGATTATAAAGCGAAATTAACTCTACTTAAGAAGCTAGCTATAGAGGGAATAGCTAAAGAAGTAATAAAGTAGGAGAGAATAGAGGAGATAATATAGAAGCGCTTTAAAGGCTAGTAGAGTAGTATATATTATTATAGAGTATTATTATATAACACTAATAGGAACTAGGTAAATAGCTTAAATCTAAACTTATAGAAGTCTATAAAAAGTAGTAAAGAATCTATAAAGCTAATAATAGATAGTAGTATTAAGATACTATTAGTAAAATATATAAAGAAGCTACTAAGAAAGACGAGGGATTTTACTTCCCTATAAGATCTACTAAATAGCTCTATAGTAAAGGAGGCGTTATTAAGAAGCTCTAGTACGATATTTATAACTAAGGCTATACTAAGCTTATAGTAGATAAGGGAAATAGCGAGATAGCTAAGAAGGAATAGATCGATTTTGTCTAGAGAATAACTCCTAAGGAGCTAGTAATAGTCTAAAATCTAGTATAGTAGTATATTAATTATAGTATATAATTATAGACCTCTACTAATAAATACTAGATAATACGATCTAACGTCTCTACTAGAGTATTTAGGGAATATCGATCTTAAAGTTAAAGGATATATCCCCTATATTAAAGGCGATAACGATAACGAGTATAAGGAGGAGGTCGAATTTAATAATAATAAAGTAGAGAAAGTATAGAATATAGTAGAGGTCGATAAATATAAGGTTAAAGCTAAGAGTAATAAGTAGGAAGAGTTAGATAGTAACTCTAAAGAGGATATTAGTAAGGTTATTAAGGATAATAATAATAATAATAATAATAATAATAATAATAATAATAATAATAATAATAAGGAAATAGAGGATAAGGACGAGGAAATAGAGGATAAGGACGAGGAAATAGAGAATAAGGACGAGGATAAGGAAATAGACGATACTAAGTAGAGGTAAAAATTTTTACTATACTATATTTTAGATTCTAATTCGTTACTAAATTAACTAATAGTATTAACGATTAAACGCTAGTACCTATCCTACTAATTAAAAGTAGCTAAGGTAACTAAGAGTAGTAGAGATTTTAAAAAGATAATAGGTAATCGCTAGATTCTATATATAACGAAAATTCTACTATCTTTACGTTATATAATTATAGCGTATAATTATAGCGTATAACCTACTACTTTATTTAAAATATTAGACTTTAATAAAGACTTACTTAATCTAGAGCTACGACCTACTTCGATCTCTAAGATAACTTTAGACTACCTTCCTTCTCTACTCGAACCTTTCTAATTTATAGCTAGTTATATAATATTAATAAAGTCCCGCGAAGTACTCTACTTAGTTAAATATCTACTATTTAACTCTAAGTAAAGAACTAAGGACTAATCTATAGCTTAAGTATAGTATAATTAGTAGACTAAAACCTTATAGGTAACTACCTCTAGCTTTAATAAAGCTTATAATACTCTAAGCTAGAATTCCGAAGCTTAAACTAGTATTATCTAGTTATAGTTTAGAGAAGCTACTCGGCTTTCTACTAGTTAGCTATTTATATACTACTTACGCTATAGCGATACTCTTACTTATTCTACTCCTAGTAGTATTAGTAATAAGTATCTATTAAATTACTATACCTCGAGGCGATATAAGAATATAATAGCTTTTAAGTACTAACGCTTAATTACTTAAACCTTACTCGCGTAACTTAAGTCTTATACTACTTAAGATATAATTACTCCTACCTACTTAAGTAGTCGCTTTAAGGCTAAGCTTATTAGAGTATTTATTAATTATAATTAGTCCTTCTATATAGTTAAACGTAAGTCTTTTTAAAGGTTTCTATACTTCCTCTATTAAGGTATAGCTATTCCTAGTTAAATAATGTTTTTATAGATCTTCTAAGAGTAATTTAATACTATCTAGCGGAATCTATATAAAGATCTCTCTCGTAGTATAAAGGTTTTAATAGCTCTTAATAGTTAGATAGTAAATAAGTACCTTAGCTTTATTAGGATTAAAGTATACTATATTAATAACTAATAGTAACTATAGGAGATTCTACTTAACTTTATACTAGTTAGAGATTAGTATACTAGAGAAGTACTAGGTACTAAGTTACTATATATATTATAAGAAAGAAGGCTTAAAGTATAATTACTTACTATTACTACCGATAATACTACTAATAATAATACGCTTCGTAGTGCTATATAAAGAGGACTATAGGATAAGAAGATATCCTAGAAAGTATACGAAAACGTAGTTCTATATCTTATATATATTATTAACCTTATAGTATAGGATATTATTAAGTACCTTCGACTTACTATAATAGAGAATAACGAGCTAGCTCTAAAGCTATAGAAGCGCTATATAAGAGTAATCTAGTTAATAATTTCTATACTAAACTTATTACGAAAGGTACGTTAATATAATTATAGTATATTATTATAGACTAAGACATCGAATAGCTCTAAGCGATCTATATTACGATTAATAGATCTCTATAGCGATTTAAACGATTTTAGGCACTTTAAAAAGAGCTACTACTAAGGTAACGACTAAACGTTATTCGTAATATAAAGACAAGATAGAACTTAATATTCGATATATATAAGCGAGCTCTTAAGCTATAATAATATATTAATACGTAGCTAGATTAGGAAATTACTTAGTAGGGCCCGAAGGCTTTAACTACTAATAAGGATTACGAAGATATCGATTAGCGGGACCTTTAGCGACTCTAAATAAGCTATATAGAGTAGTTATACCTCTCTCTACTTATAAAGATACTAGAGAATTTTAAGATAGTAATAAACGCTCTTAGCGAGTTAAATTAGCTAACTATTTAATATATCTAGTAGATATATAACCGCCTATTCGACTTTCTTAATAATATAATAGTAGACTAGAAAGATAGCGACGACACTAATAATAATTCTTCGTAGTCTAATATTATTATTATAGCTACTAATTAGAGTAGAACTAAGCTTTTAAAGTACTATTAACGTACGGATAAAGACTAAGGCTTTTTATTTAACTATACTATAATTCTCGATCTAATATAAAAGCTTATAGCTTATAAGGTTTTTATTATAGATAATTATTATAGTTCTATACTAATAATTTACCTAGGATAGTACTTAGGAGTACTCTAATAAGATTATATACTATAAGTAATTCTTATAATATCTAGAGCGATATAATAAGTAAGTAATAGGTCCTACTATATAACGCGAGTATATAAGCTCTCTAGTAGTAAGTACTAATTAGCTATTGTTTCGAAGACTAGCTTTAAAGCTAGTCTTAATAGTTACTTTTCCTTTATTATCTCCTCGACCTAGTATACTCTCTAGCTATAGTTTAATATTATATAAAAAAGTTCTCTAGCTATAGTTTAATATTATACGAAGAAGTTCCTTATACTATAAGAAGTAAAGGCGAAGACTACCTTAGTATATCTATACTCTACGAGCTTAATAACTTCGATATTCTTCTATAGTAGTATATAAACGAGAAGATCTATTCTCGTCTAGTATAGGTAGCTAAGGATATTCTAGTAATTCTAATTACTAGTATAGGTATTAAGCGTATCTTTAACACTATAAAGGATATAATTAGAGACTATTAGTATAATCTTCGTATATAAGTAATTAGGTAGATCGTTATTATAAAGTATACTATATTAAATAGTAGAGGCTTAGATAATACTAGCTTATAGACTTTAGACTTATTATAAGACAAAGAAGAGCTCTTTAACGAAGTAGACGACTTATTTAATCTCCCTATAATAGTATATATCTCTAATATAAGCGAGGATACTTTAGAAGAAGATAAGGACTATAATAGTAATAATAAAGTTAGTAGAAGGTATCTAAAGCGGCGTTACGTTAATAATAAGAGTTAGCTCGAATTTAACCTATCCTTCTAGACCTATAATTATTTACTATAATAATAATACTTAAATATACTTCTAACTTTTAGTTTTTAATAATAATACTAATATTCTAATATATATATAGATAAATATGTTATAATTAAGGTTTATAATACGAGGTATAACCTAATATAACCTATTTAGATTATATTAGGTTATATTAGGTTAGGTATAGACTAGTATAACCTACCTAGAACCTAATACTCTCCTAACCTAGAGTCTATACGACCTAGTACCCCTCTAACCTAAAGCCTATACGACCTAGAACCTAACCCCTACCTAAGTTAGGTTAATACCTATCTAACGACTAGTCTAGTCGCTAAGGAGGCTCCTTAACCTATAAAGTGTATTCCTCGCACTAAGTACTTCGATAAGGTTCTATAATAAGTTACTAATCTATAGTAGGCTATATAATCCTTATTAAACTCTAATATTATAATAAGAATAGAGTCTCTCCTTAGAATCTTATAACTATTATCTAAGATCTTTTATTAAAGGTTTAATAACCCTAATCTTTCTAGTAATAATATTCCCGAGCTCTTCTACTCTTATACCGAGGTAAATCTAGTCTAATAACTAGAGGAATTTATAAATCTCGATCCTAATATAGATATAGATTAGAAAGGAGCTTTTACTAATTTAATAACTATTACTAGTCTAAGATTAATTACTAGTCTTAGGTATAATATAACTATAGTTTATATACTTCTTAATAGTAGTACTAAATATAACCTTATATCGCTAAGGTTAGCTAAGGAACTAGGTTTACCGATCTAGCGAGATATTAAGATTATTATAGATAGTATAATAGGTATAGACTCTTTCTCTAGAGCTTATATTAATATATCTATTAATATTAGAGGTGTTATAATCTATATATATTTCTTATTAACTAGGAAGAGGTTAGAATACGTTATTCTAGAAAGGCCTTTCGAATATAAGTCTTATCTTATTTCTTAAAATATAGAGAATAGTTCCTAGTATAGGATAATCTAGTTAGCTAATAGTTCGTAAAAGGTTACCTTTTAGAGTACGAAATCGAGTAGTCTAAAGAATAGATCTTTCTATAAATTAATAAGGTTATCGAGGTCTTTAAATAATTAAGTAGTATTAGTCCTAGCTATAATATTATATAAAGTAAGCTAGGATATCGACTAGGAGTTTTAGTTTCTATTTTATCTTTATAGATTACTTATAGTTTAAATCTCTCTATTTCTTATATTAATAATATATATATAGATTTAATTCTTTATAAACTACTAGAAAATACTAAAAATAATTCTCTACTTTTATAGATTACTTAGGATAAGAGAGTTTATATATTTAAGAAGAGTATAGAAGAATAGAAGGATTTCCTTTTTAGGAATAGCGCTAAAATTCCTAGATTTAAGCTAGACTTAGAACTAGTATTACTAGAGATTTACTAAATTTACTATATAGCTAATATTCTACTCTCTAGAGAGAGACGACTAGCTAATCTACTATATAGATATTTTTAGTTTATACTATTATTAGAGGATAATAGTATACCTTAGATCTCTTAAAAGAATAATATATAATTAATACTTATAGCTATATAGCTTAGAATATATCGAGTCTCCTATAGAGTACTAAGGATAGAGGTAAATACTTTATATAAAAAGAAGAATAAGAAGATTTAGCTAGTAGATACTTTAATCTTAGATAGTTCTATACCTAGAGAGGTAAGTATATAGCGAGAATAGTACTTAGCTTATAAAGTATTACTATCTTTCTAGTTAGTACTATATAGTTACCTACTTATTACTAAGTTTTTTAATATTAAGGAGTAATCGCGACTTATACCCGAGAGAGAGTATAAGCTTATTATTAGTTACGAAGTTACGCTAGCTAAATAGGAGGTATTAATATAAGTACTCCTAAACTAAGAAGCTATTCTAGCTTAGGACTTCTCTAAGATTATTATAGTAAAAAGTAACGTTATACCGGTATAGTCTATTAGGACTATAGACTATATACTATAGTAAGAACCTAGCTTCCCTATTCTATAATCTTTAATAGGTATTATAGTAGAGATAGTAAAAGAGAGGATTATAAACGGGCTTCTTAAGCTAAGTTATATACTATATAGGAATCTCTATTTCCTAGTTAAGAAGAAGAATATAAATAAGTATCGGCTAGTTAATATAGCGATAAGTATTAATCGTATAATAATTAGAGATACTAACCTCTCTCCTTCTATAGATAAATTCTTAGAGTCTTTTACTAGTATATATATCGCCTTACTTATAGATTACTTTTCTAGATACGACTAAGTCTCTCTTATAGAGGAAAGTCGTAATATTACTTTATTTATAACACCTATTAGACTTATCTATTAGATAAGACTTCCTTAGAGAGCTACGAATTTAGTCGTATAGTTCTATAGGATTAATAATATAATTCTATAGAATTAGATACCTTATAATATATAACCTTTCGTAGATAATAATAGTATTAAAGGACCTTATATAGATTATAGTAGAGAGAAGTCTTTTCCTAGTATTAGACGTTTTATACTCGAATATATATAGACGTTAGATCGTACGCTTACTAATATAGAGAGAGCTAGAGTTACTATTTCTAGTAGGAAGTTCTAGTTTTTATAGTTAGGTCTTAAGGTAGTAGAGTTTATCTATAATTCTAGAGAGTATTATCTAGACTAGTCTAAAATTATTAAGATTATAGAGTAGCTACTATATAAGAATAGTACTAAGGTACGCGCTTTCCTTAGTATCTATATATATTACTATATATAGATTAAAGATTTTACTATCGTTACTAGGCTATTATATTAGCTACTTCGGGCTAGTATTATTTTCGAATAGACTAAGGAGGTATAATCCTCTATAAACGTACTTAAATAAGTACTAACTTCTATATCTATACTTACGTCGATTAATTATAGTAAATAAGCTAGATTAATTATCTTAGCTATAGACGCTAGTTTAACTAGTTAGGGTATAATCCTTATATAGGAGAATTTAGAGGCTAAGAAGAAACGTTATATCGTTCGTTTTGAATCTAGTATATAGTCTAAAGCTAAAAAGAAGTATAATACTAGTAAGAGAGAGTATCGTAGTATACTTAAAGCACTATAGAAGGTCCGTTTATATCTTTATAGAGTCCTATTTATTATCGAGACTAACGCTAATACCTTAGTAGTATAACTTAATCGATCTACTACTAATCTTCCTAGTTCTATTACTACTTAGTAGATTACGTAGATACGCTTATTCACCTTCGACGTTTAATATATTCCTAGTAAGAAGAATAGAGCTACTAATAGGCTTTCTCGTCGCCTACGAGGTCTATTAGATAATAATAATAAGGTATATAATATAGACGTAGATAAATTAATTAATTTAGAGCTTTTTTACGTATCTATTTACTCTCTCTAGATAGATAGGAGTAATAAGTAAACTACTCTAGTTCGCGAGGAATATTTAGTAGAATCGTAAGATATTACTAACTATCTTATAACGTTACGCTAGCTACTATATTTAGATATATCCGAATTTATTAAATTTAAGAGGTATACGTCGTTATTCCTTATTAATAAGAGTTACCTTTTTAGATATAGTTAGAGATTAATACTATTACGCTACGTCGTCGATATAGAGGACTATAAAGATAAGATTATTAGGGAGCTTTATAATAGAAGTAGTTATAAGGGTTATAAAGGTACTTAGAGAAAGATTACTAACTAGTACTAGTAGAAGATAATATATACCGATATTCGTTACTATATAGCTATATATAACGAATATTAAAGAAGAGCACTTTTACGAGAAATAGAGGAGCTATATCCGAGTAGCGTCTCTACTCTTTATATAAAGTAGTATATCGATATCGTTTATATACCTATATTAGAAGAATATTAATATCTTATTATTACTCGAGAGGCTATTAGTTTATAGCTAGAGACTAAGGCGCTATATAATTCCGATAGTAGATCTACTACGAAATTCCTATATAAAGAGATTATATATAGGTTTAGCGCTATTAAGATACTAGTAGTAGATAGAGGTTCTAAGTTTAAAGGGTTAGTCTACTCTCTCGCTAAGTAGTTTAGAATAGATTACGTCGTTACTTTAGCCTATAACCTATAATCTAATAAGGCTAAATAAGAGTATTCGAATATTATTAATAGTCTTTCGAAGATTACGAGTAAGGATAATAGTTAATAGATTTAATATCTTACTTATGTCCTATAGGCTAAAAGGTTAACTATTAATAGAATTACTAGTTAAATACCTTCGTTACTTATATTTAGGACTAATACTATCCTTTTAGTAGAATTCGATATTTATAGTTAGTAAATATAGAATTAGTCGTAGATTTATACTATAGAAGAGCTTATTACTACTTATACTCGATAACTTAAATAAAGAGACGAGAATCTTTAGGAGATATAGAATCGTATATATTATCTTTATTAAGAATATAAAGAGGTATAGGATCTACGTTATAGGATTTAGTATAATAAGCTTAAGGTTAACGATATCGTCCTAGTCTATAATACTTATTATAAGAAGATTTAGTAAGATAAGCTTAAGAATAGATAGTAGGGCCCGTATTATATTATTAAAGTTTACGATTTAGGTTTATATAAGATTACTAAGCTAGATAGCGTTAAGGTTTATAGTACCTATATACGTTAGAGATTAAAGAAGTACTTATTACTAGATAAGGAGTAAGTACTTATAGTAGTACTTCGTTACGTATTAGAATAAGAACCTATTATCGAGATTATACGTCTAGAGGGCTTTAATCGCGATAAGTACGAGATTATAGAGTAGGTTTAGTGTCTAGATTAGATACTAGAGAGAGAGAGTAGAGTTAATAAAAGAGAGATCTTTATTATATATATAGTCGGTTATAACTATTATATATATATTACGTCGCTATTGTTAAGGATAGTAGATCTAATAAGGTATTAGAATAGATAAATAGTAAGGTAAAAGGTTTCCTTTATTATTCCTATTTATAGTAGCTAGATTACTTCCTCGAAGTACTTCTATATTTCCTTAGTTCCGAATTCGATTTCTTTATATACGTTTATAGAGGTTCTATATAGTAAATAATATAGTAAAAGATAGTAAAAGAATAAAGAGAAAGAAGGTATAAAGGTACTATATAAATATATAGTACTACTATATATAGTAAATTATAAGAGGTATAGCGCTTACTAGATTTACCTATATATAGATATTACTATATTAGAGCTAGTATTACTACGCGAAAATTTTCTAATATAATCCCTCGATCTCCTATACCTTATAGAAACTTAGTCTTTATTTCTATAAGATAACTTATCTAATAAAGCTCTTAGAAGGTCTCCTTTTTATAGTAAGTCGAAGCTATAGCGTTATTAGATAATAGCTACGCTATTTAATCGTAATACTCTATCGATATTTATAGATTTTATAGTCTTATAGCTTTTACGCTATATAGGGAGGTAGAGGTTAGTCTAAGGCTAATCCTATCTCGAGTATAATAATTCTATCTAGCGATTCTAAGGTATTAAATAGAGGTAGTAGTTAGAATAGAGGAGTTAGAGTCTTTATATATAAGGATAAGAGCTTTACGAATACTAAGAAGGTCTTAAAATACACCTATAAGTATAATAATAATATCTATATAGATTTTATTACGTAGGTCCTCGGTGTCGCTATAAAGGCTTAGAACTATATTAAGATACTTACCTACGATATTATCTATAGTCTCCTTAAGAGTAATATTATTACCTTAAGTAAGAAGGATTAGGAGGAAATATTTCCTAAAGCTTATAGTATATATAAGAGAGTTAAGGAGAAGAGGAATAAGAGCTTAAAACATTATAGCGCTCTCTAGCGTAGTATTTCGGACTATAAGTAGTCCTATAAGCTCTATAAGAATTAATACTCTAGTCTAGAGAATCGTTCTCGTTAGTAGTATTATAGTATAGGTATCTTCCTAGTCGAGATAGTTAGTAAATAGTATATACTCGTTAGTAATACTCGTTAGATAGTTACTATCCTCGGAAACCTCGTAGTTATAGAAACCTTATATATATAATAGACTCCTACCTACTATCTAAGTCTTTTACTAGACTATATATCGTAATCTATAACTATAGCTATAACTATAACGACTAAGTCTACTATAACTATCCCCTTTCCTCTAGTATCTAATCTAGATATAAATAACCTATACGCCTTAGAGTCCTTAACGACGAGCTATACGACGACGACTCTTACTAATAACGAGTACCTCGCTAAGGCTAGTAGCTTAATCCTTCGCCTCCTTACGCTAATAACGCTATATCTCTAAATTATTACTAGAAAGACTTTCCTCTTTATTCTCTAATAAATCTATTTTACTCTTATTATTCTCTTCTCTTAAATCTAACTCTACTCCCTTCTCTTCCTTATTAGAATCTATCTCTATATCTCCCTTATTACTCTTAACTATATTAGGATTAGAGTTATCCTTTATAGCTAGAGCTAGACTCTTCTTAGTATAATAGAAGAAAGAATAAGTACTAATAAAGTAGGCCTTCTTATACTACTAGACCTTAACCTAAGCCTTCTCTATAGCTATAGTAATCTCTATATAAATCTCTCTAATATAATCCTTAGTAGGTTAGAGATTACTATCTAGTAGGATATCTCTTTCCTTAATAATAGTAGAATTATTCTAATAAATATAGCTAACTAGAGTATTACTAATAGAGCTATCGATTTATAGAGTAATAGTAGCGAGGAAAGTAGAGTATATACTTCTATATATATTTAGCTTACTAGAAGAAGTCCTAGGACTAGAGCGCTTCTATATATAAGCGAGAGTAAGCTTACTATACGAACTACTCTCGAACTACTCTAGAGTCTTATAATCGGTACTAATCCTATAGAACTAAGGGAGTATAGTATAACGAATAGAATCGGTAGGACTAGTCGATCTATATAGGGTATAAGGTATAGTAATATAAACGTTACTAGCCTTATAAATTATTAATTCCTAGTTAGCCTTATACTTCTTAATATCGTCCTATATAAAGTACTTATTAGTAATATTAATAACTAGGGCGTTAGTAAGAACCTTATAGGCCTTTATATCCTAAACCTACTTCTTTATATAGTAATATATCTTAGGTATAACGATAGTATAATTCTTTAGCGTCTTATTATTAAGGCTAATAGAACCTTAGATAGTATTACCTCTATATCTATTAGTAAGGTAGCTAGGGTTAATATTAATATAATAGAACTACGTATAATCTCTAGGGATAGTATATTTAGCGTAGTAAGGGTAGGAAATTAACTAGGTAAGCTTATTAGGACAACTAGTAATATATACGTAATAGTATTTAGGATCTATACGTATAGTCTACTATCCGAGAGAGTAAGATATATTATATAACTACCCTAGCTAGTTCTTACTCTTAGAATAACTAAAATAGTAAAGATATATATCTATCTCGGTATAGAAGATATTAATAAGAGAAGAATCCTCTTTAGTCTACTATTTAAAAATGTTAATAACTATATTACTATCGGTAACCTATTCGTTATAAAGTCTCTTATAGAAACTATCGAGGATAAGCTTCCTTATATCTTTAGAGATATAATAATCTATAACTATAGACTTATACTTAAAAATACTACGCTTAGTAGACTTATAAGTAACGTAGAAGGTTAGAATAAGCTACTTAGCTATCTCTTTCTATATATATATTAGGTCTAAAGTACTACTATAGTAGACGTTATACTAATAGCGAATATATCTAGCTAAGACTTTATACTTAAGATTAGTAAGTAGGTATAGACGACGAGCTAGAAGACGAGTATATAAGTAATAGACGTTCGTATTAGTAGCTAAATCCTTACGTATCTAAGTGTTTATAATAACTATAAGTTCGGAATTAGAGATTAGCTCCTTTAAGGTAAACTCGGCCTTAACTCTTAGAGAGATACTAGTATAGTTATACTTCTTCTTAGTTAATAAAGTAATAGCCTTACCCTTACTCTTATTCTATAGAGCGACTAATATAGAGATAGAACGATTAAGTATCTTATACTATCTATTACTATTATCGAATTCGTTAAAAAAATACTTCTTAGAAGGAGAACTCTTATAACTAGTCTCTACTAATAGAATAGTCTCCTATTCGACTAGCTCTTCTTTACTCTCTTCTTCTAAACGACTAAGATAGAGACGTACGGAACGACGTAAGCGGCTTAAAACCTATATAGGAGTAGCTACTCCTAAGTCTAGCTTAGATCTAGTACTACTAAGGTTTACCTAGGAACTTCTCTCTATAGATAATATAGCGTTAGTAATATATACTATATTAGTATTAGAGATACTAGGATAACTAGAAACTAAAGCTTAACGACTTCTAGACGTAGTAGTAGACGAGGTAGTAGAGGTACTACTAGTAATCTAAGCTAGAGTAGGAACCTTATATAAGAAACCGAGCTTATTCTAGGCGAAATACTTAGTAAATTATCCTTTATAGACAATATAAAGCTCCTTAGCGTTAAGTTCCTTAACGCTTAGCTACTTTAAGAATTCGACTAATTTAGCTATAGTAGTAATATCTTAGGGGCGAATATTATAACTAATAATACTCTTCGGAGTGCTAATACGCTTAATAGTTACGCGAACTAATATATTAATAGTCTAATAGAAAGTCTTCTCTCTAGAGATATAGTTAAACTACTAATAAGAATAATCTTCTAGACCTAAGTACTAATCCTTATAGAGCTTATAGGACTACTTATAGTTCGAAATACTACACTAGAGAGCGCTTTTTATTCTAAGCTCTTATTCCTCTTCTTCTTAACTCTCTTATATATACTATAAGCCTTAGGAAATATTTCCTCCTAATTCTTCTTACTTAAGATAATAATATTACTCCTAAGGAGACTATAGATAATATTATAGGTAAGTATCTCGACGTAGTTCTAAGCCTTTATAGCGACACCGAGGACCTACGCGATAAAATCTATATAGATATTATTATTATATTTATAGGTATATTTTAAGACCTCCTTAGTATTTATAAAGCTCTTATCCTTATATATAAAGACTTCGACCTCTTCGTTCTAACTACTACCTCTATTTATTACTTTAGAATTACTAGATAAGATTATTATACTTAAGATAGAACTAGTCTTAGACTAACCTCTACCTCCCTATATAGTATAAAAGCTATAAGGCTATAAAACCTATAACTATCGATAGAGTATTATAATTAAATAGCGTAGCTATTATCTAATAACGCTATAGCTTTAACTTACTATAAAAAGGAGACTTTCTAAGAGCTTCGTTAGATAGGTTATCTTATAAAATAAAAGGTAAGTTTCTATAAGGTATAGAAGATCGAGGGATTATATTAGAAAATTTTCGCGTAGTAATACTAGCTCTAATATAGTAATATCTATATATAGGTATATCTAGTAAGCGCTATATCTCTTATAATTCGCTATATATAGTAGTACTATATATTTATATAGTACCTTTATACCTTCTTCCTCTTTATTCTTTTACTATATTATTTACTATATAGAACCTCTATAAATATATATAAAGAAATCGAATTCGGAACTAAGGAAATATAGAAGTACTTCGAGGAAGTAATCTAGCTACTATAAATAGGAATAATAAAGGAAACCTTTTACCTTACTATTCGTCTATTCTAATACCTCGTTAGATCTACTACCCTTAACGATAGTAATATAATATATATATAATAGTTATAACCGACTATATATATAATAAAGATCCCCTTTTTTATTAACTCTACCCTCTTCCTCTAGTATCTATCCTAGACACTAAATCTACTCTATAATCTCGTACTCGTTATAATTAAAGCTCTCTAGACGTATAATCTCGATAATAGGTTCTTATTCTAATACGTAATAAAGTACTACTATAAGCACTTACTCCTTATCTAGTAATAAGTACTTCTTTAATCTCCGATATATATAGATACTACGAACCTTAACACTATCTAGCTTAGTAATCTTATATAAACCTAAATCGTAAACTTTAATAATATAATATAGGCTCTACTATCTATTCTTAAGCTTATCTTACTAAATCTTCTTATAATAAGTATTATAGACTAAGACGATATCGTTGACCTTAAGCTTATTATACTAAATCCTACGATATAGATCCTATACCTCTTTATATTCTTAACGAAGACGATATATACGATTCTATATCTCCTAAAGATTCTTATTTCTTCGTTTAAGTTATTAAGTACAAGTAGTAATAAGCTCTTCTATAGTATAAACCTATAACTAATTCTATATTTACTAACTATAAATATTAAACTCTACTAGAAGGATAGTATCGGTCCTAAATATAAGTAATAAAGGTATTTAACTAGTAATCCTATTAATAGTTAACCTTTTAGTCTATAGAATATAAGTAAGATATTAATCCTATTAACTATTATCCTTACTTATAATCTTTAAAAGACTATTAATAATATTCGAATACTCTTATTTAGCCTTATTAGATTATAGATTATAGGCTAAAGTAACGACGTAGTCTATTCTAAACTACTTAGTAAGGGAGTAGACTAACCCTTTAAACTTAGAACCTCTATCTACTACTAGTGTCTTAATAGCGCTAAATCTATATATAATCTCTTTGTATAGGAATTTTATAGCGGATCTACTATCGGAATTACGTAGTGCCTTAGTCTCTAGCTATAAACTAATAGCCTCTCGAGTAATAATAAGATATTAATATTCTTCTAATATAGGTATATAAACGATATCGATATACTACTTTATATAAAGAGTAGAGACGCTACTCGGATATAGCTCCTCTATTTCTTATAAAAGTACTCTTCTTTAATATTCGTCGTATATAGCTACGTAGTAACGAATATCGGTATATATTGTCTTCTACTAGTACTAGTTAGTAATCTTTCTCTAAGTACCCTTATAACTCTTATAACTACTTCTATTATAAAGCTCTCTAATAATCTTATCTTTATAGTCCTCTATATCGATAACGTAGCGTAATAGTATTAACCTCTAACTATATCTAAAAAGGTAACTCTTATTAATAAGGAATAACGACGTATACCTCTTAAATTTAATAAATTCGGATATATCTAAATATAGCGGCCGTTATAACGTTATAAGATAGTCGGTAATATCTTACGATTCTACTAAATATTCCTTACGAACTAGAGTAGTTCGTTTATTACTCCTATCTACCTAGAGAGAGTAAATAGATATATAAAAAAGCTTTAAATTGATTAATTCGTCTACGTCTATATTATATACCTTATTATTATTATCTAATAGACCTCGTAGACGACGAGAAAGCCTATTAGTAGCTCTATTCTTCTTACTAGGAATATATTAAACGTCGAAGGCGAATAAGCGTATCTATATAATCTATTAAGTAGTAATAGAACTAGGAAGATTAGTAGTAGATTAATTAAGTTATACTACTAAGGTATTAGCGTTAGTCTCGATAATAAATAGGACTCTATAAAGATATAAACGGACCTTCTATAGTACTTTAAGTATACTACGATACTCTCTCTTACTAGTATTATACTTCTTTTTAGCTTTAGACTATATACTAGATTTAAAATAAACGATATAACGTTTCTTCTTAGTCTCTAAATTCTCCTATATAAGGATTATACTCTAACTAGTTAAACTAGCGTCTATAGCTAAGATAATTAATCTAGCTTATTTACTATAATTAATCGATATAAGTATAGATATAGAAGTTAGTACTTATTTAAGTATATTTATAGAGAATTATACCTCCTTAGTCTATTCGAAAACGATACTAGCCTAAAGTAGCTAATATAATAGTCTAGTAATAATAGTAAAATCCTTAACCTATATATAGTAATATATATAGATACTAAGGAAAGCGCGTACCTTAGTACTATTCTTATATAGTAGCTACTTTATAATCGTAACGATTTTAGACTAGTCTAGATAATACTCTCTAGAATTATAGATAAACCCTACTACCTTAAGATTTAACTATAAAAACTAGAACTTCCTACTAGAAATAGTAACTCTAGCTCTCTCTATATTAGTAAGTATACGATCTAATATCTATATATATTCGAGTATAAAATGCCTAATACTAGGAAAAGACTCCTCTCTACTATAATCTATATAAGGTCCCTTAATACTATTATTATCTACGAAAGGTTATATATTAGACTAGTCGTTGGGTAGGTGTTGGGTCGTCCCTAGTCGACACTAGACCTAACACCGACACCCCCCCGGAGCCTACCTAACATAATCGCTTAGTATATTAGGTTGTAGGGGTGTTACCCCGCATTAGGTAGAGGTTAGTGTCGAGGTAGTGTCGTAGGTACTCGCTAGGTTATGATTAGGTCTTAGTTAGCATAAATCTTCCCTACATAAATAGAATAAGTGTCCTCCCCACGTATTATTATTACAGCGCATAATCATAGAGTAATTTTGCAAAATAGATCAATATTCAGTTTATATGTCGTAAGGTTATAGTAGCTATCTAAGGCTTTTATTGCCTGTTTAAGCTAAATTTAGCTAATAACAGTAGTCTCCTTAATTAGAAGAGGTGTAGAACTCCCTCTATCGGTATCCTCCGTTATCTCCTAAACCTCTAGATTGTAAGGAATCTCTATATTTAGTAGAGCGTAAGCAATTGTTACATCCCTCTTTACCTCCTTTATATCCGGATAGTCTTCTAGGAAGAAGGAGTCGCGTAGGCCGTAAACCTTATAGCGGGCGTTATTTGTAGCTAGGATTAGGTGTTCCTTCTTAGGAGGATACTAGACTTATTAGTACTTATTATTAGTATAGGCACAATACGTACATAATCGCATTTCTCCCTAATACGAGTATAGACCTAGTAGTCTATATAGACCTTAAGATAGCGAATATAGTGAGGGTCCTATATTGTATTAGGCTAGTCGCTAAGAGCATAGCGGCGTGCAAGGTCTATATAGCGCTTACACATATCCTAATTATGTCCTTATACTAGAAGCTAGCTATTCGAATTATGTAAGGTAGGCATATTAGTCGTACTAACCTAGCCGCTGCGTACACTATTAAGATTACGTATACGACTATTTAGCGTTATATCGATACTTAGGTTAATTCTGAAGGTGGTATTACTAGTTAAAGATGACATAGTAATAGCGAGATGTTGTAAGGTGTAGAACTAGATTAGAGTAGAGGATTAGACATAATATAGATATATTAGAGGCTACTATATTGTCCTATTGTCCTATTGTCCTATTGTCCTATTTTCCTATTGTCCTATTGTCCTATTATCCTAGGGTTACATTGTTACATTATTACATTGTTACATTGTTACATATTTTTTTATCTGCCTAAAATTTCATATAGCATTATTATAGATTATTATTACAGAAGAGAGGTTACATTGACCTAGAGACTCTATCTATATGCCTACATCGTACGTCCTAGATCTGTTAACATTACTAGCTATAAATTTAGCATAGTAATGCTTTACTAGGTACATATCCTTATTCTAGATAGTGACCCTCTTAGCATAAATAGCATTTAGATTGCAATCTATATAGTATATTAGCATAGAGTTAAATATATGTTAAGTTTTCTTACTACCTTCTAAAATGCCTATAAGGTATACCTTAGCCACCTCCTAAATTGCACCTATAGTAGATGCCTAGAAGCGTAGCTTACTACGGCTAAGACTTCTAAACGGCAGGATGTCTTCTGTAATCTTACGAATAAGACGAGAGAATAGAAGCTTACGGATAAGGAGGTCGGCACTTTTCTAGTAGCGGCGGATCTCACGGAGAGCGATAGCTAACAACTATTAGCTATGTACTGTAATAATAGACTATAATAACATACTACCTAGCTTATATCTTCTCTTTATAATGTCTTTAGGACTAACTATCTTTCTAGGGCCTTTTAACCTAGGCTTAGTCTTGCCTTTCCCTCTAGGCTTATTCTAGCGAGGGTTAGCTAGCTTAGTGCGAGCTATATTAGTGATATAGTAGTATTGTTAATTAGTGAAGGTATGATTATAAAAGAGGTAAGTAGATAGATATAAATATCAATTAGGAGCTAAAGTGACATATGAAATATGAAATATGAAATTGTTATTATTATTGTTAATAATATAACAATTACTAATACTTCATAACGATAATATGTATTTATAGCATAAGTAACTATTGACAACAATAGAAGTTATTTATAATAATAATAATAACAAATTCACATTTCATATTCTATACTTATAACCTCGTAGAATTTACTTTACCTTACATCCTCCTACTCCTTTATTCTATCTAACCTCTTTTACTCTACTAAGTTAGATATCACTTAGCAATATCTAAATTTAGTTCCTACTATAGTATTAAGTTCTTCTCTAATTATTAAGGTCGAGTTAGATCTTGACATTAACAATTCTTTAGATCCTAGAGAGGTATTTATTATAGTGTATTATTATAGACATTATCTAACAAGGCTAGGGATTTAAGACTAAGCTATAAGAAGTCACTTTCTAGATTTTATAGCGCGGACAAGGATAAACTTATAGAGGCCGCCCTACTAGATTTTAAGCTAGATTCTCTAGTGGGCTTAGCAATAGCCGCTGTACTATTTAGTAGAGAGATATAGTAGCTTAGCAATCCGCTAAAGAGAAGGCTATTATAGCTACTAGAAATGTAGATCGCAAAGCGAAATTAACTCTGCTTAAGAAGCTAGCTATAGAGGGAATAGCCGAAGAGGTAATAAAGTAGGAGAGAATAGAGGAGATAATGCAGAAGCGCTTTAAAGGCTAGTAGAGTAGTATATATTATCATAGAGTATTATTATATAACACTAATAGGGACTAGGTGAATAGCTTAAATCTAAACTTATAGAAGTCCACAAAAAGTGGCAAAGGATCCGTAAGGCTAATAACAGATAGTAGCATTAAGATGCTATTAGCAAAATGCGTAAAGAAGCTACTAAGAAAGACGAGGGATTTCACTTCCCTATAAGATCTATTAAATAGCTCTATAGTGAAGGAGGCGTTGTTAAGAAGCTCTAGCGCGATATTTATAAGTAAGGCTATACTAAGCTTATAGTAGACAAGGGAAATAGCGAGATAGCTAAGAAGGAATAGGTCGATTTTGTCTAGGGAATAACTCCTAAGGAGCTAGTAATAGTCTAAGATCTAGTATAGTAGTATGTTAATCACAGTATATAATCATAGACCTCTACTAATAAATACTAGATAACGCAATCCGACGCCTCTACCGGAGTATTTAGGGAACGTCGATCTTAAAGTTAAAGGATACGTCCCCTACATTAAAGGCGACAACGATGACGAGTGTAAGGAGGAGGTCGAATTCGATAATAATAAAGTTAAGGAAGCATAGGATATAGTAGGGGTCGATGAATATAAGGTTAAAGCTAAGGGCGATAAGTAGGAAGAGTTAGATAGTAACTCTAAAGAGGATATTAGTGAGGTTATTAAGGATAATAATAATAATAATAATAATAATAATAATGATAAGGAAATAGAGGATAAGGACGAGGAAATAGAGGATAAGGACGAGGATAAGGAAATGGACGATGCTAAGTAGAGGTAGAAATTTTCACTATACTATATTTTAGATTCTAATTCGTCACTAAATTAACTAATAACATTAACGATCAAACGCTAGTGCCTATCCTACTAATCAAAAGTAGCTAAGGTAACTAAGAGTAGTAGAGATTTCAAAAAGACAATAGGTAATCGCTAGATTCTATATATAACGAAAATTCTGCTATCTTCACGTCACATAATTACAGCGCATAATCACAGCGTGTAACCTACTACTTTATTTAAAATGTTAGACTTTAACGAAGACTTGCTTAATTTAGAGCTACGACCTGCTTCGACCCCTAAGATAACTTTAGGCCGCCTTCCTCCTCTACTCGAACCTTTCTAATTTATAGCTACTTATACAATATTAATAAAGTCCCGCGAAGTACTCTACTTAGTCAAATGTCCACTATTTAACTCTAAGTAAAGAACTAAGGACTAACCTATAGCTTAAGCATAGTACAATTAGTGGACTAAAACCTTGTAGGCAACTACCTCTAGCTTTAATAAAGCTTATAATGCTCTAAGCTAGAATTCCGAAGCTCGAACTAGTATTATCTAGTTATAGTTTAGAGAAGCTGCTCGGCTTTCTACTAGTTAGCTATTTATATACTACCTACGCTATAGCGATACTCTTGCTTATCCTACTCCTAGTAGCATTAGTAATAAGCATCTGTCAAATCACTATGCCTCGAGGCGATGTAAGAACACAATAGCTTTTAAGCACTAACGCTTAATTACTTAAACCTTACTCGCGCAACTTAAGTCTTATACTACTTAAGATGCAATTGCTCCTACCTACTTAAGTAGTCGCTTTAAGGCTAAGCTTATTAGGGTGTTTATTGATTGCAATTAGTCCTTCCGTATAGTTAAACGTAAGTCTTTTTAAAGGTTTCTACACTTCCTCCGTTAAGGTATATCTATTCCTAGTCGAACGATGTTTTCATAGATCTTCTAAGAGCAATTTAATGCTATCTAGCGGAATCTATACGAAGATCTCCCTCGCAGTATAAAGGTTTCAATAGCTCTTAATAGTTAGATAGCAAATAACTACCTTAGCTTTATTAGGATTAAGGCATACTATGTTAATAACTAATGGCAACTACGGGAGATTCTGCTTAACTTTATACTAGTTAGAGGTTAGTATACTAGAGAAGCACTAGGTACTAAGTTACTACGTGTATTATAAGAAAGAAAGCTTGAAGCATAATTACTTGCTATTACTGCCGACAATGCTACTAACAACAACACGCTTCGTAGTGCTATACAAAGAGGACTATAGGATAAGAAGATATCCTAGAAAGCATACGAAAACGTAGTTCTATATCTTACACATATTATTAACCTTATAGTGTAGGACATCATTAAGCACCTCCGACTTGCTATAACAGAGAATAACGAGCTAGCTCTAAAGCTATAGAAGCGCCATATAAGAGCAATCTAGTCAACAATTTCTATGCTAAACTTATTACGAAAGGTACGTTAATATAATTATAGTATATAATTATAGTATATTATTATAGACTAAGACATCGAATAGCTCCGAGCGATCTATATTACGATTAACCGATCTCTATAGCGATTTAAACGATTTTAGGCACTTTAAAAAGAGCTACTACTAAGGCAACGACTAAACGTCATTCGTGATGTAAAGACAAGATAGAACTTAACATTCGATATGTGTAAGCGAGCTCTTAAGCTACAACAATATATTGATACGTAGCTAGATCAGGAAATTACTTAGTAGGGCCCGAAGGCTTTAACCACTAATAAGGATTACGAAGATATCGATTAGCGGGACCTTCGGCGACTCCGAATAAGCTACATAGAGTGGTTATACCTCTCTCTACTTACGAAGATGCTAGAGAATTTCAAGACAGCAATAAACGCTCTTAGCGAGTTAAATTAGCTAACTATTTAATATATCTAGCAGATGTATAACCGCCTATTCGACTTTCTTAATGATATGACAGTAGACTAGAAAGATAGCGACGACACTAATAACAATTCTTCGTAGCCTAATATTGTTATTGTAGCTACTAATTAGGGCAGAACTAAGCTTTTAAAGTACTATCAACGTACGGACAAAGACCGAGGCTTTTTATTTAACTATGCTACAATTCTCGATCTAATATAAAAGCTTACGGCTTATAAGGTTTTTATTACGGATAATTATTATAGTTCTGTACTAATAATTTGCCTAGGATAGTACTTAGGAGCACTCCGATAAGATTACATACCGTAAGCAATTCTTGTAATATCTAGAGCGATACGATAAGCAAGTAATAGGTCCTACTATATAACGTAAGTATATAAGCTCTCTAGTAGTAAGCACTAATTAGCTATAGTTTCGAAGGCTAGCTTTAAAGCTAGTCTTAATAGTTGCTTTTCCTTCGTCATCTCCTCGACCTAGTGTACTCTCTAGCTGTAGTTTAACATCACACGAAGAAGTTCCTTACACTACGAGAAGTAAAGGCGAAGACTACCTTAGTACACCTATACTCCGCGAGCTTAACAACTTCGACATCCTTCTATAGTGGCATATAAACGAGAAGACCTATCCTCGTCTAGTATAGGTAGCTAAGGATATTCTAGCAATTCCAATTGCTAGTATAGGTGTTGAGCGTGTCTTTAACACTATAAAGGATGTAATTAGAGACCGTCGGCACAATCTTCGTGCATAAGCAATTAGGCAGATCGTCATTATAAAGTATGCTATATTAAATAGCAGAGGCTTAGATGATACTAGCTTATAGGCTTTAGACTTGTCGCAAGACGAAGAAGAGCCCTTTAACGAAGTAGACGACTTATTTAACCTCCCTATAACAGTATATGTCTCTAACATAAGCGAGGATACTTTAGAAGAAGATAAGGACTACAATAGTAATAATGAAGTTAGTAGAAGGTATCTAAAGCGGCGTCGCGTTCATGATGAGAGTTAGCTCGAATTCAACCTATCCTCCTAGACCTATGATTATTTACTATAATAATACGTGAATATACTTCTAACTTTTGGTTTTTAATAATAATACTAATGTTCTAATGCATACATAGATAAATATGTTGTAATTAAGGTTCATGATGCGGGGTATAACCTAATATAACCCGTTTAGGTTGTAATAGGTTATATTGGGTTAGGTATAGGCTAGTACAACCCACCTAGAACCTAACACCCCCCTAACCTAGGGTCCGTGCGACCTAATACCCCCCTAACCCTAAGCCTATACGACCTAGAACCTAACCCCTACCTAAGTTAGGTTAATACCTACCTAACGACTAGCCTATTATATATTATAAGGTATCTAATCCTATAGAATTATATTATTAATCCTATAGAACTACGCGACTAAATTCGTAGCTCTCTAAGGAAGTCTTATCTAATAGACGAGTCTAATAGGTATTATAAATAAAGTAATATTATAACTTTCCTCTATAAGAGAGACTTAGTTATATCTAGAAAAGTAATCTATAAGTAAGGTAATATATATACTAGTAAAAGACTCTAAGAATTTATCTACTAAAGAAGAGAGGTTAATATCTCTAATTATTATATAATTAATACTTATTACTATATTAACTAGCTAATACTTATTCGTATCCTTCTTCTTAACTAGGAAATAGAGATTCCTATATAGTATATAACTTAGCTTAAGAAGTCTATTCGTAATCTTCTCTTTTACTATCTCTACTATAATACCTATTAAAGATTATAGAATAGAGAAGCTAGGTTCTTACTATAGCGTATAGTCTATAGTCCTAATAGACTATACTAGTATAATATTACTTTTTACTATACTAATCTTAGAGAAGTCCTAAGCTAGAATAGCTTCTTAGTTTAGAAGTACTTATATTAATATCTCCTATTTAGCTAGTATAACTTCGTAACTAATAACGAGCTTATACTCTCTCTTAGGTATAAGTTGTAATTACTCCTTAATATTAGAAAACTTAGCGATAAGTAGGTAACTATATAGCGCTAACTAGAAAGGTAGTAATAATTTATAAGCTAAGTACTATTCTTACTATATATTTACCTCTCTAGGTATAGAACTATCTAAGATCGAAGTATCTACTAGCTAAACCTTCTTATTCTTTCTTTTATATAGAGTATTTACCTCTACTCTTAGTACTCTATAGGAGGCTCGATATATTCTAAGCTAAATAGCTATAAGTATTAATTATATATTATTCTTTCGAGAGATCTAAGGTATACTATTATTCTCTAATAATAGTATAAACTAAAAATATCTATATAGTAGGTTAGCTAGTCGCTTCTCTCTAGAGAGTAGAATATTAGCTATATAGTAAATTTAGTAAATCTCTAGTAATACTAGTTCTAAGCCTAGCTTAGATCTAGGAATTTTAGCGCTATTCCTAAAAAGGAAATCCTTCTATTCTTCTATACTCTTCTCGAATATATAAACTCTCTTATCCTAAGTAATCTATAAAAGTAGAGAATTATTTTTATTATTTTCTAGTAGTTTATAAAGAATTAAATCTATATATATATTATTAATATAAGAAATAGAGAGATCTAAACTATAAGTAACCTATAAAGACGAAATAGAAACTAAAACTCCTAGTTAATATCCTAGCTCTCCTTATATAATATTATAGCTAGGACTAATACTATCTAATTATTTAAAGATCTCGATAACCTTATTAACTTATAGAAAGATCTATTCTTTAGACTACTCGATTTCGTACTCTAAAAGGTAACCTTTTACGAACTATTAGCTAACTAGATTATCCTATACTAGGAACTATTATCTATATTTTAAGAAATAAGACGAGACTTATATTCGAAAGGCCTTCCTAAAATAATATATTCTAATATCTTCCTAGTTAATAAGAAATATATATAGATTATAATACCTCTAATATTAATAGATATATTAATATAAGCTCTAGAGAAAGAGTCTATACCTATTATACTATCTATAATAATCTTAATATCTCGCTAGATCGGTAAATCTAGTTCCTTAGCTAACCTTAGCGATATAAGGTTATATTTAGTACTACTATTAAGAAGTATATAAACTATAGTTATACTATACCTAAGACTAGTAATTAATCTTAGACTAGTAATAGTTATTAAATTAGTAGAAGCTCCCTTCTAATCTATATCTATATTAGGATTAAGATTTACGAATTCCTCTAGTTATTAGACTAGATTTATCTTAGTATAAGAGTAGAAGAGCTCGGGAATATTATTACTAGAAAGATTAGAGTTATTAAACCTTTAATAAAAGATCTTAGATAATAGTTATAAGATTCTAAGGAGAGACTCTATCCTTATAATAATATTAGAGTTTAATAAGGATTATATAGCTTACTATAGATTAGTAACTTATTATAGAACCTTATCGAAGTACTTAGTATAAGAGATACACTTTATAGATTATAGAGCCTCCTTAGCGACTAGATTCTCTATATTAGCGTCTTCCTCCTTAGTCTTAGTAATAGCTTTAATAGTAGCTAAATAAGACCTAGTAATAGTTATATCTTCTAGAATATTAGTAGTAGCTACTAGATAATAAGTACTAGTATAAAGAGACTTAGTAACGCTATAGGACTATTTAGAAAGATCTACCTTTATAACTCTATTAGTAGGACTCTTACCTTTATTTATTCGAGTATTACGGAGTATAGTACTTAGCTAAGTAGTAGCTATTACTAGAACTTCCTTAACGAAATTATTATTATCGTTATTATCGCTCCTAACTAGATTCTCTAGGTAGAAATCCTTATACTAAATAGACTTAGATACTTTATTCTTAGAATTATCGTTAATAGTTAGTATCTTATAGTCTAGATTATTAACTACTAACTTCCTAGTAGCTTAAAGTCTAGCCTTAATCTATTCTTATTATAACTAAGTAGCTCTCTTATTATATCTTACTAGATAACTAACTAGATACTATAGTTTCTCTATAGTTCTCTAAACTAAGCTATTACTTTCTAAATAAAGGAGACTAAGATTAATAAGCTTTTAAAGCTCTAGATAATTAGGTTAAGAGTAACCTTTCTTTTTATAGTACTAGTACCTATAAGAACTAAGAGGAATAGTATTTAAACTAGTAGCTAGTATAAATCTAGATAGCTAATACGAAACTAGAGCTAGATAAGGTAGCTCTATAGGAAGAGACTAGCTATTTATTACTTATATAAATTAGACTAATAGCTTATCTATTCTCTTATAAAGAGTCTATATACTTAAATCTAAAAGAGAAGTAGTAGTAGAAGTATTTATTAAAGTCTTAGTAGAAACGTTAGAGATATAAGGCTAAGTAGTACTTTCTTTAGTAATAACTACTATAACCTTTTTACGCTCCTTACGAACTAACTAGAAGGATTTAAGTCGTTATATCTTAGAGATCTTCTTCTTAGCTAAATAGTAGATCCTTAGAAAATCCTTAAAAGTATTAGAGTGCTTTATATCTATACTACTCTTTACTCTAATATAACTATAAATATTAACTAGAAGACTTTTAGTAAACTATATACCTCTTATAATAATATTAAGCCGAGTTTTACTAAGAGCGTTAGTAGTCTTCCTAAATATTCTATAATACTAGAGTATATTAGAGAAGATCTCTCTTAGTATATTCCTTAGTTATTCGAGATAAGTACGAGACGTTATTAGGTAATCTAAGTCCTTATCCTCGAAACTAAGCTTTATCTTCTTCTTAAGACTAATCTAGTCTCTCGAAGTCTAACTAAGATAGGATTTTACTTATCTATAGATCTTAACGCTATAGTACTAAGGTAATCTTCGAATAATAACTTCCTTAAAAAGATTATAGAATTAAATAAAGGTTTCTTATTCTTCTATAAACTCTATAATATTATAGCTATTAAATTAAGAAGTACCTTATTATCTAGGACTAGAAGCTAGTAGTGTTATCTATACTATAAAAGGCTACTCTCTCTATTATATTAATACTAAATCTTTAGCTATTAGAGAAGTCTATTCCTCGTTCTTTAGTAGGTTTAAAGGGGTTATATACTCCTCTATAGAAGGAGATATTAGCTAAGAGAGGAGAGTACTCTCTAAATTAAGACTAGTATTTATTATAATATTTCCTTTATCCTTAGACTCGTTACTTACTACTAAATAAGTAGCTTTACGGAATTTAGAAAATCTTTATCTAGTACTAAACTCTTCTAGTAATATCGATATTCTCTTAGAATAAAGAACTAGTACTACTAGGATATTCTCGAATAGTAGTAGAATTAGTCTTAGTATTTAAATAAACTATTAGTAAACTCTATACTACTATATAGTATCTAGACTAAATCTAGATAACCTTTATATACTATATTATATACTTTTAGCCCCTTTATCTATAAAGGCTTAGGCCTTTTATATTAGTCGTTATCTCTATTAACTTCTACTACTTCTAAATCTAGATCTATTCTAAGTCTAGAGTTACTATATTCTCTATCTATATAGATAACTCTTACGAGTTAGAGACTCCTAATTAATACTTATATCGAATATTATTTAAATTAAGAAGCTATAGCTACTCCTATTAGAGTCTTCTAGATACTTTACTAATTCTCTATTACGAAACTCGTTATACTCTATATATACTAGAGATTGTCCTTAGAGATATAGAAAACTTTAAATCCTAAGAGATAGTAGTAGTCTTATTCTAGTATCCTCGTATAGTACTATAATAATAGCTATAGAATACTAAAGAAACCTAATAAATCTAATAAGTCTAATAAACCTAATATAACTAATAACGAGCTACTTATTCGATAGCTACTATAATACTACTTAATAATAATAGTAAGGTACTACCTCTAGTACTAAATTACTATTATTATAGTATAGGTATCTTCCTAGTCGAGGTAGTTAGTAAATAGTATACGCTCGTTAGCGATACTCGTTAGATAGTTACTACTCTCGGAAACCTTATAGTCGTAGAAACCTTATATATATAACCGACTTCTACCTACTATCTAAGTCTTTTACCTAACTATATATCGTAACCTATAACTATAGCTATAACTATAACGACTAAGTCTACTATATTAGGTAGACTCTAGAGAGGTATTAGTATTAGGTCTAGTATCGACTAGGGACGACCTAATACCTACCTAACGACTAGTCTATTCTACTAATTAAAAGTAGCTAAGGTAACTAAGAGTAGTAGAGATTTTAAAAAGATAATAGGTAATCGCTAGATTCTATATATAATAAAAATTCTACTATCTTTATATTATATAATTATAGTATATAATTATAGTATATAACCTACTACTTTATTTAAAATATTAGACTTTAATAAAGAATTACTTAATCTAGAGCTATAACTTACTCTAAATTCTCTAATCTCTAAGATAACTTTAGACTACCTTCCTTCTCTACTTAAATCTTTCTAATTTATAGCTAGTTATATAATATTAATAAAGTCCTATAAAGTACTCTACTTAGTTAAATATCTACTATTTAACTTTAAGTAAAGAACTAAGGACTAACCTAGACTAGTCGTTAGGTAGGTATTAGGTCGTCCCTAGTCGATACTAGACCTAACACTAACACCCCCCTAGAGCCTACCTAATATAATCGCTTAGTATATTAGGTTATAGGGGTATTACTCTATATTAGGTAGAGGTTAGTATCGAGGTAGTGTCGTAGGTACTCGCTAGGTTATAATTAGGTCTTAGTTAGTATAAATCTTCCCTATATAAATAGAATAAGTATCCTCTCTATATATTATTATTATAGCGTATAATTATAGAGTAATTTTGCAAAATAGATTAATATTTAGTTTATAAGTTATAAGGTTATAGTAGCTATCTAAGGCTTTTATTGCCTATTTAAGCTAAATTTAGCTAATAATAGTAGTCTCCTTAATTAGAAGAGATATAGAACTCCCTCTATTAGTATCCTCCGTTATCTCCTAAACCTCTAGATTATAAGGAATCTCTATATTTAGTAGAGCGTAAGTAATTATTATATCCCTCTTTATCTCCTTTATATCTAGATAGTCTTCTAGGAAGAAGGAGTCGCGTAGGCTATAAACCTTATAGCGGGCGTTATTTATAGCTAGGGTTAGGTGTTCCTTCTTAGGAGAATACTAGACTTATTAGTACTTATTATTAGTATAGGTATAATACGTATATAATCGTATTTCTCCCTAATATAAGTATAGACCTAGTAGTCTATATAGACCTTAAGATAGCGAATATAGTAAGGGTCCTATATTATATTAGACTAGTCGCTAAGAGTATAGCGGCGTATAAGGTCTATATAGCGCTTATATATATCCTAATTATATCCTTATACTAGAAGCTAGCTATTCGAATTATATAAGGTAGGTATATTAGTCGTACTAACCTAGCCGCTACGTATACTATTAAGATTACGTATACGACTATTTAGCGTTATATCGATACTTAGGTTAATTCTAAAGGTAGTATTACTAGTTAAAGATAATATATTAATAGCGAGATGTTATAAGGTGTAGAACTAGATTAGAGTAGAGGATTAGATATAATCTAGATATATTAGAGGCTACTATATTGTCCTATTATCCTATTATCCTATTATCCTATTATTCTATTATCCTATTGTCCTATTATTCTATTGTCCTATTATCCTATTATTATATTATTATATTGTTATATTATTATATTATTATATTATTATATTGTTATATTATTATATTATTATATTATTATATATTTTTTTATCTACCTAAAATTTTATATAGTATTATTATAGATTATTATTATAGAAGAGAGGTTATATTAACCTAGAGACTCTATCTATATACCTATATTATACGTCCTAGATCTATTAATATTACTAGCTATAAATTTAGTATAGTAATACTTTACTAGGTATATATCCTTATTTTAGATAGTAACCCTCTTAGTATAAATAGTATTTAGATTATAATCTATATAGTATATTAGTATAGAGTTTTCTTACTACCTTCTAAAATACCTATAAGGTATACCTTAGCTACCTCCTAAATTATACCTATAGTAGATACCTAGAAGCGTAGCTTACTACGACTAAGACTTCTAAATAGTAGGATATCTTCTATAATCTTATAAATAAGATAAGAGAATAGAAGCTTATAGATAAGGAGGTTAGTACTTTTCTAGTAGTAGTAGATCTTACGGAGAGCGATAGCTAATAACTATTAGCTATATACTATAATAATAGACTATAATAATATACTACCTAGCTTATATCTTCTCTTTATAATATCTTTAGAACTAACTATCTTTCTAGGGCCTTTTAATCTAGACTTATTCTTACCTTTCCCCCTAGACTTATTCTAGCGAGGTTTAGCTAGCTTAGTACGAGCTATATTAGTAATATAGTAGTGTTATTAATTAGTGAAGGTATAATTATAAAAGAGGTAAGTAGATAGATATAAATATTAATTAGGAGCTAAAGTAATATATAAAATATAAAATATAAAATTATTATTATTATTGTTAATAATATAACAATTACTAATACTTTATAACGATAATATATATTTATAGTATAAGTAACTATTAATAACAATAGAAGTTATTTATAATAATAATAATAATAAATTTATATTTTATATTCTACACTTATAACCTCGTAGAATTTACTTTACCTTATATCCTCCTACTTCTTTATTCTATCTAACCTCTTTTACTCTACTAAGTAATTTAGTTCCTACTATAGTATTAAGTTCTTCTCTAATTATTAAGGTCGAGTTAGATCTTAATATTAATAATTCTTTAGATCCTAGAGAGGTATTTATTATAGTATATTATTATAGACATTATCTAATAAGGCTAGGGATTTAATACTAAGCTATAAGAAGTTACTTTCTAGATTTTATAGCGTAGATAAGGATAAACTTATAGAGGCCGCCCTACTAGATTTTAAGCTAGATTCTCTAGTAGGCTTAGTAATAGCCGCTATACTATTTAGTAGAGAGATATAGTAGCTTAATAATCCGCTAAAGAGAAGGCTATTATAGCTACTAGAAATATAGATTATAAAGCGAAATTAACTCTACTTAAGAAGCTAGCTATAGAGGGAATAGCTAAAGAGATAATAAAGTAGAAGAGAATAGAGGAGATAATATAGAAGTACTTTAAAGGCTAGTAGAGTAGTATATATTATTATAGAGTATTATTATATAACACTAATAGGGACTACGTAAATAGCTTAAATCTAAAGTTATAGAAGTCTATAAAAAGTAGTAAAGGATCTATAAGACTAATAATAGATAGTAGTATTAAGATACTATTAGTAAAATACGTAAAGAAGCTACTAAGAAAGACGAGGGATTTTACTTCCCTATAAGATCTACTAAATAGCTCTATAGTAAAGGAGGCCTTATTAAGAAGCTCTAGCGCGATATTTATAAGTAAGGCTATACTAAGCTTATAGTAGATAAAGGAAATAGCGAGATAGCTAAGAAGGAATAGGTCGATTTCGTCTAGGGAATAACTCCTAAGGAGCTAGTAATAGTCTAAGATCTAGTATAGTAGTATATTAATTATAGTATATAATTATAGACCTCTACTAATAAATACTAGATAACGTAATCTAACACCTCTACTAGAGTATTTAGGGAATATCGATCTTAAAGTTAAAGGATATATCCTCTATATTAAAGACGATAACGATAACGAGTATAAGGAGGAGGTCGAATTCGATAATAATAAAGTAGAAGAAGTATAGGATATAGTAGGGGTCGATAAATATAAGGTTAAAGCTAAGGGCGATAAGTAGGAAGAGTTAGATAGTAACTCTAAAGAGGATATTAGTAAGGTTATTAAGGATAATAATAATAATAATAATAATAATAATAATAATAATAATAATAATAATAATAAGGAAATAGAGAATAAGGACGAGGAAATAGAGAATAAGGACGAGGATAAGGAAATAGACGATACTAAGTAGAGGTAAAAATTTTTACTATACTATATTTTAGATTCTAATTCGTTACTAAATTAACTAATAACATTAACGATTAAACGCTAGTGCCTATCTTACTAATTAAAAGTAGCTAAGGTAACTAAGAGTAGTAGAGATTTTAAAAAGATAATAGGTAATCGCTAGATTCTATATATAACGAAAATTCTACTATCTTTACGTTATATAATTATAGCGTATAATTATAGCGTATAACCTACTACTTTATTTAAAATGTTAGACTTTAACGAAGACTTACTTAATCTAGAGCTACGACCTACTCCGACCCCTAAGATAACTTTAGACTACCTTCCTCCTCTACTCGAACCTTTCTAATTTATAGCTAGTTATATAATATTAATAAAGTCCCGCGAAGTACTCTACTTAGTTAAATATCTACTATTTAACTCTAAGTAAAGAACTAAGGACTAACCTATAGCTTAAGTATAGTATAATTAGTAGACTAAAACCTTATAGGTAACTATCTCTAGCTTTAATAAAGCTTATAATACTCTAAGCTAGAATTCTAAAGCTCGAACTAGTATTATCTAGTTATAGTTTAGAGAAGCTACTCGGCTTTCTACTAGTTAGCTATTTATATACTATCTATATTATAGTAATTCTCTTACTTATTCTACTTCTAGTAGTATTAGTAAGTATCTATTAAATTCCTATACCTTAAGGCGATATAAAAATATAATAGCTTTTAAGTACTAACGCTTAATTACTTAAACCTTACTTACGTAACTAAAGTCTTATACTACTTAAGATATAATTACTCTTACCTACTTAAGTAGTTACTTTAAGACTAAGCTTATTTGAGTATTTATTAATTATAATTAGTCCTTCTATATAGTTAAATATAAGTCTTTTTAAAGATTTCTATACTTCCTCTATTAAGGTATATCTATTCCTAGTTAAATAATATTTTTATAGATCTTCTAAGAGTAATTTAATACTATCTAGTAGAATCTATATAAAGATCTCTCTTATAGTATAAAGGTTTTAATAGCTCTTAATAGTTAGATAGTAAATAACTATCTTAGCTTTATTAGGATTAAGGTATACTATATTAATAACTAATAGTAACTATAGGAGATTCTACTTAAGTTTATACTAGTTAGAGATTAGTATACTAGAGAAGTACTAGATACTAAGTTACTATATATATTATAAGAAAGAAAGCTTAAAGTATAATTTAGACTAGTTATTAGGTAGGTATTAACCTAACTTAGGTAGGGGTTAGGTTCTAGGTCGTATAGGCTTTAGGTTAGGGGAGTACTAGGTCGTATAGACCCTAGGTTAGGGGAGTATTAGGTTCTAGGTAGGTTATACTAGCCTATACCTAACCTAATATAATCTAATACAACCTAAACGGGTTATATTAGGTTATACCCCGCATTATAAACCTTAATTATAACATATTTATCTATATATATATTAGAACATTAGTATTATTATTAAAAACTAAAAGTTAGAAGTATATTTAAGTATTATTATAGTAAATAATTATAGGTCTAGAAGGATAGGTTAAATTCGAGCTAACTCTTATTATTAACGCGACGCCGCTTTAGATACCTTCTACTAACTTTATTATTACTATTATAGTCCTTATCTTCTTCTAAAGTATCCTCGCTTATATTAGAGATATATACTATTATAGGGAGGTTAAATAAGTCGTCTACTTTATTAAAGGGCTCTTCTTTGTCTTACGATAAGTCTAAAGCCTATAAGCTAGTATTATCTAAGCCTCTACTATTTAATATAGTATACTTTATAATAACGATCTACCTAATTACTTATATACGAAGATTATACTAATAGTCTCTAATTATATCCTTTATAGTATTAAAGATATACTTAATACCTATACTAGTAATTAGAATTACTAGAATATCCTTAGCTACCTATACTAGACGAGGATAGGTCTTCTCGTTTATATACTACTATAGAAGGATATCGAAGTTATTAAGCTCGTAGAGTATAGGTATACTAAGGTAGTCTTCGCCTTTACTTCTCGTAGTATAAGGAACTTCTTCGTATAATATTAAACTATAGCTAGAGAGTATACTAGGTCGAGGAGATAACGAAGGAAAAGCAACTATTAAGACTAGCTTTAAAGCTAGCCTTCGAAACTATAGCTAATTAGTGCTTACTACTAGAGAGCTTATATACTCGCGTTATATAGTAGGACCTATTACTTACTTATCGTATCGCTCTAGATATTATAAGAATTACTTACGGTATATAATCTTATCGGAGTACTCCTAAGTACTATCCTAGGTAAATTATTAGTATAGAACTATAATAATTATCTATAATAAAAACCTTATAAGCCGTAAGCTTTTATATTAGATTAAGAATTATAGTATAGTTAAATAAAAAGCCTCGGTCTTTATCTATACGTTAATAGTACTTTAAAAGCTTAGTTCTACCCTAATTAGTAGCTATAATAACAATATTAGACTACGAAGAATTGTTATTAGTATCGTCGCTATCTTTCTAGTCTACTATTATATTATTAAGAAAGTCGAATAGGTAGTTATATATCTACTAGATGTATTAAATAGTTAGCTAATTTAACTCGCTAAGAGCGTTTATTACTGTCTTAAAATTCTCTAGTATCTTTATAAGTAGAGAGAGGTATAACTACTCTATATAGCTTATTTAGAGTCGCCGAAGGTCCCGCTAATCGATATCTTCGTAATCCTTATTAGTAGTTAAAGCCTTCGGGCCCTACTAAGTAATTTCCTAATCTAGCTACGTATTAATATATTATTATAGCTTAAGAGCTCGCTTATATATATCGAATATTAAGTTCTATCTTATCTTTATATTACGAATAACATTTAGTCGTTACCTTAGTAGTAGCTCTTTTTAAAGTGCCTAAAATTGTTTAAATCGCTATAGAGATTAGTTAATCGTAATATAGATCGCTCGGAGCTATTCGATGTCTTAGTCTATAATAATATACTATAATTATATTAACGTACCTTTCGTAATAAGTTTAGTATAGAAATTGTTAACTAGATTACTCTTATATAGCGCTTCTATAGCTTTAGAGCTAGCTCGTTATTCTCTATTATAGTAAGTCGGAGATACTTAATAATGTCCTACACTATAAGGTTAATAATATATATAAGATATAGAACTACGTTTTCGTATACTTTCTAGGATATCTTCTTATCCTATAGTTCTCTTTATATAGCACTACGAAGCGTATTATTATTAGTAGTATTATCGGTAGTAATAGTAAGTAATTATACTTTAAGCCTTCTTTCTTATAATATATATAGTAACTTAGTACCTAGTACTTCTCTAGTATACTAACCTCTAACTAGTATAAAGTTAAGTAGAATCTCCTATAGTTGCTATTAGTTATTAATATAGTATACCTTAATCCTAATAAAGCTAAGGTAGTTATTTACTATCTAACTATTAAGAGCTATTAAAACCTTTATACTACGAGAGAGATCTTTATATAGATTCCGCTAGATAGTATTAAATTACTCTTAGAAGATCTATAAAAACATTATTTAACTAGGAATAGCTATACCTTAATAGAGGAAGTATAGAAACCTTTAAAAAGACTTACGTTTAACTATATAGAAGGACTAATTATAATTAATAAATACTCTAATAAGCTTAGCCTTAAAGCGACTACTTAAGTAGGTAGGAGTAATTATATCTTAAGTAGTATAAGACTTAAGTTACGCGAGTAAGGTTTAAGTAATTAAGCGTTAGTACTTAAAAGCTATTATATTCTTATATCGCCTCGAGGTATAGTAATTTAATAGATACTTATTACTAATACTACTAGGAGTAGAATAAGTAAGAGTATCGCTATAGCGTAAGTAGTATATAAATAGCTAACTAGTAGAAAGCCGAGTAGCTTCTCTAAACTATAACTAGATAATACTAGTTTAAGCTTTAGAATTCTAGCTTAGAGTATTATAAGCTTTATTAAAGCTAGAGGTAGTTACCTATAAGGTTTTAGTCTACTAATTATACTATACTTAAGCTATAGATTAGTCCTTAGTTCTTTACTTAGAGTTAAATAGTAGATATTTAACTAAGTAGAGTACTTCGCGGGACTTTATTAATATTATATAACTAGCTATAAATTAGAAAGGTTCGAGTAGAGAAGGAAGGTAGTCTAAAGTTATCTTAGAGATCGAAGTAGGTCGTAGCTCTAGATTAAGTAAGTCTTTATTAAAGTCTAATATTTTAAATAAAGTAGTAGGTTATACGCTATAATTATACGCTATAATTATATAACGTAAAGATAGTAGAATTTTCGTTATATATAGAATCTAGCGATTACCTATTATCTTTTTAAAATCTCTACTACTCTTAGTTACCTTAGCTACTTTTAATTAGTAGGATAGGTACTAGCGTTTAATCGTTAATACTATTAGTTAATTTAGTAACGAATTAGAATCTAAAATATAGTATAGTAAAAATTTTTACCTCTACTTAGTATCGTCTATTTCCTTATCCTCGTCCTTATTCTCTATTTCCTCGTCCTTATCCTCTATTTCCTCGTCCTTATCCTCTATTTCCTTATTATTATTATTATTATTATTATTATTATTATTATTATTATTATTATTATCCTTAATAACCTTACTAATATCCTCTTTAGAGTTACTATCTAACTCTTCCTACTTATTGCTCTTAGCTTTAACCTTATATTTATCGACCTCTACTATATTCTATACTTTCTCTACTTTATTATTATCGAATTCGACCTCCTCCTTATACTCGTTATCGTTATCGCCTTTAATATAGGGGATATATCCTTTAACTTTAAGATCGATATTCCCTAAATACTCTAGTAGAGACGTTAGATCGTATTATCTAGTATTTATTAGTAGAGGTCTATAATTATATACTATAATTAATATACTACTATACTAGATTTTAGACTATTACTAGCTCCTTAGGAGTTATTCTCTAGACAAAATCGATCTATTCCTTCTTAGCTATCTCGCTATTTCCCTTATCTACTATAAGCTTAGTATAGCCTTACTTATAAATATCGCGCTAGAGCTTCTTAATAAGGCCTCCTTTACTATAGAGCTATTTAGTAGATCTTATAGAGAAGTAAAATCCCTCGTCTTTCTTAGTAGCTTCTTTACGTATTTTACTAATAGTATCTTAATACTACTATCTATTATTAGCCTTATAGATCCTTTACTACTTTTTATAGACTTCTATAAGTTTAGATTTAAGCTATTTATCTAGTCCCTATTAGTGTTATATAATAATACTCTATAATAATATATACTACTCTACTAGCCTTTAAAGTACTTCTATATTATCTCCTCTATTCTCTCCTACTTTATTATCTCTTCGGCTATTCCCTCTATAGCTAGCTTCTTAAGTAGAGTTAATTTCGCTTTACGATCTATATTTCTAGTAGCTATAATAGCCTTCTCTTTAGCGGATTACTAAGCTACTATAGTAGGCTCGGTCGTTATAGTTATAGCTACAGTTATAGGTTACGATATATAGTCTATTAAAGGACTTAGGTAGAAAAGTAGCGATTAGTTATATATATAAGGTTCCTACGACTACGAGGTTTCTAAGTATAGTAACCGACTAATAAGTATTATCGACGAGCGTATACTATTCACTAACTACCTCGACTAGGAAGATATCTATACTATAATAATAGTAATTTAGTACTAGGGGTAGTACCTTACTATTATTATCGAGTAGTATTATAGTAGCTATTAAACGAGTAGCTCGTTATTAGTTATATTAGGTTTATTAGGCTTATTAGGTTTATTAGGTTTCTTTAGTGTTCTATAGCCGTTATTATAGCACTATACGAGGACACTAGGATAAGACCGCTACTATCTCTTAGGATTTAAAGTTTTTTTTTTTTATACCTCCGAGGACGATTTCTAGTATATATAGAGTACGACGAGTTTCGTAATAGAGAATTAGTTAGGCATCTAGAAGACCCTAATAGGAGCGGCTATAGCTAGTCGATTTAAACGATATTCGATACGAGTATTAATTAGGAGTCTCTAACTCGTAAGAGTTATCTATATAGACGGAGAATATAGTAACCCTAGACCCGGAATAGACCTAGATTTAGAAGTAGTAGAAGTAAACGGAGACGACGACTAATATAGAAGGCCTAAGCCTTTATAGATAAAGGGGCTAAAAGTATACGATATAGCGTATAAGTGTTATCTAGATTTAGTCTAGATACTACGTAGTAGTATAGAGTTTACTAATAGTTTATTTAAATACTAAGGCTAATTCTACTACTATTCGAGAATATCCTAGTAGTACTAGTTCTTTATTCTAAGAGAATATCGAGGTTACTAGAAGAGTTTAGTACTAGATAAGGATTTTCTAAATTCCGTAAAGCTACTTATTTAGTTATAAGTAACAAGTCTAAGGATAAAGGAAACGTTATAATAAATACCGGCCTTAATCCGGAGAGTATCTCTTCTCCTTAGCTAATACCTCCTTCTATAGAGGAGTATACGACCCCTTTAAACCTACTAAAGGATAAGGAACGAACTCCTCTAATAGCTAAAGGTTTAGTATTAATATAATAGGAAGGGTAGCCTTTTATAGTATAGATAATACTACTAGCTCCTAGTCCTAGACAATAAGGTACTCCTTACTTTAATAGCTATAACGTTATAGAGTTTATAGAAGAATAGGAGACCTTTATTCGATCTTATAACCTTTCTAAGGAGGTTACTATTCGAAGGTTACCTTAGTATTATAGTATTAAGATCCGTAGATAAGTAAAATCGTATCTTAGTTAGGCTTCGAGAGACTAGATTAGTCTTAAGAAGGAGATAAAGCTTAGCTTCGAGGATAAGGACTTAGATTACCTAATAACGTCTCGTACTTACCTTAAATAATTAAGGGATATACTAAGGGAGACCTTCTCTAATATACTTTAGTACTATAGGATATTTAGGAAGACTACTAACGCTCTAGGTAAGACTCGACTCGATATTATTACGAGAGGTATATAGTTCACCGAAGGTCTTCTAGCTAATGTTCGTAGTTACGTTAGAGTAAAGAGTAGTATAGATATAAAGTACCCTAACACCTTTAAGGATTTTCTAAGGATCTACTATTTAGCTAAAGAGAAGATCTCTAAGATATAACGACTCGAATCCTTCTAGTTAGTTTATAAGGAGTATAAGAAGGTTACCTCGGTTATTACTAAGGAAAGCACTACTTAGCCCTATATCCCCGACGTTTCTACTAAGACTTAAACGAATACTCCTATAGCTATCTCTCCTTTAGATTTAAGTATATAGGCTCTTTATAAGAGAATAGATAAGCTATTAGTCTAAGTTATATAAGTAATAAACGGCTAGTCTCTTCCTATAGAACTACCTCGTCTAGCCCTAGTTTCGTATTAACTATCTAGATTTATACTAGCTACTAGTTCGAATACTATTCCTCTTAGTTCTCGTAGATACTAGTACTATAAAAAGGAAGGTTACTCTCGACCTAATTACCTAGAGCTTCGAAAGCTTATTAATCTTAGTCTCCTTTATTTAGAAGATAATAGCTTAGTTTAGGGAACTATAGAGAACCTATAGCGTCTAGTTAGTCGTCTAGTAAGACGTAATAAGGGAGCTACTTAGTTATAATAAGAATAGATTAAGGCTAGACTCCGAGCTACTAGGAAGTTAGCGGTTAATAGCCTAGACTATAAGATACTAACTATCGACGATAATTCTAAGGATAAAGCGTCTAAGTCTATTTAGTATAAGGATTTCTACCTAGAGAATCTAGTTAGGAGGAATAATAACGATAATAACGACTTCGTTAAGGAAGTTCTAGTTATAGCTACTACTTAGCTAAGTACTATACCTCGTAATACTCGAATAGATAAAGGTAAGAGTCCTACTAATAGAGTTATAAAGGTAGGTCCTTCTAAACTATCCTATAGTGTTACTAAGTCCCTTCGTACTAGTACTTATCGTCCGGTAGCTATTACTAATATTCTAGAAGGTATAACTATTACTAGGTCTTATTCGGCTACTATTAAAGCTATTACTAAGACTAAGGAGGAAGACGCCGATATAGAGGATCTAGTCGCTAAGGAGGCTCCTCGACCTATAAAGCGTATTCCTCGCACTAAGTGCTTTAATAAGGTACTATAATAAGTCACTAATCCGTAGTAAGCTATATAATCCTTATTAAACTCTAATATTATAATAAGGATAGAGTCTCTCCTTAGAATCTTATAACTATTATCTAAGATCTTTTATCGAAGGTTTAATAACTCTAATCTTTCTAGTAATAATATTCCCGAGCTCTTCTACTCTCGTACCGAGGTAAATCTAGTCTAATAACTAGAGGAATTTATAAATCTTAATCCTAATATAGATATAGATTAGAAGGGAGCTTCCGCTAATTTAATAACTATTGCTAGTCCGAGATTAATTACTAGTCTTAGGTATAATACGACTATAGTTCGTACGCTTCTCGATAGCGGTACTAAATATAACCTTATATCGTTAAGGTTAGCTAAGGAACTAGGTTTACTAATCTAGCGAGATATTAAGATTATTATAGATAGTGTAATAGGTATAGGCTCTTTCTCTAGGGCTTATATTAATATACCTATTAACATTAGAGGTGTTATAATCTATATATATTTCTTATTAACTAGGAAGAGGTTAGAATACGTTATTCTAGGAAGGCCTTTCGAATGTAAGTCTCGTCTTATTTCTCGAAATATAGATAATAGTTCCTAGTATAGGACGATCTAGTTAGCTAATAGTTCGTAAAAGGTCACCTTTTAGGGTACGAAATTAAGCGGACCGAAGAATAGATCTTTCTACGAGTTAACGAGGTTATCGAGGTCTTTAAACGATTAGGCGGCATCGGTCCTAGCTATAATATTACGTAAGGAGAGCTAGGATATCGACTAGGAGTTTTAGTTTCTATTTCTTCTTTATAGATTACTTATAGTTCGGATCTCTCTATTTCTTATATTAATAATATATATACGGATTTAATTCTTTATAAACTACTAGAAAACGATAAAAATAATTCTCTACTTTTATAGGTTACTTAGGATAAGGGAGTTTATATATTTAAGAAGAGTATAGGAGAATAGGAGGATTTCCTTTTTAGAAATAGCGTAAAAATTCCTAGATCTAAGCCGGGCTTAGAACTAGTATTACTAGAGATTTACCGAATTCGCTATATAGCTAATATTCTACTCTCTAGAGGGGAATAGCTAGCTAACCTACTATATAGATGTTTTTAGTTTATACTATTATTAGAGGATAATAGTATACCTCGGATCTCTCGAAAGAATAATATATAATTAATGCTTATAGCTATATAGCTTAGAATATATTAAGCCTCCTATAGAGTACTAAGGGTAGGGGTAAATACCTTATATAAAAGGAAGGATAAGAAGGTTCGGCTAGTAGATACTTCGATCTTAGATAGTTCTATACCTAGAGAGGTAAATATATAGCGAGAATAGTACTTAGCTTATAAAGCATTACGACCTTTCCGGTTAGCGCTATATAGTTACCTACTTATCGCTAAGTTTTCCGATATTAAGGAGCGATCGCGACTTATACCCGAGAGAGAGTATAAGCTTATTATTAGTTACGAAGTTACTCTAGCTAAATAGGAGGTATTAATATAAGTACTCCTAAACCGAGAAGCTATTCTAGCTTAGGACTTCTCTAAGATTAGTATAGTAAAAAGTAACGTTACGCTAGCGTAGTCTATTAGGACTATAGACTATACGCTATAGTAGGAACCTAGTTTCCCTATTCTACGATCTTTAATAGGTATTATAGTAGATATAGTAAAAGAGAGGATTACGAATAGACTCCTTAAGCTAAGTTATATACTATATAGGAATCTCTATTTCCTAGTTAAGAAGAAGAATACGAATAAGTATTAACTAGTTAATGTAGCGATAAGTATTAATCGCGTAATAATTAGAGATACTAACCTCTCTCCTTCTATAGATAAATTCTCGGAGTCTTTTACTAGTATATATATCGCCTTACTCGTAGATTACTTTTCCGGATATAACTAAGTCCCCCTTATAGAGGAAAGCTATAATATTACCTTATTTATAACACCTATTAGACTCGTCTAATAGATAAGACTTCCTTAGAGAGCTACGAATTTAGTTACGTAGTTCTATAGGATTAATAATACAATTCTACGGGATCGGATACCTTATAATATATAACCTTTCGTAGACGATAATAGGATTAAGGGACCTCGTATAGATTATAGTAGAGAGGAGTCTTTTCCTAGTATTAGACGTTTTATACTCGAATATATATAGACATTAGACTATACGCTTACCGATATAGAGAGAGCTAGAGTTACTATTTCTAGTAGAAAGTCCTAGTTTTTATAGTTAGGTCTTAAGGTAGTAGAGTTTATCTATAATTCTAGAGGGCGTTATCTAGACTAGTCTAAGATTGTTAAGATTATAGAGTAGCTACTATATAAGAACAGTACTAAGGTACGTACTTTCCTTAGTATCTATATATATTACTATATATAGATTAAGGATTTTACTGTCGTCGCTAGGCTATTATATTAGCTACTTTAGACTAGTATTGTTTTCGAATAGACTAAGGAGATATAATCCTCTATAAACGTACTTAAATAAGTACTAACTTCTATACCTATACTTTCGTCGATTAATTATAGTAAATAAGCCGGATCGATTATCTTAGCTATAGACGCTAGTTTAATAGGTTAGGGTATAATCCTTATATAGGAGAATTCGGAGGCTAAGAAGAGACGTTATATCGTTCGTTTCGAATCTAGTATATAGTCTAAAGCTAAAAAGAAGTATAATACTAGTAAGAGGGAGTACCGTAGTATACTTAAGGCGCTATAGAAGGTCCGTTCGTATCTTTATAGAGTCCTATTTATTATCGAGACTAACGCTAATACCTTAGTAGTATAACTTAATCGATCCGCTACTAATCTTCCTAGTTTAGTTACTACTTAGTAGATTACGTAGATACGCTTATTCGCCTTCGACGTTCGATATATTCCTAGTAAGAAGAATAGAGCTACTAATAGGCTTTCTCGCTACCTACGAGGTCTATTAGATAATAATAATAAGGTATATAATATAGACGTAGACGACTTAATCGATTCCGAGCTATTTTACGTATCTATTCGTCCTCTCTAGGTAGATAGGAGTAATAAGCGAACTACTCTAGTTCGCGAGGAATATTTAGTAGAATTGTAAGACATTACCGACTATCTTATAACGTTACGACGACCGCTATATTTAGATATATCCGAATTTATTAAATTTAAGAGGTATACGTCGATATTCCTTATTAATAATAGTTACCTTTTTAGACGTAGTTAGAGGTTAATACTATTACGCTACGTCGTCGATATAGAGGACTATAAAGATAAGATTATTAGGGAGCTTTATAATAGAAGTAGTTATAAGGGTTATAAGGGTACTTAGAGAAAGATTACTAACTAGTACTAGTAGAAGACGCTATATACTAATATTCGTCACTATATAGCTACGTGCGACGAATATTAAAGAAGAGCGCTTTTACGAGAAATAGAGGAGCTATATCTAAGTAGCGTCTCTACCCTTTATATAAAGTAGTACGTCGATGTCGTTTATATACCTATATCGGAAGGATATTAATATCTTATTATTACTCGAGAGGCTATTAGTTTATAGCTAGAGGCTAAGGCTCTATATAATTCCGATAGTAAGTCCGCTACGAAATTCCTATATAAAGAGGTTATATATAGGTTTAGCACTATTAAGACACTAGTAGTAGATAGAGGTTCTAAGTTTAAAGGGTTAGTCTACTCTCTCGCTAAGTAGTTTAGTATAGACTACGTTGTTACTTTAGCCTATAATCTATAATCTAATAAGGCTAAACGAGGACATCTAAATATTATAGATAGTCTTTCGAAGATTATAGGTAAGGATAATTACTAATAGGTTTAATATCTTACTTACGTCCTATAGGCTAAATAGTTAACTATTAATAGAATTACTAGTTAAATACCTTCGTTACTTATATTTAGGACCGATACTATCCTTCTAGTAGAATTCGATATTTATAGTTAGTAAATATAGGATTAGTCGTAGGTTCGCACTACTAAAGAGCTTATTACTACTCGTGCTCGATAACTTAAATAGAGAGACGAGGATCTTTAGGAGACGTAGGATCGTATATATCGTCTTCGTTAAGAATATAAAGAGGTATAGGATCTACGTCGTAGGATTTAATATAATAAGCTTAATATTAACGATATCGTCCTTATCTATAATACTTATTATAAGAAGATTCGATAAGATAAGCTTAAGAATAGGTAGCGGGGCCTATATTATATTATTAAAGTTTACGATTTAGGCTTATATAAAATTGCTAAGCTAGATAGCGTCGAGGTTCGTAGTATATATACACGTCGGAGATTAAAGAAGTACTTATTAGTAGATAAGGAGTAAGTGTATATAGTAGCACTTCGTTACGTATTAGAATAAGAACCTATCGTCGAGATTATACGTCTAGAGGGCTTTAATCGCGACGAGTACGAGATTATAGATTAGGTTTAGTATCTAGGTTAGATACTAGGGGAAGAGGGTAGGGTTAATAAAAGAGGGACTTTTATTATATATATAGTCGGTTATAACTATTATATACATATTACGTCGCCGCTATTAAGGGTAGTAGATCTAACGAGGTATTAGAACGGATAAATAGTAAGGTAAAAGGTTTCCTTTATTATTTCTATTCGTAGTACCTAGATTACTTCCTCGAAGTACTTCTACGTTTCCTTAGTTCCGAATTCGATTTCTTTATATATATTTATAGAGGTTCTATATAGTAAATAGTATAGTAAAAGGATAAAGAGGAAGAAGGTATAAAGGTACTATATAAATATATAGTGCCGCCGTATATAGCGAATTATAAGAGGTATAGCGCTTACTAGATACACCTATATATAGATATTACTATAGTAGAGCTAGTGTTACTGCGCGAAAATTTTCTAATATAAACCCTCGATCTCCTATACCTTATAGAAACCTACCTTTTATTTCCGTAAGATAATATATCTAACGAAGCTCTTAGAAGGTCTCCTTTTCGTAGTAAGACGAGGCTATAGCGTTATTAGACAATAGTTACGCTATTTAATCGTAATACCCTATCGATAGCTACGGGTTTTATAGCCTTATAGCTTTTACGCTATATAGGGAGGTAGAGGTTAGTCTAAGGCTAATCCTACCTTAAGCGTAATAATCCTATTAGGCAATTCTAAGGTAATAAACGGAGGTAGTAGTTAGAATAGAGGAGTCGGAGTCTTTACGTATAAGGATAAGAGCTTTACGAATACCGAGGAGGTCTTAAAGTACGCCTATAAGTATAATAATAATATCCGTATAGATTTCATCGCGTAGGTCCTCGGTATCGCTATAAAGGCTTAGAACTACGTCGAGACACTTACCTACGACATTATCTATAGTCTCCTCGAGGGTAATATTATCGCCTTAAGTAAGAAGGATTAGGAGGAAATATTTCCTAAGGCTTATAATATATACGAGAGAGTTAAGGAGAATAGGAATAAGAGTTTAGAACATTATAGCGCTCTCTAGCGTAGTGTTTTAGACTACGAGTAGTCTTATAAGCTCTATAAGGATTAGTACTCTAGTCTAGGGAATCGTTCTTATTATTAGTTTAACTATATCTCTAGAGGGAAGACTTTCCGTTAGACTATTAATATAGTAGTTCGCGTAACTATTAAGCGTATTAGTACCCCGAAGAGTATTATTAGTTACGACGTCCGCCTATAAGATATTACTACTACGGCTAAATTAGTCGAATCCTCGAAGTAGCCGAGTGTTAAGGAACTTAACGTAAAGGAGCTTTATATTGTCTATAAAGGGCAATTTACTAAGTATTTCGCCTAGAATAAGCTCGGTTTCTTATATAAGGTTCCCGCTCTATCCTAGATTACTAGTAGTACCTCTACTACCTCGTCTACTACTACGTTCGGAAGTTATTAAGCTTCGGTTTCTAGTTATCCTAGTATCTCTAATACTAACGTACTACGTATTACTAAAGCTATAATATTTATAGAAGGAAGTTCTCGGGTAAACCTTAGTAGTACTAGACCTAAGATAGACTTAGAAGTAGCTACTCCTATATAGGTTTTAAGCTACTTACGTCGTTCTATACGTCTCCGTCTTAGTCGCTTAGAAGAAGAAGAGGATAAAGAAGAGCTAGTCGAATAAGTAGCTATTCTATTAGTAGAGACTAGTCGTAAAGGTTCTTCTTCTAAGAAGCGTCGCTTTAACGAATTCGATAATAGTAATAGACTATACGAGATACCTAATCGCTCTATTTCTACATTAGTTACTCTATAGGATAAGAGTAAGAGTAAGGCTATTACTTCGTCGACTAAGAAGGAGTATAACTATACTAGTATCCCTCTAAGGGTTAAGGCCGAGTTTACCTTAAGAGAGCTACTATAGTAGGCTCGGTCGTTATAGTTATAGCTATAGTTACAGGTTACGATATATAGTCCATTAAAGGGCTTAGGTAGAAAGGTAGCGATTAGTTATACATATAAGGTTTCTACGACTACGAGGTTTCCGAGGGTAGTAACTAACTAACGAGTGTCGTCGACGAGCGTATACTATTCACTAACTACCTCGACTAGGAAGACACCTACACTATAACAATAGTAATTTAGTACTAGGGGTAGTGCCTTACTATTGTTATCGAGTAGTGTTATAGTAGCTATCGAACGAGTAGCTCGTTATTAGTTATATTAGGTTTATTAGGCTTATTAGGTTTATTAGGTTTCTTTAGTGTTCTATAGCCGTTATTATAGCACTATACGAGGACACTAGGACAAGACCGCTACTATCTCTTAGGATTTAAAGTTTTTTATACCTCCGAGGCTCTAAGGACGATTTCTAGTATATATAGAGCACGACGAGTTTCGTAATAGAGAATTAGTTAGGCATCTAGAAGACCCTAATAGGAGCGGCTACAGCTAGTCGATTTAAACGATGTTCGACACAAGTATTAATTAGGAGTCTCTAACTCGTAAGAGTTATCTATATAGACGGAGAATATAGTAACCCTAGACCTAGAATAGACCTAGGTTTAGAAGTAGCGGAAGTAAACGGAGACGACGACTAATATAGAAGGCCTAAGCCTTTATAGATAAAGGGGCTAAAAGTATACGATATAGCATATAAGGGTTATCTAGATTTAGTCTAGATGCTACGTAGTAGTATAGAGTTTACTAATAGTTTATTCGAATACTAAGGCTAATCCTACTACTATTCGAGAATATTCTAGTAGGACTAGTTCTTTATTCTAAGAGGATATCGAGGTTGCCGGAAGAGTTCGGTACTAGATAAGGATTTTCTAAATTCCGTAAAGCTACTTATTTAGTCGTAAGTAACGAGTCTAAAGACAAAGGAAACGTTATAATAAATACTAGCCTTAATCCGGAGAGTACCTCTTCCCCTTAGCTAATACCTCCTTCTATAGAGGAGTATACGACCCCTTCGAACCTACTAAAGGATAAGGTACGAACTCCTCTAATAGCTAAAGGTTTAGTATTAATATAATAGGGAGGGTAGCCTTTTATAGTATAGATAACACTACTAGCTCCTAGTCCTAGATAATAAGGTACTCCTTACTTCGATAGCTATAACGTTATAGAGTTTATAGAAGAATAGGAGACCTTTATTCGATCCTATAACCTTTCTAAGGAGGTTACTATTCGAAGGTTACCTTAGTATTATAGTATTAAGATCCGTAGACAAGTAAAATCCTATCTTAGTTAGGCTTCGAGAGACTAGGTTAGCCTTAAGAAGAAGATAAAGCTTAGTTTCGAGGATAAGGACTCTAATTACCTAATAACGTCTCGTACTTACCTTAAATAATTAAGGGATACACTAAGAGAGACCTTCTCTAACATACTTTAGTACTATAGGATATTTAGGAAGACTACTAACGCTCTAGGTAAGACTCGACTCGATATTATTACGAGGGGTACGTAGTTTACTAAAGGTCTTCTAGCTAATGTTTATAGTTATATTAGAGTAAAGAGTAGTATAGATATAAAGCACCCCGATACCTTTAAGGATTTTCCGAGGATCTACTATTTAGCTAAAGAGAAGATCTCTAAGATATAACGACTCGAATCCTTCTAGTCGGTTCGTAAGGAGCGCGAGAAGGTTACCTCGGTTATTACTAAGGAAAGCACTACTTAGCCTCGTATCCCCGACGTTTCTACTAAGACTTAAACGAATACTCCTATAGCTATCTCTCCTTTAGATTCGAGTATATAGGCTCTTTATAAGAGAATAGATAAGCTATTAGTCTAAGTCGTATAAGTAATAAATAGCTAGTCTCTTCCTATAGGACTACCTCGTCTAGCCCTAGTTTCGTATTAACTATCTAGATTTACACTAGCTACTAGTTCGAATACTATTCCTCTCGGTCCTCGTAGGTACTAGTACTATAAAAAGGAAGGTTACTCTCGACCTAATTACCTAGAGCTTCGAAAGCTTATTAATCTTAGTCTCCTTTATTTAGAAGGTAATAGCTTAGTTTAGGGAACTACGGAGAACCTATAGCGTCTAGTTAGTCGTCTAGTAAGACGTAATAAGGGAGCTACTTAGTTATAATAAGAATAAGTTAAGGCTAGACTCTAAGCTACTAGGAAGTTAGCGGTTAATAACCTAGACTATAAGATACTAACTATCGACGATAATTCTAAGGATAAAGCGTCTAAGTCTATTTAGTATAAGGATTTCTACCTAGAGGATCTAGTTAGGAGGGATAATAACGATAATAACGACTTCGTTAAGGAAGTTCCGGTTATAGCTACTACTTAGCTAAGTACTACACCTCGTAATGCTCGAATAGATAAAGGTAAGGGTCCTACTAATAGGGTTATAAAGGTAGGTCCTTCTAAACCGTCCTATGGCGTTACTAAGTCCCTTCGTACTAGTACTTATCGTCCGGTAGCTACTACTAATGTTCTAGAAGGTATAACTATTACTAGGACTCGTTCGGCCACTATTAAAGCCGTTACTAAGACTAAGGAGGAAGATGCCGACATAGAGGATCTAGTCGCTAAGGAGGCTCTACGACCTATAAAGTATATTCCTCGCACTAAGCGCTTCGATAAGGTTCTATAATAGGTTACTAATCCGTAGTAAGCTATATAATCCTTGTTAAACTCTAATATTATAATAAGGATAGAGTCTCTCCTCGGAATATTATAACTATTATCTAAGATCTTTTATCGAAGGTTCGATAACTCTAATCTTCCTAGTAATAATATTCCCGAGCTCTTTCGCCCTCGTACCGAGGTAAATCTAGTCTAATAACTAGAGGAATTCGTAAACCTTAATCCCGATCTATATATAGATTAGAAGGGAGCTTCTGCCGATTTAATAACTATCGCTAGTCTAAGGTTAATTACTAGTCTTAGGTATAATACGACTACGGTTCGTACGCTTCTTAATAGTAGTACTAAATATAACCTTATATCGCTAAGGTTAGCTAAGGAACTAGGTTTGCCGATTTAGCGAGATATTAAGATTATTATAGATAGTGTAATAGGTATAGGCTCTTTCTCTAGGGCTTATATTAATATACCTATTAACATTAGAGGTGTCGTAATCTATACGTATTTCTTATTAACTAGGAAGAGGTTAGAATACGTTATTCTAGGAAGGCCTTTCGAACGTAAGTCTCGTCTTATTTCTTATAATATAGACGATAGTTCCTAGTATAGGACGATCTAGTCGGCTAACGGTTTATAAAAGGTCACCTTTTAGGGTACGAAATCGAACGGACTAAAGAATAGATCCTTCTACGAGTTAACGAGGTTATCGAGGTCTTTAAACGATTAGGCGGCATCGGTCCCGGCTATAATGTCGCGCGAGGAGAGCTAGGATATCGACTAGGAGTTTCGGTTTCTATTTCTTCTTTATAGGTTACTTATAGTTCGGATCTCCCTATTTCTTATATTAATAATACGTACACGGATTTAATTCTTTATAAACTACTAGAAAACGATAAAAACAATTCTCTATTTTTATAGGTTACTTAGGATAAGAAGAAGGGTATAGGAGAACGGGAGGATTTCCTTTTTAGGAATAGCGTAAAAATTCCTAGTTCTAAGCTAGGCTTAGAACTAGTATTACCGGAGATTTGCCGAATTCGCTATATAGCTAATATTCTACCCTCTAGAGGGGAACGGCTAGCTAACCCCGTATATAGATATTTTTAGTTTATATCGTTATTAGAGGATAATAGTGTGCCTCGGATCTCTCGAAAGAATAATATATAATCGATACTTACGACTGTATAGCTTAGAATACGTCGAGCCTCCCGTAGAGTGCCGAGGGTAGAGGTAAATACCTTATATAAAAGGAAGGATAAGAAGGTTCGGCTAGTAGATACTTCGATCTTAGATAGTTCTACACCTAGAGGGGTAAATACGTAGCGAGAATAGTACTTAGCTCGTAAAGTATTACGACTTTTCCGGTTAGCGCTATATAGTTACCTACTTATTACTAAGTTTTCCGATATTAAGGAGCAATCGCGACTTATACCCGAGAGAGAGCGTAAGCTTATTATTAGTTACGAAGTTACGCTAGCTAAACGGGAGGTATTAATATAAGTACTCCTAAACCGAGAAGCTGTTCTAGCTTAGGACTTCTCTAAGATTAGTACGGTAAAAAGTGACGTTACGCCGGCGTAGTCTATTAGGACTATAGACTACACGCTATAGTAAGAACCTAGTTTCTCTATTCCGCGATCTTTAATAGGTATCGTAGTAGATATAGTAAAAGAGAGGATTACGAACGGGCTCCTTAAGCTAAGTTATACACTATATAGGAATCCCTATTTCCTAGTTAAGAAGAAGGATATAAATAAGTATCGGCTAGTTAATACAGCGATAAGTATTAATCGCGTAACGATTAGAGATACTAACCTCCCTCCTTCTATAGATAAATTCTCGGAGTCTTTTACTAGTATATATATCGCCTTACTTATAGATTACTTTTCTAGATACGACTAAGTCCCTCTTACGGAGGAAAGCCGTAATATTACCTCATTTATAACACCTATTAGACTCGTCCGATAGATAAGACTTCCTTAGGGAGCTACGAATTTAGTTACGTAGTTCTATAGAATTAACAATATAATTCTACGGGATCGGATACCTTATAATATATAACCTTTCGTAGACGATAATAGTATTAAGGGACCTCGTACGGATTATAGTAGAGAGGAGTCTTTTCCTAGTGTTAGACATTTTATACTCGAATATATATAGACGTTAGACTATACGCTTACCGATATAGAGAGAGCTAGAGTTACTATTTCTAGTAGAAAGTCCTAGTTTTTATAGTTAGGTCTTAAGGTAGTAGGGTTTGTCTATAATTCTAGAGGGCGTTATCTAGACTAGTCTAAGATCGTTAAGATTATAGAGTAGCCGCCGTATAAGAACAGTACTAAGGTACGCGCTTTCCTTAGTATCTATATATATTACCGAATATAGGTTAAGGATTTTACTGTCGTCGCTAGGCCGTTATATTAGCTACTTCGGGCTAGTATCGTTTTCGAATAGACCGAGGAGGTATAATCCTCTATAAACGTACTTAAATAAGCACTAACTTCTATACCTACACTTACGTCGATTAATTATAGTAAACAAGCTAGATCGATTATCTTAGCTATAGACGCTAGTTTAATAGGTTAGGGTGTAATCCTTATATAGGAGAATTTAGAGGCTAAGAAGAAACGTTATATCGTTCGTTTCGAATCTAGTATATAGTCTAAAGCTAAAAAGAAGTATAATACTAGTAAGAGAGAGTGTCGTAGTATGCTTAAAGCACTATAGAAGGTCCGTTCGTATCTTTATAGGGTTCTATTTATTATCGAGACTAACGCTAACACCTTAGTAGTATAACTTAATCGATCTACTACTAATCTTCCTAGTTTAGTTACTACTTAGTAGATTACGTAGATACGCTTATTCGCTTTCGACGTTCGATATATTCCTAGCAAGAAGAATAGAGCTACTAATAGGCTTTCTCGTCGCCTACGAGGTCCGTTAGACAATAATAATAAGGCATATAATGTAGACGTAGACGAATTAATCGATTTAGAGCTATTTTACGTGTCTATTCGCCCTCTCTAGGTAGATAGGAGTAATAAGCGAACTACTCTAGTTCGCGAGGAATATTTAGTAGAATCGTAAGACATTACCGACTATCTTATAACGTTACAACGACCGCTATATTTAGACACATCCGAATTTATTAAATTTAAGAGGTATACGTCGATGTTCCTTATTAATAATAGTTACCTTTTTAGACGTAGTTAGAGGTTAATGCCGTTACGTCGCGTCGTCGATATAGAGGACTATAAAGATAAGATTATTAGGGAGCTTTATAACGGAAGTAGTTATAAGGGTCGTAAGGGTACTTAGAGGAAGATTACCGACTAGTACTAGTAGAAGACGCTATATGCCGATGTTCGTCACTACGTAGCTATGTACGACGAATGTTAAAGAAGAGCGCTTTTACGAGAAACGGAGGAGCTATATCCGAGTAGCGTCTCTACCCTTTATACGAAGTAGTACGTCGATGTTGTTTATATACCTATATCGGAAGGATATTAATATCTTATTATTGCTCGAGAGGCTATTAGTTCATAGCTAGAGGCTAAGGCACTATATAATTCCGATAGTAAGTCCGCTACGAAATTCCTATACGAAGAGGTTATATATAGATTTAGCGCTATTAAAACACTAGTAGTAGATAGAGGTTCCGAGTTTAAAGGGTTAGTCTACTCTCTCGCCGAGTAGTTTAGTATAGACTACGTCGTTACTTTAGCCTACAATCTATAATCTAATAAGGCTAAACGAGGGCATCCGAATATTTAGACTAGTCGTTAGGTAGGTATTAGGTCGTCCCTAGTCGATACTAGACCTAACACCGATACCCCCCCGGAGCCTACCTAATATAATCGCTTAGTATATTAGGTTATAGGGGTGTTACTCCGTATTAGGTAGAGGTTAGTGTCGAGGTAGTGTCGTAGGTACTCGCTAGGTTATAATTAGGTCTTAGTTAGTATAAATCTTCCCTATATAAATAGAATAAGTGTCCTCCCTACGTATTATTATTATAGCGTATAATTATAGAGTAATTTTACAAAACAGATTAATATTTAGTTTATATATCGTAAGGTCATAGTAGCTATCTAAGGCTTTTATTGCCTATTTAAGCTAAATTTAGCTAATAATAGTAGTCTCCTTAATTAGAAGAGGTGTAGAACTCCCTCTATCGGTATCCTCCGTTATCTCCTAAACCTCTAGATTATAAGGAATCTCTATATTTAGTAGAGCGTAAGCAATTATTATATCCCTCTTTACCTTCTTTATATCTAGATAGTCTTCTAGGAAGAAGGAGTCGCGTAGGCCGTAAACCTTATAGCGGGCGTTATTTATAGCTAGGATTAGGTGTTCCTTCTTAGGAGAATACTAGACTTATTAGTACTTATTATTAGTATAGGCATAATACGTATATAATCGCATTTCTCCCTAATACGAGTATAGACCTAGTAGTCTATATAGACCTTAAGATAGCGAATATAGTAAGGGTCCTATATTATATTAGACTAGTCGCTAAGAGTATAGCGGCGTATAAGGTCTATATAGCGCTTATATATATCCTAATTATGTCCTTATACTAGAAGCTAGCTATTCGAATTATATAAGGTAGGCATATTAGTCGTACTAACCTAGCTGCTATATATACTATTAAGATTACATATACGACTATTTAGCGTTATATCGATACTTAGGTTAATTCTAAAGGTAGTATTACTAGTTGAAGATAATATAGTAATAGCGAGATATTATAAGGTATAGAACTAGATTAGAGTAGAGGATTAGACATAATCTAGATATATTAGAGGCTACTATATTGTCCTATTGTCCTATTGTCCTATTGTCCTATTGTCCTATTGTCCTATTATCCTATTATCCTAGGGTTATATTGTTATATTGTTATATTGTTATATTATTATATTATTACATTATTACATTATTATATTGTTATATTGTTATATTATTACATTGTTATATTATTATATTATTATATATTTTTTTATCTACCTAAAATTTCACATAGTATTATTATAGATTATTATTATAGAAGAGAGGTTACATTAACCTAGAGACTCTATCTATATACCTACATCGTATGTCCTAGATCTATTAATATTACTAGCTATAAATTTAGCATAGTAATACTTTACTAGGTATATATCCTTATTCTAGATAGTAACTCTCTTAGTATAAATAGTATTTAGATTATAATCTATATAGTATATTAGTATAGAGTTAAATATATATTAAGTTTTCTTACTACCTTCTAAAATGCCTATAAGGTATACCTTAGCTATCTCCTAAATTACACCTATAGTAGATGCCTAGAAGCGTAGCTTACTACGGCTAAGACTTCTAAACGGTAGGATATCTTCTATAATCTTACGAATAAGATAAGAGAATAGAAGCTTACGGATAAGGAGGTCGGCACTTTTCTAGTAGTAGTAGATCTTACGGAGAGCGATAGCTAACAACTATTAGCTATATACTGTAATAATAGACTATAATAATATACTACCTAGCTTATATCTTCTCTTTATAATATCTTTAGGACTAACTATCTTTCTAGGGCCTTTTAACCTAGACTTATTCTTATCTTTCCCCCTAGACTTATTCTAGCAAGGGTTAGCTAGCTTAGTGCGAGCTATATTAGTAATATAGTAGTGTTATTAATTAGTAAAGGTATAATTATAAAAGAGGTAAGTAGATAGATATAAATATTAATTAGGAGCTAAAGTAATATATAAAATATAAAATATGAAATTGTTATTATTATTGTTAATAATATAATAATTACTAATACTTTATAACGATAATATATATTTATAGTATAAGTAACTATTAACAACAATAGAAGTTATTTATAATAATAATAATAATAAATTCATATTTTATATTCTATACTTATAACCTCGTAGAATTTACTTTACCTTATATCCTCCTACTCCTTTATTCTATCTAACCTCTTTTACTCTACTAAGTTAGATATTACTTAGTAATATCTAAATTTAGTTCCTACTATAGTATTAAGTTCTTCTCTAATTATTAAGGTCGAGTTAGATCTTAATATTAATAATTCTTTAGATCCTAGAGAGGTATTTATTATAGTATATTATTATAGACATTATCTAATAAGGCTAGGGATTTAAGACTAAGCTATAAGAAGTCACTTTCTGGATTTTATAGCGTAGACAAGGATAAACTTATAGAGGCCGCCCTACTAGATTTTAAGCTAGATTCTCTAGTAGGCTTAGTAATAGCCGCTATACTATTTAGTAGAGAGATATAGTAGCTTAGTAATCCGCTAAAGAGAAGGCTATTATAGCTACTAGAAATATAGATCGTAAAGCGAAATTAACTCTACTTAAGAAGCTAGCTATAGAGGGAATAGCCGAAGAGGTAATAAAGTAGGAGAGAATAGAGGAGATAATATAGAAGCGCTTTAAAGGCTAGTAGAGTAGTATATATTATTATAGAGTATTATTATATAACACTAATAGGGACTAGGTAAATAGCTTAAATCTAAACTTATAGAAGTCTATAAAAAGTAGTAAAGGATCTATAAGGCTAACAATAGATAGTAGTATTAAGATACTATTAGTAAAATACGTAAAGAAGCTACTAAGAAAGACGAGGGATTTTACTTCCCTATAAGATCTACTAAATAGCTCTATAGTAAAGGAGGCGTTATTAAGAAGCTCTAGCGCGATATTTATAAGTAAGGCTATACTAAGCTTATAGTAGACGAGGGAAATAGCGAGATAGCTAAGAAGGAATAGGTCGATTTCGTCTAGGGAATAACTCCTAAGGAGCTAGTAATAGTCTAAGATCTAGTATAGTAGTATATTAATCACAGTATATAATTATAGACCTCTACTAATAAATACTAGATAACGCGATCTAACGCCTCTACTAGAGTATTTAGGGAACGTCGATCTTAAAGTTAAAGGATACGTCCCCTATATTAAAGGCGATAACGATAACGAGTATAAGGAGGAGGTCGAATTCGATAATAATAAAGTTAAGGAAGTATAGGATGTAGTAGGGGTCGATAAATATAAGGTTAAAGCTAAGGGCGATAAGTAGGAAGAGTTAGATAGTAACTCTAAAGAGGATATTAGTAAGGTTATTAAGGATAATAATAATAATAATAATAATAATAATAATAATAAGGAAATAGAGGATAAGGACGAGGAAATAGAGGATAAGGACGAGGATAAGGAAATAGACGATACTAAGTAGAGGTAAAAATTTTCACTACACTATATTTTAGATTCTAATTCGTTACTAAATTAACTAATAACATTAACGATTAAACGCTAGTGCCTATCCTACTAATTAAAAGTAGCTAAGGTAACTAAGAGTAGTAGAGATTTTAAAAAGACAATAGGTAATCGCTAGATTCTATATATAACGAAAATTCTACTATCTTTACGTTATATAATTATAGCGTATAATTACAGCGTATAACCTACTACTTTATTTAAAATATTAGACTTTAACGAAGACTTGCTTAATCTAGAGCTACGACCTACTCCGACCCCTAAGATAACTTTAGGCCGCCTTGCTCCTCTACTTAAACCTTTCTAATTTATAGCTACTTATATAATATTAATAAAGTCCCGCGAAGTACTCTACTTAGTTAAATATCCACTGTTTAACTCTAAGTAAAGAACTAAGGACTAACCTATAGCTTAAGTATAGTATAATTAGTAGACTAAAACCTTATAGGTAACTACCTCTAGCTTTAATAAAGCTTATAATGCTCTAAGCTAGAATTCCGAAGCTCGAACTAGTATTATCTAGTTATAGTTTAGAGAAGCTACTCGGCTTTCTACTAGTTAGCTATTTATATACTACCTACGCTATAGCGATACTCTTACTTATCTTACTCCTAGTAGCATTAGTAATAAGTATCTATTAAATTACTATACCTCGAGGCGATGTAAGAACATAATAGCTTTTAAGTACTAACGCTTAATTGCTTAAACCTTACTCGCGTAACTTAAGTCTTATACTACTTAAGATGTAATTACTCCTACCTACTTAAGTAGTCGCTTTAAGACTAAGCTTATTAGGGTGTTTATTAATTGTAATTAGTCCTTCTATATAGTTAAACGTAAGTCTTTTTAAAGGTTTCTATACTTCCTCTATTAAGGTATATCTATTCCTAGTTAAACGATGTTTTTATAGATCTTCTAAGAGCAATTTAATACTATCTAGCGGAATCTACACGAAGATCTCCCTCGTAGTATAAAGGTTTTAATAGCTCTTAATAGTTAGATAGTAAATAACTACCTTAGCTTTATTAGGATTAAGGTATACTATATTAATAACTAATAGCAACTACGGGAGATTCTACTTAACTTTATACTAGTTAGAGGTTAGTATACTAGAGAAGCACTAGGTACTAAGTTACTACGTATATTATAAGAAAGAAAGCTTAAAGTACAATTACTTACTATTACTACCGATAATACTACTAATAATAACACGCTTCGTAGTGCTATATAAAGAGGACTATAGGATAAGAAGATATCCTAGAAAGCACATAAAAACGTAGTTCTATATCTTATATATATTATTAACCTTATAGTGTAGGACATTATTAAGCACCTCCGACTTACTATAATAGAGAATAACGAGCTAGCTCTAAAGCTATAGAAGCGCTATATAAGAGTAATCTAGTTAACAATTTCTATACTAAACTTATTACGAAAGGTACGTTAATATAATTATAGTATATAATTATAGTATATTATTATAGACTAAGACATCGAATAGCTCCGAGCGATCTATATTACGATTAACCGATCTCTATAGCGATTTAAACGATTTTAGGCACTTTAAAAAGAGCTACCGCTAAGGTAATAACTAAACGTTATTCGTAATATAAAGACAAGATAGAACTTAACATTCGATATATGTAAGCGAGCTCTTAAGCTATAACAATATATTAATACGTAGCTAGATTAGGAAATTACTTAGTGGGGCCCGAAGGCTTTAACTACTAATAAGGATTACGAAGATATCGATTAGTAGGACCTTCGGCGACTCCGAATAAGCTATATAGAGTAGTTATACCTCTCTCTACTTACGAAGATACTAGAGAATTTTAAGACAGCAATAAACGCTCTTAGCGAGTTAAATTAGCTAACTATTTAATATATCTAGTAGATGTATAACCGCCTATTCGACTTTCTTAATAATATAATAGTAGACTAGAAAGATAGCGACGACACTAATAATAATTCTTCGTGGCCTAATATTGTTATTATAGCTACTAATTAGAGCAGAACTAAGCTTTTAAAGTACTATTAACGTACGGACAAAGACCGAGGCTTTTTATTTAACTATGCTATAATTCTCGATCTAATATAAAAGCTTACGGCTTATAAGGTTTTTATTACGGATAATTATCATAGTTCTATACTAATAATTTATCTAGGATAGTACTTAGGAGCACTCCGATAAGATTATATACCGTAAGTAATTCTTATAATATCTAGAGCGATACGATAAGCAAGTAATAGGTCCTACTATACAACGCGAGTATATAAGCTCTCTAGTAGTAAGCACTAATTAGCTATAGTTTCGAAGGCTAGCTTTAAAGCTAGTCTTAATAGTTGCTTTTCCTTCGTTATCTCCTCGACCTAGTATACTCTCTAGCCGTAGTTTAACATTATACGAAGAAGTTCCTTATACTACGAGAAGTAAAGGCGAAGACTACCTTAGTATATCTATACTCTACGAGCTTAATAACTTCGATATCCTTCTATAGTAGTATATAAACGAGAAGACCTATCCTCGTCTAGTATAGGTAGCTAAGGATATTCTAGTAATTCTAATTACTAGTATAGGTATTAAGCGTGTCTTTAACACTATAAAGGATGTAATTAGAGACCGTTAGTATAATCTTCGTATATAAGTAATTAGGTAGATCGTCATTATAAAGTATACTATATTAAATAGTAGAGGCTTAGATGATACTAGCTTATAGGCTTTAGACTTATCGTAAGACGAAGAAGAGCCCTTTAACGAAGTAGACGACTTATTTAACCTCCCTATAATAGTATATATCTCTAATATAAGCGAGGATACTTTAGAAGAAGATAAGGACTATAATAGTAATAATAAAGTTAGTAGAAGGTATCTAAAGCGGCGTCGCGTTTATAATAAGAGTTAGCTCGAATTTAACCTATCCTCCTAGACCTATAATTATTTACTATAATAATACTTAAATATACTTCTAACTTTTGGTTTTTAAGAATAATACTAATGTTCTAATGTATATATAGATAAATATATTGTAATTAAGGTTCATAATGCGGGGTATAATCTAATATAACCCGTTTAGGTTGTAATAGGTTATATTAGGTTAGGTATAGGCTAGTACAACTCACCTAGAACCTAATACCCCCCTAACCTAGGGTCCGTGCGACCTAACACCCCCCTAACCCTAAGCCTATACGATCTAGAACCTAACCCCTACCTAAGTTAGGTTAATACCTACCTAACGACTAGTCTACGAATATTATAGATAGTCTTTCGAAGATTACGGGTAAGGACAATCGCTAATAGGTTTAATATCTTACTTACGTCCTATAGGCTAAATAGTTAACTATTAATAGGATTACTAGTTAAATACCTTCGTTACTTATATTTAGGACCGACACTGTCCTTCTAGTAGAATTCGATATTTATAGTTAGCGAATATAGGATTAGTCGTAGGTTCGTACTATAGAAGAGCTTATTGCCGCTCGTACTCGATAACTTAAATAGAGAGACGAGGATCTTTAGGAGACATAGGATCGTATATATCGTCTTCGTTAAGAATATAAAGAGGTATAGGATCTACGTCGTAGGATTTAATATAATAAGCTTAATATTAACGATATCGTCCTTATCTATAATACTTATTATAAGAAGATTCGACAAGATAAGCTTAAGAATAGATAGCGGGGCCTGTATCGTATTATTAAAGTTCACGATTTAGGCTTATATAAAATTGCCGAGCTAGATAGCGTCGAGGTTCGTAGTATATATATACGTTAGAGATTAAAGAAGTACTTATTAGTAGATAAGGAGTAAGTATATATAGTAGTACTTCGTTACGTATTAGAATAAGAACCTATCGTCGAGATTACACGTCTAGAGGGCTTTAATCGCGACGAGTACGAGATTATAGATTAGGTTTAGTGTCTAGGTTAGACACTAGGGGGAGGGGTAGGGTTAAAAAAAGGGGGATTTTTATTATATATATAGTCGGTTATAACTATTATATACATATTACGTCGCCGCTGTTAAGGGTAGTAGATCTAACGAGGTATTAGAATAGATAAACGGTAAGGTGAAAGGTTTCCTTTATTTTTTTTTCTATTCGTAGTACCTAGATTACTTCCTCGAAGCACTTCTACGTTTCCTTAGTCCCGAATTCGATTTCTTTATATATGTTTACGGAGGTTCTATATAGTAAACGGTATAGTAAAAGGATAAAGAGGAAGAAGGTATAAAGGTGCTATATAAACATATAGTGCTGCCGTATATAGCGAATTATAAGAGGTATAGCGCTTACTAGATACACCTACATATAGATATTACTATAGTAGAGCTAGTGTTGCCGCGCGAAAATTTTCTAATATAACCCCTCGATCTCCTACACCTTATAGAAACCTACCTTTTATTTCCGTAAGATAATATATCTAACGAAGCTCTTAGAAGGTCTCCTTTTCGTAGTAAGACGAGACTATAGCGTTATTAGACAATAGTTACGCTATTTAATTATAATACCCCATCGATAGCCGCGGGTTTTACGGCCTTATAGCTTTTACGCTATATAGGGAGGTAGAGGTTAGTCTAAGGCTAATCCTACCTTAAGTATAATAATCCTATCTAGCGATTCTAAGGTAATAAACGGAGGTAGTAGTTAGAATAGAGGAGTTAGAGTCTTTACGTATAAGGATAAGAGCTTTACGAATACTAAGGAGGTCTTAAAATACGCCTATAAGTATAACGATAATATCCGTATAGATTTCATCGCGTAGGTCCTCGGTATCGCTATAAAGGCTTAGAACTACATCGAGATACTTACCTACGATATTATCTATAGTCTCCTCGAGGGTAATATTGTCGCCTTAAGTAAGAAGGATTAGAAGGAAATGTTTCCTAAGGCTTATAGTATATACGAGAGAGTTAAGGAGAATAGGAATAAGAGCTTAGAACATTATAGCGCTCTCTAGCGTAGCGTTTCGGACTATAAGTAGTCTTACGAGCTCTATAAGGATTAGTACTCTAGTCTAGGGGATCGTTCTCGTTAGTAGTTTAACTATATCTCTAGAGAGAAGACTTTCCGTTAGACTATTAATATAGTAGTTCGCGTAACTATTAAGCGTATTAGCACCCTAAAGAGTATTATTAGTCACGACGTCCGCCTATAAGACATTACTACTACGGCTAAATTAGTCGAATCCTCGAAGTAGCTAAGTATTAAGGAACTTAACGTAAAGGAGCTTCGTATTGTCCGTAATAGGCAATTCACTAAGTATTTCGCCTAGAATAAGCTCGGTTTCTTATATAAGGTTCCCGCTCTATCCTAGATTACTAGTGGCACCTCTACTACCTCGTCTACTACTATATTCGGAATTCGTTAAGCTTCGGTTTCTAGTTATCCTAGTGTCTCTAATACTAACGTAGTACGCATTACTAAAGCTATAATATTTATAGGAGGAAGTTCTCGAGTAAACCTCGGTAGTACTAGACCTAAGCCGGGCTTAGGAGCGGCTACTCCTATATAGGTTTTAAGCCGCTTACGTCGTTCTATACGTCTCCGTCTTAGTCGCTTAGAAGAAGAAGAGGATAAAGAAGAACTAGTCGAATAAGAGGCTATTCCGTTAGTAGAGACTAGTCGTAAAGGTTCTCCTTCTAAGAAGCGTCGCTTTAACGAATTCGATAATAGTAATAGATAGTACGAGATACCCGATCGCTCTATTTCTATATTAGTTACTCTATAGAGTAAGGGTAAGGGTAAGGCTATTACTTCGTCGACTAAGAAGGAGTGTAACTATACTAGTGTCTCTCCGAGGGTTAAGGCTAAGTTTGCCTCGAAGGAGCTACTCTCTAATTCCGAACTCGCTATTATTATAAACACTTAGATGCGTAAGGATTTAGCTACTAATACGACTATCTATCACTTATATACTCGTCTTCTAGCTCGTCGTCTATACCTACTTACTAACCTTAAGTACGAAGTTTTAGCTAGGCGTATTTACTATTAGTATAACGCCTACTACGGCGGTACTCTAGACTTAATGCGTATATAGAAAGAGATAGCTAAGTAGCTTATTCTAACTTTCCGTGTCGCTCGCGAGTCTACTAAGCGTAGTGTTTTTAAGTATAAGTCTATAGTTATAGATTATTACGTCTCTAAGGATACGAGGAAGCTTATCCTCGACGGTTTCCGTAAGGGGCTTTACGACGAATAGGTTACCGACGGCAATATAGTTATTAATATTTTTAAATAGTAGGCCGAAGGGGATTCTCCTCTTATAGATATCTTCTACACCGAGATAGATATATATCTTCACTATTTCGGTCATTCTAAGGGTAAGAACTAGCTAGGGTAGTTACGTAATATATTTTACTCTCTCGGATAGTAGGCTATACGTATAGATCCTAAATACTATCGAGTATATATTACTAGTCGTCCTAATAAGCTTACTTAGTTAATTTCCTACCCTTACTACGCTAAATATACCGTCCCTAGAGATTATATATAGTTCCGCTATATTAACGTTAACCCTAGCCGCCTTACTAATAGGTATAGAGGCGATACTATCTAAGGTTCTATTAGCCTTAACAATAAGACGCTAAAGAATTACACTATCGTTGTGCCTAAGATATATTACTATATAAAGGAGTAGGTTTAGGATATAAAGGCTCGTAAGGTTCTTACCGACGTTCTAGTTATTAATATCACCGATAAGTACTTTACGTAGTGTTACGGTGTAGGTGTCTTCCTAGTCGAGGTAGTTAGTGAATAGTATACGCTCGTCGACGACACTCGTTAGTTAGTTACTACCCTCGGAAACCTCGTAGTCGTAGAAACCTTATATATATAACTAATTACTACCTTTCTACCTAAGCCCTTTAATGGACTATATATCGTAACCTATAACTATAGCTATAACTATAACGACCGAGTCTACTATAACCGTCCCCTTCCCTCTAGTGTCTAACCTAGACACGAACGACCTATACGCCTTAGAGTCCTTAACGACGAGCTATACGACGACGACCCTTACTAATAACGAGCTCCTTACTAAGGCCGGCAGCTCCGTCCTCCGCCTCCTTACGCTAACGACGCTATGTCTCTAAATTATTACTAGAAAGACCTTCCTCTATATCCTCCGATAAATCTATTTTACTCTTATTATCCTCTTCTCTAGAATCTAAATCTACTTCCCCCCCTTCCTTATTAGAACCTATCTCTATATCCTCCTTATTGCCCTCGACTATATTAGGATTAGGATTATCCTTCGCGGTAGGGACTAGGCCCTCCTCGGCATAATAGAAGAAGGAACGAGCACTAATAAAGTAAGCCTTCTTATACTACTAGACCTTAACCTAAGCCTTCTCTATAGCTATAGTAATCTCCGTACGAATCTCCCTAATACGATCCTCGGTAGCTTAGAGATCGTTACCTAATAGGATGTCTCTTTCCTCGATAATAGTAGGATCGTCCTAACGAATATAGCTAACTAGAGCGTTACTAATAGGACTATCGATTTATAGAGTAATAGCGGCGGGGAAAGTAGAGTACACACTTCCGTATATATTTAGCTTACTAGAAGAAGTCCTAGGACTAGGGCGCTTTTATATATAAGTAAGAGTAAGCTTACTATACGAACTACCCTCGAATTGCTCTAGAGTCTTATAATCGGCACTAATCCTACAGAACTAAGGGAGTATAGTACGACGAATAGAATTAGTAGGACTAGTCGAACTATACGGGGTATAAGGTATAGTAATATAAACGTTACTAGCCTTATAAATTGTTAACTCCTAGTCGGCCTTATACTTCTTAATATCGTCCTACGTAAAGTGCTTATCGGTAATATTAATAACTAGGGCGTCGGTAAGAACCTTACGAGCCTTTATATCCTAAACCTACTCCTTTATATAGTAATATATCTTAGGCATAACGATAGTATAATTCTTTAGCGTCTTATCGTTAAGGCTAATAGAACCTTAGACGGTATCGCCTCTATACCTATTAGTAAGGTAGCTAGGGTTAACGTTAATATAGCGGAACTACGTATAATCTCTAGGGACGGTGTATTTAGCGTAGTAAGGGTAGGAAATTAACTAAGTAAGCTTATCGGGACGACTAGTAATATATACTCGATAGTATTTAGGATCTATATGTATAGCCTACTGTCCGAGAGAGTGAAACATATTACGTAACTACCCTAGCTAGTTCTTGCCCTTAGAATGACCGAAATAGTGAAGATATATATCTATCTCGGTATAGAAGATATCTATAAGAGGAGAATCCCCTTCGGCCTACTATTTAAAAATGTCAATAACTATATTACCGTCGGCAACCTATTCGTCGTAAAGCCTCTTACGGAAACTATTAAGGATAAGCTTCCTCGTATCCTTAGAGACGTAACGATCTATAACTATAGACTTATACTTAAAAATACTACGCTTAGTAGACTCGCGAGCGACACGGAAAGTTAGAATAAGCTACTTAGCTATCTCTTTCTATATACGTATTAAGTCTAGAGTGCCGCTATAGTAGGCGTTATACTAATAGCGAATACGCTTAGCTAAAACTTCGTACTTAAGGTTAGTAAGTAGGTGTAGACGACGAGCTAGAAGACGAGTGTATAAGTAATAGACGGTCGCATTAGTAGCTAAATCCTTACGTATCTAAGTGTTTATAATAATAGCGAGTTCGGAATTAGAGAGTAGCTCCTTCGAGGTAAACTCGGCCTTAACCCTCGGAGGGACACTAGTGTAGTTATACTCCTTCTTAGTCGACGAAGTAATAGCCTTACCCTTACCCTTACCCTACGGAGTAACTAATATAGAAATAGAGCGATCGGGTATCTCGTACTATCTATTACTATTATCGAATTCGTTAAAGCGACGCTTCTTAGAAGGAGAACCTTTATAACTAGTCTCTACTAATAGAATAGCCTCTTATTCGACTAGTTCTTCTTTATCCTCTTCTTCTTCTAAGCGACTAAGACGGAGACGTATAGAACGACGTAAGCGGCTTAAAACCTATACGGGAGTAGCCGCTCCTAAGCCTAGCTTAGGTCTAGCACTACCGAGGTTTACCCGAGAACTTCCTCCTACGAATATTACGGCTTTAGTAATACGTACTACGTTAGTGTTAGAGACACTAGGATAACTAGAAACTAAAGCTTAACGAATTCCGAACGTAGTAGTAGACGAGGTAGTAGGGGTACTACTAGTGATCTAGGATAGAGCGGGAACCTTATATAAGAAACCGAGCTTATTCTAGGCGAAATACTTAGTAAATTGTCTATTATAGACAATACGAAGCTCCTTTACGTTAAGTTCCTTAACGCTTAGCTACTTCGAGGATTCGACTAATTTAGCTATAGTAGTAATGTCTTATAGGCGGACGTCGTGACTAATAATGCTCTTCGGGGTGCTAATACGCTTAATAGTTACGCGAACTACTATATTAATAGTCTAACGGAAAGTCTTCCCCCTAGAGATATAGTTAAACTACTAACGAGAACGATCCTCTAGACTAGAGTACTAATCCTTATAGAGCTCGTAAGACTACTCGTAGTCCGAAACGCTACGCTAGAGAGCGCTATAATGTTCTAAGCTCTTATTCCTATTCTCCTTAACCCTCTCGTATATACTATAAGCCTTAGGAAATATTTCCTCCTAATCCTTCTTACTTAAGGCGACGATATTACCCTCGAGGAGACTATAGATAATGTCGTAGGTAAGTGTCTCGACGTAGTTCTAAGCCTTTATAGCGATACCGAGGACCTACGCGATGAAATCTATACGGATATTATCGTTATACTTACGGGCGTATTTTAAGACCTCCTTAGCATTCGTAAAGCTCTTGTCCTTATACGTAAAGACTCCGACTCCTCCGTTCTAACTACTACCTCCGTTTATTACCTTAGAATCGCTAGATAGGATTATTATACTTAAGGTAGGATTAGTCTTAGACTAACCTCTACCTCCCTATATAGTATAAAAGCTATAAGGCTATAAAACCCGCGGCTATCGATAGAGTATTACGATTAAATAGCGTAACTATTGTCTAATAACGCTATAGTCTCGTCTTACTACGAAAAGGAGACCTTCTAAGAGCTTCGTTAGATATATTATCTTACGGAAATAAAAGGTAAGTTTCTATAAGGTATAGGAGATCGAGGGGTTATATTAGAAAATTTTCGCGCGGCAACACTAGCTCTACTATAGTAACATCTATATATAAGTATATCTAGTAAGCGCTACACCTCTTATAATTCGCTATATACGGCGGTACTATATGTTTATATAGCACCTTTACACCTTCTTCCTCTTTGTCCTTTTACTATACTATTTACTATATAGAACCTCCGTAAACACACATAAAGAAATCGAATTCGGGACTAAGGAAATATAGAAGTGCTTCGAGGAAGTAATCTAGGTACTACGAATAGAAAAAAACAAAGGAAACCTTTCACCTTACCGTTTATCTATTCTAACACCTCGTTAGATCTACTACCCTTAACGGCGGCGACGTAATATATATATAATGGTTATAACCGACTATATGTATAATGAAAATCCCCCTTTTTTTAACCCTACCCTCTCCCTCTAGTATCTAACCTAGATACTAAACCTAATCTATAATCTCGTACTCGTCGCGATTAAAGCCCTCTAGACGTATAATCTCGACGATAGGTTCTTATTCTAATACGTAACGAAGTGCTGCTATATACACTTACTCCTTATCTACTAATAAGTACTTCTTTAATCTCCGATATATATATATACTACAAACCTCGACGCTATCTAGCTCGGCAATTTTATATAAGCCTAAATCGTGAACTTTAACAATACGATACGGGCCCCGCTACCTATTCTTAAGCTTATCTTGTCGAATCTTCTTATAATAAGTATTATAGATAAGGACGATATCGTTAATATTAAGCTTATTATATTAAATCCTACGACGTAGATCCTATGCCTCTTTATATTCTTAACGAAGATAATATATACGATCCTACGTCTCCTAAAGATCCTTATCCCTCCGTTTAAGTTATCGAGTACGAGTAGTAATAAGCTCTTCTATAGTGCGAACCTACGACTAATCCTATATTCGCTAACTATAAATATCGAATTCTACCGGAAGGATAGTGTCGGTCCTAAATATAAGTAACGAAGGTATTTAACCGGTAATCCTATTAATAGTTAACTATTCGGCCTATAGGACGTAAGTAAGATATTAAACCTATTAGCGATTATCCTTACCCGTGATCTTCGAAAGACTATCTATAATATTTAGATGCCCTCGTTTAGCCTTATTAGATTATAGATTATAGGCTAAAGTAACGATGTAGTCTATACTAAACTACTCGGCGAGAGAGTAGACTAACCCTTTAAACTCGGAACCTTTATCTACTACTAGTATTTTAATAGCGCTAAATCTATATATAACCTCTTTATATAGGAATTTCGTAGCGGACTTACTATCGGAATTATGTAGTGCCTTAGCCTCTAGCTATAAACTAACGGCCTCTCGAGCAATAATAAGATATTAACATCCTTCCGATATAGGTATATAAACGACATTAACGTACTACTTCGTATAAAGGGTAGAGACGCCGCTCGGATGTAGCTCCTCTATTTCTCGTAAAAGCGCTCTTCTTTAATATTCGTCGTACGTAGCTACGTAGTAACGAACATCGGCATATAGCGTCTTCTACTAGTACTGGTCGGTAATCTTCCTCTAAGTACCCTTACGACCCTTATAACTACTTCCGTTATAAAGCTCCCTAATGATCTTATCTTTATAGTCCTCTATATCGACGACGCGACGTAACGGTATTAACCTCTAACTACGTCTAAAAAGGTGACTATTATTAACAAGGAACATCGACGTATACCTCTTAAATTTAATAAATTCGGATATGTCTAAATGTAGCGGTCGTCGTAACGTTGTAAGATAGTTAGCAATATCTTGCGATTCTACTAAATATTCCTCGCGAACTAGAGTAGTTCGCTTATTACTCCTATCTACCTAGAGAGGGCGAATAGACACGTAAAACAGCTCTAAATCGATTAATTCGTCTACGTCTACATTATATACCTTATTATTATTATCTAACGGACCTCGTAGGCGACGAGAAAGCCTATTAGTAGCTCCGTTCTTCTTGCTAGGAACATGTCGAACGTCGAAAGCGAATAAGCGTATCTACGTAATCTACCGAGTAGTAACTAAACTAGGAAGATTAGTAGCGGATCGATTAAGTTATACTACTAAGGTATTAGCGTTAGTCTCGATAATAAATAGAACCCTATAAAGATACGAACGGACCTTCTATAGTGCTTTAAGCACACTACGACACTCTCTCTTACTAGTATTATACTTCTTTTTAGCTTTAGACTATATACTAGATTCGAAACGAACGATATAACGTTTCTTCTTAGCCTCCGAATTCTCCTATATAAGGATTATACCCTAACCTATTAAACTAGCGTCTATAGCTAAGATAATCGATCCGGCTTATTTACTATAATTAATCGACGTAAGTACGAGTATAGAAGTTAGTACTTATTTAAGTACGTTTATAGAGGATTATACCTCCTCGGTCTATTCGAAAACGATACTAGCCCGAAGTAGCTAATATAACGGCCTAGCGACGACAGTAAAATCCTTAACCTATATTCGGTAATATATATAGATGCTAAGGAAAGCGCGTACCTTAGTACCGTTCTTATACGGCGGCTACTCTATAATCTTAACGATCTTAGACTAGTCTAGATAACGCCCTCTAGAATTATAGATAAACCCTACTACCTTAAGACCTAACTATAAAAACTAGGACTTTCTACTAGAAATAGTAACTCTAGCTCTCTCTATGTCGGTAAGCGTATAGTCTAACGTCTATATATGTTCGAGTATAAAACGTCTAACACTAGGAAAAGACTCCTCTCTACTATAATCCGTACAAGGTCCCTTAATGCTATTATCGTCTACGAAAGGTTATATATTATAAGGTATCCGATCCCGTAGAATCGTGTCGTTAATCCTATAGAACTACGTAACTAAATTCGTAGCTCCCTAAGGAAGTCTTATCTATTAGACGAGTCTAATAGGTGTTATAAATAAGGTAATATTATAGCTTTCCTCCGTAAGGGGGACTTAGTCGTATCCGGAAAAGTAATCTACGAGTAAGGCGATATATATACTAGTAAAAGACTCCGAGAATTTATCTACGGAAGGAGGGAGGTTAGTATCTCTAATCGTTACGCGATTAATACTTATCGCCGCATTAACTAGCCGATACTTATTCGTATCCTTCTTCTTAACTAGGAAATAGGGATTCCTATACGGTGCGTAACTTAGCTTAAGGAGCCCGTTCGTAATCCTCTCTTTTACTATATCTACTACAATACCTATTAAAGATCGCGGAATAGGGAAACTAGGTTCTTACTACGGCGTGTAGTCTATAGTCCTAATAGACTACGCCGGCGTAACGTTACTTTTTACCGTACTAATCTTAGAGAAGTCCTAAGCTAGGACAGCTTCTCGGTTTAGGAGTACTTATATTAATACCTCCCGTTTAGCTAGCGTAACTTCGTAACTAATAATAAGCTTACGCTCTCTCTCGGGTGTAAGTCGCGATCGCTCCTTAATATCGGAAAACTTAGTAATAAGTAGGTGACTATATAGCGCTAACCGGAAAGGTCGTAATACTTTACGAGCTAAGTACTATTCTCGCTACGTATTTACCCCTCTAGGTGTAGAACTGTCTAAGATCGAAGTATCTACTAGCCGAACCTTCTTATCCTTCCTTTTATATAAGGTATTTACCTCTACCCTTGGTACTCCGCGGGAGGCTCGATATATTCTAAGCCGTATAGCCGTAAGTATCGATTATATATTATTCTTTCGAGAGATCCGAGGCACACTATCGTCCTCTAATAATAGTATAAACTAAAAATATCTATATACGGGGTTAGCTAGCCGTTCCCCTCTAAAGGGTAGAATATTAGCTATATAGCGAATTCGGCAAATCTCCGGTAATGCTAGTTCTAAGCCCGGCTTAGAACTAGGAATTTTTACGCTATTCCTAAAAAGGAAATCCTCCCGTTCTCCTACACCCTTCTCCTTATCCTAAGTAATCTATAAAAATAGAGAATTGTTTTTATCGTTTTCTAGTGGTTTATAAAGAATTAAATCCGTGTACGTATTATTAATATAAGAAATAGGGAGATTCGAACTATAAGTAACCTATAAAGAAGAAATAGAAACCGAAACTCCTAGTCGATATCCCGGCTCTCCTCGCGCGACATTATAGCCGGGACCGATACCGTCTAATTGTTTAAAGACCTCGATAACCTCGTTAACTCGTAGAAGGATCTATTCTTCGGTCCGTTCGATTTCGTACCCTAAAAGGTAACCTTTTACGAACCGTTAGCCGACTAGATCGTCCTACGCTAGGAACTATCGTCTATATTATAAGAAACAAGACGAGACTTACGTTCGAAAGGCCTTCCTAGAATAACGTATTCTAACCTCTTCCTAGTTAATAAGAAATACGTATAGATTACGACACCTCTAATATTAATAGGTATATTAATATAAGCCCTAGAGAAAGAGCCTATACCTATTACACTATCTATAATAATCTTAACATCTCGCTAAATCGGCAAACCTAGTTCCTTAGCTAACCTTAGCGATATAAGGTTGCATTTAGTACCGCTATTAAGAAGCGTACGAACCGTAGTCGTATTATACCTAAGACTAGTAATTAACCTTAGACTAGCGATAGTTATTAAATCGGCAGAAGCTCCCTTCTAATCTATATACGGATCGGGATTAAGGTTCACGAATTCCTCTAGTTATTAAACTAGATTTACCTCGGTACGAGGGTAGAAGAGCTCGGGAATATTATTACTAGGAAGATTAGGGTTATCGAACCTTCGATAAAAGATCTTAGATAACGGTTATAATATTCCGAGGAGAGACTCTATCCTTATTATAATATTAGAGTTTAATAAGGATTATATAGCTTACTACGGATTAGTAACCTATTATAGAACCTTATCGAAGCGCTTAGTGCGAGGAATACGCTTTATAGGTCGTAGAGCCTCCTTAGCGACTGGATCCTCTATGTCGGCGTCTTCCTCCTTAGTCTTAGTAATAGCTTTAACGGTAGCCGAACGAGTCCTAGTAATAGTTATACCTTCCGGAACATTAGTAGTAGCTACTAGACGATAAGTACTAGTACGAAGGGACTTAGTAACGCCGTAGGACGGTTTAGAAGGACCTGCCTTTATAACCCTATTAGTAGAACTCTTACCTTTATCCGTTCGAGCATTACGAGGTATAGTACTCGGCTAAGTAGTAGCTATAACTAGAACTTCCTTAACGAAGTCGTTATTATCGTTATTATCCCTCCTAACTAGATCCTCTAGGTAGAAATCCTTATACTAAATAGACTTAGACGCTTTATCCTTAGAATTATCGTCGATAGTTAGCATCTTATAGTCTAGATTATTAACCGCTAACTTCCTAGTAGCTCGGAGTCTAGCCTTAACTTATTCTTATTATAACTAAGTAGCTCCCTTATTACGTCTTACTAGACAACTAACTAGACGCTATAGGTTCTCCGTAGTTCCCTAAACTAAGCTATTACCTTCTAAATAAAGGAGACTAAGATTAATAAGCTTTCGAAGCTCTAGGTAATTAGGTCGAGAGTGACCTTCCTTTTTATAGTACTAGTACCTACGAGGACCGAGAGGAATAGTATTCGAACTAGTAGCTAGTGTAAATCTAGACAGTTAATACGAAACTAGGGCTAGACGAGGTAGTCCTATAGGAAGAGACTAGCTATTTATTACTTATACGACTTAGACTAATAGCTTATCTATTCTCTTATAAAGAGCCTATATACTCGAATCCGAAGGAGAGGTAGCTATAGAAGTGTTCGTTTAAGTCTTAATAGAAACGTCGGGGATATAAGGCTAAGTAGTGCTTTCCTTAGTAATAACCGAGGTAACCTTCTCGCGCTCCTTACGAACCGACTAGAAGGATTCGAGTCGTCGTATCTTAGAGATCTTCTCTTTAGCTAAATAGTAGATCCTCGGAAAATCCTTAAAGGTGTCGGGGTGCTTTATATCTATACTACTCTTTACTCTAACGTAACTACGAACATTAGCTAGAAGACCTTCGGTAAACTACGTACCCCTCGTAATAATATCGAGTCGAGTCTTACCTAGAGCATTAGCGGTCTTCCTAAACATCCTATAGTACTAAAGTATATTAGAGAAGGTCTCCCTTAGTATATCCCTTAATTATTCGAGGTAAGTACGAGACGTTATTAGGTAATTAGAGTCCTTATCCTCGAAACTAAGCTTTATCTCCTTCTTAAGGCTAACCTAGTCTCTCGAAGTCTAACTAAGATAGGATTTTACTTATCTACGGATCTTAATACTATAATACTAAGGTAATCTTCGAATAGTAACCTCCTTAGAAAGGTTATAGGATCGAATAAAGGTCTCCTATTCTTCTATAAACTCTATAACGTTATAGCTATCGAAGTAAGGAGCACCTTATTGTCTAGGACTAGGAGCTAGTAGTGTTATCTATACTATAAAAGGCTACCCTCCCTATTATATCGATACTAAACCTTTAGCTATTAGAGGAGTTCGTACCTTATCCTTTAGTAGGTTCGAAGGAGTCGTACGCTCCTCTATAGAAGGAGGTATTAGCTAAGGGGAAGGAGTACTCTCCGGATTAAGGCCGGTATTTATTATAACGTTTCCTTTGTCTTTAGACTCGTTACTTACGACTAAATAAGTAGCTTTACGGAATTTAGAAAATCCTTATCTAGTACCGAACTCTTCTAGTAACCTCGATATCCTCTTAGAATAAAGAACTAGTCCTACTAGGATATTCTCGAATAGTAGTAGGATTAGCCTTAGTATTCGAATAAACTATTAGTGAACTCTATACTACTACGTAGTATCTAGGCTAAATCTAGATAACCCTTATACGCTATATCGTATACTTTTAGCCCCTTTATCTATAAAGGCTTAGGCCTTCCGTATTAGTCGTTATCTCCGTTCACTTCCGCTACTTCTAAATCTAGGTCTATTCCAGGTCTAGGGTTACTATATTCTCCGTCTATATAGATAACTCTTACGAGTTAGAGACTCCTAATTAATACTCGTATCGAATATCGTTTAAATCGACTAGCTATAGCCGCTCCTATTAGGGTCTTCTAGATGCCTAACTAATTCTCTATTACGAAACTCGTCGTGCTCTATATATACTAGAAATCGTCCTCGGAGGTATAAAAAACTTTAAATCCTAAGAGACAGCGGCGGTCTTATCCTAGTGTCCTCGTATAGTGCTATAATAACGGCTATAGAACACTAAAGAAACCTAATAAACCTAATAAGCCTAATAAACCTAATATAACTAATAACGAGCTACTCGTTTAATAGCTACTATAACACTACTCGATAACAATAGTAAGGCACTACCCCTAGCACTAAATTACTATTGTTATAGTATAGGTGTCTTCCTAGTCGAGGTAGTTAGTGAATAGTATACGCTCGTTAACAATACTCGTTAGTTAGTTACTACCCTCGGAAACCTCGTAGTCGTAGAAACCTTATATATATAACTAATCGCTACCTTTCTACCTAAGCCCTTTAATAGACTATATATCGTAACCTATAACTGTAGCTATAACTATAACGACCGAGCCTACTATAGTAGGACGATATTAAGAAGTATAAGGCTAACTAGGAGTTAATAATTTATAAGGCTAGTAACGTTCGTATTACTATACCTTATACCCCGTATAGTTCGACTAGTCCTACTAATTCTATTCGTCGTACTATACTCTCTTAGTTCTATAGGATTAGTGCCGATTATAAGACTCTAGAGCAATTCGAGGATAGTTCGTATAGTAAGCTTACTCTCGCTTATATATAAAAGCGCCCTAGTCCTAGGACTCCTTCTAGTAAGCTAAATATATATAGAAGTGTATACTCTACTTTCCCCGCTACTATTACTCTATAAATCGATAGTCCTATTAGTAACGCTCTAGTTAGCTATATTCGTTAGAATAATCCTACTATTGTCGAGGAAAGAGACATCCTATTAGGTAACGATCTCTAAGCTACTAAGGATCGTATTAGGGAGATTCGTACGGAGATTGCTGTAGCTATAGAGAAGGCTTAGGTTAAGGTCTAGTAGTATAAGAAGGCTTACTTTGTTAGTGCTCGTTACTTCTTCTATTATGCCGAGGAGGGCCTAGTCCCTACCGCGAAGGATAATCCTAATCCTAATATAGTTAAGGGCGATAAGGAGGATATAGAGATAGGTTCTAATAAGGAAGAGAGGGAAGTAGATTTAGATTCTAGAGAAGAGAATAATAAGGGTAAAATAGATTTATTAGAGGATAAAGAGGAAGGTCTTTCTAGTAATAATTTAGAGACATAGCGTCGTTAGCGTAAGGAGGCGGAGGACGGAGCTACCGGCCTCGGCGAGGAGCTCGTTATTAGTAAGAGTTGTCGTCGTATAGCTCGTCGTTAAGGACTCTAAGGCGTATAGGTCGTTCGTGTCTAGGTTAGACACTAGAGGGAAGAGGACGGTTATAGTAGGCTCGGTCGTTATAGTTATAGCTATAGTTATAGGTTACGATATATAGTCTATTAAAGGGCTTAGGTAGAAAGGTAGCGATTAGTTATATATATAAGGTTTCTACGACTACGAGGTTTCCGAGGGTAGTAACTAACTAACGAGTGTCGTCGACGAGCGTATACTATTCACTAACTACCTCGACTAGGAAGACACCTACACTATAACACTACTCTCTAATTCCGAACTTACTATTATTATAAATACTTAGATATGTAAGGATTTAGCTACTAATACGACCGTCTATTACTTATATACTCGTCTTCTAGCTCGTCGTCTATACCTACTTACTAACCTTAAGTACGAAGTTTTAGCTAGACGTATTTACTATTAGTATAACGCCTACTATAGTAGTACTCTAGACTTAATACGTATATAGAAAGAGATAGCTAAGTAGCTTATTCTAACTTTCTATATCGCTCGCGAGTCTACTAAGCGTAGTATTTTTAAGTATAAGTCTATAGTTATAGATTATTACGTCTCTAAGGATATAAGGAAGCTTATCCTCGATAGTTTCCGTAAGGGGCTTTACGACGAATAGGTTACTAACGGTAATATAGTTATTAACATTTTTAAATAGTAGGCCGAAGGGGATTCTCCTCTTATAGATATCTTCTATACCGAGATAGATATATATCTTTACTATTTCGGTTATTCTAAGGGTAAGAACTAGCTAGGGTAGTTATATAATATATTTTACTCTCTTAGATAGTAGGCTATACGTATAGATTCTAAATACTATCGAGTATATATTACTAGTCGTCCCGATAAGCTTACTTAGTTAATTTCCTACCCTTACTACGCTAAATATACCGTCCCTAGAGATTATACGTAGTTCTACTATATTAACGTTAACCCTAGCTACCTTACTAATAGGTATAGAGGCGATACTGTCTAAGGTTCTATTAGCCTTAATAATAAGACACTAAAGAATTATACTATCGTTGTACCTAAGATATATTACTATATAAAGGAGTAGGTTTAGGATATAAAGGCCTATAAGGTTCTTACTAACGCTCTAGTTATTAATATTACTAATAAGCACTTTATATAGGACAATATTAAGAAGTATAAGGCTAACTAGGAGTTAATAATTTATAAGGCTAGTAACGTTTATATTACTATACCTTATACTCTATATAGTTCGACTAGTCCTACCGATTCTATTCGTCGTACTATACTCCCTTAGTTCTATAGGATTAGTGCCGATTATAAGACTCTAGAGTAATTCGAGAGTAGTTCGTATAGCGAGCTTACTCTCGCTTATATATAAAAGCGCCCTAGTCCTAGGACTCCTTCTAGTAAGCTAAATATATATAGAAGTATATACTCTACTTTCCCCGCTACTATTACTCTATAAATCGATAGTCCTATTAGTAACGCTCTAGTTAGCTATATTCGTTAGAATAATCCTACTATTATTAAGGAAAGAGATATCCTATTAGGTAACGATCTCTAAGCTACTAAGGATTATATTAGAGAGATTCGTACGGAGATTACTATAGCTATAGAGAAGGCTTAGGTTAAGGTCTAGTAGTATAAGAAGGCCTACTTTATTAGTACTTATTCTTTCTTCTATTATACTAAGGAGGGCCTAGTCCCTACTACGAAGAATAATCCTAATCCTAATATAGTTAAGGGCGATAAGGAGGATATAGAGATAGGTTCTAATAAGGAAGGGGAGGAAGTAGATTTAGATTCTAGAGAAGAGGATAATAAGGGTAAAATAGATTTATTAGAGAATAAAGAGGAAGGTCTTTCTAGTAATAATTTAGAGATATAGCGTCGTTAGCGTAAGGAGGTAGAGGATAGAGCTACTAGCCTCGGCGAGGAGCTCGTTATTAGTAAGGGTCGTCGTCGTATAGCTCGTCGTTAAGGACTCTAAGGCGTATAGGTCGTTCGTGTCTAGGTTAGACACTAGAGGGAAGAGGACGGTTATAGTAGGCTCGGTCGTTATAGTTATAGCTATAGTTATAGGTTACGATATATAGTCTATTAAAGGGCTTAGGTAGAAAGGTAGCGATTAGTTATATATATAAGGTTTCTACGACTACGAGGTTTCCGAGGGTAGTAACTAACTAACGAGTGTCGTCGACGAGCGTATACTATTCACTAACTACCTCGACTAGGAAGACACCTACACTATAACACTACTCTCTAATTCCGAACTTACTATTATTATAAATACTTAGATATGTAAGGATTTAGCTACTAATACGACCGTCTATTACTTATATACTCGTCTTCTAGCTCGTCGTCTATACCTACTTACTAACCTTAAGTACGAAGTTTTAGCTAGACGTATTTACTATTAGTATAACGCCTACTATAGTAGTACTCTAGACTTAATACGTATATAGAAAGAGATAGCTAAGTAGCTTATTCTAACTTTCTATATCGCTCGCGAGTCTACTAAGCGTAGTATTTTTAAGTATAAGTCTATAGTTATAGATTATTACGTCTCTAAGGATATAAGGAAGCTTATCCTCGATAGTTTCCGTAAGGGGCTTTACGACGAATAGGTTACTAACGGTAATATAGTTATTAACATTTTTAAATAGTAGGCCGAAGGGGATTCTCCTCTTATAGATATCTTCTATACCGAGATAGATATATATCTTTACTATTTCGGTTATTCTAAGGGTAAGAACTAGCTAGGGTAGTTATATAATATATTTTACTCTCTTAGATAGTAGGCTATACGTATAGATTCTAAATACTATCGAGTATATATTACTAGTCGTCCCGATAAGCTTACTTAGTTAATTTCCTACCCTTACTACGCTAAATATACCGTCCCTAGAGATTATACGTAGTTCTACTATATTAACGTTAACCCTAGCTACCTTACTAATAGGTATAGAGGCGATACTGTCTAAGGTTCTATTAGCCTTAATAATAAGACACTAAAGAATTATACTATCGTTGTACCTAAGATATATTACTATATAAAGGAGTAGGTTTAGGATATAAAGGCCTATAAGGTTCTTACTAACGCTCTAGTTATTAATATTACTAATAAGCACTTTATATAGGACAATATTAAGAAGTATAAGGCTAACTAGGAGTTAATAATTTATAAGGCTAGTAACGTTTATATTACTATACCTTATACTCTATATAGTTCGACTAGTCCTACCGATTCTATTCGTCGTACTATACTCCCTTAGTTCTATAGGATTAGTGCCGATTATAAGACTCTAGAGTAATTCGAGAGTAGTTCGTATAGCGAGCTTACTCTCGCTTATATATAAAAGCGCCCTAGTCCTAGGACTCCTTCTAGTAAGCTAAATATATATAGAAGTATATACTCTACTTTCCCCGCTACTATTACTCTATAAATCGATAGTCCTATTAGTAACGCTCTAGTTAGCTATATTCGTTAGAATAATCCTACTATTATTAAGGAAAGAGATATCCTATTAGGTAACGATCTCTAAGCTACTAAGGATTATATTAGAGAGATTCGTACGGAGATTACTATAGCTATAGAGAAGGCTTAGGTTAAGGTCTAGTAGTATAAGAAGGCCTACTTTATTAGTACTTATTCTTTCTTCTATTATACTAAGGAGGGCCTAGTCCCTACTACGAAGAATAATCCTAATCCTAATATAGTTAAGGGCGATAAGGAGGATATAGAGATAGGTTCTAATAAGGAAGGGGAGGAAGTAGATTTAGATTCTAGAGAAGAGGATAATAAGGGTAAAATAGATTTATTAGAGAATAAAGAGGAAGGTCTTTCTAGTAATAATTTAGAGATATAGCGTCGTTAGCGTAAGGAGGTAGAGGATAGAGCTACTAGCCTCGGCGAGGAGCTCGTTATTAGTAAGGGTCGTCGTCGTATAGCTCGTCGTTAAGGACTCTAATACTATTATAGTGTAGATGTCTTCCTAGTCGAGGTAGTTAGTAAATAATATACGCTCGTCGACGATACTCGTTAGTTAGTTACTATACTCAGAAACCTCGTAGTCGTAGAAACCTTATATATATAACTAATTACTACCTTTCTACCTAAGCCCTTTAATAGACTATATATCGTAACCTATAACTATAGCTATAACTATAACGACCGAGCCTACTATAACTATCCCCTTCCCTCTAGTGTCTAATCTAGACACGAACGACCTATACGCCTTAGAGTCCTTAACGACGAGCTATACGACGACGACCCTTACTAATAACGAGCTCCTCGCCGAGGCCGGTAGCTCTATCCTCCGCCTCCTTACGCTAACGACGCTATATCTCTAAATTATTACTAGAAAGACCTTCCTCTTTATTCTCTAATAAATCTATTTTACCCTTATTATTCTCTTCTCTAGAATCTAAATCTACCTCCTCTCCTTCCTTATTAGAACCTATCTCTATATCCTCCTTATCGCTCTCGACTATATTAGGATTAGGATTATCCTTTATAGTAGGAACTAGGCCCTCCTTAGTATAATAGAAGAAAGAACGAGCACTAATAAAGTAAGCCTTCTTATACTACTAGACCTTAACCTAAGCCTTCTCTATAGCTATAGTAATCTCCGTATAAATCTCCCTAATATGATCCTTAGTAGCTTAGAGATCGTTACCTAATAGGATATCTCTTTCCTTAATAATAGTAGGATTATCCTAATAAATATAGCTAACTAGAGCATTACTAATAGAACTATCGATTTATAGAGTAATAGCGGCAGAGAAAGTAGAGTATATACTTCTATATATATTTAGCTTACTAGAAGGAGTCCTAGGACTAGGGCGCTTTTATATATAAGCGAGAGTAAGCTTACTATATAAACTACTCTCGAATTACTCTAGAGTCTTATAATCGGCACTAATTCTATAGAACTAAGGGAGTATAGTACGACGAATAGAATCGGTAGGACTAGTCGAACTATATAGGGTATAAGGTATAGTAATATAAACGTTACTAGCCTTATAAATTATTAACTCCTAGTCGGCCTTATACTTCTTAATATTATCCTATATAAAGTGCTTATTAGTAATATTAATAACTAGGGCGTTAGTAAGAACCTTATAGGCCTTTATATCCTAAACCTACTCCTTTATATAGTAATATATCTTAGATATAACGATAGTATAATTCTTTAGCGTCTTATTGTTAAGGCTAATAGAACCTTAGATAGTATCGCCTCTATACCTATTAGTAAGGTAGCTAGGGTTAACGTTAATATAGTAGAACTACGTATAATCTCTAGAGATAGTATATTTAGCGTAGTAAGGGTAGGAAATTAACTAAGTAAGCTTATTAGGACGACTAGTAATATATACTCGATAGTATTTAGGATCTATACGTATAGCCTACTATCCGAGAGAGTAAAATATATTACGTAACTACTCTAGCTAGTTCTTACTCTTAGGATAACCGAAATAGTAAAGATATATACCTATCTCGGTATAGAAGATATCTATAAGAGGAGAATCCCCTTCGGCCTACTATTTAAAAATATTAATAACTATATTACCGTCGGTAACCTATTCGTCGTAAAGCCTCTTACGGAAACTATCGAGGATAAGCTTCCTCGTATCCTTAGAGACGTAACGATCTATAACTATAGACTTATACTTAAAAATACTATACTTAGTAGACTCGCGAGCGACACGGAAAGTTAGAATAAGCTACTTAGCTATCTCTTTCTATATACGTATTAAGTCTAGAGTGCCGCTATAGTAGGCGTTATACTAATAGCGAATACGCCTAGCTAAAACTTCGTACTTAAGGTTAGTAAGTAGGTGTAGACGACGAGCTAGAAGACGAGTATATAAGTAATAGATAGTCGCATTAGTAGCTAAATCCTTACGTATCTAAGTGTTTATAATAATAGCGAGTTTAGAATTAGAGAGTAGCTTCTTCGAGGTAAACTTAGTCTTAACCCTTAGAGGGACACTAGTATAGCTATACTCCTTCTTAGTCGACGAAGTAATAGCCTTACTCTTACTCTTATCCTATAGAGTAACTAATATAGAAATAGAGCGATTAGGTATCTCGTACTATCTATTACTATTATCGAATTCGTTAAAGTAACACTTCTTAGAAGGAGAACCTTTATAACTAGTCTCTACTAACGGAATAGTCTCTTATTCGACTAGCTCTTCTTTATCCTCTTCTTCTTCTAAGCGACTAAGATAGAGACGTATAGAACGACGTAAGTAGCTTAAAACCTATATAGGAGTAGCCGCTCCTAAGTCTAGCTTAGGTCTAGTACTACCGAGGTTTACCTAAGAACTTCCTCCTACGAATATTATAGCTTTAGTAATACGTACTACGTTAGTGTTAGAGACACTAGGATAACTAGAAACTAAAGCTTAACGACTTCCGAACGTAGTAGTAGACGAGGTAGTAGGGGTGCTACTAGTAATCTAGGATAGAGTAGGAACCTTATATAAGAAACCGAGCTTATTCTAGGCGAAATACTTAGTGAATTACCTATTATAGACAATACGAAGCTTCTTTACATTAAGTTCCTTAACGCTCGACTACTTCGAGGATTCGACTAATTTAGCTATAGTAGTAATATCTTATAGGTAGACGTCGTAACTAATAATACTCTTCGGGGTACTAATACGCTTAATAGTTACGCGAACTACTATATTAATAGTCTAACGGAAAGTCTTCCCCCTAGAGATATAGTTAAACTACTAACGAGAACGATTCCCTAGACTAGAGTACTAATCCTTATAGAGCTTATAAGACTACTCGTAGTCCGAAACACTACGCTAGAGAGCGCTATAATGTTCTAAGCTCTTATTCCTATTCTCCTTAACTCTCTCGTATATACTATAAGTCTTAGGAAATATTTCCTCCTAATCCTTCTTACTTAAGGCGACGATATTACCCTCGAGGAGACTATAGATAATGTCGTAGGTAAGTATCTCGACGTAGTTCTAAGCCTTTATAGCGATACTAAGGACCTACGCGATAAAATCTATACGGATATTATCGTTATACTTATAGGCATATTTTAAGACCTCCTTAGTATTCGTAAAGCTCTTATCCTTATACGTAAAGACTCTAACTCCTCTATTCTAACTACTACCTCTATTTATTACTTTAGAATTACCGGATAGGATTATTACGCTTAAGGTAGAATTAGTCTTAGACTAACCTCTATCTCCCTATATAGTATAAAAGCTATAAGGCTATAAAACCCGCGGCTATCGATAGAGTATTACGATTAAATAGCGTAACTATTGTCTAATAACGCTATAGCCTCGTCTTACTACGAAAAGGAGACCTTCTAAGAGCTTCGTTAGATATATTATCTTACGGAAATAAAAGGTAGGTTTCTATAAGGTATAGGAGATCGAGGGGTTATATTAGAAAATTTTCACGTAGTAACACTAGCTCTACTATAGTAACATCTATATATAGGTATATCTAGTAAGCGTAGGCTAGTCGTTAGGTAGGTATTAACCTAACTTAGGTAGGGGTTAGGTTCTAGGTCGTATAGGCTTAGGGTTAGGGGGGTATTAGGTCGCACGGACCCTAGGTTAGGAGGGTGTTAGGTTCTGGGTAGGTTGTACTAGCCTATACCTAACCTAATATAACCTATTACAACCTAAACGGGTTGTATTAGGTTATACCCCGCATTATGAACCTTAATTACAACATATTTATCTATGTATACATTAGAACATTAGTATTATTATTAAAAACCAAAAGTCAGAAGTATATTCACGTATTATTACAGTAAATAATTATAGGTCTAGGAGGATAGGTTAAATTCGAGCTAACTCTCATTATAAACGCGACACCGCTTTAGATACCTTCTACTAACTTCATTATTACTATTGTAGTCCTTATCTTCTTCTAAAGTATCCTCGCTTATGTTAGAGATATATACTATTATAGGGAGGTTAAATAAGTCGTCTACTTCGTTAAAGGGCTCTTCTTCGTCTTACGACAAGTCTAAAGCCTATAAGCTAGTATTATCTAAGCCTCTACTATTTAATATAGTATACTTTATAATGACGATCTGCCTAATTGCTTGTGTACGAAGATTGTGCCGACGGTCTCTAATTACATCCTTTATAGTGTTAAAGACACGCTTAACACCTACACTAGCAATTAGAATTGCTAGAATATCCTTAGCTACCTATACTAGACGAGGATAGGTCTTCTCGTTTATATACCACTATAGAAGGATGTCGAAGTTATTAAGCTCGCGGAGTATAGGTGTACTAAGGTAGTCTTCGCCTTTACTTCTCGTAGTATAAGGAACTTCTTCGTGTAATGTTAAACTACGGCTAGAGAGTACACTAGGTCGAGGAGATAACGAAGGAAAAGCAACTATTAAGACTAGCTTTAAAGCTAGCCTTCGAAACTATAGCTAATTAGTGCTTACTACTAGAGAGCTTATATACTCGCGTTATATAGTAGGACCTATTGCTTGCTCATCGTATCGCTCTAGATATTGCAAGAATTGCTTACGGTATATAATCTTGTCGGAGTGCTCCTAAGTACTATCCTAGGCAAATTATTAGTATAGAACTATAATAATCATCCGTGATAAAAACCTTATAAGCCGTAAGCTTTTATGTTAGATCGAGAATTGTAGTATAGTTAAATAAAAAGCCTCGGTCTTTATCCGTACGTTGATAGTACTTTAAAAGCTTAGTTCTGCCCTAATTAGTAGCTGCAATAACAATATTAGGCTACGAAGAATTGTTATTAGTGTCGTCGCTATCTTTCTAGTCTGCTATTATATTATTAAGAAAGTCGAATAGGCGGTTATACATCTGCTAGATGTATTAAATGGTTGGCTAATTTAACTCGCTAAGAGCGTTTGTTACTGTCTTAAAATTCTCTAGTATCTTCGTAAGTAGAGAGAGGTGTAACTACTCTATATAGCTTATTCGGAGTCGCCGAAGGTCCCGCTAATCGACATCTTCGTAATCCTTATTAGTAGTTAAAGCCTTCGGGCCCCACTAAGTAATTTCCTGATCTAGCTACGTATTAATATATTGTTATAGCTTAAGAGCTCGCTTATATATATCGAATGTTAAGTTCTATCTTGTCTTTATATCACGAATAACGTTTAGTCGTTGCCTTAGTAGTAGCTCTTTTTAAAGTGCCTAAAATCGTTTAAATCGCTATAGAGATCGGTTAATCGTAATATAGATCGCTCGGAGCTATTCGATGTCTTAGTCTATGATAATATACTGTGATTATATACTATAATTATATTAACGTACCTTTCGTAATAAGTTTAGCACAGAAATTGTTAACTAGATTACTCTTATATAGCGCTTCTATAGCTTTAGAGCTAGCTCGTTATTCTCTGTTATAGTAAGTCGGAGGTGCTTAATGATGTCCTGCACTATAAGGTTAATAATATGTGTAAGACATGGAACTACGTTTTCGTGTGCTTTCTAGGATATCTTCTTATCCTATAGTCCTCTTTATATAGCACTACGAAGCGTGTTGTTGTTAGTAGCATTGTCGGTAGTAATAGTAAGTAATTATACTTTAAGCTTTCTTTCTTATAATATACGTAGTAACTTAGTACCTAGTGCTTCTCTAGTATACTAACCTCTAACTAGTATAAAGTTAAGCAGAATCTCCCGTAGTTACTATTAGTTATTAACATAGTATGCCTTAATCCTAATAAAGCTAAGGTAGTTATTTGCTATCTAACTATTAAGAGCTATTAAAACCTTTATACTACGAGGGAGATCTTCGTGTAGATTCCGCTAGATAGCATTAAATTGCTCTTAGAAGATCTATAAAAACATCGTTCGACTAGGAATAGATATACCTTAATAGAGGAAGTGTAGAAACCTTTAAAAAGACTTACGTTTAACTATATAGAAGGACTAATTGCAATTAATAAACACCCTAATAAGCTTAGCCTTAAAGCGACTACTTAAGTAGGTAGGAGCAATTGCATCTTAAGTAGTATAAGACTTAAGTTGCGCGAGTGAGGTTTAAGTAATTAAGCGTTAGTACTTAAAAGCTATTGTGTTCTTACATCGCCTCGAGGTATAGTGATTTAACAGATGCTTATTACTAATGCTACTAGGAGTAGGATAAGCAAGAGCATCGCTATAGCGTAGGCAGTATATAAATAGCTAACTAGTAGAAAGCCGAGTAGCTTCTCTAAACTATAACTAGACAATACTAGTTCGAGCTTCGGAATTCTAGCTTAGAGCATTATAAGCTTTATTAAAGCTAGAGGTAGTTACCTATAAGGTTTTAGTCCACTAATTATACTATACTTAAGCTATAGGTTAGTCCTTAGTTCTTTACTTAGAGTTAAACGGTAGACATTTAACTAAGTAGAGTACTTCGCGGGACTTTATTAATATTATATAAGTAGCTATGAATTAGAAAGGTTCGAGTAGAGGAGGAAGGCGGCCTAAAGTTATCTTAGGGGTCGGAGCAGGTCGTAGCTCTAAATTAAGTAAGTCTTCGTTGAAGTCTAACATTTTAAATGAAGTAGTAGGTTACACGCTGTGATTATACGCTGTGATTATGTGACGTAAAGATAGTAGAATTTTCGTTATATGTAGAATCTAGCGATTGCCTATTGTCTTTTTGAAATCTCTACTACTCTTAGTTACCTTAGCTACTTTTGATTAGTAGGATAGGTACTAGCGTTTAATCGTTAATGTTATTAGTCAATTTAGTGACGAATTAGAATCTAAAATACAGTGTAGTGAAAATTTCTACCTCTACTTAGCATCGTCTATTTCCTTATCCTCGTCCTTATCCTCTATTTCCTCGTCCTTATCCTCTATTTCCTTATTATTATTATTATTATTATTATCATTATTATTATCCTTAATAACCTTACTAATATCCTCTTTAGAGTTACTATCTAACTCTTCCTACTTATCGCCCTTAGCTTTAACCTTATATTCATCGACCCCTACTACATCCTATACTTCCTTAACTTTATTATTATCGAATTCGACCTCCTCCTTACACTCGTTATCGTTGTCGCCTTTAATGTAGGGGACGTATCCTTTAACTTTAAGATCGACGTTCCCTAAATATTCCAGTAGAGGCGTCGGATCGCGTTGTCTAGCATTTATTAGTAGAGGTCTATAATTATATACTATGATTAATATACTACTATACTAGATCTTAGACTATTGCTAGCTCCTTAGGAGTTATTCCCTAGACGAAATCGACCTATTCCTTCTTAGCTATCTCGCTATTTCCCTCGTCTACTATAAGCTTAGTATAGCCTTACTTATAAATATCGCGCTAGAGCTTCTTAACAACGCCTCCTTCACTATAGAGCTATTTAGTAGATCTTATAGGGAAGTGAAATCCCTCGTCTTTCTTAGTAGCTTCTTTACGCATTTTGCTAATAGCATCTTAATGCTGCTATCTATTATTAGCCTTACGGATCCTTTGCTACTTTTTGTAGACTTCTATAAGTTTAGATTTAAGCTATTTACCTAGTCCCTGTTAGTGTTATATAATAATACTCTATAATAATATATACTGCTCTACTGGCCTTTAAAGCGCTTCTACATTATCTCCTCTATTCTCTCCTACTTTATTGCCTCTTCGGCTATTCCCTCTATAGCTAGCTTCTTAAGTAGAGTTAATTTCGCTTTGCGATCTACATTTCTAGTAGCTATAATAGCCTTCTCTTTAGCGGATTGCTAAGCTACTATATCTCTCTACTAAATAGCACGGTAGCTGTTACTAAGCCTACTAGAGAATCTAGCTTAAAATCTAGTAGGGTAGCCTCTATAAGTTTATCCTTGTCTACGCTATAAAATCCAGAAAGTGACTTCTTATAGCTTAGTCTTAAATCCCTAGCCTTATTAGATAATGTCTATAATAATGCACTATAATAAATACCTCTCTAGGATCTAAAGAATTGTCAATATTAAGATCTAACTCGACCTTAATAATTAGAGAAGAACTTAATACTATAGTAGGAACTAAATTTAGATATTACTAAGTAATATCTAACTTAGTGGAGCAAAAGAGGTTAGATAGAATAAAGGAGTAGGAGGATGTAAGGTAAAGTAAATTCTACGAGGTTATAAGTGTAGAATATGAAATGTGAATTTGTTATTATTATTGTTATAAATAACTTCTATTGTTGTTAATAGTTACTTATACTATGAATATATATTATCGTTATAAAGTATTAGTAATTGTTATATTATTAACAATAATAATAACAATTTCATATTTTACATTTTATATGTCACTTTAGCTCCTAATTAATATTTATATCTATCTACTCACCTCTTTTATAATTATACCTTCACTAATTAATAACACTACTATATCACTAATATAGCTCGCACTAAGCTAGCTAACCCTCGCTAGAATAAGTCTAGGGGGAAAGGCAAGACTAAGCCTAGGTTAAAAGGCCCTAGAAAGATAGTTAGTCCTAAAGACATTATAAAGAGAAGATATAAGCTAGGTAGTATATTATTATAGTCTATTATTATAGTATATAGCTAATAGTTGTTAGCTGTCGCTCTCCGTGAGATCCGCCGCTACTAGAAAAGTGCTAACCTCCTTATCCGTAAGCTTCTATTCTCTTATCTTATTCGTAAGATTATAGAAGACATCCTACCGTTTAGAAGTCTTAGCCGTAGTAAGCTACGCTTCTAGGTATCTACTATAGGTGCAATTTAGGAGGTGGCTAAGGCATACCTTATAGGCATTTTAGAAGGTAGTAAGAAAACTTAATATACATTTAACTCTATACTAATATACTATATAGATTACAATCTAAATACTATTTATGCTAAGAGGGTTACTATCTAGAATAAGGACATGTACCTAGTAAAGCATTACTATACTAAATTTATAGCTAGTAATGTTAACAGATCTAGGACATACGATGTAGGCATATAGATAGAGTCTCTAGGTTAATATAACCTCTCTTCTGTGATAATAATCTATAATAATACTATGTGAAATTTTAGGCAGATAAAAAAATATATAACAATATAACAATATGACAATATAATAATATAACCCTAGGACAATAGGACAATAGGACAATAGGAAAATAGGACAATAGGACAATAGGACAATAGGACAATATAGTAGCCTCTAATATATCTATATTATATCTAATCCTCTACTCTAATCTAGTTCTATACCTTATAACATCTCGCTATTACTATATCATCTTTAACTAGCAATACTACCTTTAGAATTAACCTAAGTATCGATGCAACGCTAAATAGTCGTACACGTAATCTTAATAGTGTACGTAGCGGCTAGGTTAGCACGACTAATATGCCTACCTTACATAATTCGAATAGCTAGCTTCTAGTACAAGGATATAATTAGGATATATATAAGCGCTATATAGACCTTACACGCCGCTATACTCTTAGCGACTAGCCTAATATAATATAGGACCCTCACTATATTCGCTATCTTAAGGTCTATATAGACTACTAGGTCTATACTCGTATTAGGGAGAAATGCGATTATATACGTATTGTGCCTATACTAATAATAAGTACTAATAAGTCTAGTATCCTCCTAAGAAGGAACACCTAATCCTAGCTACAAATAACGCCCGCTATGAGGTTTACGGCCTACGCGACTCCTTCTTCCTAGAAGACTATCCGGATATAAAGGAGGCAAAGAGGGATATAATAATTGCTTACGCTCTACTAAATATAGAGATTCCTTACAATCTAGAGGTTTAGGAGATAACGGAGGATACCGATAGAGGGAGTTCTATACCTCTTCCAATTAAGGAGACTACTATTATTAGCTAAATTTAGCTTAAATAGGCAATAAAAGCCTTAGATAGCTACTATAACCTTACGATATATAAACTAAATATTGATCTATTTTGTAAAATTACTCTATGATTATACGCTGTAATAATAATACGTAGGGAGGACACTTATTCTATTTATGTAGGGAAGATTTATGCTAACTAAGACCTAATTACAACCTAGCGAGTACCTACGACACTACCTCGACACTAACCTCTACCTAATGCGGGGTAACACCCCTACAACCTAATATACTAAGCGATTATATTAGGTAGGCTCTAGGGGGGTGTCGGTGTTAGGTCTAGTATCGACTAGGGACGACCTAACACCTACCTAACGACTAGTCTAAGTAAGCGCTATACCTCTTATAATTCGCTATATACAGCGGCACTATATATTTATATAGTACCTTTATACCTTCTTCCTCTTTGTCCTTTTACTACACTATTTACTATATAGAACCTCTGTAAATATATATAAAGAAATCGAATTCGGAACTAAGGAAACGTAGAAGTGCTTCGAGGAAGTAATCTAGGTACTATAAATAGAAAAAAACAAAGGAAACCTTTTACCTTACCGTTTATCTATTCTAATACCTCGTTAGATCTACTACCCTTAATAGTAGCGATATAATATGTATATAATAGTTATAACCGACTATATATATAATAAAAATTCCTCTTTTTTTAACTCTACCCTCTCTCTCTAGTGTCTAACCTAGACACTAAACCTAATCTATAATCTCGTACTCGTCGTAATTAAAGCCCTCTAGACGTATAATCTCGACGATAGGTTCTTATTCTAATACGTAACGAAGTACTACTATATATACTTACTCCTTATCTACTAATAAGTACTTCTTTAATCTCCGACGTATATATATACTACGAACCTCGACGCTATCTAGCTCGGTAATTTTATATAAGCCTAAATCGTGAACTTTAATAATACGATATAGGCCCTACTACCTATTCTTAAGCTTATCTTATCGAATCTTCTTATAATAAGTATTATAGATAAGGATAATATCGTTAATATTAAGCTTATTATATTAAATCCTACGACGTAGATCCTATGCCTCTTTATATTCTTAACGAAGATAATATATACGATCCTACGTCTCCTAAAGATCCTCGTTCCTCCGTTTAAGTTATCGAGTATAAGCGGTAATAAGCTCTTCTATAGTGCGAATCTACGACTAATCCTATATTCGCTAACTATAAATATCGAATTCTACTAGAAGGATAGTGTCGGTCCTAAATATAAGTAACGAAGGTATTTAACCGGTAATTCTATTAATAGTTAACTATTTAGCCTATAGGACGTAAGTAAGATATTAAACCTATTAGCGATTATCCTTACCTATAATCTTCGAAAGACTATCTATAATGTTTAGATACCCTCGTTTAGCCTTATTAGATTATAGATTATAGGCTAAAGTAATAATGTAGTCTATACTAAACTACTCGGCGAGAGAGTAGACTAACCCTTTAAACTCGGAACCTCTATCTACTACTAGTATTTTAATAGCGCTAAACCTATATATAACCTCTTTATATAGGAATTTCGTAGTAGACTTACTATCGGAATTATATAGTGCCTTAGCCTCTAGCTATAAACTAATAGCCTCTCGAGTAATAATAAGATATTAATATCCTTCTAATATAGGTATATAAACGATATCGACGTACTACTTCGTATAAAGGGTAGAGACGCCGCTCGGATATAGCTCCTCTATTTCTCGTAAAAGTACTCTTCTTTAACATTCGTCGTACGTAGCTACGTAGTGACGAATATCGGCATATAGTGTCTTCTACTAGTACTAGTCGGTAATCTTCCTCTAAGTACCCTTACGACCCTTATAACTACTTCCGTTATAAAGCTCCCTAATAATCTTATCTTTATAGTCCTCTATATCGATAACGCGACGTAGCGGTATTAACCTCTAACTACGTCTAAAAAGGTAACTATTATTAATAAGGAATATCGACGTATACCTCTTAAATTTAATAAATTCGGATGTGTCTAAATATAGTAGTCGTCGTAACGTTATAAGATAGTCGGTAATGTCTTACGATTCTACTAAATATTCCTCGCGAACTAGAGTAGTTCGCTTATTACTCCTATCTATCTAGAGAGAGCGAATAGATACGTAAAATAGCTCTAAATCGATTAATTCGTCTACGTCTATATTATATACCTTATTATTATTATCGGACGGACCTTATAGGCGACGAGAAAGCCTATTAGTAGCTCTATTCTTCTTACTAGGAACATGTCGAATATTAAAAGCGAATAAGCGTATCTACGTAATCTACTAAGTAGTAACTAAACTAGGAAGATTAGTAGCGGATTAATTAAGTTATACTACTAAGGTATTAGCGTTAGTCTCGATAATAAATAGAACCCTATAAAGATATAAACGGACCTTCTATAGTACTTTAAGTACACTACGACACTCTCTCTTACTAGTATTATACTTCTTTTTAGCTTTAGACTATATACTAGATTCGAAACGAACGATATAACGTTTCTTCTTAGCCTCCGAATTCTCCTATATAAGGATTATACTCTAACCTATTAAACTAGCGTCTATAGCTAAGATAATCGATCCGGCTTATTTACTATAATTAATCGACGTAAGTGTAGGTATAGAAGTTAGTGCTTATTTAAGTACGTTTATAGAGGATTATACCTCCTTAGTCTATTCGAAAACGATACTAGCCCGAAGTAGCTAATATAATAGCCTAGTAACGATAGTAAAATCCTTAACCTATATATAGTAATATATATAGATACTAAGGAAAGCGCGTACCTTAGTACCGTTCTTATATAGTAGCTACTCTATAATCTTAACGATCTTAGACTAGTCTAGATAACGCTCTCTAGAATTATAGATAAACCCTACTACCTTAAGACCTAACTATAAAAACTAGGACTTTCTACTAGAAATAGTAACTCTAGCTCTCTCTATATCGGTAAGTATATAGTCTAATATCTATATATATTCGAGTATAAAACGTCTAATACTAGGAAAAGACTCCTCTCTACTATAATCTATACGAGGTCCCTTAATACTATTATCGTCTACGAAAGGTTACGTATTATAAGGTATCCGATCCTATAGAATTATATCGTTAATCCTATAGAACTACGTAACTAAATTCGTAGCTCTCTAAGGAAGTCTTATCTATCGGATAAGTCTAATAGGTGTTATAAATAAGGTAATATTATAGCTTTCCTCTATAAGGGGGACTTAGTCGTATCCGGAAAAGTAATCTATAAGTAAGGCGATATATATACTAGTAAAAGACTCCGAGAATTTATCTATAGAAGGAGAGAGGTTAGTATCTCTAATCGTTATATAATTAATACTTATCGCTACATTAACTAGCTAATACTTATTCGTATCCTTCTTCTTAACTAGGAAATAGGGATTCCTATATAGTACGTAACTTAGCTTAAGGAGCCCGTTTATAATCCTCTCTTTTACTATATCTACTACGATACCTATTAAAGATCGCGGAATAGGGAAACTAGGTTCTTACTACGGCGTGTAGTCTATAGTCCTAATAGACTATACCGGAGTAACGTCACTTTTTACTATACTAATCTTAGAGAAGTCCTAAGCTAGAATAGCTTCTTAGTTTAGGAGTACTTATATTAATACCTCCCGTTTAGCTAGCGTAACTTCGTAACTAATAATAAGCTTATACTCTCTCTCGGGTATAAGTCGCGACTACTCCTTAATATCGGAAAACTTAGTAATAAGTAGGTGACTATATAGCGCTAACCGGAAAGGTCGTAATACTTTATAAGCTAAGTACTATTCTTACTATATATTTACTCCTCTAGGTGTAGAACTATCTAAGATCGAAGTATCTACCGGCTAAACCTTCTTATCCTTCCTTTTATATAAGGTATTTACCTCTACCCTTAGTACTCTATAGGAGGCTCGATGTATTCTAAGCCGTATAGCCGTAAGTATCGATTATATATTATTCTTTTAAGAGATCCGAGGTACACTATCGTCCTCTAATAATAGTATAAACTAAAAATATCTATATATAGAGTTAGCTAGCCGTTCCCCTCTAGAGGGTAGAATATTAGCTATATAGCGAATTCGGTAAATCTCTAGCAATACTAGTTCTAAGCCTAGCTTAGAACTAGAAATTTTTACGCTATTCCTAAAAAGGAAATCCTCCTATTCTCCTATACTCTTCTCCTTATCCTAAGTAACCTATAAAAGTAGAGAATTATTTTTATCGTTTTCTAGTAGTTTATAAAGAATTAAATCCGTATACGTATTATTAATATAAGAAATAGAGAGATCCGAACTATAAGTAACCTATAAAGAAGAAATAGAAACCGAAACTCCTAGTCGATATCCCGGCTCTTCTTACGCGATATTATAGCCGGGACCGATGCCGCCTAATCGTTTAAAGACCTCGATAACCTCGTTAACTCGTAGAAAGATCTATTCTTTAGTCCGCTTAATTTCGCACTCTAAAAGGTAACCTTTTACGAACTATTAGCCGACTAGATCGTCCTATACTAGGAACTATCGTCTATATTATAAGAAATAAGACGAGACTTACGTTCGAAAGGCCTTCCTAGAATAACGTATTCTAACCTCTTCCTAGTTAATAAGAAATACGTATAGATTACGACACCTCTAATATTAATAGGTATATTAATATAAGCCCTAGAGAAAGAGCCTATACCTATTATACTATCTATAATAATCTTAATATCTCGCTAAATTAGTAAACCTAGTTCCTTAGCTAACCTTAGCGATATAAGGTTACATTTAGTACTACTATTAAGAAGTATATAAACCGTAGTCGTATTATACCTAAGACTAGTAATTAACCTTAGACTAGCGATAGTTATTAAATCGGTAGAAGCTCCCTTCTAATCTATATCTAAATTAGGATCGAGATTTACGAATTCCTCTAGTTATTAGACTAGATTTACCTCGGTACGAGAGCGGAAGAGCTCGGGAATATTATTACTAGAAAGATTAGGGTTATCGAACCTTTAATAAAAGATCTTAGATAATAGTTATAATATTCCGAGGAGAGACTCTATCCTTATTATAATATTAGAGTTTAATAAGGATTATATAGCTTACTACGGATTAGTAACCTATTATAGAACCTTATCGAAGCGCTTAGTACGAGGAATACGCTTTATAGGTCGTAGAGCCTCCTTAGCGACTAGATCCTCTATATCGGCGTCTTCCTCCTTAGTCTTAGTAACGGCTTTAACGGTAGCTAAACGAGTTCTAGTAATAGTTACACCTTCTAGAATATTAGTAGTAGCTACCGGACGATAAGTACTAGTATAAAGGGACTTAGTAACGCTATAGGACGGTTTAGAAGGACCTACCTTTATAACTCTATTAGTAGGACCCTTACCTTTATCTATTCGAGCATTATAAGGTATAGTACTTAGCTAAGTAGTAGCTATAACTAGAACTTCCTTAACGAAGTCGTTATTATCGTTATTATCTCTCCTAACTAGATCCTCTAGGTAGAAATCCTTATACTAAATAGACTTAGACGCTTTATTCTTAGAATTATTATCGATAGTTAGTATCTTATAGTCTAGATTATTAACCGCTAACTTCCTAGTAGCTCGGAGTCTAGCCTTAACTTATTCTTATTATAACTAAGTAGCTCCCTTATTACGTCTTACTAGACGACTAACTAGACGCTATAGGTTCTCTATAGTTCCCTAAACTAAGCTATTACCTTCTAAATAAAGAAGACTAAGATTAATAAGCTTTCGAAGCTCTAGGTAATTAGGTCGAGAGTAACCTTCCTTTTTATAGTACTAGTATCTACAAGAACCGAGAGGAATAGTATTCGAACTAGTAGCTAGTATAAATCTAGACGGTTAATACGAAACTAGGGCTAGACGAGGTAGTCCTATAGGAAGAGACTAGCCGTTTATTACTTATATAACTTAGACTAATAGCTTATCTATTCTCTTATAAAGAGCCTATATACTCGAATCTAAAGAAGAGATAGCTATAGGAGTATTCGTTTAAGTCTTAGTAGAAACGTTTAGACTAGTCGTTAGGTAGGTATTAGGTCGTCCCTAGTCGACACTAGACCTAACACCGACACCCCCCCGGAGCCTACCTAATACAATCGCTTAGTATATTAGGTTATAGGGGTGTTACCCCGCATTAGGTAGAGGTTAGTGTCGAGGTAGTGTCGTAGGTACTCGCTAGGTTATGATTAGGTCTTAGTTAGCATAAATCTTCCCTATATAAATAGAATAAGTGTCCTCCCTACGTATTATTATTACAGCGTATAATTATAGAGTAATTTTGCAAAACAGATTAATATTCAGTTTATATATCGTAAGGTTATAGTAGCTATCTAAGGCTTTTATTGCCTATTTAAGCTAAATTTAGCTAATAATAGTAGTCTCCTTAATTAGAAGAGGTGTAGAACTCCCTCTATCGGTATCCTCCGTTATCTCCTAAACCTCTAGATTGCAAGGAATCTCTATATTTAGTAGAGCGTAAGCAATTGTTATATCCCTCTTTGCCTCCTTTATATCCGGATAGTCTTCTAGGAAGAAGGAGTCGCGTAGGCCGTAAACCTTATAGCGGGCGTTATTTATAGCTAGGATTAGGTGTTCCTTCTTAGGAGGATACTAGACTTATTAGTACTTATTATTAGTATAGGCACAATACGTACATAATCGCATTTCTCCCTAATACGAGTATAGACCTAGTAGTCTATATAGACCTTAAGATAGCGAATATAGTAAGGGTCCTATGTTGTATTAGGCTAGTCGCTAAGAGTATAGCGGCGTGTAAGGTCTATATAGCGCTTATATATATCCTAATTATGTCCTTATACTAGAAGCTAGCTATTCGAATTATGTAAGGTAGGCATATTAGTCGTGCTAACCTAGCCGCTATATACACTATTAAGATTACGTGTACGACTATTTAGCGTTATATCGATACTTAGGTTAATTCTAAAGGTGGTATTGCTAGTTAAAGATAACATAGTAATAGCGAGATATTGTAAGGTGTAGAACTAGATTAGAGTAGAGGATTAGACATAATGTAGATATATTAGAGGCTACTATATTGTCCTATTGTCCTATTGTCCTATTGTCCTATTTTCCTATTGTCCTATTGTCCTATTGTCCTAGGGTTATATTGTCACATTGTCACATTATTATATTGTTATATATTTTTTTATCTACCTAAAATTTCACATAGCATTATTATAGATTATTATTATAGAAGAGAGGTTATATTGACCTAGAGACTCTATCTATATACCTACATTGTACGTCCTAGATCTGTCAATATTACTAGCTATAAATTTAGTATAGTAATGCTTTACTAGATATATATCCTTATTCTAGATAGTGACCCTCTTAGTATAAATAGCATTTAGATTGTAATCTATATAGTATATTAGTATAGAGTTAAATATATATTAAGTTTTCTTACTACCTTCTAAAATGCCTATAAGGTATGCCTTAGCCACCTCCTAAATTGCACCTATAGTAGATGCCTAGAAGCGTAGCTTACCACGGCTAAGACTTCTAAATAGTAGGATGTCTTCTATAATCTTACGAATAAGACGAGAGAATAGAAGCTTACGGATAAGGAGGTCGGTACTTTTCTAGTAGCGGCGGATCTTACGGAGAGCGACAGCTAACAACTATTAGCTATATACTATAATAATAGACTATAATAATATACTGCCTAGCTTATATCTTCTCTTTATAATGTCTTTAGGACTAACTGTCTTTCTAGGGCCTTTTAACCTAGACTTAGTCTTACCTTTCCCCCTAGGCTTATTCTAGCAAGGGTTAGCTAGCTTAGTGCGAGCTATATTAGTGATATAGTAGTGTTATTAATTAGTGAAGGTATGATTATAAAAGAGGTAAGTAGATAGATATAAATATTAATTAGGAGCTAAAGTAATATATAAAATGTGAAATGTGAAATTATTATTATTATTGTTAATAATATGACAATTACTAATACTTTATAACGATAATATGTATTCATAGTATAAGTAACTATTGACAATAATAGAAGTTATTTATAATAATAATAATAACAAATTCACATTTCACATTCTATACTTATAACCTCGTAGAATTTACTTTACCTTATATCCTCCTGCTCCTTTATTCTATCTAACCTCTTTTACTCTACTAAGTTAGATATTACTTAGTAATATCTAAATTTAGTTCCTACTATAGTATTAAGTTCTTCTCTAATTATTAAGGTCGAGTTAGATCTTAATATTGACAATTCTTTAGATCCTAGAGAGGTATTTATTATAGTGTATTATTATAGACATTATCTAATAAGGCTAGGGATTTAAGACTAAGCTATAAGAAGTCACTTTCTAGATTTCATAGCGCGGACAAGGATAAACTTATAGAGGCCGCCCTACTGGATTTTAAGCTAGATTCTCTAGTAGGCTTAGTAACAGCCGCCGTGCTATTTAGTAGAGAGATATAGTAGCTTAGTAATCCGCTAAAGAGAAGGCTATTATAGCTACTAGAAATGTAGATCGTAAAGCGAAATTAACTCTACTTAAGAAGCTAGCTATAGAGGGAATAGCCGAAGAGGTAATAAAGTAGGAGAGAATAGAGGAGATAATGCAGAAGCGCTTTAAAGGCTAGTAGAGTAGTATATATTATTATAGAGTATTATTATATAACACTAACAGGGACTAGGTGAATAGCTTAAATCTAAACTTATAGAAGTCTACAAAAAGTGGTAAAGGATCCGTAAGGCTAATAATAGATAGTAGCATTAAGATGCTATTAGCAAAATGCGTAAAGAAGCTACTAAGAAAGACGAGGGATTTTACTTCCCTATAAGATCTACTAAATAGCTCTATAGTGAAGGAGGCGTTATTAAGAAGCTCTAGCGCGATATTTATAAGTAAGGCTATACTAAGCTTATAGTAGACGAGGGAAATAGCGAGATAGCTAAGAAGGAATAGGTCGATTTCGTCTAGGGAATAACTCCTAAGGAGCTAGTAATAGTCTAAGATCTAGTATAGTAGTATATTAATCACAGTATATAATTATAGACCTCTACTAATAAATACTAGACAACGCGATCCGACGCCTCTACCGGAGTATTTAGGGAACGTCGATCTTAAAGTTAAAGGATACGTCCCCTACATTAAAGGCGATAACGATAACGAGTGTAAGGAGGAGGTCGAATTCGATAATAATAAAGTTAAGGAAGTATAGGATGTAGTAGGGGTCGATAAATATAAGGTTAAAGCTAAGGGCGATAAGTAGGAAGAGTTAGATAGTAACTCTAAAGAGGATATTAGTAAGGTTATTAAGGATAATAATGATAATAATAATAATAATAATAATAATAAGGAAATAGAGGATAAGGACGAGGAAATAGAGGATAAGGACGAGGATAAGGAAATAGACGATGCTAAGTAGAGGTAGAAATTTTTACTACACTGTATTTTAGATTCTAATTCGTTACTAAATTAACTAATAACATTAACGATTAAACGCTAGTGCCTATCCTACTAATTAAAAGTAGCTAAGGTAACTAAGAGTAGTAGAGATTTCAAAAAGACAATAGGCAATCGCTAGATTCTACATATAACGAAAATTCTACTATCTTCACGTTATATAATTATAGCGTATAATCACAGCGTGTAACCTACTACTTTATTTAAAATGTTAGACTTCAACGAAGACTTGCTTAATTTAGAGCTACGACCTACTCCGACCCCTAAGATAACTTTAGGCCGCCTTCCTCCTCTACTCGAACCTTTCTAATTTATAGCTACTTATACAATATTAACAAAGTCCCGCGAAGTACTCTGCTTAGTTAAATGTCCACCGTTTAACTCTAAGTAAAGAACTAAGGACTAACCTATAGCTTAAGCATAGTACAATTAGTAGACTAAAACCTTATAGGTAACTACCTCTAGCTTTAATAAAGCTTATAATACTCTAAGCTAGAATTCCGAAGCTCGAACTAGTATTGTCTAGTTATAGTTTAGAGAAGCTACTCGGCTTTCTACTAGTTAGCTATTTATATACTACCTACGCTATGGCGATGCTCTTACTTATCCCACTCCTAGTAGTATTAGTAATAAGCATCTGTTAAATCACTATGCCTCGAGGCGATGTGAGAATATAATAGCTTTTAAGCACTAACGCTTAATTGCTTAAACCTTACTCGCGCAACTTAAGTCTTATACTACTTAAGATGCAATTGCTCCTACCTACTTAAGTAGTTGCTTTAAGACTAAGCTTATTAGGGTGTTTATTGATTGTAATTAGTCCTTCCGTATAGTTAAACGTAAGTCTTTTTAAAGGTTTCTATACTTCCTCCGTTAAGGTATATCTATTCCTAGTCGAACGATGTTTTTATAGATCTTCTAAGAGTAATTTAATACTATCTAGCGGAATCTATACGAAGATCTCCCTCGTAGTATAAAGGTTTTAATAGCTCTTAATAGTTGGACAGTAAATAACCACCTTAGCTTTATTAGGATTAAGGCATACTATGTTAATGACTAATAGCAACTACGGGAGATTCTACTTAACTTTATACTAGTTAGAGGTTAGTATACTAGAGAAGCACTAGGTACTAAGTTACTACGTATATTATAAGAAAGAAAGCTTAAAGCATAATTACTTGCTATTACTGCCGATAATGCTACTAACAATAACACGCTTCGTAGTGCTATATAAAGAGGACTATAGGATAAGAAGATATCCTAGAAAGCACACGAAAACGTAGTTCTATGTCTTACATATATTATTAACCTTATAGTGTAGGACATCATTAAGCACCTCCGACTTACTATAATAGAGAATAACGAGCTAGCTCTAAAGCTATAGAAGCGCTATATAAGAGTAATCTAGTTAACAATTTCTATGCTAAACTTATTACGAAAGGTACGTTAATATAATCACAGTATATAATCACAGTATATTATCATAGACTAAGACATCGAATAGCTCCGAGCGATCTATATTGCGATTAACCGATCTCTATAGCGATTTAAACGATTTTAGGCACTTTAAAAAGAGCTACCGCTAAGGCAACGACTAAACGTCATTCGTGATATAAAGACAAGATGGAACTTAACATTCGATATATATAAGCGAGCTCTTAAGCTACAACAATATATTAATACGTAGCTAGATCAGGAAATTGCTTAGTAGGGCCCGAAGGCTTTAACTACTAATAAGGATTACGAAGATGTCGATTAGCGGGACCTTCGGCGACTCCGAATAAGCTATATAGAGTAGTTACACCTCTCTCTACTTACGAAGATGCTAGAGAATTTCAAGATAGCAATAAACGCTCTTAGCGAGTTAAATTAGCTAACTATTCAATACATCTAGTAGATATATAACCGCCTATTCGACTTTCTTAATAATATAACAGTAGACTAGAAAGATAGCGACGACACTAATAACAATTCTTCGTGGCCTAATATTGTTATTATAGCTACTAATTAGGGCAGAACTAAGCTTTTAAAGTACTATTAACGTACGGACAAAGACCGAGGCTTTTTATTTAACTGTGCTATAATTCTCGATCTAACATAAAAGCTTACGGCTTATAAGGTTTTTATTACGGATAATTATTATAGTTCTATACTAACAATTTGCCTAGGATAGTACTTAGGAGCACTCCGACAAGATTACATACCGTGAGCAATTCTTATAATATCTAGAGCGATACGATGAGCAAGCAATAGGTCCTACTATATAACGCGAGTATATAAGCTCTCTAGTAGTAAGCACTAATTAGCTATAGTTTCGAAGGCTAGCTTTAAAGCTAGTCTTAATAGTTGCTTTTCCTTCGTTATCTCCTCGACCTAGTATACTCTCTAGCTGTAGTTTAACATTACACGAAGAAGTTCCTTACACTACGAGAAGTGAAGGCGAAGACTACCTTAGTATACCTATACTCCGCGAGCTTAACAACTTCGACATCCTTCTATAGTGGCATATAAACGAGAAGACCTATCCTCGTCTAGCATAGGTAGCTAAGGATATTCTAGCAATTCTAATTGCTAGTGTAGGTGTTAAGCGTGTCTTTAACACTATAAAGGATGTAATTAGAGACCGTCGGCACAATCTTCGTATATAAGCAATTAGGTAGATCGTCATTATAAAGCATGCTATATTAAATAGTAGAGGCTTAGATGATACTAGCTTGTAGGCTTTAGACTTGTCGTAAGACGAAGAAGAGCCCTTTAACGAAGTAGACGACTTATTTAACCTCCCTATAATAGTATATATCTCTAACATAAGCGAGGATACTTTAGAAGAAGATAAGGACTACAATAGTAATAATAAAGTTAGTAGAAGGTATCTAAAGCGGCGTCGCGTTCATAATAAGAGTTAGCTCGAATTCAACCTATCCTCCTAGACCTATAATTATTTACTATAATAATACGTAAATATACTTCTGACTTTTAGTTTTTAATAATAATACTAATGTTCTAATGTATACATAGATAAATATGTTGTAATTAAGGTTTATAATGCGGGGTATGACCTAATACAACCCGTTTAGGTTGTAATAGGTTGTATTAGGTTAGGTATAGGCTAGTACAACCTACCTAGAACCTAACACCCCCCTAACCTAGGGTCCGTGCGACCTAACACCCCCCTAACCCTAAGCCTATACGACCTAGAACCTAACCCCTACCTAAGTTAGGTTAATACCTACCTAACGACTAGCCTAGAAACGTTAGGGATATAAGGCTAAGTAGTACTTTCCTTAGTAATAATTAAGGTAACCTTCTTACGCTCCTTACGAACCAACTAGAAGGATTCGAGTCGTTATATCTTAGAGATCTTCTCTTTAGCTAAATAGTAGATCCTCGGAAAATCCTTAAAGGTATCGGAGTACTTTATATCTATACTACTCTTTACTCTAACGTAACTACGAATATTAGCTAGAAGACTTTCGGTAAACTATATACCTCTTATAATAATATCGAGTCGAGTCTTACCTAGAGCGTTAGTAGTCTTCCTAAACATCCTATAGTACTAAAGTATATTAGAGAAGGTCTCCCTTAGTATATCCCTTAATTATTTAAAGTAAGTACGAGACGTTATTAGGTAATTAGAGTCCTTATCCTCGAAACTAAGCTTTATCTCCTTCTTAAGGCTAATCTAGTCTCTTAAAGCCTAACTAAGATAGGATTTTACTTATCTATAGATCTTAATACTATAATACTAAGGTAACCTTCGAATAGTAACCTCCTTAGAAAGGTTATAGGATCGAATAAAGGTCTCCTATTCTTCTATAAACTCTATAACGTTATAGCTATTAAAGTAAGGAGTACCTTATTACCTAGGACTAGAAGCTAGTAGTATTATCTATACTATAAAAGGCTACCCTCCCTATTATATTAATACTAAACCTTTAGCTATTAGAGGAGTTCGTACCTTATCCTTTAGTAGGTTTAAAGGGGTCGTATACTCCTCTATAGAAGGAGGTATTAGCTAAGAGAAAGAGGTACTCTCTAGATTAAGGCTAGTATTTATTATAATGTTTCCTTTATCTTTAGACTCGTTACTTACGACTAAATAAGTAGCTTTACGGAATTTAGAAAATCCTTATCTAGTACTAAACTCTTCTAGTAACCTCGATATCCTCTTAGAATAAAGAACTAGTCCTACTAGGATATTCTCGAATAGTAGTAGAATTAGCCTTAGTATTCGAATAAACTATTAGTAAACTCTATACTACTACGTAGTATCTAGACTAAATCTAGATAACCCTTATACGCTATATCGTATACTTTTAGCCCCTTTATCTATAAAGGCTTAGGCCTTCTATATTAGTCGTCGTCTCCGTTTACTTCTACTACTTCTAAACCTAGGTCTATTCCGGGTCTAGGGTTACTATATTCTCTATCTATATAGATAACTCTTACGAGTTAGAGACTCCTAATTAATACTCGTATCGAATATCGTTTAAATCGACTAGCTATAGCCGCTCCTATTAGGGTCTTCTAGATGCCTAACTAATTCTCTATTATAAAACTCGTTATACTCTATATATACTAGAAATCGTCCTCGGAGGTATAAAAAAAACTTTAAATCCTAAGAGATAGTAGCGGTCTTGTCCTAGTGTCCTCGTATAGTGCTATAATAATAGCTATAGAACACTAAAGAAACCTAATAAACCTAATAAGTCTAATAAACCTAATATAACTAATAACGAGCTACTCGTTCGATAGCTACTATAACACTACTTAATAATAATAGTAAGGTACCACCCCTAGCACTAAATTACTATTGTTATAGTATAGGTGTCTTCCTAGTCGAGGTAGTTAGTAAACAATATACGCTCGTTAACGACACTCGTTAGTTAGTTACTATACTCGGAAACCTCGTAGTCGTAGAAACCTTATATATATAACTAATCGCTACCTTTCTACCTAAGCCCTTTAATAGACTATATATCGTAACCTGTGACTATAGCTATAACTATAACGACCGAGCCTACTATAATACGTATAGGTCGTTTATATCTAGGTTAGATACTAGAGAGAAGGGGACGGTTATAGTAGGCTCGGTCGTTATAGTTATAGCTATAGTTATAGGTTACGATATATAGTCTATTAAAGGGCTTAGGTAGAAAAGTAGCGATTAGTTATATATATAAGGTTCCTACGACTACGAGGTTTCCGAGTGTAGTAACTAACTAACGAGTATCGTCGACGAGCGTATACTATTTACTAACTACCTCGACTAGGAAGATATCTACACCGTAACACTACTATATCTCTCTACTAAATAGCACGGCGGCTATTACTAAGCCTACTAGAGAATCTAGCTTAAAATCTAGTAGAGTAGCCTCTATAAGTTTATCCTTATCTACGCTATAAAATCTAGAAAGTGACTTCTTATAGCTTAGTCTTAAATCCCTAGCCTTATTAGATAATGTCTATAATAATATACTATAATAAATATCTCTCTAGGATCTAAAGAATTATTAATATTAAGATCTAACTTAACCTTAATAATTAGAGAAGAACTTAATACTATAGTAGGAACTAAATTTAGATATTACTAAGTAATATCTAACTTAGTAGAGTAAAAGAGGTTAGATAGAATAAAGGAGTAGAAGGATATAAGGTAAAGTAAATTCTATAAGGTTATAAGTATAGAATATAAAATATAAATTTATTATTATTATTATTATAAATAACTTCTATTATTATTAATAGTTACTTATGCTATAAATACATATTATCGTTATAAAGTATTAGTAATTATTATATTATTAACAATAATAATAATAATTTTATATTTTATATTTTATATATTACTTTAGCTCCTAATTAATATTTATATCTATCTACTTACCTCTTTTATAATTATACCTTCACTAATTAATAACACTACTATATTACTAATATAGCTCGTACTAAGCTAGCTAAACCTCGCTAGAATAAGCCTAGGGGGAAAGGTAAGAATAAGTCTAGATTAAAAGGCTCTAGAAAGATAGTTAGTCCTAAAGATATTATAAAGAGAAGATATAAGCTAGGTAGTATATTATTATAATCTATTATTATAGTATATAGCTAATAGTTATTAGCTATCGCTCTCCGTAAGATCTACTACTACTAGAAAAGTACTAACCTTCTTATCTATAAGCTTCTATTCTCTCGTCTTATTCGTAAGATTATAGAAGATATTCTACTATTTAGAAGTCTTAGCTATAGTAAGCTACGCTTCTAGGTATCTACTATAGGTATAATTTAGGAAGTAGCTAAGGTATACCTTATAGGTATTTTAGAAGGTAGTAAGAAAACTTAATATACATTTAACTCTATACTAATATACTATATAGATTATAATCTAAATGCTATTTATACTAAGAGGGTTACTATCTAGAATAAGGATATATACCTAGTAAAGTATTACTATACTAAATTTATAGCTAGTAATATTAATAGATCTAGGACGTACAATATAGGTATATAGATATAGTCTCTAGGTTAATATAACCTCTCTTCTATAATAGTAATCTATAATAATACTATATAAAATTTTAGGTAGATAAAAAAATATATAATAATATAATAATATAATAATATAATAATATAATAATATAATAATAGGATAATAGGATAATAGGACAATAGGACAATAGGACAATAGGACAATAGGACAATATAACAATATAATAATATAGTAGCCTCTAATATATCTAGATTATGTCTAATCCTCTACTCTAATCTAGTTCTATACCTTATAATATCTCGCTATTACTATATTATCTTTAACTAGTAATACTATCTTTAGAATTAACCTAAGTATCGATATAACGCTAAATAGTTATATACGTAATCTTAATAGTATATATAGTAGCTAGGTTAGTACGACTAATATACCTACCTTATATAATTCGAATAGCTAGCTTCTAGTATAAGGATATAATTAGGATATATATAAGCGCTATATAGACCTTATACGCCGCTATACTCTTAGCGACTAGCCTAATATAATATAGGACCCTTACTATATTCGCTATCTTAAGGTCTATATAGACTACTAGGTCTATACTTATATTAGGGAGAAATACGATTATATACGTATTATACCTATACTAATAATAAGTACTAATAAGTCTAGTATCCTTCTAAGAAGGAATACCTAACCCTAGCTATAAATAACGTCTACTATAAGGTTTATAGCCTATACGACTCCTTCTTCCTAGAAGACTATCTAGATATAAAGGAGATAAAGAGGGATATAATAATTACTTACGCTCTACTAAATATAGAGATTCCTTATAATCTAGAGGTTTAGGAGATAATAGAGGATACTAATAGAGGGAGTTCTATATCTCTTCTAATTAAGGAGACTACTATTATTAGCTAAATTTAGCTTAAATAGGCAATAAAAGCCTTAGATAGCTACTATAACCTTATAACTTATAAACTAAATATTAATCTATTTTATAAAATTACTCTATAATTATACGCTATAATAATAATACGTAGAGAGGACACTTATTCTATTTATATAGGGAAGATTTATACTAACTAAGACCTAATTATAATCTAGCGAGTACCTACGACACTACCTCGATACTAACCTCTACCTAATGCGGGGTAATACCCCTATAACCTAATATACTAAGCGATTATATTAGGTAGGCTCTAGGGGGGTGTCGGTATTAGGTCTAGTATCGACTAGGGACGACCTAATACCTACCTAACGACTAGTCTAGTATAATTACTTACTATTACTACTAATAATACTACTAATAATAATATACTTCGTAATACTATATAAAGAGAACTATAGAATAAGAAGATATCCTAGAAAGTATATAAAAATATAGTTCTATATCTTATATATATTATTAATCTTATAGTATAGGATATTATTAAGTACCTCTAAATTACTATAATAGAGAATAACGAGCTAGCTCTAAAGCTATAGAAGTACTATATAAGAGTAATCTAGTTAATAATTTCTATACTAAACTTATTACGAAAGGTATATTATTATAGACTAAGATATCGAATAGCTCTAAGTAATCTATATTACGATTAACTAATCTCTATAGTAATATAAACAATTTTAGGCACTTTAAAAAGAGCTACTACTAAGGTAATAACTAAATATTATTTATAATATAAAGATAAGATAGAACTTAATATTCGATATATATAAGCGAGCTCTTAAGCTATAATAATATATTAATATATAGCTAGATTAGGAAATTACTTAGTAGAGCCTAAAGACTTTAACTACTAATAAGAATTATAAAGATATCGATTAGTAGGACCTTTAGTAACTCCGAATAAGCTATATAGAGTAGTTATACCTCTCTCTACTTATAAAGATACTAGAGAATTTTAAGATAGTAATAAACGCTCTTAGCGAGTTAAATTAGCTAACTATTTAATATATCTAGTACATATATAACTACCTATTTAACTTTCTTAATAATATAATAGTAGACTAGAAAGATAGCGATAATACTAATAATAATTCTTTATAGTCTAATATTATTATTATAGCTACTAATTAGAGTAGAACTAAGCTTTTAAAGTACTATTAATATATAGATAAAGACCGAGGCTTTTTATTTAACTATACTATAATTCTTAATCTAATATAAAAGCTTATAGCTTATAAGGTTTTTATTACGGATAATTATTATAGTTCTATACTAATAATTTATCTAGGATAGTACTTAAGAGTACTCTAATAAGATTATATACTATAAGTAATTCTTATAATATCTAGAGTAATACAATAAGTAAGTAATAGGTCCTACTATATAACGTAAGTATATAAGCTCTCTAGTAGTAAGTACTAATTAGCTATAGTTTCGAAAACTAGCTTTAAAGCTAGTCTTAATAGTTACTTTTTCTTTATTATCTCCTCGACCTAGTATACTCTCTAGCTATAGTTTAATATTATATAAAGAAGTTCCTTATACTACGAGAAGTAAAGGCGAAGACTACCTTAGTATACCTATACTCTATAAGCTTAATAACTTCGATATCCTTCTATAGTAGTATATAAATAAGAAGACTTATCCTTATCTAGTATAGATAGCTAAGAATATTCTAGTAATTCTAATTACTAGTATAGGTATTAAGTATATCTTTAATACTATAAAGGATATAATTAGAGACTATTAGTATAATCTTTATATATAAGTAATTAGGTAGATTATTATTATAAAGTATACTATATTAAATAGTAGAGACTTAGATAATACTAGCTTATAGACTTTAGACTTATTATAAGATAAAGAAGAGCCCTTTAATAAAGTAGATAACTTATTTAACCTCCCTATAATAGTATATATCTCTAATATAAGTAAGGATACTTTAGAAGAAGATAAGGACTATAATAGTAATAATAAAGTTAGTAGAAGGTATCTAAAGCGGCGTCGCGTTAATAATAAGAGTTAGCTCGAATTTAACCTATCCTCCTAGACCTATAATTATTTACTATAATAATACTTAAATATACTTCTAACTTTTAGTTTTTAATAATAATACTAATATTCTAATATATATATAGATAAATATATTATAATTAAGGTTTATATATAGGGTATAACCTAATATAACCTAAATAAGTTATATTAGATTATATTAGGTTAGGTATAGACTAGTATAACCTACCTAGAACCTAATACCTCTCTAATCTAGAGTCTATATAACCTAATACCTCTCTAACCTAAAGTCTATATAATCTAGAACTTAATCCCTACCTAAGTTAGATTAATACCTACCTAATAACTAACCTAACTAAGCTAGTTAGTAAACTTCTAAGTAGACTTATCTATACTCTACTTAGTATAGTAGTAACGTAGTACTATATTTATCTATTAGTTAATAGAGTCTTTAACCTAATTCTTTATCTACTCCTCGAATATAGTAAATATTATACTAGACTAAGACCTCTAGTTAAGAGTATATTTATAGTCCTATATATTCTAGAGCTTCTTACCTAGATACTAAGTAGTATATATAATCTAGTTAATATCTACCTATAGATAGGTAATATAGATATCCTCTTAGATATTAAATAAAGAGTAGAGCTAGTAGAGGAACTTCTCTATCTTATTTATACTCTAGCTAGTATATAGGTCTAGCTCTTTTATCTTACTATAGATATCTCTTAGTATAGAGATACTCTTATCTACTATAGTTAGTATATAGTAGGGGACTACTAGCTCTTTAAGTCTAGAAGAGTAAATTAGTAGAGATATCTATATATCCTCTATTAGAACTATTAGATTTATTAAAGATAAGTCGCTACTATTAACTAGAACCTCTCTAGAGATAAAGTAAAGTCTCGCTAGAGTCCTCCTAGTATCCTAGTATCTATTAGACTTATATACTAAGTTTTTAACTTCGTTAAGTCGTTAGACTATCTAGATTAGTAATTACTCTAAGTTATTTATAAGAGATATAGTAGCCCCTTAGAGTTCCTCTAGAGCTCTACTAGAGGTACTAAAATAAAGTATATCCTCGTTATTACTTATTATCTCCTTAATATAATTATTACTAGTATCTAGCTAGTTCTAAATATATAGTTTATTATCTATTTCTTTAATTCTATAGACTATAACTATAAGAGAGCTATTAGAACTATAAGAGTAGTATATAGTAATATATAGTAATTAATCTATCTATAGAGTAGATAGTTAGTTAAACTAATAGCTATCTTTATTTAGTTAGACTAGAGAGCCTATAGAAGGTAGCTAGAGAGGCTATATTATATAATAGGTTTAGCTAGAGCTATATATATACTAAGTCTCCTCTATAATGAGTACTTAATAGTAAGACTAAGAGCTATAGCTAAAAAGTAAATTAATTATAGAAGTTAAACCTATATATAATATATATAATAGGTACTCTACTTATTATCCTTAAGTAGTATAATCTTTTATAGCTTATAATATAGTCTACTAGTTCTACTAAAGTATCTAGATAATAGACTATAATATAGAGGAGATATTATAATTCTACTTCTCTTATTAATAGAGTAGTAGACTAACTACTTTATATATAACTAAATAGTACTTTAGTAATCTAGACTTATAATCTATTAAGTAGAAGTATATATTTAGGTAGTATATTATATAGAACTAATAGTATAGCTTATTAGGCTAGTAGATTAATTAGTTAAGAAAGCTATCTATAGTATAAAGAGTAGCTATCTATATCTAGAGAGCTTAGCGTTACGTAATAGTAGATTATATAACTCTTACTCTAACCTATCTATAAAGCTATCTTCTTAATAATTATTATATTATTTAGAAAGAATAGTTATAAATTTACTATATTAAAATTTTAAAAGGTAGCTAAAATCGAGGAGTAGCTAAAATCTAGAGGAGTTATATTATATAGTCTTTTAATAGAAGAAATATATACTCTATCTATAATTTAATAAAATTAACTAAAGATCTAAAAAGTAGAATTTAGTAAAATAGGCTTTTAAACTAGGATTATATAAGCTATAAAGCTAAGATTTTATATTTAAAAATCTAGATTATTAATCTATCTACTATTAAAATTCTAAGCTATAATAGTAAGTACTTATAAAGTTATTAACTATTTTACTATTTCTTAGCACTAGGTATATACGGATTATAGGTATACGTAGAATATAGAGTAGAGACGTTAACTAAATTAACTAAAGATCTAAAAAGTAGAATTTATTAAAATAAGCTTTTAAAAAAGTATTATATAAGCTATAAAGCTAAGATTCTATATTATGAAACCTAGAATATTAATATATCTATAGTCTAAATTTTAAGCTTTATTAGTAAGTAGTTATAAAGTTATTAACTGTTTTACTGTTTCTTGGCACGAGGTGTATGCCGCTAGGGGGTGTTCGCCGCTTGTGGGGGGGGGAGTCAAGTTACCTAAATTCTATCGCCGGAATCGAGGGGTGGCCGGAATCTGGGGTAATCACGTTAGGTGTACGCCGCTTGTGGGGGAGTCACTTCTATTTTACATCCTATAAGAACGAAGCTTAGCTATGGATGCCCCACCTCCACAATCCCTTTAACCCCGTTTATACACCTTCTCTCACCGATTCCCTTTACTGGCATGCCAGAATCAGATGATACTTCGCGTGGTCGAAGCAGTCCACAACCAGTCAACACCAAGGCCTGTACGAATTGTCAGCAGCGAAAGACGCGCTGTTTTCCAGCGGCGAAGAAGGGTCATCCATGTCGATACTGCGCTCGAGCCGGCAAATCATGCACAGTTGCAGCTCCTCCATCTCGCACGCCACTGACGAGGAAGAATATTGAGGCAGTCGAGCGACGATGTGCCGTACTAACGCAACTCATCGAGTCACTGGATCCTGACATCGATGTAGAAGATGCTGTTACGCAACTAAATGCTTGTTCGCAACCACCTCGACGAAGCCATGACGTCCATGAGCATGCGACGACCTCTTTGACACCATCTGTAGATCATGAAGAAGGATGGCGCGAGCCCACCTTTGCGCCACAAGCCGATGCCGGAAATGGAGAGCTCGACGGCATGGCTTCTTTGCCGACAAGCACCCGCAGGGGTACCTTTCTCGGTGAGCGTGCTACCACTGTGATCCAGTATAGCGCTTATTACTCTGATAGGACGAAGTTCAGGCTCTTTCTTCTACCGGCAGGCCAGAGATCTCGCAGGAATCAACGACGCTACGTCCAAGGGTGCTGCATCCAGCCAGTCCGTCCGGCCTTTAGAACTGAGTTTGTCTCGGACAGCATATATATACCCGGTCGCAGAGCGGCGCTTGTCGGAAAGTTTCTCATCTAAATACCTGGTAGATGTTTACTTTGTATGCTACAATGTCTCCTGCCCGATATTGCACGAGCCAACGTTCCGCCGCAACCTCGAGAAACGTGCGCAGGACAAGCAGGATGTGTGGTTTGCGCTTCAGTATCAGGTCGTACTTGCTATAGGGCACTGGATTGCAGGTGGTGACGAAGGATTCCAGGTGTCTCTGTACCAGGCAGCAAGATCACGACTCTCGCTCGAATGCCTCGAGACGGGCTCTCTGAGCTTAGTTCAAGCACTACTACTCATGGTGAGTTGTGGCTCTTCATTGGTTAAATTGATACGCTGATGACACTGCAGGGTAACTACCTCCAGAAGTGTGATCGAACAAACACGGCGTACAACTACGTCGGGCTCGCAGGGCGAATGGCGATTGGTCTCGGTCTTCACAGAAACCCTCCTGAGCAGGATCCGTATTCGAAGATTCAGATTGAGGTTAGAAGGCGAGTTTTCTGGACCTTGTTCTCATTAGAGAGCGGGTTCTCGGTCACCACTGGGAGACCAGCTCTTATTGAGGAAGCAGCTGCTGACCTACCGCTACCTGCGAACGTAGATGACAAGGTAGAGACACAGGCGGGCTAAAAAGGTGCTCATGCTGACATGAGACAGGACTCGTCCTTCTCAGAAGTTGTAGATCGACAAACCGCTCAGTCACCAATGATCTCGCAGAGCCAACTCTCGATGATCGCCAACCGCGTGCACAGAGACCTTATCATGAGCAAGCCTGGAGCAAGCAAACTGAGTGCCTATATGAGGTCGATCGAAGACTCGCTTGTGGACTGGAAGATTCAGCTGCCACCATACTTCCACAATGACGATGTGCCAGCCTGGTTTCGTGGCCCTCGGGCTATAGTCTTATGGAAAGAACAAAATTTGAGGATGATCTTCTGGCGAGCTTGCAAGAGGAATGTCTGCGAATATGTTGATCCTGTCGAAGCCGCTCGCCGGGCCACACGGACTGCACTGGAGTGTATACGGAACGTCTCTGACTTCTGCCGGGTCCATGACGATCTTTTGCATCAGAACATTGCATGGTACGCAACCTACTTCATCTTGCAGGGCGCCCTGGTGGTTATTCTTGGTCAGCTCGAAGCATTGCGAGCCAGTAACACTCTTCCGGAAAACACCGAGCCGCTCGATAGCGGCCTTCGATCGGGCCGCGAAACGCTACAAGCACTAGTAACATGGACGCCGGCAGCCAGGCGATGTGCGACAGTGCTGGAGACTCTTTGCAAGGCTGTTGCCACGAGTCCTCGAAGGCCACAATCAGAGGTTCGGGACCGGTCGGATGTGGAGGGAGATCAAGCACGAACGTACAATGGCGTGACCCAAACGCCGGGCGACACGGCTACAACCGATTTCCTCTCGCAACTGGGCATTGTCAACGACACTTCTATGCCTGACGCTTTCGATAATTCCTTCGACATGCTATTCCAGCAAGTTCAGAATTTTGACGGCGAGTGGACTCAAGGTTTCGGGGACTTTAGCTTCGATCTCGTCTCATGAACCAGGTCATAGTCAGGTCTGCTCCAATGGTACTAGCAGCTCGAGCCCAAATCAACCAAGAAATGACCGACTAAGCTGAAATGAGGTCTGATGCACATGCATGGGACACTCATAAGGTGGGTCCGACGTGACTCTGTAAGTTATGAGATGGAGCGGCAGCCATCCATCCGTAGATCTCTTCCGTCCTTAAAAAAAACAATGATTAGCACTGCAGGCGGAGAAGTGCAGGACGAGCAAGGCGTTGTTGGCACTTGTCAAGATGTCGCCTGGTGAGATGATTCGATTCGGGCACTTCCCTCTCTCGGGCACTTCCCTCCCTCGGCTAAGGCAAGACATACCCCCCATCAACCAAAACATCGGTCCCGGTAGTATAACTACTCGCATCACTAGCCAGATACAAGAAAACGCCCTTGATCTCCTTTGTATCCCCCTGCCGTCCCAGGGGCGTCATGCGATAAGCCTCATTCCTCACCCTCTCGGCGGCGCCCATTTTCGTATCAAAGAAGCCGGGACTCACAACATTGACCCTGGCAAACTCCCTCCATTCCCGGGCCAGACTCTTGCCCAGATGCGTCACGTACGCCTTTGTGGCATTATACACGGGCTGATCGATGGGGACATTGACAATGTGAGCGGAGATACTGCTGGTGATGATCAAGTTGCCCGAGCCTTGTTTCTTGAAGACGGCGCCGGCGTATTTGGCGCAGTAGAAGACGCCGTCGACGTTGACGCTCATTTGCGTGCGGTATTCGTCCAGTGTCTGCTCCAGGATGGGTTTGCTGATGGCGGTGCCGGCGTTGGCGATGAAGACGTCCAGACGCCCAAAGTCGTTGGCGATGGTGTTGATTGTCTTCTCGACGGCCGAGGGGTCCGTGACTTGTAGCTGGTAGGCTTGCGCCCGGATCTTGTGCTCGGTGGCCAGGGAGGTAGCGTGGGTTGTGGCGGCTGGGTTGGAGTTGTAGATCAATGCGACGTTGGCGCCGGCTTCGGCCATGGCGGTGGCGACGGCGAGGCCGATGCCGTCTGAGGCGCCGGTTATGGCGACGACTTTGTTGGTCATGGAGAATTGTTGCAGGACATTGGACGGGGTGGAGGGGGTGGGGAGGGGTTGCCGGGGGACTTGGGCGTCGGTGATGGACATGGACATTATGGCGATTGTCTGGGGTTGTAACGGCGGTACGGTTGGTGGTATCTATCTGGATCAGGGTATTGGGCAGTGTAGATATTGCGAAGAGCAGTCACTGTGATAAATTTATATATTCATTGAGCATGTCATTTTTCAATAGCGGGCGGGGGCGGGGCAGATGGTTTCGGTCGAGTGTACCCCGATATGCCCTCAACATGGCCCTTCTACCATGTATTGACGAGCTGATCACATGAGCGAGAGTAGCGTTGTCTTGTTGGTAGAATGGAAATGGATGGTTTGTTTGACGAAGATCTTTGCGAGTGGGAAAGAGGTGATGCAGCATCTGCTATAATGTCCAAACATGGTACTGACAGGTTCGACTCGATAGCGTCACAGATGGCACTCGAGTCAGAAGAGTACATGTTCATCGTATTGTATGTACAGTACATGTCAGGCTGGATAGAGCAGGACAACAACAAAGGTCTGGCCAGATGTCACAAGCTGGAACAGATTGGCATGCTGCGGATAAAGTCGTTGGTGACCATCGGACGAGTACCGATCAAGCTCGGGGTGGCGAGGTCAGAGGACTCTGATGCGACAACGGTGGGGTGGAAAGTGGATATCATCAGATGGGCATCGGATACGTGATTGCGTAAGCAGTCCCCTCGAGAGCACATTGTCAAGTCTGGCCAGGATGTACGAGTAGGCAGGGTCTGGAGATGACCCGAGTCGAGTCTATAGGGACTTTCTGGTCCTGGCTCGAGATGCAAACCCGACATCCAGAAGAAAGCATATCCTCAGTGCTGCACCAACATAGACAAAGCCTAGATTTCCCCAGTAGATAGCATTCCACTCCCAGAAACGCCAATAAGTCTCGAGTCCCATGGGCTTCACACTATAGATGTGACCAAAGTCGGCGATAAGGAGTCCGAGGAGAAGAGTCCGCCAAACTTCTCGGCTGCTGGTCGCCCGTAGGACGAGAGCTTCATTGAGTGCAAAGACGAGATACATGTTGGCCAGTTGTGTCAAGACTATGGACTCGACCTTGGAGGGTCCGAGGAGGGTAGGGCTCAGCGACGGAACGGTCATTGCCAGGTAGTCCTTCTGACCAAAATGGGCATAGTAGGCGCCGACGGCCGTTGCAACGGGTTCGATGTATAGGAAGAACAGGCGGTACAAGAGCGGTAGACGGGATGACGCGGATGAGGTAGTGGCCATAATGGGTGAATATTGCAACGAGGAATGGAAAATGTCCGCAGCCGCGTGGTTGTGAATACGATGTACAGCCTGATGGAGGCAGGCAAAGATTGTGGCGCTGAATGCGGGACCGAGCACGAAAAGGGCCTCAGCTGAGCCAGGTAAATGCCTCTTGGACCAGAGGAATAAACTCTTTTGCCGTTGAGGACAAGGGTGAGACTGCGTTGCGGTTTGTGTCAGACGACGAGCGGGGACTCGTGGTGCTACGGACGAAAAAGCGGCAAAGACGACAAGAAGAATTTGGCCTGATACGAAGCTTGTATCGGCAGGTGCAGCAGGCGGTGTGAGAAGCGGTGGGAAGCGGTGGGTTGCAAGGTGAGGGCAGGCTGATGCACCAGCTTCCTTCCCTACCTCAGCTTCCCTACTCTGTTAGGGAAGCTGAGGTGACACGAATTCCGATGACGATATGCCAGGGGTCTTATCCATCATTTGTGCAGAACGAAGAGGGGAATTTGGCGGTGATCTGATGATCAAAAGGCCCAAAGTTGGTACAAGGTCGGGCGCCGAACCAAAGAAAGCCAAGCACGAAGCGCGCTGGAGGGATGAGAAGGGGCGAAGTCTATCGCACATGCATGCACGCTGGCAATAAAATATGTGGACGGGAGTAATCGCAGAGTACCTTTATGTACAGTACAGTATGATCAAGTCATGTTCTTTACTTCGCGAAGCGTGTCCGGGCTGGAAGTCTCTTGGTGCTGACGCCGTACGAAGAGCGAGGCCAGGCAGCCAGGCAGCCAGGCAGTCCTTGCAAAATCTCTGTCCTGAAAATAATTCACAGGCAGAGAATGTAATAATAATAATAATAATAAGGAAAAATACCGTATCCTGACAGCGCATCAGTGCAGACAAAGGGGGAAAAGAGTCCAATCCCAAAAAAGCAAGAAAGGTCGAAGCTTGTTGAATACCGCAGGAGCAGGTGGAGGACCAGGACCAGGACCAGGACCAGGACCAGGACGAGAGGACTAGGATACCTTATTTGCCGGCCTGGATTCATCTGGTTCTTGCTAATCCCTAATCTCGTCGTGCTCATCATTGTCACTCCTCTCATACACAACCCACTCCGACTCCTTTCATACACAACCCACTCCGACTCCTTGCAACGACTCGGTCCCGGCCAGAACTCTTTCCACTCTCTCTACACGCCAGCCATTCGTGTATTTTTTCTCACTGGTCATAATGCACCACTATATCCCGGTCCGAGTCTAAAACGACCTTTACGAAAAGTCTACCCACCCAATACAGGATCCATACCAAGCCTTCTCGCCCTCATTGTCGCAGCCGTTGCACAATCGTTACGCTCGTCGTTAGACTCCCGGCCGCCAGCATTCCACTTCCATCACAACCGTATCTCATCCGTCGCCCGTCTCGTCTCGTCTCGTCTCGACTCTTTCCTCTTCTCTACCACATCTCGTCATTCGTCCATTGAAACCGGCCCCTACTGGACAAACTACTGGTTGTCAGCCGGTGAAGTCTTTGCACTGAAAGATCCCCACCTGCGACATTGACACCAGACATTCCAACGACTACATTACCTTTCTATACCCGCCATCCGTCTCCCTTCTGGCCCGGCGTCCCTTTTGACTCTGCCTACATCTCCCAATCTTCTCTTCCTCCTCTTCATCCAAACATCCTCAACGACATTCGCTGCGACCCAAACTCCGAAACACCCACACTCCTTTTGGGATCAGGGAATGTCGACCACTCTCTACTAACTAACTAATAATCACACCAGTCCATCTTTGGCTTGCTACCTCACCGTCCCTCGACACTCGTTGCCCCATCGACCTCGCATTTACTGATTGCCTCGAGCCTCCCGTCTCCGTCATTCGAGAAGCAAGCAAAACATCACACGACATATATACATAATCCACAGCTCAACATGCAGTCCACCAATTTCTCCTCCTTTGTTCCCGGTGCCGACGATCTCTCCACATCCACATTCGGAGGTCCATCCCAGTCGAGGCCCATCGACATTCCAGCAAAGCGTCCTTCTTCGAGACACGAGTTCCCTCCCACAGTGCCCTCACAGTCGACAGACAAACTCGTGAACAGGAAGAGACGGGACAACATCAACTCTAGAGACGTGCAGTGGACCAACAACAAGCAGCAGGAGATTGCAGAGCGGGAACAATTGGCCTTCTCCTACCAGCGTGTGGGATCACCTGCTAGGTCCACTTCGTCCAGCAGCAAGAAGCGGGAAGGCAAAGACACCGGCATTTTCAGGCGGACATCTGTCTCGTGCAAGAACAAGTTCCAAAAGGCCATTGCTGGCAGGAGCAGAAGGTCCTCGGCTGATCACATGGAGGGCGTTGATGAGACTACGTACCCCGAGGCCAACCCATTCTACCAGGCACAATCCCGTGGCACATTCATGGACCGCATAGTTCACCCCAAGGGCATGCTGTCCAACCTCAAGGTCTCTCGCTACGACACTCCTCAACCCATCCACGGCGCTTCTTCCTCAAGTGCCGCTCGCCTCTTCTCACAACGTCCAGCATCTGCACAATTCTACGAATCCCACCTACCGACTATTTCCCAAAACTACGACGCCCGGGGAGGCTTTGCTGCACGCAAGGCCGCCGCTGCTGCTAACAATGGCCGAGCAGGTCTTCCTCCTTCCCCACCTTCGCCTTTCAACTACCTCGAGACACGCGAGCAAAATCGACGAAGACTCGGCAGCAATTCCAGTGCTGCCGACAGCGGAGCCGACATCTGCTCCAGTTCCGACATTGACATGATTGACGTACCCGAGCCCTTTGTCGTCAAGCGTGATCCCATGTCCTACCTGCCTCTCGAACTCAACGCCATCATCTTCTCCCACCTCGACGCAAACTCGCTCCGTGCTTGTCAAAAGATTGGTCCTTGGAAGGAGATTGCTTCGGATCCTCTCATCTGGCGCGGCGAGTACCTCCGAAACTTCAACAAGGAAAACTACGTCTCTCCAGCTCCAATCCAGATTGGTGGTGTCGGTATTGGCATGCCGGGTCAGCAGCTGCAGAACTGGCAATTGATGCACAGCGCCAGGGAGCAGATCAACCAGAACTGGGCGAATGGCAAGGGTCGCGCTGTCTACATGGCTGGTCATACCGACAGTGTCTACTGCGTTCAGTTTGACGAGCAGAAGATCATTACTGGTTCCCGGGACAGGACCATTCGTGTTTGGGACTTGAACACCAACCGTTGTGTCAAGGTCATCGGTGGACCTACCGTCCGCCCTACACCTGGTCCTCGCGTCCTCCGCACTGTTGACTATCCGTCGTTCCACCACGCAGAGGCCAGCGTCAATGGTACAGCCTATGGTCACCACATCTACCACGTTCCCTCCGACTTTCATTCCGCCTCGATCCTCTGCCTGCAGTACGATGAGGAGATTCTCGTCACTGGATCCAGCGACAACGACTTGATTGTCTGGGACATCAAGACCTATGAGCCCATTCAGAGGCTGAAGCACCACCAGGGCGGTGTTCTTGATGTTGCTTTCGATGCCAAGCACATTGTTTCCTGCTCAAAGGACTGCACTATCGTCGTCTGGGACCGCAAGACCCTCAAGCCTCTTCGCACACTTTCCGGACACAACGGACCTGTCAACGCCGTCCAGCTCCGTGGTAACCTTCTCGTGTCTGCTTCTGGCGATGGCGTCGCTCGTCTCTGGGATCTTAACAAGATGGAATGCGTCCGCGAGTTCCCCGCAAAGGAGCGTGGTCTTGCGGCAGTCGAATTCAGCGATGACGCAAAGTACGTTCTTGCTGGTGGTAACGACCACGTGACCTACAAATTCGAGGTTGCAACTGGAAAGGAAGTTCTCCAGTATTCTGGCCACACTCAGCTCGTCCGATCTCTTTTCCTCGATACCCAGAACAAGCGTGTCGTTTCTGGATCATACGATCTCGACCTTCGCGTCTACAACTACGAAACAGGCGAGACCATTTCCGTCTTTGGCGAGTGGACCACAAGCTGGATGTTGGCCGCTAAGTGCGATTACCGCCGCATTGTGAGCACCAGTCAGGATGGTCGTATCTTGATGATCGATTTTGGTATCAACCAGGATGGTCAGAAGATTGAAGGCGTGGATCTGCTGGGGGGCTGCGAGCCCTGGGTCCATGAGGAGCTGTAAGTTTCACCACATCATTTCAGCACTTGATAAGAGACTAATATTCTCATAGCGATCGTCTCTACCCAACATTCAACCACGCCATCGTTCCCAAGAACTAGAAGAAGCGGGGAGCTTGATGGAATAATGGTGGTCAAACCACGACACGCACAGTGTCTGAAAACATCTATAATAAGTGAGGTGTTGCTGCATTTGCAAATTGCATAGCAAAAGGCGTATGAACGGGGCAAGGGCAATCGGCAAAGTCAAAGTCACAGTATGACTTGGTATTCCCAGACCAGGAGGTCTCTGTCTCTCGTTTCCCAAGCATCAATCAGCGTGGCGTTATTCAGGTCAATCGAGACCAATGAAAAAGTCTGCGAGTCTTTTCATCTTGATTCATATCAGGAGGGGTTGACAAACGAGGCTTTTGGACATTACTAAGGGCAATTGATGAGTAGCAGCTTGTCTACACCATCTACTACACCTACCTGATCCCCACTGTGATTGATAATTCCTACGAGACATGCAAACCACAACAAGTACAAGTGATTGTTCGACAGACCTACAAGTCTATGCTCGCATGACAAGATACTCATCACGTGATGTGTTCGGTGAAATGATTCTCCTGCTCCCGGACTTCCGCCAAGACCAAACTTTTTCGCTATGGCACTCCGACAGGCTTCACGGCGCAACTTCTTTGACCACGCCAATTGACAACCGCAATCATGTCCGCCGCTCTCAACAAGATCGCCGCCAACAGCCCATCGAGGCAGAACCCTTCCGAGATCGAGACCAGCATCGCCAATGCCCTCTATGAGCTCGAGACCAACATCCCAGACATGCGCAGTGCCTTGAGGCCTCTGCAATTCGTCTCCGCCCGCGAGGTACGATTGACCTGAAAGAATACCCTACAAGAGATGGATCATTACACAAATGGCCTTTCTTGATATCCATGCAAACAAATGAAGAGGCGTTGGGCACTGGGCGGCATGTATGCTGACACCAGGACTCTTACAGATCGAGGTTGGCCACGGCAGAAAGGCGATTGTCATCTTCGTCCCCGTCCCTATTCTCCAGGGATGGCACCGATCGCAGCAGCGGTATGTTCTCCACTCTTCAACGCCGTGAGATAGATCAGCTGACATTCCATAGATTGACCCGTGAGCTCGAGAAGAAATTCTCCGACCGCCACGTCCTCATCGTTGCCTCGCGCCGCATCCTGCCCCGTCCCAAGCGCTCCAACCGCTCCCGCACCACCCAGACCCAGAAGCGCCCCCGCAGCCGTACTCTCACCGCCGTGCACGACGCTATCCTCGCCGACCTGGTCTACCCCGTCGAGATTGTCGGCAAGCGCATCAGGACCCGTGAGGACGGCAGTAAGATCCTCAAGATTGTGTTGGATGAGAAGGAGAGGGGCGGTGTCGACTACAGACTCGACACCTACTCCGAGGTATACAAGAGGCTGACGGGCAAGGGTGTCAACTTTGAGTTTCCCCAGGCTTCTTCGTCGGATTACTAGATGGGATGGGATGACGGATAGGCGTTGAGCATTAGTCGAGCTTCTTCTCATGGCTGATGAAAGTCATAAAAAACAAAGCATTCGAGGATCGAATAGATCATGAGCGTGTCTTTTGTGAATGAACAATTCACTATTCCAATTTTCCATTATCTGCTATGCATGCGGCAACTATGTGACCTGGATGGATCACGGTGAGGTATCTATTCGAGTGTCCACTGTCCATCCTTCTCGACGATGTTGACGCTTCTCTTCTCATCCAGACTCACCCTTCCGGCGTGCAGGATGGCTCCCGTGGCGATCGTGTTCTTCAACGTGGGGAGACCGCGCTTGTCCAGCTCGTCCAGCGTGACCACACCGTCCTTGAGATCCGTCACGGCGTCGACGAACTTTTCAAACGACACGTAGCCGTAGCCCGATTGGCCGGCGAAATTACCTCGCTCGTCGGGGGCGTATTTCATGTAGAATCTGTCGTGGGTCAGCCGTGGGGCTCCTAGGAGTGAACAGTGAATCATACGGGTTGAACCAAGCGATCCCCTCCCCGTCGACCGTGACATCGTAACCCCTCTTCGCCTGATCGACCCTGACCTCCCCGCCGTCCGCCAAGTAATGGAAGTACTGGTTACTATGCACGCCGGCCTTCTTCGGCGCCGTCCAACTCGCCGTGTACACGCCCGTCGCCCGTCTCCCGCTCCCGTCCTTCTTCTCCCAGTCGACCAGCAACGCGATCGTGTCCTCGGTGCTCGGGTCGCAGCCGAGCCCGCTCGCCACGCCCGTCGACCCGCTCGCCGTCACCTTGACGGGCCGGTAGTCGGGCACCATACTCTCGCAGATGTCAACGTGGTGCGAGTTGAGGTAGTAGCTGATGTCGCTCTCCTTGCCTGCCCATGCTTTGAACGTTTCCAGCTGGTTCTTGGGCTGCGACATGTAGCTGTAGAAATAGTTGAAGTCGCCCAGCGCCGTCAGCGCTTTGTGTCGCGCGTCCGCGTACGCGGGGTCGAAGCGCTTGTGGTGCTCAATGTACACAAACACGTTGTTCGCGCGGGCTTTGGTGAGCAGGTCTTGGTGTTCGGAGAGAAGCTTGACCGCGGGCTTGGTGATCATCACGTGGATTTTGCGCTCGATGGCGTACAGCGCGATCGGGTAATGGGTTGGGTCGGGGGTGAAGATGGTGATGGCGTCACCCGGGGAGAGCGCGTCGATGGCGGTTTTGTAGGCATTGGGGTCGCGTTGGTCGTTGGCGGGGAAGGATTCGAAGGAGGTATCAAGGCCATTGTAGGCTTGGGTGATGTTCTTCTGAAGGTGCTCTCCTGGGAAGAGGAATTAGTTGGCTGGTGGCTGAGGGAGAAGATTCTGGTGGTGTTTTGAGAGCTCCGTAACCCATTCCAGCATTTCGAAAAGAGCAAATTGGGAGCAGGAGATTACAATGATACCAGGAACACTACTCACTGATTGCTGGGAACTTGTTGCCCGTCGTACCCACCATGGACAACTTGCCCACTTTGCCTCGTCGTCGAAGGTCGAAAAGAGTCAAGCCAACGACACCGACCTTCTTGTCTGAACCAGAAGCTCCTCCACCGACGAACCCAGTCGTGTACTCGCCGGTGCCGACCATTAACACATTCAATGGCGCCATATTTGCGAGGTCTGTGGAAGTGTTTCTCCGAGTGCTACTGGGTTTAAAAGTTGAAGCGCGGGGTAGATATGGAGGGGCAGGAATCAGAGATTGGGCGCCCAACTGCTCTCTTTATTGCTCTCGCTCTTCGGTAATGTTATCTCGTCTCAGAAACAATCTCGCAATCCCAAAAATGGCGACTCATAACATCCGTCCACGGTGACTGGCCGCCGTTCCTATTCATACCCCGACACAACCCCAGACCGATACCCGACCCACATGGCGGAGGTGTCTTTTGCGGCGTTCCGGCCTTCCGATTGGTGCGAAAATTGCTCTTCGGGGGTCTTTTTCCTCTCCTCCAGGGCGGTTCAGCTGGTTTGGGAAATCTGTTTGGGAATGCTGGTCAGGGCCACGAGAGAAAAAAGGTCCCGCCCGTCTGAATGGTGACGAGAAGGTAACGAAGCGCTTCGGCATGATCTTGTCTTTTTCCAGCTGTTCTATATAGAAACGTGAGATCCGGCATCTGACTCTGATCTGCTTTTACTCTCCAACTTCTCCCCTGCCCCACTACCCCTCCATTCAACTTCACCAGCTAGCTCTGTCCACCACAACACTGACCGGCAAATCACTACAATGGCACCAAACGGCACTTCCAAAGCCCGCACCCCTCTGCGGGCAGGCATCTACGCCCCAACCATGACCTTCTTCGACCGCCAGACCGAGGACCTCGACATTCCCACCATCAAGAAACATGCCGTCTTCCTCGCCAAATCTGGCCTCGTCGGCCTCGTGACCATGGGCTCCAACGGAGAAGCCGTCCACCTCTCCCGCGAAGAGAAGGCGTCCGTCACGAGAGCGACACGTGAAGCCCTCGACGAAGCAGGCTTCACCACGGTCCCCGTGCTCGCAGGAGCATCCGACATGTCGGTCCGGGGCACCGTGCAGAACATCAAAGACGCCGAGGCCGCCGGAGCCGAATACGTCCTCCTCCTCTCCCCCAGCTACTACCGCTACGCCATGAACGACACCGCCATCTACGAGTACTTCACCTCGGTGGCGGACCAGTCCCCCCTGCCCATCATCCTGTACAACTACCCCGGTGCGGTCGCCGGGATCGACCTCGACAGCGACCTCATGATCAAGCTCGCGTCCAACAAGAACATCATCGGCGCCAAGTTCACGTGCGGAAACACGGGCAAGCTGTCGCGGGTGGCGCAGGAGCTGGGTGCGGCCAACGCAAAGGGCACAGGGGAGGGCAAGTGGATGGCGTTCGGCGGCTTTGCGGATTTCACGATGCAGTGCGCCGCCAGCGGGGCGAGCGGGATCATCGCCGGGGGTGCCAACGTGTGGCCCAAGATGTGCGTCAGGGTGTGGGAGCTCTGGAAGGAGGGCAAGGAGCAGGAGGCGATCAAGTTGAACGAGACGCTGGCCAAGGCGGATTGGATCTTGACCCGCACGGCCATCCCGGGGACAAAGGCGGCGATTGAGATGGCGTACGGCTACGGTGGTGTGCCCAGACGGCCATTGCAGCCGTTGACTGCGGAGAAGCACAAGGAGTTGGAGGGGTTGGTCAAGGAGTTTTTGAAGACGGAGCAGAGCTTGTAGATACACCTACGTAAATGATGAATAAATTGCATGGACCTCCATTTGACTTCCTTCTCATCGAACCCGGTATCTGTGGGGCGGTGTTCTGTAGCCCATCAAGCACCGAACAGAAGCTTTCCTGGTTTCACGCGACCGAGTCCGCTAGAGAATCTGTGACCTCCACCGCTGGCCAATACATCCCTCATAACCTCGGCATGCAGGTCTGCTTTCTTCTGAATCTCTGCTGTCCTAACCTCGCCGTCCTCGCTACCACCCCAAGGCAGATTCTCAACCTCACACACCGTCCCTTCCTCAGGTAGTGTCCCATCAAAGAAGTACTTGTGAATGTAGTCGAAAGTGCAAGGACTGTACGCGGCAAGACTGCAATGACCGGGACTGTTCTGCGTCAAGACCCTAGCGCCCTCGAACCCCTTTGCCATCTTCTTTGCCGACCAGAGAGGCGTGACAGGATCAGCCGTGTTGCCGATCATGAGCAGAGGGTGGGAAGTCTTGCCTGTCCATGGTCCACGGAAAGCATAGCCAGGCCTGAGCGTGTACCCTATACATGGTAGTGAAATACCGGACCATAAGTCGCCGATCGTGGGGGACAGCTTCATGATCTCACGGATCTTTTCGGCAAAGGCTTCCTGGGTGACATTGTTCACCGAGTAGCCGTCAGAACAGGCGATAGCCGTTCCTGTGAATGGATCTTTGGGTGACAAGCCGATAGACGCATTGCGGAGAGGAATAACGTCTTTGCCGCCATCGCGGAGGGTAGAGCCTGGGGAAGCCTTGGACGATGGTGAACATGAAACGGAATGGTAGCTTGACATCAGTTCCGCGAGAAGGGTCCCGTTGCGCTGTTCCAATTGTGCAAGAACATTGGCGAGATAAGGGAAGGACGTGACGGGTGAATACAGAGATGCAAAGATGAGCCCACGGATGTCGGACCAGGAGACGACCTCGGCGTAAGGTTCGAGGACTGGTATGGGAGAATGCCACATCTGCTGGATAACAGCGAGTGTGCGATCGCGGACCCTAGAGGCTGTGGGGTTTTTCGCATCCGCGAGAGGACAAGTCGGATATCCCACTCGAGCACAGTGGTGGTAGAAGAGATCCATGACTTTTTCCGTGTCACGAAGATCATCAATCCAGTCGACTGCAACATAGTCGTCTGCATCAACGACGCCATCCACGATCAGTCGCTCAACGCGGTCAGGGAACATGGCCGCGAACGAGTTGCCAAGATAAGACCCGTAAGAGAAGCCCCAATACAGCAGGTTGGTCTCCTCTGGCTTGACAACAAGGTTGCTACTAAGCCTCTTCAGCTCGCGCGCACGCCATCTTGCCGAGGCTTCGGTCAATTCAAGCATGTCACGAGCGACAGAGGCGGTGGTCAAGAAGTACTGGATGTTATCTTCATCGACCTTGGAGCAGTGACCACCCATTGCCTGCTCCATAGACCAGTGTCGACCAAGAGCAGCATCAGAAGAAGTCAACGTACCCTCCTCCAGCGTTCGAAGGCGCCAGAGTTCCGCCCATTGGCTTGTGCCTGAGCATTGGACAGGGGGAGAAGTGAGTCCTACACCTCTTGGGTCAAAGCCAACAATGTCATAGAACCCGTCCTTTGCATCTGGGAAGTCTCCCTGTACGATGGCCTGCAAGCGCCTGCCAGATCTGTAAGCAAGTTCAACACCACTTCCACTGGGACCTCCTGGGTTGATCAAGATCGGACCCCTATACCGGGGATCATCAACGCTGACCGTGGCTGGAATTTTGACCACAGCGAGGCTGATGGTCTTGTCTGTTGTGCCGTTCCAGTAATCCAATGGCAGTTCGAGACGTGCACAGTATAGACCATCATAGCAAGGCGTGTACTCGAGCTCTGCGGCAGTGGGCAGCTGGGCAGGATTAGAGCTGATGGTTATATTTCTGACTGCAGGACTCACGTCATCCCAGGTGAAAGGCTGCCTAGCATCTCCTGGGGAATGGCCGGATGGTAAAAGCTTTTTAAAAAGTCCCGAAGTCTTGATTAGGACATGAATGATGAGAAAGACCAGCATCACCCTGAAGAGGTGGCGCAGGAACAAATGCTTGCGACTGGGCCGTTCCCGGGCAACAAGAGGCTGTCGTCGGGGCAGCTCGTGCTGCAGCAATGCATGTTTCTCGTCCATCTTGATACAAGACTTGAAGAGAATGAGAAGGATTGGTAGGAATGATATAGCAGTGAGCTGCTCAGGCAACCAACTTTGGGACCAACCAGGCGTAGCTATCTCTCCCCCGCTGCGATCGGCTATCTCTGGCCGGAGCTTACTCCGCAGCCGAGTTCAATTGATGATGCTGGAATGTCGCCAGAGGCGCTGTACCATGAAGTTGCGACATTGTAATTCCATGTCGTCGCCGTCTGGAGATGAACCCAGAGCTCTCGGTGAACGGGTGGGGCTGACTTACCGGGCAAGCTACGGAGCTCCGTTGGAGGACGTTGACTGCTCATGCGTGCAGAAAATGGTGACCGAGTCCATGGAGATAGATCAGAGTAGACGAGATGTGACAAAACGGTGTCCGAGTGTCTGTCATTTGCCATCTTCCGCCTGTTCTACCGTCCCAAGGCTGGAGGTATCGTCGGCTTCTGATTGGCACCCCACCGAGAGCTTAGTGGGCCAAAATGCGGCTCAACAACAACCAGGTCCTCCGAATATAACCTTTGTCCCGATCGCTTGATTCTCGCACGCTATAGCACCTCATACCCTTCAGCATGGCGAGATCAGCTCTCCAGAAGCACGCTGTGCGATCAGTACAGCAATTGGCTCGCCCAAAGCAGCGATGCTTCACCACCTCCTCCAAGGATCGCATGGCCTCTGTCGCTGACCCCTCACCGATTCAACGAGTCACAAACCCTCTGGACCAAGCAATCAATGCAAGATCTCCCAGGTACGACTGGACGAAGGATGAGATTAGACAAATCTACAACACTCCTCTTATGGAGCTTGCACATCAATCAGTATGAAAGCGAGCACTTCCCGGAAGCTCTGTAGTGAAGCTGACCAGATGATAGGGAGTCCTGCACCGACGCTTCCACTCGCCCTCTGCTGTCCAGATGTGCACGCTCATGAACATCAAGACTGGTGGTTGTTCCGAAGACTGCTCATACTGCGCTCAATCGACAAGGTACAACACTGGCTTGAAGGCGACGAGGATGTCACCTGTGGATGAGGTGCTGGAAAAGGCCCGGATAGCAAGAGACAATGGGAGCACAAGATTCTGTATGGGTGCTGCATGGAGAGACATGCGCGGAAGGAAGACGAGCTTGAAGAATGTAAAAGCCATGGTACAAGGCATCAGAGACATGGACATGGAGGTCTGCGTGACGCTCGGCATGATTGATCAGAACCAGGCAAGTGGAACATCCTGGTAAGGTCAAGGAAGGACCACGTCTGACAGATACAGGCCGAAGAACTCAAAGAAGCTGGACTTACCGCTTACAACCACAACGTTGACACTTCGAGAGAGCACTATCCCAGTGTCATCACAACAAGGACTTACGACGAACGATTGCAGACTCTATCGTATGTCCGCCAAGCAGGTATCAATGTCTGCTCAGGAGGTATCCTCGGTCTGGGTGAGAAGCCAGAAGACCACGTTGGTCTCATCTACACGGTTGGCACTCTGCCAGCACACCCAGAGTCCTTCCCCGTGAACGCCCTTGTGCCAATCAAGGGAACGCCACTGGGCGACAACCCAAACAGAAAGCGAATTGGCTTCGACTCGATCCTCAGGACAATTGCGACTGCTCGTCTGGTCATGCCGGCCACGATCATCCGCATCGCTGCCGGCCGCACGACCATGAGCGAGTCGGAGCAAATTCTTTGCTTTTCGGCTGGCGCAAACGCAATTTTCACCGGCGAGAAGATGTTGACCACCGAATGCAATGGTTGGGACGAGGACAAGGCTATGTTCGCCAAGTACGGTCTGAAGCCTATGAAGCCATTCGAGCGAGGTGAGTACAGGGAGGTGCCCGTCGAGGAAATGTCGTTGGGCATGGACGAGGCGCCGGCGAAGCGTCAAGAAGCCACCATGTAGATGTTGAGAATATACCTCGACGCCGCAATGGAGAGGAAAGTTGATGACCATGTGGGCGAGGACATTTGATACATGGCAATCTCCCAGAAGGATATTCAAGCGCAGCCACTTTGTTTCTTACCTTTGATTGACTCGTGCCGCTTATCCATGAACATGCGCGGTGATGCACTGAAAGCCATACCTGCAGTATTTGTTTCACCTGACGCGAGCATCGCTATTGTTGCTGAATCTTACCACAGCCGAGCTGACCGTGGCGTTGACTGGTCTCTTCAGTCTTGTGAGGGCTTCAATGGCAAGCCCGAGTGTCAACGTCATGCGGCTTCAAGGCCCACACCACTTTTCTCATACCAAGTCGTCCGTGTGTCTGGCGGAACGCAAGGAAGAGGCATCATGAAGTTCCCGCGGGTAGCCATAGGGGCTACAGTAGGACCTAAATTTTATTACAACAGGAATTCGAGGACTCGACCATCGTTTCACGTGTACCAAGATCCAACTTTTCGCACCTGCAGCAGCCAGCAGCTGCCTATTTCGCCTTTCGCTGCCCTTACTAGGCCATTAGATCCACATCCACCAAGCCGGGCGACGGAATGTCCTCGACAAGAATCTGGGTGGAGGATTCTGCAGTTTGAGCACAGTCCTCTGCAGCAAACGCTGGCGATGTAACTATCCCCGCCCTGCAGCACTAGTCAAGAGCCGCCACCTGATCCCAGTCACGGGACACCTTTGGTGCCTGCAAAGACCACCGCAAGTTCGGCTAGCGAGAAGAACGAAGAACTGCTTGTTGGCTGGCCAAGCCCAAAGAGCTCAAGGAGCATCACACAGAGTATGCAGCGAGCGAGACACCAGCTCGGCCGCACCCAAAGCAAGGATTGACCAGGAGACTATCAATAGTGGCTGAGAGGGACATCATTGTGATCAGCTCATGCGTCCACTATGGCATCGTGCGTCGAAACTTCCGATGCTGCCGACAAAGAGAATCACAAGCGTCTTGGAAGTCCAAAGCTAAGCTGTGGAGAAACCAAAGACACGCTCTGGGCTTGCAGGAAAGAAGCAAACTGTGGTTGCTTTTCGGCTCGTTTCCGCCTGTACCTGATCGGGTGCCTGGGGTCGAAGTCTGCTTTGATGACCATTGTCTGGCATCTGAAGACCATATCTTCTCGGAGACCACGAGATGACGTCCAGCATGCACTATCCAACGAGTCTCTGGATGGTCTGGTCCGGAGCCGACATGCCTGGTACCAACCCTCTTTAGAGTACCTGTCATTCTCCATCAGACCAAGACCTCATTCCTTTCATGTCCCACCTTGTGGCACACTCCGCCGCTTCTGACATTGCGAACACACGAGACGCGCTTTCATTGGATCTGCCATGGTCGGTTCGATCCCGTTGCATGCAACCGCAATATATTCCCCGCTGCTCTGTGCTTCGCTAATACCTTCTAGCTCTTCTAGTGGAGGCCCTAACCCACCCTAGCCCGCGTCTCTACCATCAACGACGCGGGGTCATCAGCAATGTTTTTGCAGTCCATCAAGCTTGCCAGTCCAAGCTATCGTCTGCGCATTGAGATCATTCGTCACTGCTCATCGTCATGGTTGGTTGGGATGTTCCAAGTAGCGTCGATGAGTTTCCAGTAGCTCATGGTACCTTGACCTACCTGGTAATTTACCGATGGCGATCATGCCCTACCAGATCGACCACAGGGCCAGAAATTGATATATTGCCATGTCCCTGACAGAAATTCGAGCTCACTTTGTTGATATTGTCGAAGGACCGTTGACCCTCAGAGAGCCAGCTCAGTCACTGGTGGTGAAGGCATAGCCAAATTCCCTTTCTTCTCCTCTGTACTTAGTAGCCCATCATGGGTCTTCTCTCTGCATTGCTGCTCGCAGCACCATTGGCTTTGGCCCAGCAGGTCCAGCCTCCAGGGACACCGGTCAGTTGCTCCAAGCAGAGCTCGAATACTCTTTCTAACTGCTCGATCAAGTTCCCCGAGTCTACCTACCGCAATGCTACAGACCCACGTGCGCTGCCTGGCGCTCAATCCGGCCAGACCTCGCCACCCTTCTACCCATCGCCCTGGGGTGAGGGTCTGGGTAACTGGTCCGAAGCCTACAACAGAGCCAGAGATTTCGTCTCCCAGCTCACCTTGGTCGAAAAGGTCAACTTGACCACTGGTGTCGGATGGACCAGTGACAGGTGTGTTGGTAACGCCGGCCAGATCCCTCGTCTCAACTTCCCTGGTATTTGTCTGCAGGACTCGCCTTTGGGCGTTCGTTTTGGTATGTCACGTATCATTGCCAATCCGATAATATGGATCTGACAGCTCTCTCAGCCGACTTTGCCTCTGCTCAGCCAGCCGGTGTCAATGCTGCAGCCACATGGGATCGCCGTCTCATCCGCCAGCGTGGTGTCAACATGGGAGCCGAACACCGTGACAAGGGTGTCGACATTCAGCTTGGTCCAGTAGTCGGCGGTCTTGGACGTGTCCCTGAGGGCGGACGCAACTGGGAGGGTGAGTCGGACGCATACCTGCTATCAAAGTTCCACAAATTGACACCCCACAGGCTTTTCGCCAGACCCGGTGCTTTCTGCTATTGCTGTCACCGAGACTGTTCAGGGTATTCAGTCCTCGAATGTCATTGCTTGCACCAAGCACTTTATCATGAACGAGCAGGAGCACTTCCGTCAGCCTACCGCCAGTCTCGGAATTGAGGCGATTAGCTCAAACTTGGACGATGCTACTATGCACGAGCTCTACCTCTGGCCGTTCGCTGCAGCCGTTCGTGCCGGTACTGGTGCCATCATGTGTTCGTACCAGCAGATCAATAACTCTTATGGTTGCCAGAACTCGGACACCCAGAACAGGCTACTCAAAGCCGAGCTCGGGTTCCAAGGTATCATCCTGTCTGACTGGAGTGCTCAGCACTCCGGCGTAAGCAGTGCTCTGGCCGGTCTCGATCTTACCATGCCCGGTGACGTTGGCTTCAACAGCGGCAATTCCTACTGGGGTGCCAACTTGACCATTGCTGTCCTGAACGGCACTGTTCCTCAGTGGCGACTTGACGATATGGCTGTCCGTATCATGGCGTCCTACTTCTACGTCGGTCGCGATACCGTTCAGACCGAGCCAAACTTCTCTTCCTGGACCAAAGCTACCGAAGACAACCGGTTCTATTTCTCCAAGACCGGATTTCAGGTCATCAATGAGCATGTTGATGTCCAAGACGACCACGCCACCAATGCCCGTGAGGTCGCTGCAAAGGGTACCGTCTTACTAAAGAACACTGGCGTCTTGCCCCTCAACGCCGAGAACATCAAACTCACCGGTATTTTCGGTGAAGACGCAGGTGCTAATCCAGACGGTCCAAATGGCTGCAGTGATCGTGGTTGCAACCAGGGCACACTCGCAATGTCCTGGGGATCTGGTACTGCCGACTTCCCGTATCTTGTGACTCCTCAACAGGCTATTGAGCGTGAAGCTCTCGATGCTGGCCGTAATGTTGAGACAATTCTCGATAACTTTGGTGCCTCGACTCAAATCACCAACCTCGCTTCTCGCGTCAATGATGTTGGAGGTGTCTGCTTGGCCTTTGTGAACTCCAACGCCGGTGAAGGCTACATCATTGTTGACAACAACGAGGGTGACAGGAACAACCTCACGCTCTGGGGCAACGGCGAGACTGTCGTTCTCGGTGTGGCCTCCCAATGCAACAACACTGTCGTTGTCATCCACAGTGTTGGTCCAGTCTTGGTCACCGACTGGTACCAGAACCCCAACATCACTGCCATCCTCTGGGCCGGTATTCCAGGTCAGGAGTCCGGCAACGCCATAGCTGACGTGCTCTACGGCAAGGTCAACCCCTCCGGTAAGCTTCCCTTCACCATGGGCTCTTACCGTGGCGAGTACGGCGCCGACGTCATCTACGTCCCCAACAACGGCGCCGGCACACCGCAAGATAACTTCCAAGAAGGTGTCTTCATCGACTACCGTGCCTTTGACAAGCTCAACGTAACACCCATTTACGAATTCGGTTACGGTCTCTCCTACACGACCTACGAGTACTCCAACCTCGTCGTCACCCCACGCGACGCCGCCCCCTACACCCCAGCATCAGGCAACACCCCAGCCGCCGCCACCTACGGCACCGTCGACAACAACACGGCGTCCTACGTCTTTCCACCCGGCTTCGTTCAACTCGACCGCTACATCTACCCCTACCTGAACGCCAGCACCCTCCGCGAAGCCTCGCAGGACCCACTCTACGGACAGAACTACTCCTTCCCGACCGGCGGCTACGACTCGTCCCCGCAGCCACGCCTCCCGGCATCCGGCGCACCAGGCGGCAACCCGGGCCTGTACGACGTGCTCTACACCGTGACGGCGGACGTACGCAACACGGGCAGCGTGGCAGGTGAAGAAGTGGCGCAACTCTACGTCGGGCTAGGGGGTTTCAACCCGCGCGTGCAGCTGCGCAACTTTGAGAAGCAGCTGATTAACCCCGGAGAGACGAAGACGTTTAGTTTCGACATCACGAGGAAGGATCTGAGTAATTGGGACGTCACGCAGGATGACTGGGTGATTTATGATTTCCCAAAGACGGTGTACGTCGGTGCTTCGAGCAGGAAACTGCCGCTCCAGGCGCCGCTGGGATCATAAGTGCGCCTGCTTACGGGAAGCACTGAGTTATGGTGGAGGGAGAGGAAATAGAGGTAGTTGTGGTGCAATGCAAGCTACTGAGCTATTGCCAGTTTGTTTCTTCTATGCCGAAAGATTTCTACATGTGCTGCTGTGCTGCTTTCATCTAGTTTCCCAGTATGTCTTGAATATTCGCCGCAACCTGCAGACGTGAATCCAACATGTACCACCCTTGATTTCACATCACGACTACGTTTCCCCACGACTAATCCCATACACTATCCCCTCACCAAAAGTCGGCCCATCTCACTTCTTCCCCCCCTCCAAAAATCCCTTCAGATCCACCTCCCCGGTTCCCCTCTCCAACGGCGCGGCTTGTCCCTCCCCCTCCTTCCACCCAATCATATAAATCGTCCTGAACGTCGCCGGCAGTGTCCCATCCTCATCACCATACAGCTCTCTATATATCCCCTCGGTAGCCATCAACACGTCCCTCCCGACCGCGCCCTTTTCCATGCGCAAACTGGCGTTGCCCTCCCCCATGGCATTCAGATCCGTCAGCAACGCCACGAGATCGGGATAGCTGACTACGATATCGTCCACGTCGACGGTGAGCAGCTTGAAGCCCGCGCGGTTGAGGAGGTTGCCGACGTCGCGCACGTCTGCCAACGGGGACACGTGGGATTTGATGCCCCCCAGGCGCTCCTGCTCCGCGAGTTGCAGCGAGCCGCGGAGTTCGTAGAGCGTGTCGCCGCCCGGCATGGCGCCGAGGAAAGCGCAGTCCGGTTTGAGGCAGTGGTTGATCTGCGTGAGGACCGAGGGGAGGTCGTTGATCCAGTGCATTGCCATGGAGGAGAGGACTAGGTCGAAGGACTCGGGTTCGAAAGGGAGCTGTTCTGGATGCGAGAGCAGGTGGCGGGTGAGGGACATGCCGGATGCTTGCGAAGGGTCGTTGAACGGGTGGGAAGAGGGGTCAGAGTCCCGGTGGAGCAGGGCGTGAGAGTAGTCTGCGCATACCAGCTCGGAGATCTTGGACGAGAGCGGGGAGGTGACTGGTTTGGCGCTGTCCGGGTCGGGATCGGGGTTGTTGAGTATGCGTGCGATGTTGCATGCATTGGCGCCGTAGTCCAACACGCGGGTGTAGGAGCGGTTGATGTCGAGGAGACGGGTCACGAGGCGGGAGGCGATTTCATCGCGGAGGTAATCTACTTTGCGTGATAACGGTGCGTTGAGAGCTGCTCGAGATCGTTGTACGGACTTTTGAGTGGTGTTAAAGACGGAAGCGGCAGGTTGGCCCGGTGCTTGAATGGCATATGATCTGGAGTGGTGGGTAGAGAGGCCGAGGGGGGCGTAGGAGAGGCGCGAAAGAGGAGGCGTCTGGCGCGTGAGGGTGCGCATTCTGACGATGCTGTAGAGAATAATTAGAATCGTATGATCATGTCAACATCGCCTATCGTGTAAGCCAGTCAACGGGCACAATATTTCAAGATGCTTGAAATGTCAGTGGTGAATGCTGAGTGTTGTTGAGTGAAAGCTTCAAAATGACGTCGAGACTGGAGCACGGCCTGAGACACCACTACTGCTTCAAGGACCCAGGGACATAATGACATGCACAACTGTCCTTCGAGTTCTGTTATAGATTCACTGACAACCGCTATGCACGTATGATCTTCACGCGTAAGGCAATTAGTAGGGAGTTTTGAGAATGAACGACACTATGAAATCTAGATGACCAGGCTCACAGAGTGTTGAAGCTCTGCTGGACTGGCGGCTGTCCTGTAGAATTGCCTGTTGATTTGTTGCAAATCAAGGCATGGACATCTGAAAGGCTCATCTCCTTAAGAGATTCTTATTGGTAGCGAGCGACAATACCGAAGTTGTAGATGGCCTCTGTAGCCATGCGTTAGGTTGGTTCCAAAGGCCTTGAAGGTCCTATCGAGCCCAAGGCCCAGCTATGCTCCTACTGAACGAGCTGATGATACGCTCATTTCACGCCTACAAACGCAGGCTAGTGAATTGGCTCAACCCGTCCATCCTTGTAATACTTCATGTACGGGACCTGTCCAGAATGGTCAGCTGACAGAATAATTTCGGGGGAGCTTGATACTTACGAGGTCAATGACATGGGTGCTCTCAAAAGCACACTGATCACCAAAGCAGTTGTCTCCATACGGGCAAACGTGACCACAAGTGCAATCATAGTCCTCACATGCAAGACCATCCGGGCATGGTCTGGTACGTGCACGGAAGCGAAGTGCAGCCAATTCGCTACCAGTGAGCTTCTCTCCATGGTGGAAGCCACACTTCCCAGGACACTTTCCAGCAAGGTGATACAGATTGCATACTTTGCCAGATTGATTGATACGGCGATAAAGCCTGTCTTGAGCCGCCTTGTCGACCTGAGGCAAGGGGGCATCCAAACGTTCATTGTCCTTGTTGGTGAGTATGTATTTGGCAGGTGGTTGCTTCTTTCCTGCAACTTGAAACTCCTTCTGTGAACTATCTGTAACTTTGCTGACTCGCGCCCATGAAGCGTTGCTAGCAGTCTCGGTGGGCGCAGGGCTCGGGGTTGTGAAAGACACGCCGCTGGTGCTCGGCGCCGAGGAAAGGAGCGGACTGATGACAGAGTCCATCTTGTCATGGTTGGCAGTGCGCACTGGGAGAGAGACACCACTTTCAAGGCTGATCTTCCGAGTGAGTGAACCGTTTGTGGCAGTACCATTAGGCGGACCAGTGGGCCTGCTAGGCAGATGTTCGGACCTGAATACATTGCTGACTCTGATAGGACGGAAAGCCATACTCTTATAAGTTGGTTGAGCAGGCAACGTCGCGAGGAAGCTGATACGGACATGTTGAGCTGGATTGTTGACGAAGGGATCCAGCATTGGTAAGTAACCATTGTCGTGGCAGATACCACCTAGTACAATGTGTTTGCATTGTACGTTGTTGACGAAAAGGCGGAACCATTCCCTGAGCTTGTAGTCGGCACGTTCTTTACCAAAGCCCACGTCAACGAATTGGAAGAGTTGTCGGCCAAATGACTGGGCAAAAACAGTAATATCTGCTCCGTAGCCTAGAAGGCCGCAAGCGCGCAGCTTCTTAGTCAAACCGTCCATGTTGACGAAGATATTCACGACAATATCCCAATGTGCTGTATTCTCATTCGGATGCATGTCGGCAATCTGTTTGCGAAGTTCTTGGTCAAGAAGGTAGGCGGCTTCCTTGCCACCGTCTTCCCCTTTAGCATACAATTCGTCGAGAAACTGTTCACTATGTCAGTAGCCGTTCTGTTGGAGAAGAAAGAGCACATCGCTTACTGGCGCCCCATCACCATCGATCAGTACTAGCACAAAAGGGTTGCTACCTTGGGCATGCTGAGATCTATTCAAGGATTCAGATGCATGTTGAGCTTGTCTCTGCCATTCGCGGCGAGACTGTTGCTCGTTGGCGAGATCGCTAGTAGTTTCCTGCAATTTATGGTCCAGACTCTGGTAAGCCTTGATAAGTTCTTCCATTAGCTGATCTCGCTCACGGTCGGACCGTCTAAATGCTTCAAGTCGATGACTAAAGTCGAGGTCGGGAGGTGGTCCACTTGCATACGACGAGACGGGCGATTGTGCCATCATGATGAGTGATGTCGACAATAATCTTCTGGCGTAAAATGCGACGGTCGCAGGTCGAGCTAGTAGAGGGACTCTGGGAGCTCTTGCAGGTGTTTGCCTGCCGATTGACGGCCACAATTGAAAGTCGAAGCCGCCAAATCTGGGCTATCGGTGGTCCGGATTGCGCAGACGTCCTTGCAAAGACTTTCTCTCTCCTTGTGTGTTGTTTTGTAGACACAATTGTCAAAATATGTGCTGAACGGAGAAGAATGAAATTCGATTTACGCTCGCGGTTTGGCGCGTCAAATGACTTGATGTGATTGGTTGACTCCCGGACCTGGAATTTGGCACTAAACGAAGGCTCGGTTTTAGCTTCAAGGACTTAGTAGATATTGAATAAAATAGAATAAAGAGATAAGAAAGAGGAAAAAATAAAATAGAAAAGATAGAGATATATATAGATCTTTTCTTTCTACTAGACTCTTTAGATAAGGTAAAGAGCTAGATTACTAATAATATTAGATTATTAAACAATACTAAACTAGCTTAAAATACTAGAATACATTAAAAAGTAAACTAATTTATTTATAATTTAGTTAATAAGGTTTAAATTAAAGTAGTAGTTTATTAGCTCTAATTTATCTAGCTCTATATCTAGCTAATAAGGTTTAGACTGAAGTAGTAGTCTATTAGCTCTAGGTCTATCTAGCTCTTTATCTACCTAATAAAGTTTAGACTAAAGTAGTAGTCTATTAGCTCTAGGTCTATCTAGCTCTTTATCTAGCTAATAAAGTTTAGACTAAAGTAGTAGTCTATTAGCTCTAGGTCTATCTAGCTCTTTATCTAGCTAATAAGGTTTAAACTATTATGTAATAGTAGATTGATAAAGATATACTAAATTATAGTCTTCCGTTTAGTGTGCTACGTATAAATAAACCGAGCCTTGGCCCCACTACGCAAAGGCCCCGCTTCTGACCATTTCCGACGTTTATAGTCACGTAGAGCATGTCTATCGCTGACTTGGCTATCAATTCTATCGTGTTTCCTTCCATCTTGCACATCGCCAAGTGTCAACGACCATGTCTGAGCCTCAGTCCAAACGACAAAAAACAGAGACGCAGTACGAGCTGTTGTATCACCCTGGCATCCCGGGACGTGGTGAATTCATCCGTTTGGCGTTTGAGGCTGCAGGCGTACAGTACAGTGACGTTGCAAACGAAGACAAGTCCAACTACAAAGTGGTCCAAGCCATCTGCAGCTCAGAGGTTACTGGTGACGAAGATGGCAACCCGCCTCCATTTGCTCCTCCCGCTTTGAAGATCAAAGGTGCTGGCAGGGATGGCAAAGATCTTATCATTGCCCAAACGCCAAACATCTTGCTGTACCTAGGTCCAAAGTTGGGTCTTGCAGGGTCCGCGGATCGTGAGCTGTACTATGTCAACCAGTTGACACTCACTGCTCTGGATCTTGCAAATGAGACCCATGACACGCATCATCCAATTGCCGTCATGAAGTACTATGAAGGTGGAGTATTTCGCTGCATGTCTCAGCCAACATGACTGACTGTCACTAGAGCAAAAGGACGCTGCACTTATCCGTGCCGCAGATTTGCGCGAGAACAGATTGCCAAAGTTCTTCTCCTATTTCGAGCGGAATCTCAAGTGGAATCAGGAGGGCAATGGCAAATACCTGGTTGGAGAAAAGATCACATACGCCGACACCACTCTGTGGCAGATCTTGGACGGTCTACTGTTTGCGTACCCCAAAGAAGTACAGGCTCGGAGCAAGCAATATCCCCTGCTGTTTGACACGTTCTATCCTGGTATCAAAGCCGAGAAGTGGCTGCAGGAGTACATGGACAGCGGCCGACGGCTTGCATTCTCCAATGGGCTCTTTAGGAATTATCCAGAGCTAGACAGACAGTAGTAGTCAAAGCAAAAATCAAACAGCAAGCATTCAAACATGATAAAAAAAAGTCCTCCTCGCTCCCTCAAGGTGATGATTCAGTCAAATCACTTCTGAACTTTCCCCTTCACGATGCCTCCAACACCACTCATCAACTTCCTGAGCGAAGATGAGCTGAATGAACCCCCCACAACACAGGATCCCAGCTTTCAGTCGAGCAGAGAACGATTCATGAGCCAGCCAAACATCAGTCAGCCCAGAGCTGCCAGGCTGACCATGTCAGAAGAGCCCCTTAACGATCCAAGTGTCCAGTCTCCAACCATTGCCATCGAATCGGCACCAGAAGTACCTGAGCAGATAGAGGACGGCGAAGAGAATCAGCATGAAAAGGAGCTGATGCCGGCCAGCGAGGCAGGACAAGTCCCGTCTGGTCGCGGGAGAGGAAAGTCAGCGCGTAGAGGCAGAGGTGGAAAAGGTGGCTTCGGCCGTCGCCACTCTCGCAAACACGTTACCGGCGATGTCCAAGACCAACAGCAGATGTCTCATTACGTCCAGCAGCCGCAGTATGGGCCCTATGGTCCACCTCCAGCACACTCTGGATACCAGCAAGGTGGACAACTTCCCATGTACACGACCGGCACCCTATATGCTGATGGCGATGTGACCAACAACAACAGGTATGCGCAGCCAGTGCCATACGACCAGATGCAGCCTTATGTTGAAGGAACTCAGACCCTGACCGCCATCAACAACACCGGGGGATCATCCCAAACCGCTATCGACCCGCTCCTGCAAGCCTCCGCTAGTCACAACGCCGCCCACCACCACCACCCAGACCCTCCCCGCCCAGCCACCGCCGGACCGTACTTTGGCCCAGTCGACTTCAATCCCGGAGCCCCATCACATGCCACCGCACAAACGATCCAAAAAGACCTTGAAAATTCAGTAGCACCTCATTCTTCTTCCACCTCTTTCCATCCACCTCCTCACCACATCAAAAATCCTCACACCACCAAAACCAACACCAACACCACACAGCTTCCAACAGCTACAAACACCAAGATGCCAAAGCCATCAGAGGATCCCAGGGTGGCACCTCCACCAAAAATAGGTAATTATTTCCCAGGTGTCCCCGTCGCGCATGTCTTTGCCCCAGCCAAGCCAATCCGTCCAGTCGACCTCCTCCATTCTCACATTGAGGGATTCAACCATGAGCTGGACCGTCTCATGTCCGCCATCAAGCAGCCCATCACCTTCTCGGATCCTCAAGCCATGGCCTGGAAGGAAGACGTTCTCAACCGTCTGGCGACCGAGATCATCCCCGCCCTGGGAATCACCACCACTCGTGTCGCCAACGCCATCCGCGACGGCATGTACGCCAACAACGGCGGCATTCGCTTCCAAATCGGCGATTATGCCGTCGGCGCCTACCAGGCTCAGGTCGTCGCTCACTTGGCCGCTCAGGGACATCCCATGGCCACCAGGCACTACGCCGAAGCCCAGGAGGAGCACTACGCCAACAACCCTGGTGACCACTACGCCAACGCCTCCGGTCATGACAGTCGTGGATACTATGCCAACGAGCCTGGAGATGATCCACAGTATGCCGAAGACACTCACGACCAGCGCGGCGGCTATGCCCCGCAAGCTCCGGCCGGACCTCGCGTCGACAGGTCTCACCTTCACGGCCGCACCCAGGGTCAGCCGTCCGGCCATGACCACGGCATCACCCAGGGCCAGCCAACTGGTCACCTCCACCGCTGATATCATCATTGCCTCCGAGTCCACAGAAAGGTGAGTTCCCTAGTCAAGCAAGTGAAAAGAGTCTGAGCTGACCTGACAGGACGGAGCGCGAGAGAATGACGGGGAGAAGGGGCCGGGTATGGTGCATGGCAAGGCGCATGGCGCAGGATAGGGGATTTCACAAGGGGATGGGGGCAGATAGCCTCTTTACTTTTCACAAAGCATGATGAAGGAGAAATTGCGTGTGAAATACCTCACCGGCTCATTTTGCAAGATGTGAAGCCAACTGCATATCATCACAGTCGTGATACCGCCACCCTCGACCAATCTTCACGCTCTCTCGCCCTACTGAAACTTCTTTGAATCCCCCGCCGCGAATTCCAGTCCTTGCAGAATCTCCACGCCAAATACGTACGTGAGGTAAATCGGGATCACGATCCACGGACCACTGTTCACTGTCAGCTTTCCACCCCTTCACCACATTCATCCACTCACTTTGGTATGATCCACAAAAACACCAGCGTAGCCGCGTCATTATGCCCGATATTGTCAAACCCACTGTATGCCTCATTCAACCAATACAGCACCGTCTTACTCCAAGTCATGATCGTGACGCCAAACCCCAGCAGACACGCAACCCCCGCCCAGTATCCCGTGACACGCATCGCCTTTCCCAAGCCCCCAATCTTCTCTTTACTCGGCGCGCCTCTGCCCTCCTCTTCGCTCGGGAACCCCTTGGTGTACACGATATACAGATAGACAAAATACCCGATCGTCTCGATGACGTTCAGCGTTCCCTGGGCGGCAGTGAAGCCGACCCCGTTATTGTAGGCCTTGAACCCGTACACGTGGTCCACGTTCCCGTAGAGCTCGTACGGCTGCCATGGCCAGTGGTACTTGCCCCCGGGCATCGAGTGCGGGCGCAGGAACACGTAGCCGCTGTCCCAGATCACGAGGGGGAGGGAGATGGCCAGCCAGATCAGCGTGAGATTCGAGGGCGTGTGTGACCATACCCCCGCGCCCGAGGAGGAAGGCCGTTTGGCGCGCGTCACCGTCGTGTCGGCGGACGGGGTAGGGGTGACGCTGCGCTGTTTTGTGGGGGAAGAGGTGGGTTCGGGGAAGGAGGAGGGGTGGGAGCGAGTGGAGACCATCGTTGCGGTTGTCGTTAGTGGTGTTGGTGGTGGTGTGGGACGGCAGGTCAAGGATGGTGTGAGAACAAGGGAAGAAGGAAGAAACCAGGGGGAAGATAGTGGTGATGTTATGGAATGGCCGGATGCAATAGACCTGCTCTAGGGCCCTAAAGTGGTGCGAGTCGCGTCGAGAGAAGCTCGGGGAAGTCGAGCTCCCGCTCGTTTGCATTCGTCCGTCCGCTTTTGATCCTCAGTTCCACATTGTAACCCTGACCAGCCACTTCAATCGCATCGCTAGCCAGGCCGCAAGAGACATGCTAGCACGTAAATCCATTACAAGGGCAAGCATTACGATTACCTGAAGATTTTCTGCCCTCGACGTGGTGAACGACACATTCACGAGCAGAAGCTGGCAAAAGAACGATAGCGCCAATGACAAAGCGCCAGTGATGGCAACATCTTTCCCTTATGCCTACATAGCTTGTCCATGCGATTCACAACCGGACTTCCCAGCGGCTACAGCACATGTCAGAAGGTCATCAGTGCTTCCAGTGCTAAACGACGATGAAGATGAAGAGGATAAAACCTTGAACCCTCACGACGAGAGGTCGAACTTCTCGCTGTATCCATATGACCGGTTACTCTACTGCGATGAGTGCCATCAGATCCGCTGCCCGAGATGTTGGGCCGAAGAGAATACCCATTGGTATTGCCCAAGCTGTTTATTCGAAATACCCAGTAGTCTAGTCAAATCAGACGGAAACAGGTAAGGTGAGCCAGAAACCTTGAGCTTCTATAGAGGGCATTTCTGACAGCAGCCCAGATGTACAAGAAACTGCTTCAGTTGTCCTCTTTGCACTGCCCCCTTGTCTGTCAACGCTCTAGATCAGCAAAGCAGAGGAAGTACAGGTGAGACCACTGGTCCGAGTGGTCCTTTCTTTCTAGCATGTCCATGTTGCGACTGGTCCTCTTTAGATGCGGGCATCGAATTCAGCAAGCCCAATAAGATCTATGAGCAGCTTCTGCGTATGCGACGGCCCAAGAAGACCCGGACAGAGGATGAGATCCCTGAGCGTGATGACCGAGAGGAGACGGCTGCTACAGAAACGCCAGAGGCATCTGAGCTAGAGTTGCAGAACCACAAATTCAGTCGTCTATTAAGGTTCTACAAGACCCAACTCGCAGAGTCAGATGCGACTGCTAATAATCCTTTCGGACTGGACGCCTCCTACTCTTCACCATCAAATTTGGCTCGCATCATGCAGATCTATGGAGGTCTATCAGCAGCTTCGCTCAAGAAGGCGAAGGAAAAGCCCCAGCTGATGCGCGAAGCCTTGACCACATCCGAGGGCCTCGCCCTCACCTCCTCAGACGAAGTACTCATCAAGCAGATTCGCGACTCCCCTGACACAATCCCCACCGAAGCCCATCAGCGAACCCATCCCTGGAACTCCAACGCCACCTCGGTCTCTTCCCTCTGGCCTGTCCCCACCCTCCTCGTAACCCGCAAATCCAAACGCTGCCGAACCTGCCGGCACATTCTCATCCGCCACGACGAACGCAAACCCACCACCTCTTCTTCCTCCAGCAGCATCGCCACCTCCCTCAAATACAAGATCCGTCTCCTCGCCCAATCCTTCATTCCCCTCCTCTACCTCCGGTCCTTCCAGCCTTCTATTCCCGCCACCACCTCCGTCCCCCGCGCAAACTTCGCCCTAACCACCACCGCCCTACAAACCCTCCGCGACACAGAAGGCGCCATCGGCCCCCTCCGCCCTGGGCTGAAAAAGGAATTCCTCCTACTGATCCAAAACCCCCTCTTCGAAGTCGTGCGCATATACCTCGCTACCCCTGCAACAACGCCGGGGAAGGTGGAGAGCAGAGTCACGATTCTTTGTCCCAGTTTCGAGATCGGCGCCGACGGAGACGTATGGGATGCTGCGTTGAGTGACACCACCAGCACCACCAGTAGGGGAACAAGGGACAGGGGAGGAGGGAGGGAGATGCTGGGCGGCAACGGCATGCAGGGACAGCGGGATAAGGATGGCGAGGAACGCGTGCCGGAGGCAGGCAAGGTGTGGGAGAGGGGGAGGAATTGGGTGGGTGTCGTGGTGGAGGTCGTGCCGGGACAGTTGCCCGGACAGTCGAGTGGGGGATTGATGGCGCCTGGGACGGAGGGGAGCAAGGCAACGGCGGGGGTCGAGGTGGATGAGAACGAGGAGGACTATGATTCGTTCGTGAAGAGGGAGGTGGAGGAGGGTAAGAACAAGACGATCAACGATGATGTGCTGGAGATACCGGTCTTCGTTAGAGCGGAGTGGGAGGCGGATGTCGCTGGCGAGGAGGGAGGAGTAAAGGGCCAGAAGGAGAAGAGGGAAGTCGCCTTTTGGTGCGTGCTCGGTGCAGGGAGGATAGTACCTTGATATAGCCTGCCGAGATGACGATAATACGTTCAAGCATGATGGAAGCACCATGACCACGGATTGGGTGGAAGGGGAGAATGTCATTTCATTCCGATCCATTTCTGACGCCAGCCTTGCTCTGCTCTAATGCCATGCAGTCCGCAACGAATATGTACAATGCTTTACACTATCCCCTCGCCATCATCCCTATTCTCTTTACAACTTCGCATCACCCTTGAACACGGTCGGTGCCGGGCTCGGCTCACCTCCACCAGGCAACACAGGAGGGTCTTTCTTCTCCGGCTCAGGCGGTATCGATGAACCATACCCCTCTCTATCACCCTTGCTCCCATCAAAGTACTTGCTAAACTCGGCCTTGTCAGGGAACGGTCTCGGTCCCAGCAGTCGAATCATGTCGTCTCTGCTGAGCATCTCCTTCTTCAACAACTCCTCGGCGACGATGCCGACTTCCTTCTTCTTTTCCGTCAACAAGTCCTTGCATTGCTGGTACGCCTCGTCCACGATACGTCGCACCTCGGCGTCAATGTCCCGCGCCGTCTCCTCGGAGAAGGGCTTGTGCAGTTGCTGCTGTGCGTCGTCTTCGTAGTATCGATAACCGATCTTGGGGGACATGCCCCATTTGGTTACCATGGCGGTGGCCATGCGGGTGACTTTGTTGAAGTCATCTGATGCGCCGGATGTGACGGTTGGGAAGTGAAGCTCTTCGCTCACACGCCCGCCGAGGGTCATGGCCATGCGGTCCATGATTTGTTGAGCGGAGAGGAGGTAGGTGTCACCTGCTGGAAGGTATTGGGCATAGCCGAGAGCACCGGAGCCGCGGGGGATGATGGAAACCTTGAGAAGCGGGTCGGCCCACTGGAAGTACCAGCCGCAGATGGCATGACCAGCCTCGTGGTAGGCAACGGTACGCTTTTCCTCCGGTGATAGGACAAGTGACTTCTTCTCGAGACCACCGATCACTCGCTCGATGGCTTGCTCAAAGTGCTTCATGAGGACGGAAGCAGCGTTGCCGCGAGCAGCTGAAATATATTAGCAATCATCGCAATGCGATTATTAGGTATACATACCAATCAGAGCTGCTTCGTTGACACAGTTGGCAATGTCGGCGCCTGAGAAACCGGGTGTGAGAGCAGCCAGACGTCCTTCGAGGTAATCCGTGTCGACATGGGTGACAATCTTCTTAAGATGTACCTTGAAGATCTGCTTGCGACCGTCCATGGTAGGTGGGTCAATTGAGATATGCCTGTCGAAACGTCCGGGTCGCATGAGAGCCTTGTCGAGCACATCAGCTCGGTTGGTACCTGCGAGTACGACGACCTGTTCAGAGGTGTTGAACCCGTCCATCTCTGTCAAGATTTGGTTGAGAGTTGCCTCTCGCTCGTCGTTTCCACCACCGAAGTTCTGCTTTGATCTTGACTTTCCGATGGCGTCAATTTCATCGATGAAGATGATGCATGGTGTGCTCTTCCTTGCGTTCTGGAAAAGATCTCGCACACGTGAGGCACCAACACCGACGAACATCTCCACGAATTCAGATCCAGAGACCGAGAAGAAAGGAACGCCAGACTCTCCGGCAGTGGCCTTGGCTAGCAGAGTCTTACCAGTACCGGGTGGTCCAGACAGAATCGCACCTCGAGGAATCTTTGCTCCAAGCTTCTGGTACATGCCTGGATCTCGGAGGAAACTGACGAATTCCATGATCTCCTGCTTGGCTTCGTCCATGCCAGCTACATCAGCAAACTTGACTTTGATATCCGTCTCGTGATTGAACTTCTTTGCCCTGCTTCGGCCCATGCCAAAAATGCCACCAGCCTGTCCTCCTCCTCCTGAGGCTGCTCTTCTAGACATCCAGAGAAGCACACCGATGAAGAGAATGGTAGGTCCAAAGGAGATTACTGTCTCTAACCAAGGCACTTCACGAGCATATTGAACTGGTATCCGCTCTGAGCTTGGAATTCCAAGTTCCGCTTGTGCGTCGTCCACTTTGCGCTCGAAAGCCTCGACAGATCCGATCGTGAAGTAGTAGAAGAAATTCTGTTGAGAAGCAGGCGACTCTGGGTACATCGATGCGACGGCCTCACGGTGGAGGTGCACTTTTACACGGCTTTCGTTGAGCACAACAAGCTTCTCCACCAGACCCTTGTCGAAGAATGTGTTCCTGAATTCTTGCCATGTGATTTCGCGGGCGTTTTCCGTGGGCGTGAAAAGGCGGTAGAGAAGGTAAGCTGTGAACCCCGAGAGCAGGAAGCTGCTAAGATCGAACTTGATCTCGGTGACATTCGGTCCACCCTGCTTAGATTTGCCCTTCTTGGATTCGGCCTCTGATGGACCTGGATCTTCGGCGCTCTTCTGCTCCGCTTTACTTGACGTCGCCTTGTCCCCAAACCGTTCTTCCGCCGCTTCTTCGGCATACTTTCGTGCCATCTGAGAGGTGAGTCGCCACAGCTTAGCAGCCATCGCCGGGGTCACGGTACCCTTTTCCATCTCGTTCACTGTAGTGCGAAGCTCTTCGGGTATGCCACGTGTCTTCATGTCTTTGATAACCTTCTCGATATCCTGTGCCATGGACGCTGGCATGCCCTTCTTCACGAACTGCAGTACCTCCTCTAGACGAGCTTGCTCTTTCTCATTGAGCTTCACGTATCCTGCTTTGAGTTCTCCCGTTTTGCTTTCTGCGCCCTGACCCTTCGACATGGGACTAGAGTCACGGTAAAGGTGCTCCATTCCAGGTGCCTGCTTGCCATCTTTGCCGTTGGTCTTGTTTTGTTTTTTCGGATCCTGTGGTGGCTGCGTGGCATATCGTCGCACTATCTGTCTGTTGTATACATGTCGTGGGATAAGTGCCGGACGTAAAGACGGGTTCCGGACTCTGCAGGCAAGCTGTAGATTGCTTGATAACCTCGTGGCCTGAGCGGTCTGCCGGAGCAGGCGCGTCATGACCGTGGCGTATTGACTGTGGATAGTCGAGGTTTATGAGATCGGAGAAATGATCTTGAGTGTCGGAAGGGTAAGTTGGTGAAGAGCGAACAGACTGGGATGGAATCGGCGCGTCCGAAGAGGCGATGTGAGCTCACAGTCAGAATATCGATGACGAAGAATCATCTAGCCGAGACTTTCCCTGTGCTTGCGGCTCTTCCCGCGATCTGGCGGCATCAGATCTCCTGGCGATCATTTTGCAAGATTGAGACATCGTGGGACAGAATGTGGCTTGTTCTATTATGTTTTCATGTAGTGTTTGATCGCTCATGCTATTCGGGGTATCATATCGTATCATGCTGCCAATCCGGACTCGTCTCCGATTGAGGCAACCGCCGTTTGTAGACTTCTTTGCAAACGCCTGTCCAGGTCTTCAGGATCATCAGCCTCTCCATAAACCTCGCGGACTAAACCCTGGACACCCGCGGTCCCGACCTCGATCTTCCCTCTCTGACCAACAATGTACTCGACCGTCTCGTCTCCACTTGAGTTGTCAATGACCCTCGAGATGAAACCATCCTTCTCCATCTTCTTCAGCAGTTTTTCGGTCTTGTCCAGGACATTGTTGGCCATCGAGTTCGTGAAAGGCGTCATCTCGTTGATTCCGGCTCGAGAGAGATAGCGTTCGAGCTTGGACTCGGCGAGACTACCGCCGCTCAACATGATGAGACTGACAACGAAGCTGCTCAGCGCTGTGTACTGGCTCTCGGCTTCCACTGTCGGAGCTGCAGGCGGAGAGATGATATCGGGTGTGCGATATTCTTCCGGCAGAATTGTTCTCAGGATCCAGGCATTGCTCTTCTGTGCTGCTTGCGACTGGCTTGCCTGTGTCTCTGGCTGCGACTTCTTCCCTCCCTTCTTCCTGGCCAAAGCCTCTGCCCGCTTCTGCTCCGCTGCCATTGCCGCCATAGCCGCGGCTTGTCGGTCCTTTGCTGTGACCTTGTCACGTAAAGGTAGCTCTGCCATCTCCATCCCAAAAACTTCTTTCAGCTGCTGCTGCGCTGCAGCAAAGACAACTTTGAATTGCCTACTGTGTGCCCCAAGAACTTTGGCGTTGATATCGCTTCGACGGAGAGGAGCCCGCGTGTATTCACATGCTAGAGCTAGTCTGACGAGATTCTTCACCATGAGATCACGGTTGCTTCCTCCTTGTGTGGCGCCTTCATCCTCATCACCGTATGCTACCTCCTCTTCTCCTTCCGATATTCGTCTTCGTTGGGTCTGATGGCTCGGTCCCGCATCTGACGCGTCGTCGTCATCGTCCATAGCCTAAACACATCAGATCATTGCTCAGCTGGCGGTCTCCCCTAACCTACAGTGCGCTTTCGTGGCCGAGGCATTCTTTCGACGAGAAGCCTTACCGTACGGGGTGATATTGGCCGTGGTAGACTTTTAAGTCATCGCGGTAAGTGACCAAGGACTGTTCTCAGTCAATTGATAAGCAAAGAATTGTGGTTGTAAATCCTCAATGTCGTGAGCGAAGCGCGGTAGACGACGCGATCATTGACCTTGACGCGAACGCGGGGCACTCCCGCACAATTTTGCCCTGTCCAGATTCCTTACCCGGGCACCCAGTCTTCCTTCCTTTGCATCATTTGATACTTCTGAGGCTACATCAAAGACATCTTTGTTCTTGGCCGTCCGTCATTCGAATCACCATGTACAGCTATACCCTGATCGTTCTTTTGGAAGAACGATCTACAACGGCTGTGATAGGCACGCTCGATCTCGTCTGGACGGCTGTCGACTATTATGTAGTCCATCCTCGATAGCTGTGGACTATGTCAGTCAGTCATGGCCGAGTGTGAAGTATAAGCTCTTTGTTGTGTCCATAATTTGTCCGTGCTACCAGTATCTACTCATCCGAGGACAATGACACAAAGAATACGGTGGGATGGTCTTTGGTCTTTGATATACCTTTTGCTCATAAAATACCATGCTCTCAGCTGCAGGATGCTCTCTCTATTTTCATCTCATTCACCCCAAGATCAAATCCTTAAGCATTCCATCAAATTTTTCTGACGAACATCATGGCTGAACAAATCCTGGCACACCCGGTATTCTCTGCAGAGTATGAGAGGCGTCTGAACTTCGCCCGTCATAAAGCGCAGACCGTTGCTTTGGGTCGAGGTGCGATCAAAGTACTTGACGACCTGGACAAGATTGAGCAACTGATGCTTGCGTACAGGGCCGGGGTTACAGAACACCTCACTGAGATCAACAACAGGCTTCTTCAATGTAGGACGAGTACTCTACCACCACGTCCACCCTTCATCGGCAGCTTTGTCTACCAATTTGTTGACGGAGAGTTAGGCCAATTCAACGAAAGATTCGCCCAAGTCCTTCCTGTGTCATTCCGAAATCAATTCGCTGACCACGAAGAGCGCTACGGACTGATGGATATCGATATCCGCGAGTATCTCCTCGTGAATTGCTGCATTCAAGCTGCGGGAATTCAGCTTGACTGGGATCTCATTCCCAAATTTATGGCAAAGATGACGCAGTGGATCCGTCGTAACCTTGACAGGAACGTAGAGCGCATGTACAGTGCTCAAGCCGAGAAGATGGGCAAGGCTGCAAAGAAGATCAACGACAAGCTTCTCGAGCGCCCCAACCCCCTGTTCAAGCCCGCGGCTGCGGAGCTTGCGAAGGCTCAACACGCTGCGATGAGGGAGATGGAGATGAAGCTGGAGTATGAGCCACATCACTGGGCAAAGTACTGGGATACCACGGCTCCCAATCAAGACGACCGTCTGGCCATGTACGAGGTTATCAAGCTGGTTCCAGATGCTCCTTGTCTCGAGGAGTTCCTGAACCTGCTTCAAGAAGTGGACAAGACACAGTCTGAACGTTTGGCCCGTGAGATGATGATCACTCGTCGTCCAGTCTACGAGAGGGAGATTGCGTTCCGCAAAAAGGTTCGTGACTCTCTAGAGCAGGGTTATTAGATACGTAGCCAAAGCGAAATGCAAGAGAGTCGGTAAGTAGACAGCAAGCTCGCTGATCCGAGCGGCATTGTCTGTATAGTCCAGATAGATGTTATATCCAGGTATAGTCGTCACTGCAAGAGATTCAGCGATAACGTGATTGCTTTTGGAATGTGATCGATCCTCGCCATTTGTGGCGGCTCACGTGCTCTGCCAAGCCATGCCAGAACCCTCACCTCACGCCGCTATGGACAACAACCTAGGCGTCCTTCACTATCCCAATTTGATACAAGAAACGACTTTTTGACTCGATCCTCAACCTATCATGGCAGATAAGCTTCGTACGACCCAGCAGCTTGAGGCGCTGCAGAACAAGTACATTGGTACCGGTCACGCAGATACGACAAAATTTGAATGGACCTCCAACATCGCTCGTGACAGCTACTCTTCATACATTGGACACCCGCCTCTACTGCAGTACATTACTCTTGCCACTGGGGAGTCGTCGAGAGAAGAAACAAGAGTAAAGTTGCTGGAGAAAATGGTACGACCTGTGGGACCGCCTCCGGAGGTAAGCCGTCGAGCCATCTAGCTTGGTTTGATGGAAGGCTAATATGAATGTAGACGGAGGGGTGATCATGTGGATTGACGATGGGTTTTACAACAGTAAGCTCTGACTGACTGGCTCGGACGACAAAGGACGGCCAAAGACTTTGTCCGAAGTGTCACGACAAAGGACTTCCCCAAAGGTTGTGTCCGCACGTCTCTATCAAATCTCGGCTCGTCCACATCGCTGCACGGCGACGTGGCCCTGTAACGCAACTCAGTCACGGATGGTCGACTGCGAGAACCACGAGCCCAATAGAGGACAGTGTGGAATGCATATCCATCACCTGATGAGCTGCTGACGCAAATATGCAATACACTTGGACGGTCAGCTTGTGCTTACCAACACGAATGGACATGTAATTTGAATACAATCGCTGAAATTCATGCTCTCTATACGGTTTACAAGCGCCGTGCTATGCTCGATATGGCTGGTACACATGTGTGCAGTATGCAGTATGCCTCCAGTCGCCTTCACGTCTATTGCCATTCCAGTGTCCCAAAAAATCAATCACTATCACTCGCAGGCCCACCATCATCACTATCATCTTGCACCACGTCATCCCCAGCCGCTATCGTAAACTCCGCCTTCTGCAATGCCTTCCTCAGGTCCGTGTTCCTCGGATCCACCAGATCAAATGGCTTCAGCTTCGCCTTATTCCGTATCCTCGGATCACACCCGGCATCCAGCAGAATCTCCACCACCCTCTCCCCCTCATCCCACCCCTCCCTGCCTTGCTCATTCACCCACCTCACCGCCTTGTGCAAACACGTGTCGCCCTCCCGCTTCTCCTGGCCGTCAATCTCCACCCCTTCCTGGTCGAGCAGCACATCCAGCACGTCGTAGCTGCCGTATTGTGCGGCAATGTGCAGCGCCGAGCAGCCTAGTCCGTCGGTTGAGGTGTTGAGGAAGTGTGCTACTGCGTCGGGGGACTTGAAGGAGGAGAGGACAGAGGTGAGGAGCGAGGCGTTGTTGCGGCGGCAGGATTCGAGGAGGAGTTCGCGAGGTGAGGCGCCCTAATTTGCTGCATCAGTATTGCACACAAGTGATGGGTGGGGGGAAAGAGGGAGATACCTCGTCGGCCATTGTGTGGTAAGGCTGCAGGTTACGGGGGAGGAGATTGGGATGTTATGTGGACAGGTCGATAAGGACAGTGAAAGTAGTGGTAGGTGGAGCGGAAGCCAGGAGATGGGCCGACAATCAATGCTTGTGGGGGGTAGTTGTTCTAAGTAGTGAGATGAGAAAGGTCGAGCGGTTGTAGATTGCAGGGCGGGTCCCGTCCCCGCGGCTCTCAAATGCGGCTCCGGACCAGGCACACGAACTATATGCTTGGCGAGGAGAAAATAGTCGCTCAGTGCCACTTGTGCTATGCTTTACCTTGATCTTTGAGTACCAGCTTCACAAGTGAAAGTAACTTCTTTCATCCAGGTCGGCAGAACCTCCGGGTCGTCACATCCGAATAGAAAATAATTCTAGCAGCTTCGATCAGCGTCCGACAACTTCGCGAGCGACTTCGCCTGGTGTCACAACTCAACCACCGGCGACAAAATGTTGCTCTGTATGTCTGGTCTCTATGACACAAGTGGTTGTTTTGTTGTTCTAACACAACTTATCAGTCTGCCCGGTATGCGGAAATCTGCTCACGATTGTGGCGGTCCATGCCGACCAACTCCCAGACGATGAGCAGCACAGGGCCGGCAGAAATCATTTCGAGTGCCGCACGTGTCCCTACCAGATGATGCTCGAGGGCACATTCTACGAGAAGAAGCAGATGCTCCCAAAAGAGGTCGAGGACGTGCTCGGTGGCGCAGAAAGCTGGAAGAACGTTGACAAAGTCCACAGTAAGCACATCGCTCTTATTTTGCCATTCGCGGGAACTAACCTCTGGTAGTCAACTGTGTAGACCCAAATTGTCCAAGCCAAGAAGCATACTTCAGACAAGTCCAGATCAGGAGCGCTGACGAGCCAATGACAACTTTCTACAGGGTAAGTTCAGAAGGTTGATTGAGATGTCCACAGCTGACTCATTCAGTGTTGCAAATGTGTAAGAGACTGGAGAGAAAATTGATTCAGGTTCCGGGATATTTCGATGCACTATCAGAAATTGACCTTGGGACCACGCAGATCATAACAATGCCACTACGCATTGTACTGCCAAACCCGAAAAAAGTCCCAGCTCGAAAGCAGACATAGCAGCTAATTAGAGCCGCCGATTCCGCAAGGAGATGATAATCGGAGAAAGTCCCAGGATCATGTGGAGGGACCCTCGCTCGCTGCAACACCGTCCTCCCACATGCGATTGACAGTCTCTGGAATGAGGATGTCTCTCCTGAATTGTTCTTGCTGGAGAAGCTCAAGGGCTCGCAACGTTGGACCGGGATACCTAGACAGACCTATGAGCACAAGAGAGTCGAGCATGTTTGAAAAGCATGACTCACGATAAGTACTTGATGTATTTTGGCTCTTTAAAATACTGCAGGTACTTCAGATATGCCACAAACTCGTGACTATCAAACCATTTCAGAGATGCCAGGTGACCAAGATACATGGGATTAGAAAGCGCCTGCACAAACTGCAAGACGTGATCAGTCCAGATTCGAACAGAACTTGCAAGCATCCACTATCGTAAAGAGGAAACTCACTTCTAATTCGAGCTCAAAGCGTGTAAAGCCGCCGTACCGCGGGTCAGACATGTTGTATGGTCATGAGTAGGTTCAGAAGTCCATGCCGTTCCATACCGATTCCAGTTGAAGTTGGCCTGGCGGATTGCCCCACAAATCAAGTGCAAATCTTGGCAAGAACAAATCAGATGTCCGTGAGCAACCTTGGAAGATGCCTCAGTTCTCAGCAGATAAATCGATCACTCGTCATCATTCGCCGCCGTTACTTGTGACCTCGTGGTGCGCATTTACTCTATCGGTGCTATTCATAGGTTGGACATATCTCATAGAGTGATTGTTGTATCCGACTCGCGGTTTACACATCCAGGGCAAACTTCCGCGTGTCTGTGAACAGGCCGCGCACTCAGACCCACGAAAGGGTGGGCGTGCTCCCCGAGGTGACCAGGCTATGCTGATGGCACGTGAAGTGTTACCCCTCCAATAAAGCTCAATTCGCAGAGCGACACCGTGAGACCTAGCAGAGGGACATCTCAAATATATCCATGGAGTTGACGCACTTTGGGGGCTACAAAGAGTGCGGGTACCATGTTCGTGATTCGGATAACGCGCAAGCACATATCAGGCAGGCGTATTCACGATTCGCTTGAGCCTCCAAAGCCTGCGCCTTCAGCCTTGAGCCACTTCGACATACAGCAGTACTTTGACCGCACTGCCTGAAGATCAGTCATCCATATCGTTGTGCGAGATCCGGCAGCCCGAAAGGTCTTTGATTGGTAAGGAGGATGGCACCTTGCCAGGACTAGAGAACAACCTTGAAGATCGATATAATGACGGATAATTCTGCAGACCGAGAAAGCGTGGACAATCAGGCTACCGCTAGCTCTATAGATATGTATCTCACCCTCTGGACTTATTTGTTACAGGAGTCGTACAAAAGGAAATCTCGCTTCGCGGTGAAAGAGTATATCAGTATCGTGAACCATTCGTAATTCACGACTGTCCGTCCTACGAATCGAAAGGGCGGCCGGAGGTCGAGTGTATTGACAAAAAGAAGATGCTCCTTTTGCGGATCGAACGCAAGACCTTCAGATGCCATAGGCTTGGACCGAAGTTGTACTTCAGTCTGACGCTCTCCCAACTGAGCTAAAGAAGCTTTGATTGAATTGCATCGAAGATTGAAAGTTATATATACTTCAATGTTGATTCCACTGTGGAGGACAGCTTGAAATCAAGACGCTTCGGAGAGCCAGAGAATTAGCCTACCAGCTATACCGTAAACCGGGCAAGTCCACCCTCCCAGAGGTAGGTAAAATTATCATGTCAAATTATTACTATACCAAGATATAGGGCAAGCATCATAAGATAGATTTCTTTCCTTACAAGGTCACGTTCCGCAACAGAGCTGAATACATGCTTGAATCAACCTGGACCACTCCTCCATGCCGCATGCCACGAGGAGAAAGCGGGACTTCGCACGGGGTGTACGGTGTCGTGAACGTCTCTGTATAGTAACACTCGTATCCGGCGCCTCCACCCGAATAATCATCCTCCCACAAGTAGTAACGATTTGGATTGAGGATATCCTGGTATGCGGCAGCGCCTTCACGAGTCTTGTCCGCGGGTACTCCGACACGATTCCATGGACCAAAGAGACCAGTATCAGATCGATCGAGAACGATTCTGAGGTTGGCTGTGTCGCTGATGTAGCGAACGTATGTCTCATTACCGAGATACTGGAGATCTTGATCGATATAGGTAGTAGTAATGTCTGGTTCCCACCTAGCGGGAGTAGTGAACGACACGAAGTCGTTGGTGTGTGAATAGAAGATGAATGGACCTTGCGATGATCCGAGGTGAGCAGGGTCATCTGCTTGGTAGGTTCGAGATGACCAGAAGACTGCATATGCCTCACGGTTGACATCCCAGATGGCGGATGGTGCCCAAACGTAGCCAGCAGTTGGCGGCATCAGCTCAACAAGGCGGTCTTGAGACCAATGGACACCATCTGTCGATTCCCAAACGAATATGCTCCGGGAGCCATTGGTCTGAGCAGCATTCCAATCCGTCTTCCCGATGTCGAGGTCAGTGGCTAAGACATAGAGCTGCAGCAGAAGTCAGCTCTGAAACATGGCATGATAGAAGTCACACACCTTGGATCTGTCCTGCGAGAACATGACGAAAGGGTCGCGGGCACCCTTTGTCCCTTGGGTTGGTATAAGCGAAGGCTGGCCGCCATTCAATCGTTGAAATGTCGAGGGGCTGTCAGGAGCAGCTACATGGAAGAACACACTCGGAACATCGCCCAGGAATGCCGCTGCAAGGAACCCGGCTGCTCCAGTCTGTCTCTCTTCGACGGGAGCAGACTGTGCTATGCGGCTCAAGATGCTACCAACTGAGCAGAACAAAGCTAGCGCATGACAGAAAGGGCTCTTCATTTTATGATTGCGAAGCTCAAGCTATCTTCATGTACATTCTGCCAAGCCATATTTGTGTCGTGAGCATACCCTATATATGTACCTGCCTCGTATTTGACATTCTGGCTCGGTCGGCCATCAAAGGCAAAAGTAGGTCACCTCGTCAGTAGGAAGATGAGAGAGATCACGGCCGGCGGGATGTGCCTATCACCTGCCGACTTTGAGGACCCCAGACCCCGCAGTTAAAGATGCGTGTGACCTCGCCCACCGGAGGGCAGCGATCATTCAATTAATCTACCAAACTTCTTTTCTGGTCTGTGAACCACCCGAAGATCCACGCACATTCGCCATCACTCGTTGCAGATCATATCTAATGGATCTAGTTGTACCATCGCTTAGTTTGTACCTCCGCATCTTAGCACGAAACTTGAGCAAAACGCGTCTAGTGCCCTACTGATGAGCACGGTTCCTGCTTGATGGCAATTTGAATCCGACAGGTGATATAGGTCATGTATATTTCGCTTCGGAGTTCCACAATCGATTCTGTGTTTTGTCGCTCTCTCGAATCCTGCATCATCCTCATTGCCACTCTTGTTCATCATCCTCGAGAGAAGCCTTCAGCGCTTCTCCTGTAGACAGAATAGTTGACGATGAAGTCCTTTCTAGTGCCTGCACTAGCAGCATGCCATCTCGTCACAGCAGCCAGCATACCTCGAGCAGCGTCTTCTGGTAGTCCTGTCCTCAAAGGTTTCTACGCCGACCCTAATATCGCTATCTTTGACAAGACCTACTATATATACGCCACAACTGATGGCTTCCCAGGCTGGGGAGGTCAAGTCTTCTATACCTGGCAGTCGCCCGATCTTGTAGACTGGACACGCTCAGAGCAGCCTTTCCTAGTCCTCAACGGAACAAGCGGTAACGTCCCTTGGGCCTTGGGCAACGCATGGGCACCGACCATCATCTCCCGAGATGACAAGTACTACTTCTACTTCTCCGGCCAAAATGCTCAGTACGATCGCAAGACTATAGGCGTAGCCGTTGCCGACAGTCCCAGTGGACCCTATGCAGCTCAACCACAGGCTATGATCCTCAACAACGAGCCTGTCACCTCAGGACAGGCGATTGACCCGCAGGCTTTCCTTGACCCAGAGACCGGCATACACTGGCTGCTTTGGGGCAACGGCACGCCACTCATAGCGCAATTAAACGACGACATGACGAGCATCGATATTGCTACAATAAAGGCGATAAGTGGTCTTACAGACTATCGAGAAGGGTCGTTCCTGGTATACCGGGAAGGCATATACCATCTCACATACTCTGTCGACGATACCGGATCAGAGGATTATCGCGTTGGATACGCTACAGCGGACAGCATCCATGGTCCGTGGACCTACAGAGGCGTGGTGCTCCAGAAGGACGTGAGCCAAGGCATCTTGGGAACAGGCCATAACTCGATCGTCAATGTGCCGGATTCGGACGAGTGGTACATTGCTTATCATCGTTTCGCGATTCCGAATGGTGGTGGCACGAACAGGGAGACGTGTCTGGATAAGTTGACTTTCGATGCTGAAACTGGACTGATCAATCCTGTCACGCCTACCTTGACTGGTGTAGAGGCCAGGCCGATCATTTAAGAAGGTCACCTAGTTACAATCGAAATGACTCAAGAGTTTCTTTGTTCGAATGATCGATCAGTCTTATACTCCTATCATACGCTTGACGCCTCTTCATGAGATCCAGTGTACAGACCTATACGAGAGCAATAACTCGAGATCAGACATAGAACATTAATGCTTGAAGAGAGCTTGTTCATATGGTAGGACCGCGGTACCATGTTCAAAAGTGTTTATTGATGAATAAATCAGACCACGTGAAATGTCCCCAAGGACAAAGAGCTGCTCATCTCGGCCAATAATCGTTGTCTAGCATCAGCTCCGGACCGTTCATCCGCCGCAGCAACGACATCATCGCAAACAGTCGCCTGCCATGCACAAATCCAAGTCAGCTGCTGCCACATCTTTCCTCTATCCATCCATACACATACACTCTCTAATCCCAAGTTAACAGCGCCAGAATGCCACCACCCCTCCAAATCTCGATTCCAACCACACACACCTCCCCCTCTCCCCCCCCGCACACAGTCTACAACATAACCCTCACGCTTCCCTTACGATCGCACATTCTCCAAAGACGCTACTCCGACTTCCTCACGCTCCACACCTCCCTCGCATCCGAAGCTAAATCACCGCCTCCCCTCTCCCCTCCACCAAAGTCCTGGCTACGCTCCACCGTCTCCTCCCCCGCCCTGGTCGAATCCCGCCGCCGCGACCTCGAATCCTACCTCCGCGCCATCCTCGACGCCGACGACTCCCGCTGGCGACAGAGCAAAGCATGGCGCGACTTCCTCTCTCTCCCCGCCAATCTTTCCGCCCCGAAGAGCTCCAGCGCGGGGGCCAGCGCAGACGGGGACAACCGGCTGGACGCCAATGCCTGGCTCGCGCTGCACCGGGACGTGAAGGCGCAGATCCACAATGCCAGACTGGGGATACGCAAGCGGGAACAAGTGGCCACGACGACGACGACGACGACGGAGCAGCACGCCGCTGCGGCGGACGTCAAGAGCGCCCTGGTCAAGGCCGCGACGGGCATCGCGAGATGCGAAGGGAGTCTCAAGGCGCTCTCCTCTTCGGACGGGCAGAGTTGGGGCGGCGGGCTAGGTGACGGAGAGGTGCGGAGACGGCGGGACCTGCTCGTTGCTGCGCGGAAGGAGGTGGAGGGGCTGGAGACGCAGTTGCAGTCTTTGGCGGTGAAGAGCCTGGGGCCGGGAGGGGAGATGGGGAGTGCGGTGGCGAGCGCGGCGGACAAGAAGGGACTGTGGGAGGGGACAAACGCCGCGGCAGGGGGTTCGGGGATCAAGACGGGGAGAGTGTTGGGTGTGCACAAGGAGACGGAGAGGACGAGGGAGTTGGATAACAAGCAGGTGTTAGAGTTGCAAAAGGACGTTATGGAGGAGCAGGAGCAGGATGTGATGGAGATTGGAAAGGCGGTGAGCAGGATGAGGGAAATGGGGATCTTGATCAATGAGGAGCTGGTGGTGCAGAACCAGATGTTAGGTCTGCTGGAGAGCGATGTCGGCAGGGTGCAAGGCAAACTGGACGTTGGAAAGAAAAGGATCGCGAAGATCAGGTGATTGTCTGCCCTGGGAAGCAAAGAGTGCAGGATTGTCTTCAGCCATAATTAGGTTTTCACAACATAGCAAGCGAGCGATGAACACAGCACTCTGGACTCGAAGTCAATTTATCGCTTTTACCGAACTTTGATGATGATCTGAGATGTTCATCTCTGGACGAGATGAAAGAAATTATCTACTCCTACTCCTTCCTATGCTCCCACCTTTTTGCACGCCTGCTGTCCCACGAGCTCATTCTGAACTGGGTTGGCGCTCCTTTTCAGGCTACGGCTTCAGACGACGTAGATCTCGTTTGGCCGCCTATTTGCCGAGGCTTGGGAAGGCAGAGGAGTCGGAGATGTTGACGGGTCCACCGCCGCGTCCACCCCTGAAGGATCCACGACCCTCACCACGCTCGCCACCACGCTCGCCGCCACGTCCACCACGGGGACCGCCACGACCACGACCCTCTCCACGACCACGTCCGCCCTCGCCACGGCCACGACCACCACGTCCTTCGCCGCGACCACCACGACCACCACGGTCTCCACGTCCGCTCTCAGTCTCAACCCAGGTCTGGTCGATGTCGAGGACCTGCTTCTTGTCGCCGCGGTCACGTGCGCGACCCTTCTTGCCACCGGAACCGGCGATGAAGTCTTCCTCAGCATCGCGGGAGAAGGCCTTGCCCTCGGGGAACTTCTTGCTGCTACCTTCGTTGGCCTGGCGGGCGGCAAGCGGGCGGTCGTTCAGGGCAGCCTTCTTCTCCAGCTGCTCGGCAAGGTACTGCTCGTAAGATTTGGTCTTATCCTCTGGCTCGGCGGCGAGGTCGCTGATTGGGACACCGTTCTCATCGACAGGAGTGTCGTCAACAACGATGCCTTCCTTCTCCTCCTCACCACGTGCATCGGTAAGTCCACCCTGCTCATCCTTGAGCTCGCCTTCGGCGGTATTCTCACCCCATCCGTGACCGGCTTGCTTGTCGTGGTCGCTGATGGCGGTCAGGTATAAGCTTGATTGTCACGGTGATGAAGATACTCACGAGATACCGGTCCTGCTGTGGCGGTCGTCACGACCAGTGCGGGTACCGCGCATGCCCCTCGAGGCATACCCGGAAGAGCCACCACGCGAGCTGCGGCCGCGACCACCGATGTCGCGGTGCTCGTTAGGTTCTAAGTCAAGTCAGATGCTGTAGTATCGGAGGAAGGTGTACAATGACGCACCCCTCAAGCGATCGCGGTGACGATCCTGGCGAAGACCATCGTCAGTAGGCTTCTGGCGATTCTGCACAGCTCCTGCGGTCTTATCGCGGATGGCTGCATACCCATGTCAGTCTCTTTCAACTTGCACACCAAGCTCTTGAAGGACTGCTCGAGTCCTTGTAAAGACTAACCTCGCTCGTTGCCAGTAAAGTTGTCGCGCCCGCCTCGAGCAGCGCCCTCGCCTCTCGCAGCACTCCTTGGGACTACATCGCCTCCGGTGGTCCTCTTTCCTGATCGAGAGAGATTCTTGTCGGCGACCTTGGTTGGTGGCTCGGGTTCTCGGTCTGGGTCGAGTTCTGGGTCGTTGCCTAGAATAATGTCAGAGTCGAGTCAGGTCTGAGCTGTATTAGAGCTCGAAATACCCAGCAACTCGTAGAGGTTCTGTTATTAACCAAGTCAGCAGATGTTCCGCAAAGTCATTGAGCTTTGAATGGTGCAATTGGTGTATGCATCGAGCTGCGTCATGCTCGAAGGGATGGATTGAAGAAAAGCTTGCGCACCTTGCTAGCCACAGGTACAGACATTGTGTGGCGGTCTCAATGATACCAATTGGCTAGACAGTAGCCATTTCTCGAGGATATTCAATTGCTGATCTGTGTCGATGCAGTGAATGCGACCTGCAACGTCTCCAATGAGGTCAAGCCTGGAAAGAGAAATCGCGTGTGGCTGCTTCGGGCGAAATCACTTGCCGAAGATGAGCCGGTTCACTGGTGAGGAGATACGAGGCCACACGGTCTCACGTGTCGTTTCTACGTGGGAGAAACTGACGAGGTTGGTACACAACATTTCATAGAGGGATCGAGATCGCCAAGATGAGATGTGCCATATCGAATCACATGCTCGCACGTGACATGATCAATCATGTATTTGAACAAAAGCATTCTATTTCCGCAGTACTTTTTACCGTCCTGTGACCCGATTGTGCGAGGGAGGGGGTAAGGGGTATATATACATAAAAGACATTGGCGCTCCGCTGATTTCTGCAAGACTTATCGCCTGGTGTCGTAAAGTCATTTCTCGAGTCATTTCTCATCACCTATTTCTCTGGCGGCTGGTCGAAGGAATAGCTTGTCGGAAAGTGCATGCTGGCAGTCAACCCAAAAGGGTCAGCGTCCAACATGGGATCGAAAGAGTCGAAAGCTGCATGACCTGGGGGATAGAGGCCTGGCTGCGTTGCTGAAGGTCGCGTTCGTCCATGTGGCTGTTGCGAGGGTTGAGGCGCTTGTGGAATTTGTGGCGCTTGGAAGTCTTGGAATTGTTCCTCACCAAGACCAAAATCTCCACCATCAAACTCGTCGTGTAGCTGTTGTCGATCATGCGGACTGTGTTCGAGTGGTATGTCTTGATGATGTGGGGCGTCGTATTCTTGTTCTGTAAACGAATCAATCTAGGACGAACAGAGTTCTATAAGGGTCATGCGGGGAGACTTGCCGAGTTGATCTATGTGATTTTGGAATTGTTTGGGATAAGCATATCCCTGTGGCATATGCGGTTGGCCTGCGCGAGCAGTTCCCATTGATCGCGAACTACCCGTCGAAGCGCTGGACAAGACACTCGAGCCGGTGTACTGCGACGACATGGGCCGGTGTAATGGTCGAGTAGCAGGCTGTGACTGAGCAACAGGCGAATGTTGCATCTGACCTTGACCCATGCCAACAGACGCCGGTGACGGTATCCCACTTTGCTGGATGGAGGCTGCCGAGCGATTTGACATGGCCGTCGGCGATGATGCATGAGAAGATGGGGTTGGCTGTCCAGTGGGACTTTGCATAGACACGGAGGGATTGCGAGGCATATACTGAGTAGCAGGCGGACGCGTGTTGACACTTTGATACGATCGTCGAGCTTGCTGACGATTGACAGCTGATCTCTGCAAAGGGGTCGGAACCAGTGGAGCAGGCATCGGAGTTGGCAGATGCGACGGATCAAAGACTGGACTTCCCGTCTTGACTTGCAATTCAGCTTGGACATTAATGCCTGTTCAACGTCAGTGACAACACAGTTCGTCCATGTATGTGAGCTTGCCTTTTTCCAACAGGATCCTTTCAAGCAGAGAGTTCTTATATCGAAGCATCAAGCACTCATCTGCAGCACTGCGGTGACTCTGTTGCAAACTCCGCAAAGCTTCTTCATGTTGCTTTATGGTAGCCTCAAGCTGTTTGATATACTCGCTTCGACGTTCACGGAAGGCAGCCTGAGCCTGTCTATTACGTTGCTTGCGCTCTTCCGAGGTCGCATAAATCTTAGAGTGTGTCAGTATGGCCATCACGGTTGTCGAGAAAATGCAAGCAATCAGAGCAAAGGCGTTAAGAAAAGCACGTGGGCGGGACAAGATATGGGAGATAAGCGACAGCGGGGTCAAGTGGGAACATGATACTGACAGGCTTGCGGCCGCCCTTGCGCTTCTGTGGTTGCTGCTGATCCGGGGGAGCCGCACTCGAGTCTCCAGCAAGTGCCTGCTCTGGCTCTGGCGAAGAGCTGAGAGAGCTTGGAGTGTCTTCGTGTATCGCCTCTATCTTTGGGGCGTCGGCCATGGGTTGGTCATCGTGCTGGGTATCTGCACCAGCCTTGGAGGTAGCAGACGGACTGCTGGCGGCCATGTGCAGGGGACGTGCCGGGCGTGAGCGACCAATGTGGTGACGCGCTCGATGAGGTACTCGACGCTAGCGCGGCAGGAGTGTGTTCCAATAGGGCGACGTTTGCAATCGACTTATCAATGGAATAGAGATAAGGAAAAGGGAGGGCGAGAGATGAGGTAAAAGGTTGGGTAATGGAAACGCACTTGTCTTGAGCAATAAAACCCGGCACGATTCCCCTAGCTTTGCATCCGACAACGGACGCGAGAAAAAGTCTTTTTAATCGAGGTGACGGCGCCAGATTTTGCTGAAGAGGCTTACTCGGCACAGAGCGAGTCGTTGCAACGCTGGGACATGGTGGTCTGCTGGGTCTTCTGCTCCATTCGTCCTTGTTCGTCCTTGCTCATCCTTCGACGATCTCTACCAGCAAGCAATGTGACGACTATGCTGTCCAAGCACAGCTCACACGCCTTCTTTCCGATTCTCCGATCTCTGAATGGTCCATTGCAGCGTTGAGGGACGATTTGCAGACATCCTGGGTCGCTTCTCATCGGGCTACAGTCAGTCACCGCTTAGGGTCAAGTGCCCGTCACGGACCGCAGGAGACTCCCTCCTTCCTCCTTGGCTCGAAGGCGTCTCCGGAACATCTCCGCTGTAGTGCTGTGCTCCGCTGTAGTGCTGTGCTCCGCTGTAGTGCTGTGCTCCGCTGTATTGCTGTGCGACTTTGAACAACTTCTGCCGAGGAGCTGCTGGTATAGCATATCAGGGTGCTGAGAAAGGAACCCGCTGTCGTGTGTCCCGTCATTGGATCGCGCGAAAAGGCAAAGCATGGTCGGCCTCACTCTACATAGCGTGAATATGCCGTTGTGACCGACATTGAAGAATCGGGGTAAAGTCATGATCAACGCGACTGCAAATGCTTCCAAAGAAATCAAGATTCAGGGTAAAGTGAGTATATATACTACGGTAGGTCAGGTTTGGACGTCGTGCCTGCTCTGCGTCGCCCTTTCCCATCGACACCCTCGAATTTCTGGACGTCTTCACTTTGCAACCACTCTGTCGGTATCAATGATGATCAAACATCATGTTTTCGAAAGTCTTCGATATTGGGAACAGCTTACACCCCCAGTTTAACTAAAGCAAATCAACTCCCCCCACATATCCCGGGGGATCTTCATCGTCATTTCATACCACTTGATTGCTCGCGCTGTTTAGATGCTCGGTCCTGTCACAAACCTGCAGCAAATATCTAGCTTAGAAGCTTCTCTCGACCCTTAATGGAACTTGACAACTGGACCTTTGCTGCTCCCAGCTCATGGCTAATCGCTATCGCTTACATCCAGCTGGTCCCCATCCAGGCGCAAGTCAGCAGCACGGTTGGTCACAGCCCATTACTCCTATCAAGGACTCGTCGAGCATCCTACGACCACTATCGGATATCAGAGAGATCACAGAACCAAGCATTGTCGATGTGGCAGCTTGGCGCGGAGGTCAAGAAGTCCCAAGAAGCACATCAAACGCTACTCGACAGACATCCCTCAAACAAGTCGGCACCGCTAAGAGAGCGAACTCAGTCAGGATTGTCGAGCCATCGATTTCTTCCAAAGCAAAAGGCAAACAGCGAGCGGAGCCACGTCCTCACTTTTCCTCGAGCACAACATCCGAAGACGTTCAGGAGGCATCGGACTCTTACAGCCTGCCGATTGCCAGTATACCCCCGAGACACTCTTCGCAGAACCTCAAAAGCATTCCAATCACGGAAAGCCTCACCGTCGACGGTCACTCGTTCCCCACAGTCCCTAGACGAGTACCAGACCGCGGTCGCAGTAACTCGCCTGTTCGGCAGGCTCGAGACCGACTTGATCCGGTCAAGTCTGACACATCCCGGCGAGTCCCTTCAAATACTTTTGTCCGCGAACCTTGTCCTTTCGAAATCGTCGACCAGCCAATTCTGCGGCACAACCGGATCGCAGCTCAGCTTCAAATCGTTGCGCCTCTGTTCGTTGGTGGAGGCAGCATCGAAGGCTTCGCGCGCCTCGCAATCGATGGTGCGGACTGGGCTCGACAGAGACGCACTTTGCTTATCTCGCGAATTTCCATCGATTTGCTTGGTATCGAAGAGCTGGTCGGACAGCATCGCAGATCCGTCTTTCTTTCGCTTGCAACAGAATTGCTCAGCGCCGAGCATCCACCTCCACCAGATATGGTAGAATCTACATCACCTCTGGCCTTTCGTGATTGCTTATGGATCCTCAAGCCTTCTGTTACCCACCTACCCTTTCGAATCAGCCTTCCACTTGACGTGGGTCCAGCGCCTTTTCAGTCCAAAAGCGCTCGGATCCGCTATCTTTTGTGTATGACTGTGCACTGCAGCGACAATGGCGCCCCAGTCGTTGTCAGACAATCCCAGGAGATCACTGTGCTTTCCACGTACGATCGTAAGTCGTCCGAACCATGGCTCCAAACATCAAGCTGACGCTGACAAGCCGAAAGAGCCTTGCGCTCGCTTCCTAGTCCACTTACAGCGTTTGACGAGATACATATGGCTCAACATGGTCAAGTCGAGACTATCAGGCTTACCTCTGGATTGCATCGTCAAGTCTGGGTAAGCGGAAGCAGCATATTTGTAGACATTCACGTTGCGAACAACAGTCACAAGACCCTGAAGAAGCTGGAGCTCAGCGTTGAAAGGGACATACTCTACTATCGGCACGCAGCAGCCTCTACTCTGGAGAAGTCAGCAAGCCAGGCTCGCATCTTTCAAGACAAAGAGCAGACCGTGCTGAAGAAAACCAGCTTAAAGGTCGGCAAGTTTGGATGGAATGGAGTAGCACCACATAGCAGCGTGGTCAGGACGTGTGATATTGAGCTTCCGCGAGGCCACGCCACGGTTCGATGCGGTCAGTAACCTGCTCGTCGAATCCCAGTCATCTGTGCTAACACCTTGTTAGGTAAATTCTTCGAAGTTCGATATTTCTTGAATATCACAATCGGCAGTACACACATGTAATGGATGATCCCACCCGGTACTACTGCTCGCTTCTGACTAGAACATAGGAGGTTTCTCTCGGTTCAACTGCCTATTATACTGATACACATGGTCTGTCTATGTCAGCCCCAGGAAGAGCACCAGCTGACCGTCACAGAACTCACTTGATGTGGTCCCGAATGCCGTCAGCCAGGTAGCAGCGGCTATCGAGGAGACGCGTGCAGCGCACCAGCAGATGCAATTGCGAAAGACGTCCGGACAGAACGGTGGCGGTCGGGGTGCACAGCATTCGAGGGAGCATTCTTCGGCTTCATCTGCGCAATCCAGAGCACGCTTGGCTGATCCATCGAGGCTGCAAGGCAAAGCATTTGCGGCCCCCAGACAACAATCGCTGGAGCAGAGCAGAGCCCATGCGTCTGCACTGCAGCGGGTTGGGCAAGCAATTGACAGGTCACCTCGCAAGTATCTACCACCAGACAAAGCAGGTCACGGATCGCCCCCAAAGGCCAAACAGCGAGCCTTACCGACACAGCCGCAGACGAGGTTTCGGAATGACCATGATCGGTATACCCAACAGCACAAATTTGCTTTACACAACGCTCCCTCGAATCATTCTCTTGGCGGTCTCAGTGCAGGGTCGTACACGGTGCTGAACGGCAGTAATATGAGTGTCAACATGGGTGGACGGAGCACCCCGGCAGCATCAGGGACAGGCGTTGGTGGCTCGATGCGGCAGAAACTGAGAGGCATGCGCAGTCTCGATTCGTTCCGGCGGACGAGAACGGATGTTTATCATGTCGGAGCACAACCTTACAATATGCAACCCTATGATGTGCCAGGGTCTATATCTCAGCTACAGACAAGTCGAAAGCAGCATGTGGTTGATCAGCTCGGTCTACAAATGGCACCATCAGCGCTTGGTATGACGAATCCTCGAGCAGAACGCAGTCGATAGGAACGAAGTCCAGATCGAGGGCGACGTCAGCAATCTGAAGTAGCAGATTCGGGCCACAGTAGACAGGCCAGCCTAGCACGAAGAGCGAGTGTACGACTGCGGGACAGCTTCGACAAAGGCCGCTTTGAGTTTGCAGCAGTCAAGCAGAAGAGCACGAGTGGAGTGATGGACTGGTTCAAACGAAGCAAGAGTAAGTCCAGGGAGGATCCTGGCGTCAGGAAAGAGACTGGAATGGACTGGTAGAACCAGGCATATGCTATGTCAGGAGCGAACGGCGACAGGGGCAAGCAAGTGCTTGAAACGGGCAAGGAGAGAGACGGTTGGATCTGACTTGTTTTGGATGATTGTGTCAAGGGTCTGTTCGATCCACGCCATCGCGAACGACAAATAGAGCATCGATATCAAAGGCCTTTCGACTTCTTGACTACACGTTGAGCACGATCACCACACATAATTCGTCAGACGCAAGTGCTGTGATCATGGATTGACGAGCTCCAAGACTCGCCTCATATGCTGTGAACTTTTGCCATCATCTCGGCGTGGCTATCGGTATAGTACAATCTCAACTCCATCAACCAGCAACGCCATCACTATCCCATGCTGCGTCCGTCGCGTGGCCTCATCATGCAGATATCATACAATCTCCCCCCTCTCCCAGCCTCAACCACATTCACCACCTCCGTCGAAATTCCACGAAGATCACCCCCTCCTCTTAGGCTGACTTAGAGCATCCAACCTCGCTCTACTCAACACGCCCTTTCCTTCCATCTTCGTCTGCGCCGCCATCTTCTCGCTACCCACTCCTGCATGCTCTGCAACCTTGTCGAGTCCCTGTCCCCGTGCGGCCGCCTGCTTCTTCCCCACAACGGTCTTGGGCCTATTCCCAAAGGTCCCCGCCCTCTTCCTCTCGACTTCCTTCTTGGCAAGACTCGCTCGCGCCTTCTGCGCTGCAGTCCCCTTGGCCCAGATCGGGACGTGCTCTTGACTTCCCTCCCTCTCTTTCGCCTGGCCATTGCCCGCAGTATGAAGGGACGGGAGAGTCGGATACGTCTTCTCGGCGACCTGCTCGGTTCGAACGCGCTTGTTCGGCCTCCCCTCCTCCGCACGGGCTTGCGCAATGGATCCCGCTTTGCCTTTCCCCTTGTCTTGACCAGAAGGTTGGTTCGCGACCACGTTGGCGTACGAAACGTCGTTTTCCTTGTCGCTCGATACGTTCCCTCTTTCCTCGGCCATGGGCACATCCTCGTCCGCGAACGCACCCGGCGCGGTACGCTTCGGCGCAAATACGTCGTCTTCCTCCATGTGCTTCCTCTTGCGCTCAATCTCGCCCAGAGAAGGCAGGGCCGGCTCAGCTGACACGTGCCTTATGCTTGGCTTTGGACTGTGTTTTTGTGCTGTCGGGGAGGGACCGAATGTGATGCCTGCTCCGGCGTCGGCGCGGAAGGTAAAGTCTTTCATGGCGAGGGGCCCGAGTGTTTGGCGGCGTTTGGTCTCTTTGCTAGGCTTGGTGTCGGCGCGGACGGGGAGGGAGGGGTAGATGATGCTCTTGCTTGATGGGAGGGGACTTTCGTCGTCGGATTTGGTGGAGGCGGAGAAGTCGACGTGTTTCATCACGGGAGCTGTGGCGGGTGGTTGGTTGAAGGAGACGCCACTTCGTGCTGTCGGTCGGTTGGATGTAGGGAGGTCGGCGAACGGATGGGCCTTGACTGTGGGAGGAGTGGCTAGGTGAGTGCCTGCTGCGATCTTGTTCGGGTCGGTGGAGTAGAGACGCTGGGGCGTGCGGAGGATCGACTTGATTGGTGACTTGCGGAGCAGCTTGAAGCGGTCCATGAGATTGGACTTTGGCCCTGTGCTGGTAGGCAGAGCAGAGAAGGGGTTATGATCCGAGGACGGCTTGGCTGGAGTGCGCGAAAGAAGGGGGATCTTGTTCGCAGGCTCAGCGTCGAAGGTTTCTGAAGCTGCTTCCCTGGGCATGCGCGCCGGAGATCTGGAGAGAAGAGGCGTCCTGTCCGCGGTTGAGTCGGAATCGCTGTTGGTATTGAGTACCCCCAAGCGCTCCGCAAAAATGCCTTTAGTCGGAGATCGAGCAAGCAGTGGGCTGCCGGGCTCAACACGGGGTGCCTCCTTCTTCGCTGACATGTGCGCAAACTTAGTGGGCGACCGAGCGAGTAAGGAATTTCCAGCATGTACCTTGGAAGGCGGGGCCTTGGAAGCTGATTTGGATGGTGTGCGAGTGAGAGAAGGAATCATGCTTGTCTTGTTTGCCTTGACTGTCGCAGCTCTGGCCAAAGATGCTTTCGTGGGAGTGGACAGACTTGGGTAGCTGGACCCCGTCGCCTTGGCCGGAGATCCCTGAATACCCTGCTGCATCACCGATGGCGTAGCGACCTTGATCACGGATTGCGAGGGAAGAGGCAGCGCAGTCTTCGGCGACGCAAGCTTGACCCTCTTGGCTGGCGACCCTCCTTCCTCTGGTGAAGGACGGCGATTATTCTTCTCAGGTGTTGGCTGTGTCCTCGCTTGCACTGAGCTCCCGCTCTTTCCCTCAGCGTCCCTACCACCTTGCTTTAGACCAGCCTTGGAGCCAGACCTCTTTAAGGATGGGTATTGAATCTTACTCTTCTCCGCGCTCTTCGAGTCCAAGCCACCACGACTGCTTGGCCTCACATCTTGCATCTTGTCGCGACTGCTCGGTCTAAAGTCCTGGTTCTGGTCGCGACTATTTGGCCTTGAAGCAGACGCGTGATTTGCAATTGAGTCCAGCTTCTTGAATTGAGCCATGTGCACATCGCTAAATCTCCCCACCTTGCCCTTGGGTTTTGCCTTCTTTCTACCTTCCATTTCTTCGGATTCTTGTCTCTCCTCTTCGATGCGCACCATGTCTCGCTTGATCCTTGCCGCCTCTTCCCTCTTCTCCGCCATCATCTGACGCGCTTCGTTACTGAGCTCCAGCGACTGCGCGCGGAAGGTGAACTCGAATGCAGGCTCAGCGTGCTTGACGTGCTTTGTCGGCGTATCGGCTGAAGGTGTCCACTTCTCCCCAGCCTTGGGTGGCTCAGTGTGTGGTCCCATGGAAGAAATACCAAGCCATCTAGCCTCATCGAGTGGTTTGGATGTGCTGTTATGGTAGTGTTCAGGGTGCATCTCTTCGTCGGAAGGACGTGGAGCTCTGTTCCTTGGTGTACGCGTCTTGCCAGCGACAGTGTCTGCTATGTGCCTCGCGAGCTTCGCAGGTATCTCGGAGGGTGTGGCATCTTTTGGAAATGCGCCGGGCATTTCTTCAGACTCGGCTACTGAGGCTAGCTGCGGCGCAGTCTTGGGTGTACGCAATTGACCATCTTGGTAGATATCGGTGGTCTTTTGAGGCTACAGTCAATCAGTATATGCGCTTTTACACCAAGGAGGATCCATGAGCGAAGGCTGACCTGTGGTGTCGAAGACTTGCGGGCCCGAATGCGAGCGGAAGAACGGCGCGCCATAATGGAGAAGAGAAGGGTTTAAATGGTCTCTAAGAAGACAAATGAAGAAGCGAATACTGTCTATGACATGTGCGAACAGCCCAGCATGTCAGTCGAGCACACTGTGAAGCTGAACAGGCTCTGTCGAGGCGGTGGTCCTTGGTTGAGGTTGTGGAAGTGGGACCGATCGCGGTGGAAGGTCAAACTCCGCAAAACAATCGGCGTCACTCTGTCAACAAAAGCTGCAGATTGCGGCTGAATCTGGTACGGTTGGCTTTTCCTGGGCGCACGCAGACTTGGATCCCACACTGGCCAAAATTCATCGTTTTGCCAAGTCTCTAGATTTGTCGTCCTCAGATCTCAAAATTGTAGCAACTTCCGATTCGACAATCACCAACCATTCTTTTGTCAACCAGGAAGTCTTCGAGGATCATTCGACCAGAATAGCAATAGAACCGCATTCAAGATGGTACGTCGACAATTTAATGTCACCTATGGGCGCAGATGGTCAGGACGGCACCAGGCACGAGATCGCTTCTCGACCATGGAAAACGAGCTAGAATATCAGCATCGCTGAATCCCTGGTCCTATCTTTGCTTCAATGCCTTTCTCTCCGCTTACTGCGCCTTGTTCCTGACTTCTCCATCCTTCGAAACAAGTACTAACGCCTCCCAGTCGGATGTAGAAGATTCCACCGCCCCGGCCGCCGACGCAGGCGAGGTCGAAGTCCCCACCACCTCCGGATCCGGCAGCATGTCTGTCCTCGACGCGCTCAAGGGCGTTCTCAAGATCGCACTCATCCACGACGGTCTGGCCCGCGGTCTGCGCGAGGCCTCCAAGGCCCTCGACCGCCGCCAAGCGCACATGTGTGTCCTCAACGAGGCGTGTGAGGAGGAGGCGTACAAGAAGCTCGTCGTGGCGCTGTGCGGAGAGCACAAGATCCCGCTCATCAAGGTGCCGGATGGAAAGCAGCTGGGAGAGTGGGCTGGTTTGTGTACGTCCTCACATTATCTCACTTTCGGCTATCCGTTTTGGGGTGCGGGGGGATTACAAACTGTGAGTTTTTTTTGGCTGACAATCATGATAGGCCAGATCGACCGTGAGGGTAACGCCCGCAAGGTCGTCAACTGCTCTTGCGTCGTTGTAAAGGACTGGGGTGAGGAGAGCCAGGAGCGCAGCGTGCTGCTCAACTACTTCCAGACGGAGCAGTAGAGCGGGTCGCGTTTCGAGTGTTGGGCTTGCTTCCTTGTTGATACCATGAGATGAAGTGCGTGGTTTTGATGAAGACAAAGCATATGAATGCAGGCATGGGATGATAGATGGAGTCGTCCTAGGACGCTCGGTAAAATCTTACATGCGAGAGAAATACAATCGTCTCTCCTGCTTGATATCTTTAACCACGTGAGACCAGTGACTCCCTCTGCAAGAATGCTCACATCGCCTTGGTGCAACCCAATACAGAAGCCGAGAAAAAAAGGAGACCGTGGTATCTCATTATCATGTCGCTCGCTACATGCACCGCTATCACGCCTACAAATGCATATTGCCGTTCCAAGCCCTCTGTTCCCTTTCTCCTTCCCATTGCCCTCTCTGCAGGCTTTTTCTCCGCAGCCAACATGTCCTCGACCTAAGCAAAACTCCAACTACCCCTGCCCCCTGCCCCCATCCCTTTGAGCCTCAAGCACTGATACGGACTCGTGCCCGGATCCCAGTATAATCCCATCAACTCGCCCGTCTCCCTGCACAGACTCACGTAATAAAAGCCGCTGATGGTCAGGCCGTGGCCCGTGTCCGTGTCGTCCCCCTCGCCCAGGACGATCGTCGTCACCGGTCTGGAGCGGGCTTGTTCCCTCCTCCCGCTGTCCGGATCGCTGGGTCTGCCCTGCTCGGGAAATCGTCGCTGCGTCTGCGTCTGCGTCTCAGTGCGGGTGCGCTCGTTGCTTTGCAATGCAGCTCGTTCTCGCGACCGTTCGCGCTCGCGAGTGAGTTCGAGTTGACGTTGTCGCTCTAGTTCCCTAGGTATGCTGAAGTTGGTTTCGGGAGCTGAGGGCGCAGAACCGATGGTGGGTCGTGGGCCGATGGCAGTATTGGCTTCGTATTGGGCGGCTGCGTTCGCAAGGACTTGACGGCGGCGGGTGTGGATGTCGTTTTGCTCGGAAGTGGGTGCGGTGGATGGTTGTGAGGTCGAGATGTGTGCTACTATGTTTGGCCCTGGGCCTGGGGAGGTCGAGGGCGGTGCGGGCAGATCGGGAGTTGAGGTCGTGGGCGGCTGCGAGGGAGGTGGGAACGGAGGATCTTGTTGTGATGGTCGAGGGAAGCGGGGAATAGGTTGAGAGAAGCTAGACTCTGTCACATAGCGAGACGAGGAGAGATTAGCATTCGGAGACGTGGTTCGCGAAGAAACTTCAAGCCGACGAGTTCGATTAGTGTTTGGTGATCCTGTTGTGGCCGGCTGTGTGGTCTGCTGAGCTGCGACACTGGTGCGGCGGACCTGAGGACTGACAGGGCAGCGATCATCTTTCCTATGGATGAAGCATCGCTCTTTCCACCTCATGAAGATGTACTTCTCATTGATATCGGCCATGCGATCATGGGATAGTAGAATGCGAGCCACCTCCTCATCATCCTTCTCGTCGGAGAAAGGAGGCAAGCGACGCCAATTCGCTGCATCGATTTGAGCCGTGGTCTGCGGAAAATTAATCTTGGTCGATGGCGTTGCTACCGAAGCATTGTGACCCCAAGATCGTTGCTCCTTCTTCGGTGATGCCGGAGTCAGAAACGAGTGGGTCTGCAGGTCGATAATTTGCCCCTCGAGGAACGTGGTGATGGGCGTGTTCTTCTTCTCGCTGGTCTCACTTTGACTTGGCACATCATACGCCTCCATAGTTCCAGCCAAGGTCATCTTCTCCTCGTCGACCAAGTGCAGTACGACCTTGACAGGCCACTGCTCAACGGGCTGGTTTGAAGATCGCATCCGAGCATCGAAGCCACTAACCGACATGGCACCGGCCTGACCCTGTAGTGGTCTTGTGACGTCCAGGGGATGCACACTTGCAGCCATATATGGCTGGTACACGTCACGGCCCGTAGCAGATTGAAAAGTGGTGTGCTGACTTCCAGAGTATCGTACACCGGATTGGAGCCAAGAAGAGTGATGTGGTGGCATACATTTACTTACATCCATGAGAAAGTCGTCATGCTTGTCTGCGAAAAATTCCTTGTTTGCAAAGCCATTGTCTATCGCAGCAGACAAAGCGTCGTCGTAAGATGTACACTGACGTATCCGGTCGAGGTATTTTACGGCGTTCTCCAAGAATGGTGAGACTTGTGTTTGACTCGGCTTACCGTGGGAGTGCCGATTGGCAGGTTGGGTGAGGTAGTTCCTCCTGTAGCGATCTACGTCTTGGTCTCGACCCCACAGATCGAGCGGCTGGGGGGTGTCCTCGCCACGAAGAGGAGGCGCGTCCGTCATGGTCGTGTCTCCGTCAGGTTCGGAAAAGTCAATTCCCCGTGCTAGTCGTGTCCAGCGGGATAACAAACTTGAATCGTGCGTGGACTGTCCCTCATGCTCGTTGCCGCCTAGCTGCTCCCGCTGCTGGATATATCTGAGCATCCTTTCGGTGGTAGTGGCGCTCGTCCTGGCATGTTGCATGATAGCAGTTGACCGCAGATCATCTGAGTGACGCTCAGAGTTCTCCAGCCGGCGTTGTGTCATCTGTAGCCTCCTTTCCAAGTTTTGCACCTCTTGTTCGGCTCTTTGCAGACCACTCAGAATCTGTGAGCTGGTCCGCGACTCCCGCATTCTGTTCCTGGCTACAGCTTCGGTTTCCCGCTCCCGATCCAGTCGCGATCGTGCCATAATGTTGGCGACCTCGGGCGCGAGAGAAGGGTTCTGCCGCCGCAGGTCTTCAATGATTTCTCGGAGGTCGGCAACTTCGTCCACCATGTGTCGTGCAGTGTCCACAGCGCTTGTTTGTCTCGTATCCTCTTGCCGTGGCTGAGCCGGTCCACCTCTCGGTCGTCCAGACTCGTCAAATCGGGACAGTCTTGACAACACCCTCATCATCCTGTCTCTTTGCGGCCGATCGGTCCTCGCTTGCGCATCTGGCTGTTCGGCAACGTTCGTTCGGCCAGATGGGTTCAACTGGTCCAATTGGCGAGCGAGTCGCCTTTGCCGGGAGTTGTCTGCTGACTCGGTCTGTGTCGTAGCACTTATGGTCGCTGGCTCGGGCAACTCAATCGGTGTTCGCAGAAAGCGCAAGTTCTCGTCGTGGGCATTGGCCTCGGATTGTGTCACGAGCGTCGCAGCCAGATCTGGTACTGGTGAGGAGAGGTAGGACAGAGGGGTGAGAGGCCGTGTTTGTGCATTGTGTGCGCTTTCAGGGTTTGGCTATGACTTGTCAGTGACTGTGTAAACTTTGCCAACGGTTTGGAGGTTGTACATTATTTGAAGGACTATTGTTGGGTGGCATGGCGCCGCTGGAGGAGCGGAGAGCTGCTCGGGGGCTACTGGCTGCTGTTCAGCATTTGCGTTTCTGTTGTCCAAGCATCCGTCGACGAGTCGTAGAGATCCAGTGTATCAATCCTAGGAAAAGCAGTTTTCAACTGTTGAAGTTTGATCGGTAGGTGCGTAGACTGGGACAATGACATGTGGGTAAACCGACTGACGTCTCGGCACGGCAAAGTGCTTCGCTGGCTCCAGGGAAAAGGCCCCCGTTTATCCCTTCAGCCATTTTGGCCTGTCATGCATGAAAGGCGTCAATTCAGGTGTCACATACTACTCTAGAATTGGCTATTGGCTTTTGTTTATCGGCCACTGAGATGTCACGGACATGCGAGAGACTTTGAGAGCAAATGTAGCGACACAGAGAGTCTGATTATTGTTTGGACCTAGGGAGAGTGCCGACCTGCATCCTAACACTACTATGCGCCAGGCAAAGCATGCTTGTTCAGTCCAGCTGATCTGGGCAGATGAATACCCGAGATAAGTTGCCACGGAGCACAATAATCGACCTTCAATTCCTCGCTGTCCTCGATGACTCCTCCAACAATTCTGCGCGCCGTTGAGCGTCTCTGGCTTGCAGAAGACGTCCTAAAGCGACCGCGGTCAAGATTCGATCCATTCCTTGGTGTGCTGTTGCGTCGGGGGGGTTATCGAGGAGATCAAGTATCGTCGCTCCGAATGCTGCCACTGCGGGCGAGTTATTACACATTGGGACCAGCCCCGTGGGTTGCTAGACAGCGTCTATTGCGGGCATCCAGTGCCTCGCATGGCTGAATGCTTCAACCTTTCCTACTACCGTCTGTGGTGCGTACTGAGTCTGAAGCGGGCAAACCCGGAAGAGTGAAAGCACCAGGCTTTCTCTTGGAGTCCTTTGCTGAGAGATCACCAGACAAGTAAATGTCTGGGAGAGTCATCATGCAACGTGCCGCGAGGCCGAAGACAACCAAGCTCTTGCTATGTGATGTTGTTGTATTCATGATTCATGCACTGTATACTTCCAGAGCGTTAATGCATCATTCATGATAATGAGAGACATGCCGTCCATCCTGGGTTGCGGCCGTGAAAATAGGTGTTGGCTGAAAAGACCGTGATGGAGAGCTAACAAAAGAGCAATGGTAATGCTGAAGGGGGAAAAGCCGAAAATCGCTTGCTGGAAATATGCAAAACGCCGTCCAGTTGCTGAATGCCTTATGGTTTACAGAGGGTATCGATCGAATGCAGATTTTTTGTAGAGTACACTGCCCATCATGGGACATCTCAAGCATGTGCACTTGTTGAGAGCCCGGACCGGGAGAAAGTCCTGGACCTGATGGGGTTAGAAGTAGTGGTATCCTGTTCCGGCTACATGGTCGCAGCGTACTGTGGTGTCCACGCGTTCATATCCCATCCCATGACGCCAAAGTCGTTGATCCCCATGTTGGAGCCGCAGTTTTGAGGCAGCTGGCTCGGGAATGGAAATTCAAAGACAAGCGGCATGGGCTCCGGTGAGCTGTACACGGAGCTGTCGCAGGAAGAGTAATCGTTCTGAGTGAGCGATGGGGTCGGCGAGTGTTGATGGACTGGCTCCATGACCGGCTCGGCAGAGACTGATGGCCACCACTGTGATTGAGGATCACTGCAGTTGGTCATGGTCGGACTTGGTGTCGAGGGCAGGATTGGTTGCCATGACTCGGTAGGCATCATTGACTGAGCGGGAAGGTATGTGGGTTGTTGCCACCAGGTGTTGTGACCGTGTTGGGCAACAAAGGCAGGAGCAGGAATGACAACGTCAACGATCCTGGGTGGCGGCGGGAGGAGTGGCGCAAAGAGATTCATGATGGCCCTCTTCACGTCTTCTGCCCTGCCGTCGAGGAGTTCGCCGGCGCCATCCTCCTCAAGTCCTTCTAGGGCATGAGCGCCTGTCCTGAAGACGAAACGGTTGGTAGCCTGGACGAACTCTGCCTGCATCCTCTTGACTTGAGCATCCTTCTCGGGCCAGTCGAAAAGACTGTCGGCAGCGTCGATCGAGTAGACGTCGCGGTGGTACTCGACAAGCGCATCGATGGACTCCTTTGTGAGCTTGAAGGCGACCTCTTTCTGAGAGACCATGTCAACGTGAACGATGTATGCCTGAACATGAAGCATGTTGTAGTTTGAGATGGCTTCGATGAGAGGGTTGTCGTCTCTGCGCAATTCGGACTCGGGCGCCTTGGGTAGCAATAACGACGTGAGGGTCCAGATGGCCTTGTCGCCTCCCAACAGCTCGTTCAGACAACGTTCATGTTGTTTAGGGTTGTGTAGTACTCTCTTGGCTTTGAGGCAGCGCTTGATGGATTGTGTGAGCCACGATTCGACCTTGTCTGTGCCCAGCACAATATTCGGAGCGGCGCGAGGTGCAAAGGCAGCCGCCGAAGCTGGTAGTAATCGGAGAGGCATATCAGATTGTAAATTATGGACGGGCGATTAGTCGGCTATGTTCGGGTAAAATGAATGTAAGTGGCGAGGGGAGAATGGGGTCTGAGGGGTAAAGAAGTGTGAGGTTATTGTCGCGAGGAGAAGGTAAAGATCAGGTCAGGTCAGCGGGTAGTAGAATGGTAGAGATGGCGAGGTAGGGCGAGGTAGTGAGATGTAGGGATGAGGGTGGAGGTGGACAAGAACTCATATAGAGGGAAAGGCGGGATGAGTTGTCGAGTTGGACGGACATGTGCGGCTTGCTTGGCCCCCATAGCCACAGGCAGGCTCACGCTACTCATGCAGCTAAATTCATGCACAACTTAGACCACGGTCGTCGCGTCCAGCGCGCCTTTGTCCGTTGGAGAGAGATCGTGTACCGTGTCGCTGCATGTCATGCTTCTGTAGCGCCTGTGTTTAGTCACAGAAGACGAAACACTCGTAGGAGCAGGATTTCTTTGTTTTCCATGTCGAGAACAATAGGACCAGGTTGGACCCGATAGGCGCCCAGTCGAGAGTCCCAGGTCTGTGTCTGAGCACCGATTCGAATATTCCTAGAAGTGGTCACGGGCGCCTGTCTGCTGGATCATGAGGTACAGAATGCGACCTTGGACGACCTTGGACGAAAGCCGTTGGACCATGCGCATGGCTCTTCCAGCGCTTGCCGGTCAACGATCTCGTCTTGCGATCAGATGTTTTAGAGGATGCTACCCTTGCACAAACGAGTGCCAGTTCGGAGGCTCCGTCGGAATCATGGCGATCGACATTGGAGGCCCCACGAAATGCACATGTACGGCGCGGTCTTGGAGAGTGCCGTTGACTGCCACTATGCGGCTCTCGAGATGGGCGACGGAAACGGCAAATCCTCATGAACCTGGAAAAAGACCCTCGAGGAACAGAGTCCGAGCTGGCTTTGCATAGCGTGTGACCGGTGCAGATGAAGAATTGGTGGCAAGAGAGCAAAGACAAGCGATGGTTGGTTGTGGCGTCCTGACCTTGCTTTGTTAGCTTACTAGAGGTCAGCCAATCGGGGTCGCCATCTAGCTTCGCACAGCATTTTGGTCAAGTCGTCAGCTTGGGTGGTCATGCCGTCTCTCTCCCAGGATGCGAGTCCATTCTATCTAGACCTCGTCGAGTGGATCTTGACAGCGCGTGGTGAAGTCGGGCATCGTGCCCTGTCATGTTTCAAGGTTTTGTTCATGTGTTTTCATTCACGCTGTGATTGTTTCAGGACGCCAAAATAGCAGAGTAGACGTGCGTGGCATGTCGCGATGCGGCTCTGCGTCAATGACATTGTTCTTGGGGCTGTGCCCGATGGGAACCCGATGGGAACCCGATGAGAACCCGATGGGAACCCTTGCCCAGGATCTGCGCGTAGATTTTCATCTCCCCATTGCGCCGCACGGGGTCTCCGGCACGCAGGACGTCTTTGTTGATGAGCGCAGAATGTTGCTATTTCAGCTCACGCCGCGTGCAATTTACAGTATCACTCATCAATGCAGATCTGGATCTGGCGTGCCTCGGTGGTACGACAGTCACTGTCGAAAAAGCGGACATGTGATCAAGGGGAAACACCTGCTTAGGTAACTCACTGGCGATGTGGCTCTTGGAAGGGCGCCGCCTACACGGACCGGCCTGTTCAGTGCTGGCGTCGTCGTTCTTGTCCCTTACATCTGTCCCCGTTACTCAGAGCAGTGGTACTCGACTGCTCGTCCGTCAACAGCCTCGATATCACGAGCGTCTAGGGCCTGGTGGATCTGTGGAATACGTTGGAAGACTATGCTGCCCCGGAGGTGAGCTAACGTTTAGGGTGTGCAGGATCGTGAACTGCTTTGTTTGGTGGCAGCGTTGGCACCGAGGGAGTGTACAGGGGGAGGAGGTGGAGGGGGATATGGAGGAGCTGGGACGGAGGGTGGATTGGACGGCCAAGGCGACGGTGGGTGGGTTGAATACGCCGCATTTCCATGTGGATTTATTAGATGCTGTGATTGGTGGCAGTGATCGAGGGGAGAAGGAGATATTGCACAGGGCCGGAGGAGACAAGGTAGGGATATCATTCAGTCGTATCTAATCAAAGGAATGATGCTTGCTTTTCGAGTACCTTTGCGGCCGCCATGTCTCTTGCTCTCTGGCATGCTTCGACCCTTTGGTGGGGTTGAGTAGGGGTTGATCGAAGCATCGCTGCATCAAAAAGCAGGTCATCCTGTACAATGGTCTAGACATGGTCCATAGGTATGCAGCCCTAGCTAGCCGCCAGCTCATGACTCGGCGCTTACCAGTCATCCCACTTTCCCCATGTCCATTCTGCGTCGAGTGAAACATGTTTCGAGCCCGGATCCATGCACGAAGGCGGCGCATAGCCTTATCATGCATGTGCCATGCTCATGCAATGCGAGTTTCGACTCATGCTGTGGATCTGTTTGGATCCCGCGGTGGGAAGCTTCTTCGGCCGCGAGCGGGGACACGCGTTGGCAGGACGTGGCGCGGTGAGTTCGCGTTGCAATGGCGCCACCTTGATGGCAAGGACTACATTGCTCAAAAGTTGACATCGAAACATAAAATTCATTGACGCACAACTATGCAACTCCACCCTCAAGGTCCCCATTTCCTCCCAATCCTTAGGTAACGCTCATACAAATCATACCACGCTAAGCAACACTGCTATAACTCCGCATACTCTCCGGCCTCTCCCCCTTGCCCTTCTTCCTCCCCAACTCGCCTCTGATAGCAGTCATGACCTCCTCCCCGCCTTTCAACTTTGTCAACCTTGCCACCAACACCGTGTTCTCCTTCTGGACCTCGCCAATCTGCTCCCTCAGAAGCTCATTCTCCTTCTGCACCGCCTCCACCCGTCGTCTGTAATCGTCCCTCTCCCTCGTGATCCGCCCCACCATATCCCTCTCGTTCTGCTTCTCCCTCTTCCGCCGCGCCTTTTCGACTTCTTTGTTCTTGCGCTCCTCCAGCTTCGCCATCTCCTTGTCCTGCCGCTCGGATATTTTCTTGATTTCCTTCTCGTGTCGTTCGCGTGCTTTGGTCGCTTCGGTGTCATTCTTGCCCTTTTGACTGGCGAGTTTGGAGGCTTCCGTCTCGCGCTTCTTGGACAGCTTGGCTTCCAACTTCCGCTTTTGTAGCTCGAGTTTTTGGATCTCCTTGTCGTGGTGGGCGAAGCCTGTGGCGACGCGGGAGAGGGAGGGGGAGGACGCGTCGGAGGGGAGCGTGTCCGATAAGGGGAGCGATTCGGCGGAGAGGACGGGTTCTTGGAAATAGTCGTCTGCTGATTCATACGAAGAGTCGGAGGAGGAGGAGGAGATGGGGGAAGAGACTTCTTGCAGTTTAGGGGCGAGGTAGTCTGTTACTGCGGCTGGGGCGTAGGTTTCGATGGCTTGTTGTGCAGAGGCGAGGATGCCGTTGGGTTGAGTTTGCTCTGATGTTTCTGCGTAAGGTGAGGGATCGAGGTTTGTCATATCAGAAGGGGGTGCTTCGCTCTTGCGTCGTTCCATCTCTTCCTCGACGTCTTGCTCGTCTGGATCAGGGATATCCTCTTTGGTGCATGCCCAGTCGAAGAACTTTGCCACATCGCCGACAATGCCTGCAGGTGTGCCTCGCTCGACCATGAATCTTGGAATGCCTCCTCCTGGATCACTCCGTGTGATCATGATCCATTCGATCGGGTTTAGATCAGCTTCGCCATCCTCTTTGTTTGGCTCATTAGTGTCCACATGTTCGCCTTTGGCATCTAGTCCTCTTGATTCAGCAAAGCTGATTGTGCTTCCTCTTTCTCGTCCACTCTTCTGCCCGCTGGGGTTTTCCAGCAAATTCGACGTTGATGCTGCTTTTCCCGACCGCTTGTGCAGAGGAATCTCTCTTATCATTTCCACCGACTCGTATTTGCCTCTGATATATCCAGACCTCTCCTCGGCATCTGGATGATCACATGGTTTGGAAACAATCACTAAATGTCGAGGTATGTGCTTGCCGTCTGCCGCGCTCTTTTCGCTCAGTGCATTCTCGCTCGTCATGAGCAATGTGATGAATTCTCTGGGTGTAGTCGGACCAGGAAATTGTGCGCTTAGCTGGAAGACTTCCAATTGTCCAAGTTGTCCGACCTTTTTCTTCTCTAGGCGGCTGTCTACCGCTAGTCCTCTGACTGCTCCGGCGCCTGGGCCGCCTTGAATAGCCATCGACTCCAGGAATTCCCACTTCATAGCTTTTCTCACTCTCGAGAATGATATCCCTTCGTGTACACTTCTCCTTGCAAACCATGCTCCATGCCTGTCGTGTGCGGCCATCTTGTACACCTTGACGTCCAGAGGATTCTGGCCGACCTTGAGCGGCTTCCCCCATGAGCTCTGTAACTTTGCATGGTGTTCGTGCGGAGTGGGTGCCCGTGCTGTGGATGCTGAAATGTCTTTGTGGGAGCCAGCAAGATCTGGTTCGGAGTGAAGTGGTTGAGAAGACTCGAAAGGCTCACCGCCAGGAGGGTCGGGCACTGAATTGCATATCAGCTCAGCCGCTTCTAGGTGTGACTTGAGGTAGTCTGTGAGGCTATCGAGCGGAACATCGGAGAAGTCGACGGGACTGAGGGTCTGTAAAGACTCGTGTAGTTCGGACATGATTACTGGTGAAGTCGTCAAGCCAATGGCATGCTGCTAAGAAGATGGAATGGTCGTCGCAGTACAGTGATGCTGGGTCTCGAGCTGTACACGAATTCCTTTACGGGATGAGGATAGTTATTTTGATTTAGCTGCAGGCAGAATAGAAGGAGTGAGGCGCAATCCGGACAATCCGAAGTGTGATGCAATGCTTGGAATGTCAACGAATGAAGCTCCGTGCCAGCCGGAGGTTAGACTCGTGATATTTGCTAATTTTGAGCACACTCAGAAGTCAGAATACAGCATATCAGACAGTCCATGAGACGGCGGTGCCATATTCCTAGTTGCAATACCTGCCCGCCTCAGGCATCCTCACAATCCTGTTCGCATCGTGGGTTGACGTGCGATGACGTTGGCAGGAGACAAGCTTCGTGATCGACGCGCCATCAAAGTGAAATGCTCCAAGCAACGCTCAAAGAATGTCAGAAACCACCATAGACCAGCATGGCACAATGATTAGACAGCTGCTATGCACATACTCGTTCAATAATGTCCACTTGGTACACTGGTGGACGGTCAAGACAGCTCCCCTCAGCAGTGAACATTCTAACAAGCATGAACCACTCTGTCCAAACGATAGGAGCGTCCATCCTTCTCTATATTGGGAGTGCCTTGTCATGGAGGCATGCTGCTGCTACTGGCTTGGACCTAGACACTCTTGTCATATAGTTATTACCAAGAGTCCCTTTTGAGCTTGCTATGTACACCTCATTCGCTCAATCGTGAAAACAAAGACCGAAGGACACTCCGCAATCGCAGTCTAGGTGGGGCAAGGTGGGGGGTTCAGATGCCGAATGTCATTGACGACGAAACATTATTTTGCCTGTCAGCACTTCTTCATCTTTGCCTCCCTCTATAGAACAAGCCTATCTACCAAATAGCATGGCCTTCAAACGCCTTATACGATTTGTTCCGGCAAGCAATGCCTCGAGCGTCCTACTTGGCGAGCCTGTAGAAGCCGCGCTTGATGTTGGACGGGCGCTGAGGAGTGGACAAGAGGTTCAGGCCAAAGTCTTCTCGGGCAAGTCGGCACTGGAGCCTGGGTCACTCACGGACAAGGTCGAGAAGGTCGGTAAGATCTTGTCGCCATTGACTCAGAAGGAGGTCGGAACCATTAGGTGTATAGGCTTGAATGTAAGTGCGGGGTCAGTGAAGTTGCGGGCTTCGTTGCTGATAGGCAACAGTACAAGCAGCATGCTGCGGAGGTCAAGCTGGACGAGCCGACTGAACCAGTCGTCTTCATGTGAGAAGTCTGGTGCTAGCAGCCAGACACTGGGCTGACATGAATCAGGAAGCCAGAGACGTCACTAGCAGACCCTTGGCCAGCACCAACAGTCATTCCTAAGTTTACCATTGAGCACGACACGGCAGACTATGAATCTGAACTCGCCGTGGTCATTGGAAAGCCATGTAAGAACGTGTCCGAGGCTGAGGCCCTTGACTACGTTCTTGGCTACACCGCATCCAACGACGTGTCCAGCCGGGCGAAGCAGTTCTCTCAGAGTCAGTGGTGCTTCAGCAAAGGCTTCGACGGAGCATGTCCTATTGGACCTACTTTGGTATCTCCCTCGCTCGTCCCTGACCCGGCGAAGCTTCACGTGCGTGGCCTGAAGAACGGAGAAGTCATGCAAGACTGTGGCGTAGAGTAAGTCGAGTATGCACTTTTTCTGGCATGGCATGCTGACACCGTTGCAGTGATCTTATTTTCGGCGTTCCCAAGATCATCAGCTTTGTGTCTCAGGGGACCACGCTTCCTCCCGGCACTGTCATCTTAACAGGTACACCGGCAGGTGTGGGTGTTGGTAAGAATCCTAAGCAGTTCTTGAGGGATGGCGACGAGTTTGCAGTGGAGATTCTGCCGCACATCGGCACCATGACTACTGTCTATCAGAACGAGAAGTAGTGCGTGAGCAGGGTCATCCTGTTGTATTCGCTTTTCGACATATCTTCTATACGGTGAATCATATTGAGGGCCTTTAGAAGACTTCCCCGTTAGCGGTGGTGGTGGAACCAGTGGTGGCGGACGGCAAGATGAAGCCCCACCGTCGCCCCGCTGTTCCACCACAGACAAACAGCTTACACCAAAACGAAAGACTTGTTATCCACAACTTTTCGGCCCCATTCTCGTAGCAACTTTTGTGTCCTATGGGTGTATACGTACGCGTTGTGAAATCTCATCCGGTGCATACCCGAGACCCGCCGCAGTCCGGGGCGATGCCGGCGAGTTTGTGTTTTTGCTATGTTTCTACGCCTTAGTTCGGCAAAACACTATACCCTCCGTCACCACATTACCCGTCACAACTACCTCTTGCCCATTAACCTACTACGTGACCCAGGAAATCACCCGTGCTACCACCTCAGGACGTAACAGCGAGTTCCCCTATATCATCACCCCCCCACTGCCTCCTCGCCACCTATCTCCTCACCGGTCCCGCAAAGATGGCCACCTCCACTCCTCTAGGACCATACAAACTTGTCACAGTCAACAACGCACCGGAACGAGCAAAGCGATTATGTGGCCGCGTCATCGAAGACGTCAAGGACAAGTACACAATCATCCACGCCGGCAACGCAGACAGTCCAGAGCAGGTCAAAGCGGTGGTGACAGAGCTCAAGCCTGATGTCCTGGTACGCAACTGTCCCGTCCTCTGCCCCCACTGCTCGTCGATACACGAGCATATTGAGATGATAACCAAGGAAAAACACACAGAGTCCCCGATCTAATACCGATACAGTTTACAGCATCAATGTGGACGCCCGAACAAGCACAGTCCATCATCGCAGAGGCGAAGAGCATAGTCGGCCGACAACTCAGAACCTTGTCATTACCGCCCGGACTCCAAGTAGAGCGAGGTCCAGAGGCAGTAGTGGATTACATCAAGGAGAAATTACCCGGTCTTATAGAAGGATAGTTGCACGATTCTCACGAAATTAAACAGGTACATTTTCTTTGGCTCAGTCCGGTATAGATAGTAGTTGGGTATACACATTCCGTCCTATTTCACCAAAGTCCAATGGTGTGTCACTGTCCATATCCGCATCGCGACCGTTCCCAAGGAAAGCCGTTGCCTCCTGATCGCCACTCGAACCGCCAGTGTTTGTTTGCCCACGCGGCCATCCATCACCCAGAAGGCAATGCTCCAGAACAGAAGCAGCGGACAAGATCAACCAGTCACCAAAGAAGTAGAAGCACAGCAGAGGTATTTTTTTTTATCAACAGCCAGTTGTATTTCTCATCTACTCGCGTTGCCCTTGCAGGCTCGGCGCTATCGACAGGCCACCCCTCAACTCGACCCAGTCCTTCAGGCTTCCCCTCAGATGTGGAAACTCATTTGTAACCCGAATCTCATCTAATAAGCTACCCATGTCGATCTGCTTTTTTTTAACAACCCCTAAAACCCCCGAGAAACCAAACACATTAGAAGTGTACCCAAGAAATGAATTGAAACCCCAAAAAATTGTCAGCAGAAGAACTTGAAAAGCAGCGTTGTATTATGCGTGTCCTGAAAGTCGGGAATAGATGCTGGTCGTAAACTCATTGTAATGCGCTCTTCAATCGTTCTACTCCCATGCAGCAGATGGGATGAGAGTCATGAAGGTGCTTACAAGAGCAGAGCAGCGACGGCACCGACACCGGCGAGAGCGGCACCGGCCTTCATCTGACCTGCACCACCGGTGAAGCTGGGGCCCTGGTAACCGCCAGTTGGCTGGGGGACGTTGTAGGTGGCAACACCGGTGCCGTAGGCGCAGTTGCCGCCAGTAGCGCAGGCAGATGGGTAGAGAGCACCTGCGGTACCGGCAGGGTAGACGTAGGTGGTGGTGGCGGTCTGGGTCTCGTAGCGGAGAGGGCAGTCGGTGACGGTAGCAGCGCAGGTGGTGATGGTCACAACGGTAGTGGACGAGGCAGTGACAGTGACCTGCTGGGGAGCTGGGCTGGCAAGAGCGGCGCCGGCGAGGGCAAGGACAGTGGCGACGGTGGTGAACTGCATTTTTGCTGTGGTGGGTTGTTGGTGGGTTGTTTTAAGGTTGGGAGTTGTTGAGAGTGGATGGGTGGTTATTAAAGAGTGGATGAGATTGTTGATTAAAGATTAAGCTGAGGACTGAAGAGTCGAAAGGAGTGACTAGGTGAGTTATTATAAAGAATGGACGACCGAGGTCTGAAGAGAAGATGTTTGGCTGTTGAGATGAGATTGTTGCTGTGTTAAGGATTCTAGGATTAGCAGGACGGATGGCCGCCTTTTGTGCTGTTCGTCGCCATGGAGGGGAGATTAACGCCTACCGGCTTGGACCTTCTGCAGGCGTGTTTGTGGACAGGAGGAGGCCAACGGGTTGATTGCAGCAATGTCAGGGACGTGATGCAGAGATTGACCCGTCATCGACTGTGAACGGTTGTAATCTGTGCACGACGACCCCCTGGGCTGTGAGTGGCCAGTAGGGGAGGGAGGGACGTTGTATGTACGCGCGCTTCGGGTCGCGTTGGTGGTACTTCGGCCGGAATAGCATAGCAATATGGTTACTGACGATACCCACTGAGGCATGAAGACGACATGACGATGACCTTGCTCGACGATTGGATGATGCCGTGCTGAGAGAGAAAAGAAAGTCGCGGTGAGGAAGAGGATGAGGTCTAGCTCAGGAGATCAAGCTGGCTTCTGATTGGCCGACAACCTCGACCACACATGTCACCGCACAGCATGTCGCGTGCTTCTTTGCCTCCATCTTTTCCCTCCCTGCAATCTCTCCATCATCGGTCCAATCGAACCGATGGCGCAAAGATATCCGCAACGACGTTGGCGCCCGCCCACTTGTGCCTCTGACGCCAATCGCATGCATATCGATTGCAGTAATCAAGCGTCAGTGGCAGCCACAGCCGTTGAGCCGCATCCCTAGTAAAGGAGGCTCAAACAAGCAAGGAACGGCAATGCAGAGCACTTTGACATCAAGTTGGATGTTGCACCGCGTCTAATATGGTGGACGGTGGATTTGCCATCATCTAGAGATTCTGGAAGCAAGCTCGGGCACAGTATTGCTGGCTGCGGAGTGCATGTAATGCTGGACACAGGCAGGGAGCTCTTCGTGCTTTGTTTTGGCCGACTAGATGTGAAGAAAGAGTTCAACGCTACCGTCTGTGTCTCTACATACGTGACAATACTCGAAGAGAGCAGATAATCCCTACTGCAAGGAGAATCACGCTTTTCCATTTAGCATCTTAATATCAACATGACCACCAGTATCTCACCAAAGCCACAAACCATGTTTATTTGGTCGGACCGTTTGTGGTTGTCATGGCTTGCCTAGCCCCGGAGGCTTTCACCCCCAAGACCTTCCGGTAGCTCCACCGCATACTGTTCACCGTCAATCTCACCAAGATGAGGATCAAACGTACAACATTCGGCAAGGAATGCACAACGGCTGGTATAGGCCCGAATGTTGGTAGACAGGCATGTGCTAACAAGTGGGCGCCCTGCCAAGTACTGATGGTAGAGTCAAGCAATGCGAGAATCTTATGAAAACGTGACTCTTGATGCAGGTATCTTGAGAAGGCACTGTACGCCATATCTATCATTGTCGGGCTTCTTCTTCTCACTTGACATGCGATCGAGAAGTCTAATGTCTGACATACCCCCATAGTCATCACCAAGGATTAGTCTCTTTTTGCTTCCTCTCTTGGTTGCTCCGTCATCATGTCTGCATAGCGTCACCGTAGCTCTTAGCCGCCACGCTCGCAAAGTATCGCACGTCCACATCTTCGTCGTTGATAAGCTTCTCGAGATTGGGGAGGATTTCTTCTCGGATGATGGCGTCGCCCCGTTCGCTGCCCGTGCCCGTCTTTCCGGCCTTCTCAAGTCCATACACCGTCTCGTTGTCGTCTGGCAGCCGTTTGAGGACGTCAATCAGTACTGCATATGACTTGGCCACATTGAAGCGGATGTTGGGGATGGCGTCGCCAACGAGTCCTGAAAGAATTGGCAGCACTGAATCGTTGATGACTGGTACGGAGAGAGCAGGGCCCAAAGTCTGCAGTAATTAGCCTTGACAATTGATAAGCAGCTTTTGATCAGACATACCGAGACGGCAAAACATGTAGTCATCCTGTAGAGATAGTTGGGGTGGCTGCCCATGTTCATGACTTTGGGAATAATGGCCTTGTTTGCCCACTCTACGCCAAATACCTCTGTGAGCCTCTTTAGGTTTTGTGTGCTTGCCTCGCGGATACTGAAGACGGTGTCGCCAAGCCATGACATGCACAGGCTCGAAAGCTTGTCGTCGAAGAATTGCTGACCGAGCTGAGATGCGAGGAGAGGAACGTGCTGAATGATCGCGAGACGCACGCGCCACTGCTTGTCTTCAGCAAGGTTCACGATCGCTGGGAGGAGAGCCTGTGAGAGTAGGTCGATGCCAATCACGTTGTTGACAAGATCGAGCTTTGAAATGATGTTGAGGCGGACATCGGGGAAGTCATCCTTGAGCATCTGCAGGAACATGGGAAGAAGGTGCTCTGTAGTCTCTTGACGACCGAGAATGGGTGCCAGACCGCTGATCTGGTTGCCGAAAGCACCACGGACATGTTGCGACGAGTCCGAAACGAGGTCCTCGATAGCTGGCATGATGTCGTGAAGTAGGACCTGCTTGTCGATGAGGGTACAGAAGCCTGATCCACTTAGCAGAGTTATTGTCACTCACTGATACCAACTCACCTGGAATCTGTCCAGCAGCGGCACTCCTGACCTCAGCTTCAGCATCTTTGAGAAGCCTAACAAAGGCAGGAACGAGATCCCGTGAGACAACTTCCTCGTCTACCGCTTTGGCAATCTAGATCCCATCAGTACTTGCAATACGCCCATGGCTCGCCAGACTGACCTTCTCAAATTTGTCTGCGACCATGTATCTGACCCTCCAACTCTTGTCTTCGAATAAACTCCTTAGCGCAGTCAGGAGCACACCGTGACTCGACTGCTGCTCCTTGGGTACGACTTCCGCAATGGCAATCAACACCTCGACCGTCAGCAGACGAACGCTGTCTTGGTCATCACTCGCGAGATGTTGGAACAGTGGTATCATCTGGTCAATGACAATCTGAGGAGTCATGGGCCTGACGAATTTCGCCAAGTTCGTGGCAGCCTGTCTGCGGACCATTGGCGTATCATCGTGCACGAGTTGAGAGAAGTGTTGTCTTAGCTTCGTCTGCGATTCGTTGTTTGCCTTTGTGTAGGGCGCTGTGTAAAGACCTGTTGCTGAGATCTTTGAGGTGAACCAATCAGCCTTTGATAGGCGCAAGGTAAGAGGAATGAAATGTGTCTCGACCTGCGGCTCCGAGAGCTGATCGCAGATCTTGTTGAGGGACTCGACCGCCTGCAAACAGATTAGCAGTGGCATATCTTATGCATGATAGCCGTTCTTACTTTCTCCCTGACCAGTGGCTCCTCGATGGATGCGAGATTCTCGAGAGGTGATAGAAGCACATGAGCATACTCTGGCCCGCCCACATACTCGACAAATCCACCAAGCTCGTCGCTGAGAGCTGTCAAAACCTCATCTTCGTCTTCGACTGATTCTACCCCTTGTTAGCTCCTTACTCTGCTTGAAGAAGCTCCACAGTCCTTACCATCCAAAAAAGGTATCAGCTCATCTCTTGTACGTTCGGCCCCTAATGCCAGTGCGATGGTCGAGAGCCTTCTGATGGCATTCAATCTGAGCAAGACATCGTCGTGCTGCCCAAAGTCAGCGCTCCTTGCTTTTGTCACCGCCTTATAGGACCGACCTTAAGCTCATCAATCAACACCGCAATTGGGTAAAGTTCATCGTTCTGATTTTGCGCGTCCATCTTCTATCGCATTCAAGTGTGATCGTGAGTAGCAAGGAGCGTGAGGCCGTGAGACCGGCCAGATGAATATTCGCACTGTCCTCGAAGCCTTAAAGTCGTGCCTCAAATTCGTTCAATACGGGATCCCAGAAGGTGAGATTTGGGTCAAAGTAGCTGCTAGAAGGGACAGGGTCAGCGCTCCGATCGAATCAACGAGCTCTACGACAATTTGTCGGTCGCAATGCCGCTGGCCGAAATGACAGCACCGCGGGGATGAGGGGTGACAGGAGCGCAAGGAGAGGGTGAAGTGCGCTCACGCGACTCAATTGCAGATGAACGGGGACGCACAGATGAAGTGGAAGTCGTTGAAAAAGTTGTGGGAGTTCGTGAAGCTGTTGGAGTATGCGGTCGAAGTGTCGTCGTGTGGTCAGTGTTGATGCTGGGTATAATTCCAACGGTCACATCGAGAGCTCGATTCAGTGAATGTCATCAGCCACGGCGGGCACCGCCACAGCAAGCCACAGCAACCTTTAATTTTTTGACCGCAATACATACAATACGTGGATGAGTCAAGACGATCATACCCCGAACACGCTGTACTTGTGCTAGCACGCATTCCTCTTGTTTTCCTCCTGCTCCCCATCGACTTCCTCTATCGGGAATGCTAGGGAGTCAGCAATTGGAGTAATACACCTGCATTGGCACGATCTCCATCCGACCATCTCTTGAGAACGGATACCCCACCAAGGATAACGCCAAAAGCTATATCGAAGTGCTGGATCCCGAAGCGATCGACTACACAGGCAGAGAGACGGATCGTGTCAGACGCTCACCATGCCTACCATCGCCGTCGATAAGGCGCGACTGTTCAAGGAGTTGGGCCGGGAATTTACGACGCAAGAGTTCGATGAGTTATGCTTCGAGTTTGGCATTGAGCTGGACGAGGATACCACAGACCAGAAGAGGCCTGTGATAGACGGAGTACAAGAGCCTCCTCAGCTCAAGATTGAGATACCTGCCAATCGATATGACATGCTATGCTTCGAGGGTATCGCCATGAACCTCAAGGTCTTCCTTGGGAAGAGCGCGCTGCCAAATTTCAGACTCAAAGCTCCTGTCAATGGTGAGCTGCTCGAGGTTAATGTCAGTGCAGATACGGGCAAGATCCGACCATACTTCTCGGGCGCCATTCTTCGCGGCATCAAATTCGACAAGAATACCTACGAGTCTTTCATCGCTCTTCAGGACAAGCTGCATCAGAATCTGGCTCGGCAGCGTACTTTGGTCGCGATCGGTACTCATGACTTGGACACGATAGAGGGCCCTTTCAGTTATGAGGCGCTTCCTCCTGATCAGATCAAGTTCGCACCCCTCAACCAGACCAAGGAGATGACGGCACCAGAGATGATGGAATTCTTCGAAAAGGACAAGCACCTCAGCCGATATTTACACATCATTCGAGACTCTCCGGTGTACCCCATCATTTACGACAACAAGCGTCGCGTCCTCTCCATGCCTCCCATCATCAACTCGAATCACTCCAAGATCACTCTCGATACCAAGAACGTCTTTATTGACATCACCGCCACAGACAAGACGAAGTTAGAAATCGTCAGCCACATACTCGTCTCCATGTTCTCTCAATACTGCTCCGAACCCTTCACCATCGAGCCGATCAAGATCAACTCTCCACACGAAGGACAGACCAGAGAAGCTCCCAATCTCACGCCACGAGCGACGCAAGCATCAGTATCATACATCAACTCGGTCTGTGGTCTCGGACTGTCGCCACAGGAGATCTGTGACCTCCTCAAGAAGATGTGCTACCATGCCAAGCCATCGTCAGACACTGACAAGCTGGACATCGATGTGCCGGTCACAAGGGCGGACGTATTGCATCAGGCGGATATCATGGAGGACGTCGCGATTGGTTACGGTTTCAACAAGCTCGATCGCCGCTTCAAGTCAGCTACCACAAGCGTCGGGGCGCCTCTTCCTATTAATAAGCTGGCTGATATAGTGCGGCTGGAAGCAGCCATGGCAGGATGGGCCGAAGTCATGCCTTTGATTCTCTGCTCGCATGACGAGAACTATGCCTGGCTCAACAGAAAGGACGATAATCTTGCTGTACGACTAGCCAACCCTAAGACCGCCGAATACCAGATTGTGCGGACGAGTCTGCTTCCCGGTCTGCTGAAAACTATTCGCGAGAACAAGCACCACTCGGTACCCATGAAGGTCTTTGAAGTGAGCGACATTGGGGTCAAGGACGACAAAGCCGAGAGGAAAGCCAAGAACATTCGACATTTTGCTGCTTGCTGGTATGGCAAGAGCAGTGGTTTCGAGATGGTCCATGGACTTCTTGATCGAGTAATGCTCATGCTCAAGACGACTTTCGTGAGTGACTTGCAGGAGATGGACGAGCGGAGAAAGAAGGAGGGTCAGGCATTTGCAGGGTACTGGCTAGAGGAATTCGAGGGTGAGTGGTCATGGCATATATGCTTGGGTATCTTACTAATCATTGTAACAGACGCAACTTTCCTCCCAGGTCACGCTGCCTCCATCTGGGTCAAGCTTGGCGACAAGCCAGTCAGGCTCGGTGCCTTTGGTATCTTACATCCGACAGTGCTCAAGAGCTTTGAGCTTGTGTATGTCGTAACTCGCGCCCAATCTCATAGCGCCAGACTGACATGCATAGCTATCCCGTCTCCGCCCTCGAGATCAATCTCGAAATCTTCTTGTAGACTTCCCATGGCGGCGATGCCGGCCATCGTAGACTCATGTAGACATACCCAAAAGTCATGCCAGACCGTATGCCGTCTCTCGTCCTCTTTATCTTGTCTGCCTAATGCATTCCCTCTGGATCTCTCACCCCCGTCCTGCCCCTCACCTCCCGGCCCTCCTCCTCTCCCTCCTCTCCCGCTTCTCCTTCGCCATCTCCCTCGCTTTGCCCAGGACCCTCATCTCCACTCTCAACTGCTCCTCCATGGCCCGTATCTCGGCGTCGATGCCCTCGTTCTTCCGCTGCGCTTCCTGCCTGCTTCGCGCCCGTTGTCGCGCGACCTCCATCTGCGCCTCGATTTCCCGATCCACTACCCTCGCCAGCGCATCGGCGTCGCGTATCCCGTGCTCTGAGATGAAATGGGCAGCGAACTCGTCTTCTTGTGGCGACAGGCCAGGGCCGCCTTCTAGATATCCGCCTGGATGCGTGAGGAGCAGACCCGGGATGGGGGAGGGGTATTTCCTTCTGCTATCTGATGGTGGCAGGGGGAGGGCGGAGAGGTCGATGTCAGGTGGTGAAGAGGGCGGAGAGTTGGTACCGCGCGGTGCATTGGAGGGCGGGGAGATGAGGAGGGCGGAGATGGCGTCTTCAAAGGTGGGAGAGTAGGGAATGTCGCGGGGGAGGTAGGAGGCATGGTGTTCAAGTACGTTGGTTGAAGGGGAAACTGGGGCTGTTGGAGGCTGCGCCATGGTGATATGCGGAATGATCGGACGCTATAAGTGATGAGGAGGCGTGATCGGCATGTCAATACATGATCGGTTCGCTTTGATGTGGAAGGCAAGCATTGGAGTGAATGTGGTCGGCGCAAATAGAGTTCATCGAAAGCTCGGGCCAGGTGTTTCTCATGCTTGGGCATTTCGCAAAGTCAGGATGCTCTTTTTCCTTCAAGTAGCTGCAGGAACTGATATTGGTACGGGCGAAGTTCTGGTTGAGTTTATTGCATCTTTCAAGAATATTCCAACTATTTTCTAGGATACCTGGGTGTTGTCGAGGACTGTACGCTACTCAATCTGTCTGGGCTGGATTTTTCTGCACTCGGCCTCAACCGACCAATACCGGTGCACACGAAAGGAATACCAGATTTCTGTCTGAGATCCTTTCCTGGGTTTGATTAACTGCTAGATGGCACCACATACGGACGAATCAGACGACCGTGCTCCAAAGCGAAGACGACTCTCGCCGACCACAGAAACTGGCACTGCTTCTAATGTCCCGAGCCGAATATCGCAGACGCCGCGAGAACTTCCACTGGCAGACGAAGCGACTGTAGTAGTGCCGCCAGCAGAAGTCAAAGTACCACTTCTATCCACTGACTTCGCCTCTTTGGGGCTGTCTAAATGGCTCGTCTCTGCGCTCGCTAATGTCACAATCACGAACCCGACTGGTATCCAAGCCGCTTGCATACCAGAAATCTTGGGGGGACGAGACTGCATAGGAGGCTCACGTACAGGATCTGGAAAAACGATAGCGTTCGCCGCTCCGATACTGAATCAGTGGTCCGAGGATCCATCTGCCATATATGCAGTGATCTTGACGCCTACTAGAGAGTTGGCCTTGCAAATCTACGAGCAGATCCTGGCGCTATCTGCTCCCATCAGCCTGAAGCCCCTGTTAGTTGTAGGAGGTGCTGACATGCGAGCACAAGCTTTGGCATTGTCGAAGAAGCCTCATGTTGTCATCGCGACGCCTGGAAGGCTAGCTGATCACATTCGCAACTCACCGGAGACTACGAAAGGCCTGCGAAGGGTGAAATTTGTGGTCTTCGACGAGGCTGACCGACTGCTATCTACGGGCTCAGGATCTATGTTGCCAGATATTGAGACATGTCTTGATGAGCTACCACCTTCATCCGGTAGACAGACGCTGCTATTCACGGCGACAGTCACACCCGAAGTAAGAGCTTTGAAGGAAAGGCCTCTACCGCCTGGAAAGCCTCCACTGTTCATCACAGAAGTGGACACAGAATCTCTTGCAGTTCCAGAGACGCTAGTCCAGACCTATCAGCTTGTAAACGTCATTCACAAGGAGAAATATCTCCATGTGCTCCTCACAACTCCTGCGAACGAGAGCAAAAGTGTAATCGTATTCACAAACCGAACCAACACAGCGACTGTGCTTGAATACACCCTACGCTTACTTGATCACCGGGTCACAGCATTGCATTCCGGACTACACCACCGCGACCGGACAGACAACCTAGCTCGATTCCGTGCTGGAGCTGCCCGAATTCTCATCGCGACCGACGTGGCGGCTCGTGGTCTTGATATCCCCGACGTCGGATTGGTCCTCAACTACGACCTACCTCGTGATGCAGATGATTACATTCACCGAGTAGGTCGTACAGCACGAGCCGGCAGGCGAGGTGTGAGCGTGAGCTTCGTCGGCCAGCGAGACGTCGAGCTTGTGAAGAACATCGAGGAGCGAGTCGGGACGGAAATGGACGAATACCAAGAAGAAGGTGTCAACGTGGAGATGAGAGTCGTGCGGGATGCCCTTGGTGTTGTAGCTGAGAAGAAGAGAGAGGCCCTGCTGGCAATTGAAGAAGGCAGGGACGTGAAGGGGAAACGTGTGAGAGGCGCTCGAGAAAAGTTCAAAAAGGCACAACATCACTGACTAGATCGTGGGCCGGGCGTTGCTGTCGCTTGTCCAGAGGTTCTGCTGGAATTGTCGCACAGGGACGGGACTTTGGCTGTGGGCAAGGTGGTTGAGCTGATCACTGCATTGGTCAAATATTACGTTTGAAGGCAGTCTAAGCTTTGTCTGAAGAGTGCTGTACGATACCGACCTTCACATATTTGCATGAGTAAAGCGTTAACGTAATACATATTGGAAGATGATATCCTCTAACTGCTGATCCGGGCATTACATACGACTGCGCTCCCTCGCCAACGCAATACCATCAAGATCCAACACAGGCCCGGCGTCAAGTCGCAGGCGTTCATACCATCAATGGTGAAGAACCCTCAAAGACAGCCTCTAGCAGGGCGCCCGTGCTGGCAACTTCGAGTGCTTCTCGGACTCTTCTCCTAGTACTTGCGCTGTCCACGTTCGACCATCAGGTTGATCTCTCCTGCGTGTCGGGGTCCGACTCCGCTGCCCCGCAACCCCGCCGTCCTGTCAAAGGCCGAATGTAGCCGCAAGACATATCAATCTTTCGTCTAGTTGAAATTGCATTTACATACTTTCACTATCGCGAATCTTGATTTACAGATGACATGGCTACGATAGCTTTGGGAGAGTACATATGGCGGAGGTAAAAGCCTTCTTTGTAAAGGTTTTGTGGTCGCCCGACTAATAGTATCAGGCTAGCTGAAATTGGGATCGAGACGGTCATGGTCTGAGGGCTCTTGATCATTTCAGCACGACGCTGACCTGGCTCAGGGTCTCCCCGGTGACTTCAATCTGCAATTGCTAGACTATATCTACAAAGTTCAAGGCCTCAAGTGGAGTATCGGACATCCCTGACAGACATTCTGACCATTCGCTGATAGAAATCAGTCGGTACCGGAAACGAGCTCAATGCATCTTATGCTGTTGACGGGTATTCGAGGGTCAAAAATGTACCTGGATGCATAGTGACCACGCATGGAGTTGGTATGTCATCGTCTTAGTTATACGCCGGCACCTTGGGACTAAATTTGGATGATAGGTGAGCTCAGTGCTATCAATGGTATCGCCGGGTCTCTCACCGAGCAAAGCAAGGTCCTTCATATCGTCGGCCAAACGACAAGATCTATGCAGAAGAACAAATTGATGATACACCACTCCATTGGCTTTGATCCTGACCACCAGATTTTCAACACGGCCTCCAAACGCTTCCGAGTAGCAGAGGCAGAGCTATGGGATGCAGAGAAGGCCCCTGCAGAGATAGATGTAGGTGCACGCACTGCAATGTTTGCAATTGATCTGACAAGTGATCAAGCGTGTGATCCGAGAGTGCATCGTCAAATCTGGTCCCGTATATATCTTCATCCCTCTCGACTTGGCAGACGAGCATGTCTCTGCCGATCTCCTCAAAACGCCACTAGATGTCTCAACTCCGTCAATCGACCAGACAAAGATCACTATGGAGAGTGCTGCGAAGGCGATTGGCGAGGCAGTACTAGAGTCCAAGAATCCTGCAATCTTCGTTGATGGTCTGCTGATGCGGCACAATGCCGTCAACGAAGCTCGAGAACTGATTGAGAAACTTGGATTTCCTGTGTATAATTCAGGTATTGGGATGGGCATCATAGATCCCAAGTCTCCGCAACTCGTTGGGACTTACAACGGCACGGTCAGCAACCCAGGTATCGCTCAAGCTTTTGAAGCAAGCGACCTTCTCCTGGTATTTGGACGTCTACCTGCGGACACCAATTCTGGCGGCTTCTCTCAGCAGATGCCTGTCGGTAAGACCATCGACTTTCGCCCTTCCGAAGTCGATCTTCGCGGCATGAAGTCCTTCCCAGGGCTCTACTACCGCAGTTTCCTTCCATTCCTAGCCCAGCATCTCTCGTCCATCTCCCTACCTAAAGTACCTCGCCCCTCGATCCCATCCTACACCCTCACCTCTTCCTCAAATGAGTTCTCAAATGACTCTCAAGTTATAACAACCCCCTACTTCTGGCCCCTCTTCTCTCGTTTCCTCCAACCATCCGACTCCGTTCTCGCCGACACCGGCACCTCCCTCTTCGGCTTGCAAGACGTCACCTTCCCCTCCCCCATCCTCTACAACTCCCAGACTTACTACGGCTCCATCGGCTGGGCCACACCCGCGGCATTCGGCGCCGAGCTCGCGCGACAAGAGCTCGCCGCCACCTCCCATCCGAGCGCCAAACAGGCCCAGTGCGTCCCCGCCCGCACCGTCCTCGTGACAGGTGACGGCAGCATCCAACTCACCGTTCAAGAAGTAGGGAGCATGATCCACTACAAGGCCAAAGTGGTGATCGTCATCATCAACAACGACGGGTACACGGTCGAGCGAGCCATCCACGGCGCCAAGCAGCAATACAACGACATTGTGCCGTATAATTGGTCAAAGGCACTGGAGTTCTTCGGCATGGATGCTGCTCAAGCGGGGAGGAGCTACGTCCGGGCGGCGACGAGGGAGGAGTGGGAACGCGTGCTGGAACGACAGGATCTTCGGACGCCGGATAGTGTCAAGATCGTAGAGATCATGATGGATGCGTTTGATGCGCCGTGGAGGATGTTGGCGCAGATCGGACGCAGGGGGGAGGCGACCAAGCGGGAGATGGTGGAAGGGGGGTTTGTGTTGAGGGAGCCGAGGGCTGTTTAGAACGCTATACCGGGGTGGATGATAGATGATGTATGATCCGTTCAGCTTTCCTTTCTGTTCTATATGAACCAGCATACTGGCAGTGTGTATTTACGTGGGAAAGCGGAAGTCAATCCTCCTGTTCCCGTTAAAGTCCTCGTGCTCCGTCTCGAGCTGATACGCCGTCTGCTCGCTGACGGTCATTTCATCCCACTCCTTATCCCTCTTCTTATTCACCCTGACAAAGATCATCTTGTTGACGAGGAACAACAGACAGGTGAACAGTGCCACGGCAATGAGGAATTTGTTCCCGTCATAGTAGTACGGCTCGTCCTCTTTCTGGTACACCTGAGCCGAGACGATGGCGCCGGAAAGGAGCATGACGTTGAGGATTGTGACGGCGATGGCGCGCTTCTTGACGGAGAAGCTGGCTTCGCAGACCCAGGCGACGATGATGGGGAAGTAGCTAGGTGCTAGAGACGTGTCAGTCTGGACTCAAGGCGGAGGGTAAAGGTGAGGGGAATTACCTGCTATGATGGGCGCGGTCAGACCATAGCGCTCCCATGTTCCGATGCTTCCTGGTAGTGTCTCGAGTGCGATCAGGAAGGGAACTGGCACTAGGTGTGCCAAGGTGCAGTGCCATGTTCGCTCCTTGAAGTATTCGCTGCTCCATGCCAGAAGGAGGACAGCCACCATCTGGACGACGGCCGGTGGGACCTGCAGCATATTGCTCGCGAAGACCGAAAAGTGCAGACGGCGAAGGATGAGTCCAAGGTACTGCCGAACAGGGAGGTATGAGATCAGGCTGAAAAAGCTGCATGCGTAGAGAATCCATAGCTTGCTGTCGGCGAAGGTGTCTCTCACTTCTCTCGCAGATGGTTGTAACTTGAGTGCTGATTGCCCCTTTACCGGATCATCGCGAAGCAGTCTATTGACTAGAATAGTCTCCTCTCTGTTGCTGTACCAAGGAGTGCGGCAGACGTAGCTTTTGGTGTCTGTTGGACACCAGGGCAAGTAGAGGAAGCTCTGCTGAAAGTCAGACATAATAGGTATGGTGCATCTGTGACACCTACGAAGACTCCGATGAGGAATGTTACACTTCCTTCGATCAGGAAGAGCCAGAACCAGCCTGGCTGACCGGCAACACCTCTCATTTTGAGGACGACAGCCGCCATGAGGGCAGACATGATGTGGCCCATCTATCTATGTGTTAGCAAGTCATGGGTGAAGCGGAGGTGGAACGCCTACATCCGTCATGGCGGCGAGGACAGCTAGCCTCGGAGCTATCTCGCTTGTGGTGTAGAATTGGGTGAGGAAGTGTACCATGCCCGGCAGGTATCCGCCTTCGAGTAATCCCACAAGCGCACGGATAGTGTAGAAAGCTGCTCGGCCATGTACAAGACATTGACAGGCGGCTAGATCTTGATTAGCTCCGCGTCACCTGCGGTGTCTCTGTCCACCTACAAACGATTCCGTAAATCATGATGATCGGTGGAAAGACTCTTCGAAATCCGTATCGGAGGACCATGAACTGGACAGGAAATTCTGAGATGAGGACTGCGCTTCGGGTGATCATGATGGCATTGTCAAAGTCCCGGGTATCAAGATCCGCATCACCGAGAAAGTTGTCTGTCATGGCGTTGTATATGTTGAATCTGTCGGTCATGGCACCAAGCATCATCAAGCTGAGAGCCAGAAGTAGCAGGAAATCCGTCTTGCGTACGACCTTGCGTTCCTCCTCAGCCGTCCATGACACGTCTGGGTTCCACCTGTGACGTCCGAAGAAGTGCGAATCCGGCTCCGCATAGTCTCTCTGGTTGATCCGGTCCTTCTCCTGGGGTCGTAAGGTAATGACGCTATCAGAACGGCCCGAGGCATTAGTCGTCTGCGCCTGTAATTGCACTTCGACAAGAGGCATCTTCTTCTCTTCTGGTCGTTCTGGCAACTCATGAACCGTATAGGTCTGGGGTTCCCTTATAAACGACTCCATCTTGAAATGATGCTTGCCGGACTCCACTAGACTTGTTGGCCACCGAGAGTATGATGGACTACAGAGGCTAGACTCCTGCAGCCGCCACTTGGATATATGTCAAGGTTACTGTTCGCACTCCAGCCACGTGGTTGGAATACGCCTGACACATCATCTATTCGTAGGCAGGGAGACATGACTGCCCTAATCGGGTCGCATGCCTGAGCGGTGTACTGTCTCATGGACATCTGGAAGCAGTGGCTATGCGGACGAGAAGTATCTCCGGTCATGTCTTGGGGCTAGAATGCATGTGCCTGGTTGTCCGACCCAGCAAGCCTACCTGAGTCGTTGGGACCAGTGGTTGGTGGAGATCTATTGCAGGGTTAAGCATCATGATAGGTGCACTGGCCGCACCGTCACATGTTGCGGCGGTTTACGATGGAAGCCAAAATGTATCTTGACGCAGATACAGTCGTCACAGGGGGGGAGTGGGTTTTAGAGAGCAAGGGGAGAAAGTGTAGCGAAAAAGTAGAGAGCTTAGCTTAAATTACCAAGGAGCCCAGAGTGATCAGGTACGAAATTGCAGCTTCGAGGTTATGTGTACCATTCGATGTTCTTCGTGTTCGGAGATGGTCGCTACATGCTCATTTGGGCATCTTTCTGACAACCTCATCAATGGACTGGCGATCGCTATGACCTGCTGATGTCAGTAGCACAGGAGCATGACTCAGCACGGTCAGATGTCGAGTGTATCTGGTTCTGTCCAGGGCTGGAGAGAGGTGAGTTAATAAAGTCAAAAGCGCGTCGACGCGTTGAAGAAAAGTCACGGGGTCGGCAAATGGCGGCAATTGACCGCTGTTTGGGGTCATCTTCAATAACATTGCACCATGTATAGTATGTCTCATATATCCTTGTGTTTACAACAATGGCACCAATTGCAAGCATCGAGTATTTCCGCCTTCTACCTCGATGGCTCTTTGTAAAAATAGTCGACACGGAAGGCAATCATGGTTGGGGTGAGGCAACGCTTGAAGGGCACACAGAAGCTGTTGAGGGCACGCTTGATGGATTTGCCAAGCGTTTCATAAGTCTCGAGGCAGAAGATATCGAACATATCTGGCAGTTGGCATGGCGCCAGAGTGGGTTGTATGAGCAGGGATCTCTGTCCATGACCTGACAAGATCCAGGCTTCTACCGCGGTGGGCCCGTGTTCCAATCCGCTCTTTCTGGCATTGACATTGCACTGTGGGACATGAAAGCCAGGAAGCTGAATGTTCCTGTCTGGCGTCTCCTCGGGGGTAAAGTCCGCGAGAAAGTCGCTGTCTATGCTTGGATAGGTGGCGACAGGCCGTCGGACGTAGAAAGTGCAGCCAAAGCACGACTTGCTCAAGGATTCAAGGCAGTAAAGATGAACGCCACAGAGGACGTTGGATGGCTCGATTCTCCTGAGATCCTAAAGTCATCAGTCGAGAGATTAAAGACTGTCAAAGCGCTAGGCATGGACGCTGCACTCGATTTCCATGGCAGACTGCACAAACCCATGGCGAAGCAATTGGCAAAGGCACTCGAGCCATACGGACCATTGTTTATCGAAGAGCCACTGTTGAGTGAACACCCAGAAGGGATTAAGCAGGTGTCTGAGTTGACCACCTGCCCGATCGCGCTTGGCGAAAGGCTGCATAGTCGATGGGATGTCAAGCGATTTCTGGAAGGTAGGTGACCAAAGGTAAGGTCCGACTCAGCTGACGAGAGACAAGATCATTCTGTCGACATTCTGCAGCCTGATATCTCGCATGTTGGAGGAATCTCAGAGATCAAGAAGATTGCAGCGATGGCTGAGGCATACGATGTGGCCATCGCTCCTCATTGTCCGCTTGGACCAATCGCCCTAGCTGCTTGCCTACAGATTGGTGTCAGCACGCCGAACCATCAGATCCAGGAGATGTCATTAGGCATTCACTACAATGTTGCAGCCGGAGACTATGACATCAATAGCTACATCACGAATCCAGAAGTCTTTGCTGTGTCCGAGGGCTATGTCGAGGTACCCCAAGGTCCAGGTCTAGGCATTGAGATCAATGAGGGACTTGTCAGAGAGCTATCCAAGACAGCAAAAGCATGGCCATTAGGCGGATTCACAGGGCCTGATGGGGGTTTCCGAGAGTGGTGACGCGGAGTAGTGAAGGCAGTCGAAGAATGTACAGAATCTCAATTTTGTTATGTACAGAAGGATTGCATATATTGACTACCTGATGACATGTTTAAGCGCTGCTCATAGGTGTTGGCTCGTTGGTGCTATTCTGCCCAGCGGCCTCATAGCTTGCTAATTTGAAGTCGTAATCGAGCTTGAAGTCGGCCTTGGGGTCACCCTTGAAGGGAATGAAGTCTACCACAAGAGAGTCCTTGACAGCAAAGACGGAATCGTTGGTAATGTATTCGTCTCGTCGATCAAAGATCTGGGTGACGAGCGGCTTGTAGCCAGGAGCAGATACCTGCAATAATCAGCTTGGTCGGAATGAAAGGGGCTAGATGCTTACAATGAAGTGAATATGTGCAGGTCTCATAGGATGTCTGTCCAGGAGCTTGAGAAGGGTTCCACTCGGGCCATCGAATGGGATAGGGTAGCTAGTCGGTCTCAGGCAGTAGAAGTTGTATTTGCCGTCAGGACCAGTGGTAAATCGTCCCCTCAGATTCATGTCTGGCTGGTTTGGGTCTTGCTGTTCGTACAGTCCATTCGGGGCAGTGTGCCAGACATCTACCTCTGCACCCTCGATTGGCTTGCCCGTGGTGAAGTCTGTTATCTGCCCGCTCATCAGAGTGTAATCGCCCTTCTCGATGCCACCAATGATGATCGAGTCGCCCATCGCCCGCTGTGGAGCATCTTTGCGCCAGAACGGTCCGAGAATGGCTGTGGCTGTGGGAAGGTCTGGAGCGTCTGTCGCAACTTTGTATGTGATCTCGTCCACCAATGACTCGATGCCGAGCACGTCGCACATGAGCTGTCCTTCATTCCTCTTCTCGTCCGACATACGTCCGGCCTGGTTGATCAGGTCGACTCCAGCCAACCACTCTTCCACGGTCACCTCATTCTCACGAAGCCAGTCATGCAGGTGTTGGATGAGGCTGCCTACGACCTTTCTGACACGGGGTTCAGCCTTCGGTCCCGTAGCATTGATGACGTTCCGGGTGAAGTCAGGATCAAATTTGCTTGTGCCATTGCTCTTCTGCTCAACCGGAGCTACTGGGAGGGGGTCGGTGACCTTGTTACCGTTGACTGCCATCTTACTTCTGTTTGTGATTAGGAGTGTACTTCTGTGAGGGGCCTTGTGTATGGAAGACGAGAAGGTTGAAGAGCTTCACGCGACAAGACGGTTTGTAAGAAGCGGAAGAGACCCGACAGGAGCTGTACCTATTCCAAGGACCGTGTGTCACGGATATAGCACGGCTTTGCATGCGAACGCCTCGATCATCCAATACGAATGCTAGCGATTAGCAGCTAGGCTTACCAAGAGCAGCGCAAATCTGGAGGAAAGTGACGGGAGAACAGGCGGAAGAAGTCTATGAGAAAGAGCTCCCATCGGTACCCCTCAGTGGGGCATTCGATGCAGTCTCTTGGCCTTTCTGCTCCCCAACGCCCTTTGCCGAGGATGCAGGTAAGTGGCGGATGCTGCACTCTCTTCCATCATATCACTACATCTCCATAGTTACACACTTTTCTGCGCCACAGCATCACCTTCAACCCTGAGCTGTAGTAGTTATCCTTGGCTTGCTTTGGTATTGCACATCTCGAACTGATTCTTTCCTGCCATCAGGAATCATTCAACAAGGTCAGAGAATTTGGATTTGCGAGACAGAGGTGATACCAGTATCATTCTTACGGTCTGTGTTGTTGAGCCTGACTTCTCACTGGCAATGTTCCACAAGGACGGCGGGCAAACATGTTGATGGCCATAGGTCCTGGTTCAATGTCATACCGGGTATACTGAAAACGACAATATTTACACCGTACCCTACGACGTCGTAGAACCCTGCAATAGGGGCACCGGCATGTCTTTCTTCCCAGGTAATGTCGTGGGCCTGCAACTGATTCAAATGGCAAGTCCGTGAACGATTGGAAGCGGTCATGTTAAGCCCTCTTCTTTTCTGCTTCACCTCCTTCACCAACATTCTCTATCCGCTCTCATCCCAGACACATATTAACGCCCCGTCAAGATGATCTGGCTTACTTCCACTGTCGCACTTCTTCTCACCGTGCTCGGGCTGGTATCTGCCTCTCCCGCTATGCCCGAGAAGCGCGCTGTACCTCCAGCCGTCAATGCGGATGTTTGCTTGAACACTCGCAACCCCAACGCTTCGAAAAAAGGCGTCAAGAAGTGGGCTGGTCAGCAGACTCGCCTCTTGAAGGCCAAGGACGCTCCTTGGATGCCTGACTGCCACAAGCTTCATGGTTTCTCGGCTCAAGCCTCTTGTGTCGCCTGCCAGGATAGCGCTATCGCCTCATGGATCGGTGCTGTCGCTGCTTGCACGGAGGGCAGTTTCATCTGCACCATTTTCGAGCCATACTGCGAGGCTACATGCGTGGCCATCGCCACCTACAGCCTCTATGGCGCAGCTCAGCAGTGTTACTGTCTTCACGCCGATTGCAGAGACAATGCCAACAAGCCTCCACACACAAGACTCTTGCCCCGCGCTCCTCAATTCGTCGTTGATGGCAACACATTCAGGATAAGCGCTGAAAACGCCCCTGCTGGTACTGTCTTCAAGATTCGCGACAAGCGACCGAGCCTGCCCCCTGGATGCGCTTTCTAAATGGAGATCAAAGCAAGCATTAGTTGAGACTTCGGTTCCGCAGATGAGGTCGTGGGCACATGGTTCGACGATATCTTCTTGGCACTACAACTTTCTCGCAATCTATAGACCTTAAAATAAACCCCCTGTTAGGAGAAATCTCTGTGCACGTACCATCTGTCTATGTTTCATGAGGCTTTGTTTTCCAAACAAGCTTATAGATGCAACCATGTCTCAGCGCCCGAGCTCAATGGTCGAGAAGCCCTACAGCCACTCTGTCACACACCACAAGATCGTGCGCCGCAAGACCTTTGACAGCTTGCCCTCAGCAATTAACCCTTTCGTTAATCGAGACGCGCTGCACATGCCTCTCTGAATCTACATCGTCTCCCACTCCTCTTGGATGACACCCAGCTCTCCTTTCCCCTTGAACTTTTCCACCACAGTCCCTTGTTCACTAAGCATAATCCTCTCTCCTTGATCACCTCCCTTCTTCAGACTCCGCCACCTCCTCAGATCCACCGGATCACGCTTGTCCCCGTGAGCCTCGTCGGGATGCTCCCAGTGACCCTTTGAGAAGCCCAGCAGGGTGGTCACCTTGCCCATCTCAATGTCGTACACCATGCTGCAGATTGTTCCGGTCTCTTCTAGCCAATTGATCTGCCAGAGAGCTCCGGGGCGGATGCATTGGTACGTGGCGGTCTGGTAATTCTTGCGGCCGGCCATTGGTCCGCCGTGAATGGCGTAGACGATGCCTGCTGGTAATGAGTACGTGTGATATCTCGTGAGGGACGTGCAGCTGAGACGAATTCGTGTGCGAGTAGTGTAGAGGAAACCAGTCGGCTATCGCTTGCACGAGGGCGGGAGGAAGGACGTACGATCTGAGGAGAAGAACCACGCTTCGTAACGCCACTTTTGGGGATTGCCATCTTCGTCTTGGGCGTCATAGTCGTAAAGCAGATGTACATCCTTGAGGTCCTGCTCGAAGGCATCTTTGTTGAATGCTGGTGGCATGCTAGTATTGTGTTGAAAGGTGCAGTTCTATGTACGAGCAGCGTGCGTTTGGTTGCTGTGGAAATTGCTTAAATGTGAAATCACTACCCATTCCATTCCAACAGAGAACAGCATCTCCCCTGTGTATTTATCAAAGCACACAAAACCTTGACGGTCGAGCTTGTTTGAGGATTGAGTACGTCACGACGGCAATTCGCAAAGGCAAAACGGTCGTGACGCAACGGTTCATCCATTGACAACGGCTTGTCCTTCGAGCTGCACACTCTGTACCTTTGGTGATCTTGAGAAGCGTGTTTAAGAGGGTCTTCCTTGTCCAGCTCTGATCATAGCAGGAGCTGAAGTTATTGTCTCAATTCACCATTTCGCCGGACTCGTCACCGCTTCACCGCCTGAGAAACGCCCAACCATTCGCCAGAAACTGATCCAGAACGTCAGTGCCTGCCCTTCTCTTTGAGGTCGGTGAGAAGAGCAGTGATGACTCTCCCAAATTCTTGCAACACGCTCCCATGTACGATAAGCTTGTCGGGGTGCCAGAAGCATATCTCCGTCTTCAGATTCTTCGCGTAGTGTCCATCAGTACTTAGGAGTCGTTTGAGCGTGTGTCCACATGCTTGGATGCCTTTGTAAGGCGAACAAGTATGTCCATGTCTGTCATGAGTCATACAGGGCCAGAAGGGAATTTCTGGGATATTCAATTCGCTGATGGTCTCACCCTTACTGGCCCTCTCCCGCAATATAGTACGAGCTTTCTTCCAATCCTTGTAGACTTCGATATCGGACGAGGGCTGTGATTTGGATGCTCTAGTTGTTGGCCGACTTGATTGATCCGTCTTCGGCTGATCAGGATATGATTGTGGGTAGGACTGACGCCGCTCCCATCTCGCACGGTCTTTGCGGTCTTGACCAGCTTCTCGCCGAGTCCGGCGCTCTTGTTTCAGGCGTTCTCGTTCTTCCTCAAGTAATGCAGATATCTGCGCTAGACGCTGCCGCTCTTGGTCGAGACGCAACCTTGCCTGGTCCGCACGGTGCTCTTCTTCAGCGGCATGGGAGGAATGCGCGCGCCGACGAGTCCATTCCTCTTCGGATTCTTGCCCGTGCGTTGTGCCATAGTTCCTGTTGAAGTTATCACGTTGATTGTGTTGGCCACGATTGCCGTGCTGAACTTGGTCGAAGGGACGCTGATGCTTCCGATACTCTTGATAAGCTCGAAATCTCCGACCCATATACCTCGCGATTCGATCGAGGCATGACAGGATGCTCGGTAGGAGTAGTAGTAGAGTGAGCACGAGGAACAGGATGAAGAAAATGTATGCCACGTGGCCAAGGGATGCCATCACTGCTGCGAAGAAATCTACCACGCTGTGGTACGCGACGCTGAAGCCATTCGCAATGGCTGCGCCAATGTGCCTAAAGAATGCTGCAACCTTCTCCAAGATATTCGCGAGTATGGTCAAGCTTATCGAATTGATTGCGATTTGTTCACCCTCGTCGTGTCCGAAAGTATGTATTATGACCGCTGCGGGGGCCATGATGATAATAGGTGATATCAGAGATAGCTGCTTCTCGAACAGTGAAGATTGACAGCTCCATTAGACGCCTTCTCGCGATCGATGGAAGCGCTGGGGCAGTGCAGTATGGGGTGAATATAAACTTGTAAGGATGGAGATGAAGCACGGATGGACAAGTACGAGAAGCCGAAGTGAAAAGAAGACAGACTCACCACTCGCTTGGAATGTGATTGATGCAAAGCCGCCATGCGTGTTTGCCTTGTCCTACTTGGCTCTGCGGCCAGCACAGCACAGCATTACCCGAACATTGCAAAGTTCGTGATGAATCGTTGCTTGAGAGCGAACATGCACAGTTGGGCCAATTTCTATACTGATGTCTAAAAATTATCATGAGATTATAGCTCGTCCATCCTCGTACGAAAGTTTTGTGTCCTCCAAGCCTCACGTGATCTGGAGCTCCGGTGCGGCTGAAAATTGGCGGGGCTTTCCAGGATTCAAGTCAACAAACGATAACATTCTATCTATAATTCTTAGTCTTCAAAATCACATCGCGATTCCCTTCGATCTTCTTCGCGCAGCGCTTAGCAGGCTATCTCAATCCTTGGCGTCAGCTTCCAAAACTCATCACAGGCTAATTGTAAACACTTTGCACTATGGGAGAGTCAAGGTTGGTTCACTAGGCAGCGGAGCTGATGAACCGTAGCATTGCTGACTCCATGCTTCTTCTTAGACAAGAACTGCTTCAATGGGCAAATAGCTTGCTTCAGCTCAACCTGACAAAGGTTGAGCAGTTTGGTACAGGGTCGGCATTGCCTCGTCTCTGATGATGCGACCACGGCTGACATTGTGAAGCGCACCTTACTGCCAGATCTACGACAGCATCTTCTGTACGGCGTTCAACAACGATGCAATTCGCAAAAGCTGATAAGCGCAGTGGACCTTCCAATGGCAAGAGTAAAGTTCAATGTCAACAGCGAATGGCAGTACCTCGAGAACTTCAAGATCCTTTCCAGTACACATCTTCGAGCCTAGAATCGGCGGTCGGAAACTGACAACATCAGGCACTTTCCGAAAGCATCAGATCGAGCGAACAATACCAGTCGAGATGCTGATCAAATGTAAGATGCAGGATAATCTTGAGTTTCTGCAATGGACGAAGCGATTCTGGGACCAATACTTTCCTGGAGGCGACTACGATGCGCTTGCCCGCCGCAAAGGCTCAGGCGCTCCAGCACCGAGCGGTGCCTCAAGCATGCGCGCATCCACCACCAAGCGACCTACTGGTGCCGGCAGCACCGCGACACGCGCTGCTCGACCCGCAGCCGCTGCAGGAGCCGGCGGAGGAGCTTCTGCGGCAGCAGTAGCGAAGCTGCAAGCGGAGAACAATGCCATGACGGAAACTGTGCAGGGGTTGGAACGAGAACGCGACTTCTACTTCAGTAAGCTGCGCGACATCGAGCTTCTAGTTCAAGGAGCGTTCGAGGCGGACCCTGAGCTGGAGAACGAGGACAGTGGCTTGCTCAAACAGATCCAGAACATCCTCTACAGCACCGAGGAAGGCTTTGAGATACCAGCCGAAGAAGACGGAGCGGGCGAGGTCGCGGAGGAGGAGACGTTCTAGCATACTGCTTCTTCCTGGCATAGCGATGAGGATGCGGACGGCGCAACGGCGGTCAAGGATTCATTGCTGTTGAGCAGTGCTACGAAGATGAAGATGGAGCAGGCCTTCAAACAAAAGCACACGGACATGGAAGACGCGAATCGTGCTCTGAGTGAACATCTCCCTCTGATGGAGTACATGGCGATCAAGAGGGCGAGCATTGCGGCAGACATGGCCAAGAAGTCACCAATGTCTCCAGCCGTCAGAGTAAAGATAGTCGAAAGGAGCACATAGAGCTACAAGGTGGGGGCTACAAGTTGGGGAGGAAGAAGTCATGATATACCACGATCCCCGAAAGAGCACGAATTAGACGCAAACAGAAAAGCATCTCATACAAGACATTACACTTTGGTTGGCCTGTCGTGATGTTTTCACTACTCCGACTTGTCCCTAACTTGATTGAGCTGATCTGGCCTAGATCCTGCGCATTAAGTCAGCGGGGACTGTGAGATGGAAGGGATTGATTCGGTCAAAATGGGCCTGTCCCTGTGCTCTGTGCTCACCTGTCCGTCCTTCCCGTTCGGCAAGGATCCTTCTGTGATTGCTGGAGAATCAGCCGCCGTGGATCTTCAGATGAGGATCTTTAGATGAGGATCAATCATTGGCTTGGCCAGACCAGCAGTAGTTGTTGCGATACATCATTCATGGAATGCTAGACAGCGATCAGTACTCCCGCACATCTGCATGATTGCCATACAGCTTCCATCTCGAGAGCAGAGAGAGACATATCTGGATTAATCATATCAGCTGCTGCCATTCTTCCCTCTGACGCACCAGAGCGGATCGGAAGCTCCCATGCCCATCATTCGCATCAAATCTTTCAACCCTCGTTGTGCGCCCTGATCTTGGCCAGCTTCTCCTCCCTGATCTTCGCCTTCCTTGAGGTCCAGTATCTCTATGCTCGTCCAGCCAGCAAAGTGGAGAAAGTCGCCGACCATCTGTAACCTCTCGTCTTCCGTCACGCGTAGCCATCGACTGACTGCTTTGGTTGGGAAGCATCGATTTGATATGATTAGATGCACCATTCCACCAGTCTTTGTCTTTTCCCGCAGCGACTTGAGCACATCGACTGGCTTAGTCATGTAATCTATGCTCACTACACATGTAGAAGCGTCCAGCTTTTCATCGCCAACTGCCTCATCGGGTATGGCAGGGTTGTCATTGAGGTCCTGTATTATACGTCCCGCATTCAAGAATGTGTTCTTTTCCAATTCCGCCTTGTTCATGCCCATGCCGACCACTTTGAGCTCTCCAGAATCGACTGCCTTTTCTATCCGAGCGGGGTAGTGCGATACCCACGAGGAGCAAAAGTCGAGTATGCGACCGCGAGAAGGCAAAGCTGAGTCGTAGTACCGCCGTAGCGATTCGATGGCAGCATCGTCAATATGTGTCACGAAGCGAGGTGGAGCATAGAATTGTGAATCGTTCGAAGAGTCTTGTCTGGTGAAGTCTGAAGGGTTGTACGGCCATGAGGAGTGCCGAGGGCTGTATGCAGTCGGTGTGTACTGTGATGCTGACATTGTGCCCATTTGGGCCTTGCTGGTATTCGATATGCTGGTAGACAGAAAATAGGTCGAAGTCGCTGCTGCTGCGATACCGAGACTGAGGAAGGGTCGATGAGGACGAAGCGAGGGCCGGAGCATGAGCATTTGTGTCTGCTGGGTTGTATCGTACAGTATGCTGTCTCTGAAATTGTGTCTTAATCCGTCCCACGCACGCTGATAATGATCATCTCAGTTACTTGTACATAGAACATCTGGCCCAAACTATCATGTCGTCATGATTGGATCTCGTAGATCCCGCGGAGAGATCTGGAGAATTGTTCCCCGGCTACCTACCTGCCAGTTCTTCGACTGCCGTGTACCGGCGATGCAGCGAAGATAGTGTGCAGGAAAGACGGAGTAATGCTGAGACCTGCGCGTCGTTGTCATGTTGCTTCCTCGTTTTCACACCTCGCACAGAAGCTGCACAGCTCTGCGCAACGTGACTCAGCTGACAGAGTTCAAACATGTTCTGTATTTGGACACGCCAAAGCTTATCAGGCGACAGTCGGGGTACCATCTGCAAGCTCCGTAGATCATGCGGACAGGTCCACAGCGCGGGGGTCCGTGTGCAAAGTATGCGAGGTACAAGTACATCTGGAGGAGTCTTGATGAATGTGAGGTGTTGAGCATGCGGGAGTGCAGTAGCTCGATGATAGCTCAGACCCTTGGGGTCCCTTGTATCGAGCTATCTCGAGGCACAGTCGTGAGGGTGGGGGCTCAAGAAGAGATGGAGGAGAGATAACGACACCTTCTCCATGTCGGTGCGATATCGGGACAAATGATCCGGCTGGACACGGGATCCTACGGGGATTCTTGGATGACAAAGGCCGAGTAGGAGATGGTTTGCTCCATGCCAGATACGAATACTGGACATGGCCGTGGATGCGACATTTGGTTCGTCATGAGGTAGTCATTAAAAGCAAAGACCAGCCAGTGGAAGGGTCAGCGTCAACGTGCGCAGGCGAGAGGACGAACTGGGCAGAGCCAGACGAACCCAAAGGGAACCCACAGGGAACAACCCAGAATCAACCCAGAGTACAGTAGTGAACCGTTGATCCGGAAAGCAGCGCTGATCGGCCGATTGTCCCCACGAACCTTGGACAGCTCAGACGGGCCAATCAAGTCCAAATCCGTCTCTCGTGGCACATTGAACACATGCCGTGCTTGCTCATCGTCGCGAAACACTCTCCCCGTGAACACACCAACTACCATCAACCAAGAACACTACCCGGAACCAAGATAATCGTTTCATTTCGTCTTCTTTCCTCTCGGCTTCGTCTTTTCTTCCTACACCGTGTTTATAACATTTCCCATCGATTACCAGGTCATCCCTGTAGTCGTCGTTTCGTTCGTGCATTCCAACTTCCGTCCGCTTCCACGACCGGACAAACACTCACCTCGTGCGCGATATCCATCGCCGAATAGGTCGACCTAGGCTTCTTCGCTCGTCGAAGTGAGTCGCATCATATCCTTGACCTTATTCACAGATCTTTTCACTCGCTCCGACTGCTTGCTGCTGCTTACCTCACTGTTGCGCTGAGTCACGCGTTGCGGAGCTTAATCTGACTCGACTTCACAGAGAAGCCATCTGCCTATTTCCCGTCGAATATGGCACCCCCTGCGGCTTCGGCCATCACTATGGCTTTCGCGAACAAGTCCAACCATATCGACATGGTCGGTAGCGACGCCAAATCGGTTCCTGCGCGCTTCACTGCTGCTGCGGTCACCCTTCCTGGTGGATTGCTCCCGACTCCTCCCAACTCTATCTCTCCCAGCCTGCCGGCTCATGCCGTTCGTGCTGGTCTTGCATCACCTCCTCACCGTCCTCTGGACCATGACCTCGACTTGCAAGACGCCCTCGAACACGCAAGAGCTCAGGACCAGCCGAATCTGCCACCTGTCCCTTTGAGCAAGGAGGCTCTGTCCGATCTTCAGAAGGCAGAAGTCATCACTCCCAACCTGCTTGCCAAGAAGTATCTCCCCAAGATCCTGCTGGGACATGGCGACGTCGCAATCCGCCACATTATCGGCTGTCTCAACAATGATGTTCCCGGCTTCTCCAAGTTGGATCCCAACAAGGCAAGACGCATGGTCGGGGCTGCCCTTGAGAATCGCGCTGGTGGTGGTGACAACGGCGATATCATGTTTGTCAAGGTTGGTTGGGGCCGCTGGTTGGCGCACCCCAAAGGCGAGAAACCATCTTCCCGATCCATCAATACCTTCAACCGTAGCCGCCTTTCACCGGCTGCCTCGGACGTTAGCAGCAACGCTGCATCCTACTCCTCGACCTATCCTATCAACAAGAAGCTCCTGGTGTCATCCAAGATGCTCGGCCAGAGCTACACCGGATCCGATATGCCCTCCCTGGATGAAGGTCTCGAAGACATGTCCATGAGTGACCACGAAGTTGACAACATGTCTCTCGACGGCTCCGACTCCGACTCCATGTCTGACAGTGAGGGTGACGAGACCGACGAAGAGGACTGGGCTGCCATCGGAGCCGAGGCCCTGCGTCGTCGCGACTCAAAACCTGCCGCAGCCACCGGGGGCGTAAGACGGAACTACAATCTTCTGTGCATACCCGGCCCCATTTACAAGCGCCGCTTCTCATCTACGAGCGGCATCTCCAAGACTTTTCGTCCGCGCATTGCCTCTTCTGCGCCCAACGACAACTTCACTTCTCGTCGATACTCTTCTCAGAACACCTTTAATAACAAGAAACACTCGGCCGACGCCATGGACGTGGACCCCGAGCGTGAAGCCGCTCGTGCTCTTTTGAGCTTGGGTTCCATGTAATACCTCATCCACCCCAGCACCAGCAGGAGTCCCCAGCCTCGGGACCCTGCTCGTTTTCCTGTTTTCTTTTGTTCATGTTTCTGGGCTGCAGGCGGCAGGCCCGAACGTACCGGAATGGAATGATGATACCCCTTTGGAAACTACCACGACTCAGAACGACACTGGGCACCAGTTTCGACCGCCGACCTAGTCAAGTGCTGACGCTGGCGATGTTTCGAAATCCTGGATTGACACGGGTGGCGTGCTGAATATCTTTTTTCTCTCTCGATTCAACTGTCACGAACATGGTTATGACCAGACACTCTCAACTCAAACACAACAACAAACCACAACTTCTTTTCTCAAAGACGCTTTTCTTGCGTCATCGTTGCTGGTGTAGAACGAAACCGGATGGCATTCACCTGGAATGATGAAATGCCTCTAGGGGGGAAAGAACGGTGTCAGCAGAGGGCGAAAGCGCGAGGACTGCATGATTGCCCACTTTTCTTCACCTTCCACATCTTCGACCACAGATTTTGATACGACTAGTATGGATGATGCTGAATGGACGTGCTTCTCAGACGGAACAATTGGATCACCCCAGAATGAATCCCGACGAACCATGGAAGATCATCCACACCAGACACTTTCAATAGGCTTGTTATCTGCACATGGTTGCACTGGATGCGGAGCACTGCAGCAGACTATCAGAGAGTGAAGGATGTGTCATTGATTTGAATTACACCTTTGGGTCTTTCAGACTGCTTTTACAGCGTGGCGTAGCCAGATTCACCACGTATGTGTGCAATCACAAGACCTATAACCATAATAATCTGTTCCTCTTTCAAATTTGTTTCCATTCAGAAATCTCGTTTGGATAATTGACCGAATTGTTTGTCCTGATGGTGTTCCATGCTGTCGTTTGATGTCAGGATTGCTGGTATGCGTTGCATCACGTGGACGTTTTGATATTCAACGTCCTGTCTCTGACTTCGAGTGCAATTTTGGCGTTGCCATCACTATCACTTGAGAATTTATAGATCACCGAAATTGATTTTGCTGGCCCAGTCTCCAGCATCTAAGTATAATATCTAGCACGTACTTTTCACCTGGGTAAAACCAAGACTGGGAGGCCCCTCAACAACGATGTGAGTTATACTAGCAATGCCATGCCTGAAAAAACCTGGACCGCGTGTCCCTCTTGGAGATGCTTTATCCTTGTATCCTTGGTGTCGGCTCCTTCAATATACATGCTGATAATGTCAGGCCTTTGACAGCCGAAGAGCTCAAGGCTCACCCAGAATACCCTCATATAACATGGGATCTCAAACCGACGAAGAAAGGTGTCTCATCTGTCGCAGAAGGACGTGGCGGACCACTCGAGATCTCATGGGAGGTCCACGGTGAAGGACCGCGGCATCTTGTGGTATGTCTCTATTCTCATCTCAAATGATCTATACTCCGCATCTCCTTCTCGTCTCCACGACTGTTTCCCAAATAGTCTGCTTCTTCCTTCACCCAGCTCGTCTTCTTATCCCTGCGTCTTCCGTTGCCATCGTATCCTCCCATCCTAACCATCTCAGTGGATCATGGGCCTCGCCTCGATGAAAGAAGCATGGCAGCGCCAAACCCGGGACTTTGCCCACACGGAATCCTCTCTGTACTCCTCACTCTTAATCGACAATCGCGGCATGGGTCTCTCCTCCAAGCCCTTGATGCGCTACTCCACCTCGGAAATGGCCCTCGACATCTACGAGATCCTGCACCACGTGGGCTGGACGTCCCCACGCTCCCTGCACATCATAGGCATCAGCATGGGCGGCATGATCGCGCAAGAACTCGCCCTTTTGGCACCAGATCTGGTCTGCTCTCTAAGCCTGGTCAGCACGGCGCCTCGCATCGTGAATAAAGTCGGCTGGCTGGAGAATCTGCGCAATCGAGTCAATCTGTTTGTCCCCAAGAGTATCGACAACCAGATCGCGCAGACGCAGGGGAATATGTATACCAAGGAGTGGTTGGAGAGGGAGGATGAGACCGAGGCTGTGGTGCAGAAGTTTCCTACGAATGGGGATCGTTTCGCGGCGGGGGAGGTAAAGAAGAGGAGTGATACGGAGAGGTTCACGAGGACGGGATTTCTCTGTCAGGCGGTGGCGGCCGGGTGGCATTATAAGTCCCCTGAGCAGTTGGGGGAGTTGGCCGAGAAAGTTGGGCGGGAGAGGATTGCGGTGGTGCATGGGACTGAGGACAAGATGTTAGGGGTTTGGCATGGGGAGTTGTTGGTGGAGGAGTTGGGAGGGGAGGGCAGTGGGTTGAGTAAGTTTTGGTTCGAAGGAGTGGGACATGTGATCCCTATTGAGAACAGGAAGGAGTTCAAGAAGATCGTAGAGACGATGTGTGAGAAAGGAGAAAAGGCGAATGAGAGATTAGGAGCCAAGTTGGATAGTTGAGATATGGTACATTTGGTCGTATCGCTGATGCTATGTGCCCTGAAAACGCCACGCTAAGCCCCAGATATAGAGTCGAGATGTGCAGTATGCTCTGACAGTGTAGTGTTTATGGGTTCTTCTCCAAGTACTCCTTCGCTTCGTTGATCTTCGTCGCTAGATAGGGACTTCCTCCTCGATCAGGGTGGTTCAGCAGCATCATTTGTCGGTGTTTCTTGCGGATGGCATCTTTTGTAAGACTTCGTTCCCTTTTATCATGATTAGTCTTCTGATCTCCAACCCGACAAGCTCGGCGGGAACGTACGACATCTCCAGAATCAAAGCCGCTTCTCGTCGCGACATCTTCTGCTCGAATCCTCCTTTGTAGAAAGCTCTTCCTAGAGCACCCGCCGCTCCTGCTCTGTATCTTCTCCATGCTACGAGACCAGCCCGGCCCTAATGGTCATGTCGTCAGCAGATGGTCGAGGTACAAGTCAGGACTCTGAATTTGACGTACAAAGAAAGCGGCTGCTGCGGCCCCAACCCCGGCTGCTATGATCGATACAGCCATATTGTACTAGGCAAGAAGACTAGATTTTATGACTGTGCTGTTAAAGTGGGTTGTTGTAGACGTCGATCGCCATGGAAGACCGCGATCTCTCGAGAAAAAGATGCGCGGAGAAGTCGGTCCGGCCGCCGACGAAATTTTGCCCGCTCCATCACCACCGCCTTCTCCGTCCTCTCACTCCACTACTCAGACAACATCGCTGGAGGCGCACATCCGCAGACATGAGGTAACAGAAATGAGTCCTAACAACTTGCTCGTTCACTAAAAGGTCCCAGGATCGAAACGTGTTACTTCTGCTCGGCGCCCTGCTACCCCTCCAAGGGCATTACCTTTGTCCGCAACGATGCACGAGTGTTTCGATTCTGCAAATCAAAATGTCACAAGAATGTACGAGCTTTGTAACCCCCGGTATTGAGCACCACTGATCAGAAACAGTTCAAGATGAAGCGTAACCCTCGAAAGCTAGCATGGACCAAGGCCTTCCGCGCCGCACACGGCAAAGAAATGACCGTCGATTCTACCCTCACATTCGCTGCCCGTCGCAACGTACCCGTCCGATACAATCGCGATCTAGTAGCCACAACACTCAAGGCGATGCAGCGTGTGTCAGAGATCAGGGCGAAGAGGGAGCGAGCATTCTACAGGAACAGGATGAAGGGCAACAGGGAGAGGCAATTGGAGGCCGATCGCAAACTCGTGGCGGAGAACCAGCACTTGCTCCCGCCAAGCGAGAGGGATGCGGCGCAGAAGATGCTTGCTGAGGAGGACAAGCTGGACGAGCTATCGGATCTAGAAGAAACCGAGGAGATGGATCTGGAGAAGGAGGAAGAAGAGTTGGAGAGGGAAGAGCTAGAGGAGCAGAGACTGAGAAGTCAGATGAAGGCAAAGAGAAAGGCAAGATTGGTCAGGGGGAAGGGTGTGGAGAAGATGGATGTGGATGGCTGAAGAAGTTGAATGTGAGGGGGTTTCACTTCACTTCACACGATTTTATGAGGCAAGGCGTTTGGCGAACATCGACCTTGTGGGCACAAGGTTTCCACGGGGCAAAAGAGCACATGTGTAAGCCTATGTGCAGGATCGCTTCACTGCGCCAATCTCGACAAACCGCGCCCTCGTCTCGAACTTCACATATGTTCAACTGGCTGGTACATCTCTCGGATGCAGATACGGAAGAGCACAAAAGCATGCAAGAGGCCCTGCTGGCAAGTCGGAGAGTCTTGTGTGTGCTACAACAAGGTCAAAGCATGGCAAATTGCCGTATAGCACTCGACTAAGGACATAGAAGGTCTATTATCCTATTTTGTGAAGCAATGTGAAAAGTCCCCGTATGATCTTCACCTGTCCAAAATTTTCGGTCGATCTATGTTCGGCCCCGCCATCTGCTAGGCCGAAGACGGAATAGAGGTATACTTTAATTCTAACCTTGTTAGACGCGGGCAAGACGTGCAACTTGAGACTCCTCTTTGCTGCGTTCGCGTCATTTTTCGTTCTCCTCTTCTGCCGTCGCAAACTAGTCTGTTGTCGCATGAAGTCAGCGGTCAGCTAACAGCAACATGGAACTTCGATTCTGATTTGAACTTCCTTGAACGACACACGCGATAATGGCCAGCCTTTCAGACCTGCTCAACCCGTCAGCGGACAACCAGGAACAGCAGCCCAGGCGCAAAGAATCTATACCGCCTCTTCAGATCTCTACAAACCCTTCCACTGCCTCAAATAATCCGAAAGAGCAAGGTCAACGTCCCACCGGTTCATCGTACCCCCACGAAGCTGCTCACGCCCTTGCTACTCTTTCTTCAACGGCAGGGACTCCACTGCAGTCCTACCAGACCTTCCAGCAAAGAAATAGCATATCGCCGCCAGGTCAGCACGACGTCTCGACATCACACACTCGTCGGATGAGCGCGTATGGTGAAGGAGTCAACAGCGCTGGTCTTCCACGAGCCGACGAGCTTGTTCGCAAATCGTCGACAGGTTCTCAAACATACGAAATGCGTTCGCCAGAGACAATTTTGCGCAAGATGTCATCACCAACACTTCATCAGTATCACATGTCAAGTCGGTCACCGGAACAAACACGTCGCGGGTCGATTATCGAAAATCCAGATCCGAATTTCAAATTACCTCCACTGCAGAACACTTCACCTGTACTCTCGCAACAACAACCAAATGATGCATCAGCATACCAACAACAACAGAGCAGCCATGACGGATCCGGTAGACACTACGGTCAACGTCCATTGAGTGGGACAGGCACTGCTGGTCCACCTACTGGGGCTTCAGCGACCGCGGAGGCTCACTCACCCTCATATCAAGCACAGCCAGAACCTTCAGATAGCTCCACTATCGACAACAGCGTCAAGACACAAGATCCTGCCAGTGCTACTGCCAGTGTATCACAGTCGCAAACAGATCAACAACTTCCTTCTCCGAAAGAGCGACACCTATCTTCCACTCCGATCAAGTCAGAAGTAAATCCTTCGATACGAGATTCGATCCCAGCATTTGTACCTGTCGCTCAGGTCAAGAAAGAGAATAGCATGGCTCCTTCGACACCGCTACGAGAAGAGTCGGTCGCGGTACCCAGCACGGAAGATGCCGCAACTTCCGAGGCGCGAGGTGTCAAGCGCCCTGCCCCAAAGACCAAGAAAGGCGTCGCAAAGAAAGGTCCTCCTACTAAGAAACAGAAGACATCTACGGACACCAAATCTAAAGCGAAGCCAAAGTCAGTCGTGAGGAAGTCGGGAACAGGCACACCATTGGGTTCTTCACCGGCGCCGCGATCAGCTCGTGCCGCTTCGTCTGTCGCCAGGTCGTCTGGGTCACCCGAAGCAAGAGAGTCTGATGGAGACGAGGAAGAGGCAGGAAGTCCTGACGATGGAGAATACTGTATTTGTCGTAAGGGGGACAATGGCACATTCATGATTGGTTGTGATGGCAAGTGCGACGACTGGTTCCACGGAAAGTGTGTCGGCATCCTCGAGAAGAACAAGAACCTCATCGATCGCTATATCTGTCCGAATTGCACCGAATCAGGCGTTGGCGTGACGACCTGGAAGCGCATGTGTCGTCGCGAAGGCTGTCGTATGCCTGCAAGACTGGCGAAGAAGAACGAGGAGCCGAGCAAGTACTGCAGTGAGGAATGCGGCATTACCTTTTTTCAGGAGATGATGGGTCGCACCCGTGGCGCCAGCGAGGTGCTGACCGGCAGAAAGTCTCGCAAGCAGAGCACTGCCGAACCACAAGAAGACCATGGACCTCGTGGTGGCGCTATCAGTCAAGGCGAGCTCAAGGCGATGCTCAATGCCGTCTCCACCGTAGATGACTTCAAGCGTCTGGGTGAGGGTGTTCTCAGCCCGCCTGCCACGCCCTCACCAAAGCTCACCAAGGCTGACCCGGTAGGCAATCTCGATGAAGCTGAGGCTAAGCGCGTGCTGGAGATCAACAAGACCAAGGACGAGTTGCGAGCCCGTCATGCACTGCTCAAGGACCAAGCTCGTTTTGTCGGCATGTTGCGACACAACTCAGCACGAGTAGCCGAAGTGAAAGGACAGAAGCCGAAAGATATATGCGGGTACGATGATAGAGTACGCATGGATGAGCCCACCTTTGACGAGTGGCGCGACAGCGAGGAAGGAAAGGCAGCACTCAAGGCGGGAGACTTGACGGTGAAAGGTATCAAGGACCAAGATGGGGATGAATCGATGAATGGGAGGAGGAATAGCGTGGAGACAGACATTTGCCTTAGGAAGAAGTGTCCCAAGCACTACGAATGGGCCAAGCTTAGCCTGGAGACGAATCGGAGTGAGATGAGCGAGAACAGTGAGAGGATGAGGGGTCTTGAGAGGGAGGAGAAAGAAATCAAGGAGAGAGCTGGTCTCAGGACAAGGCAGATCAAAGCTGGTGACTTTGGCGGCAGAGTGGAGATTCATGGAGAACAAAAGTCGACTGAGCACGATGATGGCAAAACAAATGGCCTGGGGATCGGCGTCGATGGTGATGCTGGGGACCTGGGGGCTGCTGACGGTACTGTCGATACTGTTCTGCCCTCGACAGAGACTATCGCCAAACCAGACGACATACCTGCCGCAGACAGCATGGAAACACAATCATAAGAGGTGTGTAGGGTGCTTACGATTTACTTCAACCAGATGACCGCGGTGCAATGGTCTTGTCTTCGACATTTTGTCAGGAGCGTGGTGGAGGCTTTCGCGATTAACAATGACGCTTATGACCTGCACTTTTAGCACATGTGCTTATTCTACGCCGCGCTCATAGATAAAGCCGGCGATGGCATTATGAAATCTCATCTCTTCGTCGTAGCATGAAGACACCTGAATCTGACTTGTCAGCTTCCAGGAGTCAACTACCAGCTGAACAGTGAAGCCCCCTTCCATTCTTTCCCGAACACCAACATGAAGTCCATTACACATTCCTTTAACATCCTGACATTATTGCATGGCGAACAACATCACTAATAAGACCCCAAACCTGAGAAAGACCCGCATCGTCTGCGTGTCCGACACACATGGCACCTCTCCCAGAGATGGCGCCTTCAAGTTGCCTAGAGGCGACATACTCATCCACGCCGGGGACTTGACAAACCAAGGAGGCTATACCGAGATGAAAAAGACAATCGATTGGATCGCCGAGGCAGATTTCGAAGCAAAGATTGTGGTTGCCGGTGTGTCTTCCATCTCGCTTAACCCCTTGCCCCCTCATTGTATCTGCCATATTCCATCTCGTAGACATTCAGCCTCGTATCCTGATACCCTCCTCCTGATTCGACGGTACCTCTCACAAGGCAAAGCTGACTCCCGAGTGAAAAAGGCAACCACGACCTCCCCCTCGATCCCGTCTTCGCGTCCTCCCCAGCTCACTCCTCCAACACCTCAACCACTCCCTTGGCCTCCCTCCTCTCCACCCCCTCCATCACCTACCTCTCCCACGCCGCCCACGTCGTCACCCTCACCTCTCCCACCGGGCCCGGGACAACATGCCGCATCTTCGCCTCCCCCTTCTCCCCCACCGTCGGCCGCTGGGCCTTCTCCTACCCTCCTTGTCCATCCGGTCTCGTCCCCGCCCCCGGACGAGTAGCGGAGGGACTGTGGGCGGATATCCCGCTCGACACGGATCTTGTGGTTGCGCACACGCCCATCAGGGGCCATTTGGACTCGAGTCCCAAGTGGGGTGCGGCGGGTTGTGAGGCGCTTCGACGACGGGTGGCGGAGGTCAGGCCCGCGCTTCTTGTGGGCGGGCACGTTCACGAGGGAAGAGGGGCGGAGGTTGTTCGTTGGTCTATCGGTGCGGGAGGACAGGGGATGGGGAGGGCTCTGGGGCTGGGTAGAGAGGAGGGGGTGATGGGATGGATGGATCCGGCGGTGGGGGCAAAGGGGAGGGGCAGGGAGAGTAGAGTTGATTTGACCGGTAAGCTGGGGAGGGAGAAGGGCGGGATGTGGGATAGGGGGAGGGCGTTGGAGAACGATTTCTCGAGTACGAGGGTGGTGAAGCCTGTGAGGATGACGGGAGGGGGAGGAAGATTGAGGGGGAAGAGCGTGGGTGCGCTGGAGAAGGGCTGGGTGGAGAAGGTGAATAGGGTAGGCCAGAGGAGAGGGGAGGTGGAGAACCATGTCTCTTTCTCGGTCGGAGAGGGAGATGAGGAGACGAGGAGGAGCAGGCTGCATCATGGTGTGATGGAGGCGTGGACGGGCAGAGAGGGGAGGAGGGAGACGTGTGTGGTCAATGCGGCGATCATGGCGAGGAGTCATGGGATGGGAGCGAAGAGGTATAATCAGCCGATTGTGGTGGAGATTGGATTGCCTGTTTGCAGGGAAGGAGAGGATGACGGCGACTACTCAGACGACGACTACAAGAAGGATCTTCAATCTGGATCTGAAGGTGTTGGGAGAGACGTGAGTAGTCTGGCTATGGACAACGGCTAGTGTCCTTCTCCACCCGGTGGCCGATCATCGTTCCTCAAGTCGACGAGAAGCACCTCTCACTTCCTCAAGCGCTTCTCCCGTCCGACATCAGAGGTAGAGTCTCTAGCTGCCTCAACACCTCTAGCAGGCCCTATCTTCTCTTCGCCATCGCAGTCAAAGAGATTAGTCGAGAAAGAGCGCAAAAGCAAGCAAGAAACGTTTGGGATCCGCCAGCGACATCGCGTACTGGATGAGTATGTCCGTGAGACAGACGAGACGGGATCAGAGAGCGTCATCAGCGCTTGGGTGGCGCCCGAGACGCGGAGCGTAGCGTAGGAGGGTAGATGATAGAAGGGAGACCTATCAATAACCATACCTACATCGGGAAAGTCGATCACTTCTTCTCGTATTGCTTCGAGATGTAAACGTCGTCATAGTAGTGCGAGTGACAGTCTACGGCGCAGACATGTATCTCACTGCAGGTAAGACATCATCTTTTGCCTAGGGTGTGGCAGGGGTGATGGGACTGGCCAAGGCGTCTCTGTCTCTGCCTGGGATTCTTGGACTAGTGGGCGAATTGGTCAGGCTAGGGGGTTGAGAGCTGGCTTCGCTTTATGAGTCGCCGGGTTGGGTGATTGGGTTGCGCACTAACAAGACGGGTGAATCAAGGAAGCGCTGTGGTAAGGGAGAGCAGTGATAGCAGAAATATAGACAAACGCATCTCAGACAGTACGCGGAAGTCACGGTTCAGAAGAATGCATGATGATCAACGAATCCGACTTGGTCAAATATCAAATATTGCTTTGTCAATGAACATGTGTTGAACACAAGGTCCAACTCTGAGGATTGGAGTAGGATTCGTTATAAGTGATGACATGTCGGCGTCGCGTATCGCAAAAGTAGAGTGACGTTGCAAGACAAGCTGTCAAACGGGCAGCCGAGTTTTGATGCTATCCTGCATGTTCGGCATATTCCTGAAACTGCTCTGACTCTTCGTGTAGGGATTAGGACGGCTCAAATGAAAGTAATTACCGAACATTGTATCATGGCAATCATCAATGCCGTCTTGAGATTATGTAGCATGAGAGCAGAGGCGTCGTCGTAGTCTGATAATGATGGTATCTCTTCAGCCACCTCGTTGCTATTGGAGACGATACTGAGATAGATGCCTGAGAGGAAGTGAAGGCGTAAGGTGACAGCGCATGCGGTTGATGCAAGTAGTAGATCACCCACCCACGCTCGAGGCCTGTCACCTCCACGTCGTCGCTGCTGTCACTATCCATCAAGACGTATATGTCGTCGTTTTGGCTTGTCACTCTGATCGCCCTTGCTTTCGGACCGGCTCCAGGCCGACATCGAGATCGTATTTCCGACAAGCTTTGGAAAGCTGTACCTGGCAATTTTGACCGATCGATCATGCAGTAGTCTCCCATTTCTGGCCCGGCTCGTGGCATCTGCAGGCACACATGCAGAGCAAAATGTACATATGCCTGGTGGTATCATGGTGCAACAAGGGCAGTGGTATCAAGTGCTGAATCGAATAGTGCCAGATTCGAGTGGATGACAGGAGCCAGCGATACGCCGCACCATTGACCGCGGGACAGGTGTCGACAGGATGAGAGAAGGCGGCACGTGGGCGAATCAAGGGGGAGAGCCGATATTGTGCCAGCTAGCCCCAATCAGATGACACTTTGAGTGAAAGGAAGAAAGATCCACCCTCGTGCAGCCGACGATTGATGCATACGGTTAGGAACAGGCGAAGGATGCGTGCAGAGTTTCTTGGTCTCTGCAGCTGTTCTCCTGGATCGACGGGCGTGATTGGTGGTCGTGCGCTGGCATGGAGCATGATGGAGCATCTTTTCTGGCACCATGGAGCATGACCATGGGGCAACGGCCCGCGTGCGGTGCAGGGACCGTGGTTGAAGGGAGAGAATCTCGAGAGGCGGTCTGTGTTTGAAGTGCACGTCTGCTCTTCCGGTGATCATGGTCGTCGAACCTTGACGTGAAGCCCTTTCTACTGTCTCCCAAAGATGACAGATGATCGTGGCAGATTCCCGCCATCTGCGATGGTGTTGCCTGGCGTGTGACGGACCCATCACATCGGGAATTCTCTGCTGGGCCCGTACTGGAGCACTCGCATCTGACTACCGATTGCTTGACTCTCGCTACAGCATTCGGATGGATCGTCCGGAGGGGAGGTGGAGACACCCATGGCTGCATCCGCAAGGTATCCATGACGCTTTATCCAATAGGACAAACTATCTCTTCTTCCAACACGGCCCCCGCCTGTGACCAAATAGGCATGATGGCCTCATCGCACGTGAAGGCAGAGAGAGTCAAGAGGATTCTCCATGCCATGCCGAGCTAACGACGAGAAGACTGTAGTGCGAGCGGCTGCCCCAGCAATCCGATTGCCTCTTGTGCCGAATGGCTTTTTTTGCGCGAGCCAATGCTGGGACACTGATGGAGAATTTGCCCACTGCGCCTCGTTGCCCCCCTCACCTTTGCATGTCTTTGTCAGAGGCCAAGTACGACAAACGAGGAGCGGGTCGAGAGTGGGATGGGATCAAAGAACGCAAGCATCATCAATCTGTTGCCTATACGGTAGTGCCTTGGAGTAGATAACCCAATAATATTGGCACTTGCTACTGCCGTCGTCTTGTGTGAGCTGTGGACTCTCCCTCTCGTACTGTACCTCTCTCACTCGAATCTGCACAAATCTCACTCACACCCTTCGTATACCATTCAACAAATACAATCAGATCGTCGTGCCATTCTTTTCAACGACGATCCAACATCTTGCCAGGCCCGATCGTTGGATCACCTTTGTCTGTCTTTCTGGAACGGGTAGTGGGAAACTCTGCCTGACCGTCTTCTCATCATCCGACTCTTCCCACGTCATTCACCGCCTCCTGACCTCGAGACCTAGACACCTGCTGCTACTATCCTGTCTAGCCAGTCCTCATATCATTGTTCAGCTTCACCTCGGATTACCATCTGTCCTCTTCTTTTCTCATTACGGCGCCTGCAAAAGAGCCAAAAAGTGACTTGATGAGTCGCTGTACCCTTCCCGGGACCGAGGACCAACAAGTTTTGCCGAATCAGCTCCTCCAAAGGCACCTTTCGACATTTTCCCGTGCCCCCTTGGACAAACACGCCACAATACACACATCCATCTTGGACCTTTCGACTTTTTTTCTTTTCTTTTTCTATACAGTACATACGACTTCAACTCCAGTCTCTCACTAACAACCCCTTCGCCATCGCTTGCTTCGTCGCGTCCAGTGCCAGCCACCCGGTCATCCAGCAGCAAAACGTGCCAGGTCTTGGCGTCCAGCTTCCAGCTTCCCGCATCTCGAATCTGCACCGTCCCTTGCCAGCCCGATCGGTGCCTGTTAACCATCACCATCGCAGAAACATCTATCATTACTCTATACGACATCGCACAATTATAATCAACAAATTTGCCGGCTTCTGTTCTTGACCAACTACTTTCTCCTGTCGATCCCGCGACCTCGGCAGTGTTGACCACCGATTTACCTCCCTTTTCAACCCTTTACAACAATCAAATGAACACTTCATTATAGCGAAAGCGCCCCGTCGTCTGTCGTCACGGTATTACTATTACTGTGACCTGCAAAATCATGTCGGACGATCCAAAACCAGACCCCTATTCGGCTCTTGGCCTCACAAAAGATGCGACCTCACAACAGATCAAAGCCACTTATCGCAAACTTGCCCTCAAATTTCACCCGGACAAGGTCACTGACGAGTCGTTGAAGGCAGCTGCTGCCGACAATTTCCACAAGATCCAGACTGCTTACGAGACACTCGGAGATGACAGCAAGAGGGCCAAATACGATGCTAATGCCAGACTCGAAGAGCTTCAACGAGCTTTCCAGAAGGAGAAGGAGCAGAGTAGCAGATACAGATCGGCACCGCCTCAAAGTACCCCCGTAAGACCAGATCTTCGTCCTTCCTCATATGACGTCCCGCTACAGGCAACACGTGGCTCGACATACCCCCAGCCACGTGCGTCTGAGCAGTACAGAACATTCCGACCTCAGGGATACGACTCTGAATACTACGACGAAACCCCATCCAGCAGACCCACAAGTCGCAAACACTCCTACTTTGAGCCAGAGCTTCCCAAAAAGTCATCCAAGTCCGACCCTGAGAAGAAGAAGAAGAAGAAGCACACCTCCTCTCGCGAAGCTGAGAAGGAAAGGTCCAGCAGACACGACAGGAGCAAGAGGTCGGAGAAAGACAGGAAGCGAGACCGCGAGTCCAAGAAGACCTATGTCGTTCCCGATGAGACGGAAAGCGAACCTGACCTAAAGCCAAGACGCTATGATTCGGCCAGGGAGACGTCCAAGGAGTACACTAGGAAAAAGGAGTCTAGTGAATCGGAAGAATCCGCCGACGATGTCGCTCGTAAGAGCGAACGTCTGAGATCCTATGCCGCTACCTACATGCGCCGACCAGATCCCAAGGTGGAGGAGAAACCCCGCATTGCCTCACTTCGCACTGGCTGGGAGCACTTACGTGGAGCTTCTCACGATCAACCTCGTCGCTCCTCTGCAAAAAGTCCGATACGAGAGAATCCAGTCAGGGGTGACAGGCCTCGCCAGTACAGTGATCCCACAATCCTGCGAACCGACATGTTCACCAGTAGACCTCCTTTGGAGAAGCATAACACTGCTCCTCCTGAGAAGTTCCCCATCGATCGCGAACGCGAACGCGAACGGGAACGAGAACGTGATCGCGACCATGATCGTGACCGCGATCGACGGGCAAAGACCATGTCATCTGCCAAAGCCGCCTATCCAGACCACCCTTCCCTGAAGAGAGCCGAGACCGATCCGAGTGCCAATGCTCGACGACCTGAGCTTGGGAGGGGCGAGTCAAGACTCCGCTATGAAGTCAATCATGGCATGCCGACTCCCCCTGTGTCGCCGCCTCGCGATCCTTACTCCTTCAAATCTGCCAGTCGACGATACGTCATTGACGATGATGACCACGCTCGCGAAGTCAGTCCTGGGACAAAGCCAACCCGGCGTCCTCGTTCGCCTTCTCCAGACCGCGAGAGAGAGCGCAAGTCCAGGACCAGCAGCTCTCGGAAGACAAGACCGGAAGCCCCAGAGGCTCCTCCCGTGTTACCTAGGCTTCGGACAGGATTTGATGCTACTACCTATGGCGGCGATCATTTGTACAGCTCGCCAGTTGCAAGGTCAGCAAGACCAATGGCCGATGCTCCAGACTATTTCACAAAGCAGAAGGAGGGACCGACTTTGCCGTACGAGATTCCCAAATCATCTCGTCGCCACTCCCCTCGAGAGGACGCCAATGCCGATGTGGACTTTGTCGTCTATGACATGTCTCCTAACAAGGAGCGCAAGAGTAGCAAGTCTTCAAGGCCCAAACATGCCCATCGGTCTTATACTCATGCCTATGGTTCCGGCTTGGGGCGAGGCGTCTTTGCTTAAGCTCAATCCCAAAATCACTACTTTTCGCGACCAATTGCTTCACCCGATTTCGGTACACCAACCTTTTTTCAGTCATTTTTTCTAACATTCGTACACACATGGCCCTGCTCCAAGTCTAGCGCAGAAGGAGCACGGTGGTCAACCGGAGCATGGGTGGAAGCATACATGAGCAAGGAGCGGAGATGTAACTGCAATGGGGGTACTGCCAGCATAGCAGATCTAGGCCAGCTTATCTTCTGGATCAGTCGAGAGTGCAAAAAGGAACGAGAGGGAATTCGACCAGCATTTTTACGACTTGACGAGGATATATGAGGACCCATGTCTGCTTATGGAATATCATCAGAAACCCCCAGATAAGAAATTTAGCATCACGATTGTATGAATGACATAGTACATGTCCACACCCTGATCCAAGCATTTCATTCCCACAATGACAAGCTAACGAGTGTCCAGCTACGATCTAATGACTATACCATGTTAAGCGAGACTATCGACCTTGCTTGCATCAAGCCGTCTTCGGCCCTAATCTGGACAACCATGCCGACCACATTGACCGCGGCACGGCAGCTGATTGGGCGGTAAATTTGCCAAAAGGGATGCTATATCGCGGCAGCCTGTATCGCGTCGGCCGAGAAGGTCGCTCGTATGGTACGTTTGGGCGTTGAAAGGCGGGATTGAAGTTGAGACTGAACCTCGACCGTTGCCACAAGGAACGGCCCTGTATAGAACGGTGCCCAGCAAGCACGCACCTCGACGGGCAACTTTTGGCGTCCCGTCTGTCCCTACGATGCTGGTGCGGCCATGTCGATTTCAGCTCTCCAACCTCATTCCTTACTCAACCACCACTCGAAGACCGTCCACTCCTTGTGGGCGTAACCTCACGCTGTACATGTGCACGACTGCTATTCCTGAGCGCTTCCCATGCAACATGCGATCATTACCAGGTGGCCTTGACATGCTGCTCTTTGCTACCGCGGACCGTTACATCCTCACCAACCTTGATCATGTGAAGTGAGCTTGCAAACATCCTAAAGGCGGCTAACAAACCCATACAAGCCGCTCAAGTCGCGGGCGAACCACCTGAATCGCGTCCGAGTTGACTGCTTATCGTCAGTAAAGTCGTTCAGCCCAAACGTCTCGTGGCTTTATCTGCCCAAGATCTCAACTGCTACCCGGACTGCTGTTGAAGCACGATGCCCGCAGAGACTCCGCGTGTATGGTATAAAGGTAAGTGGCGCTCTTCTCATCGATCAGCTCTTGTTTCATCAACTCAATCTATTGCATCATCTTGAAGATGAGGGTCTCTCCGATGCGGCGCATCGTTTTGAACGCATGTGCTCTGTCCGTTCTTCATAGTCATCTTGTGGCGGCTGTGCCGCTGGTCGTTCCTCTGGGGAGCTCCGCTAGTAAGTAGCACTCCATGACTGGACATGAAGCATCCCTGACGAAAACTCTAGGTATTGCACTGCTCGAGTCGGCGAAGACAACGACGACCACTACCACTACCACTACTCCTGCTGTTGCTGCGGTCACAACAACACCAACAACCACTACCACGACTGTCGTGCCCGTAGTAGTGCCTACCATCACTACTACTGTCGCGCCTGTAGTGCTTACCACTTCGGCGAGTCCTACCACAGTCGTAGATCCAGTCGTGGTTGTGCCGAGCCCGACTACGACTACCATAATTGAGGTTCCTGTCGTGCCCACAACTACCTCGACGACTACTACCTTGACAACGAGCACTACCTCGACAACTAGCACTACCTCTACAACCACAACAGAAGCTCCGACCACGACTGCAGCTGTCGTAGTGGCCCCTATAATTGTCATTCCCATCTCGAGCTCAACCATCCCCGCAGTGGTTCCTACCTCGGCCTTGACAAGCTCTACTGTCGTCACTACCAGCGAGGCTGCCGTCGTGGTCGTGCCTACCACCACCAACGAGATTATAGCTCCTGTGGTATCGTCTGTTCTGCAGTCGAGCTCATTGACCGCTCCCGCTGTGGTTCCCTCAACCAGCGCCGTCGTTGCGTCTGTCACCACCGCTTCACCAGTCGCTGATGCGGTCTCGTCTGTCCTAGCAGTTATCGTTACATCATCCTCCACCAGCGATGCAGTCATCATTCAGGTCCCTACCTCAGCCCTGGTGCTATCCTCGGCTCTCTCAGGCGCCACATCGGAAGTCAGCAGTATCATCTCCTCCATTCTTGGTGAACCTGCACCTACCACATCGCCTGCTGTGCCAACAACTGCTACCACGGCCACCACTTCGACGGCAACTACCATGACCACCACTTCCACAACAACTACTACGACTACCACGACTACATCAACAACAACGACTACAACCAGGTCGACAACAACCACAACTCGGGCACCCACTACTACCACTACCACTACCACTACCACCACAACGACAACAACAACAACAACAACAACAACCCCGATAACAATCTCCACCATCCTCCCTACCTCCCTCCCTCCCCTCTGTCCCTCAGCAAACGGACAATGGCTCGCCCGTCCCTCCACCCCGGGCTACTCCATCACCTGCAACTCCGACTCCTGGACCGGCGCTTACGCAGGGATATCCGTCGCCAACTCGTACCTAGACTGCATCTCCGTGTGCGAGTCCAATGCCGCGACGGGGTGCATGGGGTGGGTTTACCAGGGCGGACTCGCAGGAAACGGGACGGGGAGATGTTGGTTGAAGACATCCATGGGAGCGCTGAAGAGTGCGCCAGACGGGTTCGTGGCCGGCTACAAGACGGCTGCCATTGTTCTACCCACTACCACCACCACCACCACCACCACCACCACCACGACAACGACCACGACGGTAAAGACAACCACCACGGCGGCGGCGGCAGGGACCAGTGCGACCGCGAGCACCCTGACCACAAGCGCGAGTCCCACCCCCGTCCCAACCGGCGTCGGCTGCCCATGGAGCGACGGCCGCAACGTCACCGCTGCGTCTGGCACAAGTTTCCTGGTCGAGTGCTTCACCGATCACTTCCAGGGCAACATGGGGAGTGTGGGCGTGACTTCGTTCCAGCAGTGCATCGATGCATGCGGGAACACGAGCGGTTGCGTGAGTGTCAGTATGTTGGGCGGGACCTGTTACATGAAGGATACCCTGGGCTGGGCGTACGGGAATACCGGTGTTTGGGGGGCGAGGGTGGTTTGAGGTGGACGGGAAATTGGACACTAACAGGGGAGGCCAGGTAGGGGTGATGAGTGGTGATAATGGTCATGGAGGTGTAATTTTCATGAAGCATGTCGAGACAGATGTTGGAGGATAATAATGGCCTTTTTGATACAAGTGTAAGAGTGCATACACATGCTCGCTCTGGACTTCTCTTCCAATGAGTGCATAGCGTCTACAGCATGTTGACGAACCTCTGCAGACAAAGTAGCAATCAATTGATAATAACCCTCTGCACATATTTCCTTCTGAGCTTCCACCAATTAGCAAAGCACTCTAGAAGGATTCGGCAACTTTCAGTTCTAATTACCTTATTGGAGCAAAACGAACCAGCGTAAGAATCGAACCCGTGCACTGGCACAAGGGCAGACAAAATGAGCAAAAAAGATGTTGAAGAGAGTGGGACTGTCGCTTGTTAGATGAGATTCGAAGTCTGTCATTGCGATGTTGCTTACTTCGAACCCACGCCGTTTCCGACCACGGATTGTTATTAAGGGTATACCTTAACGTGGCGCCTTAGACCGCTCGGCCATCTCTGTTGAGAAATTAGGCGATGCGTCATTACTGAACGCCGGATTCGCTCACCTCCTAAGCCAGCTTTTTACTGCTTGGATGGCTTCTGGATCGGAAAAAAATTATATATACTTTTTCAAAAAAGGCAAGAGTATTTGCTATGGCTCCGCTGCGGAAAATCATTACTAAAGCAAGATTCCTGACCACATGCTAACCTTCACGAGTCGAACACACGCCTGTCCAGATAACGATATTTCATTGTATTAGCGCATAGTAGTTACTAGGTTCCAGTGTGTCTTGACTTGCAGACACAAAAAAGCCGAATAATTGGTAGTTCAGTGGTGGGACTGATGTCAACTATCGCTGCAGCACCCTTTGACGAGCTCTTCCAGAGCGGTTGCAATGCCCTCAATAGTCATGCAACGATCAATCCCACGTGCTCTGCAGTATCCGGCGCTGCTTTCCATGTAGCAAATCGATGGCTGTTTGGATGCACGCAGGATCACGAATAGCCGTCTTACACCACCGCTCATCCACGTCGTTCGCATCGATAAGCTGTTCTGCGTACATCAGGTAGATAATGCATGTCTCGCTCGCCTCGAATAGCTTTGCCAGAGTCAACCAGCCATTCATTGATGCCGTAAGTGTCGGCCAAACGATGGTAGAGAGAACGTCGTCGCGGACATTCTTGCACAAATCTTGGATCTCATGGTGTGCTTCTGACAGGATCAGTCCCGCTTGTACCGATTCGAGATGGAGCTGCATCCCAAGCGCCTTTCCTGTGACGATGTGCAGTTCGAATGGGATATCAGAATCAACGAAATGAAACCTCGCTCCGCCTTGCTTGTAAGGGTGATAGAAATCAGGATCTGAGATGTCCGGCAAAGGCACGAACAGATCAGGACAATCTTTGAGGTTCGTGACTGCGTAGTCTCTCTGCGTGTCGCGGACACAGATTTCAATATTCTGATCCAATTAGCCTTGATATAGACTTCGCGACCGCCTGACGCACATGAATTGCGATGTCCACGCCGAAATAGCTTAACGCAAGATCCCCGGTCACAACCGATAGGACTCCAGCGCTCCGGAGCTTCGACTGAACGACTGCGGCGAATTCCAGTGAGACGGGTGCCATATACGCTGCTGAAAAAGCGGAGGAGACTAGGATGGTGTGTTGAGGGAGTACGTGTGAGTTTCGTGTAACCAGCCGGTGGGGCTGAGCGCTGTTCAAACGCTGCTTACAGCGCTGGGCAACACCTACGCAGTGTCGAGGAAGGCGCTTATTTGCTGTGCCGCACTGCGCTGTTTCTTCTATAAGACTAGCACTTGGTACAATGGATCTCGATCGATCACTTTCATTTGCTCCTCTGCATCTATCACGCTCGCACTCTAGATGCACTTCATCATTATGCCTACCACAGCCAAACTCGCCGATGCAGCTATAGCAATCACCAGGGAGCTCGGTGAATTGAACACCCAAACCGGCATCTTCGGAGGCTTTGCCATCGCCGCACTGGGTGGGCCTAGGGAGAGTAAAGACATAGACTGTGCTGTGAATTGCACAAAAGATTGGCTCGTGAACCAACTGGGAAACGCCAGGGGTTTCCGATGGACTGGAAACAGCAGACTTGATATAGCATCGTTCCTGTATGGTGACGATAACATACTTCTCAGAATTCTTCCCAGGTATGCCTGCCATACTTGAATGGCGTCGTAGTACACCGCTAACTTCGCTTCAGTCTCGATGAGTGATATGCAAACATGGCAGGTCGAAGTCCACGGAGAAAGAGAAGGAAACAAGACCACTCTTATCCTGGATCCCGTGTTTATCTTCAAGGGTAAATTGAGAGCTGCGGCGAACAGGGCGAAGCACTCTGACGCCGCAGATCTGCTGTGGCTCGAAGGCAGACACAACGCCGCTCTGAAACTCCGCAATAGGGATTTCGACAGGCGACTTGTCGGCATGGCGTTGAAGCGATATCCGCACCTGGAGCATTGTTTCGATCGGCTCGACCTCGATATCAACGCTGCCAAGGCTACGGCCATTTCGGTCGATGTCGACGCAGCTGCTCGTGAGGTGCCACCACCAAACTCGGTCCAGAACGGGCTGCTCTTCAATCTCAGAGTTCCTTGACGAGTCGAGGTTTGAGGCCTACGGTAGATACTCAGAGGCTGATGGTCGCTTGGTGGTCGAAAGGTCTAAGAATCGTTCGCTTTTGCCACCATGTTAGATCTTTGTTATCGTTACAAAATTGGTTGCTTTGAACTGTGATCTTTCCGTACTTGAACTTCGTGTTCCAATGCGTGTGACCAAAGATCCAGTACTGAACGAGTCCCGAGCCCGACCATTTTGTCATATCACACAGCGTATGACTGGAGAAGCATTGACTCACTGCGTTGTTCTCGTTCGAGGGATGTGTCGTCTTCTCAAAGGCAGGAGCGTAATGCGTGACGATGATCACTCTTCTCGGGGTTTCTCGCGCCAGAGTGGCGAGAGAGTCCTTGAGCCATTGTTTGTCAAGTTCATGCTCTGCATTGTGATCGAGGACTCGCCAGTCTTGTATACGAGCAAAGTCATTGGTCAGCTTCGTATAATCGGGGGCAATATGCGACTGGAGCGTGCAGCCCAGGATTGTGACATCCGAACCCGGCAGATCAAGTCTGTCGCGGCATAAGAAATGAAGCTTCTGATGCATGAGCGGATTCTCGACCAGATTGCGTGCTATCTCCAATCCTTTTGCTCTTGAAGATCCATAGAATTCATGGTTCCCAGCTACAAGGATGACATGGTCGAATGTTTGACATTGTTTTATCAGGAACTCTCCGAGCGCTTCTTGGTCACAGAAACGCCCAATATCTCCAGCAAGGACGAGGATTGGTGCGGCTCTTATGACATCGAAATTGTACTTGATGCGCTCAAGATGAAGATCTGACATGAATTGCACAATGGTCGAGAACGGTTTCCTACTGCTATGACCGAACATTTCGGACGGAAAGGATGGAAGTAGAGGAAGCACTTGGAGTCGTAGACATCGAGTCAGTGCGGAAGAAGAAGAAGAAGAAGTTCCTCACTTCCGCCGCGCTGGGGCTTAATTTTTGTGGTCCCTCTGAGCCGGGCTTGATCAACCAAGTACCACTTTTAATAGATCTCGCCTGCGAGACAACAAGATCAGTCGTATCTGAGCTCGCGGATCCGAAGATAATGGCCGATGATGGCATGCTCCTCAACCTCGCCACCGACCTCAAATGGGAAGCGAAACCCGTCTTCAAAGGCGGTCATTGGAAGGATCGATTGACGGCGAAAAAGTCGGCAGAATATGGCGCGCAGAAACGGAGGGAACGAGCAGCATTGGCGAACGGGGAGGTACTACCTGACGGCGAACAACACGGCGAGGGTGACAGACCTGCGAAGAGGCAACGAACAGATCTAGACGGCAGACCTAGAACGGGAGGGCAGAGTGCAGGTTTCGTGCCTAGTAACAACCGCAAGACATTTGGAGTACAGGAGAGAACGCCCGCGCATCTGATGGGCAAACCGGGACACAAGGAGGTCATATCTTCGCTGTTCACATACAATCCCGAGTCGAAAGGTGTGGCTGAGGAGGAACAAGCTGGCGTGGAGAACGAAGCGGTGGAGGCCTCGAATGCACCGCTCTCGCCGGAGATGGAGACATTCACGAACCTTGGACTGTCCCGCTCTGTCGCGGCGCATTTACTGAACAAGATGGCGATCAAGGCGCCGACGTCGATTCAGAGGAAAGCTGTGTCGCACTTGGTGAACGAGGACTCGGACGCCTTTGTGCAAGCCGAGACGGGGTCTGGAAAGACTCTGGCATATCTGCTACCTTTGGTACAGCGACTTCTGGATCTGTCGCAGAAGCTCAAGGACTCGACCGGCCAGCGCATGAGTCGACATTCGGGCTTATTTGCCATCATTATGGCGCCAACGAGAGAGCTGAGTAAGCAGATCTCAACTGTACTGGAAGCACTACTTGGATGTGCGCACTGGATAGTGGCAGGTACCGTCACTGGTGGTGAGAAGAAGAAGTCAGAGAAGGCACGATTACGAAAAGGTATCAACGTGCTAGTAGCCACGCCGGGCCGTCTTGCAGATCACTTGAACAACACCGAAGTTCTGGATGTCAGCAAGGTACGATGGCTGGTCATGGACGAAGGCGACAGACTGATGGAGCTTGGATTTGAGCAGGATATCCAGAAGATCGTCTCGACATTGAATCTGAGGATGAGAGCAGCGCAACAGGATGACATTGGCCAATTACTCCCCTCCAAGCGCACGACCGTCCTGTGCTCGGCCACACTCAAGATGGATGTTCAAAAGCTCGGTGAGATTAGTCTGAAGGACGCGGCGCACATCACAGCAGACCGAAAGGAGGACAAGGACACAGCTGCAAACGAAGATGATACCGCATTCCAAGCTCCGAGCCAGCTGAAGCAGTCGTACGGCGTGGTACCCGCTAAACAACGTCTCGTCACCCTCGTTGCAGTGCTCCGCCGCGCATTTGCCCGAAAAGGCTCCACAACAAAAGCCATTGTCTTCTTCTCCTGCGCCGACTCGGTTGATTACCACTTCTCCCTCCTCACACGACCGGACCCCTCTTCCTCAACCTCAGACGCCGCTCCAACGGCCACAGAATCACCACCTCAGCCCCTCAGCAAAACCTCCAAAATCCCTCAAGGCACCCTCCTCCCAGCAACCCTCACCTCCTCCTCTACCTCCACGCTCTCCTCCCCCTCGAATCCTCTCACCCTCTACCGCCTCCACGGTTCCCTCGCCCAATCTCTGCGCACCTCCACGCTCTCCTCCTTCTCCCGCGACCCCAACCCAGCCATCCTCTTCTGCACAGACGTCGCCTCCCGCGGTCTGGATCTCCCGCACATCGACCTCGTCCTCGAATACGACCCGCCTTTCTCCCGAGACGAGCATCTCCATCGCGTGGGTCGCACGGCGCGCGCAGGCCGCGACGGACGAGCCATGATCTTTCTTCTACCGGGTTGTGAAGAGGGGTATGTGCCCCTTCTCCGCTCGACGAGGAAGGAGGGGCTGCGCGTCACGCCGCACAGCGCCGAAGAACTCTTGCGCAAAGGTTTCGGCCCGACGTCCGGTGTCATGGACGGACGCGAGCGGGAATGGGAAGCCAACGCCACGCAGTGGGCTCTGGATCTGGAACGATGGGTCCTGGACGATAACGGACGGCTGGAGATGGCGAGACGGGCGTATCAGAGCCATATCCGGGCGTACGCGACGCACACGGCTGCCGAGAGGGGCGTGTTTGATATCAAGCAGTTGCATCTGGGACATTTGGCCAAGGGATTCGGACTCAGGGAACGACCAGGGGGGATGAAGGTGCCGGGGATGCGGAAGGGGGCTGGGGAGGTGAAGGGGGAGAGGAAGAGGGCTGGTGCTGGAAGGGGAGAGGAGGATAGGACAGAGGACACGGATGCTATGGAGGCGAGGAGGAGGATGAGGAGTAAAATGAAGAGTCTGGAGGGGGCGGGAGAATTCAATTTGGGGTAGCGTAGGGTATCTAGAAGACGGACCACAATGAGATGCGACCGTCTTTTGAGCCGAGAGCCAGCCAGTGTGTGCTCTGGACTTTTTGTAGGCGTTGTTGTGCTTGCGTTGGGCGGCGGGTGAGGGAGGTGCTGGACGGGGTCTCGTCCGATGGAGACGAAAGGACTGTGGCAAAGTCCAGGGCGTAGCAACCTTCTGTGTGATATTTGAGTACTGCCAGCTCTTTGATGTCGTGCATGTCCGTGGCGCTGTACACTCGTCCTCTTCCGTCCCATCCAGCTGTAGCGAATATCTTGCGGTCTGACCTGACCCGAAGTGATTGCTGACCAGAGTGACCCGTAGCGACTCTTGTCGCAGTGCCCTGTTCGAGCTGTTCGGCATTGATGGCCTGGTCCGCACCAGAGTAGAACAAAATAGTCGGGTCCGGCAAGGATAGATCCAAAGATAGCACTGGCTGCTTCGGATCTGGTAGACCTCCCGCATCGCATCTCCGGATCCTTCTCCATGTCTGGTCGTCTTGCTGGCGGTAGACGGCTACCCAGCCGCTCTCGTGTCCGGCGATAATGGTAAGACGGTCCTGGTAGTACAAAAGGGACAATGCCATGATCATGCCAGTCTTGTCCCCTGCCACGGGTGGCACGGTGCCGAGGAGGGTCTCAAAAGGCAGAGACCATAATACGACATTACCGTCATTGACGCCGGGGACTGCTATCAGCAGATTATTCGAGTCTCTCGCTCGTAGCGAAGCATAGGCACAGAAATTCAAGGTATGGACATCTAGACTGTGCAGGAGTTGCGGCTTCGGATGATCAGATCCTTTGACAGGGTATTCTTGTGAGAGTGTCGGCTCGTCTTGTTCACGGACAAGCCACACGTGCAGCTTGTTGTCCCTGCCATGCCTGCATGGTGCATCAGTAACGGACCTACCCTTTTTCCTCATCAGGTTACTACACACGTGATGATCTTGTCCTTCTCCCAAGAGCCCAAACCGAGTATTACAGCATTGTGTGGTTGCCATACAGCCGCCGGTCTCCTAGTGACCATGTCCCATAGTATGATCCATCCCTCAGCATCTCCAGTCAATAGTCTAGAGTTACCCCGGAGGAAGTGGACAGCATGGATTGGTGCCGAGTGACCGCGAAGGACATAGTTAGGCTGGAGAGGAGCTGTTGATGACATTGTGCATAATTAATTGGCAGAAATATGCGAATGGCAGATCTACTTGTCACTGGAGGAATGACTCGCTTGTTTCCGACAGAAAGGTGCTACTGTAGTACCGCGGAATCGGGACCGGCTAGAGCCAGCGATGCGCGCGGTCGGGGGGATCTAATAAATAGATGGATTGCCATGTGTGATGATTGCGTGGCTGCAGCTTGGCTCGTGGGTGGGAGTGGGAATGCCAACAGACCATGACACTCGTAGAGCACTCAATGAAGAGACATGACCTGATAAAGTATCAATATAGGACAAAGTTTTAGTCGAGTTCCTGCAACCTGGACCTCGCCAGAAAGGATTGACAATCGGCGGAAGCAAAGCTTGCCGATCGCTCGTTTCTGGTTGCTGTGATGCATATTCCCAAAAAAGCCTCGCTACAGGTTACTTAACGGCCAATAACAGCATATTCCACCCCTTCCATATTGACATCTCGCTTGCGAACGAAAATTGTCTCTCGATGGCCTAGGACCGCCTGGCTTACCCTCTGATCGGATTGACACTGGACCTGCAGCTTATCCGTCGCCAGAAACCGCGGTCAATAATAAAGCAACTGATATCTTTGTTACGCCAAGGGAGCCTTTTCTGTCTCTCGAGGTCGAGCTTCTTCTCGTCTCTGCCTTCCTCTGCCTCCTAAACCTGCCCGGCCCAGACTCGCCATCCAGCAGGTCCCACGGGTTCTTTCCGTCAGACAAACTTCCATCATTAGGGCACTGGAGAGCTCTCCGACTCACAAGAGCTTACCTCGTACTCGATCCTCGACGGGTCTTTCTCGTGGTCCTGGTATGTCAGTTCCGATTCTTGCTTCCAAGCACTCCCATTTCCGTCATAGCGGCTACACTGGCGGCTTGTCCCACGGGTCGATCATTTACACACTCGTCCCAGTAGCTTCTTCTGACGCGTAGGGCCCCGGCATCTGCGGCTCGTTCGTGAACCGATTCAAGAAATGCTAAAAGATATTTGCAGGAACATTGTCACTGCAAATTGATGCACCCGACTCATCTTCCGTGCCATTGATCAACGTATCCGTCCACACATCTGGTCCCGAACAAGCCATATATCCTCTCGTTGCTCGCCCGGCTTTTCGCAAGGAGAGAAGTCGACGAATCTGTACACCATTCCTCACGTCACCCGGTCGCTGGACATCTACATCAAGAGCTTGGGGAACAAATCGTGATTATTAACGAGATACCCGACCACTATCCCATTCACTCCAGGCGCACGCGCCTGGGGTTGTTCTGATGACGATACCCGACGCGAACATAGAGCCTTCGCTGCAAGAAGCTCCACCTGTCGTCAGCAAACCCAAGAGAGTCAGGACGGGCTGCTTGACCTGCCGCGAAAGACACTTGAAGTGCGACGAAGGTCTGCCGAACTGCCAAAACTGCAAGAAATCCAACAGGATATGCAAAAGAGGTCTCCGGCTAAACTTCATCGACACGCAGACTCACCAGCCGCCGCGAGTTGCCCTCAGCAATGAGTACAGCATCTCTTTCCTCGACGAGTCAAGAGAGATCGCGTCCGAGTACCGCGGTGGCTTGGAGAGGTATGGCAATCGTGGAAGACAGAGTCTTGGTGGACAACCGCAGCAGCAACAGCAGCACCAACCGTCACACCACCAACACTCGCACATTCTGACCCAGCATCACAATGGCATGCACCAAGGTCATATGCATGAGCAGCAGCGACAGCCTCAGATTGATCCCAGTTTGACTGCCTACGATCAGCAGTCGTCTGCTCCCCCTGCCCCTTCAATGTCGTACCAAGAATTACCACCCATACAAGGTATCTTACCCGACTCAGGCTACTCGGAAGATCCGAATGCGATGACCAACCAGATCAAGTTCGACGCTCCTAAATACGAAGGAGGGTCAGACTACAATAATAGCAACTACGCCAGGCAGCATTCCACGACCCAGTCTCCCTTTTCCAATCAGCAGACGCAACATCCCCCCAATCCCAGCCACGCGCATCAAGAAGCCGAGACCGATCCCTCGAACGAGAAGCGAGACTATCTCGAGAACCCAGAGGAAGTCTTGTTCCTGCAAGTCTTTGTAGAAGAAGTCGGTTTGTGGATGGATTCAATGGACCCGAACAAACACGTGAGACACACACTTTCAAATGCAGGCGCACACCTAACAGCAGTAGTTCTCAAGACTTCTCCCCTTCCATTCGCTCCAAGAGCCTATGCTGCTCAACGCCTTTCTTGCTTGCGGCGCTCGACACCTTACACTCATCAATCCCATTTACACGGAAGAAAAAGCATTGTACTATTACGATACTGCTACCCGACATCTACTCAAAGCTCTTCAAAACCCAAATCGAGACACAGTCATTTGTGCAACAACAGCTGTAATACTTAATGTGTACGAGATCATGAGTGAACGTGCGCTGCAACGAATGAATCACATTGCTGGAGCCCGCGCCCTGATCAAAGAATGCGGTTGGAATGCTAGAGCCACCGGCATCGGCTCTGCTTGTTTCTGGCTCAATGTGGGACTTGAGGTGCTCAGCTGTCTGCACTTCAACTGGCAAGTCGCATGGGATCCTGACGATTGGGGTGTCGACATGGACTTTACTCGGGAGATTCACAATGGTCGAGAGGAAGTGTGGACCCATCGTATGCTGTACATTGTCGCGAAAGTGTGCAACTTCAGGGCTACGATTCCGAGATTTCAGGAGGCGGACCCAAGGAACGAGGAAATGCGACGACAGGATCGATACAGTGAATGGCAACGTCTGAAAGGCTGGGCAGATGCTTGGAACGATAATATCCCGAGGACGATGCACCCCATGGCCTACGTCCATGCTCATCAAACAACGAACAAGTCTGCCTTTCCCGAGGTGTGGCTGATCAAGCGTTCAACAATTGTCGCCCGTCTCTTCTTCCACACCGTCATGCTTCTTCTGGCGCAGATTCACCCTTACATGCCTGCTGACAACGCAGACATGTGGAACATGCAAAAGCAGCATTCGCAAATGATCTGCGGTATTGCTGCGCATGTCAAGGATCGGTAAGTTGACACAAGTTCGTTGAAGTCGAGCAATTGCTGATATCTTCTAGGGGTGTCGCATCAGTCGCTCTTCGCTCTCTGGCTCATGCCGCCGAGTGTCTCACTGACCGTCGTGAGCAAGAAGAAGTCCTACAAATCTTCACAAAGATCAACAAAGAGACCGGATGGAGGATTGCATTCGTCTTCAAGGAGCTCAAAGAGCGCTGGGGTTGGAAAGACGAACAGATGCCGAGCGTTCACATCACTTCCAACTCAGACCCCAAAGTCCGCAGCATTGGTCACAGTCAGAGCAACGCATCGTTCGCCAATTCAAGCCCTCAGAGCTACCCACAAACAAGCATGCAGGCATCTCCCAATCAGGCCTTTGGATCTTCCGGTGGACAAGGCCAGTCAGCTGGATCTACATCAGGTTCATCGGCGGCTGGGGTGGCAGCACCGACTCCTCGTCGTCCACCTTCCGGTATTGTCAACCCCATGTTTGCCACAGCGGATTTCAACATGCCACAACATCCGTACCAGAACGTGTACGTTGCGCCGAATCATGCTGGACAGCATCAGACACAATGGAACTATGCGAGCGGAGGGCAAGGTGTAGGTGTTGGAGGAGGTTACTACTAATGCTGAGACCGGCATTCTTGGGATTGCTGGTATTACATTTGCTGTTTTCGCGCGGCGTTTAGGAGAGAAGCACACAAGAGACGGCCGAAACGTCATGTTCATTGGAGAGGGAGAATACGGACGCACACTATGCTATGTAATGAGGAACGACACGATCTAAGGGGTCACATTGCAATGCTTGCATTTGCGGGAGGAAAAAGAATAGCGATTGTTTTACTAGTCGAGCATAGCCTACGAGGTCGCGAATACATGTACTATCTGCTTCCCTTCTGTCTCTCTTCCCCCCTCCCTCCCCTGTCGGGTCCTAAAATCACAATTCTACCAACGGCCCCATCATCAAACCCACCACCTTCTCCCCTTCCTCCACCCTCTCCCGCAATGGCATCACCAACAACGCATTCGCGCCCTTGAAGCTCCCGATTCTACTACTCCTCTGCCCACCCGTCGTTCTCCCGACCAACACCCCATCCTTCCCCACGCCCACAACCGCACGAACGTACTCCTGCCTCTTCGCATCCGCCCTGACCGCCTCGCCCAAGCGCACCGTGACACGGGGCAAACCCCTCGGTTCCCGTCCCATCATCCCATGCAGCGCGGGCAGGACGAACAAATGATACGTGACCACCGCACTCGCCGGGTTGCCGGGCAAAGCGAACACGACCCTCTTCTCGGGGTTTCCCTCGTTGGACTTGACGCCCACGGTCGCGAACGTGGTCGGCTTGCCCGGTTTCATGCTCACCCTGCCGAAATGCACCGTGGCCCCCAGCGACGAAGTGAGGATTGACTTGAGCAGGTCTTTCTCCCCCATCGACACCCCGCCGGAAGTGATCAGCACGTCGCACCGCCGGAGACTGTCCCTCAGTTTCGTCTCCAATGCCCCGGGGGAGTCCGGGGCGATGCCCAGATCTAGACCCGTGAAGCCACCGTGCGAGATCGCGGCGAGGAGAGAAGGGCGGTTGGTGTCCCGCACTTCGCCCAGCCGTAGCTCCCCTGGCGTGGTGTGGGGCACGAGTTCGTCGCCCGTGGACAGCACGCCGATTACCGGACGGCGATAGATGCGTAGGGAGGTCACGCCTGTGCTGGCCAGGAGCGCGAATTCTCCGCCGAGGGGGGAGATGCCTTGCCCTTTTTGGAGCAGGAGGGAGTGGGCGGGAACGTCGGAGCCGATTTCGCGGACGTTTTCGCCGGGGACGACGGCGGAGGTGAGGATTTCGATGGTGGCTTCTTCGTTGCCGTCGGGAGTGGTGGTGGCGAGGCGCGTGTCTTCTACCATTACGACCGAGGTGGCGCCTGGGGGAAGGGGGGCACCGGTGGTGATCCGCGCAATGGACTCGGGAGTTAGAGGCGTAGGATCCTTGGAGGAGAGCTGGGCGTGGGAGATCTGCGTGACTGGGTAGGTGCCGGCTTTGTTGGTCTTTGCGTCGGACGGGATGGAGATGGCGTAGCCGTCGACGATCGAGGCGCGAAAGGCAGGGACGGCAGAAGGGGCATGAACGTCCTCAGCAAGAACGGAGGGAAGGATGGAGTTGGTCAGAGGGACTGTCTCTGTCACTGGAGACGGTACGTGTTGCGATATCAGTGACAGCGCCTCCTGAACAGCGATCATCGGATACGGGGACGAGCGAGCTCGTTGTGTAGGGTTCGCTGATGGATCTCCTGCATTGGGCCTGCTAGCAGGATCTGTGTGCGGCCTTGGTCCGTGATGACCATGACCGTGTCCATGTCCATGTCCATGATGGTGGTCGTGGCCATGAGAGTGTGAATGGGAGCTGTTTGCCGGGGTAACACCTGCATCCTGCTCAAGCTTCTTGACGCCTCCAGCATGCAGAGTCCTCGAGTCTGCTCCGGCTGCTTGCTGGCAAGCATGTGCAAGAAGTCTTATCACGGACTCCAAATTCTCCTTTGCCCCCTTGGGTGAACCAGGCAGAGTCAAGATGAGTGACTTATTCCGTACTCCAGCTACTGGTCTCGCCATTATGGCGACTGTACTAATCAGTGGCATGTACACTGGGACTGCAGGAAGGCTTACATGGTGTCACTGCCAGCGAAGAGGCAAGCATGCCATGTCTGTAACAATGTCGGTCATCATTCCTCTCGAGGCTATGCATACTTACACCAGTCCAGGAGCATGCTTGTGTATCAGTGGCGTCACGGCCTATGACGGTCAGTCTTCATGAGTGTATCGAGACGTTCCAGCCTTGTCTACATTTGTGATGGCACAAATGGCGAGCATAACTTACCTCTGGCGTAACATCCTTCCCTGTGAAGCCTGTCCCACCACTGGTAACAATCAGATTCGCAGACTCTTCGCCATCTGTCCATCTCGTGACAGATCTTTGTATCGCTAGAACATCGTCTGGTACGATCGAGACTTCCGCCACTTTCCACGTCGATGTTTCTGATGATGCCTTCTCAAAGACTTCACGCAACACAGGCTCACATTTGTCCGTCGAAGGGTCCTTAGATGCTGTCTCGGAAATGATGAGCACCGCTGCCTTCAGTTCCGTACTCATAATGGCATTAGCTTTTATAACCTAAGTTGGAGGTTTATCGACGAAAGTCCGATGAAAGACCATGATGAGATGTCACGTCAAGTGCATACATCGCCGAGATGGAGGAACCATTAAGTCATTGCTCACAACAAAACCAGTGTCTGTACATTTCAAATTTATACCTGGAACTCGCTGGCTATGCTACATTATTGTTTGAGGTTGAATACCTCTGATATGTTTCCTGCCGACCGTGATCGCCTTGTCAGAAGACTAGTGGTAAACCCCATCTCTATGGCTTTTACTTGGTGGCCGGCCAGTCTGATCCTCATTCATGGAGTAAGACTTGTTCCTTTTCCCCAAGCCATTGATGACAGAGCCCGAAAGGCTAGCTTACTTGAAGTCGGGTGCGCTTGAGGAAGTGAGCAGGCCAATAATGAGACCAAACAACCCAAGAACGGAGCTGAAGATCTCGATGACAAGAATCTTGACGAACCTGTGCCAATTAGCATACTGTCCATAGATCATAGCCGGAGGCCATACAAGCTCGGGTCCGCAGCATCTGCAAGGGCTGCGCTACTTCCGTTGATACCGACTGAAATACCACAGATCATGTTGCAAGCGCCGACTAGGAGGCCTGACCAGAACAACGCAAAACCAGTGTAGTAATTTGAGACCGTGTGAAGTGAGTCGCCCTGTGTGAAGCTAAGTTTCGAAGAGAAGACAATCGACATGATGACTCCGTAAATAGCCACTACTTCGCAGAAGATGATGGAGATCAAGTTCTTGGTTCGTATCCGTGGCGCTTTAACACCACCTCCGAGAATCGATGAGCCCGTGATGAAGATACCCCTGCACTGAATAAGTATGGTTTTCCTTGCTCCTTTCGGTTGCGACTGACCATGCTGCTCCAACTACTGACAGACCCATGCAAAGTCCTATACCGGTGCTCGCCCATGCGCTTGGTGATATGCTTTCGAGGAAGTGGCCGACCTAATGAATCTCAGTGATTGCCCTTGAATCGTTTGCTGTGCATATCGCTTACGTTGAATGCTTCGCCTTCGCCATTAAAGAGCATGTCTGCCAAAGACTTAGTCTAGCTGTTTGCTTCATCTTTAGTGTGCCACGTACAAAGCCCAATGACGACGAAAGCTGAGGTGCCACCGTAGTAGCCATATGTGAGTCCACTCATGACTGCGGACGAGGATGGCTGCTTTAGAAGTCTGAATGTCGCAGAAGGCAGATGAAGGCGAGGCTTCATCATTGAAGCTGGACCGAACACACGCCAAGGAATGCGGCTCTGTTCTCTTGCTGACTCAGGTCCACTCCGTCTCCGTCACACCTTCAGGCACCATCTCTATCTGTTCGCCATAATTCCAACCTCATATTTCACTGCCGGTTCAAATATCCCGGAGATCCTCACAGACTAGCAATTAGTCCCGAGAAGTGGCCGCTGTACCAAATCATGGCGGAGCCACAAAAGTTCTACGAACTCTACAGGGGGACAACGTGAGTGGCGCTGACAATTGATACCTGCATCCTATCCTCACCTCCTACTAGCCTTGGCGTGACTCTTGCGGATACGCTCGACGACCTGATCAGTAGTCGACGTATCGAGCCTCAGCTTGCGATGAAAATCATGGCCAATTTCGATCAGGCAATCGCCCAGGTTCTCACAGAGAAAGTCAAGGCAAGGATGAGCTTCAAGGTGAAGACAGCGATTGACAACCTTCAATTAGTAGCTAATGTGAATGAAGGGTCATCTGGACACATACAGATTTTGTGACGAAGTCTGGACTTTCATCATCAAGGACATCAAGTTCAAACTGGACAACTCGCAGACGATCGAGGCCGAGAAGGTCAAAATTGTCAGCTGCGCTTTCAAAGACAAGGCATAGGAGACTGTCAAGACTGCACCCGCCTCTCAACGTCCAGTCTTCCAAGACGTGCATAACCATGCCAGTCCTTTCATGTCTGGCGGGAAAGCTAGGACGGCGACACGTACTCAGCCGTCACATAAATGCCACTACTGCGCTTGAGCTGGTTAGATCTATGGCAAAGTATTCGGTCTTGAGATCATAGTAGCAGAGACTTGAGCGTCAGCATTTCTAATGGCGTTACGGGCGGATTGATACCCAATTAGCATGCAGGGAACAATTTATAGCATGGATGAATTATGATCAGCAAAAGATTCGGAACGCTTGTTTTTGTGCTTCTCATTTACTGTCGTGACATGTGATATCAACCGCGGCTCTGATCGAAGCTGTACAGTGGCTCCGCAGACCCCCGACTCTTCCTTCTACATTCAACATCCCCACCATCAACGCCATTCATGGCATCCGCTCGCTACCAATGGCTCATCTTCGCCATAGCCTCTGGCGCCTGCGCCGCCATCAACGGGACATTCGCTAAGCTGTACGTCTGCTCCCTTTACCAATGGCTCCCTGATCTCTCATCGTCTCCCCCCTTCTCTCTCCCCACCCCTTCAGCGCCCAGCTCACCTTTGCCCCATTTTTTTTACGTACCTCTAACACGTTCCAGCACCACAGGCCCCTTCACGTCCTCCCTCGCGACCCGCCTCTCCACCACCTTCTCCATCTCGCCAGATCACAGCAACATCTTCGAATACGCCCTCCGCGCGCTCTTCTTCGCCCTGAACCTCTCCTTTGACGCACTAATGTGGGGTCTCTTCACGCGGGCGCTCACGCTTGCTTCGTCAACGGTGCACGTCTCGGTGCTCAACACCAGCACTAACTTCCTGGTCGCTGCTACGGCTGGGTGGGCGGTGTTTGGCGAGCGACTTCCCGGGTTATGGTGGCTGGGTGCCGCGATGTTGGTGGGGGGATGTTTGATGATTGGGAGCCGAGAGGGGAGGAAGGAGGAGGAGGGGTATGTCCAGGTTGGCACGGAGGAGAGGACGGGGGAGGGAGAGGGAGAGGGAGAGGCCGTGCTGCTTGGGGATATACAAGGGGAGTGGGAGGAGGTGGATGACCCGTTGCCTGGTAGGGTGGTCAAGGGGACCAAGGCGAGGAGCAGGAGTCCATATCAGGATGATAGTGAGGGGGAGCGATAGTATGAAGATCCGTGGAAGTGGTGGATGTAAGATACCCAAGAACGAGCGCATATGGTAGGACAGAAGTAGGGATGTATGGACATGTAACATTAATACGGTGCTGCAAACAAGGAGCATGGCGTGGCATGATTCTGGTTTCCTATTTCCCCCGTGCGCCGGTCTTTATTTCACAACCTTCGAGGTCTAAGTGTGCCCCCGAAATGCTCAAATGTATAACCACCGAGGCCTTCTTAATCGTGCCTCTGCACCTTGTTATCACCCTGGATGCTCTCCTGGTAGCTGGGCGGCGCTTGATCAGGCTGGGTGCTGCTGCCTGGGAGCGGCGCATGCTGTGGACTGGCGTATTGGCCTTGTGGATTTTGCGCTGGCTGACCTCCTTGGTTGACTGTGCCGTAGCCTCGTTGTGCCGCTTGCCCTTGTTGGATGTAGTAGTATGTGACTCGCCCGCGCTCGTTCTCAGCCTCCAACTCCTCGTATGTCGCATCCGGGTAGGAGGCAATGATGTACCAGCTGTGGAGCAGACCAGGCAGGAAACCTAGCAAGCAAAGTGCGATATTGATGAGAGAGTCAGCGGAGCAGATACCGCGCTTGACCCATACTAGGAACAATCAGTATGTGTGCTTTGTTGAAGTGCTTGTTGCGGCGTTATGCTGGCGCCTAAGCGGACGGCGGGGACATACCTGGGAGTGGTGGGAAGATAATGGCGAGAATGCCGAGGAAGATGTCGGAACCGCACATGATGATGGTAAAGTTGTCTGAAAGCGCAGTGAGAGAGGTGGAGCTGTAGATTTAAGTATGAAATTGTGTTGCCTGAGAACGAGCTGGAATATAGAGAGACCAAGCAATGACGATGTTCTGTGTCTGGCGATCACAAGCGCCGCGGGAGAGGCGGTGCCAGGAACCGACGTTTGCCGCTGAGGGTGCTCACGTGTCGATGGACTTGTGACTTTCCATGTTCTCGGCATTCTGTCTTCAGTTTTTGCCCTCGCTCAAACCTCAAAAGACTTTCTTACAAGACGTTCAACAATGGAATGTCGAGGTTGCAGAAGCAGTATAATTGCCTGAAGCCATTCGTACACATGCACGCAGCACGAGTATGAAAATGCTGTAGCCTGAGTCTTGCAGACCACATGGTCAGAAGACACCGAGCATAAACGTAGGTGCCGAAAATCGTCAATCAGACAAGCCTTTCCATATCCTCAGCAACTTCAACACGATTGTGTCAAATCTTTCAATCGTGCCCAGCACAAAAGACGACGTCCCAATCCTTGAACAGTATTGGGCATTTTGTCCTCTTAAAACAGGACTCTTCAAGCAGAGACTCGGACGATCAGGCCGCTGAGACAAGCAGACCATCTGTACCCGATGGTCTGATCCCCGAAGTAGTTTTTGAGGTGATGGATGCTGTAAAGGAGATCGACCAGCAAGTGCAGGACAGGAATCGCTTGGAGCTTACTTGGTTCTACGTCAGACCTCAGAGTCGTAGGCAAGGCATAGAGTCGCAAATGATCTAGTTCGCAGTCGAGAAGGCAAAGGAGCAAGGCTTGCCACTCGTCGCAGCGGCGGAATCTCAAGCTTACGACTTCCTGAAGAAGGTCCAAAGATACTACGCATGTTCATTACCATTTGGCCAAATAGGCACCACCCAATTCTGGGGATGGTATTTTCCGTCTCTCGGGTGTCATTACTGAGTAATAGATACGGTATTGGTCCTGTATTCCTGTATGGCTACCGGGTCTAGGCATGCACAACGCTAAGTAGAATGCGCGTCGTTTACTTCTCTCCTGCCAGCCACTTGTAGACGACCGAAAAGTCCTTGCCCTTGAGATTGGGGTTCGCTTCAATCATGGTGTAGATCTCGCGAGCAATCGGGCCGAGTCGAGGTTCAATACCGTGCTCTTCAGCTGCATGCATGGCGAGCTTCAAGTCCTTGTTCATCAAAGCAGTACCGAATCCACCGACATACTCTCGTGACGCTGGGGAGGTTTCGACTACACCTGGCACAGGGTTGTTGACTTCACTTGGCCAGCACTTCCCTGTGCTGATGTTGATCATGTCCGCCAACGCCTTTGCGTCCAAACCCCACTTGATGCCCATGTTCATTGCCTCTGCTGTCGCAATATTGTTGAGTGCGAGTAGATAGTTGTTTGCTAGCTTGCCTTTCAGGCCGGACGTTTGTGGTCCAAGGTGCAGAACACGCTGACCCATCATTGAAAGCACCTCTCTCACTCGGTCGACGACAGAGTTAGATGCGCCAATCATGAAAGTGAGCTTCGCATTCTGCGCGCCTACCACGCCGCCAGACATGGGAGCATCCACGAACTTGCCTTGGCCGGACGAATGTGTGGCGTTTGCAACTTCCGCGGAAGACATTGGGTCAATAGTCGAGCAGTCAATGAAGAGACGCGGCTTGGCTGCACCTTCTGAGAGGAGCGTAGGAGGCTTCAACATGGACTGGTAGACGTTCTTGACGTGTGACGGTTCAGGTAGGACGGTGATGATCGTTTCCTAGACTGCTTGTAAGCGAGTGGTCAAGTCGACTTGATATATACATGAGCAGAATTGGCATTTGGTGTTTCAGAGGATTGGCTTTGATGTGTAGGAATCAGAGGAAGAGCTGCCGAAGCAGCTCCCAACTTAGATCATAGATAGAACAATTTGTTTCATCTTATAGAGAGTGGCGCAGTAACTGGTGTAGGAGGTAACATACCGATTTGACCGCAATGTCCCTTACGGACGAGACCACTTCTACACCCTTGTGCTCGCTCTTGAAGTTCGAGGTCGCGTCGTTGTTGACATCGTAAACCAAGAGAGTATCGGTTGAAGGGAGCTTGGCTCGAAGGTTGCCAGCCATGGGATATCCTGGAAGCATGTCAGCCACTACATTGTATCTTCTCCACGTAGGCCGTACCCATGCGGCCCAGTCCTATGAAGCCATAGACTGCCTGTGTTGATCTCGTTCTCGAGAAGTGTCGAGCAGAACCCGGACCTGCCAGGGTGGACGCATGTTGTCTGACAGCTCTCAAAGCAGCCATGGTCATCGTTCAGAAAGGTACATAGTCCAACGTCTCGTATACCAACAAGACGAGAGGGGGAAAGAGAAGAGCCTCACGCGAGCGAACGAAACAACACATAGTGGTCCACTACGCCTAGTCGCATAGGATCGGCATTGATTACAGAAGGACGGTGCCGAGGAGAGAGAACCGAAGCTCATCAAGATCCCGCGTTGCTCCGAGACAGAGCGGGGAATTTGGTTGCCGTCCCCACGCGGAGATGCGGAAGGCCAGCAGAGCCGCTCAGATGTTGCCCGCCCACCGGCATACCGTTCACAGAAACCCGATCAATGCCAAAATTATGGATGAAGGATAAGCGCCTAAGCCAAATGGCAGCATTTGTCTATATGGGTATCTCATTGCCTTTCTAACGCCTTTTGTGATGCAAGTCCGTTCATCGCTATGCTCAATGCCTTCAGAAGAAAGTCCACTACTCTACCGGTTGATCATCCACTGCGTCGGTGTTGTCGTTACCAGTTTCGATAGCCTCTCTCTGCTTCTTGGTCAAAGGTTTCTTCTTTCTTCGTCCGCTGGGGTCGTTCCTTGGAGCACTGATAGCATCCAGATACTCTTCGTTGTTCATGGAAGAGTATAATTTTTCGGTGGCCCCGGTTTCCTTCACAAACATCTTCGTGTTATAGGCGTCGTATGATTCCCCATCCTTTCCTCGTCAGCACTGCAACACAAGAGGCGTATCACCACTTACGTCTTCATCAAAGAAGTTCATGCGTGTCCATTTCTCTTCTTGTGCCACTTGCATCAAGCTTTTCGCTTTTGTCGACGCATCCTCTTTCGCCGCCTTATAAGTCTGCGTGAAGCCACGAGCCTGCGCTGGTCTTGACTCGTCCGGCTCACGTGCTGTATTGGCCTTCTCTACATGTCCGACAGCATCGACATGGTGGAATTGTGGCCGCATCTGAGCAATGCCATCAACCTTCGTGAGATGAAGCTCTTTGCCTCTGAAGGTACCGAGCATGTATTGAGGTTTACCCTCTTCAGCAGACGAGATCTGGCCACCGAGTGTCTGCTTGCTAAACACCTTGCCTTCACCGGCCATGGTATCGAAGTAATTGACCTCAGAGCTATGCTCATCGTAGCGGCTTCCACGTGGACCAGACTTGACTGTGCCAGGTCCGAAACCAGCTGAAGCTCCGAAAGTAGTCAAACCAGAGGCTTTGGATTGATGCATGGCCTTGCCCCATTCAATACCTCGAGCTTTGTTGAAATTGGCTTCCGGGGCCAAGTCGACGTCGATCTCGATGAAACCCGATTCCTGCTTCATACGAAGTTCAATAGGCGCCTCTCCATGTCGGCGATTGTAGGGTTTCGCGCGAGGGCGTAGAGGATACTGCAGCATGAATATCCGTTCAGCCACAGCTGGAGTGATGAAGATGTCATACTCCGAGACGACCGGATCTTTATCCTGTTCACTGCGTGCTAACATCTGTGAGATCACGAGGCATTTCTTCCAATGCAAGCTAGAATACTCACAAGGCATATTGACGAGGACGCTCTCGTGGACCGGATGGCTGATATCTGAAATGAAGCATAGTGAAGTTTTTGTATGCAAATGTGCCAAGTGGGGCATAAGGCTTGGCGAGGAGTCGAAGCTACGCACCTAATGTGGTCTTACTCTTCCTTCATATAAACAACTCCAACACTAAAATTTGTCGCATGGTCACTGGTGTGACATCAGTCTCGCGTGTACAGCTACCGAGCCTCTCGTGCAGGCGAAGGGCAGGGGAATGTTGCTGAAGAAGGAGCAAAGCCTCGATGAGACTGAAGCAGATCCTTCGACGCCAACCTGAGCAATCATTGCATGCGCAGACTTGCGTTTTCTTGCCTTTTTACCTTGCTTCTCGTTTCTTTCCACTCAGTACAATTACCGGACGCACGGCACGAACTTCTGATATTATCTGCATACCTCAGCCAAAGTTTCACTTTCCCTGAGCTGGTGCGCAGTCGTAGATGATTGGTCGCCTGTGGGCCTTCAGTGAGAGGCTCATTTTTAGCTCACTGAGTCTGACCATCTATACTAAGTGCACCCGAGTGCCTGGAATGCTCAATGTAGGTTGACCCAGTATACGGGTTGAAGCAGACGTCCACTGCTCGCCGCTGGGTCTGTATATCCCGATGCCTTTCTACAACCCTCCTGCCTGCTGTACTATATTTACATTTTTCGGACCTCGACATCGAGCTATTCTTCGCGGTCCGACCACGCATCTCCGTTGGCGTCTTCATCGGAGATGGTAAAAGGCTCAAAGCAGAGGCAGGCATCTTCCTTGATACTCCTGCCTTGAATGTTACCATTTCTCAGATCTCTTCGAGTGAATATGATAGCAATTGCATGCGCCGTCCGACTGACGTAGCACTACCAGAAGCCGAACAAAACGTCCTCTCCGAATTCCCAGATCTTACACATATCGTGGGTTCAGGACAAATCGGGGCTGGAGCAGATGTCGGTATCAAATTGAATGTTCCAAGAAGGGAAGTCGGACTGGATCTAGAGGCCGGTGAAAGTCTCATGAGTGCTTCCATTCAGATTGCCACAGCTTGTCTGGTCTATAGAGATGCATCGTCGGCTCCTCCTCAGATATTGGGATCATCAACAGTGTCTGCTCCTACCGCCACGTACGTTGCGGCATCCGAGGTGGTCACTGTGACTAGTTCTGTTCTTGCAGCAGCTGCCGCCAGCTCAAGTCTTGCCTCGGCGGCTGGCATCACTGGTGGAGCATCGGCGACGGTGAGAGTGCCAGGTTGGACGGGCACGTCAATGATGGCAGCTGTGGTTGCGGTCACGGGAGCGATGATCATGCTATAGGCATGTCATATTATCTTTCACATCTTCCCTTTTAGTATTTGTTGGGATTTACGTGATGGTTTTTCAGCAGGTGCATGCTGGTGGAACCTCAAAATGATATGAAGCATTTAAAGCCAATACCAGCATTTTACAAACATGAATATTTTTCAAGGCAGGGTCACCAGCGCGGAAGCTCTGGTACCATGATGCCACCATCTCTTCAAAATGGTTTGGAGCTTTCGTGAACATTTTGTGTAGTACATGGATCAAGGTGAAGATGTGAGGTGGCGCGTCATTGATTGCGGAGCTTCGGCAACAGGAGCTTCAGTCATCCCCGTGATACCACCTCTTCCTCACAATTCCTCGCGATTCACTTTCATATATTTTCTTTGGGGAAGTCAGACATGCAGTTATGGCGTACATAGCATCAATTCATCGGCCAAGCGGTGTCCGGCATGCACTGAAGCTCAACTTTTTGGCGCCTGAAGAAGATACCCTTGTGGTGGCGTGAGCTAATCCGACGCATTTGTGATACATTTCATTGACCATCTCAGCAAATCGAATCGACTCGAATTCTACGCACAAACTGAAGATGGCCTGGTCATAAAACACTCAAAAGCCATCTATGGCAAAGTCATCTTACTCAACAAGCTTCGACCGGCGAGCTCATCCACAGACCACTTGTTCGTCGGCACAGATCGATTCATGTACTTTGTGTTATCATGGGATCCAACTACAAAGCAACTCAAAACCGAAAAGACATACCACGATCTAGCAGATAACTCATCACGAGACTCACAGACAGGAGACCGATGCCTCGTTGATCCCACTGGACGATTCATGACTTTGGAGGTCTACGAGGGTATCGTCACGGTAGTTCCCATCATCACCGAAGGAAAGCGGAAAACTAAAGAGGAGCCTGGCACACTCCGAGATCCAATTGCCACGAGAATACCAGAGCTCTATGTTCGATCTTCTGCGTTCATCCACAGGCGAAAACAAAAGGACAAGCCTCAGCTAGCGCTGTTGTACGAAGACTCCACTGGTCGAGTCAATCTGCGAATAAGAGAGCTGGACTACTCCCCTGGCTTGAAAGACGAGGGGAGCGCTGAGTTTGATAGTCTAATCGAGGTTGAAGGCGACCCTGGTCTTGGTGCGAGCCATATCATCCCTCTCGGAGCTCCTGCATACGGCTTGCTGGTTATTGGTGAAACATCTATATCCTATTGCGACGAATTCGAGCACAGGTTACAGACGGAGCCGCTACCTGAAGCAACCATATTTGTGGCATGGGCCCAAATCGACGCTCAACGATTTGTTCTGGCGGATGAGTACGGCAAACTGTATCTCTTGATGGTTGTGCTGGACTCAAGAAATGACTTCGATAGTTGGCAGCTTGATCTATTGGGAGAGACTTCGAGGGCGTCGACACTAGTCTATTTAGACGGCGGACAATTGTTCGTTGGTTCACACCAAGGCGACTCACAAGTCATACAGATCAAGGAGCAGTCCATGGAGATGCTGCAGACTTTCCCAAATGTGGCACCGATTCTAGACTTTTCTGTCATGGATATGGGAAATCGGACAAGCGATGCACAGGTCAACGAGTATTCCTCAGGTCAAGCTCGAATCGTCACGGGCAGCGGCGCCTTCAAGGATGGAAGCTTAAGGAGTGTACGAAGCGGTGTTGGGCTGGAAGAGATTGGCTTGATTGGCGAGATGGAACACATCACGGATGTCTTCAGTCTGCGGACCAAAGCTGGCTCGAATTTCGCAGATGCTTTGGTTGTCTCTTTCCTCACACACACTCGAGCGTTTGTCTTCTCGTCAGAAGGAGAGGCCGAAGAAGTGGAGAAACTCCCAGGTATCGATATGTCACAGCAGACCATATTAGCAGAGAATCTACAAGGTGGCGAGATATTGCAGGTCACTTCCTCTGGCGTCACCGTCGCAGATTCGGATAGTGGTATGGCCTCGACATCCTGGTCAGCCGATGCTGGTGGAGAAATCACAGCTGCTTCCGCTACGAAAGATCAAGTCCTCGTGTCGATAAGCGGTGCTGGACTTGTGTTGTTCAAAGCAGGCGCCCAAGGACTTCAGGTGGCATCACAGCGGAAATCTGACGAGGGAGCGCAGATCGCTTGTCTTTCCATGTCATCCCTCTTTCCTGACATTGCATTTGTCGGATACTGGAAGGACTCCATAATAACTCTGCTCGACCTCAAGAATCTCCAGCCTTTACACTCGGAGACCGTGTACGAGGATAGTATAGTCGTGCCTCGCTCGATCGTTGTGTCACAAGTTTTGGCCGATGCAGCTCCTACACTTTTCATCGGCATGGCTGATGGCAACGTGGTAACCTATTCAGTCGATCCAAGCAGTCTCAAGCTATCAGCAAAGAAGAGCATCATCTTGGGCACACAACAGGCCAACTTCAAAGTACTTCCACGGGCGGATGGTCTCAACAACGTTTTTGCCATCTGCGAGCACCCCAGCTTGATCTATGGATCGGACGGCAGGATTGTCTACTCCGCAGTGACAGCTGAAGATGCTCGATGCGTTTGCTCATTCGACTCCGAAGCTTACCCTGGAGCCATCGCCATCGCTACTGGCGAAGGTCTGAAGCTGGCGCTCGTAGACGAAGAACGAACTACGCACGTTCAAACGCTGCCAGTAAACGAGACAGTTCGACGAATAGCATATTCGGCTGACTTGAGAGCATTCGGTCTAGGCACCATCAAGCGAACTCTGGTTAACAATGAAGAGAAGATCGCAAGTCACTTTAAGCTCGTGGATGAGATTGCTTTCCAGGAGCTCGACTCTTTCGGCCTGAATCCGGACGAGCTGGTGGAGTGCTGTATCAGGGCGAAGCTGGATGATGGATCTGGGAAAGGCAATCTGGCCGAGCGATTCCTCGTTGGTACTTCATACATGGACGATCTGAACGACCAGAATGTTAAGGGAAGAATCCTCATCTTTGAGATCACTGAGGATCGGCGAATCAAGTTGATCTCGGAAACGGCGATAAGAGGGGCATGTAGATGTCTAGGTATGTGCGAAGGGCGTGTGGTAGCTGCTCTGGTCAAGACGGTAAGTCAAGCTATCTGTGAAGTGAGCACAATTAATCTACGTAGGTGGTTACGTTCACGTTCGAGTACGAATCAGGAGGCCCCCCAATCTTGAACAAGTCAGCCTCTTACCGCACTTCCACTGCTCCCATGGACATCGCTGTTTCCGGCAACGTCATCGCGATTGCCGATCTCATGAAGAGCGTCTCCGTTGTCAAGTTCACGAAAGCACAAGATGCTGACGATAAACTTGAGGAGATCGCCCGCCACTACGAGACTTCCTGGAGTACAGCAGTTGCCGAAATCGCCGAGCACACGTACGTTGCTTCAGATGCAGAAGGCAATCTAGTCGTGCTCAACCACGATGTGGGCGGCGTTTCAGCCGAAGATCGACGACGACTGCGTGTGACGAGTGAGCTTCTTCTTGGAGAGATGGTCAACAGGATTCGCAGGATTGATGTCCAGCCAACACCAGGAGCGGTTGTCATTCCGAGAGCATTCATGGCCACAGTCGAGGGGTCAATCTATCTCTTTGCATTGATCGCAAAGGATAAGCAGGATCTCTTGATGAGACTTCAGGAGAGAATGGCGGAGATGGTACAAAGTCCTGGTAACGTGCCGTTCAACAGGTATCGGGCCTTCAAGACAGCAGTGAGGGAGGCAGACGAGCCAATGCGGTTCGTGGACGGGGAGCTTGTAGAGCGGTTCTTGGACTGCGAAACTGAAATACAGGAGAAGATCGTGCAAGGTTTGGGAATTGACGTGGAGGACGCGAGGTTGATGGTCGAGAACCTGAAGAGGCTGCATTAAGAAGGGTGAGCGCCATCTGTGTTAGGTAGTAGCGAGCATTAGACCCAATCAATGGACATGGTATAGCTTTGTGCCAATCACTTTACCGTTTCGGGACGTGTCAGTTCCGCGTTCCCGCCAATGACTTCACGTCATAACCTAGACATTTCTCTGTCCGCAAACCTGTGGCATACACCAACAGGCCCAATGGACAGTGCGCATGAGGTGACTGACTCTTCGGACTGGCTCGAGACTACACTCCCGACATTTTCACAGTTGGAAAACTCACTGCGCTGTCAAGTGTGCAAGGACTTCTTCACCAATCCAGTCATCACCTCCTGCTTCCACACCTTCTGCTCACTATGTATACGGCGCTGCATATCCTCCGACGGTAAATGTCCTGCATGTCGATCCAGCGACCAAGCTAGCAAATTACGGCAGAATTGGGCCATTGGAGAAGTGGTAGCGACGTTCAAAGCAGCAAGACCGGATGCGCTCAAGCTCGCCACCGAGCGCAAACAGGAGGAGGTTGACAGTGCAACGAGACCAGCTAAGCGACGACGAACACAGCAGGATGAGCAGCCCACTCCACCTTCGTCACAACGGCAGACTAGAAGCAGGACCAAGACCCAGCCGAGTGCGCCTCCACACATCATGGTCCTGGATGAGGATGAGGAAGATGGCGACTACGAGGATGCGAAAGAGCCAGATGATGGACTAGTGGCATGTCCGATATGTGGAGGCAGGATGAAGGAGGAGACTGTATTCCCGCACATAGATACATGCGACGGCACGCCTCCTGATAGGAAGAAGAGCAACACACCTGTCAATCCGTTACAGCAGCGTCCGCCCGCGCGACCTCCGTCACAGCCTCAGGAACGGATAGCAGAGCTGAACTACTCCATGATGACGGACGCTCAGATGCGGAAGAAGCTCAAGGACATCGGTATCCCTAGCACAGGAAATAAGCAGCTGATGATTCGGCGGCATACGGAGTGGGCGAATCTGTGGAATTCGAATTGTGACTCTTCGTATCCAAGATCCAAAGGACAGTTGCTCAAAGAGCTGGACGTGTGGGAGAAGTCACAAGGCGGCCAGGCTAGGCCGTCTCATGGAAGCATCAATGGGATTATGAAGAAGGAGTTTGACGCAAAAGCATATTCTACCAGCCATAGCGACGACTTTACGAGGTTGATTCAGGAGGCGAAACGGAAGGCGAGGGCAAAGAGCACGACAGCATGGACCGAGGAGACTGGTGCACCGAGCAACGAGACGGCAGCAGTCTCTGACACAACGAGTGACGTTGCAAAGGAGCCAAGTGGCGTTCCAATGCAGCCTAATGGCACCGCAGTTGCAACGCAACCAGGTGACTTCGTGCCACCTGGGAGATCTGTATCACATCAGACAACTCAGGTCAACGGCAGTGGCTCAGGCAATGGACGAATCAGTGATGCCGGGAGAAGCCATATTATCGAGAGTACAGAAGCACCCGTACCCGGCAATCAAGGCGAGGCACTCATGTCCAAAGCACGTTTCGGAGCAGATACCTACCCCCAGCATAGGAGAGGATCGGACGGCATTGGAGCGAGATTTAATACCCAGCCTACGAGGAAAGTGCCGATGTTTGCAATGTCGTCGGAATCAGTGGCAGATGTTGAAATTAGTCAGGGTAAGCCTTGATATGAAGGGCAAGACGACACGATGAGATGATGTGTCTATAGAAATGGCCTGAATCATTACCAGAAAGCGCCTATTTGCAGGGTAATGTACAGATCTAGGCTTGCAGTATGACGCCCCAGCCGTCCATCATGAATCATATGGTCATTACTTCGATGTCACTCCTGTGCATGTTACTGTGCCATCTCGTTCGCCTCCTCGAACTTGTCTTCCTCGTCTTCATGTTCCGGGCGACTGGGTTCCCCCATAGGAACATCTATACCTTCAAGCCGCTTCCGCAACTCTTCTTGCTCGACCTTTTCTTTTGCAGCTCGTTCTAATTGATCCTTGACCTCGGATTCCTGTCGATGTGCTTGCTCTTGTGCTGCCTTCTTGTCTCGTTCCTCCTTCTCCAGCGCCTCAAGCTCATCATCCACCTCGCCTTCGTCGATGCCTGACGCTACACCCTCGTTGATCACGCTCGTGACGTCCTCCGTCACATCCAATTGCTCCCGCAAGCCCTCCATGACATCCTCAACGCCTTCTGCACCACCAACCTTCTCATTCAGACCTCTGAGCACGTCCTTGCCTTCCTTCATGGCCTGTACAATAGCCACATTGTCGCTCGCAACCTCAATTGCCTGCCACGTCCTCTCCAGTGTCTCCAGCATCTTGCCCCTCTCCTCAAGCATACCCTCTGCGACCTTCTTCCCCCTAAGCGCCCTCTTGGCCTTGACATGCTGTCTCTCCTTCACTGCCGCCCTTGCCTCCTTCTCCAACTGTCCTACCCTCTCCGAGAGATCCTCCACCTGTCTCCCGAGATCTTGTATCAATCCTCGCATGTTAGCAATACTCTCATCCTCCCGCGTCACGTCCTCTTTCCCTCCTGGACCAGCGACCTTGACCGTGCTCTCCGAGAACGTCAAGACCCCTCTATCCCTCTCAAGAAACCTCAACAACACGCCTATATCCCTCGCACTCAACTCCGCTCCCTCATCCTTCTCCTTCAGCACTGCTCTAAACCTCCCCTCAAACTCCTTCCTGGGCATTACACGCTCCGTCACGCCCGCCAGACCTTGCACTTCCCTCACCACTGCCTCTCCCACTTGCTCCAGCGTCTCTTTGACCACAAAGTCCCCAGCGACTAACGCGTCCCCTGACCCAGTAAGACCAAGCTGCTTCAGCCCCCATCTCACCACCTGCATGGGCGAAGGCACCCATGGTCCCGGCGCATAGATACTGCGCTGCCGTGTCTCGAAGTCTTGCAGCGGGATGAGATGGCCCTGCGCAACGGCATCGTTGATCACGGCGGAGAGACTGAGCGGCTGTCCCAACTGGGATGTGGAGAGGGCTTGGGCGAGCGCGGGCGAGGAGCAGAGGAGGAGGGGGGATTGTGCGCTGCCCGTGCTGGGAGAGGAGAGAAGGCCGTGCCGACTGAGTAGAATCAGAGCGGAGAGCCAGGTTGTTGTGTTCGCTGCGTAGCCATCTGGATTCAAGGTGCGGAGTGGGGTGAAGGATGAGTAGAGTGAGGAGAGGCGGGGAGCGGAGCGGAAGGCGGGAAGGTGAGTCTGGAGGAATGCGAGGAGAGGGTTGTTAGTGGTGGTGGTCGTCATTGTTGGGGCATATCGAAATGGTTTGGGAGCAAAGAGGTAGAGCTCTTGTGTTTGGGTCGTGAAACAACGCGTAGTGAGTGGGGTTTGGGTGATTCACATGCACATTCACAGGGCCACACTGCAAAGAATTCTCTAGGCAAAGATAAGGAACATTTGACGAGCAGAAACATGTGATATGGGTATCATAATCTATCGTCTGAGAACACTGAAAAGGCTCATATTGACCATCCGCTTTGCTTCTTGCTTGTCTGCACTCGTGGTGTAGATGGTGCCTTGTCATCTGAGAAACCTAGAGGCTCAAAGGCGAATTGTGATTGTTGTCCAGGATTCCAGCCTTCAACTTCTGCTTCGCCCTCTTCGATCTCGGGTTTGTCGTCCGAAAGCACTATCTCGGCATCGTTGTCGCCCACCGTCAGGTCGTCCGCCTCATCCACCTCGTCTTGCTCGTCCTCACCGTCATCAGCCGGTACAGTCTCTTGGTCCGAGCCATCCCCTCTACCGACGACCTCAATGTACTTATCAAGGTCCTTGGCCATTTTCTTGTTGAAACCAGTTGCCTCGACTTCCACGTCCAGTCGTGTCGATTTGTCCGACTCCTTGATTGCATCGGCGAAGAAAGGTCCTGGTTCCGAAGTCTCGAACTTGAAGCGCCTCAGAAAGAAACGCTTGATGCATGCCACATCTCTATCAAAGTAGAATTTTGCGTTTGGATGCGTGATAGATAGCATCTGAGGAAAGTCAATGAGTATTGGCTCAAGCTTGACATCGCCCTTTGCAGTCGGGATCTCCTTGATTAGCAGATTGAACTCGTTGTAGTCGCCATGAATTAATCCGACTCTAGCGAGCCTTACGATCATAGCCATGAGTTCGGAGTATAGCGCCGCAGGATCTGGAACAGAATCGATCTGCCGTAACGGGAATGCATCGATGAACTCCATAACAATAGTGTGCCGACTTTGACCAAGTGGTTCGGGTACCGGGAAGCCTTCTCGTCGAAGTGCCTGCATGAAAGCGTACTCTTTCATAGCGGCCAGTCTACTGAGATACATCCACGAACCTGTCGAGCGATTTCGTAGGTAGTCCCTGTTGGCCTTCACCGTCCGGAACGATATCCTGCCCAGCCTATGCACTTTCAAGACACATTGCCGGCCAGATTCTGCGGCGACAACATAGATGTCTGATTCCTTACCCACACCGATCTGATTCCCCAGACTATAGACCGTGCCGCTTTTCCGATGCGAATTAAGTGCCAGATAGTCTAATCCGCCATAGGTCAATCTGTAGCCATCGTCTGGTCGAGCGGTCAGTACTTCAGATATTCGATCGCTGACTGAACTCACACTTCGCGTTCTTGACCTTCGCGATCAAGTTGACCTTGGCAAGCGCAGAGATGCTCTTGTGCACGCCACTCCCGCCACGAAGCCCGGCAAGTTGAGTGATTAGGGTAGTCGGGACAACTTCATGGTTTCTGCTCCCGGTCTCAACCTACAAGAGTCTCAATCAGCGTCAGTCGTCTTCTCTTATCATGCTCCGGCTTTGACATACCCCAGTAAGAACTCTCCAGTCCTCTGTGGTTAAATATCGGATCGCTTTAGGGTTGAGCTTCATTTTGGTTGATGTTGAGCTGTCTGGCCTGTGTACACGAAATTTAGTAGGTTGATGAAGTAGAATCCACAACCTAGATTCTAAATATGCGGACCTCTTCAATGCTACAGCCCGTGGAAAAAAAGTCCAATGTGAAGTCACAACCATGAATCGCTGGTCCGAAGGCGGTGAGCGGCGGCAGAAAGTGATGCTGCTCGGAGCTCTTACGTGAATGACATTGCGCGCCTCTGCAAGTGACATCTCATCGAATATCAACCATCACATCTCCCTCCACCCGATCTTCCGACATCCAATATCCACACAGTGTTTGCTCGTAGCCACAGAGCATCGATCGACACAAATATCTCGATCACCTCGACAGCCAGATAACATCTTTGAGACGCCGGGAAGCGCAACTAGCTCCGAAGAGTTGCTCGGGGCGCGATCAGTATGGCGAAGGAGGACAAAGTCGCAGAGACAAGCAAGGGCAAAGGGAAGGAGCCGGTCAAGGACGATGCTAACGGAGCGAATGGTGTCGAGAAGGATAAGGATGGAAAAGACAAGAAGGGTGAATTGGAGCTGGCACCAGGTAAGCTGTCTTCACAGCGTCTTGTTCGGAGAGAGCTAACAAGAACAAGAGGAGCTCAATGAGGAGGATCAGAAGCTCAAAGATGAACTTGACATGCTGGTAGAAAGGATACTGGTATGAAATACGTCTCTCGGCACCACGACTTGTCTAACAATCCATAGGAGTCGGACTCTTCGTTATATCAAGCTGCTCTTGAAGCCATCAAGGATTCGATCAAGACGTCCACATCATCCATGACAGCAGTGCCCAAACCGCTAAAGTTTCTCCGACCTCACTATGAAAAGCTGGAGCAAACATACCAGTCATGGCCCGAGGGAGCTCATAAGGTTAGTAGAGGATCGAAGACAGCTGATATTCATACTCACTATCGCAGACATCCCTTGCCGATACACTGTCAGTGCTCGGCATGACATACTCCGATGAAGAGCGTCTCGACACTCTCAAGTATCGCCTGCTTGCGCCATCGAAAGATCTGGGTTCATGGGGCCACGAATACATGCGGCATCTGGCTCTCGAGATTGGCTACGACTACCAGAAAAGAGTCAATGAGGATAAAGATGCCGACGAGCTTACCCAGCTTGCTCTAACACTGGTCCCGTTCTTCTTGAAGCACAACGCGGAAGCCGATGCGGTAGACATTCTGAGCGAGCTCGAGATGATCGAGCAGCTGGGAGACTATGTCGATAAGGATACATACGCGCGTGTTTGCCTGTATATGGTCAGCATGGTGCCCCTCCTCACCTACCCAGATAATGATCGCTTCCTCCGCACCGCACACGACATCTACAAGAAGTACGATCAGCCAACGCAAGCACTGACCCTCGCTATTCGCCTCAACGATATGGATCTAATCAAGTCTGACTTCGGATCGACCAAGGACAAGTCTCTGAGGCGACAAATGGCTTTCATTATCTCCCGACAAAGGCTCAACATCGAGCTGGAGGACTCCGAAAAGGAGGAGGATCCAGAGCTGGAAGATTGCCTCAACAACGTCAAGTTGCCCGAGCATTTCCATGCGCTAGGTAAAGAACTCAACATCCTTGAGCCAAAGGTCCCGGAGGACATCTACAAATCACATCTGGAGTCGAGTAGAACAGCAGGGCTTACCAATACTGACTCTGCACGACACAATCTCGCAAGCGCTTTCGTGAATGCCTTCGTCAACGCAGGGTTTGGGGATGACAAACTCATGCTGCAGCAAGAGGGCGGTAGCAAACAAAGCTGGATCTGGAAGACCAAGGATGAGGGCATGCTTTCCACAACAGCTTCGTTGGGTACTCTTATGCTTTGGGATGTTGAAACGGCACTGGACAAGATCGACCCATATACGAACGTCAACGAAGATCAGATCAAGGCTGGTGCTTTCTTGGCTTACGGTATCGTCAACTCGGGTGTGAAGCTTGAGGCAGACCCGGTCATCGCACTGCTCGGCGAAGAGCTTGAGCCAAGCAAGCCCAAGGCTGTGAAGGTATCAGCGCTGATGGGTCTTGGTCTTGCCTATGCCGGATCTGCTCGCGAGGAGTTTTTGGAGCTTCTCATCCCCATGATTGGCGACACTAGCTTGGAGATGCAGATTTCGGCTGTAGCGGCACTGTCATTAGGTCTGATCTTTGTGGGCACTGGTAACTCCGACGTGAGCGAAGCTATCATTCAGACATTCCTCGACGAAGACCGCAACAAGCAGCTCAAAGACAAGTGGACAAGATTCATGGCTCTTGCTCTTGCACTCTTGTTCTTCGGACAACAAGAAGAAGTTGACGTCATTCTGGAGACACTCAAGGCGATTGAGCATCCCATGTCTGCTCCTACATCAGTCTTGGCTGATGTATGCGCGTGGGCAGGTACTGGTGCCGTCCTGAAGTTGCAACAGCTACTTCACATCTGCAACGAGCACATTGAAGAAGCGGATGAAGACAAGAAGGGTGATGAGCTTTTGCAAACCTATGCAGTTCTCGGACTGTCGTTAGTCGCCATGGGAGAAGAGGTGGGCCAAGAGATGGTTCTACGACAATTCGGCCATCTCATGCACTACGGAGGACCGAACATTCGAAAGGCCGTACCACTCGCCATGGGTCTGATTTCACCATCGAATCCACAGATGAAGGTGTATGACACACTCAGCCGATACTCTCACGACAACGACAACGATGTGGCAATCAACGCTATCTTTGCCATGGGTATGCTCGGTGCTGGAACAAACAACGCTCGTCTGGCACAGCTCCTTCGACAACTCGCCTCCTACTACCATCGTGATCCTAATGCCCTCTTCATGGTCCGGATAGCGCAAGGATTATTGCACATGGGCAAGGGTACATTATCACTTTCTCCATTCCACACCGACCGCAGTGTGCTTTCCAAGGTTGCTGCGGCTGGTCTCCTCACAACCATGATGGCTTTGACCGACGTCAAGTCATTTATCTGCGCCGACTCACATTACTTGCTCTACTACCTGGTGACCGCCATGCACCCTCGCTTCTTGGTCACACTTGACGAAGACCTTAAGCCTTTGACGGTCAATGTCCGTGTTGGTCAAGCAGTGGACGTGGTTGGCCAGGCTGGTCGACCAAAGACAATCACTGGCTGGCAGACGCAAAGCACGCCAGTTCTGCTCAGCTACGGTGAGCGAGCAGAGCTCGAGGACGAGGAGTACATCAGCTTGACCAATACGCTAGAGGGTCTGGTCATCCTGAAGAAGGTAAGCACATTGCTCCTTGCTTGATGAGGGTTGCTAACTATCTGCAGAACCCGGAATGGGAGTCGTAATGCATTGAAGGGCCATCACAACCATGTAGATTAGCATGAGGAATAGAAGCATGTCTATGAGTCTATCGCTGCGTTACTGTCGTCATATCTACTGGGGTATTCAGCCCTCCAACACAAATTGCAGGAATGCTTTCGAAGCAACTACGCCGTCATGCTTGTTGCCTACTCGCGACATGGCGTCGTTGTAGATTTCGTCTTTCAGTACACCGAGATCATGCCGTACGTCTAGGATTGCCGACGTGATGAAGTTGGAGAACTCGGGATGTCCCTGGACGGTGATGACCTTGCCCTTCTGGTAGAAGCCTTGCGTTGAGCACTTTGGTGAATGTGCCAGTGGCTCTACGCCTTCTGGGTATTCGTACACAATGTCCTGATGCATCTGGTGAATGTACTGCAGATCGTCAATGGTCCGCCTACCTCCTCAATCATAACACAGTGCTGCGATGATCGCTTGCACGACGCCATACGAATGGGACCACTCACCATATCCTCCCTCCCCAGCCCAAAGATCTCCTTCCCCTTTTCCGTCAACTGCATAGGCGTCACGCTCACTTCCCAGCCTTTGTCACTGCGCGCTACCTTCGCACCCATCGCCCGTCCTACGATCTGATGCCCGAAGCATATACCGATGATCTTGACTCTATCCTGGTCGTAGAGTATCTTCTTGGTGTAGTCTACCAGCTTGAGAATCCAGGGCGCGCTGTCGAAGGAGTTGTGCTCTGTTTGAATCAGCCTCTACCCACTGCACTGAATGCACCCCACATCGCCCTGCTTATGTACGGGACAGAGCCCGCTGCCGTGGCTTGCGACCCGCCTCTTCCCTTTTCGCTCCCTGTGATCCTAGACATTCGATATACCTCCCTCTCCTCCCCTTCGCCTAACGCTTCCCCTCCAAGAACACAGACAAGGGAAAAAAAGAGCAAGACTCACTGCTTCCCGTCAACAACACCGCGTCCACCTCATTCAGATCCGGATATGCTTCCTCGTTGACTACATCCCATTTCGTGATTTGTAGATCCACGCTCTGTCCCGTCTCTTGCTTCAGTAGATCCGCGCCGGACTTGAGTAGCGTCTCGAAGATGTCGCCGTAAGAGCCGAATTTGGCTGCGACTAGGGTGACGGGCGTGTCGCATTCGAGGATGGCGATGCGGAGACGTTTGGACATTGTGGACTATGGCAGAAGGTCGAGAGAGCCTGGCTAAGGGGTCTGGAAGTGGGGTGGGAGGGGAGAAAAGGTAGTTGAAAGATCGGAAGATTGATGGTGGGGTTGCGGGGACGAAATGCCATGGTGCACGAGCAAAGGTCATTTAGATATCTAGTGAAGGGTAGCAAACAAAGATCTCTCCCAAGTGACAGTAAGCGGTTCGTCAAATGTGCATTCTGAGTCTGCGATGACTCGGGTATCTTGTCTACCTTAATATACACTGTCCCGCCGGCTCCACCCAATCCTGCCCATGCCATGCCATGCACGTTACAAAAAGTAGTCCCTGATAGGATCGTTACCCGCATGCTGTTGTTGCTGCTGGGCCTCTAGTCTATGCTCGTCGTTCTCCGGCGCCGCGTCGAACACATTCCACAGTCTTTCTCCGCCAGGCCCGACCTCAAGTACGCTTGCCTTATTGCCACATCTATAGCAGTAATTTGGGGCGCTCCAGACGGTGCTTAGCCGATCGTCGAACATGACCATGTATCCTTCGTTACACAGCTGGTGCGCGCGAAGAATGTGGTTCATGCTATTGACCTCGAGGAATTTCTTGACCACTTGTGCTCCGAATGTATATCCTGCTCCTCTTGGTGACAATGAGAACTCATCTCGATCTGCATCTGGATCGCTCCACACAAGATCCGCCATGGGACCTTCGTGTGGTATCTCTCTGAAGCGGTCGATGATCTTGATCTGATCTATGCTGTGTATGCTGGGACTGAGACCGCCGTGGACGCAAAAGATCTTGTCATCGATGACGCAGGAAAGCGAGAGATAGTCGAACATGTCGGTGAAGTAATGCCATACCGCTGCATTGCCGTACTTGCGACTGCACTCGGTGTAGAAGCCATAGGATTGCGTAACGCCTCGAGATTCATGATTGCCTCTAATAAGATGCACTCGCTGGGGGTAGCGGAGCTTGAGACAGACCAGTAGCGATATTGTCTCAACGGAGAAGAGACCGCGGTCAACATAATCGCCTGACTGACGTCAGATCTGACAAACGCTGATCAAGGGGTGTGAGCATACCGAGAAAGAGGTAGTTGGTGTCCGGGCAGAAGCCACCAATCTTGAAGATCTCTATCATGTCGAAGAATTGGCCGTGAATGTCACCAACTACCGTGACGGGCGCTTGGACGTGTACAACATTGCTCTCCTTCATTAAGAGCTCCTTCGTCTTTGCGCATATTGCTTCTATGACTGAGTCTGCCAGCAACTCTTTCTTGTATAATCGAGCAATGCATTCGTCCAGATCGATGCTACCTGAGACTTTCGTCAGAAGTGATCCCATATCGAGCAAGAAACACCTACTGGGCAGACCTGGCATACTAGGCCACTTCTAGGCTTCAAGGCCTGTACTTTGGAGAGGTAGGTGAGGTTTCTTCGGGGATCGTTTGAAGTGCGACTGGCTTGGTGAGATTCATGCTTGCCCTTGATCTCCATAGAGCTGTCCTTCAAGCCATGACAAATGCACTGTAATGGGCCTAAAGAAGAGACTTGATGTGACGAAATGTTACCCGACGCCGCCTTCAAGCTTGTCCGCCGGTATGCGGCAAGCTAGCTTCTGATTGGCTGTCTAGCAGTCCGAGCGCCATCAATTACTTTTTGACACACTGCACATTCAAGGACATGTCGCAAAAATTCATTCCAAAATTCATCCACCAACTTCATCTCCTTTGATGGCAATAGGAGTCAACGTGTATCAAGGTGTTGTAGGCGAGTTGCCAACGCATCGGTAGACGATCCTTTTTCTTTCAACCTTTCTCAAACTCTCCTTTACCCTCTTATCAACTCTTGATACACCTGTACATCACAGGCATCAATCGCACAGGGATCCAAACAATAATCATCAGAACCATCGATCCCCGGACGCTCCCTGCTACTGCTGACTGGCTGCTACTAACAGTTGCTGCTCAATCATCGTTCTTGCACACATGTTCTGCAGAGCCTAGAGGCCGCGTCTCACAAATTCTCACAGGTCCGACATGCATCCCTTTCATGGCAACCAGGCGCATGGCCAGCGCTACGGGCAGCCACCGCCTCTCAAGAAGTACAAGACAGCCAGCGGCGCTGTTGTCACTCATTATGCGCCACCGGCCGGGTATGTCCCACAGCAGACTGCTCCCATATCTGCTCCAGCTTGGCCAGCTCAACATTACTACACGCCAGAACAGCAGGCATGGATTCAGTACTGTCAACAACACTTCCTAACGTATGGGGTCTATCCTCAAGCCAACCAGCCTCAATCCAATGGATGGCAGCAACAAAACGGGTTTGGTCAAGCACAAAATGCTGGCCATCCTGTTCCACACCAACAGGCTCAGCCTCAGAATATTCAAGGCTATCAGGGTTACTCTACACCAGGACAGCAGTGGCCTGCGCAGGGCGGATTCAATGGTCCCGTCACCGCTGGATCTCCACCAGTGCCTCACCCAGGTCCGAATCAAGCATTTCGGACGCCGGCCGCTCCCGCTTCAGCCGCACAAAACCAGCCAGGACGTCAGTCACGTGCAGTGTCAACCACAACTTCTAACGCCGACGAGCCTGACGACGACGATGAAGGTGACACAGGCGATCCCTTCATCGAAATCAACTACTACAGGCAAGCATCGTACGCCAGAGGCGCCGCCCCACCAAAAGAATTCGACATTGGCACCGCCGGTATGATTTGCTGTGTACAGCTTTATTACCTCCATACTAACACGTTACAGTGCTTGTAACCGCTCGTCCGGTCAACAAACCCCTGCCATCGACGTTTCAGGAAGCTGAGCTTGAGCTCGTTGCGCCAAAGGCTGAAGAGCGCGAGGACAATTCAATCTCACAGTACTTTGTTCAGTCCAAGCTGCCCGAGGTAGAACTGAGTGTTCGTCAAATCGATGCGGAGTGGAACGAGGTTAAAGACGACATGATTTTCAGGGAGTTTCCCAAGCCTGATGTTGCCGAATACATCCCCATCGTGGAGGTAAAGGCGAACAGGAATCGACCGGATCCAGACCCAGCTTCACGTTACCCGCCCATCGAGCAGCCACCACTAGAGGAACCTCTAAGCCCAGAGGTGAAGGAGGAAATCGTGGAAGCCGACGACCCGATTACGCAGCAGGAAGAGAGCGATGGCGAAGACGACGCTGCTATGGATCTCAGCTCAGACGTGGAAGAAGAGTCAGACCATCTTCCCGAAACAATTGCTGGCATCGAAGGAGACAGTCCAAGCATGCAGCCCTCTGACAATGTCTCCCACGACAGCCAGCCACCAGCAACCGTACAGAAAGAAGCACCACCTGCCAACAAGTCGACTGGACAGTGGAATGTTCACAGAGATGACAACGGAGGTCCTCGTATCTCTTCAGGTAGCCCAATGTCGGCACCTAGTTCAGCGCACGGTACACCACCTCTGCATCAGGAACAATTCCACCAGCAAGGCTTTCGTCGCAATGGATCTGGACAGTACTATCGCGGTCCACCAAACCAGCCTCCCCAACGCAGGAACGAGAATTATCGTAATCAGCCTGGTCCATATGTGCAATATGGACCTCACAACCCACCACCACCTCCTGCGCCTATCGACCTTGAAAACCCCTGGAGGACTTCCGACCCCGCATTCTGGGAGCGCAGGGCTTCGGATGGATCCAATACAAGCCAGCACACGGTCCCAGGGGGAGACTTTGAGAACGCCGACCGCGACAGGACCCCACAGAGTAAACCACACAACAAGCAGAACGGCAGCGGCAAGAAGCGTGGGTTCGACGAAATTGACCATTCCAATAGGAACAGGGGCAGCCGCCAGGCAGATAACCACCAGCATCGCCGTCGTCGCTTCAAGCCGAACGTCCCTGATGCCTACAGGTAGGACTATTATTCCTCTTTCATATTTTCATCCATGTGATCTAACATGCAATAGTCGCCGCTGGTAATCGGTCTACTCGTCTTACGCACTCGCTGTGGGTAGACTCTTCGTTTCTTCAACGAACCCCGTTTCCAAACAGAGCACTTCCCCTAGTCTTCACGAGTTTCCTTTCACTTCATCGATGGTCATTGATGATGGTCATCACATTGCGGATACAGCGGTGCAACTTGAGAAGGGAGCACAGCACAGCATAGCGTCGGCATGGGCAGGTGGAGGTTTTCACAGAACAGGAAGTCACGGTCTGACCTTTCTCTTCATCTGCTTCTCCTACTTCTCAGCCATCAGCTTTTAAACAAAAATCCCTTCGTTTGTGAATCGGTACTTGCGATTTTCTTACCTCTTTCGTCTTTTACACCAGAGAATGCTACTGGTGGTAGTTCGTAAGGCCACGGCAGCATCTGCTCATGTCCCCAATCTCCAACTTTCAGACCCTGATGTATATGCGCCCATGCAATGCCACGGACCTCAGGTTCAGAGTAGCAGATGATTCTCCTTCCCGAGACGTCTGTGAAGACTCTGACATGACTACATTGAACGACGGGCGTCAATCTCGAGGCACTGTCTGGCCGGTAACTTGCCAAGTGGCTGCCATTTCTACCCCGGGCAGGTATCTGATGGAGCTTATCATGCTCAGTGAGGTCTACGACTACCAGGTACACAATTCTCTAAGAAGATGTTTGATCATGGCATTTCCCGAAATGATAGATGATGCGTACCAGGATGACACTGGTTTGCTTCTTTGTGTCGCTTCATGGCTACACAAGGCTGCAGTCTTGATCCAGATGGATCGTTTCATAGTCGACCATGATGCCATTACGGCGATGTGTACGTCAGAGCGATAATCCTTTACCGTTTGGCAAGATATCACTCGACCAGATGTTTGATGCAATGAAGATGGCGATGCTTGATCGGACGGAATTCGGCGGCGACCTACCAGGTTCCCTGCAAAGTAGATTAGCAATATGCATATACTTCTATAACGTACTGGGAAAAGCCGTCTACCAAATCTAAACTAGGGTGTGTCGAAATGAAAGATGGACAGTTCGCTGGCGCAAGATGACGGAGGGTTCCCCTCGTTTCCAATGAGGTCGAAGCAGCGGGCCCGGCCAAGCAGGAGCTAGCTGGGACGGTAAGCGGATCTACAGCCATGTCTGCGATCGAACCGGCTGCACATCCCGGGAGACTGCCAAGAGGTCCAGGACAAATGCTCGGGATGGGTTATCGGACAATTTCTAACGAATCGATTTGCCAGATGCAGATACTGCACACGCGGAACACGCAGCCGTGCGTGCATTTTTGTCGGCCTGTTTATTAGACTCTGACATGCTGGGGGTCTAGAGTTTGTGAACCCTGCGCCAGATGAAGCGAACTCACAGCACACGGCCAGACCGGAGTGAAGGGATCGTCGATAAGGGACTGGAATCATGGTGGGATGCATTGGAAATCGGAGGACAAGACGCCGTGTGCGCCCACAGCACAGCAGTTTCAGGACCTTACGACAGCACAATGGATTAGTTTCGACGGCGTACAGGAACTAGTGCAGCTACAGAGACGACAATTTCTCTTCATGCCTCGCGCGTGTCGAGTAGTAAACACCAAACGATAAGTCGACGATAACTCGCGAGCACATACCCTGTAGATCGGGCAAGGGAGCTGCAGCCGCAAGAGCCACCGAACCAGACGACGCGCGCTTGAACGCCTGGGGTTAGCTCGAATCCTTAGTGTTTGAGCTACAAGGCTAGTTGCGGGGAGATCTGCATTAGCAGCTTGTCACTCCCGTCGAGCTGCTTGTCGCTGCATCTCGCATCTCGTCCTCGACCACCCGCTGCCGTCTCCGTTGAGCATGTTTCTTCGTCTTCCTCACTGTTTCTGGATGAAAGACGAGTTTCAATTCACCTCGACGACTTGTCCGACGTCTTCGACTTGACCAACCTTCGATTCTTCGAGTCAATCGTTCTCAGACCGCTTATCTCCGCTTCTCGCGTCCTGCCATTCTAACCGCCGCCACAGCATGGCTGGTCAGTAAACGTCCATCTGAACATTTTCCTGCCTGCATCGCCTGCCACGACCAGACGACGCCATAACGACCATTGAACGACGTACGAATACAGGTTCGACTCAATCGCCTCGCAGACCTTTGTTCTCGAAACGCAGTTGCTGCAGGGCTTATCGCAGCTATCGAATATCCACCCCGCGAGCGCCAAACAACCCACCATGAGCACCGTTATGGCCACAGTTGTGACCAGACCCGCCAGTCTCACAAAGTCGACTTCGTCACCTTCGACTTCGCTATCGCTCAACACCTCTATCCGGGGGACTCCGGCAGCTGTTCCGAACAAACATCTTCCAACATGCTCCCCAGGTCCACGACCAGCCGGACACAGGCTGTCCTCCCCGGCAACCCCTACATCGCCGGCACCCGTGCTCGAGACATCTTCCCTACTATACCCACCTGAGAAATACTCCAAACTATCTTCACGACCTCCTGTCTATTCTCTCAATTCCACACAACTTCGACAGGCCCTCGACTATTCGGCTTCGCAACCCCTACCAGATCCAAAGCATGTCTTCCCGTGGCTTCACGGCCTCCATGCGGACAACTCTCTTCAGCTTGCATTCTTCATCGCCCGCAAGAAAGCCCTCCGTCGGGTTCCACGCTGCATACGCTCAATCACTATTGTCAAAGCCGGAGGTGACCTCAGCTGTTCGAAGATCAAGGGGGCGATCAGTCCCGAAGAGCTGCTGTTATCCGGAAAGATGAGCGAGGAAAATCCACAATTTATAGACGCGGACCCCAGGGATGGCTTCAGCGTTAGGAACTTCCAGATCCAGGCTGCCAAGTTGGCCACTGTGAGCGACATCATCGTGTACGGTGATGATAATACCAGTAAAGAGGAGGTCAGAAGGTTAGCGGAGAGGATCAGCAGGGCACAAAAGGCATGGAGGGAAAGGGATAGAGAGCAGGGTGCTGAAAGACCAGTTTTCAGCACATTTGTCTTGACAGGTGAGTTTGTCTGAGGACTGCTTTGGAAGTGGATCCGCTGACCCTTCCAGATTCATTTGCAAGATTGGAGCAAGATCATAACGAGATTGTGGCAATTGGCAGTAACAGCTGTTTGACCAGAAACGTGATTGACTTTTGTAAGTTTTCAGGTGCAGAGACATGGAAGAACGGCTGGTCTAACCACAATCCAGTCCATCAAGAGCGAGTAGAAATGTCGACCATGTCAGCCGCATCAGAAATCGCACACAATGTCTGGCTTGGACCAACACCAGATGCAGAACTTGACGAAGCATGCACTTCCGCTGCCGATGATGATACCCCTCTCCCTTACGACCTTATGATTGAATGCAACGAGATCGCCCAAATTCCAAATCCCAATGCTTTCGCCGTCCTCGAGAGCCTTCTCGCCTCGCCCGACCAGACCAAGTCTGCAATCCCACAACTAGAATTTCCCGGATCCGGCTCTATCATGCCGCCGACCTGGTCTCAGATGGAAGCCGATGGGCTGATGGCGACAATCAGCTGGATCTACAATCAAGCAAATACACCCGTCGCAGACGCCACCGCTGGTGCAGAGCGAGAGTCCGAGATGCGGAAGCGCAAAGACTCCAAAGTCTCCTTCACTCCTCCACTTGACTCGGATGGCGACAGCATCATGCTTGCCCCTGAAACTCCATCAGGTCGCAAATTCCTCCTTCACTGCTCGGATGGCTACACAGAAACCACTCTCCTCGCAGTAGCTTACTACATGTACTCACATTGCGTACCACTCCACCAAGCCTACATCGAGCTTCACAAGATCTACAAGCGCAATTTCTTCGCCTACCCCACCGACGTCGCTCTCCTCACCACCATTCAACCCCGCATCCTCTCCACTTCACCCCTCGCAAAGAATGGTCTCTGCCTGGAGCGTCTCGCCCCCAAAGCTCCGAAATGGATGGACAAAGTCGACGGCTCCTTGCCCAGCCGCGTGACCGAGTACATGTACCTCGGCAACCTCAACCATGCCAACAACCCCGGCCTCCTGCGTGAGCTCGGCATCGGTCAAGTCCTGAGCGTAGGGGAGTCGCTCGAGTGGAGCGATAGGGACAGAGATGCCTTCTGCAACGGTGAAGACTTCGAGTGGGACGGGGAGAAGCGGGAGGGGAAGTGGATGTACGTTGGTGGCGTGCAGGATAATGGCGTCGATCCTTTGACCGAGGAGTTTGGGAAATGCTTGGAGTTTATTCGTATGTCCCCCCCTGGTCTTTTGCGGCTGGCACTGTGCTGACTTGAACCAGGCAAAGGCAGAGATCGAGGTGTTGCGACCTTAGTGCATTGCCGCGTCGGCGTGAGCAGGTCCGCAACCATTTGCATCGCAGAAGTGATGAACGAGTACGGATTGTCGTTCCCGAGGGCATAGTACGTTTATCCCCCACCATTACCATCTCCATCTGTTAGTATGTGTTCTAACGAAGAGAAGCTGCTTCGTCCGCGCCCGCCGCCTGAACGTCATCATCCAGCCGCATCTCCGCTTCAGCTACGAATTGCTCAAGTACGAAGAATACCAGGCCGTCAAGCGCGGAAAGGTGTTTAAGCGCGAACTCGAGTGGGCTACCATCGCCAGAGAGATTGCGGCTATGAACAGGCCTTATTCGAGACAGTAGGGCTGCCCTCGATCACAGGACAGCGAGACGGGGACGAGACTGGTGATCTTGGACGGGTCGGGCGGTGTGGCTGCTGCAACGACATCGGGAGTACGCCATAGGTACTGGGTGCTAGCCATGGCCGTGGCCGTGGCGGTGGTAGTTGTACTATCGGCCCTGGCCCCCGCACCGCACCTGCAGACATGACCGCCCTCGTCCAAGCCCAGGACAAAGGGGGACAGCACTGATGGCACCACTTCCGACACGCTTTCTGCGCAAGAGACGGTCGTAGTACCCTCCCTTCTCCCAGCCCCCGGAACCTTCTTATAGACCAGCGGACGCTACGACGAAACAGAAAAGACAAAACACACACGAAGGTAACATGAAACGAAACGGAAATGACTGTATGGGGGATGCAACCATGGGAATCACGATGGGATGGACTGCATGGCGCGTATATGCTCTCTCTCTCTTTCTTTTTTTCTTCTTCTTCTCTTGTCTTCTTGGTATCATGAATTCCGATGGATAAATGTTTGCTTGGAGTGGTTTTTTTTTTATTTTTTGGTTTTCTTCATGGCACATGTGACGGGGACACTGCATTAGCTTACTTTTCTTTTCAGTTTGGGATCTTCATTGGAGGGGCGGAGATGGATGGATGGATGGGTGAGTGAGTGAGTGAGTGACGATCTCGACTCGTATGGGATGAAAAAGGGGGAATAGCGAATGGAGATTTCTTCCACTCTGAACCCTTTTCACTTGCTCTGTACATGTCGTGAATGTGTCCCTGTCGCGGCGGCGTGTGTCGGCTTCTGCCCTTGTTGCCGCTGGACACGGTACTGAGGGACGTGACGTGAAGTACGCAAAATCTGCTGGTGGTAGTGCACGCATTCAGGGAAGGGAGTGAGATCGAGGTGTCATGGGTCGTGAAAGTTCTATTTGTATTCTCTGCCACACCAGGAGCAAAGTGTTTCAATTCTGCTGTATATCGCTGCGTGATATCATACTCATGTCTTCATGCCATCATTTGAAACCCCCCTAATCTCATCCACCAGGACAACAGCGTCCACGCTTTCGGTGCCTGTTCTCCCTCCCACATCCTCGCAGCCGACTGCAACCAGCTCACTGAGTCTGAATAGCGCTCAACCCACCCATATCGTCTCCTTCGCCAGCAGAGAGCGTCGATGCACTATCATCTTCTGACGGGTTGTCCGGCTGGGCTTCTGGTGTCTGCAGTGCACCTTGCCTGATCCTGTTACGACCATGACTTGGCTGCTGCAGGCCATTGGACGACATTCGCTGTGAGAACGAGGAGCTTCTTTGATTGTTGAAGTCCTGCTCACCACCAAGATTCGGGCGAATGTTCAGCCCTGATGGCCTCCCTGTCATCCTCAGTTGTGATCCTTGGGATTGCTGAGAACTGGATTTGTTTTTCGTGGAGTACCTATGGGTCCTGAGTCGTGTCTGGTCCTGACAAGATGCCGGACTTTGATCTGCATGCTGATGTTGTGAAGCAATAGGCAGTGCACTCGAGGATAACGCCGTGAAGTTGCTCTGTGCGGACGACTGCGGAGTCGCGTTGTGACTGCGCGTACCAGGTGGCGCGGCGAAGCTGTCCGGTGTTGATGGAGGTACTTGCTGACTTGCGCAGCGTGCCAATATAGCCTGTACATCGGGAATACTGAAGCCCGAGTTGCCAATCATGGCGACGAGCCTTGCAAGATCAGCATCGTCTGCTCTCGCAGCAAGTCCTGAATTAGTCTGCGCGGCAGCTTTGTGAAAACCTTCGCCGCTGAGGTCCAAGGTAGGTGCGAGCGGCTCGTCTCGAAAGGATAGCCTGGCTCCTGGTGGAGGAGGAGAATTATCTGGTTGACCATGTTGCTGGCCATGCTGTTGATCATCCTCTGTACCGGAATGTGTTTCATTATTGGCGGCGACGTTCTGATAGGCTACCGGGTGATTTGCATCAATATCGATTGATGGTTCGGCAGTTTTGTACGTGGCTTCAGATGCGATATCCATGTCATCTGCAAGCTCGCCAGCGGCTTCTAGGTCGTCCATAGCACTCGTGTCGTCTTCCTCGAGCTGAAACTCCTCTGGTCTGCGCTCTGTTCTATCTGTGCTTCTGTCGACCGAATTTGTCACATGCCTGTCTCTATCGACGCTTTGGTGCCTAGCTGGCGGCCTACTCCTCTCGTCGTCGACTTCTTCTTCGTCATTCTCCTCGGTGTCCACGCGGCTCGGTGAGCTACGGATTACGATCATATTGCCAGCTCCGGCTCCCTTGCCATTCGTGATTGCCACTGCCGAATCGTACAGGGTCTCCGTGCTGCCTCTACTGCTGCGCGAAGTCTTCGCTGATACAGATGGTGTGGAGGTTGACTTCTTAGCAGAGGGTCTCATCGTGATTCGTGACTTGCTATGGGACGACGTTTCGCTTGATTTGCGTTTCAATGGGGAACGCATTGCTGCCTTGATCTCCATGTCTTGTGGGTGCTTTGACATATCGTACAAAGGAGGTGTCCCTGTGCAGGTTCTGGTCGACCGACGAGTCGCCTTTGGGTCAGGGCGACGTCGATTCTGCGACGTGTCCGCGGCTTCCTCGATATCTTCATCGTCCGATAAGCTTCGCAGGGACATGGGCTCAGAGCTGCTTGGAGATGAGCGCGAGAATTGAGCATCGGGTTCAGAGGATGTTGAATACCGCCGACCTCTCGTAGGAGCCTCCTCTCCCGTGAGTCTCTCGTAATGAGCTGGTCTGATATGTGGATCAAGACCTGGGTGGATACGTTTGTCGTATGTTGGGTGCTGATTGCGGCTCGATCTTTTGGAACGACTCGTAGATGATGGATCTGGTGTCGTATTGGCAGCATCTCGGTCACTGCCGTCTACTTTATTTGCTGAAAGCATATCGCATGCGATACATTCGATTTCAAGCCAGTGTGACTCGATCTGTGACAACAGAAAGGAATGACTGGGATACCAGTGTTGACAGTCTTGGCCTGCGAGGCATGCGGCGCGGTGAAATCAGGCACCAGTTGCGTCCGTGTCACGTAAGTCACGCGGTCGAAACGCAGCTCGCAGGGCCCGGCGGCTAACATAGCCGCCGGGTGAGGCAGGCATGACGCAGCAGCGACGTCCAGAATCGGAGACGACCAGAGACCTAGGACCGAGTGCCACAAGCAACACTAGTTGAGATGTAGTTAGCTTTGTCTGTGAACATCATCTAGAATGAGCAAACTCTCAACTTGACCGACTGGATAAAGTAGTGATGAACTTTTGATACGTTCGATTGTTTGCGTGTAGCTCGTGATATTCGCTCACTATCTTTACATTACATTCCTCATGGCCAAAGCTCCTCCTGAGACCATGATCCTGACTTTGTATCATAGGTGTATTTTTGCCTGCGAGAAGTTGATGGGTCGGTCAGGTCAAGCTGTTCCACCTCATCGGGCCTGATGACAACCACACGGAAGTTCTTTCGTGCGACTGGATCTTCAAGATCCTCGACTTTGGAGCCTGGCTTGAGGTTCTTGTCATCATATGGCTCGGATGTTGGCTTGCCTGGGGGAGGAGCTTTGAAGCTGCCTAAGAATGTGTCAACAATGTGCGATTACGAGAGGATTGTGAGTCAGCAAACCTCTGAGACCAGGTGAATTATTGCCAAAGTGAGCCGTCAACTCCTTTGCCCAGCTCCAGCCATCCTTGCCGTCCTCCTTGACGACTCTCATCCTTTGTCCAAGCTCGCTCTTGACTGTCCTCACACCACTGCTTTCCGCAGCATCATCGATGTCCGGCCCTACTATGTATGCCTCGCCTTTCATCCTCCACTGCGTCTTGGTTTCTTTGACCCACCAGACAGCTTCGATTGGTCCCCCTCCACCACTGCCCTTCGTTTGCTCGGGCTTTTCAGCATGGCCGTGGCTGCTCACGAAGATCTCTGGAACCTTCATCATGCGCACGTCCGAAGTGAAAGTCGGCATTTCGGACTCGTAGACCCTTTCATTTTGAGGTGCATCGTTGTGCTTGTTCTCTGGCAGCTCAGCCCAGAACCCTCTGTAGATACAGTATCTCGCACGCGGGACATAAGGCGTAGGAGCTCCAGCGGGTGCAGTGTGCAGGGAAGAGAAGACGAACTCAGGGGAATCCATCTTGCCTAGATGCTCCAGAAAAGCAGCCTTCCATGGCGCCGTTTTGGGCTTGTCGGTGGTTGAGACTGAAGCCATTGTCCGAGATCCAAGGGCACGATTGACCAAGGATAGGCGTCTGCTGAGAGCTTGGGAAGCTATGGTGGGCGAACAGACAAGTGCAGAAGGCTGAAGTAGTGCTTGCTGAAATTGTGAAGTCTCCTACCTGAGGTTGAACTGCTAGGTGGGGAGTAGATAGCAATGTGAAGTCAACGTGCAACATGACGGCATCGCTGCGACACTAGAAAAGCGAATCTGCCCTTGAGATCTCAGATCAGATCTGGTGCGGCTCCTGCCCGAATGGCTCGAGCTTCTTTTCGACCGACGGGTGTGGTTGATGACCCGCATGACAGCTGCGACTTCACTGCATCTTGTGTCTTGAATTGTAACAATTTTGTGATTTGCTCACAACCTGATTCGGAATGCGGCATGGCAGTCGAGCTAACATTCCCGTCTTGCCATGGAGCTTGTCCCCCGCACTGACATGTTCAATCAGGAAATTCTCGCACACCGATAAGAATGGCACGGGACATCCGGGAGGCCGCACTCAAGACGAACACAAGCCGATAGTCTTGAGTACAAACCGCACAGTCCGTGCTCTATCACAAGCCAGTTACAGGTGTTGAACACGACTCGTCAACACGTGGCTATTCGTCAATCACTCCAGTCTCTGGCACGGATTTGATGACCCCGACTGCCTCACCGCTTGCAAACGATAGTGTTGGACATCATGGGCGCTGTCAGCCACGGTCGACATTCGGCCTTCGCAAGGCTGCATGGAATCACGTCCAAGCTCGCCTTAAGATCAAGTCTCGTCGGCTAGCTCCTATTCGCGCCAATCAGGCTGTGGTTCCATTTGCGGCAAAGCGAGCAAGAGGATTTTGACAGCTCGCCATGCAACGGACTAGCTGCAAACCTGCAGCTGTCAAACAAACTATACCGAGACCAGGCAAGACCAGGCAAGACTGCCGGTCGTTTCTACTCTGTCGAAATGTATACTTCGTCTCATCACGGCTGATCTCTCTTGCAGTGGAAAACCTGCGGGAATTTGTCCTGCGGGTCGTCGGATTGCGTAGGCTTGAACCTACTCAAAAAAGGCCCACTCCCCTCTACAAGTCTAGTCGGTTCTCTCACATGCACCGGAAAAGCCACAACAACCATGACTGGATTCAATGATGAGCCGTTGACTTATGAGGAGTCCATACGACTCGTCCACTCAAATATCAATGGATGGACCAAATCACTCGAGAGGATTAATACCACGGTCAAGCAATGGAGGGATTACCTGGAGAAGCACAGACGGAGTGAGGCACGTGACTCGGTCTCCGGACCTTCAAGGACAAGATCAGACTCTCTGCAGTCAATCAATGAAGAGAGCCATCAATTCAGCAAAACAACTCCTATCCGATTCGAAGATACTCGAGCAAGAAGTAGACCAATTCTTGTGCGGAAACCTTCGCAAACGAAAGAGGTCGTCTTCTTCGACGCAAATTCTCAGAAGCTACTCGAGGAGCTTGTCAAAAGCTTACAGTCTGCACGAAGTAGACTCTTGAGAACCCTTGCCGTCAGTGATCTCGCAGCGACGTCGCGCCCGGTGAAGGCGAGAAAGGCTGGACCAAAGACGCTCTTGACTACAGCAAGCAGCGCGCCAACTGTATCTCAGGCGATAGGAGAGGGTGTCGATCCCCTGGATAAGGACGTAAGACGGCTAGAGTATCTGCTCAAATGCAGTATGGACGAATGTGAGGAAGCTGCATATCAATTGCTTCGGAAAGGAGTCTGCGATGCTCAATTGCAGAACATCACGAGACGCTTCAAGGAGTGCTGGGGACTCGTCAAGCCACAGGTGGTGGATGTCACCCCGCCACGATCTCTATCAGCAAGATCTGGAAGCAGTCCCTTACGACCGATCACACAACCGACGACAACAATCACGGCGGACGTGCTCGAAGTTGACGATGATGGTGAAGATAGTGGCAACAAAGGCGAGTTGGATTCACAACTCGATGCTCTGCGATTAAAGTCGAAACAGATGGCACCTAGAGTGCATGGCGCAGGATAGTCGAACCTCGTAATCTATACATGGTTTGCGGTATCTACTTTGTTCTGACCTGCTTCAGCTTACCAGGGCTGTGCACGAATTGTGTTGCATATGCCTTGGGGATGATCCTCCTCTCATTCGGCTCTTGCACAAAGTATTCGTATCCCTGCTTTTGCGCGAACCTGATGGCGTCCTCCTTGGAAACGAAGTTCATGTGGGTGCCCTGCATGAAGTCTGCCGATGATTGCCAGCCCATGAGCGGATTCTCCCATCTGTGTCCCTTCTGAAGGACGTCCCAGTCCATGCGCCATTGGTGCCCGTGCCAGTCTCCAGATTGCGTCGCGGTCTTAGCAGGACGGAAAATGCTACGACAAAATTAGAGAGGCTCAATTGGCCCTGAAGTTCGAACATACCGGACTGTGCGAGCTTGAAGCTCAGTTGGCGCGCCGGACAGGACAGCTGCTGGGACTGTGTCACCAGGCTCACTGCCATCCATCACTCGCATCGGTACCGGTGAGAAAGCCCTGGAGTAATCAGTAAACTCCTTCTCGTCGAGCTTGCTGCCACCCACGATGTCCTGTAATCTACCGCAACGCTGTAATCCGGTGTATGCTTTGCTGAACCTTCTGCCGGTCCCTCTTGCCTAATCATAGCAGCTGATCCAGGTTTGTATCCAGGAGGCTCGGAGGTCGAAGCTGCTGGTCGGTCTCTCTGCCCACCCTGGGATGCGGGCGGATTGTGTGCTGATGTTTCCCATCGAATGCCGACGGTGCGAGCACTGCTGGCCGAGGCCAAACGCAGCCGCGATGGTGAGGCTAGTAGGCTCGACCGAAGAGGTCGTAGTGATGCCATGATCAATTTGTTCGGGTGAGAATGTTCGTGAGGCAATCGACGCTGCATTGATGTTCAAGATCTTGGCCGACCACGTGATCTGCACAGACCATTCGTGGATTCGACCTCATCACATCTTCAACCACAGCAGCTCCGAGAAACACCACGATCAAGCCAACACTTCACGATGGTGTCCACTCTCATTCCACCCAAGGTATGTGCTTAGAAAGACTCTGAATCGTTCCGTCTAGCTGACCCCATACCAGATTGCTTCGCCTAGCGTACGTACCTATTGAAATCTTCAACCCGAACCTCTCCGATCGACACCAATGCGACGAGACCCCCCTCAATTATACGAAGCACGATGACTATTCGAGGACAGAGCGCTGACAGTATTGTTGACAGGGCATTGGCGCCGCCAAGGACACCGCGCGCATGCAGCGGATAGTGTCGTTCTACGAAAGACTCCCGCGTGGACCAGCTCCTGAGGCCAAGCCAAGAGGTCTGCTCGAGAGATACCAGCACAGATACATGGGCAAGAAGCCATCCGGCATGCGTAAGTCATTTCAAGAAGATGTGCGAACCGGACACTAGCGACTAACACTTGCGCAGCCCTTGTTCACCTCATCGGCGGTCTTCTCCTTATCGGCTATGCCCAGAACTACTACTTCCACTTGAGTACGTAATCCCCAATGTATGTCTTGGTGATCAAAAATGTTGACAACTGTTAGGGCACCACAAGAACAACGCGCACTAGACGAGGCCTAGGATCTCCAAGGAAAGGGCGGAAACCATGTATATGACCTAGGGCGATCTATAAGACGTCTCTGAGATCAATAGACAGCCATCGAATGCAGAAGCTCTTCTGTCAAGCTTGTTCGCCAATCTTCAACTGTGTAGGTCAAGATTGTGCATCAGACCTGAGACGATTGGACGTAAGAACTCCTGCTTGGCGGCTCCTTGGTCCCATGATATCGCCACTTTGAGTCATGTAATCATGTTACAACTAATATGACTGTTCCCGTGATCCCTCCGAGCATCAACTTGTTTGCCTAGTTTGCCGCTGTGCCTGATGCGATAGAGCTGGAGCAGGATTCCAAAATGTGGCCCGTGCACCTTCAAAGCTTGGCTGGCTGTCATCCAGCAACGCTCTCCCTACCACGGCGACGGTCTTTGCTCTTGAGTCACACCCCATACAGTTCAACCTCACCGAAGGGATCATCAGTCTTGCACTCTATACGAGCAAGCTACGAAATAATCACGAGGCTAGATAGCCTCAAACAAATTCAGCAGGCAAAGCGACAAGCCTGCGCAACCAGGTTAAAGACCGACCCCAAGGCGCGATAATCGTCACGCTGGACTCCTCTGCAGGATAAGACAAGGTACTATATGTCCTGTAATCCGATCACACCACAGTCAGAGCTGGTCATGTACCTCCATGCGACTCACCTTCGGTGCAAAGCCTTTCGTATTCATGTTGACCCTTAGTTGAACACGACTGACAGTCCTTTCTCAGACAACCCTGTTATGGCCTCGTCAGACACCCAGAATGTGGTGGTAAATTCCCAGTCGATGGACACTCCGTCCATCGACGTGCATGCTAAGACAAACAACACTGGTTCCGCCCTCAACGGCACCTCCTCCGTATCCTCCGCTCCAGCTGTTCAAGAACCTTCGACCTCTGCCACTGCCGATGTGAACGATCATTCAGCACTCGTGAATGAGAAGATAGGCGCACAATTACAACAGACGGATTCGCTATATGCGCACGTGAACGGAAATGGGCTACACACAGATCACCTGAGCGTTGCGGATACGGCCTCGGTACAGGGATCAGTCCCGGACATTGACTCCAGAGACGCTGGAAGTGTGGGAGAAGCTGCGATATCTGATACGGACAGTCGAGGCGATGCAGGCGACACAGCTGAAGCAGGCAAAGATGCGAACGGTAACACAAAGCTCGGATCTCTGAAGAAACCCACAACCTTCAAGGCAGTCTCGGTGACCAAGAACTTTCTCGCCAAGACTGCGACCTCTACACCATCGGTCAAGCTTGGTGAAAAACGTAAGAACACTGATCGCGAAAGAGGGTAAAATCTAATCTTGACAGTCACGACTCCAACTGTCAGCTCACCACAGACAATGGCCAGGCCTCGGCTCGTCGCAAAGTCGGGCAGCGGACTTCGAGACACCCCTCGCCCAAGGACTGGCACCGAAGGCCCATCTGAGGGGAGCACGGTGTGGAATAAGAACCGACGTAGGGCACACGTCGAGATGAAAGGGAATAAATACTGACCAGTTTTAGCCGCACCGCCACCACCCCCGAAACAATTCACAGATGAGGAGCTCAAGCAGCAGTACGGCATCCACCTCGCCTCACGCATTCAAGCCGATGAGGGCTCCAAGCAGTCTAAGTGGGCAGATATCGATGACGAAGAAGACGATTGGGCTCCGGAGACGATCGAATGGATGGATGGCACAAAATCAAAGACAAACCCTGAACCTGTACCAGTCGTGAAGCCGGTCGAAGAAGCCCGTCCACTTGAGACGAAAAACAACATGACTCCTCTGAAACGCCCTGTAGCAACAGGTCCTCCCAAGACAATCCTTCGACCTGGTGCCGCTCAACAAGTAAAGCTGGAAGCACCGAACGGAAAGGATACCTCAGACCAGAAGGTCACACTTGGTTCGAAGGCTGCTGCACCAGTACCGGTCAAATCACCATGGGCACCATTGCCACCTGTCGACAAATCCACTCCTATGTTCCAGCCACCACCTCCGCCTGCGCCTGCCTCAAAACCTGCCTTCGGCTCTCAAGATGCTCGATTTATGGATGATTCTTCGGCAAGCATGCGTCACGAAATAGAAGCGGACACATTCGACCGATCTTGGCGGGACTCAACCGGACCACGTGAGCTTTTCAACTCTCAGTCTGGTCGTTACGAGCCTGCTCCCGAAGGCGGGCGGCGTGGGTCCGTGCGGCACGATCAAGGATACCGTCAAGCTGCAGTGTTACAACGACCATCAGAAGAAGACACTTCACAACCACATCAGCAATCACGAGTGGACGGAGATTCATGGGCTCGTCGACGCTCTAGCATGTCGCAATCGACGCAGAGCTTCGAGAGACGGGTGTCGGTACCTCCAGGCACGGAGGCTGCCGCACCAACGGAGAGTCGCACAGGTATCGTCATCGGTCACGATATTGGTCCACAGGGCAGAAAGCCATCAGACGCCGCACAAAAGCTCCGACAGCAAGTAAATGACCGCAATGAGGAACTGGCAAAACAGAAGAAAATTATGCAGGAGAAGCGTGAAGCTGCGATCCGTCGCCGAAGAGAGGAAGAAGAGCGCGAGGAAGCAGAACGTCGTGAACGCATCCGCATCAAGCTCGAGTCACTCGGTATGCCGCTGCCTGAGAAGAAGGACTCAGAGCAAAAACTCGACAATGTGGAAACCCCGCAGCAGCAAATTTCCACACCAGCCCCCTCACAAGAAGTCTCAGCACCAGCCCCTGCTTCGCTATTGTCAGGACAATCGGAACAAATCCACATTGAGCAACCCAATACCAGCCCCATAAAGGCACAGCCACTTGAAAATGTGCGCTCGGATCCTGGAAGTCAACAGCGACCTTCGCAACCTCCTTTTGCAAATCAAGCTGTGCGACCACCGACTAGCATACCAAACAGAAGCTTTCAGGACATTTCTGTTCCAGTGTCTTCTTACTCATCTCCTGGCGAGCAGAAAGCTCAGCCCAGCTCTTTTAAATCTCCAGCTCTCGTGGCAGATTCTTTCGCGACCTGGGGCAACCGCACCACCTCCGGTCACGCATCACCAGCTTCGAACGTCTGGGGACCTCCGGGCGCAACTAGAGGTATCGGCAACGGAGCTTTCGACTCGAGCTTTGCAAGAATACCTCCACGGCTACAGAATCAGAATATTATGGGTCAAACATTTGGACCGCAGAATAACCGCAGCCCTTCAGCTGGCAATCGTCAGCAAGAGACTTCGCCAATGCGTCACCAGCAGATGCTGTCCGACCAGAACCTAGCTGCACTTGGTTTGGTTGACACTCCAACCGATAGCTTCCCTTCAGCCGCGTCCGCCGGTCCCTCCCCAATGCCAGCTCAGTCTCAGCCTATGGCACTTCCCCCTATCGGACCTCCACCTCATCGTCAAGTCAACCAGCCATTCCAGCAGCAAGTTCCTCCCCGCGGTCCTGCCGCATGGAGTAACTATGCAGCTTCGGCAGCCGCCGAAACTCGTCCGGCATTCCAGCAGACGCCCGTGAATCCAGGCCAGCAATGGAAGGAGACCTTCAAACAGACCAAGGCCAACAACAACAACTGGGATGGCACGACTCGCAACGTCGTAAGCGCTGACAAAGTCGTCCATACTCATACGCATATCCATTCCCACGCCAATCGTTCAGCACAAAGTCCCGCGCCACCTGTTGCTCAGAGCCAACCACCAGCAAATGCGCAAGTTGCAGCTGGAAGTCAAGAGAGTACAGTCCGCCTTCCGACTGGACCAGCTGCCTTTGTCAAGACGCAGTCACCTCAGGCTTCAATTCAACACCGCACTGCTCCAACCATGCCTCCTTATCCCGCCGGCGCTTATCAGTCAAGATTCTTCCCGGTCAGCATCCAGTACGGGTCGCCACCACCAGAGGAGGCTAGTCATCCAGCGCAGAGCGGAGACAAGGTCCATCCCAAGGTCAACTTACCGCACCCAAAGCCCAAGGTCCGCCTGCCTCAGTCAGCATCGCCGGCCAATGTGCCTGGTTCACAGCCAAGTCCTGTGATCATGCCGCAGCGCGCTCCTTCTTATCGTGGCGCACAGCCACTTGTGCAGTCTTCAGACTGGCAGGCGAGGTTCAACGGACTATTCGGTCGAGTCAACACTACCACAGCAACTCCACCGTCACCGCCCAAGACGCCACCAAAGATGGAAGCCGTTCCATCTCCAGCTCCGGTCTCATCATCCAAAGCAGATGTCTTTGAAGCACCTGCAAACTTTGCAGCAACAGTCTCGCTTCCAAACAAGGTCGTAGAATCGGCTTCTCAGCGCATGGAGATGCACGTCAAGCCAGCTGCTGAGGAGCTATTTGACGGTGAGCTGTCTTTCGGGTCTACTCCCAAGGTAGCAGTCCCCCGCGACACGAGCTACGAATTCGGCCCTGAGCGCAAGGCTAACGGACCTCATCTCCTTCGCATGTATCCGAACCCCAAGTTCGACCGTCGCGTCGTCTCCATCACCAAGGAAGTTGACTTGGACAATCTCCTCGACAAGCCAACCACCATCGCCACCATTAAGCTGTCGTCTAACGCGGACTCAAAGGATATACCACTGCCTCTTCGTGTTGCCAAGACCAAGTACAACGAGAAGCGCAAGGTGTCTAGCAAGTTCGGCAAGTCACCTAAGATTGGTGTTGAGAAGGAAAATGAGGGCAGTCCCATCACCACGCCCGTCAAGCTGGGTGATAGGGTTGAGAAGATCAGACCGAGCAAGCCCCCACAAGGACCAAAAGGATTCAATAAGAGGACAGGAAGCGCCAAGTGGGCACCCAAGACTGGCGAGGCAAGTCCAGTCCAGCCCAGCAGTGCACAACAGGCAGCTTAGGGGGCATTAGAGCTGAAGGGTATCATGGATACGAAAACGGATGTGTTTGCTTTGAAGGGGCACATTACGAAATGATTGGGAGATGTGAAGACATGAAGCAGTCGCTGTCATGATCATCGCTCTTTGTAAGATGGAGAATAAGGTCACAAACATGCACTTTTCGGTGTTGAGCGGTGCGTATGTTAGCGATCTGGCATGGTCGCTGTAGCGCAGATTTTTGCAATTGAGAGGACAAACACTCGATCTTTCTGTTCTTTTGCCAATGTGAATTATTCCGTATTGTTTGATCCGACCTTTCGACGTTTATAGGCATTTTGATGTTGGAGCTGTTATGACAGTGCGGCCGAATTCCGCACTCTGAAGATGGAAGTCTGTTTTGTTTACACCTCCGCGTCGATCTTAGACTTCTCCATCGACGACGACTTGCGACGAGATTTACGACAAGTGAAAGCGCTATCCTCTCGATTTCACTCGTGAATACAACGCGACTGTACATATTGATACGATCCACTCGCTCGGCATGGCATACAGCGGGCGCATGAGCATGGCGCGAAGCTCTCAGCAATCATCCCAAGGTCGCAAAAAGGAAGACGATAGCGACGCCTTCATGACACTAGTACGTCCAACAACCCTCACACACCATCGCCCAGCTCTCTTCTGATACGCGCCTTCTCTCCCTTTACCCTTCTCTCACTTCTATCCATACCCTCCACTAACCCCCCTCTCAGCCCGACCGCGAAATAGCAGGCTGCATCTCAGACATCGGCATCCCCTTCAGCGTGCAAGATCTCCAAAAACCCAACCCGCAACAGATCCAAAAAGTCTTCGAATGGTTCGCCGAGCTCCTCCTCAACGTGACGCGCGAGGTCGTGGCGCCCGCCATGTCGGCCGCGGCGTTTGCGATCCACGGGGACGACGCGGACAGGATCTTCACGGCCGACACGCGGGAACTCATGGGGTTTTTCGTCATGCTCCGTCGCCTGCTGGCCGAATGCGGCGTCAAGGACTTTACGTTCAGCGATCTGTACAAGCCCACGCACGGACGGTTGGTGCGCGTGTTTAGCTACATCATCAACTTCATCAGGTTCAGGGAGAGTCAGACTGTGGTTATCGACCGGCATTTCAACAGTCTGGATGAGACGAAGAGGCGGATTGAGGGTCTGTGGGGGGAGAATGAGGAGCGGAGGGAGAGGGTGGATGAGATGGAGAGGAATAAGGGCAGATTAGAGGAGGCGATGAGGGAGAAGGAGAAGAGGAGTCAGGAACTCAAGACAAGGTTGTTGGAGCTCAAAAAGGGACAAGAGAGGGTCGCGGAGAAGTTGGAGAGGGCCAGGGCTGAGCAGGGGAGATTGAAGGTCGTGTTGGAGGAAAGGAATACCGAGAAGATGGGCGTCAGGAGGGAAGTGGAAAAGTTGAGACCTTACGCGAGTCAGAGCCCTGGTCAGCTTGAGGGCCAGTTGAGAGAGTTGGGTGAGCAATTGGGTAGGGAGAGAGGGGAGATTGAGAGGCTGGAGAGGAGAGATCGCTCGCTCAAGACGAGTCAGGACACTTTTGCGTTGGTGCTGGGGGATGTTGGCAGTCTGACGAGGTTGGCCGGAGATGTTGCTGAGGAGCTGAGGAAGGAGGAGGAAGAGGTGGGAAGGGCGAATAGGGCACGGGATGCGCTGAGTGAGAGAAGCAACAACGTGAGGGACGTGGAAAGGCAGGAAAGGTTTCTAGGCAAGCAGCTGCAGAGCTGGAATGAGCGGACCGACAAGTTGAGGAGGAATGCGGACGAGAAGCAGGAGATTGCAAGACAAAGGATGGAAGAGCTGCGAGCTGTGCACGAGGAGCTTGGGCGAGAAAGAAGAAGCAGAGGAGAGGAGATCGAGAGGAGAAGAGTAAGGATCGAGACTGTTGAGAAGAAAGTGAGTTGCCAATGCCTGCTGAGCCAGATTCATGCTAACCTAAAAAGATGGCCGACCTTAAAGACAACATCGAGAACGAAGTCCAAAGCGCGAGAGAAGAGTATATGAAGATGGAGAGCCACGTCAAGCTCTACATTACCGAGATGGAACAAAGTCTTGTTTAGTAGGACTATGCTACCAGCGATGTTGATCACGAAAGCTTAATTTGATACCCCAATCTGCTACCTTTATTGCTTACTTACTAGTTTCACATCAGATGAACTCGCACCATTTCTCTGCCACGTCTCGTATGCTGACGGTCCTGTTTTGCCAACCAAAGTCTTTGCTCGCAGCACCTTTTGCCTTGACGTTGGTGATAGCGATCTGTTCATCCCATGGTGAAGGTGTAAGTGGACCTTCTCTGGCCTGAGCAGTCTCTGCAAATAAGTCGTCTTGGTAAAGAGGCTCAACCTCTTGATCCGTTCGGCACTCCGCTACCACGAGCTTCGCGCCAATGTCGTATGCTGTCGACACCGCCGCGGAGAAGAACTTGGTCAAGCCTTGTGCAGAGTAGGATCCCGTGCCCTCGTGTTGCGAGATCGGATTGAGAATGGTAAGGAGCGGATGTTCATCTGCCGCTGGTTTCTCGCTGATGGACGCTCCATGCTTCGAGAACAAGGACGCTAGGTATGCCAATGTGTGGGGAGTGGTTGGACAAAAGGCGACCTTTAGATTGGCGGCGGATGTCAGCATGTATAGTGTTGGCTGCAGCAACGTGTGCTCAGCGATATGCCGTCTCATGGAGATAGCATCATCGTGTTCGGTGCCACCCATCTCGATGGCGATGGGGTTGTCGGACGTGCCGTGATGAGCGGTGCGCTTGCTGTCTTCTACAATGGCGTCCAGTAGCAAGTGGTTGAAGTCATCCCGACTGCAGCAGATCACGAGGGTTGCAGAGGATCCAGCTTGGGAAATCAGGTCGTCCAGCAGTCGGGTCAGTGAGCTGTTCTCAATGACTACCGGGTTGGTGGTCGACCATGTTCTGGAGGCGGCCATGGCCGCAAAACAATAATCAGCAGTCTTGCGGACATCGACATTGCGCAGTACTTTCAGACTCTGATCGCCTTCTTGACGACATGGAATTTCATTCCACCAAGAGAGAATCAGACTCCGGCTCCATCCATAATGGCCTGATGTGGTACGTGGTATGGTAAAGCGTGGAAGAGTGGCAAGGTGCAGTGAACGTTGGCCTTGGCATCGGCATCCCACTTCACCGTCATCGGTATAGCTTGATCACCCAGATATCTCATCAAGTTGCCCGCTTACCCGCCATGGAGTCGATTTCGAGGGTGTCGACTCTCTTGGAAGCAGGCAAGTCGCCGTGCTGTCTCATTGCACTCTCACTGACCTCTGACAGCTCGAGAGCTCACCCTCGAAGCGTCTCGCGATGCATCTGCTGCTCGAAAACCGCTACGACCATTACCGCCGGCGCAGATACAGAAGTTGCTCGATAGCAGGTCGGAAAGAGATGTGCTGGATGGACTTAGGAGGGTCATAGCCATGCAATATACCTCTTCGCTATCGACAACCCTGCCATTCTTCCCAGCGGTCCTCAAGACATTGTCACATCCGACAAGCTCGACACGGCCACTGGTGTATGCATACCTGGTTCATCATGCTGAAGCTGATCCGGATACTGCATTGCTAGCGGTGAATACAATACAGAAATCTCTGTCCGATTCAAATCCACGTGTACGAGCTATGGCTTTGAAGACCATGTCAGCCCTTCGGATGCCAGTCCTTAGCCAGATCATCTCGCTCGCAATCAAGAAAGGTGTAGCAGACATGGTTCCACTTGTGCGAAAGACAGCTGCGTTTGCTTGTGTCAAGTGCATCCGACTAGATCCATCGACGCTCCCGCAGATAACAGACTACGTGGCGCAACTCATCGGCGACCCGCAATACTACGTCGCTGGGGCTGCAGTTGCAGCCTTCATGGAGGTCTGTCCGGAGCGGCTTGATCTTGTGCATAAGCATTACCGGAGTCTAGTCAAAAAGATGGTTGATATGGACGAATGGGGCCAGCTTGCTACTCTGAGACTGCTCACCACCTATTCACGTAAATGTTTTCCGTACAGAACGAAGCAGGTCGCCAAAGACCAATCAACCCAGGCCGACAGATCCAAGTCATTCTACGATGAGGAGCCTGCGCAGGGCGACAGCACAGAGTGTGTCACGGGACAAGCACTCAACCATGATCTTGCTCTATTCCTTGATGGCACATTACCGCTCTTACAATCCCGAACGTCTGCGGTCATCCTTGCGGTAGCCAATACTTACCTATCACTTGCGCCTTCATTGTATTTGCATCACGCCATCAGCCCTCTGGTAGCATTGTTGAGGGCACCAGAAGACATCCGGCCTTTGACAATGCATAATATCGTGCTTGTCGCACTCAGTGTGCCCCAGCTATTTGTCCGTTACCATCGCCACTTCACACTACATCATACCGATACTTCCGAAGTATTCGAGCTGAAGCTGGAAGTTTTGACCTTAGTCTTCCCGTACTGTGATGCATCGACGCAAAGTCTCACGTTGGCTGACCTCGAGCACTTTTCTCGATCACATGATGCTGACATTGTGCGGAAAGCAGTACGAGCAATCGGTAGATGTGCACAGGCGTCATCGACACAAACCTCGGCACGTTGTCTCAGACTGCTCTTGAGACAGATCAATAGCGTCGATGATACTCTGGTGGCCGAAGCGTTGGAAACGATACGACATCTTATACAGCAAGATCCATCACGGCACAAGAAGACTGTCGTACGGCTGGCGAAGAAGCTTGACGAACTCAAAAGTGATAAGGCTAGAGCGAGCGTGATCTGGCTGGTCGGTGAATTTGCTGGACTGTCAAAGCTGGAAGATAGCGTTGCTCCTGACGTGCTGCGGATCTTGGTCAAAGGATATCCCGACGAAGGCGATGAGGTAAAGAGCCAAATAGTACTTCTAGCAGCAAAGATTTATTGTATCTGGTGTCGCGAGGAGAAGGAGAAGCGCACTACAAACGGAGAAATACCAGCTGAGATACAGAGCACGGGCAACGATTTTTCGGAGGGACTTCAGAACGAGGAGAATGGTTTCGCGTCAGGAGCAAACCAGGAAGAGAACAAGGACCCTGGCAGCATCGACAGCAAACATACAATCGAGCTTCTATGGCAGCATGTCTTGCTTTTTGCAAGGTATACGCCTAGTTACGACCTCCGAGATCGAGCGAGACTATTCCGAGCCCTGCTGTCGATATCATCTAGCACAGACTTGGCGTCTCTCCTACTCCTGGCACCCAAACCAGTACCACAAGCACCAAGTCCCAGTGAAAGCAGAAAAGGCTTCCAACTCGGTAGTGCGAGTCTGGTCATAGGCGAAGATGCTGGCGTACATGGTCTGAAAGGTTATGAAGCCTTACCAGCTTGGGTCATAGAAGGCGAGGAGCCGGATCCACGTCTGAGAGATACCGATGTGGATAGGAAGGAGTATTCGGCGCCTCGACCAGCGGCTGGAAGGATGCTTGACAACGCAGTCAAGGAGAAGGGCGGTGCCAGCGGAGCATCCAGCTTCAAAGAGAAGGCGCCAGTCAGCTTGGACGATTGGCTGAACGAAGAGCCGAAGAAGGTGGAAAGCGAGGAGAGCGAGTACGAGACGGAAGAAGAGGAAAGTGAATATGAGACGGATAGTGCTGATGAGGAGGTAAGCGAAGAGGAAGATGACGATGCTGAGAGGCGGCAGCTTGTGAAATAGCTACCCAATATGAATATACCACCTCTATCCCAGCCCATTGGCATTCGGGTTGGGTGCAGATGATACTGCTGGCGAAATAGTGGACAGATCGTCAGACAGAGTTAGTGCTAGCCCCAGCGACAACCCTCGGCGCTCCTAAGACACCGCGCCTACGACGTCTACCAAAGCTCCACTAACCTACGAAGTGCGATATTGAGCACACTCGAGGCTCTGACACTGGAAAGTCTGGTAGTTGTAGACGACATCGACGGGATTCATCGACGGGATTCTGACCGTCCCGGAAGTCGGCATGGAAAACAAGCTTCCCCGCATGACGCTTGGTGAAAGCTTGTCAAAACTAGGCCATGCTTGTGTCCATCACCACTAGCCCTACCAGACCCCTCCCGACGAGTGGACTTACAACGGAAATGCCCTTGATCTGTCGCAACCCTCGCGCACAGAGCAAATACAAGGGACGATTCCAACTTGCAACCTTTGACTACGACCTTGCATACTTCGTTCCACACCCTTCATTCCAGGTCCTCTGATCATTGATCCACGCAGTAACGCGCTAAAAAGCAAGCATGGACATGGCAACGCCATCTCGTCTGATCGAGAGGAGCGTCTTACGCAAGCTCGACATTCACCTCTTACCTCTTGTCTGTGCATTGTTCCTCTTATCGTTTCTGGATCGTAGCAATGTCGGCAATGCTCGAACAGCTGGCATGGAGAAGGATCTCCATTTCGACGCCAATGGCAAAGGTTCACATACCTACGACTGGCTGTTGACCATATTCTACATCAGCTATATCTGTTTCGAATTCCTCATCATGGGTTGGAAGCTTGTCCCGCCACATATCTGGGGGGCTGGTGTAACATTCTGCTGGTTAGCATCTTCCTTGTCACTTTACCAGCTCGATCACTTGCTAATCGTACCGCAGGGGCCTCTTCGCCACCCTCCAAGCTGCCACCACCACCTGGGGTGGCATGATGGCCCTCCGCTTCTTACTGGGCGCCGCCGAAGCCGGCTACGGTCCAGGCATCATCTACCTGCTGACCTTCTTCTACCTCCGCCGCGAGATTGGTCTCCGTATCGGCGTCTTCCTCTCCATGGCTCCTCTAGCGACCTGCTTCGCGGGCGCCCTCGCCTATGGCATCACGCACGAGCGCGGCTCCATCTCGCCATGGCGCCTGCTGTTCATCGTCGAAGGCATTCCTACCGTTCTCATGGCACCGGTAGTGTGGTTCTTCCTTCCCGACTCCCCTCACAAAGCACGCTTCCTTACAGCAGAGGAGAAGGATCTCGCTTCCGCCCGCGAAGTGCGACAAGTCGGCACCACCAGCCGAATCGGCGGCATCAATTGGTCCGATGCCCTGCATGCCTTTCTAGACATCAAATCATGGCTGCAAGCTCTCATGTACTTCAGCTGCAACACGGCGTATGGCTCTCTCCCCGTCTTTCTTCCCACTTTCCTACAAGAGAGTCTCGGATTCAGCAGCATCAACGCCCAAGGTCTCACTGCCCCGCCGTACTTCTTCTCCTTTATCATCACGATCCTCACACCCTGGATCGCCGACCGTGTCCAGCAGCGCGGACTCATGATCATTTTCCTCTCCTGTGTCGGTGGCGCAGGCTATATCCTCCTCGCGACGGTGGAGAACACATGGGTGCGGTACTTTGCCGTCTTCCTTGCTGCCGGCGGCGTGTTCCCCGCTATATCCAACGTGCTGCCGTGGGTGACGAATAACCAAGGCAGTGAGACGGGACGGGGCATTGCTGTTGTGGTGCTCAATCTCGTCGGACAGTGCGGGCCGGTGTTGGGGACGAGGGTGTACCCGACCACGGAAGGGCCAAGGTACATCAAGGGCCACGCGGTGTGCGCTGGGTTCTTATTCTTCAACGCCTTGGTGGCACTGACGTTGCGGACGTATCTCAACTGGCAGAACAAGAAGTGGGATAGGGAGTTTGGGACGGTGGAGGAGCAGATGGCACGGGGCACGGGGGAGAAGGTGGAGGTGTCGGGGGAGGAGAAGGGTGCTGTGAGCGAGGAGGTGGGGACGGAGAATTATGGACCTTTGTATCGGTATGTGCTGTAGTACTCGGGCAGATACGTTACATTTCTAGCTATATCCAAGTATTCGTAAAATAACAGGCGTTCGATGTAATCAAGCTTTCCTCGCCCTCACCCTCACCATCAGATTCATCTGCTTCACGAACCAATTGTTCTCCGTCCTCAACGTGCCCCTCGCCACCTCCCCGTCGAGCTCAAAGTCAAACCGTCTCACCAACTCGGGCACCACCTTGCCTATCTCGAGCAGACTGATGTTCTTCCCGATACACGTGCGACTCCCGGACCCGAAACTCATAAAATACCGCTCCATGGCGCTGCTCCGCTCGGGACTCTCCAGCCAGCGCTCCGGCACGAACCGATCGGCGTCGTACCCGAAGATGCGCGTGTTCCGGTGTGCCACCCAGCTGTTCACCCCGACCTCGGTGCCGGCGGGGAAGTAGACGCCGGCGATGGTGGCGCCGCCGGCGGGGACGACGCGCATCAAGGGCAGGCCGGTGGCCGGGTGCATGCGGAGGCCCTCCTTGATGCAGGCCTGGAGGTAGGGGAGGGCTTGGGCTTGCTGGTGGGTGGCCATGTCGCTCAGCTTGCCCGCCGCGTGGGCCTCGTCGATCTCGCGGCGGAGTTTGGCGAGCGAGGCGGGGTTGCAGATGAGGTGGTAGAGGATGCCGCAGAGGGAGACGCTGGTGGTGTCGGACCCGGCGCCGACGTTGGTAAGGCACGTCACGAAGACTTCTTTTTGGTATCTCTCGGGCTCGCGGAGCATTTTGGACAGGAAGTCGTCGCCGTCTTGCTCCGTGAGCTTCTCGCTGTTGGGTCGGGCGTGGCGGTCGGCGATATTGGAGGCTGTGAAGTTGATGAGGTATCCAGTGTTGTTGACTTTGAGATAGTTGGAGGGACCCGAGAGGTATGGGTGTAGCCAGGAGTACACGCCGACGTTGGCGGAGTAGATGAGGTAGCTATGCAGAGCCTTCAGGAGGCCGCCGACATCCTTGCCTTCGTCGAGATAGCCGAAGCGCTTGGCGAACGTGATCATGCCGATGGTGTCGAAGGCGTAGCATTGGAGCCAATGTTGGAGGTTGATGGGCTCGTCGACTCGAGTGAAGCGATCGAAGTGGCCGAGGAGAAGTTTAGTACATGTCTCGACGAATGGTTCGAGATGAAGGAGGTTGGTCATTGAATAGAGATTGGCAACTTTGCGGCGGAGCTCAGAATGTCGCTTTGGGTCGCGGTCTGTGAAAAGGTCATTGTTACGGTGGTCTGGGTTACCGCTGGCAAAGTACCAGTCGTTCTGTGCGAATCAGTAGGTGTCTAATGGAGATCGTGGAGTGACCGACCTTGGTAAATGCTGTCCCATGGCCGTAGATGATCCTGATGGCTTCCACGTCGTCGATCGAATACTGATTCGGAGCTATCCTCACAATTGGGCCACGCGTTTGATGCAGTTCGATGTTTGTCTTCTCGAATCCGCCTTTCCATATATTTCTCAGATACCACAGCTTGGTGAATCGCGCAAAAAAGGGGCCAGGCACTCTTCGCAATGGCGATGTATATGACTTGATCACAAGAAACAAGAAGTAAAGGAAAGGTAGGGAAAGGAAGATGGGGAACAGCAGTCCGGACTGCCTGGCACTAGCCAGCATGTCCGTGAATTTCGACATGGTTCTTGAGGGTACGCTGCAAGTCCAATAGCGGAGAGGAAGGAAGTTCACCATCGACACGCGGTAACGCGCCTGACTTAGCTGTATAAGGGAGAAGGACCCAGCGCAACGGCACTTGGCAAGTGTGTGAATCACTTGGGGTCCTATTGTTGGAGATAACGTCGGCGGAGGTTGTTCTTGGGAAGAAGGGTGGAGTCGCCGTTGGTTGGCCCCGCATTGGTCAATCCCGAATTCCAGCTCGTCGTCCATGAATCCCTGTCATCTCATGGCTTGATCACCGGCCTATTCATGCAAGGCGCGCACCTCTTCGCTGTGCCGCATGCCACTGGTATCAGAGCTTATTTCCATTAAAACACCGAGTACAGGAACATGTTATTTACACGGAGTTGTTGAAGGAGAAGAAGCAATGCGGGGAATATTGACGCCACATCCTGGAGAAGATGGGGTACCAACGCCAAACCCCGAGGGCCCATTCTACTGACGGTATCGCTCACAAAGACGTCGCCGACTCAAGAGGCGCGATGAGATAGATCTCAGTCAGTAGCTGCTCGTGCTATCGCCCAAAGTGCGTTCGGTCTTCAAATGTCGCGGTATACCATTTGATTCAGGTCGACTACTGCTTCTCTCTAGCTTTTCGGACATATCGACGTGCGCCAGGCCGCTGCGTCGGCCAAACTTGCAACCATTGCTATGCTCACTTTGTCGTCTCGTTCATCAACTGGCGAAACGGCCGAACTCACTCGACTTCCTGGATTTTCGCGCTCGAACCTTCGCCGGCCTTCTTCTCTGCGCCTTCAAGCTCTGGCATCTCCTCATCGTCCTCGTCCTCGTCACCGTCGTCTCCGGCACCGCCAAAGTCCATGCCATCCATACCTCCTGCGCCGGCACCGAGCTTGGAGAAATCTATTCCGCCGAAGCCGCCATCACCTCCCATTCCTGGCATACCGCCGCCCATGCCGCCCATTCCAGGCATGCCACCCATTCTGCTCATGTAATCATCGTCTTCTGCGACTTCGTTCTGCTCATCCTCGTCGACCCACTGTGCAATTGTCAGCTGAGATCCTCTATCAAGCGGGTGAAGAGGCCTACCTTGTCAAAATTGGTCTTGAGGAAATGCGCGCGCGACTTTTCCTTGAGCAGGCGTGGCCAGAACTCCTCCTTGAGCTCTTTCTTGCGGAGCACCAGCTCAACGTCGCGAGGCGTGTGGTGAATCTGGCTCGCGCTTGGATCAATCTCGTCGAAGAACTCAAGCTTCACGGCATAAGTAGCCTTTTTCGAGTCTGAGTAACCCTTGAAGTCAAGGTACGTCGGCTGAACATCGAGCTTGATCTGTTTCGGGTCGACATCAGGGACAGCGATTGTGAGGTAGATGTGGTTCTTCTCCGCTTCTGTGCTGCTAGATCGTTGCGCCCAAGTTACTGAACGTGTGAGTGAAATGAACCTGCTCTGGACTCGACTTGACTAACCTTCGGGTGTGATCTGCTTGAGACCCTGCGTGTCTGTTGTGTTCGTCGGTTGCTGCATATTGGTATGTGGTTGTGCGGTGAAAAGTGTAGAGGTAGAGATTTTGAAATTGGTCACAGGTTTTCAATTGCAACAAGCCTTCAGCTCCAGATGTGGAAGCTTTCAGAATTCTGTGGAAGATGAGGCTTTTTCTTGCTTGTGTGGTGTAAAACAGATGAAGTTGTCGTACCACTTGTATTCCGGAAATGGCGCTGTCCCTATGGTCTTCAACTGGTTGCCAAAGATGTCGAGTTTCACTCCGAGTGAGTATAATTTATCAGCTTGTAGCAACGCAGACCAAAAATCGATCGTGAAGCTCCGACCATGCTACGGTGACGTTGTGCGCCCACTATGCCAAGCCTCGACCAGGCATCGTCCGTCCAGCCTCCCAGAGCGAACATTTCACTTGCATCCAGGACTATTCCAGTGACAGACATGCGGCACTCGTAGCTAGGCCACCATGAAAGCGCAATCTGAGCCAGTGCACACATCATCATGCAGACCGTGAGGCATATGTTCTGGGGCCCGACCCCCGAGGAGCAGGTCGGTTTGAACCGCATGTCGACGGTGTCCATACTGATAGCCACATAGAAGAGGAAATGTAACACACTAGTGCGCCAGAATATCCGGAAGCTGGACCGTGACATCAACCAGTTGAAGCAGCTCGAAGGCAAGACAAAGACATATATCCAGCAGGCAGCCAAGCGGGCCGAGCGCAATCCATCCCAAGGAAAGCAAGCAGCTCAGGAGACAAGGACCTTCGCAAAGGAGCTGATCAAGATCCGCAAGCAAGGGCAACGACTCAACACATCCAAAGCGCAGCTTTCGAGTGTGGGCATGCAAGTCAATGAAGCATTCTCCGTACGGAAGATTGAGGGCAGCATAAAGGCCAGCACGAGTATCATGAAGGACGTCAACACTCTGGTGCGGTTACCAGAGCTTACTGGCACCATGCGCGAGCTCAGTCAAGAATTGATGAAGGCTGGTATCATTGAGGAGATGGTAGGGGATACACTGGACAATCAGGAAGGCTTGGAAGAGGATGAAGAAGCCGAAGAGGAGGTGGAGAAGGTGCTTGGAGAAGTTCTCAAAGACAAGTTACCGCCGTCTGCGGCCCAAGCAGACCTTGCGCCTGCTGAACCCGTCGAGGCTGTAGAAGAGGAAGACGACCAGGAAGAAGTCCTCGCAGCCATGAGAGGGCGGCTCGAGGCTCTGAAGAGCTAGCATTCGGATCGACTCTCAATCATCTACCGGCGTTTCGGATACCTCGCTTGTGGGCAATGGAGTTCATCAGATGACAAGGCAAGAAGTGCATGCTGGATTACACCGCTTGTTTGTCAGTACAGGATATGCCCCCGTTTTCTAAGCATTATCGAAATAGACGATATTCACACATTGATGTTTTACTGTGTTACTGTTCTATGCTCGACAAACGTCTTTCTTCAATAAGCTGACTGCCTACGCGCACATGTGACTGCGCTGTGAATGCCAAGACCCAACATCCTGCCTCCTAAACTTTCTGCTCAGCTTTAGAACTTCTCATCAACTACAAACATCACATCATCACCACAGAATTATCTTCTGTCGATCGCGCGAATCGAGTCATCAGACTGTTGCGACCACGATTACAGTTGACCCAGCACCAAGCCCTCGCTCTTCGTTTCGACGTCGGAACTGCCATTACGCGCGCTTCATTTTCAGCTGCACTCACGCGCATCACAAACTCATCCTCTTCGCGTTGCCCGCGGCAGCACATCGCATCAACAAGTTCTTCACAACTCGGCACTCCATAAAATGTCTTCCAAGCTCGATCAAAGCCTTGACGAGATTACCGGTGGCCGTCGCTCTGGACGTCCCACGCAACGCCGCGCGAGAAAATCTGCAACCGCTGCACCTGTAGGAGGAGTTGGCAAGAAGACTGCGACCAAGCCTCTCAAGGCGACCCCAACCGGCCCAAAAGCCGCTGGGAAAGCTGCTGCCACGCTTTCATCGAGAGGTCCTAGCAAGATCATCGTAAGCAACTTGGTAAGACCCTTTTACTGTCGCATGGGTTGAGAACAGTACTAATGTCTTCTAGCCTGACGATGTCAATGAGCAGCAAATCAAGGTACGTTGACCAAGAGCGTCAACAACTCGACCTTTCTTCGACTGCTTTTATGCGAAAACTGTTTGGGCTCACGTGAGCATGGCATAGCGTATGCCATTCCCTGCGGTCACGAACCGTTCTCCTCTTCGGCCAAATGCGGAATGCAGCCCAAGCACCGCAAAGGAGCTGTACAAGAGTCGAGACAAAGGTTCGGGAACGAGCGATGAGTCTGACGCGTGCGCGGACCGACTGCTAAAGAGAGAGTCGACCATGTGGTCCTTCCGTTCCCTGCCCAGGCAAACAAAGACATTCACAATCTCACCCGTACTCAGGACAGATCATCAGTGAGCAAGCATGCAGACCGGACTCGAGCACAAACAAAGCTGGTTCTTCTCCTTCTCATCCGCCCTCAGTGCCAACCATGGACGTCGTTCAGCTCTGCAACACTTCCGACAATGTCACATGGGTTCATTCGAAAATGAATGATTGGCAAGGACTGATGTGCGCGGCGCGATTTGCGATGTTGTGGCTCCTGCACAACGTCTGCGCCTCAACTCTTGGCTAGGCAATTCGACAACATTTCCACGACTATCTGGAACAGTATCGAGAACCACCGGCACTACGCTAGGACTAACAAATGCGTGTCCTACACATACGATCTTTGCACCAATATCGCCTGGTCAATGCAGACTGCTCACTGATGATCCGACTGATGTCACTGGCTGCGACTTTGAACAACTTTGCCCGGATCGCTCTGCTTCTTACGGCGGAATCGACTTCTCTTCTTCGTTATCGAGTGGACAACCACAGATCGTCACGTCATGTTTCTGACACTTTCTCTTAGGAATACTTCTCATCGACTGTCGGGCAGGTCAGGAATGTTCAGATGAACTACACGAAGACCGGCAAAAGTACTGGAGTTGCCACGATCATCTTCGCACAGTCCAACAGTGCCGCCGAGGCCGCCAAAGCATACAACGGTGTCAAGGTCGATAACCGTCCAATGAGGGTATGTATTGACATCACGTCGTTCCCTCTTTCAGGATTAACCACTCCTAGATCGAGGTCATCGTTGATGCAGGATCGGTTGCTGCACCACCAGCCCCAAAGACCCTCAAAGATCGCATTGCGTAAGTCGGGTCGCATCTAGCTGCCTTCATACCGTACTGATGTAAACAGTGTGCCCAAAAATGCCGCTGCTGCAAAGCCTAAGGCTGCCGGCGCTAAGCCTGCTAACGGAACTGCTCCTGCTGCTGGAGACAAGACTGGCCGTCGTCAAAAGAAGCCTAGGAACGCTCGTCCCAAGAAGAAGACCGCCGAGGAGCTCGATGCTGATATGGCCGACTACTTCGAGCCTGGCACAGGCCCAGCTGCCGCCACAAACGGCGCTCCCGCCGCCGTTCCTGCCGCCGCCGCCACCAACGGTGGCGAAGCTGCTATGGAGGACGAGATCATGTAGACGGCTATCGGACGATTGAATCGCATGGCATCAGAAGCAGATCAACCAGACTGGTATAACACTTTCCCTATCGACTCGAAACGCCCCGACTTACATCGACTACTTTCGCTATCAGGCTTTTATTATGTACAACATCACCTTGCGCTTCTGGCGGATCGAGAACGGACAGAATAGCTAGTACCAATGATCAAGCACACCTGCTCAGCTCCACATGATTCTTCATACTCAACTCTTATCGCACCTGACAAGTCTCACGGTGGTTATCGTTACCAACGACCTGTAACAGCAGTCCCAACATGCTTTGACCCTGGCACTTCGCCTTGAATGGAAAGTTCTTGTCACTGCACGACCATGGCTTCCGCGAAGTGGTTCATCAGAAATGCTGTTCATGACTATCATACCCCAGCGCCACCATTCATGCAACGCCCGGTTGTGATATCTATCATACAATCGCCGAACCGACCCGCGCCAGCCACTCCAACATGCGTCACACCATCCAGCACGACATGTCCGCTTCCACTACAGAAAGTACTCTCCGGCCCTACCTCTCCCAGCCGGCACAGCCCTCCTGTGATCCGGAACGGCGGAGAAGATGGTAAAGTCCGGCTCCAGATCCTCCCCAAGCGTCATGATAGACGCCACATTCCCGCATCTGTAGCAGTAATTCGGCGCCGACCAGACGGTGACGACGTCTTGGTTCTTGAAATGATATTTGTACCCCTCGTTGACAAGCTGATGTGCACGAGCGATGAGTGTGAGGTTATTGACGTGATTGAACTGCCGCGCATTAGCATCGGATTCCATGCAAATCAGTGAGCAAAAAGATGGACGTACTTCCGTAGCAACCTTGTCCCCAAATAACCATCCCGCTCCCCTGGGCGACACAGCCCACGTATCCACTTCCTCGGGATCACTCCAGACCAAGTCGCAAAAGGCTCCTTCGTGGGGGATCTCCTGCGCCCTCGCCACCACCCTAATCTGATCCAGCGTCCTGATCTCCGGACTCAGCCCGCCGTGCACGCAGAGCACCTTCCCGTCCACGATCGCCGCCAAGGCGAGGAAATCAAAGACCTGGCAACAGCTCTTCCACACGCTCGCGTTGCCGTATTTGGTCTGACATTCCTCGTAGAAGCCGTAGACCTGTGTGATCTGGCGGGATTCGTGGTTGCCGCGGACCAGCGTCACCCGGTCCGGGTATTTGGCCTTGAGACACATGAGGAGCGTAAAGGTTTCGAGGGAGAAGTAGCCGCGGTCGACAAAGTCGCCGAGGAAAACAAAGTTTTGCTTGCCGTTGTTGAGGTGTGTTTTCGTGCGCTGTGTCGTGGATGGGGAGCCCACGTCTTCCACCCCGCTGTCCGAGTCGGTGGGTGTGTCAGATGTGCTGGGCCCGCGGTCTGCGGCACCCGAGGAGCGAGAGCGAATGCGGCCGCGGACTTCCTCCTCTTCGTCTTCCGTCGGATCGGTATCCTCGCTTGCATTGGACGCCGAGGAGGTGTATGCGCTGTCGCGCTGATAGCGGCGCTTCATCTTCTTCTGGACCCGGGGGTCCGAGATCTGGGAGGGCGGTTCGATGGCGGAGGCGCTGATGGCGGCGGCGGTGGCTTTGGTGGAGCCTGGGCTGCCGGCCATGGCGGATACGCCGGCTGTGCTCGTGAGGTCCTCGTCGCCGGGCATGCCACCTGCGACGTTGAAGAGCTCGAGGAGGTCGTAGAATTGTCCGTGAATATCACCGCAGACGGTGACGGGTGTGCGCACGGGTTGAATATTGGACTCTTCCATGAGGCATTCTTTTACTATCTCACAGAGCTTCTTCATGTCTGCTTCGGGGAGGTATTTGCATTGGCGCGCTTGTGAGAGCCATTCGTCTGGCCCAGCGTTTGAGGGTAGGACGGCTGGGCCGGGCTGAGGGACGTCGGCGTCGCGCGCCATGGTGATGATGAATTATATGAGCGCAAGTGATAGTCGATACTATTGCGGCAGTGTGTTCAGGTCGTGCGTCGTTGGACGTGCGCTTCGAGATCGAGCTCGATGTTTCCGAAGACGGTCCACGAACGAGAGCAGTGACGGCAAAGATGGCAAGGCAGAGCGGCGTTGTACTTACATATCTGGTATAGCAGAGTGCCGGTAGTGGTGTCGTAGGTCGTGATAGAGCGATCTCAAGGTCGAAGATAGATACGGGTCGAATATGACATAGAGAAGTCGAGGTTGACCGCCCGCATGAAAGCGGAGCCCTTGCAGGACTTTGCCCCACGCTCGCCAGTTTCGGGTGCAGAGCCGCATGACTCGTGCGGCACTACCCACGCGATTACACCTGTGAACGTTGCTTTCATCGACCCATCCTACAGACATGAATACAACCACTCTAGACCTATACATACCCTAGAGCAGATAAGCATTGTGTCATGCCGCCGAAGTCGGCGAGCAGCGCAAACACTTCTGCGCCAACCCCTGCTGGCATAATCAATGTGAACCCCGCCACTCTACAGTCTCCAGCAGCAAAATCGGCTCGTCTCAAGGTGATTGTGCGTCGTCTTCCTCCCGGACTCACGCGAGAAGAATTCGATGCAGCTTTCGGAGACGAGTGGAAGTTCGGGGCAGGCAAGGTGGATTGGGTAGAGTATAGGCCTGGCAAAATCAGAAGGTGATTTACCACTTCTTTGTTCTTGACACTGGACTAAGTAAGGGCAGCCCTGGAAAGCATCCAGACCAGTCTCGAGCATACATACACTTTACGAACGAGTCTCACATCAAGGCGTACGAAGCCAAATTCCTCGCCATCACCTTTCACGATGCTAAGGGTACCCACCGATATCCCGACCTTAAGTATTTGCCACCGACACTGGAATTTGCCGCCCTCCAACGCATCCCGGCTGGGAAGGCTCGCGTAGACTCTAGACAGGCCCTCATCGATCAGGATCCAGAGTATATGGCCTTCCTGGAAGGGGAGACTCTGGCTATTCCTAAAGCACCTGCAATTGACTCCAGCTTGACCGAGCGATCAAAGGAAACAGTGACTTCGACACCACTTATTGAGGCTTTGAGAGAGAAAAAAGCTGCCAAAGCCAAAGCTGCCGCTGCAAAAGCAGCAGCGAAACAGCCGTCGAAGACCGAGGAGCAGGCAAGTCCTGAGAAGTCCAAGAGCGCTAAAGGCAGGAAGGCGAAAGAGGAGGCCAAGCCAGCGTCAAAGGACACCAAGAACAAAGACGCGGCCAAAACAGTCAACAAAGAGAGTAAGGCTCCTGATGTTTCGGCGCCAGCACCTTCCACGGCTTCGCCTCCCGCCCGTAAACGCGAGCGAGCTCCAGCCAACATCAAATCCATGCTGCAGCGTGATCTTGGCCTAGCACCGCCGTCGCGCAAGGGCGGCCGAGAGGCGCCACAAGCAGAGCCGTCCTCAAGTTCCGACAAGAAAGTCCCGCCAACAGAGCCTGCCGCTGCTAACACCAAGAATACTCGCCCTAAAAAGGACATATCAGCTCTTCCAAAGGCTGCGACGGCGGACGCTAAGAACGTTCCGCCTACACAAGCTACGCCTCGCGCACCTAAAGGGCCAGCTAGTAACGGCGCTACTCCTACTGCACTCACGCCACAGTCGGGCAACGCCGCACAAGCAGCCCGTCCATCGAAGCCGGCGCCCAAACCAAGCCCCGGAGCGACAAAGGCTTATCTGAAACATGCCAATGCTTCTCAGGGTGTCACGGAGGAACTTCTCAGAACTGCGTTGGTGACATTCGGCGAGGTGTTGTCGCTTGAGATTGACAAGAGGAAGGGCACTGCACTGGCAGAGTTCAAAACACCGGATGCATTGGCGATTGCCATGGCAAAGCGCTCTGTACCAGTCGGGCAGGGTGCAGTCGAGGTCTTGGAGTTCAAGGAGAAGCCGGCAGGATCTGGTAGGGGGGCTAGCAGTGGTCGAGGGACGCCCAGAGGTCACAGAGGGCGTGGCGGGAGTAGAGGCGTTAGTGGCGCAACGCAGCCTGCATCTACGTCTGCTGCCGCATCGCCGGGATGAAAGATTTCAAGCAGATGTTCGAGTCTTGCTTAGGCACTTACGCATCTAGTTGGCAGATTGCACAGCTGGTCTACCAGAGCAAACGGACACGTTTGGACGGATACTGCTTGCCAAGAGAGTCAGGTCATACGGATCGCATGCCGGAAGGGTCTTGGCCGCAGAAGCTGCAGGGACGCCAAAGGGAAGTCCGGTGCCTGATAGGTAACAAGGTCACAGAGCCCTGCTGCCGATCACTCCGGCCTTCACTCCGCGATTTCTAATTGAAGAATCAGAGTCGGGGTTATATGTCTTGTCCTGTAGAGACAAGGTAAAGAAAGAGAATCAAGAGTGATAGTATAAACCCTTTGTTTGTCTCCTTATCTTCACCACTGCCTGCCATGGTACAAAGCCTTGATTCACATTTTCCTTGTCTCGATAATGTCAACATCCATTGTCACAGAAGCGCTACTTGCAATGACGGGTCAAGCGTGTCTGACAATGTGTATAATACTGTGCTACCTACCACTGTTGCTGGGACTCTACCATCCTTTCTTACTCTCTCAACCTACACACCCACTTTAGCCTGCAGATCCTGGTGATCTGTTTGGCGTTTCCCTCTCCCAGTGAGTCTACATCCCCGACTTGCTAATCTCTCACAGTCACGATGTTGAAACAAGAGCTCAGTCTTACTCGCCGCCGGGATGTGCATACACGAGGTGTGAAGTACGTTGATCTTAGCCGATGGAGGCCCAACAGCAATACCCATAGGGTCCTGGAGGCGACCGTCTCATCGATGGTACCGAACAACAACACGCGTCGCATCATTCCACCTTCTTTACGTGGATGCGTTCCTGCTAATCCCTCTCGTCAACCTCCACTGGGCGAAGGGAAAGCGCATTTCCTCTATGAGCAGGTCTATACAAGCTACGACGTCCCTCGCGAGTCTATTGTCCGACCAGGTTCGCCTCACTTCCGAGCTCTTGAGCATGACTGGAACCATGAGGATGATCATGCAATCGTTCACGAGGATTGGAATGACTACTACATTGGGCGGCCAAGGTCGGAGAAGAATCCGTTCATCCCCGACAATCACGAGCATGCTCTATACGATGAGATGAAGAGCTGGCAGGACCTACCAGAAGGGTTCAATTTTCCCAAATCGAGGCGCGTATCCTACAGGCACCTCGAATATCCCATTGACCCCAATGCGCACGGATTGAAGCGCAAGCGTCCGACCAATGCTACTCTACCTCACTTTCCTCTCAAGGTCAAAAACTGCTTCTGCGACTCACACGACGTGAGCCGATTTGTTGGGCTTCCACGCAAGAAACCTCGTCTCCACGAAGTTCTCCCTGGAGAGAAGGACGTCGCCAAATTTGCCTTCCCACCAGACCCAAACCCAAACCCGGCGCCTTACGAGTACAAGGAGCCAGAGTTCATGGACATGCGCATTCACTTCGAAGTCCACCCAGCTCAAGTCAAGCCTTTTACGCCTCCGATTCCAGCCAAGTATGTCTTTGGCCGTGTACCGGGCGCCTTTGAGGATTTTGACAATGCCGAGGATGATGAGAATGAGAACACGGATAATGACGACTCGCAGTCAAAAAACTCTGAAGCTCAGGCCAGCACAGGCGCTACTGAATTGTTCAGTGGGATGTCCCTGGGCGATTATAACCCTCCGCCAAGTGGTCTCTCAGCGCCATGCCCCAACAACAAGCAGCAGCTCACAGAACTTTTGGACTCGCTCAAGCGAAACAGGGTTGATGGATGTGCTCTCTCAAAGTATAAGGCCGATCACATCATCCGGGGTCGCGACATCGACAGCATTAAAAACGAAGCAGGTATGATCCCAGAACGTGAGACTTACACTGACGTTGCTCAACAGGCTGCTCGAAAGGCAAGGTTCAAGGAGATCATGGCTGCTAGCAAAGCGAAGATCGCTCTCAAGAGGGAGGAAAAGAAGAAGAAGGCCGAGGCTGAGGACAAGGTCATGTTAGACCTCTACCGTCGCAAGCGAGGTACGCTACGTGAGCTGAATGGCGACAGTGTGACGGTCTTGAAGGCTCGTCTAGATGGTCTGAGTAAGCTCTGGGCTATTCACAAGCAGGGCCTTGGCAAGGACGAGGGCGATGTATCCTCTGGCGCTGAGTTGCCTATCGTCGAGCAGACTGGGCACAAGTTCCTTGGATCCACGTCCTCTCATTCATCCATCCTCGACGACAGCAAGCCAACTTTCAAGTCACTTTTCAAGTCTTCCTTCAGGCCAGCCTTCAAGCTACCAGCCAAAGTTGTCGACCATACATCATCTTCATCATCATCCGACGATGAAGACCCTGACCACCCCGACAAGGCTGACCTTATTCCAGCTGCGAACCACCCAGTCGAGCAAGACGCGGAAAATGGTGCCAACCAAGAGCACACAGTTCAGCACTCCGCCTCCAGTAACTCACAGAACAACGACAACGACGTCCTCGCTCCCGACCCCAACGAGGATGCCCCCACTTCCCTTTCCCCCGATCCCCCCAACCCCCCCAATAATCCCTCTCCATCCTCCGACTCATCCTCCTCAACGCCCGCATCCGGCTACTCCGACCCTCCCCGCTCCCCTCCTGTAGAGTCCGACGATAGCCCCCTCCGCACCGAACAAGACCGAGCCTGGAACCTCGAACACAGCGAACGTATTGCCTCCTTCAACACAATGGTAGCATGGCAGCGCGCCGACCCGGCTCTCTTCGACCGCAACACGCGCCGCTACGCCGCCGACGTGCTGGATACACAGCAGTGCGGTATCGTTGAGCAAGCGGGGGATCACAATCTTCTGTTGTCCCGAGGCGACATCTATGCCCTGGCTCGGGCCATGGTTCTCGGTGGAGGCGAGGTGGATGACTGGTATGTCATTGCCGGACAGTTGAGGTTAGAGCAGGTGCGTCATCAGCGGGAGATGGATGAGGAAAGGGAGGCCGCCGCACGGTTTTGGCTGACTACAGAGGCGCAGGAGCGTCGTACGAGAGAGGAGGCGGAGGTGAGGAGGGATGCTGTGCTACGTATTCGTGAACAGAACAGGTCTGATGCTAGGGGCCCGATGATGTTGCCTCCTTCAAGAAGCAGGGCTCAGAGGCTGTACCGCCGTGGCAGTGCGGCTGATGGGGAGCGCGATGAGCCATTAGGTGGATACGATGACCCGCCTGATGACATGATGCTTGAGACTGGCAAGTTCAGCGATGATGGCGAGCAAGCGATGGAGGAGTCCAGGAGGCAGAAGATGGAGCGGCACCGCGAGCAGGCTGAGGACGCTGACGAGGAGGACGACGGTGAAGATGAGGAGTAGGTCTTTTCCCATCACGAGTGATGGTGAGGTGGGCTTTTCTGACTGTTTCCTTTTTCCCCTTGTCTTCCAGCGCTGGTGCTAGACTGAGATTCATCTTGCTCTTTCCAATAGGTTTGTATAACGGTAGTCGTTAGCTGGGTTCCACGGTAGTGCTGAAAGGATCACACAAGCCTACCTACTAGCCATGATTGACTGCTGAGTTGGAACAATAAGAATCGTGCATCTAGCATCGGTCTTTACATGGTGAGATACATATTGTAATGCGACACATTCTCATTTTGCTTATAATCTGACGTGGCTCTTGTCATGGCTCTGAATGAAACGGCACCAGATTTCCAAGAATCTCCCGCCTACGTACTGCATCTAAGCACTAAACGAAATGTCAACTATCAGTCCAGACCTGATCTTATCTTCCCACTTACCATGATGCATAGTAACCTGCGGGACATGGCTTTCCACAAGCTACGCATTGACCGATGATCACGCCTGGAGATGCGTTTCTCGAGCACTGCACACATGAGCTCATGCAGCACGAGTGAAGGACAAATCATACCTTGAACTTGCCCTGAGGACAGCATTTGTTTCCGTTACCTCCTGGACAGGTCCTCTTCACAAACAGACCAACGCTCTCTTCTGGTGACGCCCGAGTGAGTAAGCTTCGCAGGCCGTAGTTGTCGTCCCGCTTAGACATAGCGGCCGAGGCGTATTCGTCGGCAGTCCTCTTGAGGAAGGAGGAAACGGTTTCCTCCTCGGGAGCCCGACCTAGAAGGACATGCAGTCCATTACCGGGTTCTGCCGCTGTAGACGCGGCTACGGCGCTGGAAGTGAGCGCTACCAAAGCAAAGATGTAAGCGGAGAGCTTCATGGCGAGTGGGTTGTGAAGAAAGAGAGAAGGATGGCCTGAGTTTGAAGCTGCAGAGGTAGATGAATAACGAAGGTTCAGAACAGAGGAACATATATACCGTGCCTACTCGTCCCTCGTTTGACTCCATATAGATCATTTCCAACAAGGTCACCTTAGAGCAATCGCCACATTGACTGGATACCCCTGAAAACGGATCGTTGCCCAAGAAGAGGAATTACTTGCGAACATGGGCACGATTTCGAAGTCAGTGATGATCTTGGAAGCAAAGATCTGTGTGCAGCTTGCCAGGTCGTTGATTGCTCGGGAGGCCTAATCCACCCACTAGCGATGCACATGCTGCGGCTCAAAAGCGTCAGGGTGCGCTTCGGATGCGGCTACATCTTCATCCGTCCTTCGAATTTAGACAAGCAGGGTGACAACCAACACTCGAATATAAGGCAAGATCAGGGGCACCTCAGAGACGTTGTGTGTGATGAGGTGGGTCATTCATCCACAAGATGCGGCATTTGTGAGCCACTCATTCAGCCCCGGTCTCCTTCTTGCTGGACTTTTACATGCTGACCGAGGATTACCGCTTCCATGGATTGATACTCGATAGAAACTCGACTGAGTGGTCCGGATGTCGCTGTCGATGTGTCACAGCTGAAAAGATCCAAGAAGTCAATCGGCAGTATTGACCCTCAAGTCTTGGCTGACCCCTCTTCCACGGGGACGGAAGGTCGGTCGTCCGGCTCAGAGCTGACCTCAATCGTATGATCACTCCTTGTGTGGTCTGCAGTTCACTTCATAGCAATGGATAGAGCGTATGGCAGGTATTGTCGAAGACCAGTAAGTTGGACGTACAAGTAGGTCTTGTTTCTCGTGCTGTTCTCCAATGATCAACCACTGCATCCACATCTTATCCAGCTCAACCTCTTCTATCATCCAGCATTCATCATGAAGTTCTTGATCACAACCGCTTTCCTTGCAGGTCTCCTGTTCCAAGGTGTCGCCTCCAACGCTGTTCCCAACAGCATCGTCCGCGACGCTGTCGAGGACCCGGGTCTCCACGCCGACCTAGGAAGCGCTCCCCAGGACCAAACGATCGGCACGTTCCTAAGCACCCCTGGCATTTCCACCAGGGACACCAATCCAAATCTGCACGATATGCTGCTCAGCTCCAGTCCGATGGAGTCTGTCGGTAGCTTCATCAAGAGAGGTTGTCCTGGTGGCAATGGCAACCGCTGCTGCCCCAATGGTAAATTCCTTGTAAGTTATGGAGATATTTCACACAGAACAGATGACTGATCTAGTAGTGTCAACGACCAAATTTCCTGGGCTGCATCAGGTGTGGTAACGTTTGCGGTGGTAGTGCCGTGTGGTATGTGCTCGTCATATGTTACAAAAATTGGTACATGTGTGGCTAATTTGTGGGTAGTGCATCATAGTTGCTTCGCCATACAGCCCGAATCGAAGCCCGAAACATCAGGAAGCGTGTTATTTCATGAAGCCAAGGGCGCATTCTTCACAAACAATGGTTGATAAGGAGACACGATCAAAGAACGTCCTCCTTATCTACATGGACTGGTGGTTCAGGGTCAAGGACAGAGACGTACGCAGTTATATTCGATATATTATGTCACTCGCCTCAGCGTGAGGAAACTTATGCATGATTCATAAAAGATTCGATTGAAAAGCGTTTCCATATCATACAACCATACCATCGTACCCATTCGCCAGGCTGATTCAGGAGGCGTCCTCGCATGCCTAAATATACACAAGACGAATCGAATCCAGGATCTGTTTCTCACAAGACAAGCTCGTCGCTGTACTCTTCTCACGCACCGCTTTTGGGTTTCAATATACCAAGCTCCTTGAGTCTGTCCCAAGCTTGATCGCGCTTGAGAATCACTGCTCTGTCCACTTCCACGCCGTCCATACTCTTCAAAGATCGACAGCTGCTGGCGATGAGGATCTCGTGTACCCGTCTGCGAATCTTCGTGTCTTCATCCATGAGCTTCTTGTGAGCAGTATCCCCCTCAATCGTGATATCTGGCAGGAGGTAGCGGGCTTCCTTTGCTCGCTGGACCTCGGCCAGAGATGTAGACCGCCTGGTTTTGTCATCAGGAAGTGCAATGACCTTAACAATCTGGGTTACCTGGTCCGCTGTCCCCAGCGCAGGATAGAAACCGAGGTTGACTGGATTATCGCGCAGATCAATAGTCTTGAGTCCTGGTAGGTGGGCAAGTGTTTCGACGCACTTTCGTAATCTGCTTATGCGATTTCCAGCAAGATGTAATCGCTCGAGTCGTTCGATGTTTAGCAGCGACCGGACGTCCTTGAGAGCGTTGAAGTTAAGGTTGAGGTGGGCAAGATTGGGAAAGTTCAGGCCAAAATCCTTTGGCAGAGACAGAAGACCGCATGATGCAAGCTCGAGATGCGAGACGGTATTTTGTGTTGAGAACACATCAAGCTCGCTGGGCAGAGCATTTCCAGACATGTGCACTGAGCGGGCTTGTATTGGTGCGGAAAACACCACGTTCCACAGGGAAATCGCAGTCACAGCTTGCCTCCGCAGCGAAATCGTATCAAGCTCCTTCAAGTCGGCCAGACCATGTAGAGAGATGATTTTGTTATCGTCAAGATCGAGGTAACGCAGTGAAGGGGCATGACCGAGGTCAATGGCGGAAAGCTCGTTACTGCCCACTGACAAATAGCGAAGGGTGGACGGTGACGAAGACTCAGCTTCCAGGTCGAGATGTGATAGCTTGTTGTCACTGATAGACAGCCGTTTCAGTGCCGTCAGATTTCCAATCGAGGAGATTCGACGGAGAGCATTCGAGCTCATGTCGAGAGTCTCAAGTTGATGCCTGGAAAATGTTAGCAGCTAGTCTTCCGACCACAAGTGATGTCTACTTACCAGTGGCAATGAGAGAAGTCGGCAGTACCAATCTCATTGTGTGACACGTCCAGCTTCAAAAGACCATCTACCCCCACCAACCCGTCCAATGCGGTGATCTGGTTGTGGCTGGCTTTGAGTTCCCTCAGGTGAATCAGACATCCCAACCCATCAAGACTAGTGATTTCGTTGTGAGAGATGTCGAGATATTGCAAATGAATCAATCTGTTCCATGCGGTCAAGCTCGTGAGGGCATTGTGACTGGCATTGAGCCAGCGAATAGCCAATGGGGCACCATCGAGCTGGTTGACAGCGTTGCCGGAGATGTCCAGTTGCTGGAGGCGTGTGCAGAAGTCTTCAAGACCGTGGAGGGTTCCAAGTCCTTGTTTACTCAGACTGAGGTGCTTGATGTCTTCCCAGAATGGCTCATGTCCTTTGACATCTGTCAGTGTCTTTACTAGTTGCTGGACTGCAAGTGCATAGCGATCGTCCTCCACTTCCAGACCGTGACGTGCAACAGTGGCAGATAGAATCTGTTCTGTGTGGCCAGGCTTCTGGTCAATATCTCCAACAGTGAAGTCCGGCAGATCGCTTAAGATCAGAGAGGGATTGTCGTGATCAGCTACGGCGAGCTGCCGATGATCTGCTATGATAGGCCGCGTAACAGCGAAAGACACGCTGACGAGTCGCTTGTCAGGCAGTTCAGCGACCATAGACACTTCACTTTGATCAATCTCAGGGCCAAATCGCCTTTGGCGGAAATTCTGAGCCTGGAAAGATACCCGTCTGTTGTGGCTATGCTGAGCTTGCCTTGGAGGAAGCTCTTCAATGTCTGACTCACTTTCCCATCTAGCTGATGTCTCGTTGCTGAAGTCGCGAAGATCTGCGACTCTCGATGCAGGACGCTTTGGTGAGGGTGTGTTTTCGAATTCGAAAGGCTTGGAGACTTCGGATTGCTCATATAATATTTCAACTTGTTGTTGCTTCTGACCATGCTCTGTACTCCATGACGTTGCGCGGGTCTCGACCTGATGCTGACTGGATTCGAAAATGGAGAGTCCTCTCATGCCACTAGACTTGAGAGCGCTATGGACCTTCTCGTTCCCAGTGCTCGGCCTGGCAAAAGTTGTGTCATCCTGCGAGCTGAATCGTGCATGTCCTCGAGAGGGTTGTGTCTCTGCAGTAGCCTGTTTCGAGGACTGACTCGACTTGACCTGTTGCATTTCATGAATCTCATCAACGGTCAGGTCCGGGATGTTGCCGAATGGGTCATCGTCGCTGGTCAGATTGCTGTGCGGATAAGGGCTCAACCGCTCCTCCCTTCGCTTTGGCTGAGGTAATTTCTCTTTGACCCATCGATTTGTTGCTCTGTCAAAAGTCATGCCAGCGACTTGCTCAGGTATGAGATGTGCCACTGCGTCAGGAGCAAGAGTGGCCACATTGTCAGACTTTCGACTCGATGCGGAATGCTGAGTACGTCCCGTAGAATATCCAGCTGATTCGTCTGATGCAGCAGTGCGTACGTATTCGTTGTCATCATCCTCTGGCTGTTGCAGAGGTCCGGTAATTCGAATGTCGGCCTGAGATCCATCTTGCAGTTCAGAATATTCTTCCTCCTCAATGAGGCCGCGAAGCTTGAGCGAGTGGATTGTCGTCTCGACAATGTCGATATCGTCTTTTTCCTGGAACTTGCGAAGCTGACTTGCCACTCGTGAATCCTGCTGGGTTAGGAATCGTGGTCTCCAGCCTGGAGCTGTGCCTTCGCGTGACGGTGGACGAGAAACTCGGAGTACCGAAGAAACCTGGTCCACAGGATGGGCAGACTCTTCTTCTTCTTCGTGCTCAATGGCACTCTGCTCATTATCCCTCTCCACGCTCCCCAAACCACTAGTCGGTCGACCTCGCGCGCGAATGAGCGACATGATATGCATTGCTTCATCGAGAAAATCCTGAGTCGTGATTGATCGTTTTCGTTCACTGGCATCGTTATCCCGAGTGACGTTCAAGGTGAATGTAGCCAGGTCTTTAGCAACCGCCTTCGTTTGGCTAACAAGCTTCACCGAGCCAGGCAAGCTTGATTCTGCAATCCTTTCTCTTATGGCTTGCATCTTGGGAGAGCTGGACAAGAACTCATGATCTTCCACCTCATCAGCATCAGACCATCGCTGTTGGTTAGGTGTGGGATTCCTTGGTCGAGGTTGTGCTACTGCATTCAGACTGGCATCTGGACTATCGCCATATATCTCGATTGAGGGTATAGGATTGTAATCTTGCATGTCTTGTTGCAGATCCGGCTGATCTTCCAAGGCAAGCCTTTCCATCTCCAAATCCATGGCATGGACAGTCCTTTGACGTTTTGGAGTAGGGGCTTTGATCGGTGACTCGCGCAATCGCTTACCCTCTTCATTGACTGGGTTCTTTCGAGGAGTTCCATGGATGCTAGCTGGCAGATTGGACCGACCTGATTTGGCAGTGCTGCGATCCGAGAGTTTCCTTTTGATGCCAAACGACTCCTGCACACCCTCAGATTCTTCTAGATGGAACATGAATGGCGACCTGGCGCCAGGAGGAAGAGCATCGGGCTCCGGCGAACCGTCCTGTGAGTCATCTCGTTCTTGCTGAGACCCGACGCTTGGAAAGGAGATGTTGGCTTCAAAGTCGTATTCATCCAGCTCATGCTCACCAAAATTACTCAGCTTCGAACGAGCGTTGGCCTCGACTTCCATGGGTACTTGGAGTGATCCACTCGTGAAATCTTGCGAGCTGTCGTGTCGATGCTTCGATGGTACAGCAGCCTGCTTCTGAGCTATTTCTCCTGCATCCTCCAATTGACTTAGCCGGCGTAAAAGCTTGCCATTTGTGAATGTGTCGTATGCACCAAACAATTTGAGTGGGCTCTTCGTCGACTTTGGTGTTGGCAAGTCTGCGACTACAGATACAGCATCACGTCTGGGCGTCTGAGGTGTGGTGGACTCCATCTCTTGTTGTTGCCATGGCTCCGACGCGAAATCCTGAATCTCGATGGACTGCATTACTACTGACGGCTTTCGACTTTCTGGAGCCGACGGACTGAGGGGCTTCGTCTTGAATGAGCCGCAATTGGACAGCCCGCCGCGTTTCGTATTGACGAAAGATCCGAGTCTGGCCATAGGGGGCGTCGCCTCAATCACATTGTCGGGCATGAGCGAGCTCTCTATCAGAGGTATGCTGTTCTCGACCATATCATCGGACGCATCCAGTGGTCGATCGTTGTGTACTATACCAGAGGGTATTGCAGTCCTTGATGTCGCAACGCTGCTATTGTGATAAGCTTGAACGGACTCAGCGTCTGCTGGCTTGTAGATGACTTGCCCGTCCATGATATGCTTGCCCATTATCACAGGACTGAAGGTCTCGTTTCCTGCATCGGTCTGTCCGCTAGCCTTTCGGTTGACAGCATCGCTCCTGTCACCTCGAATCGAGAGACTCGCGTTGACAGCATCGTCTGAAATTCGGCTGTCATGGTCCGCTTCCAGCTCCTGTGATTGATGATTTTCTGGTGTCCCTTGTTCTGATATCTCACTGCGGTCGGAGATAGAATCAAAGCTGAAGTCGTTGCCCTGCTTCTTGAACATGGATGGTGGGAGTGATGGCGGGCTTGATGGCGGCACTTCGAATCTCTGTAGTCTGCTCGGTGTCTTTGCAGCAGGATTCGGCGGTTTAGCGGGCGAGAAGATGTTCTCTAGGCTAGATGGCCCAAAAAGATCTGTTTGGTCGCCATATCCAAGATCACCATCTACCAGCCTCTTTCTCCATGTCAATGTAGCTTCCTTCTTGTTAGGCGAAGCCTGCCTCTCAACTGTGTCGTAGCGGACAACTGAATCCACCGACTTTACTGTTCCGGTTGTGTCACATCTACGAACACTGCCAGATGCGGTCCAAGCGTTCTGTTCGTTCTGTCCGAGCTGTGATAGGCCTTTCCGTACTGAATTGCTCGCTGTGTTCCCGAGGACACTGGGCTCCCTGTGGCTTGCGACAGACGAGATGCTACCATTTCGGAGGGGTGACTGAATCGTACTATGGCTTATCAGCTGCTGGAAACTCAATTTGATTTCCTGTACTGACACTGCTGCTTGTGGAACCCATTCGTCTGGCAAGTCGGCCAGCCACGGCTGCGTGGCTCCAGGCATGTCGCTGTGGGCTCGAGGGATCGCGAAGCTTCAGCGCATGCAGGTGACAAGCTATAGCGAAGAATTTCCAAGTGGCATTGCCTGTGAGATGTCCTTGTGCTACCAGATGGACAGAGGAATGATTGTTGAGCAGCGCGTCACTGGCAGCTTGAATGGTCGGCTTCTCATGTCGTTCCTTGGCCCTCATCCATTTCGAATGTTTGATTTTAGGATGGTTGCCCTGGAGATGACAGATCGGGTTTAGCCGCTTGCGGCTCTGCAGTACGGCCCACTCTTGCCGGACTTCGCGTCTCAGAGACAGGCGGCAGGTACCTCGTGATTCAGATTTCAATATTCCTGGTATTGATCTTGCTGACTTTTCACGGCATGATGAACGGAGGCGAACACACAGATGACAGGTGAAGATCTCGTGAACCTGGCATGGCCGATTCAAATCCGAAATCGCGATGGCTCTGGCCAAGCTCTCATGCTAGCTTTCTACGGAATCCTCTATACAGCTTCGAGACAGTCACATACAACGACTCGAAAGCTTACAGCGATGATGTGCTGCTCCCTGGATCGGACGACGAGGTCGATGGAAAAGAACGCCAAGCCAAGCGCCGACGCATCGACCATCTAGCTAGGGGATATCTTATGGGTCAAGGACTGATGATACCTTCAGCGTACCTGCGAGGACCTTTTGGAATTCCAAACGATGAGAAATATCCATCGAGCTATGCCGGTGTGCTATCTGAGCCTGAAGAAATTGACCAGGGCGTACTTCGAGACAGATGCCAGGACCTACACGTGACGCATGCGAGAAGGAAGCCACAAGCAGCCACAGACTATGCGACGGCAGAGCCAGCACACCATTCTACGCCACTTGCACGGAAGCAAGAGAGTGATCAACGACTTTCGTCAGGCAATGCTCCAGCTGCTTTGCGAACACCACCATCATCGCCCCCATCTGCGGTCGAAGACCTCCTTGCGGCTGCTGAGCTGGATGACGGTGCCGCAAACGCTAAACCGAGCGAGTCAGAAACGGCCCTTAGCCCGCGTGAAGGCATCGAACTAGCAAAGCAGTTGAGCCAGGCCGCAATTGAGACCTACCAGAATGATTACAACGGCATAGAAGCGGCAAAGCGCCTCAGTCAAGCCGCCATTCAGCAGACAGAAAACTCACACACCTTGTCCGCTCAATCTGAGCAGCCTCAAGAAGTCCTGCAGCAGGATGACACAGTACTGCCAGGACCTCATGTCGATGATGCGCCCTCAGCGAAGTCTGCAACAGGACATGATGCTCAAACTGCTTCGTCACCATTCCTGTTCAGGTACAAGAAAGCCGGCGGCAAGCGTAGATTGGCCAAGACACCCGTAACAACTGAGATCGCCGAGCTCTCCTCAAATGTTCAACAGCAACCTTTGCAACCGCGAGATGTCTATGACGTTCCTATGGATGATGACGCGGACTTGGTGGATCGGCACACGAACAAACGAATAGGAGGTGTCGGACCGCATGATGGGGAAAGACGTTCGCTCAAAGGTAAGCTTCGGAAGTCTATGCGTGAATCGGGGGCAAAATTCGAGTACGACGACGCAGCGCCACCGACTCCTGACCGTGCATCAATCTTCCAGGACCATCATAATGAACACTCCTCGCGGACAAGTAATGGCGACCAGCTAGCAACCGAGTCAGCTATCAAGAAGGCCGGACACGAAGGGCAAGAAGCAATGTTCCAAATGTCAACTCAAGCAGCTCTAAAGGAGGCGCATCGAGATCTTCTCAAATCATCTCCCAATATCAATCTGCTCTCTCCAATACAGTCAAATCGTCGACCAATATCTGCACAAACCTCGCAATCTCCTGCGCCAGCAGTCACACCATTCGCAAAATTTCATGAACGTTTCACTGCTCAGCCTGACGATACCCAAGAACCTCAGATAAGCACTCAGGCAATGTTTGACGCATTCTCGCCTTTTCAAATTTCGCCTGTCAAACACATCGAAGCTAAGGACCACGCCCAAGCGCCACCAAAATCGCCGAGGTTCCTAGAGGTTTCGGGCTTTACGCCCATCAATAAACGTCAGGATCAATCAAACACAGATACGATGGGGATACCGCGCTCTGGAACGGAAGAAATTCAACAGAACAATAAAGGCAGTGGCGCTGCGCCTATTGTCAATGCTGGTTGGTCCTTTGCCGCACTCGATGCATCACCGACAGCGCAACCACCTGCAGCATTTTTTCGTAATGAAAGTCCCGCTGTACAGCCACAAGCCGGCAAAGGACTCAAGTCGATGGGCTTCAAGGTGACCAAAGCTTCTTCACAATCGCAGCCTAAGAGCTCGACTCAATCAGATCGATCGCAATCCCAATCGAAAGTTCTGGCCAGTCCAGTCATACGGCAGACTAATTGTGACCATGCAAGGGCCGTATCGTCTCCGCAGCGCATATCGACAGATCAGAATGAAATGCGTGTATCAGAGGTTGATGCGCAGCATCCTGAGATTATCTTTCAAGGAAATCATGTCACGTCAGCGGCACTAGACCTGAAGCAGAGCCAGCCTGTACTCACGACTGCTGCTTCTACAGCGCCAAGCTCGATCAAGACCAAGAAGTCGAAGTCTTATCGCCGCAAATCTCTCCCTGTGAATGGTACACAGACATCAACTCCTCAATTAGTAGGATCCCTATCACAGCCCGTTATCACGAAGTCTGGCTTGAACAAGAGCGACGTCAATCGATCATTTACACCTTCACGTCCTCAATCTTTTGCGCTGTCCGATATTCTGGCAAGCTTTTCATCTTCGCATCCTCATGTCGTCTTTGGCAGCGTACTCTCTCAGGCCTCCGTAAATTCTCGCAACAGCGGACGACACTCTCTGCCAGCTCAAAAACGTGGCTCGGTTATGGACTGGGACGCAGAGAGCAATGCCGGGGATGATGTTCCGGTGCAACATCATGATGTTGAGGAAGCACCGGCACTGAGCAATGTTAGTCGTGTGCACGATTCCATGCCTACTGTCCACGGTCGACTCCCCATCAGCTCTGCGGGTAGTTTCACCATGCCCTCAATTCCCGCTTCCAGAGTTAGAACGAGTCTGGGATCTCAGTCCCCTCGCAAGAGCGGCCTGAGCATGGTTGCTGAAGAGAGCTTCGCAACCGCGCGGAGCAGCAAGAAGGGTGGACTGAAAAGCTCATTGAAGAAGACAAGTAGAGAGAGCATCCAAGATGCGCAGAAGGAAGACACCGTGGCAGATCTTAGCACGGATTTCGATATCGACACGAGCTTGAACGAGCTCAAGAATGATGTACTGGGAGGCTGGGACATTGAAGAGGAGGCAAGGGCACTGTGATTAGCAGTCGGACTTGTTCAGTGCGCATGAGCATCGATGTTTGCTGCTTTTCGAGCTAGATACCCCGTCATTTATGCATTTCTAATTCGTGAACGCTCCCTTGCACGTCTCAGGGAGCGTCCAAGCTAGGCTTGCGGGTCTAGACTGCTCGTCCGAGGGTGATCTGTCGTTGTTCCAGCGTGATGAAGATGTGTTACCTTCTACTATTTAATATAGCCACTCGCTCAAAGGGTATCACTTCTACTGCTGGAAATTCATGCTGTATCCACCCGTCTTCTGGTCTTTCACAAATTGGAAGTTCTCAGTACTCAGCCCAAAGGGTTTGAGCAGACTGTTTCCTAGACCCTTCAGCTTGCCCATCATTTCCGCCATCTCCTTCTGCTTCGCATCGTCGAGCCTCGGCCCCAACGCGGCATATGACCCTTGCACCGTCTTCAAATCTGTAGCCGACAATCCTGGCGCCGTCAACAGATAGCGATAGTCCTCTTCCGCACCCTGCAGATGTGACCATCCACCCATCTCCGTCCTGGCTTTCGCTCTCCGCATGAGCACCTTTGCCCGCAACTTCTGCACCTCTTCAAGCGTATGCCCGCTCTCTTTCAACCTCTCCAAAGCCCGCTCCGTCTCATCATCCACCTCCTGCACCTTCCCCTTATCCTCCCTGTGCTGGGAATCCACCTCGCCGTTAGCCACTTGTCCCTCCTTACCCGCAATCTTGGCCTTGATAATCACCTCCTCCCCATCTAGACTCTTCAGATTCTCCACAGCCTTATCCGCGCTCTCGATTGCCTCCTTCCATTCTGCTAACTTGATATGGCACGCCGCGATGTTGCTTCTCAAAACAGCAAGTTCGTAGTCCAGGTAGTTTGGGACGGAGGCAAGGGCGCGGTCGTAGGTGGAGATGGCGTCAGAGAAAGAGGCACGGGCGAAGAGAGCGTTGCCTTCGCTTTTTAGAGTCGAGGAGGTGGCGAGGAGGGAGGATTCTTCTTCGGGAGTGAGGCGGAGGTCGGTGTTTTCGGAGAGTAAAGCTGGGGGTGGGGTCAAGGAGGAACGGGTATTGTTGTGTTCAGCAGCGGATGGGGTTTGGGAAGACAATGAGTGGAAAGAGGCGGTCGAGGAAGCTGGTGAAAGCGAGCGCATAGCTGTGGTAGTCAGAGGTGGAGGGTGGGGGGCGGAGGCCGTAGCGTGTGGTGGTGCAGTAAAATCACGGTTGGCGGGATAGTCGGCAGTGCGATCGTACGGTTGGGTAGATCCGCTAAAGCGAAGTCGACTTACAATTCTCACATATTGGGTTTCATTGTTGCGAAATTGATTTTAAATTCTCCTTTCAGCCAGGAGGCGATATGGCATCGCAATCAGGCAATAGCACGCCAGATTCGAGGTTCAAGTCTTCTGACTTGGCAGCTGAAGAGCAGCTCAAGTCACAGACGGTCGGTCTCGTACAGCTATCAGATTTCCGCAAAAGAAGAGCAGAGGCTTTAGATGCGGACGACGGATCATCAGGAGCGTCGACTCCTGCTAGAAGGTATGAGGACGTATCATACTGCTTGACACAGAGCTGAGTTCCCAAGCGCAGTGAAGAAGTGAAATTCGCCACCAAGAAACGAAAATCACCCAAACAAAAAGGCGGATTGTCTTTTGGCGGCGACGATGATGATGCCGGATCATCACTGACAGTCTCTGCAAAGGCGACTCCTCGCTCACAGACTCCTGTATCTCGTCAGTCACCCTCCAACGACGAAGACCAGCCCAAGCGCCTGGCTGCCAACGCAGACGTCAACTACATTGCCAAATCTAAGACAAAGTCCGCGCTAGCACGCGAGGCAGAAACTAAAGAGCGTCTCCGAAAAGAGTTTCTGGCGGTGCAGGAGCGGGTCCGTGCGACTGAGTTCCTCGTGCCGTTCGTATTCTACGACGGAGCTGATGCTCCGGGAGGTGTATGTAGGATGCGGAAAGGCGATCAGGTATGGCGCTTTCTAGATCGGGCTCGCAAGGTTGGTGCGGGTAGAGAGGGAGGCATGAAGCAATGGGGCCGGGTTAGTGTCGACGATCTGCTGTTGGTGAAGGACGGATTGATCATCCCGCATGTGAGTAAGGCTTATCTGGGCGCTGCTCATGCTGACTAAGCCAGCATCTGGAATTCTACCACTTCATGTTGAACAAGGTCAAAGACTTTGATGGGGTAGAGATGTTTCCATACTCGGCAGAGCCGACTACAGCGACACCCACAACGGTCGTGAACACGGCTCCTGCTGGAGGCCTTAACATTCCGGGTCAGAGACCATTGGTGGAGGCCAAATCCGAGAGTGCATATGCTGATGCTGATCTGGAAGGACATAACAATGACCCGACACTGACCAAAGTGGTGGATCGTCGATGGTACGAAAAGCATAAGCACATCTTTCCAGCGAGTATCTGGCAAGATTTCGATCCAGCAAAGGACTATTCAACACTGGTGCGGAAAGATGCCTCGGGGAATGTCTATCATGCGAGCAGATGACTGGGTGGTCCAGGACGTCTTGTGGAAACAAGAGTGCAGCCCACTATCGAAAGCTGGACAGGTGGGATGTGCATATGATGGTGAAGCAATTTCACCCGACACGGCAGACGTACCTGGTTTCAGCATGCGTTGTTGTATGTTCCGGCAACGTCAGACCATCCATTTACCTACGAGCTAGGACGGCTAAATGTACCGAGACAATGTGAACTCTGCTATCAGGTCGTGGTGGCGCGTGAAGGAAGGTCAAAATGCGGTATTTACTTTTTCTCTGGAACATGGCACCTAAGCTGCTTGGAAGTTAGAAGCGAAAATAGGCGAACGTGCATATAGCATCTCTTTGATGGCGCCGGAATAGCACGTGGTGGCAGATAGGAACTGGTAAACGGCTGGGTCGCTGGCAAGTGAGCCCCTTGAAGGAACCCGCCGAAATCTGGCTCGAGGCCAAATGAGCGAGCTCTGGATTCGTTGGTTTCGTATGAAGCCATACCTCTTCTGATTGCAGATGGTCCGAATTAGGATGTTCGAACACAAGGCTTGCATATCCGGTCAATAGCACCTACTGGACCACGTAGGTTTCTCCGTTGCAGGCGGAATGGAAGATCTCACTTGCTCCGGATCAGCCGCAATCTATGCATACCAACTACACGGGTGCAGCATCTCAACAGAATCGCGACTAAGGAAGGCTAGATAATGCATTAGCTGGACAATTAGATGAGTGTCGTCGCCGCCAAGGGCAATAGCGCATGACGAAATGTGGGGTGGCGTTGAATTCTGGGGAAAGAGATCGCGGGGTCGCGAGACGACGGTCACAATCAATCTGGCTCTCTAGAACTTCTTCTCGCAACCCTTTCTCTTCTTTCTAAGCTGATGTGCCTCATCTAATCTGCATATTCCCTTCTAGAGACAGCACGTTTTTCAGACTTGCTCGTCCATTCCATGCAGTCCACGTGGCCTGTGTACTACTATTCGCGTGTGGACCACCGAGCGACTCTCCATTACGCCATGGCATTTGCGGAAAATTCCAGTAACCTATAATTTGCCTCTATGTTGTTGCTGGGTCCCAATAGGTGTGCCTCTATCTATCGACGCAGTTCTGACAGGGCCAAGTGCCATGCTGAGACCGACTGTGGCAACAAGGACAAGGATTCTAGGAAGGATGACCTGAGGGAGTCCCAAGTCGCCGCTCGGCAGTATTTGTATCTCGTAATGGCCTTGGGTTTGCTAGAATTTCACCTGCGATATTTTTAAGGTCGTTCACCAGTGCCGGATCCGGGCTGTGATGCTGGATGACTACCATCATGGGTCGCTGATCACCACAAGAACCGCAAGTCGTATTCGCCCAATCTGGACGGACTCAATCGACGGCATCACTTAACTTCCGATCAGCTCATCGCCAGATGTATGGCCAATACTCGCGAGTGATGCCGCTCGAACGGCGCTACCGCCGCCCGCATCAGGTAGCTTTGACCTCCATTATCGTCCCGCATCAAGTCGACATCATGCAGCCTGAGATACTCTAGGATCAGGTTTTTGATGAGAGAGGATGTTGAAGCTAGACAAAAGTGCTACTAAGTGCCTCGAATGGCTTAATGATCGACCTTTAGTCGCTATTCGGCATCAGTTCAATCTTCTCGAGCCGTAATGACGGGTCTGGCAATGGCCTCGATTGCTCCATCCAACGGTATCGCCGTCTCTGAAGCTCTTCCAGGTGCTCGTCTTAGGGTATAAGTACATCTCTGTCTCTTGCCATTTATTTACACTAAGGACCTTACCGGCATCTCTCGTTCAAGTCCGTCCTAGATCATACCTCTTCCTTCGTTCGTCCCTGCCCTAGTTAACCGCGTCATGCATCTCAACAAACTTCTCTTGGCCTTCGTGGTCACGTCGGCTTTGGCACGCAACCTGCCCCGCAACGCGAATGCTCTTGCCAATGCTCAGTACGGCTCATACCCTACTCCTGAGACCACCAAGACAGATGGTTATCCCACGACAACGGAAAAGGAAGAGCCTTCCGTGACTACGTGAGCTTATGTCATCTTCACTAGTGCTGAATGCATTGCTGATTTTGATTGCAGCACCAAAAAGGAGGAGAGCTCGACATCAGAATCATCCAAGGAGACAACGTAAGTACGATGTGATATTCTGGCTCACGCTCGGCTTAATTCGTGCGTAGATCTAAGGAGCCGTCGAAGACCACAACTTCTGAGGACAAGCCGAGGTATGTCGCTGGATCTGTGCAGACCAAGGGGCCCATAGCCATTATGAAGGACAATGCGCTCTTATCCCCGTATCAACGATATAGCCTCGTGGCCACACTAAACCCAAGCTTCCGTGCCCATGCTGATCGTTGTGCAGCACCACGAAGAGCGAGAAACCTGCTCCAGAAACGACATCAAAGTCCAAAGAAGAGTCTACGACCAAATCGCCTCCGGAGACCACAAAACCTCCCCCAGAGACAACTTCAAAATCGAAAGAAGAGTCTACTACTAAACCTCCTCCGGAGACTACATCAAAAACTAAGGAAGAGTCTACAACTAAGCTACCCCCAGAGACAACATCAAAGTCTACAGAAACGTCAACTACCAAGTCTCCTCCTGTGACAACGTCAAAATCTAAAGAAGAGTCTACGATCAAAACTCCCCCACCCCTAGAGACAACATCGAAATCCAAAGAAGAGTCTACCACTAAGCCCCCTCCAGAGACAATATCAAAGTCCAAAGAAACGTCAACTACCAAGTCTCCTTCTGCGACAACGTCAAAAACTAAGGAAGAGTCTACAACTAAGCTCCCTGCAGAGACAACATCAAAGTCTAAAGAAACGTCAACTACTAAGTCTCCTCCTGTGACAACGTCGAAAACTAAGGAAGAGTCTACGACTAAGCCCCCACCAACGACGACTCCCGAAAAATCAACGTAAGCCAAAGTTACCTGAGTACAGCCTGGTCGGTCCGCTGACCATACCTACAGCACCAAATCCGAGACTAAGCCACCTTCAACGACCAAGCCCGAGACGTGAGTCCTGAGAGTCGCTGGGAAGGCGCATCTGCTGATAATAACAGCACGAAATCCGAAGAATCCTCCACAAAGCCACCCGCTCCCACTACAACACCAAAGTCCACGTAAGATCTATCTCAAACAACGGGCCTTCTGGCCCCAATGCGAGCCCTTGCTGACGGGAGAGATAGAACCAAATCTGAGGAAACAACCAAATCACCGCCGCCAACAACCACACCTAAAGAGGAGAGCTCAACTAAGCAGCCACCACCTTCCACAACTCCGGAAAAGCCGCCTACCACGTCAGTGATTCCTTCTCCTGTCCTAATGCTGTGTTAACAATATATTCAGAACAAAGAAAGAAGAATCATCGACAGAACCACCCAAGTCCACGTAAGGCCATCACTTTCCCTCGGGATTGAAGCTCGTCAAGGGACACAAGAGTATTCTGCTAACACAGTGAACAGAACCAAGTCCGAAGAGACCACCAAGCCACCACCACCAACAACAACTCCCCCGAAGAGTAAAACGTAAGTGTTCTTGAAATGCTTCTTCCCAACACACTAGTACTCTGCTCGTCAACAGGGCGTGGGACTTCACTGACCGACATGTAGCACTAAGGTCCCTCCTACCACGACCAGCGAGAAGACGAGCGAGAAGACAACGACCACCAGGTAAGCTCGCGCAGAACTTGTTAGTCATTTGATGTACTGATATACGCATAGCGAGAAGAAGACAACCGAGAGCAAGACAACCACGACGTGCGTACTCCCTTGAATTTCGTCATGGGCCACGGAATAAGCCACTGACTGGATCGCAGCGAGAAGAAGACGACTGAGGTCAAGACATCTACCACGTAAGCTATCTTGATCCGGCTGATAATCAGCTTCACCGGCAAAGGATCATGCTGACTCTTCGAAGGGAAAAAAAGACGACTGAGATCAAGACTACGACAACGTACGTCGATATCATGTATATGAATCCTGTCCTCAGGCAAGCCGAGGCTCTGCCTGAGTCCAGGCTTACTGATTCCCCCAATTCAGGGGAACCCCGGATTGACCGATGTTTTTCATGCTGCTTTCTGAGCACTGCTGACTTGCCTCTAGGGAGAAGGAGCCCACAACGACAGCCCCGCCGCCAACTAGCAAGACAACGAAACCTCCAATTTCTGTAACTCGATCAGTCTCAATGGAGAGCGAGAAGCCTACGACTACGCCCAAGCAAACCACGGAGTCCAAGCCAGAGACTAGCAAGACCACAGCTAAGACGACCGAGTCTACATCCGAGTCCAAATCGACCACGAAGTCCGTTCCAGCTACCACAACCCCGAAGATCACCACCACTACTAAGAAGGTAGAGACAACGTCAAAGAACCCGGAAACGAGCTGCCAGACCGTCACAGAGACCGAGCAGGAGCTGACCTCTGTCGTCACTACCGTCACAATCCCGACTTACGTGACTAAGACGCACACAGCCACCATCTGTGCCCCGACTAACTATAAGATATGAGCTTAGATGATCTAAGATGTGACAACCATGATAAGCAGCAGCGGACGACCTGCGGATCGATACTACTCTTCTCAGGATGTGATATTTTTGCTCTGGTACGCGGGAAGATGTAACCAGGAGACACGGGCCGAGAGATTTCCTTCAATGGTCTAGAGGCATGGGATACGGTCACTACATGCAATGTATGAGAGCTTCAGATTACGGCCGAAAGTACTCATGAGCAACAATGCAATCATTAGGCACATTGCTTTCACTCCGTAATGTGATATCCACAAACAGCTTTAGAGGAATTGAGCTTTGCAGAGCGCCCGCTGGAGCGAGTAAGTTGGTATTGATCCCTGGCTTATGAGCAGGTACCGGTTCATTGACCGATCCGGTTGCGGTTCAGGTTCCCTAGCCAACCGTGAAGATGCAGGATCGTCTGGAAAATTTCTACTCAGGCTTTGTTAGTGCTCTGCCCCTCGACAGTCGGGATTGCTGCCACATGAGATTCCCATGGAGGCGTCATCGTGAGCACGCTACCAGAGAAGAAGCTTTTTAGGCATTGGTAAGAGAGCAAGCATGGTTCGACAATCACAGACACAGCGCGAATCATGTGCTGTCAGCGAGCTGGGTGGCGTCTACCACGTTACCACTCCCTGCCTGCAGGACTACCGGCGTCAGTGACGACTAGGTCATGAAACTTCATATACGCTTCAATTTCCATCAGACTACCAGAATGGACTCAGGAAACACCACGCGAACCACCTCAAAGGCAAGATCAAGCCATCGAAGGACAGCTCGCAAGTACCACGATCTGGGCATACGACTGAATCGGGATCACTACCAGGACTGTAGCCACTTCGACTAGCACGCCGCTGAGATGTCTCGCCTTGCCACACCACGGGGTCGATCAGTCCATTACCTTCTTGTTGCAGGCACATGATACGTACGTGCATTTTGAAAGTCTGGTAGTATGGTTCCCGCGGCAGGTAGTGGCCGGTAGGCTGCAGTACAAGTAATGCACATGAATTCTTCAACATCTCGTTCTCAATTCTGCCATTCGTGACGAGTTCGGAAAGTGCCTGTTCACCTTGACTACCAATATCATCTCCAGATCCAAGCTATACCTACTACCAGCAAAAGAGCATCAGATCAGCGTTGAGGTATGTCCTTTTCCGAGGTCCCGGTGCAAGGGCTACGGGCATTGCATGAAGTCCTCAGAGGTTCGCCCAACGACCGCTAGTGCTGGGTACATGACAACGAATGATCGTCTTCCCGATGTTGTCTTGTAGTTATGTAGTAGAAAACTTTCCAGAGATTCTAGGCCAGGAATCGTGAGTAACAGATCACGTAGGCGAAGTGGACCTCACCATTCCAGGAACTAATGATCGACTTGCAGATGTACATGTCTGGCAACCCTACCTTGCAGTATAGACAAGCGGAGACGAAGGCCACGCATACTATGGCAGGCAGCAGATCTGTCAGTCATTCTTCAGTTATGAATTCATGATCTTGGCTCGTTCGCGCACCTATATACAGATCTGGGATTCCCTCGTGGCAGTCCTACCACCCTAACGCACCTCCGATCGCTTTCGCCAGTACTTCGCCTTCAGCTGCATGCGTAGCTGCGTTAGGGTGGTAGTCACAGCCAACATCAGCGCCTTGAGCAGGCCAGTCGACAAAGTAGGCCTTAGTGCCATTCAGCCTCGAAATGGCATCCTTGAGTGCCTGCACCTGTGTCGTGTGCTGAGCGTCTTCCGCAGTAGGATAGCCGTCATTTAGCATGGGTGAGCTGAGGAGGAAGAAAGAGGCTTGCTTATACTTGGTCTGTACCTTGCCGATAAAGTCCACGAAAGCCTGCGTGTATGCCGCGATATCAAGCTTCTCCCGCAAGTTGATGTAACTAAAGTCGTTGGTGCCGAGATTGATCACGAACGCAGACGGGTTCCAGGATGCTGGGAATGGGTAGTTGCCCGACGCGTCGTTGGCACCATAACGAGTCCAGAGCTCCGGCATCAGTGGGGAAGTATCGACTGATGCGGATGCGTAGTTGCGGACGATACCCTTGCCACTCCAGGCGATGACATGATAGTCCGCGTTCAGGGCGTTGGCTGCGAGGGCGGCATAGGTGCGGGGATTATCGGTTACAGCGGCATTGTTCACGCAGGGGAGCGTGCCATCTAGACCGTATCCTACTGTGATGGAGTCGCCAACGTACTCGATCTGGCGATTCAGAGCCGGAGGAGCAGAGAGAGCACCGTCGGCGGTGATATCACCTATGCTGACAGTGCCCAGAGCCGTTTCCGAACGACGGCGGAGGGTGACGATATGCTCGCCCCTTTTGAGCAAGGGGGTGGAGATGGAAGTAGTATTGACCTTGGGAATTATGGTCGCAGGCCCATTATCTACTACCAGCTCGAAGCTATTGTCGCCGTTTACGGCTGTCAGACCGATCGTTGCTTTAGTTCCGGTGAACTTGAACGAGACGCCAGTGCCGGGCCAGGTCAGCTCTTTTGTTGCTGGGTTGACACGGCCTAGCCATTGGAACTTGCTCCGCGCACGATCATCTGCTTCGATTGGCGCAGCGATAGCACTCGCACATAGTAGCGACGTAAGCAGAGACTTGTACAACATCTTGAAACAGCAGATTTTGCTGGAAACGGAGACACTCGCACCATCATGGTAGCTTCCGGCACCCTACCTTTATACTCATTCAACACCAGCGGGTAATGGTGCCGGTAGTCACGGAGCACCTGGCCCTCGTAGGCCCCCGCATTGCTGTTTCTGGCCGGGTGGACCAGTGGAAGGAGTATCTATGAAGTTGTGCGTGAGGGAGATGAAAGGTCCGCGATCGTCATTTCTCCGTGCCTAAAGAGGAAGCCACAATGGACACAGTGCGGTGCACCACATCTGCGCTCGGGGCGGCAGTCGGCACGTGATGCCCACAACCCCAAGTCCTGTCCGTACCCTATCATCCCACAATACCATGGTAGATCAATTTTGGAAGAGCTGATGGGCCATCGGCGTTGCCCCGTGGCCTAAATAGTCACATGAGGCGAATCTGACCGTGATGACTCGATGTTGACTGGTGTCTATTGTCAGCGGCGAAGATGAAGCGGAATGAACGGCGAGAAGCCGGGCGTTCCTTCATCCTGCATGCCAACATGGCCACGATGCGATCTCGTGTTTCAACGATATATAAGTCGCTTTATGAAGCATGATGGTGAGTTATCAGTGATAACATGGCGAGCTTCATATTTCAGAAAACCTATGAGACCATCCGAAACGCCTTGGGCGCCGGTCAAGCTAAACATACCGCGTCGTACGAAGAGATCGACAAATCAATATCCATATTCAAAACCGCTGACGGACGCTCAGTCAGCTACATCGAAGCTGGCACACCAGACGGAAAGCCCATTTTCTTCCTCCATGGCATACCTGGCTCCTGCTTAGAAGCAGCGCATCTTGACGATATCAGCAAGCGCCATGGGGCACGCATGATAGGTCTCGACCGCCCGGGCATGGGCTGCAGTGACCCGAAGCCAGACAGGACTATCGCGGATGCTGCCAAAGACGTCGACAGTCTCGCCGACCATCTTGGTATTCAGACCTATGGCGTCCTCGGGGTATCAGGTGGCGGACCCTACGCTCTTGCCTGCGCCGCAACGCTTCCAGCAACTCGTCTCAAAGCCGTCAGCATTGTCTGTGGTCTTGGACTACGTGATACATCACTCGCCGGAATGGCCTGGCTGAACTGGCTGGGATGGATGTACGGGTGGAAATACACTCCTCGCATCTCGGCGGCTTTTGTTGCCCGGGAAGGGTTTTTCGGCTACCCTGAGGATCAGAGACTTGAGCTAGCAAAGAAGAATTTCGAAAGTCTGAAGGATCCTCGAGATAGAGAAGCGTTTGTGGAAGATGGCCACCTACTCCCTGGTTTCTTGCGGTCGATAAAGCAGTCCTTCCGGCAGGGCGTTCAAGGACCAGCGCATGACGGCTGGGTACTATGTCAACCCGCAACATTCAGAGTAGAAGACATCAGGAAGGACCTACCGATGCAGTTGTGGTATGGGAAAGATGACAAGAATGTGGGACTTCCGGGCGGGATCATCTACGGAAGGCTGGGATCAAGAGACAATGTGGAGTTCCATCTGACTGACGATACTCACGCAAGTGTTTTCACACGAAACAAGAACGCTTTCGTGCGGGATCTTGTCCGGAGCATGGGTGTTTGAGTTGTCAGCGTTCCAATCAGGAAACCAACCTCCCTCGTCAGGCTTTGAATGTCATCGCCGACGGCATTGATTCGTGTGCTGCCAACGAGCTTGTTGGCGACCGCTAAGCTGAGTCGTGCGTACAGAGGTATTCAGTATCCATTCCACTCCGAACAAAAAATCTCTTTTCCTCTTTCGTCCACGTCCAAGGTCTGCAGTTCACCCCTTGATTCGCCTCACAGAGTCAGCGGCCCCACTACTGATCTGGCATAGCTCTTCATGAGGTCACTGATTGTTGTGATGTGGATCCAGTGGTCGCATCGATGAAGGTCGCCTTCAGGTTTGAGTGAGGCAGGCCACGGCTTTTTCATTGACGGCAGCAATCGCCACTGTACAGTCAGAACCATCGTCTTTGCGTTTCGGCAAATTAGTCGGTCTATTTCTGTTCTTGATTGTCTTCCTTCACATTTATAAGTGTGTAAAAGATTTCCACATGAAAGCTTGCTACGCTTGACCATCCTTCGGGCACGACCTACCACAGAGACAAGCGTTCACCCCGCGCTTCCTAGTCTCACGAGACTGTCGTCTGGTGACTCTGATAAATATCAAGCATCACTACCAGAAAGATGTGTGCACCAACTTGACTCCCGCAGGCAGGTCATGTACGCTCTGAGAGCTGACTGACACGAGTGGCTGCCGCAATATTCAGGGCACAAGGTTGCCGCATTATGACAATGGTTTATGATGATCGAGCATGAACAGCTAGACCAGAATGACATTCCTTTTTGACAATTCATTATTCCTATGTCAGAGCCGATGGCTCCTCGCCTGACCCTGCCTGGAGAACAATGATTCCGCCCAGCCTTATGTGACTTTGGAATCGCCATCAACTACCTTGACCCTGGTAGTGACAGAATTCGGCTGCCTACCAGACACCACTCGACCAGACGTTGCTATACAGAATGCTGGTAGTCTGGCAGTAAGATGACTAGCACACATTTGACAATTTCTCGGCACTGGATGCTATTCGGAGTCGCCGCAGCCAGAGCAGACTGCGAGATGTAACATGACATTATATTATCATACTTAGAACCTTTCCTGCCCGATCGTCTGTGGATAGCTGCTGCTGCTGCTGCTTCCGTTTGATCAAATTCTGCTTGAACTGCCGTGGGCGCTCCCCTTCACCTCTATTGGCTCGCGGATGTGCTTCCTGATCACGGTCCTGTCTTTTGGACCTGATACCCTCCACCATCTTCCCCCTTTCCACGTCTCGCACGAAAGCCTCATTCTCTCTCTTCGCCTTGGTGATCTCTGTCCGCAACCTTGCCTCCCTCTCCTTGTTCTCCCTCTGGATCTGCTCCGTCAGATCATCCCACTTGAACCCCGTCAGGTACTTGATGTTCCACATATCATCGTGATAGTAATTGCCCTTCTTCCCGCCAATGATGTTTCCGTTAAGCACAGTCGCTACCATCTTCGCGTCTTTCTTGGACAGGAACTCCACCCAGCCATCCACGTACGAGTGCTTCTTATTTCCGCCAGATTTCTTCCGTCTGGTATATGTTGCGTGATCTTCCGGTGTCAGGAATAGCTTACCGATCTGGCCATATGGCTCAAGGTAGCTCCGCACGGTCGCGGGTTTCATGAAAGGGGGTATCCGAGAGATGTAGATGACGCCGGTCTTCTTCTTCGCCTTTGCTTTCTTGACCGCGTCCGCAGCATTGGGCGCAGCTGATAGTGACTCTTCTGTCTCTGCTAGATCGTCTTGTTGTAGAAGCCCATCCGTGCGCCTGCTTGGAGCGTCGTCGTCCTCTTCTTCGTCCTCGTCTTCTCCAGGAAAGCGTGCGAATCTGCTGTCCTGAAAGTCTTCGGTCTTGTTTGTCGATACCTTGGGATGAGGAGCAGCCTTCGCTGACTTGTCGAGATCCTCTTCGTCCGAGAAGCTGTCATGCTCCGAGTCCGACCCGTCGTCCAGTTTCCGCCGCTTCATTGACCGCGATGCTAGCTGCGCCTTACTTCTCTCAAAGTCCTTCTCGGAATCGCTCATGTCCAAATCAACATCCTCGTCCTCGTCATCATCCAGCCACTCGTTTCGTTTCCGCGAAGGCATATCACTGGTAGTTTGAAAAGAAAAGTAGTCCTTTAGTCATTGTCGGCGAAAAAGTTGCGAGGACGTCATTGAGTTGCCGAAGTTCTGCCGACAAGGCCTTCGTTCAGCAGGTCTGCAGTCTTGAATCAGATATACCACCTGCGGACGCCTGCACACTTGCAGTCATGTCATTGTATTGACCCATTCTCCATGAAATAGGCTCTGGATTGGCAGTGATGAAGTCGGCTTATGTCTTCGTCCACAGATCGAGCATCGACGCCCTGGCTACCACAGCTGCGATGAAACTACCTTTGTACGAGCAGCAGTCGTGAGATTTGTGGTAGTTACAAACTGCATTCTGCGTAGATTCTGCATTCATTGTGCTTCAATCAATGCTGCTCGTGGCGAGTCAGCGGTCAAGTGCCTTCAAAGGTAAGCGCTTGGTGTTGCCGGTCGAGGCAATCATGCCAGGGAGGAACGACATGCCTGCCAGTCTTGAGTACCTCCAAATTTGATACCCAGAATTTCGTTCTTGTATCAACCAGGTAGACGGGCACGACGTGTGCAAAACAGCATGGATCTCACACTGAGTTGCAATAATCTCGCATGTCGGCGAGAACTTATTGACTCGGCTATCGTCACAACTTGTTGGTAAGTAGATTTTGCCAAAACGCAATGTGTTGTCTCTGCTGACCATCGCCCATAGTCACATATTCTGCGAAGACTGCTCCGACCGATCTGGTCTCATCGCTGCTCGACTCGGCGCCCGCAATTGTCCTGCATGTGGCAGCAGTCTCAACAGCCCCGACGATGCTATTCGAGCGTCTTTGAACCCTTCAGACGACTATAAGACGAGCGTTCTCAGCGGTCTGTCCCCTACGAATGTCATGGAATGTGCGAGCCGAGCCATAAGCTTCTTCAATTACCAGGCCGTACAGGAGATGTAAGTCAGCTCCGACGATATTTCAGTCCTAACGCTGATTTCTCATAGCACCTACCACCGCACAATGACCGCCCAGTTGACCGGAAAGGTCAACAAGCTCACAAAAGAGATCACGCATATCGTCCGCGAGGCCGACGAACAGCTGCAGATTATGGGAGAGAAGCTCAATGGTAGGTCCAAAGTAGAATTGGTTCCCCGTTCCGCACTGACCAACTATAGCTGCCGCAAGTTACCGACAGGAGCTCGAGCAAAAGCATCAGGCTTTCAGGGAAGCATACAACGACAAGATCAATAAGTTCAACGTGCTTCAAAGGAATCATCATAATCTCAAGGCTCAACTCAACAACGGAGCAGTCGAGCAGGCGGCAGCACAATCCGTCGACGACATGATTGATGGCGCTCCAGACATTCCGATGGGCCCCCCTCAGCGTCCAGCTCAGGTTCACATCAGCCCCCATCGCTCGCCTAGCTTCGTCACGAATCAACGTCGTGCTGATGGTGGGCGCTTCGCTAGCACTGTTGGCTCGGGCTTTAACAGAGCTCCGCACAACGGAAGAGGTATTACTCCCAGATGTGAGAGAAAGAACGAAATAATGACATTCTCAGGCTCTGGCGGCAATAACACTCCTCCCATCAATCAGCGCCAGCGCTTAGGCTTGTCTCCGCAGAATACGCGAGGGCTTCCAGCGAACAATACGAACCTTGGTGCAAGTATACTGCACCCGACGCCGACTCGACAGCCTCTTCAAGGTCTTGACAGTAATATCCATGCGGGCATCGGACAGTCATCGCAGGGCATGAGGGCAGGAGCCAAGATGGGCAGGCAAGTGCAGAACACGTCGGGCTCTAGAGGATCTGCAGTCGGACTTAGGAACTTTGGCAGCTTGCTGAATATGCGCTGAATGTATACTTTGAGGCAAGAGACAGCAGCAGGGCCGTTGAACTGGGAGCTACAGGCAAAAGTCGCTCTACATGCAATACTAGCAGACGAATGGCTCATGTACCACCAGCATAGAAAGTTGTTATGTGAATGCGAGACCGTCGAATCAACAATGGACCATCGGCGCTATCAGAGACATGTTCAGGAGAACGCAAGCAATCCATGGATGCTCATATAGCGGCGGAGCCGATCTCGGCTTTGTTCCGCCCCGCCCCCACTTTGACTGTCGGTAAAGAAAAAAGTCCAATTGATCATTACTCACTGCACCACTCCTTTTCTACCTGCAATCATGTCTGAATCTACTAAGTCGTACGTGAAGTTTTCTCGCAGACCTACGATTACTGACCTCCGCAGTTCTTTACCGCCCATTCGGGCCTGTCTCTTCGACATGGACGGCCTCCTCCTCGACAGCGAAGACAAATACACAGAGTGCACCAATGCCGTCCTCTCCCAGTTCGGCAAGCCCAACCTGCCCTGGTCAATCAAAGCACAACTCCAAGGTCGCCCCGGCCCCGAGGCCGGCAAGATCTTCCACGACTGGGCACAATTGCCCATTTCCCACGAGGACTTCCTGGCTCGTCAGACGGAGATGCAAGCCAAGCTATTTCCTACATGTAAACCACTACCCGGCGTCGAGGAGCTGCTGAGGAGACTGAAGGGTACGGAAGACAAGGGGGGCAAGAGGGTATATCTCGCGCTCGCGACGAGTAGTAGGAAGGAGACATTTGCGTTCAAGACTACACATCTCGATGGGCTTTTCAACGCTTTCAAGCAGGAGAACAAAGTCCTTGGCGATGACACGCGGATACCGAAGGGACGGGGGAAGCCGTGTCCTGATATATATCTGCTTGCGTTGGAGACGGTGAATGAGGGTATCAGGAGGCGGAGAAAAGAGGGGGCTAGCGAGACGGAGATCAAACCGGAAGAGTGTCTCGTTTTTGAAGATAGTGTGCCCGGTGTAGAAGCCGGGAGACGTGCAGGCATGCAGGTGTTGTGGGTGCCGCATGAAGGTTTGCTGAATGAGTACAAGGGAAAGGAGAAGGAGGTGTTGGCCGGCAGGAGTGGCATGGTGCATGCCGAGATGAGAGGTACTGGCGACCAAAGTGATATGCTGAAGGCGCCTGGGGAGATCGACGATGGCTGGGCTCGGCTCATTATGAGCCTTGAGCACTTTCCATACGATGTGTATGGTATCAAGGCGTGAGCGGCTGCAGACACGCGGAGTCGCCTATCAAGCGCTACCTTGATGAGTCGCGAAGGATGTTGTATGATAAGCCGACTTGACTGGCCATTCAAAGTCGCTTGCTCACATGTATGGCCCGTTCCTTTCCGTCGCTTGGTATCATGCCGCCAGTACATCAATCCGCTACGGGATGTTATATTGGACAATGAGTAGGAGCATCGACGCAGCGACCGTGAGGCGGGACTCTTCATGGATACTCTCGACTGCCATTCAAGCCGTACAGGCTACTATCCGTTTCCATCTGGAAATTGGCGTTGGACAATGCCTGTCGTCCGTCGAATCCTTAGCAGCAGGAAGTCGAAGGCCTTAGTGAGAGGGAAGCAGCACTCCACACTCTTTCGACGCGCCAATATGGCTCTGTACGAAGCACATGCATCTCTGCTGCTAGGCGCCTATCTGCTGGTCACTGCAAATCTGGTGTAGCCTGCAACATGTGCGATCTTATGGAAATCGACTCATTCGACGCGTCCTCTGCGGCCGACCGCATCTTCCACCATAAGATCGCGACAGAGTCCTTCGTCAGATGTAATGAGATATATAACGGCGGTCATCCTAGTCACGTGTAGTCGCCGATTCCAAGTAATAAGCAAAGCATGTATTGCTTTTGGCCGACGACGACCCTGACTCCACGCGATCATACCTACCACAACACCACAGTCATACTAGTACCACAAGTGCCGACGAGCCATGTGTGTAGAAAGGAGTCATGAGATACCTAAAGTTCTACCCTACTGTGGCTACCGGGTAGCGTCCGAAGTCAAACTAGCTATGCAGAGCGGCCTTGTCACCGCAATAAATGATCTCGCTAAAAGCAGCCTTCTTCGAGGAAAGGCTAGAAGATAGATATACAATGCATTGTCCGTCATCCCGAGATAGTGATCCCATGTCCGCCACTGAGGCACCAAGTCTTCCCGAGCTCATCCCTATGCAAGGAAAGACGCCCCACTCCATAACATAAATAGCAATCATCTCTCAACAGTCTCCAGGCCCGAGTCTCCTATCATTCATACTGCAGTCTTTCATCTCGATTCCCAATCTCTGCTCTCAGCCCCAACATCAATCTTCGTCCGAAGGTCAATCAGAGCATGCCCCCCTCCTCCCCTCCCCCGGCACTGACGCTCCCTTTCCTCCCCCCCCTCCCTCCAGCAGCCACACCGACACTCCCCTCCCGCTCCCTGCTCCATCCGGCGGGCGGCACGTACACGCCCTGCTGCAATATCTCGGGCGGCATATTGGCCCTGATCTCCTTCGGATGCCGCACGTAGCCGGGGGTGTTACTCCCTTTCCGCTGTCCCTGCTCCGGCCCGTGGGTCGAATCAAAGTACCCGGCCTGACCACTGCTCATTGTCCCGCCCATTGCGCTGCCGGCTCTGACGTGTTCCAGGGGCGCGGTGCCGGGGCGGGAAATCCCCGCCGTGCTGGGCCGACTGAAGCCTGAAGGAGGGTGTTCGTGCAGGGGTGTGGCGGCTGTGGAGGCGGGGTCGCGGAGGGTTTCGTAGGGGCTTTTGGCGCCGCTGGTGGTGCGCAGGGAGGTGAGGCTCTCGCGGCGGCCGGAGGCGCGGCTGAGGGAGCCGCTGTTGCCTGGTGGGATATGCGAGGGGAACGGCGGCGGGATGGACTCGTAGGGACTTTGTGCGTGGGTGGCGATGTTGGTGCCGACCGCGTTCATGGGGCCGGAGATGGTGGGGGATTTGTTGTTGCTTCGGCTGGTGGAGCGCATTCGTTCGGTGACGGTGCGGATGCGGTTGCCGAAGGACTTGGAGTCGGAAATGGAACCGCGGCCACGGCGGTGTTGTTGTGTCGGGGAGGCGGTGGACGCGCGTTGGTCTGGAAGGTGGGCACGGACCTGTGATGGTGAGGTGGAGGGGTCGAGGGAGATATCGATTGTACCGGCTGAGGAGTAGCCTTCATGTGTTGACGAGCGGCCCTCTTCCTCGGCGAAAGAAGGAGGCGGAGGAATCGGCGGTGGTGGAGGTGGACCGGCAAGATGTTGTAGCTCCGGAAGGAGAGGAGGATCTAGGTCGACAGTCCTGACGTTCATGGTATCGGAAGCAAGGGTCTCGTCGATGCTCGCTGTAACAATGGTCGGTGACCGCTGGACAGGAGTTGGAATCATGGGATCGTCATGAGTCTGAGAGCGAGCGTGAGAGCGAAGGGAGTTGCGGCGAAATGAAGATGCTGGCATGGGAACGGTGGGCTTGTTACCGCGATAGGCAGGATGGATCTCATTTCGCTCGATAGGTGCTGACGCACACCTGGGCTCTGGGACTGGATGCGAATAGGTCGTGCTCGGCAGCAATGGCCCAAGCTGGTCCTCCTGGGGTGAATCATGTATATTCGGGATCGTTGGTACCTCAGGTATGCTCTCTCTTGACTCAGCCATGTATCTTGGATGCATCATTGCTTTTGGCGTCGCGGGCAAGCCGATCGTGATGTTCGGTGTCGGACCTGCACGATTGAACGACCTCGTCATAGTATCGGGATCGACAGATTGACTGCGAGAAGGATTGTTCGAGTAGGGTGGCTGAAACGACGTTGGACTCTCGCCCAGCTCAGTGTGGTATCGAGGTGCCATGTTCGGTCGTCTTGCCAGCTCACTCGGCATAGGTATCGCTGGCGCCGATGGCCTACGGGCCAGTGAAAGACGTCTCTCCTCGAGTTCCCTGGCTGCAAGCTCTTTGCGACTCAGTGCATATCTCGCCTCAGGCAAGCCCAACCCACTGTCCTCCCGTACTGCTTTGTGCAAGTCATCGCTTGGAATCGGTACCCTGGAGGTTGAGACCGCACTGGGCGGTGGTTTTCTGCTCGAACTTCGCAGACGGACACGTTGGCCATCACTGTCCGCGCCACCGTCCTTCCTGTCAGCCATGTTTGAGGACTTGGGCAGTGGCGATGATGGCGATCGAGCCGTGGACCCATCCTCTCTCTGATCACTCCTACCGCGTCCAGTAGTAAGCTTATCCGGACTACGTGCACGGCTTCGCTCACGTCCAGGCTGCCGGCTGCGATCCCGCTTTCGATGGCCGTCTACTGGTGACTTGACTAGCTCTAGTGACTCACGACTTGATGCAGCTGCTTGAGTAGCCGCCAAGACCTCGTCAGGTGACATTGGTACAGGCGAAGAAGGTGATCGCTTCGCAGGGCGGATATACCTGACATCGTTCCGACCACGGCTCTCCGACCTGTCCTTCTTGCGTCGTGTCTTTGATTCTGCTCGAACCTTGCTTCTCTCCCTCGTAGCCCGTGCTGTGATCCTAGCCTGTTCTAGACTATTTATATATGGATCTCGAGCTCTTCCTTTCACGCTACTTGTTGCGCTGCCAGCTGTGAGAGGAGGACTTGTGGCTCCGCTTCGACCAGTGAGAGTCGATGACATGCTTAGTCCAGAGCGAGAGGTAGCATGGGTCGACAGTGCTGGAGATGTGGTCCCATCTGCATAGGTCTGGTAGACCTTGACTTCCAAGCCGTCAGGCATACGGTCTCTCGAGCCGTTCCGAGCATGCCCTTCATCCTTTAGTCTGCTGAATACGCCAGCAGCAGGTGAGGGTAGATAACCTGGATCGCTGACCTTTCTCTCGCCTGGCTGATATTTGGCTGGGCTCAACGTCTCTGGCATCGCCGATCCACCGAGTGAAGAGACGCGACGGTGAGTTCGGAGGACTGTAGCTGGCCCGTCATCCGTGAGTGTGGAGATGGCAAAGTCTCGTGATGCGGTCTGTGGAGTTTCCTGGGGGGTTCGAAGCTTCTGGTCCCTCGACGGCAGTCTCTTCCTGCTAAAGGCGCCTGGTGTCGCTGTTCGTGCTGATCTAGCAGAAGCAGGATCTCGATCTCGTCGGTTTTCTCGTAGCCAGGTACTCTGACCGCCTGGAGATAGTGCTGACTGAGCGATGGGTGTGATACCACCACCGATGCTATTCATTGGGGTAATGTCGTCGGCCTTGGTCAGAAGAGGAGTGCCCTTGCTACCAAAAGTGGTAATAAGCTTCAATGGAGCATTCTTCGCATTGAACCTCGCCGACGGTCCCGCAGATGGTGGAGAGCCTGGCGGGCTCATCGAAGCTGGTCCGAGCACTTGCTCCTTCTGTGCAGTATAGACAGCGTCCTGAGCTCTTGGGGAGAACCAAGGTCCAGTCGTTTCTTCAGAGGTGCAGGAAAAGATGCGCACAGCAAGTTCAGGTGATCCCGTCTTCACGGCGACTTCACCCCATTTCCTGAGCAGAAAACACTGTCTCTCCCAATTCGAAGGCATAGTCAAGCAGGTAAGCAGAAGAGCTTCCATGAAGCATCTTTGAGACACATATGCCTCTATCGCATCGTCGAACTCACCGAGACCCAGCAGAATGGCTACTGCTGGGTGAATATCGCCTTTCTCGAGTAGTCGCTGAACGAAAGCCTCGCCAACCTTCTTCTGTGAATCCTTGCCTATCGAGCCGAGAGCAAGTAGCATCCAATCCGAAGAGCTCATCGAGTCCGAACCCATCATAGAGATCATAGAGTCACTGCCCAGCTCACCGAGCCACTTTGCTAGAAGGACTGCTCGGCTTGACCCTGCTGGATGTCGCATCATCTCGTCTTGAATTAATGGTCGTATGTCGTCCTTCCAGCCAAAGACTACATTGAGCATCTCCTTGCGTAGAAGATCCGGTGTCCGTGTGCCTTCACCGTAGTCGGGTGCCCTGAAGACTACGTCCTGGAGTCTTGATCTGGTGACTGGGAACAAATCGAGTATCTCATTCGGCGTTGGGTCGTCTGGACTGCGCATGACCTCTTTCCGTAAGAGAGAAGAGCGATAAGATGTGCTCGATGTAACAGAAGTGCTCTCACGCTGCCTTGGTACCGATTGGATCATCGACATTGAAAACTCTGTGCCACTCTCCCTAGAAGTATTCGACGCTCTCGATGATGGTTTGTCGTAAAGATAGTTCGGTAATCTCCGACCGGATGATCTTGAGCTGGTTGAAGATCGACTTGATCCAGGACTGAGCGGCGCCAGCCGATCTCTTCGTTCCCGCTCTTCTTCCAGTTCATCGATTTCTCGAGCTATTCGTCGCAAAGGCGACATTGTGGATGACTTTTCGGACTCGCTTGCCTCGCTTTCGCTAAAGGTGGGCATGACCGGCGGAAGCGTTGTACCTTTCGAATCTCCAATGGAACCCGGCGGTGAGGGTGGAACATTGGCTGGGATATGTTGCACCGACTTGACCAAGAAAGCATCGCCGTCCGGATTGATGTCCCATTGCTGGATGATCCAATTGTTGTGCACAGTGAACAAGGCCGAGGTCGTACCAAAGTTGCATATGCTGGTAAGGCCCTCTGGTACGTTGAGTGGTTGCACAACCACTTGTTTCGTTCGCATGTCGTGCAAGCGGGTTCGGCGATCCGAGTGCTGGACGATCCGACCATTTCTCGACCAACCGAACCAATTCGGGCCGCTCACAATACCTTCGTCCAAAGACATGATGCGAATGGCCAAGCATTGGTGGGGCTTGCCATCGACTTTGGGAACGTTCCAGACTCTGAGATCACCATCAGCAGTCTGTGTAGCAAGCATGTCGGTCTTGTGTCGCCCTGCACCACTGTGCCATGATACTGTGGCTACGGGTGACGGTCGTCGCTGGGTCGTCAGCGTATAGTGGATGGTGAAAGTTGGGTGGATCGAGATGATCATTATTGAGCCATTCATGTAGCCAACTGCGTACGTCCGGCAGTCTACATACGGGGCAATAGCTGTGATCGGGTCGAATATTGTCCTAGTAGAGATGTGTTCGGAGGTCGCTGGGTCGAAAAGAATGATATTTCCGGTCGAATTGCCTGTTTTGTCAGTAGAGCACGGCTTAGCCATGTTTGCCACTTACCAAAGACCACATTGCCATTCCGCATCCATGCTGCTACCTTGATAGTCTCGTAGGCGGCGAATCTTGTGATCTCATCGCCAGTCTGTATATCCCATATAATCGCAGTATTGCCCGTATCGTAGCTCACGGCTAGTCTCCCGTTGCCCCTTTCGCTAACGTTGTCCACCGCTACCCACACCACATCTTCCCTGTGCTTCTCAAATCTCCGTTCTATCGCCAAAGTGCCATGTCGGAGGACCAGTACCTGACTCCCTTGCCCGACAAGCAGGAATTGGCCTGTCGCCGCACTCGCCTGTAGTCCTTGCTCGGCATTCTCGGGGGTCAGTGTCGGTGCCGGCGCAGGATGTATCGAGGTACCGGACTTCTTTGAAGACTGTGATTGCCGTCTAGACAGGCCGGTAGACATGATGCGACGCACTGGTCATGTCAGCAAGGGGAGGAAGAGGTCGAGAATGCGGTCGAAGAGTCGAGTTTTCTGGAAAAACGTGATATTCGGTGGCTTGGGACGTACCAAATGTGCGCGCTACACAGGAGCGGGATCAATGCTGTTACATGCAGGAGCCACCTGTGCTTGTGGATGATCATCTAACCGCCGGTTGAACGTGGAAAGGGTCGGGTGGCATGTGTTGGCGTGCATGGAAGGGAAATGCAGAAGAGAATTAAAAGGGCACTTGTAGGTAGATGTGCTTCTTACGTGCTTCTACAGCAGATATGGAATAGGCAAGGTGCCAGGTCCGAGCGGTTAATTAGGACATTTCAGTTGTTGGAGCATCGTTCCTATGGGGGAGGTCAAGCCAGGAGCCTGGCGTGGATTGGACGGTATTTGCGCCTTGCACGACTAATGGACGCAAAGGGATATCGGGGAGACTAGAAGGGCGCCTGGTCGGCTGCAAGCACATTGCTGGAGGCGGACACACATGGATGGGCTGGAGTCGATATGGTGAAGTCGGGCGCCAGTGTGGGTGATTGGTGGGATTGTGGCACGCTAGGGCACCGCTAGTCACGAACCCTTGGTGGACAGCGATGCAGGTTGGAGATCCTTTGACATCTGTCTCGAATACATGCAGCCACAATGAACTGTCGTGAATGCTGTACCTGTGGATCACTTCGGCTATCGAGCGACGATGCATTTATTCAGTCCAATGTCCTCTTTCGTGACGAGTGCGTTTTCATCACCACGCCTACACTGCACTTGTTGGGAAGACCGTGGCATTTCCATCACGCTTCTTGCATGTCGTCACCGCCTCGGAACAGGTGATCGACTAGCCGGGTCTCGCTAAGAGTGGCGGTGATAGGAGGCAAGGGCCGTTGTGCTGGCAAAAGACTGGCCTTTGTCCTCCCATTCGCAGACCGCGCCTCCTATCATTTCAACGTCTTGCACTCAGGTGATGAGCACGAAAAGTCAGGTGTCCGGTCATTACTCGGTGGCGACAGTCCAAGATCGACCCAGGATCTCCGAGAAGATCTCTCGCACGCGAGAACCTCGGTGACATCTTTCCGATGACCTCGCTGGTGAAAGTACTGTACCACATTTTCTGCGACACGTCCTACCATCCACCAGCTTGTACTTGCGGCTCCATTGATTGTTGAGGCGTTCATCGGTTGCTCAGAGTAGATGAACAGTACCGTCACTACTTCCCAAAATTGCACAACAATGGACGACAAAGAACACGACAGTTGAAGACGGACTTGATGAGGAGAGCCAATTGACGTCGTCCTGTAAGCGCCCACCAGGAAACACGCTAATGCAGCCTCTGTTTGCAGAGCCTCCACCACTTACACTTCCTAATCAGGTAGATATGGGGGTGTCCTGCCGTTGCTGCCAAAAATTGCTTCGCCATGATGGTTGAGTCTCGTGCTTGTTGAGTAATGATAAAAGCAGAACATCTGCTGTGATTCATGTTCAAAATTAATTAATGCCTTACGTCAGCTTATTAGTGTTATCATGGAGGTGGAGGAAAGCGGCGTACAGGCCAGGTGCAGAGAGTCTTCCGGAACTCGACGGCGTTACACCTAACGTCGGTATGCGGTGCAGCTGTTTGTAAAGACAGAAAACCGAGGTGGCCAGCCGGTCTTGATCGTGTCCACTACGGTCTGCAGCACCAAGGCTGCCTGCCTCCACGCTGCTGTCTTGGTCTACGTGTACGCCGTGAATACCAAGTGGCCCCCCAGATCATCCAGCAGAACGGGTTTTTCTTGAGCCCCAGTCATAGCTGTGAACGAAAGGTTGACCCCGTACCTAACCTTCATCGTGCTGATGGACTGATACGGCCGGCGTCAAACAAAATGATGTCCGATGTTGATGACATGTCTCCTTGACGATCACGGTCGACAATATACGAACAGATGGAAGAAGGTGTGCTCGATCCAAAGCGATGTTCGGCTCCAACATTCACGCGACCTACCTGGGCCTTGAAGACATGGTGGAAACTGTTTCCGGCACAGTGGAGGCTGCTCTGTCGTCAAGCCTGAGGTGCTGGTTGACTCGTGCAGCCAGCTATCGCATTGAAAAAGACATGCGCGAGGCATCTGCGCTATGACGACAAAGCTGTTGCAGCTCGACGGTCGTGTATACAAGGGACCCGAAGCGTTGGTGTGCTAAACGTCAGCCGGCGATGAGGGCAGCGAAGCACATTTAGCTGAGCATCTTACCTAAGAGTGACAGTCCCTATCGTTCAGCTGAGTCCGACCTGTGGCGTTACGAAGAAGCGCAAACAAGGAAGAAGACGCAAGTCAATTGCGAGGCAGGGACATCGATACCCGACACCCAGATCACCATTGAGGCGATAACGATGTATCAACAGTATGGAAACAAACGCACGTTAGAGATGACAGGTGGGCAGGAACAAAGAACAGAAGTATGAGTAAGACTCCATCAATTGCTGACGAGAGCTACATAGATGCTAATCGCAGCCTACGGCACAGCCGTGGTACAAGTACACCAAAATCCTCCAACTATTCTCATCCTATTCCATACCGAGGGTATCATCCGAAATGTCCAAAATAATGCAAGACGCTGCGCTCTGCATGTGCGTCACTAAGATGTCGTAATAATCGTGAAATGGTTATGCAATGGTCGCTAGAAACTAGAGGTGATGAAGCTGAACTCATGACATGCTTTCGCTGTCGGGGTGGGGTAGGCCGACGGTAAGGTAGGATGATCCGCGTGATGATATGCGTGGGACCCTGAAAGGTGTACGGAAGTAAGCGACGGGATCATAGTCGCATCACACGCTGGCCTCGCGGATAACGGGCATGGCCTTGCTTGATCGACGCGACGTGGTCTTCTTTGGTGACTTTCGGAAGTGTACTTTCGGTCGTGGAAGTGCAAGGTTCGGAAGAGGTTGTTGCGGCTGAATGGCCCACTGTTGAGCTTCCCTCGGAGGAGCAGGTGCCTCACTCAAATAGGGCAGTTCGGAACTGTTGTCGTCCAAGCCGAAGAGGTCTTCGTCACTGATGTAGGAAGAGACACTTCGGTCCGGTGGGGAGTAAAGCATCTCGGACTTTGGCCAGGATGGAAAAGCAGTAGCCGAGGACTTGAATGTGGAGGTCTGGGGGAAAATGTCCAGGAGAGAATCGGAACCGCCTGGCGTGAAGCCGATGGAGATGTGACTTGGCGGTGAATGTTTGTCCGAAGAGGACGTCGACGACGAGGAAGTTGAACTCGAGTATGAAGACATGCTTGCTGATGATCTGAATGATTCGAACATGTCTGGAGAGGTGTGTGAATTTGTATGTTGTTCAAGCCTACTTGATGAGGCTTGGGGGGGGTTTGTTATTTCGAGAAGGCTGTGGAAGCTGAATCGTCCCCAGCAAACGGCTGTATATATCTGGTGGTTCGCACGCCTAGGAAGGCTGAATGTCACCAGATGACAGTTTGTTTCGTGATAAACTGTTTCGAATGGAAAAAACAACAAGGAAGGGGCTGTAAAGACCATTTGTAGATGTGTCATTCTCACCCCCTTGGTCACCGCCTGATGCACGGTAATTTTCGGGCAGGATACGACCGCGGCTGGATCATGCAAGGTCATGCCAAGTTCTTGACCGGCTATTTGGGAGACTTCTGGACACAAGGCGGGCAAAGGAAAGACTCCCCTCCGTCCAATCGGAATTGCCATAGCGTATCACGTCGCTCGCTGATCCGGTCTTGGACCGTGGGATTGCCAGGCGTGGGCAACCTCATCATCCCACCGGACAGAAGCAAAATCATTCCAACGGTCAAAAGAAATCTCCACACGACCGTTTGATCTCCCCAGCTCCTGATACTCGGACAGAGTCGGCACAGACCCCCCTCATCTCCTCGGTGGTCGGATGGTCGCATGGAAGTGATCACAGTCATCTTCGTACAGTGTCATCATCGAGTGCTTGGGTGTACCACATGTACCACTTGTCCGACATCCAGAACCCGGAACGTTGTGCTGTTTGGTCCAGGCGACGTGTCGAGGTGTGGACATTTGATCTGAACAGGTCACCGCCAACATTGCCAGGTGACCGCTTGTTCGTGCTTGACATGATTGGTCGGGGAAGCATTCCAGGTCACTCGCTAACCACCAGGCTGGCCCCTCGGAACTGTTCTCCCGCCGCAGAACGATGCAGGGTCAAGCCTCCAGGCCGCTGCGGGTTTGACAATCCGGGGTTCCGGACTCTTTGTGACATGCTTTTGCTGCACCTTCATCTCCCCTTGTCTAGATAACCATGCCGCTTGATATGCAGACAGGACCGACGCGATTTTATTTTGTCAATTTCACGTGCAGTTTGCTATTTGCAACTCCTGAAGATCAACGGTCGACAGCCACACAGTCTTTCTTTTGTTGTCCTTGTTCCAAGTGAAAAGTCTCCTTCGCATGTCGCAATCGTATCTTCACTTGCGATCGAGCGTCGTTGCTTCATCAACTGTGATCATGCACAGCACAGGGATATGTCTTGCGTCATTTGCTTGATGTGTCGACATCATGCAGCTCTCATACCCGAACATTCCCGTGTAAAAAGTGAAGTATTTCCTGAAATCAACTCTCTATATTCGATATTTCCCTTTCTGATAGTCCGCATCTCAGAGTCTCTGCAAAATTCTCTGCAAGGCCATGACGAACATTCAGGGTAATGATTCGAATGCGACACGGGTTTTCCGGCATTGCGTCAATGTGCTACTATCGAACGGAGAAAAGGTCGACCATTCGGGTGTGGTAGGCATCTGGTAGATCATAACATTGTGTTGCGATGATGATCATCCCCTTGTTTCCCCAGGCGTTCGTCCTTTTCCTTGGACCTCCCCATCATGTATCAGATGCCTGCTCCGACTTCTCTTCGTTCACTTCTGGCAAATCTCTCCATAAGCTCGCGTTGTTGAATTTCAATACGTCATTACCCCAGCTTGTCCAGCCAGAGACGAGATTCCTTGCAAAGACTTCTAGACCCCGATATTCATCCGGTAAATCGAAAACATCCTTGAGAAGCAGCTTCAGGCAAGGCTTCCGTGAATGCAAGTCCGGTACCGCGAAGATGACTCTCCTCTTGACATCATCGTTGCCAATGCCGCCTGTTTGTACCATCTCACCGTTGGAATGGCGTCCGTTGGTCATGCATTTTTTGCCGACAAGCAGAACCTCATAAGGCTTCCTCCACACCCCATCGATTGGCAGTACCGGTTCTCCCCGCTCTGTGACCTTGACCCAAAGCCACTCCTCGACTAGTTGGACGCCCCATGAGGAGAAGAGTCCGTCTTCTTCCGATAAAACGAGATCGCGGGCGGCGGGCTTGCTCGTCACCCATACTGCCATGATGCCGCCGTCGGCGAGGAGAGGCGATATGTCCATATCGAAAAGCAGTTGACGAAGCTCCCACATCGAGTCTGCAACCTCATATTGCGCATTCCCGGTTCCCCTGCCTCGGCCGACGGAACGATTTGGCCAGGGTGGATCCATCAGGATGACTTTGAATCGATGACCCGGGCTTGCTGGCCCAAAACGCTGCTGTACAGCCTCATAGAACCGACGCGAGTCACTGCAGTCAGCAAGGAAGAACGAAGACATGGTCGGGATATAATACTTGAATTCGCCTTCCAATGCTAGGATATGCGTTGCGCCACCAGCATTGGTGATGAAATGACCACCTACCTCATCGATGGTTTTCGGCTCCGCACCAAGATCATCTGCAATCAGGCAGAATTGACCGCTGCGATCAATGGGGAGCCGCAGGTTGATTGTAGATTGAGAATCTGAAGCATCCACTCGTCGCCTCTTCCTAGCTGTATCTCCAGTGGGGTGGACCCATCGTGGCCGACAGAAGTGTGACATTTGACATCCTTGCAAAGCATCGAGCGCTCGCTGAATGGTCTGCTGATGGACTAGGTCGTATGACGGGGCCTTCGGAAGGTTGGCTCTTGCCTTCTCTGACTTTGGCTCGGTGGAAGGCCATGGTTCTCGCTGAGGCTGACATGACGCGAGCTGCATGAGACTCTTGAGCTCTTGAGCCTCGAAGATGGAAGTTGGGATGTCTACGACAAGAATGTCCCTAGTGCCATTCTGGTATAAGATGCTTGACATGATGAAGAAAAGCCACGGCTTAGACAGCTAACGTAGTTCTACTACTACAGCTATGCAACAATCATACATGGCCTGCCAGCACAGTGCTGCAGGATACTACCACGTCCGGTAGGTCCTGCGGCTGATTGATGTGGTATTCTGACGCGATACAGTCCTTGCCCCGCGATGCCTGATGGCAGCATCCGAGGACTACCACATGATGAATCTTCGCAGTTGATGGAACGTCACAATGGGAGAGGTCTTCCAAGATATTGCGGCGAGGAGCTGAGAGTCTTGACTGCGCCAGTGACTGTGTCGGGATATGCTTTCAGTGATTACCTTATGTGAAATCTGAGCTTAGCAATTTTGTCGTGGTGGAGAGAAAATTCCTTCGGCTATAAACGGATCTCCAGATTTCTTGCCCCTCGGTTCATCACATGCGGGATGCCAAGGCTGACATCAATGGCCGTTGTTTCCGCACGTTGATTCCGCATCCAGGCCACTCGACACCGGCCTTCTTCAACACAGCCCTGTACCTCCGACTCTTCTCTTCCCTAGTATTATTTCGATGATATCTACCTGGTAGCAGCTCTGTGAATGCCAGCGAGCATACCCGGCAACAATGCCTCAGAACACAGCACGAATCCTCAAACCACGATGACATCAATAGCGGCCCAGGACGGCCGACCTGGGGCTGCAACAAATGATGTTGGCGCAAACTTCTCATTGGACATTAACAAGGGGAAGAAGTCAATCAATAGACAGAGCTGGGAATACGTGGTCAGGAGTGGACTGGCCGGAGGATTTGCGGGTTGCGCTGTGTGTTCTTCCCTTCTAGCACACGCGCGCAAGACTGACGCATGGGAATGCAGGCAAAGACCGTAGTCGGTCCTCTCGACCGAGTGAAGATCCTCTTCCAGGCTTCCAATCCGCAGTTCCAGAAGTACACGGGATCATGGTTCGGTGTTATAAGAGCAGTCCGGGATATCTATGCAGCAGACGGTACCCGAGGACTCTTTCGTGGCCACAGCGCAACGCTTCTGCGCATCTTTCCTTATGCTGGTATCAAATTCTTGGCCTATGAACAAGTCAGAGCTGTAGTGATCAGGGATCATACACAAGAGACGAGCGTGCGCAGGTTCGCATCCGGCAGTATCGCGGGCATGGTCTCCGTCTTCTTCACATACCCACTCGAGGTGGTCCGAGTGCGAATGGCATGGGAGACGAAAGCGCATGTTCGAACAAGCTATTTGGACATCTGTCGCCGAATATACCACGAGCAGCCACCAAAGCCCGCGCAATCTGCTAGTTCAGGCACAGTTGCAGCCGCGACAGCAGCAGTACAACGAGCGGCGCCAGGAGCAGGTCTGGACAACTTCTTCCGAGGCTTCACGCCTACCATGTGGGGCATGCTGCCATATGCAGGATCTTCATTCCTCGCGCACGACACTGCGGGTGACTTAATGCGAGATCCGAGGATAGCCAGATATACAACACTACCCGATACGGCCGGCAAGAGCAGGGATCCAAACAAGCCTGCGCAGCTGAAGTACTGGGCTGAGCTTAGCACCGGTGCCTTCGCGGGTTTCGTCAGCCAGACTGCAAGTTACCCTTTGGAAGTCATAAGGCGACGGATGCAAGTGGGTGGCGTGGTAGGAGATGGACACAGGTTAGGGATGGCCGAAGTAGCCAGGCAGATCATGCGGCAAAGCGGATGGAAGGGCTTTTATGTTGGGCTCGGAATTGGATACGCAAAGGTTGTACCTATGGTCAGTGTCAGTTTCTACGCGTATGAGAGGGCAAAGTTCTGGCTGGGAATCTGAGAGACACAGAGGAGCAATATTATCGAGGCGGTATTGGCATGGCGAGGCGTTCGGACTGGGACAATCAGACAGTGATTAGTCGACAGAGAGTATACACAAGAGCAATTATCAAATCATGTTTTGTGAAGTGAGGCGTAGCAGGCGATTGGCGGTGCATCCAGGCAGGGATCGCAGACCTGATGGTCATAGGGTATATGTAATTTATATCAAATTGGCAAGTCTTCAAGCTGTTATGGCTCTGAGAGAAATCTTATCTTTCACACGCGAGGTTCCCTTTCCACTCCGACGGTTGTTGCCCAGTTCGATCACTGTGTCAGCCTTCGAATCCCGGCGGAGTAATCCCTGGACGAATTTGAGCTCGAAGTTGCGGATACCCTTCAGCTCGGCAACGAGGCAGAGAGTCCACAGGCATGGTGAGGTGGCGCTGGATTACAGCGATTGTTGGCGGGAGCTGGTGTGCGTGAGTTGGGGGAAGATAACTCTTTTTGCCTGATGAATGAAAACGAGAAGTTATTGGCGGGATGCTCTTTTTGGACGGATCCCAGGTTCCATACTTTATCGTCTCCGCATTCCCTGCAAAATCATCGTCGACTTCGCTTCTCCATTACCCGCTACTTTTAACAATCAAGAAACACGTAAGCTATCGCATCCGTTCCAACAGTTTCAACAGTTCCAGCAGTACCGTAAGTTCACAGCCGAAGACGTTCTGGTCCCATTTCCTTGTCTAGCACACCCTCTGATCGGCCTCGCAACGGCGGCTCTAGCAACGGCCATCATGTTGTCCACAGGTAAACGAGCATTTTGCGAAGATTGACTCTCTCTCTTTCCTATGGCCGCGGAATGTCGCACAATCTCTCGAACGAGGACAAGGATGATATCCCCGTGCAAGATGCTTCCTTCCAGGACATGTCGGAGCTGGTCGACTTGCGTATCGCTGCCGCAGCCGCCCTGCTTTGCGCCATCGCCTTCATATTTGTCGTGGGACGACTCTACTCACATCATCGCTTGACCAGGATATCAAGCTTCATGGACGACCTCTGCATTGTACTTGCGTGGCTCATTTGTATGATTGGAATCATCTCCGTAGTGCAAAGTGCGTACCCTAATATTTCCCTGCTGACCTTACCTGACCAAGACAGTCCACCACTATACCACTCTGCTCGCCCCAATCGGCTTACAGCTACCCGACCTCAAGCACTTCTTCTTTTGGAACTGGGATTTCATCTGGCAGTACAATGTCGGATTATCCCTAATCAAATTCTCCATCCTCTTCCAGTACCGCCGGATGTTTCCCCTTCCCGTATTTCAATTTTGGCTGAACGTTCTCTTCGCAGTCATGGCTGTGTATGCGATTTGGACCGTAATAGGCTCCAGTATCTTCGTATGCTGGCCGGTGTCGTACTTCTGGAATCGAGTCGACCCGACGCTGAACGGCTCCTGCCAGGACGCACTCGCTGCGTTCGTGTCGACTGCGGTGATGAACATAGCTACGAATATCCTGATCCTGGCCTGCCCGATTCAGACATTAATCAAGATGCACCTCCCAATCCGGCAGAGGATGTCACTTCTGGTACTTTTCACCGTGGGCGGATTACTCGAGAGCACCATCTCCATCGTCAGATTGGTCATCTTCGTCAGTGCAGACAGAGACAACGTCTTTGACGTGGCCACGAAATACTTCCCCCTGGCTGTATGGTCTTCTGTGGAGGTCTCGGTCGGGATCATCTGCTCGTCCATCCCGGCACTGAAACCACTCATAGTAAAAGTCTTCCCACGTTTTGCATCATCCAGCTCCAGGGGGACCGACGAGAACGTACATGGCATGACACCGGAGATGTCGGATCAGGCACGGCGACGAGAGGAGCGGTCAGTGACGTTGGAGACGCTGGAGGTGGGGGAGAGCAACAAGAGACGCAAAGATAGCGAAAGCGCCATCAGCTTTCATGGTCTGATAGGCAGGGTGGACGAAGAAGTTTCCCCGGGGTTGCGGGCGAGCTGATAATGTATGAATTATTGTAGCGAATCAGAAGCATTGCCTAACATAGAAGCCACTTACACGTATAATGCCATGCGACTCGGGCGGCATCTCCATTGAATCCGGCACGGACCTGACCCTCACGTGCCAGCATGCTCATATTGTCCCGAGGTGGACCGAAGGTGACTGGGTGCCTTGGAGTCTCCTCTGGATGAAGGAAGGTTCTACCTCCTGATCGACGTAATAGCTTAGTGGGAGTCGACGATCCATTGGACGTGGTGAATCCTCCGTGTACGGACCATAAACTCTTCTCGAGGCTACCAGCAAAGTCCTGCGATCTGATGGGCTGGACCAGAGCTCGCGACAGTCTAACGGTGTGTGTGGGATGTCGGTTCTAGCCACTATGACACTGGTTAGCATGAACAGTACCGTCGGAGCGATTTCCCTCCTGTATCCGAGCTAGGTGAGATGCGTCCATGGTTGTGAGCACAGGCGGGTCATGAGGTTTGTGTGTTAATATCTCGGAAACCTTTGGAGAGACCATGCCAGGTGAGGACGACAGCATCACCTAGCCCATTCTGTTTCCTGCTGAGGAAGTTGAGCCGAAAACTATTCGCCGAGTGACGACCCAGCCTCTCGCGGACACTATTAGTCGTCCAACTCCGTAGAGCCACCGGGTCTCAGCAGAATGCGTTGCAGCTAGGTGACGCTACCATTCCGCTGTCGAGGACAAAGAGTGGACAACAGCTGGATCAACCTTGCTTGTTTGTGAGTAAAGGAGCAACAATGGGAATGGGCCTTGTTAAGCGGCACTGAAATGCCACAATGAAAGTAAAGTGAAAGGAAATCCATGAGAACGCACGAAATCTAACTTGTATCCTTTATGGTAGTACCGAGTATAGCATGTTCGAAGTCGAGCTGCAGAATGTACAGCATGCCGTCTGCATTGTGCCGCTACGTAGCACTTCTTCACGCTGCCTGCTCCAAGATGTGCAGCCTCATCTTTGTCGTCGCTGACCCTTGGTCTACAAGGCGAACCTGGCACCCTCCTCAATCGCTGGACCTTTGGCTAAGCAGCGTCAGCAATGCTCAATGAAGCTGGTATAATGAGATGCTTACCGATCGCTTCCTTTGGCATAAGCCTGCCCAAGCTGTGATACATTACGTAGAGCACCAGGTCTGGGCACTTATTAGTGTCCTCGCTGTATAGCGCCTCGTACTGAACTTCGAGCACGCTCTCGAGCTTGTCAACCACCGTGAGATTGACGTGTTTGTGGGGCGGTTTGACATCGTAAGCGAATAGGTGTTCGCGACCGAAATGCGCTCCCATCACCTCCTGCAAGACGCCTGGTGCCGGGTCCTGCCAAGTATTAGCTCACCATACGCGGCGGAAGTAGGATCCTCTACTGACCTCGGACCTACGTCCGTGCTCATCTTTGATCTTCGACAATAAGTCGACAACTCTGTGGGAGCCGACTCGCCGGAAGACAAGATGCTGGCCTTCACGCTCAACGTGCACCACAACAACGGTGGCGGACCCCTGCTTCTCCTTCGCCAAGCGGAAAGAAAAGGAGCTGGTTTCAGCGCGGCGGGAAGGGAGTGACTCGACCGACTCCATCTTGTCGTTGGAGCTGCGCTTCCACTCCTGTGGCTTGCCAGAGCTCATCTTGTTGGCTATGGATCTGAGTGTTGTTTGTCGATCTTGGTGGAGGATGGCGTTGTGCGAGATGTGCTGGAAGACGGTGTGGTGTGGGATATGCTTTGTGTGAGATGGATGTGATAGGAAACTGTAGGAAAGTAGGTCAAGGTGATTGTGACGTGCCATGACCGAATGGAAATGAGCACACATACTCAGACTCTCACATGTAACAGCAGGACCCGACAGTTGGGTGCGTTCCCACACTCCGCCAGCTCCGAGGGTCGAGGATACATAACCCCCAAGAACATATTCAACAATCACGTACGTTCATATGCTCGCCAGTTCAACAGTCTCACACAAGAGCCAACAAGGCTGTGACAGTACGTGCCGGCAAAGAATGAAGATCAAGATCAAGATCTATACTCACAGTGCTTACTTCCTCCGAGATGGTCTCGCGTTCTTGTCCTTCTTCTTCGCCTGCTGTGCCCTCAACTTCCTCACGTCGTCTACACCCCGCAGCTCGCCCTTGCCTCCCTTCTTGCCTCTAGGCCCTGTAGCCGCAGGTCCACCTCTTTCCTTCGCCGCAGCAACCTGCTTCTTCCGCTTATAGTAGTCATCTCTGTACTTGTCTGCCTCCTTCGGCGCCTTTGTCTGCTTGTGTCGATATCTCCCTCCTTCAGACCCGAATTTGACTCCTGCCTTCTCCTGCTCTCCGACTTTGGGTAACGCACTGACCCGATTCGCTTTCTTCCATGCCTCGAAACGACCGCTCTTCAGACTAGCTGGCAGCTTGTTGCCGCTTTCGCCGCGAATGATCCCACCTTTCCCGTTGGCGCTGGTGCGTGAACCATCCATATCATTGGCACGAGCAACGTAGCGCTTACTCTTCTTGTCCCATCGGAGGCCGGTTGGTTTCGACGCCAATGCAAATGAGGAAGACTCATCTGCATTGAGGTCGAGTGTAGCCGATCGAGCGGCAGTGACGAAGTTCGACGATGACGGATTGACAGAATAGCCGGCGTCTTCCTGCATATTGATCGATGTAGGTAGGTACCCCATAAAGTGCTCAGAGTCCTGGAAAGAAGAAGGATTGGACTTCTTACCCTTCTTCGAGGATGGCTGTGAGATTGTAATCTCGAGCTCCGAGTCGGACGCATCGTCGAAGGGAAGATTGTCAGAATCGGCCTGTTCCATTTGCGGTGTTGTAATTCCTTCCGCAACATCGGGGTCCAGGCTGTCCACAGCTTCATCTTCCTCTCCATCCTGCTTCCTAGGCTTCGAGTCCATCTTTTGTCGCCGTTTCTTGATGACCTCCGCCGCTTCGCTTATCTGACCTCTCCTGCCGATCTCGAAGATGGTCTCTTGTGGCCGGAAGCCACTGACCCGAGCTAGCATTTGTTCTCGCTGTATATCTAGATTCACATCGATCGACTCCTCAAAGAGGGGATGAAGCTCTCGTAGATGAGTTGAGCTGGATACGGACTTCGAACGTTTTGCGCTTTCTGCGGATGCAGAGTTACGGGTTCGCAGATACTGCTTCTCACCCTTTTGAGAGACCTCTTTTTGTGCGTAGATATCATCATCCTCGTCGACCATCTTGGTGACCTCCTCTATATTTCTCTCCAGCGCCTCGCGAGAAAGACTACCTAATGAGATATCATTGTGGTAGTTGATGTTACCAGCAGGCTCACGACCAAGAATCAGCTTGCCGCCGAGAAATAGCTGAAGGTCTAGTAGATATGGAAGCTCAGACTGGGTGACAAGGTTGTAACTCCATCCTTGCTTGCCAGCTCGTGCAGTGCGACCCACACGATGTATGAAGACCTTGGGTTGAGGAGGAAAGTCGTAGTTGATAACATTTGCGAGGATAGGAATATCGATACCTCTTGCAGCAACATCAGTGACCACCAAAATGTTGGTCATACCAGTCCGAAAGTCATCGACCTGCATCTTCCTAGCTGTCTGGTCGAGAGAGCCGTAGACGTAGGAGGTAGCGAAGCCGACCTTCTTCAGTAAAGCCGCGAGGTAATCGACGTGATGCTTGGTCGACGCAAAGACGATGGTCGAATGCGCCGTCGGTGTCTCTCTCGCACTCGGACGGTCTTGACCTCGTTTCCTTTTCTTGCTGTCTGTTTCTGCTGTATCTCGCTGCTTCTGTGCAGCCTCCGTTGGTCCCGATGGCATCTTGATAACATCTCGGAGGATGTGTATCAAAGCGCCTTCCTTTTCTCCAGAGTTGAGCATGAAAAAAGCACTTTGGAGATCTGGCGAAATCTTACTTTCCGAATCAAGACGTACCAGCTTCGGCTCTTGCAGACCTGCACGAGCGAATTCGACAAGGGACTTTGGTAGTGTAGCTGAGAAGAGAAGTGTTTGGCGTGAAGGTGGGAGCGACTGAATAATTTCTGTGAGCTGCGCGGCGAAACCCATCTCGAACAAGCGATCAGCCTCGTCGAAGACAACGTAATTCACGGACGACAGCTCCAGGCCCATCTCGACTTTCAAATGCTCAAAACGACCGGGCGTGGCAATGATGATATCCGGATTGCAGGCCATGGAACCGAATTGTTCCTCCAAGCTATCGCCTCCGACAAGCAGTATAGTCCGCAGATCCGTTCCTTTTCCGAGCTCTTTCACGACTTTGAGTGTCTGCAAAGCCAGCTCTCTGGAAGGCGACAAGATGATTGCTCTTGCTCCTACCCTTGCGCTGTGCACCTTGAGCTTCTCCAGCATTGGTATGACAAACGCCGCGGTCTTCCCTGAACCTGTTCTGGCCATACCAACCACATCCTGTCCGTCTAGGATTACTGGTATTGTCTTCCGCTGGATCGGTGTTGGTACGTTGAAGCCTTTGCGAGTGATGGCAGACAGTAGCTTGCTATTCAGTCCGAAGCCCTGGAAGCTGCCACCTTTCTTCGAGGACGACTGCTTTGCGTTCTTGCGGTTTGTCGCAACTTGTTGTGCGGCAATAAATGCATCGTCCGAGTCCGAATCGTTCTCGATATGCACATTCGCCAGACCACTACGCTGGATCGTGCCTGCGAGGGCCTCCTCTTCGCCATCGGATCCTCCTGCTAGGGCCCCAGATATGTCGAAGCCACCAGCCGACAGAGTAGGCGAGACGCTTCGGCGGGGCATCTTGTGTGTCGAGGTCGGTATCTACAAGTTGGATCACCTCATATCTCTGGTGATGTCTCCGGGCTGACCTTCGTGTGTCCGGATAATCAATATTCAATTTTGCTTGTCCGTGCAAAACTGCTCTATTGCATTTACATGTATCTCTCTCTCCAGGAATTTTTTCAATGGAGTCTGCATAAGCGGCTCTGCGGAGATCCGGGCCGCAAGGTAAATCCCGAGAGCCGAGATCTTTCCAATCATTGACGTGCATTTGTCAGAGGCGAGCAAGCAAAGAAACAATATCTGGGGACAGATAAAGCCCTATCATTTTTACGGAGCGATTGCTGCATCTTCACAAGGCGGCCTTATGTTGTGTCAGACTGCACCCGAACACCTAGAAAATCACGTTATCCTATCCTTTCATTCACGGCGTCACATCTAACGACACGAGCCAGTGGACGAACGTTGTGCATGTACCTTCGCCGCTCTGTTGATCGTGGACTCTTCCGCATCCTACGCTACCGAACCATACTAATCAACGTAACCTCGAGTTTCGAACGACACCAGAGCACATTGTTTCGTTCGGAGCGCACCGCAATGCCATCCTCGAATCCCGCTCCTTCAGGGCCTTTGCCTACGCAGCCATGTCAGGACAAAGCGCAAACCTCCACTCAACCAGAACCCAAGTTGCCACCGCTCTCTGACCGGGACTTTAAACTTTATAATAAGCTCGCTGAGCAAATGGATATGTACCACAACTACTTCCGGCAATCCTGGAACCTGCTCTATAAGTCCTGTGAAGCGGGCAAGCGTGCAAATGGCCAGTCTATTCGAGCATTTCTGAATACAGGGTTGCAATTTTGCGAGCACCTAGAGTTCCATCATGGTATCGAGGAAGCCAGAGTGTTTCCAATGCTCGGACGAAAGATGCCCGTTTTTCGAAGCAAGGATGAGCTGATCGGTCAGCACAAGCAAATCCACAAGGGCCTCGAGAAGATGCAAAAATATCTCGTCGAATGCGATACCGGTGAGAGGGAACTCAGATTGAGCGAGCTGAAGGAGATTATGGATTCGTTCGGCAAGGTGTTGTGGGAGCATCTCGACGATGAAGTCAGAACGCTGGGTGCTGAAAACATGCGGACTTTTTGGACGAAGGACGAGATGCAGAGGCTGTATTTGTAGTTGCTTAGAACGCGGACCGGTATCTTGATGTCGCATAGCGTGGTCAGTAGCATGTACTACTTGCTGCAATCAGGCTTTCCGAGCTTGCTTGAATTTCTCGTGCCATTTGCGCTTGCTGGTGGCCGCATTTGCTGTTGATGCGTTCTCGTGCGACTCCTCAGTATCGAAACCTGCGACTTTGATTTTCCGCCCGGGTATACTCTGCCACACAACCTTCGCCTTGTCAGCAAACGTATTCCTGGTCAAATGAATGCTTACCGGTAATTCGTCCCGATTTGTAGAATCCCTCCATTTCTCCGGCAGCAAATTGCACCATTGGCGTTGGAAATCGTCTTCTTCGACCTCCACAAGATCATGCAGAAGATGGCACCCGGTGAACATAATAGTCCTTTTTTTGCTGAACCAGATCGTTCCGTCTTTCTCCGTGTCCTGCAAGTCAGAGACAATCACAGCGAGTAGAGACTGCGGTACATCGTCAATCGATTCAAGCCAAGTTTTAATCTTGGCCTTCGGTATTGCACCAGCGAGATCGGTGGTGTCCAAGATGGCATTCGACATAATGCTTGACCAAGCTTTGACCAGGAGCCGCGGTGGCGGTCGAAAGCTTCTCGCGGGGCTTCCCACTTCGAAAGCGTGCATCGATCGCCAGTCACGTTCACATTCATAATCAGAGAATGGTGTGTCGGAAAAGATATCAAGCTTGCTGCGCGCTGGAGCCGCATCGTCCACCATACCAGAAGAGTCTTCGTAGTAGATGGGGAGAAGCTCTTTCAAGTGATCCAGCGCCTTCCCTTTCGCTCGACCGACTAACTCAAGAGATGATCCACACTGGGCTATGGACATCATTCCAGACTGCGGACTGTCGTCGGGATATCGTTTGGCCACCAATGATGGTACCGTAATATGGACAGAGTTGGAAGTCTGTACTTGCCGGAGATCAAAGGTCCCATCCGAAGAGCACAAAGCAGCATGGCCGGACTCTGAAGACTTGAATTGTAACCTACCATGATCAGGACATGGACAACCTGATATTTCTCGCTTGGTGTTGACCTACACAGGCGGGTCCGGGGTTGCAAGCATATCGACCAGTTCAGATGGCAATTCCATCAGACGGAATTGGTCTTGATCCGTAGATACAAGCAATGGAACCTCATACGTTGCTTGGAAGGCCATAACGACAGAGTACTGGGTCGGTCACAGATGTGAAGCTGCTCATGCAGGTGAGGTCGAAGGATTTGCGGGATAGCTGTTTTCGGACGTTGCCCCGGGAAGGGCTATATTTACCAACATACCTGACTTGGCATGATTTATCGCGTGGCTGCTCAACGTCAGCAAACGGACCCCGCCATTGATAATATCTCAACCACATCGGCCGCAGATTCATGGCCTTCTTCTTTCGATCTTTCACACTTGAGAAGATGCTTTGATCGTATCGGCACCTTCCTCTTATTGCATTCACAGCTGGGCCGGACCTGGTCAATTCACTCGCTGTCAAAATCTTCTCTATTTGTTTTCACGCGTCAATAAAGCTCGTAGCTCTGTACACGGCTTCCCATGATTCACAGTACGACTCATGGACTGACGATCGCTACTGTTGACGCCCGCTCGATCTCGAATCTCAAGCTGCAGGTCCATTCAATATGGTAGTTGTCTCGAGTGCTCCGCCTTCACTGGCAGGGCAGCTGGAAATATTCCACACCACTGACCCACTACTATACAACTCTCCCGTCGTTGTATTTTTTGGACAAGCAGCAAGCGTCGTTCATTCAAGTTCTCGGATTCAAGTTCATATCTATACTCCTGCAGGTCTGGAATCCTACACGAGATTGTCGATCTCCCCGAACTCTCCATACTACGCCGCAGTCAACGCACTACCTCGAGAAGAGCAGGGTGATGAAGTCTGTCGCGGCATCGCGTACGCCCTGTCCAAATACTTTACCGAACTACCCCCGAAGGTTAAGGAATGCTGGACAACCCAAGCATCGACCATTAAGCGACCGAACTCGCCTTTTGGTCTATTTAGTCCCACACATGTCGCGGTCTTGGCTAGCAGATTGGCTCGCGTAGAGAACGTGGAAGAAGTCGTCGAGACTGTTCAAAGAGCTTCAGGAGAGCAAAGGACATCATGGCTTGACGTGGACATCGTCCTGCCTTCTGGCGCGATGCAGGCCATCAATGATGACGAGCTTGAGGAATTCGGGGACGAAGAAATCTGTCGACGCAAGTATGGGAGGTACGCGCCAATCATCGCCGCGCTTGGAGAGCCCTCCTTCTTACCTACATCGAAGATGCGACGGGCGGCCTCAAAACCGACCATGGTAGGCAGAAGTAACACCTTCCGCCCGGGACAAAAGGAGATTATTCGAAAAGAGATGTGCGAGCTAGTAGACACCGAGGCCAACTATGTGCAGAAGCTGGTCGAACTCCATGATACCATCGGCGTCGAGCTCAAATCAAAGATGGGCGACGGACCAGAGCACAAGCATCTACACGAATCACTCTCTGGACTTTTTCCGGAATCGTTGAAGCTCATCCTGGAAAAGAATGCCGCATTTCTCAAGGACTTACAAATTTCCCTAGATGCCTCCGAAGAAGCAGCCATGGACGCGATCGAGGCTGATCAGACAACGGAACACGCGGGAAAAGATGGCAGCGATCCGAAGGACGCTGTTGGCATTACCTCTCTGTCCAGGACTTTACTGAAGCACTTGCCTGATTTCGAGTCGATGTATGCTGCCTACATGACTTCGAACGCAACCTTCCCGACACTGCTGAAGACATTGGTGAAAAGCACGAACCAAGATCTCGTCAAATCAATACACGATATCGGCGAACAGAAATTGACATCCCTGCTGATCGAACCTGTCCAACGACTACCGAGATATACCCTGTATATCGACACAATTGCCAAGCAACTCCCAATAGGTCATCCTGCGCTTATCACGCTGCTCAAGGCTCGCGATATAGTGACCAACATCTGCCTCTCAGACGGCGGTCAGCTCAAGAATGAAGATGTGGAGCAAAGGTTAGTTAACCTCATCGAAGATTTCTCAACTTCCAAAGGTCAGCCTGCTCGTCTAGTGACCACAGTCGATGTCATGGAATGGGACGCACCATTCGAGATTGACGACAAAACTGGCCAGCAGGGTATCTTGATGGTTTTTACTGATAAAGTTGTCTTTGCTGAGAAGAAGTCCTCCAAAGCATTCTCTGCGCGAGCTCTGCAGGCTGAAGCTGAGAAACCAAAAACCATGGACAACGAGATGAGTCGATCTTTACAGAAAAATCTCCGGGTCACGTTCACGGCTTCGATCCGCGACTGTGTGATGACAGAGTCTGTAGATGACAAAGCCATCACAATCTACACGAAAGACTCCAGTACTGTGCCTGGAGGAGCTGCACCTGCCGTCTTCTTGTTGGAGGGATCTTATGCCGGCAAAGCCTCACGACTTTCGGAGGAGCTGGTCAAAGCCCGCTTAGAAGGCCGTTTCACTGAAGCTGAACGCGAACAACCATCTTGGGAAGTGCGGAGTGCGGTCAGCGGAAATAGTAACGAGATCTCCCTGTTTTCTGCTGTGTTCGAGTATGGACAGCAGCCTACAGGATCAGGCCACGTCCGCATCGAGATCGATTTGAAAGGTCCGAATGCTTCTTCAAGAGTCGAGGCAGGGGTCGATACCCTGATCCGCCTTTCTCCTGGCGGTAACACTTTCTGCTCTGTGGCCATGGACAGTGTATATGGAGCATTAAACCGCGAGAAGATTGCTTTAGCTGACTTGACGTCGTCGTTGAATCGAAGGAGTGAGTCTAACCAATCTCTCCACTCGAGCCATAGCTAACAAATCATAGTCGCACCAATTCTCCAAGCCCAGCTTTCGATGAAAGAGTCGCCATTCTCTGCTTCACTTGTTGCAAGGAACCGAATCATCCTCGAATCGCTCGGCTTGACCTTCGCAAATGATTCTCCAGATGCTGCAATCGTCCCTAAATCCCCAACGAAGCATGTCCGACCGATCTCCCCGGTCAAAACTTTGTCCAGCTTCCTTGCTAACAGGACAAACACTGCCAATGCTCAGCCTGCCAGGAAAACTGAAACACCATTCACCGCTGTGCCCAATCTCCAGCCTAAGGTGAGCACACAAATACCAAAACCAGGCAGTCGCGAGAATAGCAGACCATCATCCAAGGACGAGCCGTCGTTGGTATCTGAGCCTATCGAGCCGACGAAGGAGCGTGTTAATCCTTTTAAGCGCCTGGAAGACATACTCTCAACTTATTTGCTTGCAACCCAGGCCAGGAAAGGAAACGTCGTGGGTCGTGTCCTCAAGGCCAGAGCGAATGCAGATCAAGTTCAGGTTAACGAATTGTACAACTCGCTGCTGGAGGATCCTAATCTGATGGTCCTTGCTGCGCAAGCCTCGGTCGATGTCCTTTTTGCTGCTTTCGAGAAGTTCCTGCATTTTGCCTGGAAGGAGAGACTTGGTGCAGTCATCGACAAGCCCATGCTGGAGCGGATTCAGAAAGAAGCTGAGGCGCGCTTCCCTGTCGATTTCGAAGCTTTCTTCTTGGAGTGCTATCAGGAAATGACTCCGCAAAACCAAAGAGCCCTCAAAGGCATAGTCAAACTTCTGGCCGAACTGCTTGAAGGAACTGGTAATGACGGCGATCGAGGCATCCTTACAGCCGCATTCACAGAGCTTCTGATTCCCGGTGAGGATCCATATTCGTACGTATCTCTAATGGATAGATTCGTCGAAGACATCGAAGGTCTGTTCGGTGAGCCAGGTCCCTCGTCGAGCACGGATTCTATGATGAGCCCTCAGCTTGGTCACGGACGTTCAAAGTCTGTGAATACTGGATCTCTCAACTCGAACACTTCTTCTCTCCGCCGCAAATTTGGATTTGGTGCTACCGTATCTCGCGAGAATAGCAAGTCTGAACACGAATCCAAGGTTGGCTCTGTATGGCGATCCCTCAGCAAGAACAAGCATGGTAGCGAGCCAACTACCCCACGAGGTACCCTGCACCGCACCAAGTCAACTGATTCTGAGAATCGTCCACCCATCAGGAGACCCGTGTCCTCGGATCGTCCGGCAACTCTCGGCGCATTTGCCTTCGAGCGACCAGCAAGTCAGGACAGTAACTACCTGCTGGGTTCGCCACTATCCACCATAGGAGAGAATGCTGCCGGAACGCCAGCAACAGGTCACGCGAAGAAGAAGAGACGTAGCTCGTTGTCTGATCTCAGCCTACTCCAAAGTCCACATTCGTCTCCCGTTCGTACGCCAGTATCGACCCGCCTACCTAAGATTGACGGGAGCCAGAAGGACCCGCAGAGTCCTACACGTGTCTCGTCTCCGACACGCAATCCTCCCAGATCTCGCCTGCCGTCGTCTTTCCGCAAGGAGAATTCGCCAGCCATGGGCGCTATAGCGAACACGGCCCTTCCAAGACCAAGGGCGAGCAGTAAGCAGCCGGACGAAGTGACCATTACCTCGTATACTCCCACCAAAGCAAGTTTGACCACTGTGAGGCCCTCTACATCCGGAAAGACAACCATACCACCACCAAGAATCGGACTTTCGGAGAAGGCGTCAGCCAATGCCATGAAAATCAGACCGTCACCATCGCCTGAGAAGGCCACAGTCGCGACTCCCACAACTATTCCGACACCAACCAAGAAACTACGCATCCAATCGCCACAAAAGATCCGAGAGCGTATCCAGTCTGAGCAGCGCGAATTGCAACAGACCTCTTCAGCTCTGCAAGATGAGTTGTCTAAAATTGGGGACGAGATTGCCACGCTTGGCCCACCACGAATAAATGGCCGTCCGGCAAGCGTGCGTATTCCGAAGTCAGCCACGGCAGCCAGCGCAGGCCCAACAGCCATCGATCTTGCCAAGAAGCTGAATGAGGTATCGACGAGCGTGAGCAGTACCCTCTCGACACTGCAAGAGCAGAACAAGAGCTTGTCCGAGGACACCTTGACCGCGCTCACGACAGCGGAAAGCCGTACCAAGCGTCTGGATGAGCTGTACAGAGAGGCCAATGCCGAGAATGAGGCGTTGTACAAGCGCTTCAACGACGAGCTTGGGAAGGTGCTCAAGCTCGTGAAAGGTGGTGATGGGATAGAAGAGATGAAGAAGCAAATGAAGGGCATGGAGGAGGAAATGGAGGGATTGAGACGAGAGAGGGCACGACTTAGAAGAGAGGTCGTTGGCCTCAGGGGTCGGCTGGGGGAGTAGAATCCTCCCCAGAAAACCGTGAGATGGACGCTAGAAGTCAAAGGAGGAGACCACGAGTAGACTAATGCGTTACGCTGTATGACTAGATGCATTTTCTGGGAGGTTGGTGGCGGTTTTGTACAGTATCTTACAGGACAGGATTATACTACAGTCTCTACACAAACGAGATCACTCACGCTTGTGCCTCGACTGACGAGGTCTGACTCCGCTCCACTATCGTCGTCGTCTGTGCCTCGGGGAACGGACCCTGGCTCTCTTTCCTCTTCTGCAGCGTTCCTGTGACTAGTCCTTCGTCCTCCACTGCTTCAGCATTCTTCGAGCGGTTCAGCAACCCTGTCCACAGACTCTCCAGATCCAACGCCCCTCTCCGCTCGTCCGTCATCATCTGCACCACAACCCTGCATCCTTTCGCCTCGGTCCTGAACCCCACGAAGCCCTCTTCGGTCTCCCCACCTTCCTCGTTCGGCAGCACGCCCCCCTTCACCTCCCCGAGGTTTACGCACACCCATCCCGTCCTGATCCCATCGTCCACATCGCCCGCCCCCGTCGCCTTCGCTCCAACCGCCGACAAGAGCCGCGACCGCTTCGCCTTCCGCTTCATGCGTAGCTTCAACTCGTTGCGACCCAGCAGTCCGTCCGCGAAGGGGCGCATCCCGTGCTCGGTCCGGAGCCAGCGGCACAGTCGATCGGCGGAGACGTGGAGGTGTTTCTCCGAGCGGGACGTGGCGAGGATCATGAGAAGATTTGACCCTAACGCTGCTGGTGGGTCGAGTGTGCGGAGGTCGAGGAGGGAGAGGTCGTCTTGGCCTAGTTCGAGGGAGAGATGGGAGAGGAGTGGTTCAAGGAGGGACGGTGGTGAGGGCGGGAGTTCGGGAAGAGGCTGCACGGCTTGCACATGAGCGGGCGAAGGGGAGATGGAGGATTGGAGGTACCATGGGAGTGTTGGATCGGTGGGTGGCGAGGTGGTGGTTTCTGATGGGTCGGGTTCTGCAGAATTGTCGCTGTCGACCAGGCTGGCATTGTCAACTGAATCCCCAGAAGACTGGTCGAGATTGTCGGCAGCTACATATTGTTTATGCTGCGAGTCGACGTCGAAGGGGCTGTCTCCAAAATCGTCATTTGCTTTTGATGCATATGAGCGGACTCGTGAAGCCAGATGCACGGGACGAGGTCGAGAAAATTGTGAAGTTTTCAGCGTTAGCCTGGCAAATCTGATCTCTGCACGTGAAGCAGCCACATAGCTTCGTATCAGATATCCAGATTGTGCGAAAGCACCAAGACTGCTTCCCCAAATGTGTCGTCCGGCCATGGGGCTTGTTGATGGTGGAGGAACTTTTTTTGGAGGCTCTGAAGCTTCACATGCCGCTTTCGGACGCTCCCGATCTGGCATGATCGTACCCGTGCTTGGCCGGCAACGGCGACGACCTCGGCTCTTGATGCAATCCAAGTCATGATGTTACCGCTGTTATCGCCGCCTCCACGATCTTGCACCCCATCCCCCCCATCCGATCTCTCTCACACCTTCACCTCATGGGCAGTGCGCCGTCCAAACCAGAACCAACAATGCAGTCAATACCTCTAATCCCACTGGGTCCGTCGGCTGTCCTCCTTCCCGGCGTGACCCTCCGCATACCCCTTCAACGTCGCAACGACATTGCTGCGATACTTGCAAACATATACAGCAAAGCTAGCACTCCACGACCTGACGCGACGGCAGTTACAGTTGGCTGCGTCCCTATCAACTCTTCCTTGCTTAGCCCTGATGGAAGGAAGCTCATCGATGATGGAAGCAAGCAACCCAAACAGGAATACACCACCGACCCATCGCAAGCGACCGTGAAGGACCTCTTCAAGTATGGTACTCTCGCAAAGGTCTCGGGCGTTCAGGGTAGGCGACGTGGCGAACTAGCCCTTGTGGTAGAGGGAGTGAGCAGGTTCACTGTGGAGAAGGTGGAGAGAGAGAAGCCATATTTCGAGGCGCGGGTCACGGTACATGAGGAGCAGGAAGTCAATGAGCTGGACAAGGAAGTCCGCGAGCTCTTCACACAACTGAAGCAACTGTCGAGAGAACTGCTAGCCCTCGTTCGGCTCTCGTCACTGCTCCCGTCTGGTCAGACCACAAATCTCTCGCCACTCCTTGCTCGCCGGTTAGAGCTGTATATCGTGCGGAAGGATCTTCAGGAGGCTGGTGTACTCGCGGACTTTATGGCAAATGTCATTGATTGCACACACGAAGAGAAACTTCAGATACTCGCTGCAGTGCCCATCAAGCAACGGTTGCAAAGAGCCGTTGAAGTACTGCAGAGGAATGTGTCAAGTATCCAGGGTAACAATAGGGTGATGACCATCACGACCATCTCACAAGATGACAACAACAATTCCGATAATGTAAACCTCAACAAGCTACGGCAACAGGCCCTGATTAACAAGATGCGGGGTGGCAACCAAGGTGGCATGGGAGGTGCGGGTGGTCAAGACTCGGACGAGCCTAACGAGATTGATGAGCTCAGAAAGAGACTGGACGATGCCAAACTCAGCATTGAAGCACAAAAGGTCGCCGACCGGGAGCTCAAGCGCTTGCAGAAGATGAACCCTGCTCAAGCAGAATATGGTGTGTGTCGGACCTATCTTGAGAACCTGTCTGAGATACCTTGGACAAAAATCACAGATGATAAGCTCGACGCAAGCACATTATCGCGGGCTCGAAAACAACTAGATGACGACCATTATGGCTTGGAGCGGATAAAGAAGCGCTTACTGGAATACCTTGCCGTCCTAAAGCTCAAGCAAGCTGTCAACGCAGACCTCGAGAGCCAGATCGCAAAGATCCAAAAGGAGGCCGCGGACGTGGCAGAGAAAGAGAAGGAGGGTGTAGACCCTAAGCAGATCATCAAACAACCGTCGCAGTCCATCGAAGAGCTCAAGATCCGACAATCGAAACGTCTCGTAGACAAATCACCTATTCTCCTGCTTGTCGGCCCACCAGGCACTGGTAAGACATCTCTGGCAAAGTCTGTGGCTACCGCTCTTGGTCGCAAGTTCCATCGCATCTCATTAGGTGGCGTCCGCGACGAAGCTGAGATTCGTGGTCACCGCCGGACATATGTTGCTGCTATGCCAGGCCTGATCGTGAATGGGTTGAAGAAGGTCGGTGTCGCCAACCCTGTCTTCCTCCTTGATGAGATTGACAAGGTCGGCGCTTCATCGTTCCATGGCGATCCCTCAGCGGCCATGTTGGAAGTCCTCGATCCTGAGCAGAACCACACGTTTGTCGACCACTACGTGAACATCCCAATCGATCTCTCCAAGGTCCTATTCATCGCAACCGCCAACAGTCTCGACACTATCCCTCCGCCTCTTCTCGACCGCATGGAGACAATTGAGCTCTCCGGCTACACCACAATCGAGAAGCGACATATTGCGATGCGGCACTTGCTGCCTAAGCAGATCACTTCGAATGGCCTCGGATCGAACGACATCTCCCTCGCGCCTGAAGTGCTCGAGAAGATCATCACCTCCTACACCCGGGAGGCCGGGGTGCGCAACCTGGAGCGTGAGATCGGCTCCGTGTGCCGTGCCAAAGCCGTGCAGTACGCCGACTCGCAGGACAAGTCGATCGCCACGTCGTACTCGTCCGAAGTGCGCGCCGAGGACCTAGAGGAAATCCTTGGTGTCGAGCGCTTCGAGGAAGAGCTTGCTGCCTCAGACTCCCGACCGGGCATCGTCACCGGACTGGTTGCCTACTCGGGCGGCGCGCAGGGCAGCATTCTCTTCATCGAAGTCGTCGACGTGGTCGGATCCGGTGGTGTCAAGCTTACCGGCAAGCTAGGCGACGTGCTCAAGGAGAGTGTCGAGGTGGCGCTGACATGGGTCAAGGCGCACGCATACGAGCTGGCACTCACGCACGACCCGGGCGAGGACATAATGAAGAACCGCTCGGTGCACGTGCACTGCCCGTCGGGTGCGATACCCAAGGACGGACCGTCGGCTGGCCTGGCGCACACGGTCGCGCTCGTCAGCCTGTTCTCCGGCAAGAGCATACCGCCTACCCTGGCGATGACGGGTGAAGTCAGCCTGCGAGGCAAGGTCATGCCCGTCGGCGGGATCAAGGAGAAGCTCATCGGTGCGCTGAGGGCCGGCGTCAAGAAGGTGCTCCTCCCGAACCAGAACCGCAAGGACGTCAAGGACCTGCCCGTCGAGGTCAAGGAGGGTCTGGAGATTGTGCACGTGGGCCATATCTGGGAAGCGCTGAGGCACGTGTGGCCCGACGCCCACTGGCCCGGCGAGAGGAGCTGGAGTGGTCTCGAGAGCAGGCTGTAGTCGTAGCGTATATACAACCCCCATTTGTACTTGTATAAATTTAGAGCGTTTTCTTTTTTTTTCTTTCTTCTCCTCAAGCAACCTCTTTCTCGCCGGAGTAGTGTTGCCAAGCGGTACTCGGCGGTCTCGTAAGTCCACCAGCGCTTGTAAGGGGCGAAGATCGAGGTAGTAGCTTGATCGCGTTTCTCCGTGGAGGACCTACAGGGCAAGCCTCTTCCGTTCCCAACACGTTTCATGTGATTGACAAAAGTCATATCGGGAGAACGTTGACATTACTACTGGACATGCCCGAGAGAATTGTCATCTGGTAGCATGGGGTGTAGTGAGGGAGTGAAGTCGAAGCTCCCCGCACTGCCCCATAATCCACCGCGGCCAGCCGCCTGCCACCACATCGGCAGGTCCATACCGTTACGATCTGACCTCCCGATCAGCCATTTCCTACCAAACGAAGGGACATGCTCGTATTGCTTGCAGGAAATCTTGATGCATTACTACAGTGCCTGTCCACCACCATAGTCGAACAGCAAAACGACAGTGGTCCTCTGAGCCCAGAACACCTTCCCAGCTATACCATGCCATGGCTCCTGTTCCATCTAGCTAAGCCCCTAGACACGGCTGTGTATATGTGTTACTCCCACCACCACTATCATTTCCGCTCTTCCTCTTCTTTCTACGACATTTGCACCTCAACTCTGCCCTCATTACCCGGCGCACTCTGGCTAAGGGTGGGCAACAAGTAAGTGATATCATCCCAAGGATGCCTGTAGAGACCGGTGCGCAACCTCTTTTGGTCCAAGAAATGGGCAATCAGACCGATACTGCGGCCGAGTACGAACAGACCGTTGAGCACGCCCATCTTGAGGTAATCTTCGGCTTCTTCGGGGGAGAAGGCGCCGCAGTTGCGCATGAGGTCGACGAAGCAGACGGCGACGCAGCCGTCAACGTTAAGGATCAGGTTATCCTTCTTTGAGGTGGTGACAGTCTCGACGGCCTCGGCGTAATCGAGGAGGTTGGTCTTGGGGAAGTTCTTGTGCACGTACTCCTTGACAAGAGAGACACGGAGATCGGGGTTGTTGCGGGACTTGACACGGTGACCAATACCGGGAACTGAGAGTGATTAGTAAAGACTCACGGTTTGGATTGCCGCAAAACTTACTGAGCTTGTTCTCCTTCCTCATGGTGTCAACGAAATCGCGAGGGGAGAGACCCTTGTCGTAAGCCTTGGTGAACTCCTCGGCTGCGCCGTCAAGCGCACCACCGAAGCGAGAACCGATTGTGAGGAGACCGGAGACGAGCGCAGAGATCAAATCCTTGCCAGCACGAGTGGTAATGATGGTGTTCATGGCACCGGAAACGGCAGGACCGTGGTCGGCGGTAAGCATGAGTACCATCTCCAAGAAGCGGCCAGCATAGTCTGGAAGACGGCGACGGAACCAGAGCAGAGACATGACACCACCGATTCCAATGTTCTCCCTGAAGACGTCTGAGATGGGCATGCCGGCGTACAGAAGCTCTTGGCCACGGTCGTCGGAAATGGTAGAGATGAAGGCAGCTGGCTTACGGATGAGACCGAGTTCCTGTGCCCAGGAGTAGTCAATGGGGATCTTGGGAACAGCAGGTTCTGCCTGAGGCTTGATGGAGCCCTCCTTGACCAAGCGCTGGTAGACGGTCGCGAGAGTTGACGGAAGCTCCTCGAATGTGTCTGGGACAAAGAAACCTGCATCCTTCATGGCCTTGTTCTTGGCGAGGGCGGTCTCGAGCTGCGAGTTGGCGAGCGAACCTGCGTGGCCGAATTGTACTTCGGTCTTGAGCATGCTCGCAACAGTTCCAATGGCCCAGGCGACGATTGGCTTTGTGATTGTGCCGTTCTTGACGGCTTCGATGACGCGATACTCCTCCACACCACCGACCTCACCGAGAAGCAAGAGAATCTTGCACTCTGGGTCGGCCTGGTATCGGAGCATGTGGTCAATAAAGGTGGTACCGGGGTATCTGTCACCACCGATGGCTACGCCCTCGTAGACACCATCCGTGTTCTGAGCAACAATGTTGTTCAGCTCGTTGGACATGCCTCCAGACTTGGATACGTAGCCGACGGAACCCTTGCGGTAGAGCTTGGAGGACACAATATTGTCCATCATACCACCAGTGTTTCCGATCTTGAAAGCACCAGGCTTGATACCGCCGACCGTGGCGGGGCCGATAATTGTGATACCCTTCTTCTTTGCAACGTGGAGGATCTCGCGAGCGCGCTGCGGATGTGTCAGTTCAACTCAAGATTCTGGAGACTGTTTACCCACCCTTTCCGGTACGCCCTCTGCAATAATGGCAATGGTTTTGATTTGTGGGAACTCCATGAGCTCCATGGTGGAGCTGTAGACGGATCGAGAGGAGGCAAAGTTGACGACAGTGTCAACATCGCTGTGCTTCGCAATGGCCTTGTCGGTAGCCTGGTAGACGGGAAGAAGAGTCTCGCTTGTGCCCCAGTACCTATTGTGGTCAGACCTGAGCTAGCTGTAGCTCCGAGACCGCTTATGCTTACATTTTGCTGACGAATTGACCGCCAAATGTGTAGATGATACCGGCAACTGAAGGAGTGGTACGCTTGCAAATGAAGTCGAAATCGAGCATGCCCTGCACGGCTCGTGGTTGAAGGCCGCTGCGGGTCTGTTAGAATGACCCCGTGCTGCCGGACAAGCAAAACTTACTAGACAAAACATCTTGTCTTTGGGTGGAAGAGCATGTGTTCTGGTCGTGGGCTCATGTTCCTGCTGGGAGCAGAGAAGCGGACCAAGTTGTCCTCTGTCTTGAGGCCATTGGCGCCATTTGTCTGTGGTGTAGAGGTGCTGGTCCCGTTGGGGGTGCCGCCCACGGCAGACACAGCGGAGGGCATTGTGGAGGTGGTGACTGTCGGTGGATGGGTATCTCAAAATGGGTTGCTGTGAGGATGAGAGTCAGCAATCCAGTAAGATGAGTGGTATAGCAGAAAGATGGATGTGTGTGTGAGAGACTCGTCGGCGAAGGTGAAACGACAGCCGGACAGCGAAAGTCTAAAGAATCTGTCGACCCCAAAAAAAGTCCGGGGTAAGGCAGAGACGGGCAACAGTGGTCGGTGGGATCAGGAACAACTCACATGGGGGTGTGAAGGGAGAAAGAAATGGTACGATTTCAATTCGGTGCAGCTTCTAGGTGCAAAGAAGCGGTGGACAAGGTGATGGACGACAACAGACGACTGTACAGAGCTGGTGGGAGCTCTGAATTGTGGCAGCACAGATGGAAATCGATGCACAGATCAAGCTTGGGGAAAGCTCTCCCGTTTGATGAGGAACGGGAGGGTCCCTGAACATGCCACGGAACTAACAACCTTTTGGATGAGGGTTTCTACTGTGCGATGATGCATATGCACCCATCCCCAACTCGGTGTCCGACGGGCTACGGTGAATTCAATGACGTTCCCATCTCTTGTGTTGGTATCGATATTGGAGAATACTGTCTGTAGTGGTGTTGCCGGGTCTCCTCTCAGCACCGAGGCTGAGGGCCGAGTACGGTGGAGTATCGTATCGCATCGTATCGTATCGTATCGTATCGTATCATTGACCAACTCTGATCGTACCATGGCCGTGCTGCAAATTATTCGTGTTGAAATTTGCAGTGCGGTGTGGCTCTTCTCGTACGATTTTTCCTGTTTGCTTGCCGGGAGCATTTCTATTCGTCCCCCTAGTTAGGCGTCTGTGATCTGCGGTTGACACGCCACGCGAGCTGGACACATCAAGGTCTAGAGAAAGAGGTTCCTGGTCCGGAATTGTTGTGTGGATCTGCGCGGCCAACGAAAGTCCATCGGCGCTAGTCAGGCCCCAGCAAATCCAGCAATCCAGCCAGCCCAAGAAAAAAAAAAAGAAGAGAGAAGAAGCCTCAGCCCGAAGCCCGGGCAAAGCCCGTCGTTGTCGCAGATTCGCTGAAGTGTCGGGTGAGAACTTGAAGCCGCAGGGGTTCAAGCTCGAACCACTCTCACCACCCAAAAATTTCCCCAGACCGGACCTCTGAGCAGCAGCCTCACCATCGACGAATCCGGCATACCGCTGTCAATTGACTGTTGATTCTTACCTCGTCATCCACGCTTGCCCGTCTGTACATCAAGCCCTTGTCAGACAAATCCACAGCAACACCTGACGAAGCTACACCAAAGCTCACAGAGCACGGTACGTTACCCCATTCCACCGGCATCTGCCAGCTCATCTGGTGAGGCCATTCACCGCAGCTTAAGGTCGGACGAGACTCGTACAGGCCCAGCACACACCGCTCGATCCTGCATGTAGCTTGAACGACTCATCTGGAGCTCTCTATCGAGACAAGTGCTCCTCTTCTTGCGCCCTTGCTGATTCACGTCCAGCTCAGAACACACTCACATTCATCCCCGACAATGTCCGCAAAGTCCATTCTCGAGGCCGACGGCAAGGCCATCATCAACTACCACCTCACTCGCGCACCAGTGATCAAGCCTACACCTCTCCCGGCACCCGAGACGCACAATGCTGCTCCCCGTCTTGCATCTCTCCACTTCCCAGAGGATGCAAAGGTCAAGGATGTTCTCGACCAGGCCGAAGTCACCTACCCATGGCTGCTCCAAGCAGGCTCAAAGTTCGTCGCAAAGCCAGATCAATTGATCAAGAGGAGAGGCAAGAGCGGTCTTTTGGCCTTGAACAAGACTTGGCCAGAGGCGAAAGCATGGATTGAGGAGCGCGCCGGCAAGGTCCAGCGGGTCGAGACTGTCGACGGTGTGCTCAGACAATTCCTTGTCGAGCCGTTTGTCCCTCATCCACAAGACACCGAGTACTACATCAATATCATGTCCGTCCGAGAGGTGAGTCTGCAATCATTTCCTTACGTTTCAGAAAGCTTGGCATTCAAGAGGAGAAGAATCCGCACGAGGCAATGCCCCACGACTAGCTTTGCATTTCTCATGGTCATCTCGCATGGCAATTTAGCCATGCTAATGCCTGCATTTCCGCTGTTCTTGCTGTCTCCATACCCGCTCGACGGGCCTCCCCGGCTTTCACATGCCTCTCGCACGTGCCTCGCCGGACGAAGGGAGAAAACCCAGACCCACCAGCCTTATAAGCCCCCTACCATACATCTATCGTCTGCACGACATCTCATCTTGCATGAAAGAGCTTTCCCCGGATCTTCGTTAGCTGTCAATCTCATCGTCGTTTTACCCCGAACACCCGTTCCCATCAATTAGAGTTTCGCTAATATCGACTCCTAGGGCGACTGGATCCTGTTCACCCACGAGGGTGGTGTCGATGTCGGCGATGTCGACGAAAAGGCCGAGAAGCTTCTTATCCCAGTCGACCTCTCCCAATACCCCTCGAACGAGGAGATTGCTTCTACTCTCCTGAAGAAGGTTCCCAAGGGTGTGCACAACGTCTTGGTCGACTTCATTTCCCGCCTCTACGCCGTCTACGTCGACTGCCAGTTCACGTAAGTCGTTCCTGCATCTGCCTTGGCTTGGACTGACGCGATCTAGCTACCTCGAAATCAACCCTCTAGTCGTCATTCCCAACAAGGATGCCACCTCTGCCGAAGTCCACTTCCTCGATCTTGCAGCCAAGCTCGACCAGACCGCAGAGTTTGAGTGTGGCGTCAAGTGGGCCATTGCCCGATCTCCCACCGCTCTCGGTCTTGCCGTCACTGCGCCAAAGGATGGCAAGGTCACCATCGATGCCGGCCCACCAATGGAGTTTCCAGCTCCTTTCGGTCGTGAACTGTCAAAGGAGGAGGCTTACATCGCCGAGATGGACGCAAAGACTGGTGCTTCATTGAAGCTCACCATCCTCAACGGTAACGGTCGCATCTGGACACTCGTCGCCGGTGGTGGTGCTTCCGTCGTCTACGCCGACGCCATTGCCTCTGCCGGCTTCGCCTCCGAGCTTGCCAACTACGGTGAATACTCAGGTGCACCAACCGAGACCCAGACCTTCCACTACGCTCGCACTGTCCTCGATCTCATGCTTCGCGCTCCTCAGCACCCAGAGGGCAAGGTCCTCTTCATCGGTGGCGGTATTGCCAACTTCACAAACGTGAGTAGACATCTACCAGTATTATAACTATATTTCGAGACCGTCGCTAACGTCTCTGTCTCTCAGGTCGCTTCCACATTCAAGGGTGTCATTCGCGCTCTCCGCGAGGTCGCCCCTCTCCTCAACGAGCACAAGGTCCAGATCTGGGTCCGTCGTGCCGGCCCCAACTACCAAGAAGGCCTCAAGAACATCAAGGCTGTCGGTCAAGAGCTGGAACTCAACATCAAGGTCTTCGGCCCGGAGATGCACGTCTCTGGTATCGTCCCTCTTGCTCTCGTGCCGGGCAAGTGGAACGATAGCATCAAGGAGTTCTCTGGTTAGGTGGTGTATGATGACTGTGGAGGAAGAGAGATATAGCAGGGCCAGAAGGCGGGTACGCTCTGTCTAGAGACGGGCAAAGATCGAATGGGCAAGTAATGAATTTGTTTGCGGTATTGATGGCTTCTTCTCGGTGCACGGGCATACGGAAGAGAGTTCGGATAGATTTGATGCAAACACTTTGTAAAATCTACAATGTTACTACCGCGGTCCTCACCACATCTCCCAGCCATCTCCGAGGCGCCTACTTCTTCACATCGTCGATGCGGCATCAAGGCAACTGACCAAAAGACTGTCCTCAAATCGTCGTCACAGTAGCCTCAACGCCGTATCTGCGAGGATCCGCTTGCAAGGTGGCAAAATATATCGTATCCCAATCTATGTTTGATATTGAGAATGACTCCGATCACCGAAAACAAGCAAGCACTTGAGCAAAGTATCGTGGTGGAGCAGTATCTCACCAGCATTCAGGATGTGCTGACACTGTGCCACTCATATAGATGACTCCAGCTCGTTTGCCAGACGTCTTAGGTAGAAATCCCTGACCTGGTCAGGCAGCCCGTCGAATTGCTTGACCATTCTCTGCACGTCCCTTCTGCCTCTCTCATAGGCAGCAATGTCTCTGTTCCCGTACACGTCTTTACCTGCCGCATAGGCTTGCTCCATTCTTTCATCTCTGAAGAAAACATTGACTGCGACGCTAAGTTTGCTGAGAGGTCGGGCCGTGTGTAGCCACAGTGGTGGGATGAACAAGACATCCCCTTCGTTCAGCACCGTCTCGTATGGTGTGACCTTTGCAAGTATTGCTTGTTCTTCCAGTGAAGGGTCAAAGCAGTCGATGGACGAGCTGGAGGCTCCTGGCGGGATGCCGAGGTGGGTGACATCAGACGGATGGTAGAGGAGTAGACTCTTCGAGCCTTTGATCTGGCAGAGCACATTCGCCATGACATCGTAGTGCAGCCACATGTTGACGGGTCCGGAGATGCGAAGGGGTGAGCTGTGCGCGTGCTTGATCACGTGTTCAAGGGATTGTGGTATTCGAAAATCGGGCGCAAGGCTTGGGAAGTCAAGAGAAAGGTCTGTCGGAGCCTCAGCGGGCCGCTCAGATGAAAGCGCCCGGAGATAGACGTGACATCCAGCTTCCACGCTGTCCAGGAAGGAGCCGAATGCGGTCGTCTTGTAATTGAAATTCTTGCTTTGGAAACTCATCTTCTTGGTCGGGGAGTCATGGATCACCACGGTCCGCTCAGCACCGACCTTATCCTTGAGGTACTGTAGATCCCATAACTTCGTGCAAGGACCAAGATCAAGGTGCTCGATCACGATAGGCTGACTCTGGTTTGATACTTGCTTGAAGTCATCTTGCCCGTTCAGCCGTCTTCGTGAGATCTGTTGTGCAGTCTTCGTAGTGAATGATGTTGACTTTCCCTGGCTGGTGCTTTTCGATGTTGAGGAGGAGGAATTGATTGACGCAATAGAGTGGTCGAGCACTGACCATTGTGGCCTATCAGATCCCTCTTTAGTCAGCATCTGACTGCTGCTCCAGCATGTACCGAAGCTGAAGCAGGTCGCACCACCACCAAGGAGAAGTACTTGATCGTTCATACTCAGAGCAGACATCCCGACCAGTAACGGTCTTTTGTCCCACTCGACAGCTAGGCCAGCGCGGTTGTCCAGACGCATGATCTCGTTCCTGCGGGTAAGCATACTACCGGCGCAGATCCCACCAATTATGAGGCCTTTCCCCTCGTACTTCACCGTCACTGCGCCGAATCTGCATAAGCGATTGAGAGCCGGCTCGTCGGAGTACCTCAATCGCTCGCATAGTATCATCGGCACGATAGTGTCTGTGACAAGCCTCCATGACCAGTAGTCTTGGATGATGGTACCATCATCTCTCATTCCTCCAAACAGATGTCCGCTGCAGCTGTCGGAGTTTGTGGTGACAGCAGTAGCACCAAAACGAGGCTCCGGCCGCATGCTCGAGACTTGGAGCTGTATCCATCCAGTGGCTGATTGGAAGAGAAGCCAGTCATCAAGAACTTTACCTTGCGATGTTCTGCCGCCGAACACAAGCACGCCATCATCGTGTTTGGCGGCGTTCGATGCCGCGACCCGTACCGCGCTGTGCCGAAAACGAGCTTCCGGAAGGTCATGTGTCCGGGACCAATGGCCATCCTTTAGAAGCCAGCACGAACTCGACGCTTTGTTTGGGGCAGCTCTGCCTCCAACCAGCAGTGTCTGGTACTCGTCCATCTGCGTCACGGTGTGGCACATCATCGATGCTGGTAAGTCAGGGATATTGCTGATGGGCTTATTGCGTGCAGGCACAACCGAATCATGTCCGACCCCGTCTTTGTCTCCTCCCAATTTCTCTAGATAAGTATCGGCGGTCTTGAGTCGCTCTCTTGTTCCAAGACCTCCCCAATACGCGACCACGAGATCCTTTGCGTGCTCATCTTGCAAAGATTGACGATGTACCGATGCTGCCGCCGCAAATCGTCGGCTATTCGGCGATCCAGTGACACTTGCCGACTTGAGGGCGAAAGAGGCTGTGTCTGCCACATCGTCTATCTTTGACGGCTTCGTAGAGTTATTGACTGAGCCAGCAGAGTTCTCATTGGGCTTATTCGTGGCTCGCAACAAGAAGTAGTGGGCACCAAACAGAGCAAACTCCTCCCACTCATCGAATGGTTCAACAGTGTCCAGATGCCGCCGCTCCTCTGTTGTGAGAAAGCGATCGTCCGACCAAAGCTCCCATAATGTCTCGATATTGAGACCGTTGATCGGCCATCCTGCTGCCTCGAAGCGGTGCTGCATCTCGTCGAGGGTGCCAATGGCATGTAATGGCGTTCGCAGCTTCTGGAAGTGCTTCAACATGGTCTCCGCAAACGGGTGGTCAGGCCCATCAGGCAGATGTTGTTCGAGCAAGCAGAATCTTGCATCTGGTAACCTTGCTGCCCAAGCGAGCACAGCATTCGCGGCTGGTTTCTCCATGTACGCCACCGAGACCTCTGCAACGAAGAGGAAGGCAAATGAACAGGCCTCAAGGTCAAAGAGTCGTCGAAGTGCAGACTCGAGATTTGCCACGTCTTTCAAGTCGCACCCTACAGCTTTGTATTTCTCTGTGCTGGCTAGAACAGGATCCGCCGGAGTCCCGTAAGCAATACCAGGCAGGACATCCAGAAGTGGTCCATTATTCCTGATGACCTCGACCTTCTTCTGCATGAGCTGCGGATAGTCTACGTCAACGAAAACGCAATTGTGACATTGTTCAGGATGAAGACCAAGGAATTGGAAGGGAAGAGGATCGCTAACGTCAGTCAGATACCCACCGTTGCTGTGAGATTGCGACATGAATCAACAGTGTCGCGACCTACTCACTATCCACATCCCAGGTTGACTACCACCTTAGTCTTCGTGCTATCTTCCTGAAGAAAATCTGCCACAGTCTTTTCGATTGCTTTCATTCGCAACCAATATCCACGATTGATTAGGGGCGATCTCCTCTGGAATCTGCGTACAAAGAATCTGAAGTACTCTGCCTGCTTCGGATAGTACAGCTTCTCTACAGATCGTTTAGACACGATACTGCTGCTATTGGTGTCCATAATGAATTCATCCCGCTTCCCAACGGCAGGTACACCCATCGCCTGCATCTTGAGCGGCTTCTTGGGCTGCTTGTGATGGAAAGCCTGGATCGAATCATTCTCGAACATGGTGATGATGGTCAGGTCAGTAACGTGACGCTCATGATGGATGCCAAAGTTTTATGCCCGACATGTGACGATAGGTTGTGGTCCGAGCTTTGTGCCCCGCCGTGGTTCACTTCATTGCAAGCAGAAAGGTCGCGAGGGCAGGCATCCCGAGAAACTATCTTCGAATGTTGTGATACAGAAACACGACTTTACTTTCACTACAATTCTGTCGATATTTTTGCAGCGGTACTACAAGTGCTTGGTGGCCTCCAACATGAACTCATCGCCAGATCGGTAGCCTTGCGCATACATACATGTAAACCGCAACGCTTGACAAGCACTCACCGCAAACATGTCCATCAATTATATCACCTTCAATCAGGACCATTCGTTCCTCGCTGTCGGTCAGTCACGCCTCTGTTGAACCAGCCGGACTATGCTGACCCATCACAGCTACCACAGATGGCTTCCGAATATACTCGACCGATCCCTTCTCCCTGGTCTTCCAGACTCCGTTGGCTGAGAATGGCGCGTCCGGCGACATTTCCGTGCTCGAGATGCTCTTCTCGACCTCTCTGGTAGCGATGATCTTGTCGCCACGCCTTCTCAGAATAATCAACACCAAGCGGCAATCAACGATATGCGAGCTCACGTTCCCCTCGCGAGTAGGCGCATTGAAACTCAACCGCAAGAGATTGGTAGTCGTGCTCGAGGACGTTATATTCATATACGACATTCAGACCATGAAGACGCTACATCAGATCGCGACACCCTCAAATCCACATGCTCTATGCGCTCTGTCGCCAAACCCCGACAATAATTACATCGCCTACCCTCTCCGCAAGACTGATCCAGTCACCTCCACCACACCTTCCCACGTCCCGCCCGCTCAGAAAGCCCCAGAGCCCATGTCAGGGGACGTCATGCTCTTCGACGCCAACAGCATGGAAGAGATAAAAGTCATTCCCGCCCACCAGGCACCCCTTTCCTGCATCTCCATCAACAGCGACGGCACACTCCTCGCGACGGCCTCCGAGAAAGGCACCGTGATCCGCGTCTTTGAGCTCCCCTCGGCCCGTAAACTGTACCAATTCCGCCGCGGCTCCATGCCGTCGCGAATCTACAGCATGTCCTTCAACGCCACCTCCACCCTCCTCTGCGTCTCCTCGGCAACAGAAACAATCCACATCTTCAAACTCTCCCCGCAGACCGCCTCCACCAACGGCGCAGATCTCCCTTCCCCCGACCTCGACTCGCAGGCCCGCCGCTCCGAGTCCCCGTCCGACCGCTCCGACGGCTTCCCAGATCTCGAAAGCAGCCTCCCCTCGCCCCGCGCCCAGCCTGCCTCGACGCAACAAGGCGGAGGGGGCTTCATGTCCCTCATGCGCCGCACGAGTCAGAACGTCAGCTCCACTTTCGTCAGTCGCGCCGCGGGCTACCTCCCCAGCGCCGTGACGGAGATCTGGGAGCCAGCGCGGGATTTCGCGTGGGTCAAGGTACCAAAAGGCCGCAGCGGGGCACCGGTGAAGAGTGTGGTGGCCATGGCGGGGAATGCGCCGCAGGTCATGGTCGCCACTAGCGAGGGGGAGTTTCTGGTGTATCAGGTTGATTTGGAGAAGGGAGGGGAAGGCGGGCTGGTGAGGCAGTACTCGGTCAGGGAGAAGGGGGAGGGAGGGGGTGCGGGGTATAGCGAGTAAGCTTGTCTGAAGACTATACCTCCCTCGTCTGCTCGACTTCTTGTCGCTGATGGGGATGACTGGCAATTCATTGGTTTGAGATCGAGGCTGGGGGGACGAGTGGAGATGAAGGAGGAGACGAGATATGGATACCTGCGTAGCGGTGAGGAAGAGGTGCCTGTATTTGCTGCAAGCGTTGAGTTCGGATATTAGATACCACCACCGCTCATGACGGATCGCTTTTGGGAATGATTTCTGCTTTTTATATGGATGCACGGGCGGCGCGTAATGGAGCAGACTGGAGTGAAAGCGCTATTCACATGTCCGATCACGGGTGCTAGACGTGGATACATGAAGCAACTGGGAAAACTGTGTTGGTATACCTAACTGTACAAATCCTGAATTCTCCTTTGGTGCCGCTCAGTGCAGGACAATCGCCATTCTCTTCCTGCGCCCTCCAGTCAAGTCGATCACTCAATACTACCGCAGACCAGCCATGTGCACTTCTCCAGGAAGTGCGAACTAGAACGAACCGAAGAAAGTGCTCACCGCCCATGGCACAAGTGCGCTACAATACCGTTAGCCTTGTCACATCAGTAGGACACAAATCGACATACCCGACTGCGAGTCCGACACCAATTCCGACTGTGGCCCTCTTCTTGATCCTCTCCCTCCTGACCTCGACAGGTGTGATCCTCACTTTCTTCACAGAACGACCCTCTTCTTCCTCTGCACCACCGGAGGTGCTGCCGGCATCTTTACTGCCTTCAGCGACCACGTCCTCTTCTTCGTCCCTGCTGATATCAACCGCCTTCCTCTTGCGACCCCTGATAGTCTCCTTTCTCGTCGCGGTGAGCTTGTTCGCCTCATCGATTGCCTTGCGCGCGGAGTCGAGATATGCTTGCGCATCGTCTGGCACCTTTAGGCTGGGGTGCTTTGCGGGTGTCTCAACCTTGACATTTGTAGTCGTTGCTTCGTCGCCATTGAGAAGGGCTTCTGTCTGACTGGAGATGTCGATCTTGACCGTCTGCTCCTCCACGGCATCCTCCTTCAGCGCTTTCTGACGACCACTTGCCTTGCGGGTTGACTTCGCAACAGTCGCTGCGGGCTCTTCGGGCTCCACGCTTGCGCTGTTGGCAGCCGGGCGACCTCGCTTCGTACGTTTGGGCGTCGCAATCTTGCGAGGTGTCTTCATCTCTCGGTCCGGTGCAGGTATCTTGGTGGGACTCGCCGAGCGCAGAGCTCTCTTACGTGGAGATTTGTTCTTGGGTGACTCTTCGGGTGGTGGGAGGATTGCGCCGTTGAGTGTTGGTGTCTTCGCGCGAGTAGTACGTGGAGGTGATTGAGGTTCAGGAGTCTTTGATTTTCTGGCGGCTTTCTGAGAGGGAACGTGAAACGGCGGAGGAGCTTTGATCTCACGCTTTGTTGCGGTTGTACTCGGAGGCATGGGTGCAGGGTCGAGTAGCACGAGAAGCCAGTCACTGATTTGGTACTCGTCGGCAAGATCGAGAGCTGTGAAAATGTCAGATGTGAAAGTGCAGATCGCGGGGTGGTGGCAGAAGCAAGTCGAGTGAGTTTGCTGCCAATAACATACCTATTTGCGGAGGGACCCAGATATTTCCTGCAATTTCTTCCTTGTCGGCTTGCGGTAGACCTTTGAGGTATGCCTTCTCTGCTGCTTCCTCTTCTTCTGATGCCCAGGGAAACGTGACCTTGAACAATCCGCTCGCACTCACAAAGCCGTCGTTCGACCTTCGCTATATTGCGTCAGTCGCGCCGATGCCATCTTCTCCTCTTCCAATTGAGCCTACCATCAAAAAGTAAGCTTCTGGCGTCGAGTGGCCTCGCGATGCGTGGAAGATGCCAGAGCCTTTGAGGTCTTTCGGCAGAGGTACGCGGATGTGCGCGTAATCGAAGGGACCGAGGTTCTTAGGCTTGGTCGCATTCGAGGTTCCTACTTGTCCAGCGTCCACAGCGAGCTCTGTTTGACCGAGTCGTCTCTTGGACAGTAGCTCTTGGCCTGAAATTGGTCAGCCGGTTGGGAACCTCGTCAAAAGCATCAATGGCGAACGTACGTAGCTCCTCGTCGTCTAATGGTTCAAGCAGAGGGTTCCGTCGCGTAGGTAGAGTGCGCTCAGTCATGGTTGATGAAAGTAGATGCGCCGGAACGTAGTGCGACAAACTGGATCGATCGAGTTGCCGACGCGATGCGCTTTCGATAATTATGACGCGGTCCAGTGCCGTTTTGAGCGTCGTATGAAGATTCGACACACCAACAACGGTCCTGGTCTATGCGATTGAACGCGAAAGGCACCAAAGTAAGAACGCCAGTAGCTACAGTAAGGATGACAGCTGTGGCCGGAGTGATGAAGGAGACGAAGATAATCTCAGGCATGGTCGAGAGCTTTGACCTCCGCGCCAGATCGCTGCGAAGCTCTCCCGCGGCAAAAGTTGCCGAGATGGCTGGGAGGAGGTTGCCGTGCCTCTGGTCTATCAAAGAGGTTGCAGTGAGAGTAATGTGATGCACGAATTCCAGTGGCAAGTCTTATTACAATGATGCAGTGGTGGCGTGAAGACTTGGTGGAGAAGCATTGGATCTTTGACTACATTCTGTATTCACTTTACAGAAGGTGCCATGGTCAGGATCTACTAGCGGTCACCACCACTGTATCGAGCGACACCACAAACATATGTCAATGAGCCATTGGCGTTATCAATTCCTGACAGCGTTTGGCTTATCTTCAAATGCCGCGATATAGATGAGGGTGTAGACGCGGCAATACTACCGCAAATAAATGACTTTCCAAGTGTGCCTGAGCGGTGAAGGAGGGGCAACGTCGGACCCCACTTGGGTCTGTTTGTTCTCGACTCGGACCACTGCATTTCCCCTGCTCACGTTTCGTATTCCATCTTGAACATCTGTCTTGTGATTATCACAAAAGTACCCACATCATCAAAGACTTCATCGACGGCATAATTGACACCATCTGAAGCTAGAGAACGACGACATGGCAAGCCACGCGGACGACGATTTGGCGGCGGAGCAGACGGAGGGTTTCAAGGTGGGAGAGAAGAAGACCATTGATGAATATCAAAAGCTCGGTAAGTGATGATGTTCCCACTGACTTTCAACATATCAAGTGCCCATGCAACTGCAATCGGATCGGCTATGGCTCTGGTTCCTTCCCTGGCATTTGTCCGGCAGCTTGGAATCCTATCTTCGTACTATCCTGTTGAAGGACTATCACCGCCACTTGTACCTCAACTATTGCATACCATCACCATTACAAGGCATTCTTCCATCTCCCCAACTGTATACGATCGTTCAGCGTAGCTGCCAAACTATCCAATACCTTATTTGATCACCACTTCCGCTTCACCAGCATGGCTTCAATCGATCCTGTGCAGGACAACATCAGTTACACAGAATTCCGCCGAAACCTATCACTGCGATCAAGACCAGATGAGATCATCCCAGCGCACTTGGAACTCCCTGATCACTTGCATCGGGAGTACTGCCATCGATACATTGTCGCGGCCAAAAATGCCGACAACGAAGCCGCCATGGATACCAAATGGTACCGTGAATAGGGTAACGGAAATCGCCACATCGACACAAGACAGCCTTGGATCAAGGCAGCCAACATGACCAGGCAGCAAGTAGCAGATCGCATATTCGAGGAACATCTACGGCGGAAACGGTGCTCAAGAACAAGGTATCTATTAGAGAGAACAGCGACACTTCTCGTTCCGGACAAGCCACACTGTGATGACCCGGATACAACGGCATGGGTACGTGCTCTTCCCTCCGACTTCAAAGACATCAATCTGCAGATTGCCTCGAACCATCAGCTTAGACCCATGTTTGGCGATCATCGCGGATCCGTGGTTGCGGCTGTCAGGTCCGACTACAGTGTCGTCGAATGTGCTGTCCGTCGCTCGACCATCTTTCGCAACGACAGTGCTATCAATCCTTTTCAGTTTCAGCCAAAGCTCCCTCCAACACAATCAGGCGATGTACCTCAATATATACCCGACGGCCCCACGCCACCGGAAGCTTCATTTGACCAGGAGGGTAATCCGCCACCGTACGCTTCTGACGTCTCAATTCCGAGAGTCACAGAAGCCCGACAGCCTGGATACGGGCAGAGGACGACGACATGTGGATTCCCTCGGAATGGCACAAGATTCGGAGGCCCTGTACGACCGACAATTACGCAAGCAGACCTCAGACGCGCCAGTGCCAGGGTCCACCAACACCCCTCTCCAACGGTCCGGGTCAATGAGGACTTACCGTGGATGATACCCTCTGGCCAACTTCCCCCGCATCCGAATAGTACTCCCTGGCGCAATTTGGCGAATCAGTTGCGGGAAGCAGTCCAACATATGGTAAGCGATGTACAGGCGCGGCGCGGCAACCAAGCACCGCCAGGACCTTCTTCGCCACGGGATGCCGACTCAGGGCTGGTAAGTCGCGCTCCGCATTCGGATCCTGCCGTCTCGCCGCAGGATCCAGAAGTCGGGCAAAACGACCAGGACGAAGATCAGCGAAGCTCCACTAGTGATCACACCGGTGGCCCTCCATCGCCGTATCCGTGCGTCCAACAGGACGACGAGAATCAAGTTCAATGCAGACAAGACAATGGAGTCGAGGACGGTTCTTCATCCCACATGTCGAATATTGAGAACATCTCCCAGACCGAGCTGCGAAACGATGTGACCTGTCGCGAACCTGTTGTCTTGGTAGGCCCCTCAAGCAGCCCGAATATCTCGACGAGCAGCGAAGCAAGGCCTGGCCTTTTAACAGCAGTCCTCAACGGCACTGTTACAGCGCAGGAAGTGCCGAGCCATACAGTAGCGGAGACACAGAGCCAGGTATAGGTCGCCAGCGGCTCGTGTACCGATGCCGGTACGGACGATCCACATGATCAGACTCCTAGAACTAACGACGATCCTCGATTCAATCATCAAAATCAACATTGGCAGCAACAGGATCGTGGGCGTCAAGCCAATGACCCAGATGATGTACCGCCGTCTCAGAGACAGCCGAGGGATACTGCTTGGCCATTTCGCACTCTGCCCGTACGAGAAGGCGCCAACTCCGTAGCACCCCAGGACTCCATCATTGGGGATTTGCCGCCGCCGCCGCCACCGACCCCACTGCCTGCTCAGCCCGTTTGGCCCCGTCCGCCACCACCCATGGCTCCTCCTAGAGCATCCCGCTATCGTCCAGTGACTTGGCGGCAACATCTTCCTCCGCACCGCAATTTCCAGCGTTCACAAGACAGTCAGCGACTGGTCGTGCGGCCGCGGGTCACTACTCAAGGGTTTATACTACCATCCACTGGGCATCCGAGTCGAGCTCGCCGGACCACATGGCAATCGGACACAGCTCCGCCCAGGGCGCTGTAGGGCAACGACCCCCCAAGACGTCCAGAGTTGCGTCGTGATTGGAACCGATTCGGGGTCGGATTGTCGCACACCTCCAATTGGGTGAACCGAAATGACAGCATTGAGCTCACACAAGAGAGGTTCCAATCTGCTGTCCGGTGGTGGAATGCGATTCAGTATGGCATCGAACCTCCAAGCAACGGCGATAGCTCACTACTTGCACGAAGGCGTCAGAGATTTTTGAGCTTCAACGATGCGAACTGGCCTGCACCGTCTGAAAATCCTTGGGGCACTGTCTTCTGGACAAGTCAAGCATGAAGATCTTGCATTCGGCTCCCCCAATATGGAAATCTGGAACATCTCGACGCGTGTCGCATCTGTTCTTGGCTGGTCTTGGCTTGTTCGCTGCTATCACAAAACACTTTCATTACTAACCTTACATCACAGATCAAAACGATGAATCTCTCCGCAAGTGGAAGGAGTCCCTCGGTCTCGGCACAGGTGATGCCATTGGCGATCCATCCGACCCACGCAAGTGTATCATCCTCTCGCTTGGTCTCGAAGTTGAAGGCCGCCCCGACATTATCATTGACCTGAAGTCCCCTGGCGCTCTCGAACAACTCAAGAAGCAACCATTCACGATCAAGGAGGGTGCCACGTTCCGCATGAAGGCAAGGTTCACGGTGCACCACCAGATTCTCAGCGGGATGAAGTACATTCAAGTCGTCAAGAGAGGTCCTATCAGCAACAAGATGCAGGAAATGATTGTGAGTCTCCGGGCATATCGGCCTTGACATGTTGGTACTAACATAGTTCAGGGCTCTTACTCTCCCAACACAACCGATAAGCCTGAATACGAGAAGAAGTTCGAGCCCGAGACTGCTCCATCCGGCATGCTCGGTCGTGGGTCTTACACTGCTGTCTCTCGCTTCGTGGACGATGATCAACAGGAGCACTTGAGGTTCGACTGGTCGTTTGATATCAAGAAGGATTGGTGAGAGGTGCAGTACACTCGAGCATTGGTGGTGAAAGAAGGGACGAGAAACGGGAAGTGATAGCATGAACGGCAGCATGGGTGAGGGACAGTCGTAAACCAATTGTATGATCATGACCTTTCCTTTTAGATGGTAGGAATGCATCGTCAATCTCGTTTTGATGTGGGGTGGTGCATCCTGTGTCCGAACCCTCCTCTCCCTTTCAGCGACTAAAACGGTGATAGTTGTAGATATGTGCAAGAACGGTATCCTTCCTCCCAACCCCATCCCCATACTCGTTCTGGCATGCGGCCCGTCATACTCTCTACTCAAGTGCTGATTTTTCCAACCCTGTCAATGCTTCTGCTCTTGACTTTCTCAATAAACCTGAGCCGACAGTGGAACGTATTCTCGATCGCCACCCTGCCTTACTGCCCGCTCATCATATCGTTGGATAAGACAGCAGGATGGGATATAGGTGGGGTGGCAAGTATTCAGAGCCAAACCCTGCTTCCCTCCCGCTTCACGGTCCTCCGGTGCCTGGCCTCCCAGCTCTCATACAACGCCCCTTTTTCTCCCGACGTGCTGCTGCCGCTCCCACCCCACGTCCCGTCCCACTCGCTCCCCCCGTGTCCCCGCGGGGTATACCCGCGCCCGTAAAGCCGGGGGCGCGCGGGAGACGAGAGGCCGCACTCGTCGTCGACGGGATCGAAGGTGCCGTACGGACCGGCGCAGATGTCCCCCTCCCACTGCCCTGTCGTGGCGAAGGAGATGGCGCTGCCCGCTGAGTCGTGGGTTCTGTGGCCCCCGCAGCTGTGTCTTCCCGCCCATTCCCAGGTTGGGAGCGAGGGAGGGGGAGACGGGAGATGCGGTGCTGCTGGGGAAGGGGGGTTGTGCTCCTGACGACGACGACGACGCGGCTCGGGAGAGGAGGGATCTCCGCTGCTGCTCGAGCTGGTCGAGAAGGGAGAGTGCGTTGGTGAGTATGGGTATATCACCTGCGGCGAGACCCGGCGGAGGGCTACGGCGTGGGCTTCGCATACTGTGGGCTCTTCGATCTCCAGGATCGAGTCGTGGATTTGGGAGGATGTTGAGCGGACGAGGGCTGGCCGAGGCGGAGGAGGGGAGGACTGGGATGAGGAGGAGGGGAGGTCTCTGCGGGACCGCCGCCGGTAGATTTTGGTGGAGAGCGTGCGGAGGAGACCTGGCATGGTCTTTGGTTGGGGGGAGAGTTGTAGGCAGTGGTTTGGGTGTTGGTGCCTGGGTACCGAAAGGATGTGGTGGGTTGGTAGTGGGGGAGCTATAGCAGCTTCGACCGAGTAGATTTTCCGAGCTGGATAGATAAAACGATGCGATACTGGGAAGGTCGGAGGCTGGGGTGGGCAAGTCGTCGTGATAGAGCGTGCAGGTCTCAATGACTCCCTGTCGATATGATTACTGATGATGGTGCAGTACTCAACGGATTTCGTTAGTCGTCAAAGATGTAGAAATGGCCGTGATCGTGCTCAGCGTCGTGGTGGTCGTGTCTCGTCCGTAAAGGACAGCTCGGTCAGTACAGTCGTGGTATGCGAAGTCGCGTGGTGTGAAAGAGGCAAAAAAGAAAATAGGCATGCAGGTGTCAGAGGTGAGTACTCTACTTTTCATCTTACGCGTTCCCAACATAGCAGTAGTAGACCCCTCCCAGCAACATCACCCAGTCAGTGGAGCCGCGTTCAGGTGCTGGTGTGCACGCTTACCGTCATCTTTGGACCAGGTACGAGATGAAGCTACGGACACGGACGCACGGTTCGGACAGGACGCGTGAACGTGAGTGGTTGACAGACGAGCTGAGATCTGTCAGAAATGCTGCAGTGCGCTTGGCGGATCGAAGATTGCGTGTGATTTCTGCAGGGAAAGGATACGAAGGGGTTGGTGGGATGCTCGACAGGGGGCTGTGGTGAAAGAGGGGCGACGTGGCGGTGCTGGTATACAGCCATCGCTGACGTTTCGTGTTCTGCTAACTTGCAAGCCCAATGTCACCGTGAGTGTGCACACTGATCGTCAACGATACATCCCGACCCGTTCTTTGACAATACAGAACACGATGGTCATTGAGATTGAATTTGCACCATGTCCATGGTGTCAGGTAATATGCAGCTCGGAATACGAACAGCGGCCACAACAAGTTCTTGGTCAGACCCACTATCTACTAGAGGTACGCGGCTCTTCCAAGCTCCGAAGAGCGTATTCTTGATTCTATAACACTCGGATCCGTGATGCCGAGTAAGTTGATTGTACATGATCTCCGACGGGTGGTGGGCGCGAGTGCTCCAAGCGGTGATATCAGGCTCCAACCCGCCAGCCACGAGTCAGCTTGACTAGGCAGTAATGTGTCGGGAATGGTAGGAATAGATTCTCCAGGAGATTTCGATGCTTTCCTTGAGAGTCTACTGTAAGTCGTTTCATCCACAACAATTCACCTAAGCTGTGGGATCATTTACTATCAGAAAGCTTGTAGTGATTTTAATCGACGCATTGAAAGACCCCAGTGGTACGACACATCACCTCAATGCGATACTGGAAAAGAGTACGTTGCTGAACCGCAATGCATTCGTCCTTCTATATGAGCCTCATGACAAGTCTTATCTCGTTCTCTTTGCCAGCTAGATTCATCTGACCGTCTCTGCCTCCAACTCCTCCGCCCCTCGACGTTGTTGCCTGATGTTCCCTACAAATGCTGCTGGATAGCGGCCTCGAGAGCCTTGGGATTCGCACCAACGACCTCGCCGACCTTCTCGCCGTTCTTGAAGAGGAGGAAAGTGGGCATAGCACGGATACCGAGCTCCTGGGCAACATCTGGGACCTCGTCGACATCAAGCTTGTAGAAGCGGGCGTTGGGGTAGGTGTCAGAGAACCTGTCAATCGTTAGCAGATGCTTAGATGTGTGATTGGCGAGTCGCAAGGATACAGTGTGAGGAGAGATCAAGTCAAGCGACAACGATGCAGACTTTGCCGTGCCGCAAAGATGCACGCTCTAAAAGTAGGGGAAACGAGTGAAAATAGTCGCTTCAGCTGAGATGTACTCACTTGACGACCTGCGGCGCAATGACCTTGCAAGGACCGCACCAGGTAGCGAAGCAGTCGAGTACCATCAGAGTATCCTTTGTCTCCATGGCCTTGTCAAAGTCGGCCTTCGCGCACAAATTGTGTACGCCTTCCTTGCTCATTGTTGGCGAAAAGTGTCTTATTCCTGTACTCTTGAAAGTGTTTCTGATCGTAGGTCTGCTTTGCACAAATGTGTTGCTGCGGAAAGAAGTGGCGATGCTACGGGTTGACACTAGGGTGGCGGTGTTTCTTGCTGTGGTGACAGTGAAGCGGAGTGTTCTGCTTGCGGTCAATGACATCAATGTCTATAAGCTCGAAGGCGAAAAGGGTTCTTTTTGTAGTGCCTGAGGGTGGGTGTTGTTGCTGACGGAGCCCGAATCAGGTGGACGTGAGAAGGAGCTAGATGAAAGGGTTTCGCAGCAATGACGCGATCCGAGGTTGCTTTCTAAGCAATCTTTTTCGCCGTCGACCGGACTGGCCAGACAAAGCCAACGGGACTTTTAGACAAATGTAAACGATAGACGTACCTGGTATAGACTGAAACTCGCTTGTGAATGCTCGCTAGATAACAAATATCATTCGAATTTTGATTATGAGGATCTGAGAGGCAAACGCGGCAGAGCAGGTGGGCTCCTCGGTAGAATGACGATGTTGGGAATGAGGGGCATTTCAGCTCCGGTCACGTGAGAAATAACTCCTTTCACGCAATTCCACAATTGATGCGCTAGGTTCATCTTGGACCAAGCAGAATACCGGAAGTAGCACGGAAATAGAAAGAAGGGAACAACATGTATTGCTTGCTTGCTTGCTTGCTTGCTTGCTTGTATAGCTGCGTGAGTATCGTTGACATTCCTTTGCATTGCATGCACGTTTCAAATGTGCTTCAAATGGCTCCTCCTTGCTCAGAGTCCATCTCTTCCTCACACCGAGCTCTTCTATTTGTTATGATGATCGATGATATGCGCCGGCACATCAGTTGGTAACTTCTGGGGTATCATCCTCGTGCATGTATTTGACAAAGGAGACAGGTTGCAGCTCTTGCTAGATTGCGTCATTCGTAGACTGTTACTCGTCTGACGGGGTTCGACAAAGGAAACTCGTTTGTTTTGGTAATGATCGTGTATGTGTAGCCGGCATATATCTAATCGGAAATCATGGGAGACTCGTCGTTGAGTCCATCGTGTGCTCGACTCAGAGTTTGGACGCTGATGCTGTCGGAGATGCGGTCCTTGGTGATTGTACTGTGGGTGACCGTACTGTGGGTGATTGTACCTCGGGGCTCGAGACGATCGACATACGAGCATCGGGTGTGGTCCTGCCACTTCGAGGTCTAATATCGAGAAGTTTAGCGCTTCCGGCGCTAAGCTGTCTTGCGTGGCCCTTGCCATAGACGACCTGACTCTTGTCATTCCAGCTCGGATCATGGAGCTGGTCACTCTCGGAGTCGACTTCTGAGGTCGATTCTCGGAGAGAGTCTGGGCTGGACTCCATTGGAGTAATACCGGAGTGAATATCGGCAACAAGACCCTCGCGAGACTTGGTCGCGTCATCTCTGTAAACGAGGTGCGGCTTTCGCCTGCTGGTACCTCGGCGCAGTAGAGTGCCGTCACCCTGCTCGGCTCCAGGAGTAGCCTCGGTTTCCATATCGTCGATGTCATCCTCGGGGCTAGGTGTGAGACGACGGACGTATTCATCATCAGGCATACCCAGATCTTCATATGAGGGATTGTCCGCGTCTTTTCGTCTTGCAGAGCCCACACTACTTCTCATATGGCTTGCGTTGCTCTTTCTCTTCGCAGGACGGCCGGTGAGCCAAGACCCTTCCGAGTCAATAGATGCGAGGGACGCTGACATATTCAGTGTCGAGTTCCTGCCCTCGGTATCTACCGGTGATTCCGATCGTGCGGCTCTGTACGAGTCGGGTGTGACACCTCTGATGTGAGGAGTCACAACGGCATTGCTGCCTCCACGTCTCGATCTTCGAGCAGCTGCCATATTCGCGGCAGCAATGATGTCTGGTGAGTTGACACGAGAGCCAGGAGGAGAAGAGGGTGATTCAGGGAGATGTTCGCGGAAGATGCTTTGAGTGCGCGCCGGTGTCCCAGACATCCTGCGAGATGTGTTGCCAACAAGGTGAGCTGGAATGGGTTGTTTAGACATTGAATCTCTAGAAGTGTTGGAGAACGAAGTTCCGGCAGGAGGGGGCGACTGCTCGGAAGTTCGAGTTGTACCTCGACGGAAGATGCTTGCCCATGTTCCTGGCTTCTTCATAGGAAGGCTTTCAGATTGCTTGAGAGGACTTGTAGTAATTGGTGGAAGCTCTGGCGTGAATTCCCTGCGGAGCGGTGACATATTTCGCGGGAAGCTACCGCGTACTGGTGAGGCCGGTGGGGATGTGCTTACTTGCGACAGACGGCCTTGAGAGTAGCGTACCTCATGTGCTGTGTGCAATGTGGGATCGTCTAGCGGAGTCGCCATGGGTGTTGCTCCTAGGGCTTGAGGAGTATCTTCGCGAGGCGGACCAAGCTTGAAAGGATCGCTATAGGTAGACGAGGGCGATGGGTCTCGGAAAGGACTTCTGTCAAGTGTAGCGGAATCCTGACGAACGTTCAGAGAGTCCATCTGATGCCTGCCATCTTCCCGGTCCGAGGTGGGTGTTGGAGGTGCCTGTCCGATTGTGGAACGCTGCTCATCTGATTTGCGGCCTCTGAACGCAGGATGAACGTCGGTAGGCGGTACTGGAGGGATTTCTGCGGCGCGGCGGGCGTCTCTCTCCGCTCGTCTGCGGAGTTTCGCTTCGAGCCTCTCTTGCTCTGTGAGCTTCTTCTTTTCCTTCCGTCTCTGATCCCGCTCGAGCAGTACGCGCAGATCAGCAGCGTCTAGCTCATCCGCGAGCTCGGCGACTCTCCGCCTGTCCTTCTTCTTCACACCCTCCTTGAGCGCAGGCAACTTCTCCTTCTTGGATCCGTTCCGAGAGACGCCGTAAGGACCAGAGAAGCTGTGACTTTGTGGAAGAGAGGTCGAGAGGCGAACATTGGGCCGGGGGCTTAGAAACCCTAAACCGTGTATTTCCCAAGCTCTTTTCTCTGAAGCTCCCGACATTGACGAATGTATAGACTCTTGGAAAGGCAGAGACACGTCGGATCCACGGTTGTCCTCGGTTTGCTTGGAGCTGAATTGACGACGAGCCTTTTTGTTCTCACGATTGAGCATGTCCCCATGCGCAGAAAGTCGCTTCGGGATGGCCATGGGCGCTGTCATGGCCCTGATCTCTTCCTCGCGAATGAATCGGTTCTGGACTTCTTGCCGCTTGCTCAACCTCCTCTTCTGGTTTGCATCTGGAGGACTTGACTTCTTGTCGCCATAGTCGTTGGTGGATTGTGCATCCATGGCGGCAAGGCGAGAAGCTGGTACTGAGCTCGAATTGTAAGGAATGGCGGTCCGGTAGATACCAGATCTTCGCAGATGCGGGCTTCGTTCCAGTCTTCGAGCGCCGGGAAGGGCAGTGATATCCTCCACACTATTCCGGGACCTGTGACGCCTTGGTTCTGGCCTGTTCTCAGCTTCGAGTGCTTTGTCGGGAGAACGCCTTCTCTTTCGTATCGAGGACTCTTCGGGACTACGAGGCGCTGTGCGGGGTGTGGCATTCTGAGGATGTGCCGGAGAAAAAGGCTCGTTGGTATCCATTCCGGGGTCTTGTGTGGGCTGCGCAATCTCGCTGAGCCGCTTTGAGCGGCCACGTGAGAAAGGCCATACCATGGCGGATTAGACGAATTCAGCCCTGTCAGACAGGCGTGGCGGATCGGAGCTTGGTACTCATACGGCACAAGATATCCATGTGAAATCAGTGATGCGACTGGGATGCTGGGTCGTGCCTGAATTAATGCTTGCAGTGCATGAGTAGAAAGGTGGGGACTGAAATTGGTCGAAGAGGCGGAATGGATCGAGAAAAGGGTAGGGTAATGGCGAGTTTCTTGGGTCTGCAGGAACGAAAAGGAGAATGACCAGGATCCGTCACGCGCGAGTCGAGAGAAGAGCTAGGAGTGGGGCAATAGAGGAAGAGAGGTTTTCCTTTTTTGCGACGAAGCGACAGGTCCAAAGGTCCAGAAAGTCGAGAAGGGATCCCCTGTTCACTCGTGGACTTCTGTGAGTGGCAATGATGCGCGCTGGCATGCCACACCGTGCCACCCACGTCGCTGCGAGTTCACGTTGTACAGTATCTGGGAAAAGTATCTTTTTCTACGCGTGAATGATGGCCGGCTCGCTGCCTTGATTTTCCATTGGCTGCCTGGAATTTGTGGCGCTGTCTAAATTCGGTGCCCTTTTTTTTTTTTTCTTTTCCACTGTTTGATGACTTTGGCGCGGCTTGCAGACGGGACCTGCTGCCTCTCCCAGGTCGACGGGCACGCTGCAAGCACACTAGAATTTGCCCACCTCACCTCTCGACGCGTAGTTACTTAGGTAAGAGCTGGTCGCTGGTAGCCGGTTGCTGGTAACCCGGAGCTGAAAAAGGCCGGGTCCTCCCGTGATACCGACAAGCTCTCTGGCGACCACAGAATGGTTGTCTGTACCGCATCCGCGACCTCTCATTGTTGCGATCTCTTGCTGCACTCCACCGGCTCTGCATGCACAGGCGATGCAAGCAAACACAAATCTCACGCTCCATGCCCTTGATGCCCTTGTCTGCCGTGCCGGCTCGTGCTTCCTCCACGTTTCCTCGCACTGCTTGCCGCAATTTATCGCCCTCTCGGCCGTGCCAAGGGGTTCAATTCGTCCCGCTGCAGACCCCTGTACTACCACTCCGGCCGGCTTCGTGGTCCCGGAGGTCCCCGTGAAAAGTCTGTACGACGTCGGTTAGCATGGCGAGCATGGCTGAGGGCGGGTAATAAGATCAGTGAACATGCTTATTCTGCATGTCGTCCAAGCCATGTTTCACACTGACAGCTGGGCTTTGGGTTCTCATGGCCGTTATGGACAGGGATCCGTCTCTTCCCCCGGTCCCATAGCAGTCATGCCCTGGAGGCGATCGCTGCGTCGTCGTTTCGTGCCATGGGATGACAGTAAGGGGCTTGCAGTTCACCCGCCGGCGGCACGACTTGCATTCACCATCTTTCGTGGTACCGATGGCGGGAAACGTCTTGGTGGTGGAAATTGGCCGTGTGCAAAAAGCCCTTTGATGTGGGCAAGTTGGCATCTCATGACAGTGCTCACGTAGTATCCGACATCAGTGACTTGAACGGGCTAGCGACCGATATCAACTGTGGGCATCTCTATAGGTAAAAAGGGACTGGCCCGAGGTTATCCGTAGAGTGGCAACGTCGCAGCTAACGCAGCAACATGGCCTCAGACATGTACAGCATGCTTTGTCTGCTACATCAGGATGGACTTTTTTTTTATCGCAGCTCTCATTGTGTTGGTTTCTCTGAATCTCAAAACGATATCCTCAGTACAGGCAGTCGTTGTTGTCGCCATGGACAAAAGCAGCAGTCTATTTGCCGATCGTGACCAATCCCGATGTTTCCCGCATGTCTTCACTCACAGCATCCCGTATAGCCGTCAAACGGGCAGCTCAAGGGCGTGACATGTCGACTTACTGCGGACACCCTAGAGAATGATTTGAGACTGCTGAGTATGCATGCTTCGTTGACTTTCCAACACCCAGAATTATGGAGGGACTACCGGCAGCCCTTACTCGGCAATTGAGCAAAGGCGAGCAGCGACTGGAAGAGTTGCAACATCAGCAATCCGGCTACGAGCAGGATGACGACTGGGCGAATGATCCACAAAACCCTCACAAGTGGTCAAATCGTCGCAAGACCAGTATGATCATATTGGTCTCATGTATCGGCTATGTCTGCACCATCGGTAGCACAATCTACGCTCCTGGTCGCCAACAAGTTGCATCACAATTCCAGGTCTCGGCAGAAGCATCTATACTACCAGTTTCCTTGTTCAATATCGGTATGGGTCTCGGTCCTCTCATCGCATCTCCTCTCAGCGAAACATTTGGCCGGCGAGTCGTCTATTTGATTGTACTGCCCCTGTTTGGGCTTTTCGTCTTGGGATGGGGCTTTTCCACCACACTCACTTCCCTCATACTATGCCGCTTCTTCGCTGGAGTCTTTGCCAGCCCAAGTGTGGCTATTGCAGCCGCAACGATAGCTGACATGCTACCACCGTCCCAGAGAGCATTTCCACTTATCCTATATTATACTACGCCGACTCTGGGCGCCTTATCAGGACCCATCATTGGTGGCTTTGTCATTGCCAGCAAATCATGGCACTGGACAGCATGGGTCACGCTCTTCTTCGCAACACCTGCTTTCCTGCCTATACTCTTCACGCGCGAGAGCTACAAGAAAGTCCTCCTGTCTCGACGCAAGCGCACAACTACACAGAGCGGTCGTCCGGATGGCATAAATGAGCCGCCTAGGGCCCCGCTCGGATCACGCATCAGTGTTTTTGTTACGCAGAATCTTGGACGTCCAGCCGTAATGCTCTTGACTGAGCCCATCTGCTCTTTTCTCTGTCTCTACATGTCCTTCCAGTTCGGTTTGCTCTACCTCTTTGTTGTATCATCTCCCGGCATCTACGCAAGGACGTACGGCTTTGATATCCAGGCCCAATCCTTGTCCTTCCTAGGTCTGCTCCTCGGATGTGCTTTGGCGCCTTTTCTCCTCATCTACATTGAGCTATACCGATATCGTCCACGCCTTGCACGCTCGGCAGACAATCACTTGGAACCTGAGGACAGATTAGATGGAGCTATGATTGGATCCATCATGTTACCAGTCGGACTGTTCATTTTTGGCTTCACTGCAAGGTCAGAAATATCTTTTTACGTACCCATGGTTGCACAAGGCATTGTCATGTTCGGCTCTTTGACCGTCTACATACCAGCTGGCATGTACCTGATGGAGACGTATGGAGCAAGATATGGGGCCAGCGCGAGTGGTGCGAACAGCTTGCTACGCTATGCACTGGCCTCGACTTTTCCTCTGTTTGCGCCTACCATGTTCGCACAACTTGGTACTCAGAATGCGACTTGCATTCTTGGAGCCTTCACTGTGCTCATGGCTATCATTCCTTGGGTCTTGAGGAAGTGGGGCCCACACCTTAGAAAGAGGAGCAAGTACCGAGTGGATGACTAGAACGTCTGTATTCGAATGGAATCATCTCAATTCAATTCTCTATAGACAAGTACTCTACATCTGCGACAATCGTACAATCCATGCGCGCCAAGTTGGAAATTGACAAAAGTCGAGGGTTATTGTGATCAACGGCACATCGGTGGGTCGAGTAATGCCTTCTTCCTCATCTAACAGGATATCAATATGAAAAAAAAAGACTATGCCGCCGACCAAGTCTTCCTCTGACCGACTCTTCAAGACTTCTCCACCTCATCAACACTGCCGCTAGCTCGTTGAGTCGCCACTGGGCTTTCACCGTGAATGACATCGCCCTTTGCGCCGGGAAAGCCGGCAGGACCGAAAAGTTCCCACTCGCCAATCTGCTCATCGAAGAACTGGTCGAGATCCAGACCACGGATTTCGGCATCCTCGCTGACCCTCAAACCGAGGCCTGGAATGTACTTGAGGACCAGCAGAATGATACAGCTGACAGTGAAGCTGTATCCTGCGATGGCGCCAATTTCTGCCAACTGGTATGCGACCTGGATGCCGTTGCCGTTGATCGCACCAGGGTAGGAGCTGGCGCCGTCAAGCAGCGAGATGGCCTCGTCGGCAAATATACCGGTCAAGAAGGATCCGACGATACCACCAATGCCGTGCAGCTTGAACACCTCCAAACCATCGTCGATGCGGAGGAGGACGTTAACGTTCTCACAAAGCGCACAGACAACAGCAGTGACGAAGCCGATTACGGCGGCAAGCCAAACAGACACGTAACCAGCGGCAGGCGTGATACCGACCAGACCGGCGATGCAGCCCTCACAAGCACCAACGAGAGATATCCGGCCCTTGTGCTTGATCATATCGACCAGTACCCATCCGATGATACCGAATGCAGCCGCAATGTTCGTGTTGAACGCAGCATACATGGCGCGAATAGAAGCATTGAGCGCACTACCACCGTTGAAGCCAAACCATCCAGCCCTGTTCGCATCAGCGTATAGGTAGCTTTACCCCTCGATGTCAACTTACCAAATCAGCACCGTGCCCAAGAACACCAAACTAGCATTGTGCGGCCTCGACTTCCTCAATGCCGCTCCCGGCTCCCTCCTCTTCCCCAGGACAAACGCATACGCCAACGCCGCCCAGCCACTCGCCTGGTGCACCGGCCCACCACCCGCGAAATCATACGAAGGAAGATTATACAACCAACCCGCGGGATTCCAGGTCCAGCAGGCAATGGGACAATACACGACGGTAGCCCAGACGAAGCCAAACAGCAGACTGGGCATGATCTTGCCGCGCTCGAACGCGCCGCCGATGACAACCATGACGGTGCAAGCGCAGAACATGAGCTGGTAGAAGCAGAAGACGATATCGGGGAGCACGGCGCTGCCGACGCTGGGTGCGGCGCGGACGTCGCGCATGCCAAAGTTGGCGAGGTCGCCGATGAAGGGCCCCGCGGTGCGGGAAAAGGCCAGCGAGAAGCCCCAGAAGATCCACTGCAGGGACACGACGGCCGTGACCGCCATGGAGAGGAAGAGCATCGACAGTCCCGATTTGCGCTTGGAGAGGCCGGCGTAGAAGAGTCCCAGCCCGGGGAGGATCAGGAAGACAATGTACCCGCAGAAGATGATGTAGGCGTAGTTGAACTCGAGGCCGGTGAAGGGCGTGTTGACGTTGGTGGTGGTGACGTCGCCGCCGGAAGGGTTGGCGGGGTCAAAGGTGGGAGCGGTGAAGGTCACCGGGGGGGTGGGGGTTGAATCGGCCATGGTAGGCAGGTGGTGAGGGGGTTGCTATGCAGGGATAAAGAGGGTAGGGGGGGTTGAGGAGGTTATGTACGACCGAGCCAAGGAGACCGGTGGGCCCAAGTCATCTTACCCAATTACTATCACTGTAAAACACGCCGAATTGGCTCGTATGCGAACACCTATCTGGGGCTTTGTGGTGTACGCTAAACGGCGCGGCATCGCTTGTCGGGAACATGTTGATATGGGGCTGGTTTGTCAGAACGATATGGAAACATGGAGAGTAGGCGATAAGGCTTGGTAAACGGCGGTTTGATAAAGTCATGGCGTGGCTTGAGGTTGGGTCGTTGGAAGCGGGAGTGGAAATAAGGACGCCAATGCTGGCACGTGCTCAGGCGTGTCCTCACGCAGTCCAATGCTCGATCGATGTTGGAAAGACGCTTTTATGCTGATGCCGCGTTCTGTTCGGCCTTTGCACCCATGTTCATATGTACTGCGGATCTCATCTCTTGGATGTCTCATTCCTCTTATTATTCCCTAAAGCGGCCAGATCATCTCGAGGTGAGGCACAGCGGAAGTGAGGGAAAGATAAACAATGGAGCATTCTGATTGGTTGATGGACGTTCTCCTATCGCGCCAAGCCCACACGCTGCGGCTCTGGACTTCATCACTGGTCAGTCGTTCCTGACCTCAACCCTAGGTCTGCCTGCCAGCTTGACTGTACAAGCGCATCACTACATGATGCTTCGCCTCAGGCTGGTAGATTGGTAGACTGGTGATGTGTCCGTCAACATGATCGTTCGAGATAGCTCAAAGACAAGATGCGGCTGCCATTGTTGCTCGAATGTGGCACCACCAGAACCCCTTCATGCCATTCAAGTCTTTTGAGAATGCGTCTGTCTTCGCCCCTACGATGATGTGCGTATACGCTGTTCTATTGTCCTACATGACTTCATTTTGAACGCAGACTGTGCGTGATGGCTCCAGGCCTCCCCAACTCCGGCAATTCGCTCACGCCCGGCGGAGCAGCCAATCCATATCTGTGACAATCTCCACTCATCTCTGAGCGAGCACCCCTCTCGACAGTTTCGACCTCGTGAGGATCTCTAGAATGGCTACCGACTACCTCCTGCGGTGAGTGCTGCAAAGGATTATGATAGTATGCGAAAACATGGTCGTCCGAACTTGCCCGATGTGCAATCGATTGGTTCCTCCTTCTCACAACACGATACATCCAATACGCAATAAAAAGAACCAGAGCGACCACACCAAGTGCTATGCCTGCGATAGCGCCTTTTGAAAGTCGGGATGCCCCTGCTTGCTCTGCGCCGTTCTTTGACGCGGGGTCATTGTCAACCAGTCGCGGGCCGCACGAGTTGGCAATGCTGCCATCCGGAGCAATAGGAACGACGTCTGTCGCTGTAGTGGCGTTGGCCTCCCATAGTGTGAATGTGCCCTGGTCTTGGTTGACGAAGACGTAGGCCGAGCTCAGAAATGATCGTCCGATGATGGGTAGCAGTGTCTCAGTCTCTGCTTCTAGTGAGTCAAGCAATACAACTTGCTTGGAGTAGTTGACACTCAGAGCCCCACTGCCTGCGATAGTAATATCCGGCAGTACCAGTTGGTCCTTGGGGATCCGAATGTCAAGGCCCTGACCACCCACTTCAATCTTAGCTGTGAGGTCACCATCGTAGCTGCGTTCAAGTCAGCTGGGTTGTAACATCAATCAACGTTATCCACTAACGGTGCACCTCCTGCTCCGTCGTAGGCAACGCCCCAGAAGTTTATGCCTGTTGAGCGTCCCACAAAGTTGGAGTCAAAATTGGCATTAATCCTCTGAAAAACCTCGCCAGGTAGACTCATAACGAGCGGGTAGTCTGGGATGAGGCAAGCTCGAAAGGCATCTCCTTCCCTTGCGAAGACGGTAGTATCTGTGCGATTCGGCCAATTGAGAGATATACCAGTGACAGTGACAATCATCTGAGATCGGCACACAGCTACATCGCTGAAAGATCCTGTGATGTTCCTACCAGATGTCTTCGCCCGATCATATCCCCCGAGTACCAAGGAACCATCCAACTGGCTGGCTGCACTGACGCCGGTCAATCCATTGAAGATACCATATGACCTCGATGATACACGTTCGGTCTTGCTCAAAGCTGTTAATATGGTAGAGTTGCCGCCGAGGCCTAGTATGACCTGAGGCTCTGCTTGCTGCTGACCTATATCATCTGCAGGGACACCAATCGGGAACTGAGTCAAAGTGATGTCGGAGCTGATGCGGACATCGTCCGTCATGAACCTTACGAGAGACTGATTGCTGGCGACGAAGGTACCTCGGAGGCCGCCCAGGATGTCTAGCGGGTCTGCACCAGAGTCGAAGATGTTCTTCTCGACTCGGGACGTGGACGCATCGATGTCGTATAGGCCCCCTCTGTACGTGGTACAGGCCGTTTCGGTCGTGTTTGGCGGGCATTGAGGGCCGCCCGACTGGTAGACGTAAGTATTGTTCTTCGCCCTGCCAACAGTGAGTATGGCTACATGGTATCATGCAGATGGCCACTCACCATTGTGGTAAGAATGCCAGAGTTTGAGGCGGTGTACCTATAGCGATGGGCAGTCCTCTTCTGGCCTGACCATTCGAGAGACTGACATTCGTGATCGGCAGAGTGATCGGAGGATCACATCTCGAATGTCCTGCAACTTAATTCCCCATTTTGAACAGCATCTAGAGTTACAACGATACCCGCCCTTGATTACGGTAATATCGCCATAGCGAAAGGCGTGTGCAGCAAAGCAAGTTGTGTGGTCCCGTTTCACAGCCATAGCCACACTGGACGTGCAGTGACATCGGGCGCCACCACCCACTTCCAATGCTGTCAGCGCAATTCGCATACAATTTCGTAAAACTTTTTTTTGAGTGAGTACATACAATGGCATGAAGGTATGTGTTCTGGAAAACACAATTCTCTTTGCTTGGAATACAATCTCGACCCAGCAATGGCATCACGACGACCTGTTCCAGGCCTACAAACAGAGCGAGTGCATTTGAAATTCATGGATCCAGACAAAGATGCGCAAGAGATCTTCAACTAGCACTAGAGCGTAGATTCAATACACTCAAGCGGACGTGAGTGACCGATTTCCACAACGGGGTTCCATTTGTCTTCTAGAAGACTGCAACAGCAATTGCTCAAGAGTATGTCGAAAGTCATGCTGCGCTGGGTCAAACAGGTTTTCAGCGAGTGAGAAATATACCAAATGAGTGTTGCAGGATAGCGCTTGGGTGCGATAGACCGAGTGTGCGCTGGTATTTGCCACGACCAGGGAAGGTGGTGTCAGCATGAGTATTGACAGGCGAACCAGAGCCAGAAAGTTTGACGAATCGAAACTTGGCAACAGTCACTCCTCACGACTGCATTTTCTGGTTATGTGCTTCTATGAGCGCTTTTGCAATCCTTTCCCATCGAACGCGCTGGAACGGAGACAAACACGGTCGCTCGAACACGCAATCTTCACGAGCCCGGCTTACCTACAAGCGGGCCTAGTAGCATTGCCCGATTGGCAGGTGTGTGCTATGATGGATAGATCCTGTTGCTGCATCATACTTGCGATGGATAGGTCAGTGGACCCGATGCTGGCCACTCAGCAGTAACGTCGCTGTGGCTATCGTAGACCATACTAAATTCCAATGGAACATCATGGATTCTCAGGCATTCATCCGAGCGATTTGTCTTCGGCATGTGTGCTTTGCTTGCGGCGTATAGCACTCGGTTCTTCGCACATGCAGATTTCCCAGCTGGAATGCTCCGAGGTACCATCATGTACATTCCTTGCAGTGACCGGTATTGCCAAGATGACGCCTTGATACTGGACGCCATGGAAGATGCATATGATCATGCATGTGCAAGGCCAACAGAGTGAAATATCGTGCATTAAGCCGAGGCAAGCTAATTCCTACGAAATGCTTCGATGGGTTGGTCGCGCTCGCTTCCCTCATATACCCCTCACCAACAGTACCATATTTGCATTACCATTATTTGCCTGCAAATGCGGGTGCGGGTGCTCAAACTCGCCGAATGGAGCAAAGGAAAGGAATGGCAAAAGGGAGGGGGACGGCGCTGGTCGTTGGAGGTTACGGTGATTCAACATCGGGAAAGGGTAAGGCATGGATCGGACATCCGGACTCCGAACGACTTAGATGCTGATCCCAAACGACCAAGATGACTCGTGATCCATGAACCTGTGTAAGAAAACAAAGCTAGGAGCCGTTTAAAGGAAAGGAATCGAAGACATAGCTTGTGTGAGAGAGTGTGCTGCAGGTAGGAAAGCTGAAGACTAGAGGGACACGAAGTCGACAAATGGTGGAGACGATGCATGATCGGAAGTGTGGCTTGACCCGATGCCGACCACGCTTCCTCTAGCTTCCTCCTCGCCTCTGTGCTCTTGACGATGGCCCCTCTTGGCCCCATCTTCAACCGTTCTACCTGGGCAAGACGTCGTTTGGAAACTCACACGGCTCTCCGTCACCTCCAGGGTCCTTGCGAATGAACCTTTTCGGTAGTCACTTGACTGGGCCGCGATGCCCAGAGCTTGCCATACGCATCATTGGCCCCTCCGAAAAGGCGCATCTCTATCGAGTTTGCCATGGGAATTCTAAATGTCTTCGTCGGCGGCACAGATAGAGGCTAGGGCGGGATCGTTATGTACCTAAAGGCTGATTCGACAGTGACTGGGACCCAGAAAATGCACCAATCTGTTAGGGGCTTCGACCAACGAGATTCATACTGCTTCGACCTTCAGCCACAGTCGTTCAGAGTTGGATCCTCGTACCTCTGCTGACCTGGTTTTGGCCCGATGATCTGTCATGGATCGCCAGGTACCTGGAGTATACCTTGATGATCACGCACAAATGATTATCCGCCATGAACTGCCGCTTCGCTAGCACAGACTACTCCAACGGGAACCTTGAGGAAGCCCACGAAACATCGAATCGCCGAGTCTTGAGTTTGTACAGCGAAGACAACCGATGTTGAAGAATGACGCATGGTCGATCTAAGCGGCCGCACTCTGCAAACCACTCACCCTTCAAGAATTTCGACTCTGGTGCCCAATCACAAGTCGATCATGGCGGCATCCAAATTTTACGACCGCAGAAAACACTGTTCGAACATGACTGATCAAGGCAAAGACCACGGGTTGTTCAGTGAACAATTCCCTTGGCAAGAGCATGTCCGCCCCGTGCCAGCCACACCTCACTTTTGCTTCGGCCCCGCTGGAGTTTTAAGGCACGAGATGACTGATTTCTTCTTGGGTCTGGTAGGTCGCAAGTCCTGGCGGAAACCCCCAAACCAACGTCCTATGCACATTTTTCGCTGCAAAGGCCGAGGTGGATCATCAGACGCTTGGGCCCTGCGGCGTAGACTACTCCCTCCTGGTTTCGATTCGAGTGCTTCTGAACACTCTCTACCTCCCCTACTTCCCTTGCACCTTTGTTGCCTGTACTTGTGCCTTTTTCAACCAATCCCTCACCCTAAACAACCACCCTCCTTCTCTTTCAGGACATCAACGCCGACGGTAGTCGCTGCTTTACCGACACGTTCTCCGACCGGTCTGCACACAAGCTTTTCTGTCCTGCCCTAATCCTTTTCTTCTGGAGATCGAACTTCTCGTCTTACTTGTCTAAGCACATCGTTCGCATCTGGCGCCGTCGAGGAAGCCACGTAATTCAAAGTCTCTTGTTCAATCTATCGGACCCCTGATGATCGCCTACATGGGTCTTGATTGCTTGCATTCTCCGGCAAGCTCCCCGCCCCTCAATATCTGATCCCTCAATCTACTAGCATCACTCTCCACGCGACGAATAAAGCCGTTGGTAAGCTTGACTCTTTTAGGCCCATCTCATCCCACTACACTTAACCCCTTCCGCTTCACTTGAAGACGTCTTGAACCCAAGGCTGATTCCCCATGCGCGGCAATTGACGTGGTCACCTGCCAAATCCACCTTCCTGCCACCCGAGAGGTCGGCGTCATGTCCTCTGCCGTGTAGCATCGCACCTCATTGCACAGCTGGACTGCGATCGGCACAACGTGATCACTGGCTGACCTTTCATGTATCGCAGCATGCTGGTGGTATCTCAAGGTCGTTATTGGACGTCATACCGGTCATAGCGCAGCTGCGCAAACCCATGCCACATTGCGCAGAGATCGGGAACTAGACAGCGGTGAATTTTTTTTGGCCTACAGCCATTTTCGTGCCGCTCGCTTAACCCTTTTCTCGTCTTTGGAGACGGCTACACTGGACTCCTTTGGGATCGGAATACTCGACAGACGACATTCTTTCGTTGTACATGTGGTTGGACTTTTGACACACCGAACATCGTGTCATCGATTTGCTCATGGCCGAGCCAGGCCTCTTAACCGAACAGGAAGATTACATTCCGACATTGCTCTGGCTACAGCGAGGACAGTACTTGACAGCACCGAAGAGTTTCTCGAAGCATCATCCTGACATAGCTGGGCTTCTGGTCTTCTATGTCTAGGTCCCACCAGTGGCAATCACATTTCCCCGAAGCATCGACAGAGACCCAAGGTACCGGGACCCCTTCCGGAGATCAGGGGTATTCTCAGCCCGAGGGAAATACAGACACGACCGCCTCCACCGCTTCTCACACACGACACAACCCTATCCATGCAGTGACTCACACCACCACCAGCACCAGCACCACCAGCACTACAACACCTACGAGGAACTTTGACGTCCACTTCCCGCCCGTAACCTTACCAGCAAGTCAGGCGGACGAGTCGACCTCTGGTCGACAAGGACGCCGTCCCAAGACTCACATATTGACTGCGTGCAACAATTGCAAGCGTGCCCACTTGGGTTGCGATGTTGCAAGACCATGTAGTCGATGTGTGCTGTCGGGCAAGCAAGTGAGTCTCACTTCGTCCTTGGAACAATGTGACAAGACTGACAAGGTCGAGGATTCGTGCGCGGACGTGCCCCAGAAGAAAAGAGGTCGTCCAAGACTCAGGGCAGAAGGTAGCACAGGTTCTCGCATATCACGAGATGAGACTGCGCTGCCGAGTGCGATTGTGGAGGAAGGACTTTCCCGGCATGACCCACACGAGCATCGAGGTCCCCCAAGTGGGCACAGGCGAACTGATTCCATGCGGAGTCTACAGTCTACGGAGAGCAGTGCAACATCTGTGGCGCACCTGTCGCCCACTTCATCCCGTGAGCAAGTCGACCCTTTTGTACGACTTTGGAGCTCAAGCAGGAATAATCAGCCGGTTGTCCCAACAGCATGGCTAGACCTCGATTTGAACATCATCAAAGCCGATGACAACTTCAGCAGATTGTTTGGTAATTTCGAGGGACTTCCGAATCGCAGATTGCCAGAACTAGGGGTTCCCAGTACACCCGATCTCTTCCAGACCATACGTACTAGGATGCGCGACGAGCGCGAAAGCAAAGATCCAGCATATCTTCCGCCTATCGTCATACCTGGGGAGGATCCGCTCGGTCCCATGGAGAGCGTCAACGCCGCCGAGGCTACCCGCGGTTTCGACCCTCTCCACTATACGCTAAGCTACACATTTGCTAGTGGTATGAGCCAGACGTTAGCAACCAAGTTCAACCTGGCACGAACGTCTCGGTATTTCATCATCATGAGTCTGCCGCCTTTAACACCAGACTTCTTCGCCGCAGTGGTCGGACAAGCCACGCGAGCGCAAGAAGCGTCAGTAACCCCAGTGACCAATCCTCGTGCGCCGTTCCAGATCATGACTATGTTTGCAGATAGTCGAGTTGCCAACGTTCTCAGCCCAGGGGATTCTTCGCCGTCAGATTCACCGGTGGACGACTTGCAATCCGATTTTCCGGCGATTATCAGATCACATGTTGAATCCCTTTCGCAGCAGTCTGCACAGGTGCTTGAGAAACACGGGCTCCCACTACACGTCTCCCAAAAGAGCATGGCTTCGAGTATAGAGTGCACAGATTCAGAACAAGCATTTAACGATAAACGGAGAGTGCAAGAGTCCATATCGGCAGGACCTAGCTCGGCCTCGACTCCACCTACGATAGCAGACTATGACATCTCACGCACTATATCACATGAATTTGCAGTCTTCTCGGATGACGAACTCCCTCCCCTACGATCCAGACCAAGCATTCATGACATGCTCAATCGGGAACCTGCCATGCCGTCGGATTGGAGACCTCAAAGTAGTGGAAGTGGTACAGTACCCAGCAGAAAAGCTTCTCGACAGGGCGGACCAAGAGATTCGGACAAGAAGAGAAGGATGGACATTAGCAGTCTATTACACGGGTGAAGCACATATTCAACAGAGCGAAGCACAACAGAAGTGCTCAACGCACTAATACTTTGGATGGTCGGACTACAGTAACGACGACCTTCCGCCACGGCCGGATCACGACGAGGACCACACCTTTGTACTCTAGCGACATTTCGGGGGGCAATGTATCTCAACGATTGCGACCGGCATGGCGTATCACGGGAGAAAAAAAGCAGTCATCGGGCATGTCACCGATATGACAGCAGCGTAGACGTTGGTATATCCAATAAAAATGTGACCGGGGACATAACATGCTCCAAAGTCGTTGGAGTATATGAAGGTCATGTGATTGTCGAATGTAACATGCAGAAGCAAAAGCTGAGACATGTCCGCCATGGCCGAGTCAGTGACCATTCCGCACTAGTCCGATAGCGGAAGTGGTTCGCATCGCCGAGAAGTTGGATCTGTACTGCTGTTCCAGGTTCTTCACACAGTTCACGTCGCAGATATCGGGAAACTTGATGATTGCTCCACGGTATGGACCATGAGCAGCACATGGCCACTGAACAAGCCACCATCTGAGCCATTGCCCGCGGCGTGTTTGGCTCTGACACGGCATCAACGTCTTCCGTATCCGTCATGACTTTTAGGTGCCGACCCCGCTAGACCCCGCTATACCGCTTTCTCCATCTTGGCCAGCATCCAAGACATTTCCGCTTCTCCCTTCTCTTCATCTCAACGGACGGATATATTTCGCGTCTTCAAGCGGCTTTGATGCAGATGTCATTGTCAATGACCGTTCAATCTCGGCGTTGCAGAGTAGATCTCAGAATGCGCCTGACAGTAGGGCCAGGTAAGAAGACCCAGAGTCTTGGTGGTGCGACTAGCTGCATGCAAGGTCGATAAGAAGCTGTACCTCTGCCCCGCCACCACATCCTTCGATCGTCACCCATGTGAGTGTCTTATAGCGTGGGAGCTAAACATATTTCTCTTCGACTCTGATTCAAGGATCCTGTCTTTTCTTCTTGTACAACTTGCTGCAGGCGAGTGTGCGCTGAGTTTGTCGCTGTTTCCTACCATCCAAGTGCAGCTCCATCTAGGTCGACGCTGCTGCGCTACGTCACATTGTGCTGGACACAAATCTTGAGCGACAACACGGATCAGCAGTGAGAACTCCAGCAATCGTCGTAGCAATGTCTGCACTACGCGGTGTACTACTGGCGCTCGCTGCCCTGGCCCTTCCAGCGCATGCGCAGAGCGAGGATTTCACAATATGGTCGTCTTTTATATTTCTTCGCACAGGCGAGCGCACCCCATCGATCCTTACGGACATTTCGCCCACCTTGACATCTCTTGGAGCTCAGCAAATGTACTCCGCTGGACAGTTCTTCCGATCGCAGTACCTGCAACAAGGGTCAGCAAGTCGTATTCAAGAGCTGGATGACGAGTCACCTCGGACCGATCAGGTATACTCTCTCACACTCGACAGCCAGTATACCTCGGCCAGCACTCAATCATTCTTGCTGGGCATGTGGCCGCCGAACGGAAATGCCACAGCGGATACCGACGGCATTCCCAACCAGCTGGTAAATGGTACAATCATTCAAAACCCGCAAGGCGGCATAAACCTGCCTCGTATCTCAACAGCTGGTGTGCAGGATTTTGATTCTCTATACGTTGGCGGAGATATTGCTTGTCCTGGGTTCGGTCGCTACGCCAGCAATTCTGTCTCCCCCACTGCCCGAGAGCAACTCATCCAGGAGTCTCAAGACACTTACGACTCTCTCGCATCAATCCTTGACCCTGTTCTGGACCGATCCCTCCAGACGATCGACTATGCCAAATCCATCTACGACTACGTCTCTTACGCTAACAACTACAATCGCACAGTTGCCGAGCGTCTCGCCTCCGAATCTATCCTTCTGGACAATCTTCGCTACTATGCCGATGCTCAACAGCGCGGATTCTACGGCAACTTGTCTGCAGTATCGCCATATTCGCGATCTTCTCTCTGGGCTACCCGTGGATCCATCTCCACCATTGCCGGCTCGACCCTCGCAGCACGGATTTCCTCCCACTTCTACGCCCTGCAATATGCTCCTTCCGCTTCCTACCGTCTCTCGGTACTCGTAGGCGACTACGCCCCACTCACCTCCCTCTTCGCCCTCCTCAACCTCACCCGCTTCCCCTCCTTCACCGGCCTACCCCTTCCAGGCTCCGCACTAAGCATGGAACTCATCTCCCTTCCCTCCGCCGCCGCCAACGTTACCGCGACCGGCCTCCCCCCTCCCTCCCAGCTCTCCATCCGCTTCCGCTTCCGCAATGGCACCGGCATAAGCGGCACCCAAACCTTCCCTGACTCAGGCGGCGACCTCCGCACGTACGCCCTCTTCAACCGCAGCACCGAAGACGTCAACATTCCTTACAACGACTTCCTCGCCGCCATGAGCGAGATCTCCATCTCCGGCCCAGGCGACTGGTGCTACCAGTGCGCAGCTCAGACCTTGTTCTGCGCCGCCTGGAACTCCAGCAACGCATTCGACTCCTCGCGCGCAGGACAGGTGCGCTTCGTTGGCCGACGCGACGCCCTCAGTCCTGCCGCAGCAGGCGGCGTCGGCGCGGCCGTGGCGCTCGCCTTTGCTGCCATCATCGCACTGCTGCTCTGGTTCGTAGTCGGCTTCCGCGCGCACCGCACCGAGCCGCTCTGGGTATCGCGCAAACGACGCAGCGAGCTGGGCGGTTTCAAAGGCAGCCAGAAACTCGCGTCTGATGCGGACCTCGCTCGGACACAGCACGTGGGCAAAGACGGGACGATCGTGGGCGCCGTAGTGGAGAAGGGATCGGACGGGCATGCGCGTATGGGCAGCTGGGAGATGAAGGACGGGAGTCCGGCGAGTACTGGCGGGAACGAGTTTGGCGATCAGAAGCCTTGGGCCAGACATGGGAGGGTGGAGAGTGACGGGACGTTGGTAGATAGGGATATGGGACATTTGGGGCTCGATGGGGCGAGGATGGGTTGGGGGAGTAGGGATGAGGGGGATCATATTGGGATTGCACAAAGTAGGGAAGAGGAGAGGAGGGTGAGTGCTGATAGCGGGCGTGTGGATCCGTTTAGAGATCCGCCGCCAGCGGTGAGGGAGAATGAGAGGGTTTGATGATCATGATTGCTTTATAGCTGGGTAAAGGCTAATTTTATCTGTTACTTCCTCCTATCCTGCTTGGATGTGCTGCATAATACTGGTCAAATTGCGCCAAGATCTGTTGGCGTCCAAGTCGTCCTGTTTGCCAAACAAATGCTATGTCTACACCACCTCGACATTCGGTTGACTGGATCAGCACTACATCCGCCACAAACATCCATACGCTCCCAGGGTATCTCGGCTATGTTACACCACTGGTAATGTTCGAGGCGGCGACCGAGTGTTGTCGAGCTGTAATTATGTGGCTGGAGCGGTCCTACGGTCTCCTCTGCCAGATTTGATGATCTCTCATCGCAGCATGACTTCTTGCCTGCTCATGCTGCAACTCATGTTGTAGCTAGCATACCTATTTCGGCTGTCGTTTACATCTTGCCATGTTTGTCGGCCCGGATGTTCCTCTACCGTCCACGAAACACTCGTTCTCTGTAGTTCATCTAAACAACCTCCTCTGCAGCGGCAGCTCCCTCCCAAACACCTCCCTGTAGCACGTGAACGGCCTGGGACAGCTACTCTCGTCAGCTCCACAGTCTCAAACCTCAAACAAGAACACTCACTGTACCGCCTCCATCCCGAAGATGATATGCCACAAATACTCAAACACCCTCCCCAGAATCTCGTCCTCGATCTCACTCTCATTCATGTAATCCAGGTAATGCTCATACTCCTCCCTCGTCCTCTTCAGCACCTGGTCCCTGCTCACGGCGAATTGCGCGCAACACCCCACCCCGATCGTCTCGGGCACCTCGTCGTTCCCGAACAAGTCCCGCCACACGGAGCGGAATCTCTGCTCGACTTCGGGATAGTCGATCGGCTTGTCGCCCTGGTCGACGTTGTCGACGGACCAGTCCCTGTAGGGCTTGATCTCGGCGGGACACCCGGGTTCCCAGGCGCAGCGCAGGTTGGCGTACCCGTGTTGCTGCACGTAGGGGAGTCGTAGCTGGCTGATGGACAAAGGGTTGGAGTAGCCTTCTGCGTCGACGTGCCAGGAGTCGTGGTGGGAGTGGGTGAAGACGATGGTGCTGGGGAGGGAGTCGTAGTTCTCGATGATGTACGTCAGGTAGGCGTTGCCTTCGTGGCCCTTGTTGTGCGAGGTGTGCAAGGGTGCTTCCTCGTCGTCGACGACGTAGATGGCCGACTGCCAGTCGGGAAGGTCGCGGGCGATCCAGCTGGTGTCTTCGGCGGCGAGTTTGCCGACGACAATGATTTTGTCGCCCTTTTCTACAGGATGCGTTTCTTCTTGAGGTGGAGCTTCAAAGACATGATCTTGGGGACGTTCCTTTGGCGGAGAATCGGGGTCGAGCTTTGGTTCCGAAGCTTGTTTGGGGTCGTCTGACGGAGGAAGACCTGGGTTGAAGGCGCTCGGTGGGGCGAATTGTATATCGCCGGCCTTCAAACCTGCAGCTGCGAGATGCCTGAGATCCTCGTCATCATGTTTCTCGGAGCTCCCAGTCAGCGGTTTCTGTTTCTGTCGACTCTTCTCTGCGGCCGCTGCAAGCCATTCGTGGGCTCTGCTTTTGATTTCCTCCTTGCTCAAACCAGTATCAACTTGGGGGGAAGAGGAGAAGAGATGGATGGTGATGAGTGTGAGCACAGCAAGGAGACCAAGAGCTAGTGGACGTGTCCCTGCTTGCCACAACATTGTGAGGCTTTACAGGAGACTCACACCTCGAAAGGACAATAGGTACTTACGGACGTGGATCTTGCGAGCGGTGTGGGCGTTCTTGTATCGGAGAATAACGCCACATTGTTTGCAGCGTAAGCGACGGGAGAAGACGTTACGGGTAACTCATTCTAAGACAACGTCCGTGCCCTTCTGAGCATGGTGTTCATACAGGTGGCCCACTGCGCTTTGCTCCTGGAGGGTGTAGTATGAGTGCAATCTTGACCCGCCGTGGGCTCGTAGAAAGGTGGTGCCGGCTCTGTCTAATTCGATCTTCCAATGGTGGTTGCCATCTATCAATACAGACGGATTTGCTTACATGCAAAGTCGTTCGTCAGCTTCCATCTAGCCAGGAGTGTCCGAGCTCTATCGTCGAGACCTTTCAGGATTCTAGCCGCGTGGTTCTCTCCACCGGCTCTGTCCCTGCGTGCGCGGCCTTTGAATTCAAGTGATTGCTATCCACCAGAGCTTTCGAGCGAGCAAAACTTTCCAGCTGGGAAATGCGACACTTGAGAAATGAATTGATGGAGAAAGCAGGCTCCAATGCTATAACCATAAGCGGTGGCTAGTTCAATAGTCAATATATATATCCCAAAATGCTTTGTCCGATGATTTCAACCCTAGTGACGCAGTGGATTAGCGTGTCGTTCTTATACTATTGTCTCGAACGAGAATTAGTATGGCGGAATCCGTTCAACGTAGAGATGCGAAAGTCGTGAGTTCGAATCTCACCTGGGGTAAACTTTTTGCTGCTTCTGCATGAGTTTTGGTTCAATGGACGTAGATTGCTCACTGATAGCAAATATCAAAAGCCGACGCCGGGGTCGGATTGGCAAAGATTTTGCTCAAATTTCACTGGACAAGCCCCACTACGACCTTGATTCCCTCCGCTACTCGATAGGAATACAGTCTTGCCAATTTATTATATTGCTAAACACGAGGAGCAAATGGCTCCGTCTTGAGCATCACGTCAGAGCGGGCTATATACAAAGCAGCATCGAACCTGCCATGGTGAGGGCATCCATCATCAGTCAGGACGTCCCCGAGACGCGAGTCCTGATCATTATAACAGGTATCGACTCCGTGATACGTTTTGAGCATCTGTTTACATGAGAAGGCGGAACGATATGTATGCAAGACTCTGAGGACGGGTTGGTACCTGTGAGTGACCATACATCCCTTCACAAACACTGGACTAATATTGCAGGTACCTGGTTTCCTGAAGTCTGGTCTTGCTCCCAGGCCTTCATTCAATGATGGTTCATACCCAGAGCCTCTTCAAATAGTCATCGACGATAATGGCACGACAAAGGCGGTGCAGAGTCTTAGGACGCCACGCAGCTCATATCATCGATGTGTCCGGTACTCGGTGCTAGAGTTCAAGGAGCTCCTCGACAGCAGCTCGATCAATGCAGCAGGCTGGGACGAGATTGCGCGGACAGTCTACAGGAACTACACGTTGTATGACGGCTTCGTCATTCTTCACGGTACCGACAGCCTGGCTTATACCTCTTCCGCTCTCAGTTTCATGCTACAGAATCTCGGCAAACCGGTCATCTTGACTGGATCGCAAGCGCCGATGATGCAGTTGCAGAACGATGCGACAGACAATCTACTATCTAGTCTGGTAATCGCCGGTCATTTCATGATTCCCGAAGTCTGCTTGTTCTTCAATTTCAAGCTGTTCAGGGGTAATCGAGCAACGAAAGTATCCGCGGACGATTTCAATGCGTTCAGCAGCCCGAACATACCTCCTTTGGCTACCATATCCAGTCTGAGGACAAATGTGCAATGGCCGATGGTATATCGACCTACCACGGTGCATCCCCTGAGCATCCAATTAGGACTGGACACAGCGCATGTTGCATGTCTGCGTGTATTCCCGGGGATCAAGCCCGAGATGCTCGACGCCGTGCTCCGAGTGGAAGGCCTTCGAGGACTAGTGCTAGAGACTTTCGGCGCCGGCAATGCTCCTGCGGGTCCCGATCAGGTATTGGTCAAGATTCTTGCAGACGCAGTGAAGCGTAACATTGTGGTAGTCAATGTCACCCAATGTCTGAGTGGCAGCGTCAGTCCTCTCTATGCGCCAGCAACAGTGCTAGGGAGAGCAGGCGTGGTTTTCGGCCTCGATATGACCACCGAAGCAGCTCTGACCAAGCTCTCCTACCTGCTATCCTTGCCAGATATCAGTCCTGCTGAAGTGGCCAAGAGGATGTCTGTATCGCTTCGCGGCGAGCTTACTGAAGCTGGTCGAACGCAATTCCACCACCCTGAAAGTCAGACTGGAACTTCGACCCCTGAGATTAACAGCCTCATTGCGTTGGGTTACAAGATCGCTGAAGGGGATCATCAAGGTGCAAAGGACGTGATGCGTTATGATCAGCGATGGCTTTTAAATGATACTGACCCCGCTGGCAACACAGCTCTGGTGGGTAGCATTGCTTTGTCATGTGGTCACGACTAACATGCACTAGCATCTCGCTGCTTGCGGACCCAACAGTGAGATTTTGAAGGACCTTCTGCTCCAAGGAGCTTCGGTTCATCTAAGGAATCGGGATGGTCATACGCCGCTATACGTTGCTGCACAGGCTGGACTGAAGGACCAGGTAGAGCTGCTTAAGCAGGCCGGCGCTCATCTGCACGCTGAGGAGATGGCGGATGCAGATGCAGCGATGAAAGGAGCGACTCAACCGCTGCAAGAGGTATGGAAGATCGCTGGAATAGGCTCACAATTGACACACTAGTCAACAAGTCGAATCATGCATAGATACATAATATAATGATGTAAATGGTGATGTCCCCACCCTCAATCTCCGCAATCTCCCTCCGCCCCGCCCCGCCCGGCAAAACCCCGGCTGGTTCTAACATCACCCTCCGCTTCACTTGCGCCGTCACATGTTTACTTCTTGTATCACCTTGCTTGCGCTACTACACTAATCACCATGGTGGACCTATCCGAGAGTCAAGATGCCGACACTCAAAATCTTGACCGCGATCCGCAAGCTGACATTGATGACAACAAAGACGAATTTGAGGCGTCATTAGAGGCCGAACTCAAGCCAACCAGCGAAGCAGCAGATACAGATATGAACATGGAGGGTGACGGCGCAGAGAACCCTCTTGATAAAGAAATGCCCGCGATAGAAGCGCGCCTACCTGCGAAGAAGGATGCCAGTCTGCGCGAGTTCCTGAGCAAGATGGACGACTATGCGCCAATTGTGAGTATCACATTTGACAATCTCCTCTTACCTCAAGGACATCTTCGCCGGCTTAGTAATGGTCGAGAGTATGCACTGACACGTTCTTCAGATCCCAGACGCTGTGATCAACTACTATCTCACCCTCGCCGGTCTCCCGCCTCCACCACAAACTCCACCTCACCTCGCACGCCTACTTGCGCTCGCAACGCAGAAGTTCATCGCTGATATTGCAGCCGATGCGTATCAATACAGCCGCATCCGATCTACCAACACGACCTCGAACAACCCGCTCACTGGGCTGGGAGGAGCAGCTGGATTCGGCATGATGGGTGGGGCTGCAGGCGCGGACGACACGAAGAAGGGGAAGGAGACAGGGAAGAATGCGCCGCTTGGAGGTCCGAGGGCAGGATACGGTGGTGCTGGGGTGGGAGGAGGGACAGGCAGGACAGTCTTGACGATGGAGGACTTGGGTATGGCGGTCGGCGAGTATGGGGTCAATGTCAAGAGAGGAGATTTCTACAGGTGATGAGATTCAAGAGCGACACCGCGCTGTTACGTTTGGCGTAAAAGCACAAGAGCATTTGAGGAGTTCTGGAGAATATGAGCATAGACGGCGTTCAGACGAGAACCTGGCATTCTCCATCACCAGAGTCGGCGGATGATCGATTCTTGTGGCAGGCACTCGCCCAGCCCTAACACGAGTTGTGAACATGTCTGGAGGTGTAATACAGTAATGAGAAATGATTCTGATATTTACATATATTACAATGGGTATCTCGTGACTGCGTGTTCCTGTCTCCGTGCTTGGCACTGCGAGATGTAGCGCTCTTTTGTCCAGCACTCTTTCCATTGCTTTGGTGTGCATAAATTATTTGTTCTTCGTCATCTTGTAACTGAATCTTTTCCGCGTTCTGTAAAAATGTAAGCCTGAGCCGTGGTCTCTATTCCCAATTGGCTCACTGTGCGAATTCTCCTAGCTTACGTCCGACCATGTCTTCCGTTATTCGTACATCGTCGTATGATTTGCCGTTGTGTACCTGAAAGATCATCCCGACAAAGTTCGGAAGGATCGTTGCGCCTCGTGCTTGAGTCCGTACTGGCGGTTGGCGCTCTCCGGCTTTGACTCGCATAATCGGTAGCCTGCAGATGCGTGAGATACATTTGCAATAGTGTCGCAGAAATCGTCCGCGCGGTGCAAGATCTGGTGGCTCGAAAAGTTGTCTACTTACGGCACGATATTGGGGCCTACATGAGTTGATTAGCACGAGATCAAGATGGCTGACAGCATAACATACCTTTCCAGACTGAGCGCGAGCCCAGTAGTGCAAGTGTTGGTCGCATCCTAGGATCTGATGGAGCTGGCTGGTTTGGAAAGTGGGTTGATGAGGAATATCCAGCACTCCTCAAATCCCGCGGAGGTAGATGCGCTAACGCCTGAATAGGAAAGGCTCAGATAGAGCGGAGCTTGTAGCCGCGCGAAGCGCTACATTGATCCACCAAACGCGAGCTCTTCGGTTTGCTGCAGAGGGAGCGGGGACTCACATGTCAGGAGAAACGAAGTCAGGTCGAGCCGTAGCATGTCTTTTCTCTCTTCTCCTTCTTTTTCCTCCATCACAGATCATCTTCGTGACAGGAGTGCCATCTATCCACTAGCGGCGCACTGTCAAGATGGTCCAGTATTCTCGTGAGTACGCCGGACTCACTCAAGCACCATCAATCTGACGTGCAAGCAGCTTCTGATACTATACGTATCCTGGTCTCTACCGACAATCATGTTGGCTACGCCGAACGCGACAGCGAGCGTGGCAACGACAGCACAAGGGCCTTTGAAGAGATCATGCGTCTCGCGAAAGACAGAGACGTCGACATGGTGCTTCTTGCTGGCGACCTCTTTCACGACAACAAGCCATCCCGCAAGGCTATGCACGAAGTCATGAAGTCACTCCGCATGAATTGCTTTGGGGACAAGCCTTGTGAGCTGCAGATGCTCAGCGATGCCGGCGAAGTCTTTCACGGGCCCTTCAACCATGCCAACTACGAGGATGAGAACCTCAACGTCGCCATACCAGTCTTCTCCATTCACGGCAACCACGACGATCCTTCCGGCGAGGGCCACTTCTCCCCTCTTGACATTTTGCAGATGGGTGGTCTAGTCAACTATTATGGTCGTGTTCCTGAGGCCGACGCTATCGAAGTTAAGCCAGTCCTCCTGCAGAAGGGTCGTACCAAGCTCGCTCTTTATGGGCTCAGCAATGTCCGCGACGAACGTCTCTTTCGCACCTTTCGCGATGGCAAAGTCAAGTTTTTCCAACCTGGTACTCAGAAGTCAGATTGGTTCAACCTCATGAGCGTTCACCAGAATCATTATGCTCATACTGACACCAGCTATCTTCCGGAACATTTCCTGCCCGGTTTCCTGGATCTCGTCGTCTGGGGGCACGAGCACGAATGCCTCATTGACCCCAAATTCAACCCTGAGACTGGCTTTCATGTTATGCAACCTGGCTCATCTATCGCCACATCTCTCTGCCTTGGTGAAGCTGTTCCTAAGCAGGTCTGTATCCTCAGCGTTACCGGCAAGGAGTTCAAGACCGAGAACATCCGTCTGAGGAGCATCCGCCCCTTCAACATGCGTGAGATCGTGCTGCAGGACAACAAGGACATCAAAGCTCTGGCTAAGAAGTCCGAGAATCGCACTGCTGTCACCAAACACCTCTCTGCTATTGTTGATGAGATGATTGAGGAAGCTCGCAACAGTTGGGTCGAGCTTCAGGAAGATGTGCCCGAGGACGAGAAGGATTGGCCAAAGCCGCTCATTCGTCTTCGTGTTGAGTACACTGCACCAGAGGGTGGCAGGTTCGACTGTGAGAACCCACAGCGCTTCTCCAACCGTTTCGCCGACAGGGTTGCCAACAAGAACGATGTCGTCCAGTTCTATCGCAAGAAAGCCAAGGCCACTGCAAGGTCGGCGGCCAAGCCTGAGCAGCCTGATGAGGAAGTCCTCGCCCAGCTGTCCATCGACACCATCAAGGTCGACAAGCTCGTGAAGGAATTTCTCCTTGCACAGTCCCTCACTATCCTTCCTCAGAACTCCTTCGGCGAAGCAGTGGATCTCTTTGTCGACAAGGATGATGGTCAAGCAGTCAAAAACTTTGTCATTGAAAGTCTGGAGAACCAGGTCAAACACTTGCTCGATAACAACGAGAACTTGGACGACGAAGACATGGCGAATGCTATGGAAGAGTACAAGGCGAAGTTGGAGGGCGTCTTCAAGGAGCACGCTGCGAAGTACGGCAGGAAGAAGGCCACGGCCAGGATGTCTGCTGCGAATGTGGACTCTGATATGGACGACCCATTCGTTGACGGATCTGTCAACGGTGCTACGAATGGTCATGGAGACGATGACGACGACGGTTCCCCGACACCGAAGAGTCGTAAGGGCAAGACTGCTGCGAAGACGAATGGTGCTACCGGGCGTAAGCCTGCCGCAGCGAAGAAAGCCCCTGCCAAAGCTCCCGCAAAGAAGACGACTGGTCGTGGCAAGAAGGCGGTTGTGAGTGAAGACGAGGATGAGGACGAGGACGTTGTCATGATTGATGATGATGAAGAGGAAGAACTCGAAGATGAGGTGGAGGAGGAAGACGAAGAGGAAAGTCAGGGCCTGTTCGTCAGCAAGGCGAAGAAGCCCGCCGCTCGCTCCACGAGAGCTGCTCCAAAGCGCGCAGCATCGCCAAAGAAGACGGGTCGTGCTACCGCCGGCAAGTCGAAGAGCCAGGCTTCCGGAAACACGCAGTCGAAGCTCAACTTCTCTCAACCAGCCCGTCCGGCAAAGGCTGCCGTAGCTCGCAAGGTTCAGGAGATTGTAAGTCCACGTACCCACTTGTCCGTGTTTCGTGCTAACCTACTTGCTTTGCAGAGTGACGATGAGATCTCTGACGATGACGCTTTCGAGCCAGCCCCATCCACTGCCCGCTATGGACGTGGTCGTCGGTAGATATCGAGAGGATACATTTATGGCATTTTCTAGCATTCGCATGATACCCTGGCAGCGTGGCGTATAAGGTAGCATAATTCAGTGATCAGCGGGCTTGCAAGATCAGGGGACATATAATCTCGATAGACTCCAGAATTCAGAATCGCGGAGTTCATCCCCAACCCGAAGGCGTGATGGGTTTTGGAAGGCGCGAATGTCAAAAGGTAATCAGCTCTTTTTGTTTCCTTCCAAAAGTTTCGTTCTTCTGTTACAGCAAGTGCAAACCCACTTGACCGGCTACCTGGGATCCTGCATACTCAATGCTATCTTCTCCCATGCAACCATCAACTCATCACGATCCCCCATTCGTTTCCACCAGTCCCCCATTGCTCTCGACAACCGACCATCTGTCACTCCTTTGAACTCGTTTGGATCATCAAGCATTCAATTCATCGGACCGGACAATTTCCTCGCTTGTGCAGGACGCCATTGAATAGTGAATAGTATGTATGACCCCTTCTGAGTATCAAGGACGTCTCTGAAATGTAATAGTCATTCCACCTCTGCCGACCGACCGCAACATACGATCGATCTACACCCTGGTAAAACAGTCTCCTGACGGCATTCAGTGATGCCTCAGAAACCTGCTCGCCGAGCCTATTCGGCTGAAGAACTGCTCGCCCTGCGCAGGTCTGCCTCGGACGAACCGGCGTTGACGATCAAGAAGAAGGCTGAGGATGGAGCCATTCGAGGTATGTCCACGACCCGACAGTATGGATATTGGTGGACACACTTTCACCTTTGCACGTGCAATTTCATTACTCATGACCTCGATCGCACGATATTTCCATCTGTATTTCTGCACTTCTTCGCTCTCCATCCATATGAGGTATCATGTCTCGCGACATGGCTTCTCCTGTGTCACCCTTTTCGCAAGCCTTCATCCATCATGTAGACTCAGCGCTTCGTCTACTTGAGAGCCCTCCTTCTTTTCCTTCATATCTTTCACGACAAGATCACATCGCATCCTGTTTTGATTCACTGGCTGATCCCGATGCAGACCACGTTCTACGCGGCTCTCGCTTGGGCGGTCCTCGATCTGCAAGCTCAGCTCTGCCTCGCGAACTCCTTCGCGTACCTCACGACACTCACAATCTCTTCTCAGGGCCTGTTCTTGGCGAGATTGACCCCAACAACCAGCGTATCCGCATGAGCGCCGTTCCCTCCGATTCGCCGACCGCATCACTCAAGAAGAAAAAGGCAGAACAGATACTGAAGCAGCACGGCTCTCCTCCGGGCATCCGAGTTACCGCTGGCGGTCGTATCGTACCTAGTGAGCAGTCGCCCCTCTGCAGTCCACGTTACGGTTACAGTGCTGTTCAGAAGAATGGAGGTCTCATCAAATTCGCTCCTGGCTACCCACCTCCACCGAAGTCCTTCTCAAACTATGCTCGCTCTCTACCAAACGGCTGGGTCCTTCAGGATCCATCAGGCATACTTGTTCAGGTTGTCGACGGTCGTCTACTTGCTGTTCAGGACGTTGATGGTGTCCCTCAACTTTACATTACGGCGCCAAATCTGGACAATGCTGCCTGGGCCAAGTTTCATGACGCTCAGGAGAAGGCCACTGGTCAAAAGTCCGACACCTCCAGCAAAGCCGATAGCATGAAAGATCCCTCTGTACCTTCCGTCACCGATCAGCTCAGCGCCCTAGAGAAGCAGTATCAGAAGCTTGAGTCAGAACGTCGCAGTCTCGACAAAACAGAAGTCCTCAAGCGCAGCGAACTCACTGGCGGCGCTTACTCTCAGCTGGTACAGAAGCGTCGCGAGCTCATAGAGCGTCAAGATGAGGTTCGCCGTAGTATCAAAGCTCTCAAGGATAGCAAGTCCGGGGCCAGAACTTCAGGAGGCGAGATAACCACTTCCGTGACCGAGACTATGCCACCTCATTTCGCCATGCCCTCACCGTTCGTCATTCAAGGTCAGATGCCTTTCGACCCCAGCATGACTGGATTGCGCATGCCTCTGATGATGCCGGCGGGCGCCGATCAGGTACCGATCTTCGTTCCGCAGGCCTTCTACCCAGGTGGTGCATCTCCTTTTCTGCCTTTTGGCTCCTACATGCCTCAAGCCGGTCAGATATCCACGACCGCACTCAACAGCACCAATACTGCAGATCCTGTGCCAGACATGGGACACGCACCTTTCTTGCCTTTCTTCAACCCCGGATCTGCTCAAAGTTCTGAGAATGAAAAGGAAGCTGGACTTCGCCCGAGCAGTGCTGGCCAGCGATCTGTTCTCAACCCAATGAGCCCCATCTACGAGCCGAGTGGCAGCAAGCCAGCCTCTCCGGAGAAGAAGCGCGCTCATCCATTCTCTCAAGAGCTCAATAGTTCGGTCATCATCACCTCTCAGCCTGGTCGATCCGCCAAGGACCAGACGTCTCGTGACAACAGATCAACACACAATTCCAGCGAAGCAAGCTATGCTACTGCTGACTTCTTTCCTCACAACCCACGTGACCACTCTCTCCACAAGGATGCCTACCCTTTTCCTGCTGCCAAAAGCGATGCGGCACCAAAGTCTTTGACCACACACCAGTCGAACTCAGATGAAGCCATCGCTCAACCAGAGATGGAGCGTCACAACTCAAACTGGAATCCTACTATTCCTGATCAAGCATTCCAGAAGTCACCATTCCCTGATAATAAGCGCTTGAGCAGCAGGACAGCAAGCCAAACCCACACGATGCCGGTGGTTCCAGGCAATGCCGTCGACCAGGAGTTCAATGTAGGCTACCGTGCTGGACTGGCCCGAGCTGCTATCGGCAACGAACAGAGGACCAAGGACTGGTTTGACGGATATTGCAAGGGCCTCCTTGAGTCTGTCAACCACATGAGCGCTGCTACATCTGAGGACGATTTCAGCAAGCTCGTCGTAAAGCTTCCGAGCAATGGCAACTCTGTTCCCCCACCTGCCAATGTCACGAAGCTCGACTCCGCTCCGCGTACTTCGTCCGGTCGCGTGCCCTCTAGGGTCACACTAAGGAGCTTCAAGGACTTCGTCAGCTCTCCAGCAAATGAAAATGCCATACTATCGCCAGATCCAGAAGGTCCACATGTTGATGCAATCCAGGGCAAGTCCCTCGGTGCATGGTCCAAGGAGAATAGTACCCGCGGTACGGAAGAGGCGACTATTACTACAACACCTTCTGTTCATGCCAACATTGACTCCGAGGATAGCATCGTCACGACAGACTTCGCCCAGACCCGCATGGAGCCGTCAGAGCTCACAAGTGGTCATCGCGCCTTCTCGGCCCAGGTTCCCCCAACAAGGGAGTTGTCTGCATCGTACTTCCAGCGTGCCTACGGCGCCCATCGCGTTCTCAGTTCACCCATGGACTGGAAGTCCGCCAACTCTGTCGCTCAAGTTGCCGGTCTTGCCAATGGCTATTTTGCCCAATTTGATGGTACGCTTGCCGATCTTGCAACTTATTCAGAGCTCTCTCCGCTGACTCGTTGTCCTTCTCACACAGGCACTTCCTCCAAGCCGGCATCAAAGGCTCCGGGCACCGACGATGCCAACAACGAGAAAACTGCTGCCGCCAAGTTCAAAGAAGCTACCATGACTCAGGATGAGCCTACATCTCCAGGTAAGATTTCCAACACTTCCTCACCCAAAAAGCCTGTCTCTCCTGCCAAAGCCAAGTTCGCTGCAATCGCTGGAAAGGCCGGCATCAAGGTTCGTACGGATCGTCCTCAGTCCAAGGAGAGCAATGAAATGGAACATCTGGTTCCTCGCGAGCGCCGTCCTTGGAGGTATGTCTGGAAGGGCCGCAACAACGCCAGTGACTGAGTGATTGGTCCAAGCTGGTCATCCCGTTTGTCATACCTCTCGCCTTGCAGGATACACGCAGCATCCCTTGGATGTGCATGAACGTCAACACAGTATACTTCAGCAAAGTATCGGCATGCACAACATCAACATCCACAGCATCGTTTCGAAGACATCGACAATCTTATCCTCAAAGGCAAGCAGCACTAATCGACATTGACATACCGGGCTGAATCGACCTTCGGTTGCTCTTTCGTCTCTCCATCACCATCGCTTGTACAACACTCAGCCCACTGCACATTATCAAGGCAGCATGCATCATTTGGAGCCTGGGGTGATGGGAAGGCGTAATGTTGGTAGCGACAATACATGCGTACTGACAAATGGACGCGGTAATGAGGATGTGTGGATGGAGCGTCGACGCAGTGTCGGTAGCCAAAGTACCAGCAGTTTTAATCCACATGAATATTATGCTTCGATTTTGATCACTTGTTAATGTGAAGGAATTATCAATTGGTAGACCATCTGGCTGCAAACGGTGCAAACAGAGCTGTTGGCTTGGCGCGTGCATCACCATGTGTCCCTACAGCTTCGTGAACAGGAGCTTCATCCAAAAGCATCAAAGCTATTCACCACCCCTATAGCTTCATCATCCCGACAGTGAAGCTCTCAGACCTTTCGTCAGCCTTTAAGCTTTGACTGCAAGCTTCAGAGACTTTCCATCTGCGCTGAGTCGCAATACACCACAACCTTCTACACAACTCACGTCGCTTCATCATGGTCCGTCTCCTCCATCCATCTCACCCACCTCGCTAACGACTAGCAGTCTCTCCTCCTCGTCCCACCTCCGTCCCACCCGAACTCCAAATCCCTCACGACCTCCGCCCCTTCAGCCCCCGGCGTGCCCGACCCCCTCCGCTCTCGCCTCGCCCTCACCAACCCCATCAAGTCCTCCACCGAACCAGCGCCGACACAACAGTCCTCGCACCCGCTCGAAGCGCGCCTGTCCGCGTGGCGCGCCACCACCGACGCGACCAAGATGAACATGCTGGCGCGCCAATACGGCATCGCTGAGCCGGTGCGTAGGAGAATGGAGCTGCAGTCTTGCGCGGTGGGGGAGTGGCGTCCCGCGGTGTTGGGAGGGGAAGGCAGAGGGTTCGGCAGCGTCTGGGGCAGCGGGAGTGCGTGGACTGGCACGGGGGTTCATGCTGATGTCCTGTTGGGGAGGGAGGCGGAGATTGCGTGGGAGGATGTCTTTGTTGATGATCCCCTGCGCAAGACGGTGGGATTCCATGAGGAGGTGGAGGGACGGGTGGGGATGAACGCTTGGTAGAGAGCGTGTCGGAGGTTCACGGGAACGATGGGAGTGATGGTTAGGGTAGTTGTGGAAGGCGGATATGAAGGGCTTCAGAGAAGGCAGGCGAAGGAAAGAAGATGCATGTATCATATGCTCATGGCGTCGTAATCTTAGGTCTGGAGGCCATAGGGACAAGGCATAGAAATGGCTGTATCAACATGGTCACAAACATGACAGTTCCATGAGCAGGTAGTTGTCCTCAGGGTCAATCGTCCATTCCACTGCCTCCATCCGCTATGCAAATATTCCCGCAGCAAAACGGAAGCAGGCCTGCCGCACCTCTTCTCTCGTCTATGTATGACTCTCCGTCTTTCTCCCCATATACTGATACGCTAAAGTTGACGCAGGAAAGTGCTGACCTGGGTATTCTCTTCTCGCTCGCTTTGTACTAGGTGTGGTGATCGAATCATCTCTCGCTCGTTGCTTGCTGTAGCAACTGATGTTATGTGCATCCACTATCGGAGGGACAGGGCTTTCTTGGTGTTCTCGTATACGACGTAGGTCTACTGACATTAGCATCTGGAGAAACATGGTATTGATTGCACGACTCACGATCGACACTGCTGGAATAACCTTCAGCAGATTTGGCGTCAACCCCTTGAACAGTCCTCGCACGCCCTCGCCCTTGATGGTTTGCTTCGTCACATCGACGATGCCGGTATAGGTTCTTGGATGCGCTGCTGTACCTTGTGTCTGCAGACGAGTTCTGAGCAGATTAACCGGATAGACGGCACTGGCGCCAATGGCACCGCTGAAGCCTCCCATTATAGCCAAAGTAAAATTGCCAGGCAAAGCGTCTTCGTGACTACAGTCGAGGCGTTTAGATTTGCGGGTGACGACGGTGCGCTTGAGATACTCGAAGGTCCCGAGATCGATAGCTGCGTAGGGAAACATGCCCACCAGACCCATCGATAGACCTCGGTAGAAAGAACGGAGACCATCACGAGCCCACATCTTCTTCGCAGTGGCGATAATAAGAGCATTGCCGGACAAGCCGCCGCGCACGGTCTCGTTCTGCATCCGGAATTTAAGAGTATCGAGAGGATAGACACATGCTTGAGAAATCATGCCTGCAACACCACCGGCTATGAATTGTGAGCTTGATGGGATGCGCTTCGAGTCGCCGTGACCTTCGAGCTTGGCAATCACTCGCTTTGATGCTTCATATGAGCCAAACTTGACGGCTGATTCGGGCATGACCTTGATGATGTTGATGCCGTTCCCTGCAGATATCAGTGCCTGCACATTCTCGACGTGAAAAACGTACCTGCGAAGAGACTCCTGATACCACCGGCGGCCCACAGCTCCCGACAAGCATTGACGAGAGTGCTCGCACCATGTTTTGTCGCTTGCAGTGGAGCACCTTCCTTCACCTTTGCGATCGCGGAGGCGTTGTCGGTCTGAGCGATGAGGTAAACCTTTAATCGGTCGAGGGGGGCTGTCATCGTACGGGATGCAACCCCAGATAAGCCGCCAGCAAGGAAATAGCCTGGATGGGGCACACAAGCAATCAGCACTGACCGAACATAACGGAGACGATCGGACAAGTCGACATGCTGCTTTCGAAGGAGTACTGGGTGATGTGCTTCCTCCTCTTCCTGCGACATGACGAGACGATCGCCCTCTGCAAGCCCTTCTTCTTGTGCCGATGCTGCCACTCTGACTCTTTCTTGCTTCTCGTTCTCTTTCTCCGTATCCACGCCGGCCGCGACACCTGCTGTCTCGAGCACTTGAAGAGGTCCTGCCGGGACGAGTTCGTTCTGTCGAGGTCGGTGATAGTGATGTGGGGGGACAGTGATTTGCAGAATGGCACCGAACAAATGGGTATTGAGGAAGGAAGTTGCGGTACCTAATCCATGAATAGTCTCGTCGCTCAGATGGACGTCTCCTTCTGGGTTGACCTTGACCGTCGATTGGTAGTAGGATAGAACGGCCCGTAATCCAACAATGCGCGGAGGCATGAACAGGAGAAAGTCTCTGTGAAATATCAGTCAATGTATTATTTCTTTCCGTGAAAGCGTGTGAAGGTTCACCTCCATTCGCCGAAGCTTATAACACCATCGTTATTCTTGTCGACATCGTTGAAGAATCTCTCGACCCGAGAGTCTGGCACTGCGATGCCGGCGCGCGAGAATGCAGCCCTAAGTTCAGCTTTGTCGACATTGCCGCTGTTATCGCGATCGATGTTGCCGAACAGACCCCAAAGTAGAGCTTCAGTCTCGTTGACGAATCTGCGGAATTCTGTCCGTCTTGTCAACCATGTCCGCCGTGGGCGGAGTTATCTGTCTCACCCTCAAATTGGACGCGTCCGTCCTGGTTGATGTCTGCTGCGTGTAGGACATCTTTGATCAGATCGTCGGCGTTCTGTAGCGGATGTTCCAACTTTTTCAATCCTCGCTTCAAAGCGACGACATCCAGGGAGCCTTCATCCTCTACGTCGAGCTTCTGCCATAGCGAGCGGATCCTCTTCTCCCTTTGTTCCTCGGACTCGTTGTCCATGGTCAAGGTGTCGTTGCTATCTCGGTTTCATTCTTGGATGAATCGGTGCCAATCGCGCGTGATGTGCTTTCGGCAGGGGGAGCTCCACACGACCGAGAAGCTCTCGGCTAGACGCTTGAGTGACGTATACGAGCTATCAATTGTATTCGTAATATTCTGGAGATCCTGTATCAAGAGCTCCCGCTTAGAGAGAAGCAGTGCGAAGCAATGGCTGTTCTTGAGTAATATATGGGCCAGACAACCCTTGGAGATTATCGTGGGGTCTGACGTGCAGGTCTTGGCCCCGACAGAGCCGCATCTGAAACATCTCGGCTCTGGTTGGCTGAAGCCCAACTCACCTTGAATGTCCAGCAGTATGCTCTCTTGAACGAATGCAGCAGTAAAGATCTTATGGCCTCCAGGCTATCTTATGGTGGCACTGGGCGAAGGCTGATATTGTCAATAAAATGCTGTCGTGCTTCTTGACAGCTTACCTAAGCCGACACTGTAGTTCTCACTTTTCCTGACAGTAGCGACATCGTTCTCCCTGCCTCAACACTACTGTGGTCTGTTCACTATGGCTGCGAACTACTGGGATTCCACCCAATTCAAGCACTGGACCTTCGACCGGGACGAATTGGTGGAGAAGCTTCAGGCCATGTACGACGCCAACAGAGCTCTACATACGAAGTACGATATGCCTGAAAGACGCCATGTCAACATCTTCTTGCAGCAGCGTGGGTCAACACCATCCCTCAGATCTTGGCCTTTGAATTCTCTCTACTTGGCTGAAATGGATCTTAGCTGACTCTAGCCTTCAGAGATCGTCAAGCTTGGCCGTCGATTGAATTTGCGACAACAGGTTCTGGCTACTGCTCAGATTTATGTTCGCCGCTTCTATCTCAAGGTTGAGATTCGCCGCACAAACCCTTATCTCGTCATGACAACCGCAATCTATCTGGCATGCAAGACGGAAGAGTGCCCAGTGCATATTAGATTCATGCTTGGGGAAGCTGCTCGTCACTGGCCAGAACTTGGGATCAGCGACAGTTCGAAGATTGGCGAATGCGAATTCTATCTCATCAGCACACTACGGTCACAGATGATCGTACATCATCCATACCGTACCATCACGGATCTTACATCAGATCTCAACATGACGTCTGAAGAAAGCAGTCTTGCTGCCAGCATTGTCAACGATCACTACAACACCGACCTTCCCTTCTTGTATCCCCCGCATGTCATTGCTGTCATGGCCATTTTTCTCGCTATTGTACTTCGACCGGCTCAAAGCAGTCTCCACGCGCACAGTGCAGCTGCAGCTACAGCTGGGCAAGTGCAGCAAGCGGTCTCGCAAGGGATGGGAGCGGTTGCTGGTGGTGCTGGCGGTGGTGGTAGGGCGCACCACAACAAGATCATGAAGATGACGGACTGGCTAGCGGAGACGGAAGTTGATCATGAGGCTGTCATTCATTCGACACAAGAGCTCATCAGTCTGTACGAGCTTTGGGAATCATACAGTGAAAGGCCAGCAAAAGAAGCCATCAGCAAATTTCTCAAGGATGGCGTTCACTAGGACATGAACGAGCGAAGGAAGCAGCTGTCAAAGTCACACAGAGCGGTCACCAACGAACTCTCGACTGTTAAATTTCATTGTTGTCGAACCACGTTCTCCGACCCGGCAGGAGTCACATATCATGCCTTGCCGCAACGAAGGTCGAGCGTATAGCAGAACAACACCGCCCAATGGTGCACGCAATGAGCGTGCCGCGCAGCTCGGTTGAGCCGAGAATGAAGAGACCACATGTGGGAAGATGTGGCAGCGAAGAAGCCATTGCTGACAATAGTATGATCGACGGCGATGACATAAATGGACAATCTCGTGGATGCAGTAGGACATACGTAACAACATTGGACAAGCACTGTCGTACGGCTCCTCTTCAAGGAGCTTTTCTTTGATTACACAATCCAGGAGCTTGCTCGAGATGATCAGAGCTTCGAGCGTTTCCTCTGCCGCACATCTGGCAGCAGCCAACCGTTGACTTCCTGTTCGACAAACGTCGGCGCTAAGCGTTGGGACTTCTCACAGCCAGTGCCTCATGTTGCTCAAGCGATGCTTCCTGTCTCTGCTGAGACGACAGCTAGAGCTTAACCGGCTACATTGGTGAGGATACTGCCAACGGTGGAATACGTCAGGAAGTGGGTATGGCCACAGGAATGGACAGCATGTCTGGACCAGGACGCGGGATGAAGTTGGACATGACCAGTGGAGTGACCCACACTCATCCTGCAGGCACAAATTGGGGCCGAGATTTGCAGGCAAAAATGGCGGTCTGCTGCTCCAAATGGTCAAAAATAGCCGGCGTCTGTGCTTGCCCGACAGATGCAATAGATGAATCTATGCAAGGTGGCTCCGGCAGCACAATGCCCGATTGAAATGAAGATTCGAAAGGAACCAGCTCAGGTGCAATCAATTTGCGAGCGGCTATGCTGCCCCATCCTCATAAGATTGGAGAAAATGTGGCTACATTACAGCAGAAACAAGACCACATCTGTTCTCCCTGTGATGACAGGGAAGCTGCATGGTTTCATTTTCTGGACCCAGGGCAAAGGGTCCGAAAGCAGTTCCTGCCGGGATTCTCTGCGTGTCAGCTGGACGGAAGAGTGTCCAGAGTCAGACATTCCACGTTCCTTCAAGACAATGATCCCGCAACTCCATTCTTCCGGTGTGACATCCGGCCATGTAAGTTGTGCCATTCTATTTACTGTAGATGGTTGCTCTGACCCCAACAAACACGTCCTACCCGAAGCATGGTGGTGGGCTGAGCCTTGTCACCATCATGGATCGGCGGGACTCGACGGGTCTTCGAGGACAACGCTGTGACCGACTTGCGTCACAAGGAGCGGGCCAGTCAGGGCGATGCACGATTGGCCATGAGACCGCCAATGAGGTATCTGCTCACAGCGCTGCTAAACCGTTCGTAGCTAGGCTTCCCGCAGCGCCACGGTTGAAGATGGGATGAGCGTGGGTCTGAGCGTTTGGGACTTGTCTTCCAGTCCTCCCCCCCCGCCCTCCTTCAATTGCCAGCCTCAACCCTTCTCCGACCATCTCGTTTCTCCAAAAGAACCCTTTTGCCATCCACACCTCTTCCATCTCTACGCCGCTCGGTATTACCACAGCTCACAACCAATATTCGAACAACACCGTTCTACTTGCCAGACTCGACTGTCGGCACCCATTAATTGCTTCTGCCTACTCAGCATTGTTTTGATCACCCCATCCGGCTAGCTCCGACACCGCTACTTCATTACCTTTCAGCTCAAGCTCACCACATAAACACCGCAATTATGGCTAGCTTCTACCACCCTGGTCACTCGTACGGAAACAGCATGGGAGGCGGTCACAACCACAACCACCATGGTCGTTCTCGTCGAGGGCCAAGGGGCGTTTCTTCGTCGCACAATGCCCACCGCCAGCATAACCTCATCAAGCAACAACAAAGAAGCCCAAAGCAGCCATCTGAGAACCCGGCATTCGCTGCTTACGTCAAGGACCTCGAGGCTGCAAAGAGCTTCGATCTTGAGGATGACGAGGTCTTCTGCCCTGTCCACCTTTTGACCGAGGACGATGTAAGTTCCTCCGACCATACATATTTGTATGAGCTCGATTGACAAGTTTCTAGCTCCAGTCTATGCACTCCTCTTCGGCATCTGACCGTTCCTCACTATCATCAGCTTCCCCGGAAGCATCTCCTCTTCAGCAGCAGGTTCACCCTACCCCTTCCTTCCTCGTTTCCGGCCCTGCGAGCTACAATCATAATGCATACCACCACAACCGTGTTTCCCAGCAGAACACAAAAGTTTATCAGCCTGTCGCCCAGCGTCACCGCCAGGCGATACCCATTGTCGACCCTTCGACTCGTTCGGTCGCCAGCCCGCCCCCAAGTGTCTCACCTGCCCGTCAGATGCAGCACCAGTATGCCCGTCGCTGGTAGGCGACGCAAGTTCGTCGCTCTCGTAGACGTTGGTATCTGATGCTGCTTTTCTGTTCGAGGTTTGTTTGACATCTTTTGGTATCGGCGCTGGTGCCGACTGGATCTGTGTCGAAGCGTCGTCCAACGACTCTTCTTCGGCGCATGGTCTCTTCCACCACACTGTACAGATTCATGAATTTCCCTGGCCCAGGTCATGGCCATCTGATGATACCACAATGAGCGTTTTCTCAGGCGAAATTAAAAACATCATTTTAAGCGATACCTCGAATAGCAGCATCACGGCGTTTCATGTCCGTCGACTTTTTGGACATTTGGCATTTTCAACACAGCGACATCAGATACCAGCTTGCGAGCGTTTCTATCGATACCAGCATGGACACGAATTGGGCAGTAGATGGGTGAAAGTTATAAAAGATTTTGGTTTCCTGCTTGGGCGGCTCACGGCAATGATTGCGATACACACCTTTGTTTTCCATCTTTTTCCACTTCGACCTATGTTTTTGCTCTCTACATCATTTCCACTCACGAAAACGAGACGCATGCGCGGCGTCAGAACGAAGTCACTGGACGCGGAGGAGGTTGGTGCGTCAAAACAAAAAAGATACAGCTCACGGGATGGTTGACGATGCGGACCCGACGACGATTGCAATGATGATAACCGAGTCTCTGCCATTGTTGCGTCTGGTGTCCTGGATCAAGGAATGATGACGGTGTTGTTGGGTCTGTTTTTCGGCTTGCACATATCCCGCGCGCGAAAAGGTGTTATTGGGTCTGATCTGTTATTTTGATACGTCAGGTCACGATGCCGACGAAGCTGTAGGAGGAGTCCGAGAACGCGAACGCTTACGCTTATATGTAGCGGACGTAGCGATAGTGGATTACAGTATTGAACGCCTGATGGGCTTTTACACTTAGTGTGTGTCTTTCTATCTCTGCCTGTGACATGTCTGTTCACTCTGCTCCGAGCACCCCGCTACTCTGGTGGCGTGGCAATCACTTCCGCCTCGTACCCTGGCTCTGCAACACCTCCGCCCCCGTTCCCCTCCCCTTGCCACCTCCCGCCTCCTCTTCCTTCCCACCCTCCTGCACCAACTTCGCCCTCCTCCCCTCATCGAAATACTCCGGATAACTACTCCCATACCCCAGCACCCACTCCCCCACCACCTTCCCCACCACCAGCCCGAAAGCCCAACTCGCCCACCTCTGCACCACCCCCGGCCCGGGGAACGCAAGACTGATCTCCGCATCGTGCAACATGAGCACCAACTGCGGCAAACTGGGCGCCACCTTCTGCGCGGTACAGTCTTCGAGGTAGGAGTATATGTTGCGGAAGAAGCGCTCCGAGGCGCCGAGGATCTGGCCCCGCGCGGACGGGGAGAGCGTGGTTTGGTGAGGCGAGAGGAGGGTGGAGATCTCGACCACGCACCGCGTGGGGGAGGTGGGGTCCGCTCGGAAGGTGTGCCGTGCGCCGGGGGGGATGCGGACCGGTTGCGGGTCCGAGGAGGAGACGGGGACGGTGCGGGATTCGAGGGTGAAGAGGTAGCGGCTTTGGAAAGTCAGGATTGGGCTTTGGGGACAAGAGAAGCGCATCAGAGAGAAGGGAGAGAGGAGAGAGAGGGGCCGGGGATAAGAGAAAGAGGGGAAATCATACCCTTCGCGAATGAAGAATTGCTCTTCTTGATACCTAGTGGGGTCAGCGCTGGGACAGCCGTGGGATAGGCAGGCATACCAGTGCCAGTGGTACGGAGGGATCAGGACGTTCTTGTCGTCTGGGACATCCTTGAAATCCCCCGGTCGATGTGTGGTTTGGATCTCGAGAACTGATTTGCCATCTGGAGGAGTGACCCATCGTGTTGATCTAGCTCCGTTCCATTGAAACAGCTCCTCGTCCTGCGATGAGGGGGTACGCTTGATGTGGAAATTGGAAGACATTATGAGGTGAGAACAGGAGTGGAAAGAGCTCGATTGGAGGTCTGTACCATATGAGAGCAAATAAGTCTTGTTCTGCTTCACGAGCGTACCTGCTTCTCTATGCAGTGCAGTGCTGTGCTGACCTCAGACGCGACTTCAGCTAGCTGCTTGCGCTTCTCGTCTTGCACCAATCAATGCCAATGTGTGGCTGGTCCTATTTACCAGATTTGGACCAGTGATATGTGCAATACGGCTGTTCTACCAACATGAAATGATTTGTGTATGGGAAAATGATGGCAATCAAGGCGAACAATTCACGACGCACACCGAGGTTTTTAGGACACTTCTGCAACATGAGCGCACTGTAAGCTACGTTAAGATATCAAGCCAGGGCAATCCCTTGTCCCAACCCAAAGAGACTGCTTCATGCTCAACAGCGTACTGCAGCAGTCCACAAATCGCTGAATTCGCTTGTCTTCAGCACGAGAGAGTCTCCACAGCACGTTGACGCGAGCCTGTACTCCCTCATCACGTGATGTACACTCCAGCGTAAGTTCAGAAACGAGTCAGTGCTTGCTGCAAAATCAAATGTTTTGATTGGCTACGGCATTTCTGAGCTGCGATGACGTCGAGGGAGAAGGAGCTCGAGCAATTGCACCGCAGGCGAGACAAACGTCTTCTGCCATTGCATATATTCAATTGTTCCACTACTCCAGCAACCTCGCCTCAATCATCTCACACTCATCACCAAAAAAAGGCAAGAACAGTACTTGGACTACGCATCGCGAACAATTGAGCCCCGTTCACCAGCTCACAAACCATGTATCCCACTCTCCGACTTGTAGCCCGCCGCGCCTTTGCTGCTCCTCAAGCGCGGACATTTACTACCTCCCGCACTCTCTTCGTCGGCAAGGAGTCTGCCCTGCGTACGTCTTCTCTCAGTCTACCCATACCCCTTTCTTCAGATCCTCTTGTCCTTCTCAAAGTCGCTCTGTATGCGTTCGTATCTAACACGATTCAGACAACGAGGGCCGCGCCGAAGAAGCCGAACGCGCAAAGCAAGAGCAGCTCAAAAAGGCCAAGGCGGGCAAGGGTGAATGGCACGACGAGCTGGCCAGCGACAGCGAGAGTATCGTCAAAGCGGACAGGAATGAGGCGGGGAACACGGCCGAGACGATCCAGCAGTTGCAGAAGGAAGGGGAGAAGTTGGCTAACAAGAAGTGAAGTGGTTTTTGCCCTTTCGAAATGGAACGGAAGACTGGTTGAGGTGGACATGGGTTGAAAAAGGTACCAGGAACGGGGAGGTTTGTGGGAAGGTGGAAGATTGGTAGGACGCATTGGTAGCATAGCAATAGCACACAAGATCGACAGGAATGCGAAATCGAGATTCACAGATACTTGGGTTGATTGTACGTGTAAGAAGATTAAAAGTTCTTGTGAACACCCTATTACTTCATCGTATCTACAAAGCCCACCCGTTCGTTGTAGAGTATCTCAATAAAACAAACAAGCCTCCCAAACGCCTTTTGATCAATCATTCGCACCATCAGCGCACATGTACAGTTGGTCCAATCATATCTGTCTCTGAACGGCTGTCACAGCAATTCAAAGGCCCTCATACTCAGCCAGCAAGCGTCCGCAACCTCATCAGCTTTTCGTCACACTTTGGCTCCAGGAGCCATCCACCCTCGACCTCGTGATGTTTGGTCGCCACTAGCTGTGCGACGAGCCAGAATTTGTAGCTCGACTTGAAGAAACCTGCTCTGGTCCAGGCATCGCTTGATGTTGAGTTGCAGGTCAGGATCCACAGCTCGCGCCAACGTTTCAGTGCCTGCAAAGCGCGGACAATGACTGGATCCGACGAGTCGTGCGAGGGTGTAGACGATTGTGGTTGCGAAGTGGGCCCTGGATGCAACGTGGGACCCGTTGCAGATGACTGGTAGTGTGATGAAGACACGAGTGGTTGGAGCTTTGTAGGTGGTACGGATGAGCCGAATGGGGTGCGTAGGACGAGATGAGCGGATATGAAGGCGTAAAGGACTGCACTCGTTAGTCAAATTGCTTTCATATCGGTATTGATTTCAGCTTACCATGGATGAGCAGGAACATGTCAAGGACTGTGAAATCGTCGCCAGGCGTCAGTCCTCGTCTTCCACTCAAATCATCCTCGAACAGTGCCTCGAATCCTTGCCTTAACGTCAAACCCCGGTTGAATTTGAAGCCAGGCTCTGCGAAAGGATTGGTGCTGCTGAACAAGAGTTCGTCGCAGGGCAGATCGCATTCCATCTCGGCGAATGAAAGACGACAGGGATAATTGTGGAAGAAGAGGAATGCACCATCAAGACTGTGGATGATGTTCATCGTCCTGACTCGGCACTCTTTTTGGATCCAAAGATGTTGGTGTATTCGATCTTCTGCTTGATGGCGTATGCGATGTAGCGAGGTGCTCCTCGCAACACGAATGACCTCTGAGAATCGAGCCTCCATGCTTCTGTCTCTGGCCAAGCGATTACCGGCCCAGTGCTGCACGACGACATTCAAATAAGCTGCCTGGAAATATTGGAATTGTAACCAATCCATGGAGTCTATCGAAGCTGCCGAGTGGCTCATCATGGCTCGTTTGACTTCCATTTCCGGACTGAAAACATCGGTGCTGAAGACGAACACCTCTACAAGGTCAAGCAGAGATTTTGCCGCTGCCAATTCCCGGGTGTCTACTGAGTACATGGCACCCATGAAAACCACAGAAGCCAGAAGCGGGAGAGGTGTGGTCTCGATATCGAAGGTTGCAATGTGTATGATCGGACAATTCGGGTGCCAGATACTGCGGTACATGGAAACGAATCGACGCACCCTGCCAGGCGTGAGTAGGAAATGTAAGTCAGCGTTGAGTTCTTGCTGTCTGTGCAGATCCAGTCCAAGCTTGGCCAGCGTCAACTGCAATGCCTCGACAAGGGCGGCAATGTTGGGTGTTTGTGGTTCAGCATAAGCAGCATAATCACACGAATCGGGCGATGAGGTGCTGTTGAAACCCCATATGGTCTCATGATTGGCAATGCCAGATATTGAATCTTGCCACTGTTGGTGAAATGCATCGAATGGGCCTTCGAAGAACGAGTTGAAGGTGTTGCGATAGGATGCTAAGTCAGGTGTGTGACCGAGATTCGGATCGAAGAATTCGGGCGGATACATGGACATGAAATCCTGCTGGAAAGGCATAGTCTGTGCTGTCCGCATCTGCTTGAATGGTTGAGCATTGATAGCCGGGCTGTTCTTCGCAGACTGCAGTCGACCAGGAAAATGCCAGTCCTCCATGAATCCATCTTGACCACCGTTCAAAATGAATTTGATCGAGCCCATATCGGCATGACGGTCGCTTGTCGGTGTAGGTGTACCCTCTGATTTTGGTTGGACGGAAGATGATGTCTGCATAGGAGCTGCGGATGCTGGTGTTGATGCTGGCGACTGAGTCTTCTCTGGCCGTAGGCATGGTGTGCCCCGTTTCTGACAGGAGCTGCATGGATTGTTGCCATCGCATCGTAATTTCATGGATATGCACAACTCGCACGCATGACGTCGTCGGCCTTTCTGGTCGGTCTCTGGGATAGGTCTGTTGCCCCGCTCTGGACAATCCGAGTAGTGATTCCGTAGACTATCGCAACGGGCGAATGCATCTTTACAGAAGCCGCAAACATAAGGCTTGAGTCCGGAATGTCTGAGCTGGTGGCGCTTGAGATGGTCTGTCCTGGTGAAGCCTTGCTGACAGACGTCGCAGCGAAAGCGAGGTGGAGGCTTCTCCACTCTGGCCTGCATGATCGGTTACCGTATGCAGCTCTATCATGCGATCCGAGGTGTTGTGCAGTTCCGCGGCGATTGATCATGACATGGTCCGGATTACCTCCAGCATGGCACGACGTCGTGTGAACGACAGTGGAGGCAGGGCAGGGGGCTCTCCCCGGACTTTGTGGGTGGAACAAGCAAAGTCTCCAGTGGCGACTGGGGCAGATTTGCGGGTTTGCCTGGACGAAGAGAGGCTTTGGGCTTTGGACGGAGATCCGCACTCCCGGGAGATCTGGGCCTAGGGAGACGCAATCAACTGCCGACGCCCGGGCTCCAGAGGTTGGAGTTGGCGGAAATCTTGGCACAATGTTCAACTTCACGTCACGCATTTTTCGATCACAGACGTCATCTCGTGCCTAGTCTGTCAATTGACTCCAGCTCGGAATGTCGAGCTGTGCTCATGATCGCTGTCATGAAGTCAAGCTCCGCTCGCTGCTTAGACAAGAAGCAGGTACAACGGTTGATCCGCGTGCAGCCCAGATCCAGACTTGTCACGACTCATCACGAACGACAAAAGCACACCGGCATCAGCATTTCTCGTCTATGTCTCTCGAAAGAGCAGAAAGGTATGTCCTGCTGTGAGACATTTCATCTGGCATGTATCATCTCACAATGGCACTTGATCAGGGGACTGTACGTGTTCCGTCCTTCTACCGACCGTGCGTCTACACTATCAACAACTCCATATACCACCGTGCAGCTTTTACTGACGCATTCGTTGTGTTGGTCCCCCAGACTATCATGATGAACAAGTCCGTTCGGATGACGAGATATGATTGTCCGCGGCCTTGATATGTCAATACGATCTGCACTGTTCCGTCTGCTCAAGATGGCTGAAACCGTTGGCATTTTGACGAATCAAACCACTACAAGCCTCGGCAGACCTAACGTTCCAGCACTTTTACGCTCGATAAGCATAACCAACCCGTCAAGCTTCACGGCCCTGCCCCTTCGACTCTTGAACCCGGAACCTGGACGGACTCCAGTCCATCAATCAGATTGTACTGTACGGCCTCAAGACCCTGGAGTCCAACGAACAACCGTTTCAATCAAGCTCGCTATGAAACATCACGGAATGATGTGGTTCCGTCAGAAGGCCGCCACTTCCGTCGCCTTTGATTCGCCAAACCACGTACCACAGGGCGTTGATACAAGCATGTCACTTATCCTGCCATGCAAGGTTAACTGCCTGTCCAAGGAAGCAAACAAGTCGAATGCCTTCTGACACTCGATGTGATGATCTACAAGCAGTATCGCCATAAGATCTACAGCTGTCTCATTTAGTCTGCCATGCGATAAGCTATACGGCCCCGGTTGACTGATCGGCACACTGAGGACGTTGCAGCGGCTGCTGTTGCATACCCGCACCTTATGCTGACCTCAAGCGTTCTTATAGCGCAAAGCAGGGGCGAAGCACATCATTTTACGCTGCAATACCACGTGCTCGCCCAACAGCCTTCCTGTTACAGACCGATTTGCCTTCAACTTGCCCACTTGTCACGTCCCTCGATCCGTTGGAGGATGCATTCTGACGCTGCACCCGTTCGACATGACAATACGCCACCCATTAAGCTGTCTTGGCATCTCAGTCTATTGATCGAGGTCTAACGGACAGCACGCGACCCGCCCGTCATACAGCTGCTCCATACACCTGCTGGACCTATATCTACCATGGCTTCCTGGCAGGTTTCAAGGATCAGCAGCCCCGGGTTCACTGGTGAACGTGGTACTCATTATAATCCGATTTCTTTAGCGCGCAGTCTAATATCACTACTTAATACTCTACACTAATCTATAGTAATATCACAAATCACAATGAGGGCTCAGAATTCGCTTCTGGTAGTCTCTACCTTGGGCGGTGTCGCTCTTGCTGCACCGGCAAATCTCGAGAAGAAGGACTTACTAGGAGTTGCGAGCACTCTTGCGAAGAATCAGGGAGGGATTGTCCAGACTGCAGTCTCCAATATCGTCGGCGCTGTCTCGACTGCAGCGAGCCAGCAGAGCGCTGCTGTGGATACTGCCACCAGTCAGGCCCAGCAACCATGGCTTACTCTGTGAGTTTCCGACTCAAGTATCTGCCCTTTTGGCTAACCATCGAAGCCCTGGTGGCTTAGGCAACGTCGTCAACACAATTCTTGACGTCAAGGCTACTGCTGTACCCGCTATCACCGGAGACTCGAGTAATGCTTCTTCTGCGGCCGTTCCTACTGTTGAAGCACCAGTAGTCAGCATTCCTCAAGTTTCGGTCCCGTCGGTTGGCGTGCCGAGTGTCAGCGTGTCCAATGTACAGCTGCCGACCGTCTCGACGCCGAGTATCAGTATCCCGAGCGTGAGTGTCGGTGTCCCTTCGGTGCAGCTCCCGACCTCTTCGGCTCCCAGCCTCGGCGTTCCCTCGCCGGCTACTCTGCCTGATATCAGCGCACCAAGCCTCCAGCTGCCGACTTTCTCGCCCTCGGGCATCAGTGTATCATCTGTCAGTATCTCTCAAACCAGCGTTCCCACCATCAGCGTTCCCGATGCTAGCACCCCGAGTAGCACTGCCGACAGTGCGCCAGCTGCAGGTCTGCCCAATCTCAACCTGCTTTCACTCAGCATTCCCGCCATCAGCTTACCTGCAGTTTCTCTGCCAACCTTGGACAGCCCTGAGATCAGCATTTCAACCGTTTCCGTCCCAACCTTCACCGCTCCGGCCGTCTCAGTCCCCAGCGATTTCGTCTCGATTCCAAGCATCTCAATCCCGAGCATTTCCGCCGATTTGCCGACCAGCACACCAGACATCAGTCTGCCAGCTATCTCTATCTCAAGCATTTCACTTCCAAGTGCCTCCGTGCCCAGTCTCTCCTCGAGCCTCCCGACTGACAGCCCGGACATCACACTTCCCACTGTCGGTGCCCCCTCGGTCACCCTCCCCAGTGTCAGCGCCCCCTCTGTCACTGTCCCTTCCGTAGATAACGGCAGTGGTGGAGACGATGGCTCCAGCTCCGAGTCCAGCAGCGGCTTCCTAGGCAGTATTCTGAAGCTTCCGTCCTTCCTGTCTCGTCTCGGATCGTCAACCGCATCTCTCACCGACGCACTTCCGGGAGCTACTGGCCTTGACGGTATTCTTCCAGCTGTCTCCTCCGACGTGTCCTCCATCCTTGGTGGATTGACTGAAGTTGGCCAACCGACTGCTAGTGTCCCCGGCGCACCTGGTGCTACCTCCGCCGGCCTTCCCAACGCCGACGGCCTCGGCGACCTGGCAAGCGCTGTCGCAGGTCAGGTCTCTGATATTCCAGGCTTTCTGTCCAGCCTCGCACTTACTGTTACAGGAGCTCCTGGCCTTGACTTACCTGCCGCTACCGATCTGCCCAGCGTCGGCGGTCCCGCTGACAGTCTGGGTGAAGTCGTTTCTGGCGTCGCTGGGCAAGCTTCTAGCATTTTTGGTGGTCTTACAAGTGTCGACCTACCGACAGACACCACCCTTCCTACTGATGGTGTTGTGCCCACCAATGTCCTTGGTGTAATCGCTTCCGGCGTCGCTGGTCAAGCTTCTAGCATTATTGGTGGTCTCACTAGTGTCGACCTACCGACAAACCTACCGACGGACCTACCGACAGACGCCATCCTTCCTACTGATGGTGCTGTGCCCACCGACGTCCTTGGTGTAGTCGCTTCCGGCGTCGCCGGTCAGGCTTCTAGCATTATTGGTGGTCTCACCAGTGTCGACCTACCGACAAACCTACCGACAAACCTACCGACAGACCTACCGACAGACGCCATCCTTCCTACTAATGGTGCTGTGCCCACCAACGTCCTTGGTGTAGTCGCTTCCGGCGTCGCTGGTCAAGCTTCTAGCATTATTGATGGTCTTACTAGTGTCGACCTACCGACAGACCTACCGACAGACGCCATCCTTCCTACTGATGCTACTGTGCCTACCAACGTCCTTAGTGTAGTCGCTTCCGGCGTCGCTAGTCAGGTTTCTAACATCCTTGCTGGTCTGTCCGGTGCTGAACTGCCGACTGGCACCGCACTTCCCACTGGTGGACTCGATAATCTCGTATCTGGGGTAGCGGGCACCGCTCCTGACCTCACCGCCGGTCTTACTGGTGTCAGTCTTCCTACAGGCGCATCCTTACCCACCGCTGGTCTCGGTGAAGTCGTGTCCGGCGTTGCTGGTACAGTTTCCGATCTCGCAGGTGGCTTGACTGGTCTGACCCCTCCGACTGATCTCAACTTGCCTACTGCCGCTCTTCCAACCGGCGCCGACTTGCCCACTGCCGCTCTCCCGACTGGTCTCGACCTTCCCACCGATGCTGGCCTTCCCACGGGCGCTCTCGGGAATGATTTGCCTGTGGCGACTGATCTTGGTGAGATTGCCTCTGGCGTTGCTGCTCAAATCTCCGATTTAGTTGGCGGACTCACTACTGGTGCCAATCTTCCCACCGGTGTGAGTCTTCCCACTGGTCTCAACCTCCCGACCGAACTCAACTTGCCCACTGATCTTGCGCTTCCCTCTGATCTTGGTCTTTCTACCAGCCTCAATCTGCCGACTGGGGTTTCGATCGACCTGTCTGCTGCTACTGGTGTCACTGAAGAGATTGTCCCACAAGTCAACAACCTCCTCGCCTCAGGTCTCGCCGCGAAGCTTACCGCTGTCAGCAACGTAGTCTCTGAAGTTACTCCTGCCGTCACCAGTCTGGCTGCGTCTATCATCTCTGAGCAACCCGCTCTTGTCAGCTCCCTTGTTGGAAATATCGTTTCTGAGGCCGTCCCACAAGTGACCGAAGCCCTCGCTTCAGGTGTTGCCACTAACCCTGAATTGATTCAGAGTGTCATCTCCCAGGCTCTTCCTCAGGTTTCCAATCTTGTCGCTTCCGCTATAGCAGAGCATGGTGACCTTGTGGGCACTGCCGCCTCCGATATCTTGCCTTCCGTCACCGAGCTCGTCCCATCCGTCAGCGGCCTACTTGCGTCTGGAATCGCTGCCAAGGAGACCTTGATCTCGGAAGCATTACCAGAGATCACTGGTCTCGCTGCATCGGTCGTCTCTGCCAATCAGGCCCTTGTTAGCTCCCTTGTCGGCAATGTCGTCTCCAGCGCACTGCCTCAGGTCACCGGTCTCGTTGCATCTGGCGTTTCAATGGGCGAAGGAGTCCTCGAGAGTGTCGTCTCTGAACTGCTTCCCAGCATCACCGGTCTCGTTGCCTCCGACATTGCTGTTAAGGAAAGCTTGATCTCTGGGGCGCTGCCTGAGATCACTGGACTTGCTGCCTCCGTTCTTTCCGCAAAGCAGGCTCTCGTCAGTTCCATGGTCAGCAATATCGTGTCCGAGGCCATTCCATCTGTGACTGGTCTAGTCGCTTCCGGCCTTGCCGAGAAGCAGGACCTCGTCGACGGTGCCCTCTCCGCAGCTCTCCCCGAGATTACCGGTATCATTGCCTCTGGCATCGCTGCTAAGGAAAGCCTTATCTCTGCGGCCATTCCCGAGATCACTGGTATTGCTGCTTCCATTGTGTCAGAAAAGCAAGCCATCGTCAGCTCAATTGTTGGTGATGTCGTCTCAGGAGTACTCCCGTCTGTCACCGGCCTAGCTGCCTCTGGCATCGCTGCTAATCAGGGTGCACTCGATAACCTTCTCTCCTCTGCACTTCCCCAGATCACTGGCGTTGTCGCCTCAGTCATTGCCGCTAAGGAGAGTCTTGGGTCAGAGCTTCTTCCGACTATCACCGGCTTAGTGGGCTCCGCAGTTGCTGCCAAGGAGAGCCTTGTCAGTGAGATCATCTCAGGTGCTGTTCCCGCTGTCAGCGACCTTCTGGCTTCTGGCGTCGCTGCAAAAGAGAGTTTGGCGAGCGAAGTCATCTCTGGCGCACTCCCCTCCATCACTAGTCTCGTAGCGTCTGGTGTCGCTGCCCAGGAGAGCTTCTTGAGTGGCATCGCCTCTGGTGTTCTCCCAGTGATTACCGCCGTCCCTGCCCTTGCCACCAGCGTTGGTGATCAGGTTGCTAGCAACGTCGCGAATATCATATCTGCACTTCCCGAAGTCACCAGCATTCAGCTCGGAAACCCTCTCGGCTCTCTGCCTGACCTGACACTGACACTTGACGCTGACCTTCCCGACGTCACCCTCCCTTCCCTTGGTCTTATCCCCGAGGTCACCGCAGAGTTGCCAGATGTTGAGATCAGCATCAATCTTGGACTTGGCAATCGCGCTTCTCAGACTACTCGCACATTGGTATCCACGTCCCAAAATTCCGGCATCACTATCAGCGCCCCTGGTACCAGCTCAACCCCGAGTCTTCCCGGTGCTACTTCCGTGACGGGGATAATCAATCCAATCACGTCTGGCGTATCGAGTGTTCTCAATCCTGGTCAACCATCTGCGTCGTCAATTGGCACTCCCAACGGCTCAGGGGTGACAACGAGCGGACTCGTCAATCCCTCTTCGGTAGCTGTGTCGATACCTGACGCTCGACCTACCACTAGCTCGTTTATTCCCGACCAGGGTACCCCAAGCTTCTACGTCTCCACTGCGGTCCTGACACTGACCACTCCACCAGCCGGCCCGGCCGTCTCGAGTATCGTGTCTGAGATTTCGAGTATCGTGTCTGAGGTCGAAAGCAGCATTAGTCAGGGTGGTACTCGTGGCAACATTGGCCCTACTCGCAGCCGTACATCTAGCGAGATCACTCTTCCGACCGATGGCTTATCTAGCCTAGTCTCTATTGAAATTCCCGCGGTTACCACTACTAGTGCTATCGGAGGTAGCGACGCTGTTTCATCTGGCACTCTGCCGGTCACTATTCCTTCTGAGATTTCGAGTATCGTGTCTGCGGTTGAAAGCAGCATTAGTCAGGGTGGTACTCGTGGCAACATTGGACCTACTCGCAGCCGTTCATCTGGCGAGATCACTCTTCCGACCGATGGTTCATCTAGCCTAGTCTCTGTCATAATTCCCGCGGTCACCACTACTATTGCTATCGGAGGTGGCGACGCTGTTCCATCTGGCACTCTGCCGGTCACCATTCCTTCTGAGATTTCGAGTATCGTGTCTGCGGTTGAAAGCAGCATTAGTCAGGGTGGTACTCGTGGCAACATTGGACCTACTCGCAGCCGTTCATCTGGCGAGATCACTCTTCCGACCGATGGTTCATCTAGCCTAGTCTCTGTCATAATTCCCGCGGTCACTACTACTATTGCTATCGGAGGTGGCGACGCTGTTCCATCTGGCACTCTGCCGGTCACCATCCCTTCTGGTATTGTTCCTAGCAGCGTTCCATTCGGCACGTTCCCAGTCACTATCCCATCGGGCACGATCGCGCAATCCACCAGCGACCTCAGCTTCATCACAACTTCACCCGTGGCAGTCTCCGGACTTCCATCTCCAAGTGATATCGTGAGCAGCATCAGCCAAGGTGGTGTTCGCGGTAATCACCGTAGCTCTGTTCGCTCAAGCATCTTGTCCGGCGTCAGCTCTTTCCTCTCCGGTCTGAACCCAGATGCCGGTGGGACTGGCACTGCTGTTCTTTCAACATCGACCTTCTCTGGCAGCTACGGTACCTTCACTGGTACTGGCATCTCTGACCTGCCTGTTGTCACCGGTTCTGTCACCACTGCTTCTATCGGCGCCACCGGATCTGTTCCATCTGTTGCCGTTGAGATTACTGGCGCCGCTGAGATCACTGCTGCCGCCTCCATTGGTGTCAATGGCGGATCTGATGGTGCATCGACCGGCCTCAATGGAGCTACTGGTCTTATTTCATCTGGTGTTGCTGGTATCACTGCCTCTATCTCAACTGGCGGGATTCGCGGCAACAACGGTGGTTCTGTCCGTACATCGTCTCGTTCTGGCACTATCCTTCCCACCGGTCTTCCCAACCTTGGTGGTCTCGGTGGAGAGTCTGGTAATGACTCTGATGAGGGATCCGACGGGTCTGACAGCTCCGAGAACTCTGACGGCACTGACGGTAATGACACCGGATCTACGTCCGGGGGAGGCGACAGCACAGGTGGCTCATCTTCCGGTGGTGACTCTTCTACTGGTAGTACCTCTTCCGGTGGTGACTCTTCTACTGGTAGTACCTCTTCCGGTGGTGACTCTTCTACTGGTAGTACCTCTTCCGGTGGTGACTCTTCTACTGGTAGTACCTCTTCCGGTGGTGACTCGTCTTCTGGTAGCTCATCCGACGGCTCGAGCGGTTCGTCAGATGGTTCCTCGGGCGGTGTCGCAGGCAAGGAAGGTGACACCATTGAGTGGTGTGGCCAGATCATGTACTGCAACGTCCGCAACTCTCCCTTCGCTTCTGGCGACAGCGCTCTCCAGAGCAAGACCATCACTGTCACCAGCTACCTTCCTGCACAGACTGTCTTCCACACGATCATTCAGAGCAAGACTGCGGCCACCGCTAGCCCGGTCATACTTCCTACTGCCACAACCGAGTCGTTAATTCCAGGTATTGGACGCAGGATTGGTGCGAGAGTTTAAGGATAGCATTTCATCTGGGCGGTTGCATGCATAGTATGATATTTGACGTGTCTCCTACCATAGTGCAGTAATAATCAATCTGTAATTAATCTATTATCTCACCTTACTTCTTCCCTTGATCTCTTGTTGATACATGCTCACTTCGTCATGTCCAACACCATCAATTTCTACAATTCTGTGACGCACGCCTCCTCTCCTATCCCTTTGGGTACGGGTAGAGAGTGGGATGGGAGGACTGTGATTCGCATAGGGGACAGAGATGTGAGAAGTGATATCTACGTCTTGGCTGCATTCGCCCGACGGCAAGAGGCGCTGCTCAAGTTGAAGAAGTACTGTACCAGTGACTGTGCACTCGGCTCGTGTTGTGCCGAACACGACGAACCAGCGGAGTCAAGCGTGAACTTTGGCGGATTTCAGTTGCGGGGAGGAACTTGAAAAACCATCTCCCTTGCAAAAATTTCTCACCCAGCACCACAAGCGAGGAACTGTCGACTGCCAATCTTGCGGTTCCGGGCACGTGAACCGTGTGAAGACGGCCGAGATGTGATGTTCGAAGCTTGTCCTAGAGGCCCGTCGGCTCTCTACATGCGCCTCAGCTCTCGCCTACGCCTCCGTATTCTTTACGTCTGGTCGAAAGGCAGGAACACGACCCTGCTTCTCGTCTTCAACCACTGGACTCGCCTTCATCTCTGTCATCCAGTCGGAGAACCGCACTATAGCTGATCTTGCATTTATCCGGGTCTAGCGACTTGGCCTGTGGTCGACTGGTAACTTTCTCACTACACGTGATTACACCAGGTCTCCATCTACTGCGGGGAGACTCCTCTCACCCCACCGGACACTCATCTCTGATCCAATCTTGTTCCATCACGACCCTCGTCAACTTCCCTTCCCAGTTCCGACCGTACCTGATCATCAACATAATTACTCAAACTAGTGTGAGCTATGACGGACTGCACCATCACGAATTTGCACGGCGTGAGGAGTAGTCGACGACGGGGTAGAGGTCGCCAGAAACTTAGTCCTGGTTGATCAAAGCTATTAAAGCAAGGGTAGGTTCCTCTCGTGAGGGCAGGTGGTTTGTATCCGAAACACGAGGGACTACTGGAATCATGTTGGGAGTCAAGATGTTGCGAGCTTTGCTGCTCGTCGTGCTTGCGAGCATAGCTTCGGCTAGGTCTATCGGTGCTAAGCCAGGTCACATGTGGATACAGAATGACAAGAGACAAGAGCTTCAGGACATCGTGGTATGTTGCACCATACATCGCTAGACGTCCTTTGCCTGACGTGCGTAGACTTTCGACAACAGCTCCCTGTTCGTCCGTGGCGAACGTGTCTTGTTCTTCTCCGGCGAATTCCATCCCTATCGCCTCCCTGTGCCTGGGTTGTGGCTGGATCTCTTTCAAAAGGTCAAAGCACTCGGCTTCAATGGCGTGTCCTTCTACACTTCATGGGCCTCGCTCGAGGGCAAGCCTGGCGAGTTCATCGCCGAGGGCATCTTCAACTTTGACGACTTTTTCAAGGCTGCTACCGATGCCGGTATCTACCTCCTGGCCGTAAGTATGACATGTACTACAATCAAGAATTTGACTGAGTGGGAGCATAGCGTCCTGGCCCTTACATCAACGCCGAGGCGACCGGTGGCGGTTTCCCAGGTTGGCTGCAGAGAAACCCTGGCATTCTGAGGACACCGGACCCAGAATACCTCAGGGCTACTGACAAGTATGATAAGGTCCCACTTAACGATCGCACGTACTGACTGCTTTGCAGCTATCTTGCCAACATGGCCGGTATCATCGCCAAGGCTCAGATCACCAACGGCGGCCCTGTCATCCTTTACCAGCCAGAGAACGAGTACACTCAGGCCGACCCGAACGTCGTCTTTCCGGACTCGGATTACTTCCAATATGTTATCGATCAGGCAAGAAATGCTGGAATCGTCGTGCCGCTCATCAGCAACGATGCCTCACCAAAAGGCCTCTTCTCGCCCGATGGTCAGCAAGCCGCGAAAGTTGACATCTATGGTCATGACAACTATCCTCTGGGCTTCGACTGTGCCCAACCTGATGTGTGGCCGAACAACAACTTGCCCACCAATTACCGCAGACTGCACTTACAACAGGCACCAAGCACTCCTTATTCTCTCGTCGAGTACCAAGGCGGCGCTTTCGACCCTTGGGGAGGCAATGGCTTCGACAAGTGCTTGTCTTTGGTCAACTACGAATTCGAGCGTGTCTTCTACAAGAATATGTACGCCGCCGCTGTCACCATCTTCAACATCTACATGACCTTTGGTGGTACCAACTGGGGCAACCAGGGTCATCCTGGTGGATACACATCCTACGATTATGGTGCTTCCATCGCCGAGGACCTCACTGTTTCTCGCGAGAAGTACTCCGAAATCAAGCTCCAAGCAAACTTCCTTCGTGCATCTCCCGCCTATCTCGTTGCCACTCCTCAGAACAATGAGCAGAATGTCGGTGCTTTCACCAACAACCCGGCCATCGCCGTTATCCAGTCCATTACTGATACTACCAACTTCTACGTTGTCCGTCATTCTCAGTACAACAGTCTCGCCAATGACGAGTACCAGCTCACCGTCCCGACCAGCCAGGGTAACGTTACTATTCCCCAGCTTGGTGGCAACCTTGTTCTCACCCGTCGTGACTCCAAGTTCCACGTTACCGACTATGATGTCGGTGGAACGAACTTGCTTTACTCATCCGCTGAGATTTTCACATGGAAAAAGTACGAGGACAAGACAGTCCTTGTTGTCTACGGTGGTCCCAACGAGCTTCATGAGTTTGCCATCCAGACAAACAGCACTGTTGAGACCCTCGAGGGTGAAGGCCTCACAATTGAAAACAGAAATGGCAACTCCATTGTCCAATTCCCTGTGAGCACTACCAGGAGAGTTCTCCGCTACGGCGAGAACTTCTACGTCTACATTCTGGGTATGCATAGCTCATTCTTCCACTGTGATTTCGCTAACAGTAGTAGATCGCAACTCTGCCTACAATTTCTGGACTTTGGACTTGCCCACTGGTCTTATTCCAGAAGGTGATCCCAATACTGGCATCAAAGCTGCCGCCGTCGTCAAGGCTGGCTACCTGATGCGTACCGCTGCTGTCGATGGCAACACCATGTCCCTCGTCGGTGACGTGAACGTTACGACCACTATTGAAGTCATCGGTGGCGCGCCAAAGCAGCTAGAGACCCTCAACTTCAACGGTGCACCACTCGAGTTCGAGCAAGACGCAGATACTGGTGTCGTCACTGCCACTGTCACTTTCGTCGAGCCAACTGTCGATCTTCCGGACCTCTCTGCTGCGGCCTGGAAGACCATTGACTCACTCCCCGAGATTCAGGACAACTACGACGACAGCCTCTGGACTGTCGCCTCAAACACCGTCTCCAACAATACTGCTCGCAATCTGACCACGCCGACATCTCTCTACGCCTCCGACTACGGCTACCACACCGGCCCACTCGTCTACCGCGGTCGTTTCACCGCCGGTGGCAACGAGTCCACGCTCTCCCTCCAGACCCAGGGTGGGTCCGCATTCGGCAGCTCCGTCTGGCTCGGCAACCAATTCCTCACCTCCTTCGCCGGTAATGACAAGGCCGCCTCGGCCAACCAAACTATCACACTTCCCTCGCTCACCGCCGGCCAAGAGTACGTCATCGTCGTGGTAGTTGACAACATGGGTCTTGATGAGAACTACAATCCCGGAAGCGAAGAAATGAAAGAACCTCGCGGCATCCTCGACTTTGCCCTCGCCGGTCGCGACAAATCCGCCGTGACATGGAAGCTCACCGGCAACCTCGGCGGCGAAGACTACGTTGACCGTGCCCGCGGCCCACTCAATGAAGGCGGCCTCTTCTTCGAGCGCAACGGGTATCACCTCCCCGATGTCCCTACCGATTCCTGGTCCGCTGGCTCCCCACTCGACGGCGTCACCAAGGCTGGCGTCCAGTTCTACTCCACATCCTTCGACCTCGCTGTTCCAGAGGGCTACATGATCCCCATCGCAGTCAGCTTCGGCAACAGCACCACTGATACCGGCGCTGGTGGGCTCAGCAGGGCGTATAGAGCCCAGATCTACGTCAATGGCTACCAGTATGGCAAGTACGTACACAATGTTGGCCCGCAGGACGTGTACCCTGTTCCCCAGGGCATCTGGAACTATGCTGGGAAGAATACACTCGGGGTGGCGCTGTGGGCACTTGAGAATGATGGTGCCAAGTTGACCGATTTCAAGCTGGTGGTTGGGGAGAAGGTGCAGAGTGGCTACGGGAAGTTCCCCAATAGTCCACAGGATGGGTATGTGCAGAGGGAGGGCGCTTATTAGTCGAGTGATTGGGAGCTAAAAAGCAAAGCTGATAGTCGAGCGTCAAATCAAATCGCACTTGCATTGTATCAAAGCTCTGTGAGATGTCGCTATTGTGATCTTGTCGTTCCGCTCGACCACTCCTTCTTCCACAACCACAGCCAGCCTCCCCATCCACCGTTACCCCAAGTGCCTACCAGCCCGAACGGTGTCATGACCGCCGCCCAATTCCAGACGAGGCCTCCACCAGAGTACTCCTTCGTCATCACCACTACACCCGAGGTAGTGTCGATTTCCCCGTTGAGGTCAAAACTACCACATCCGTCACGGCAGCCGCGAGCACTAAGAGTCTTGATGGTGTTACTGGTGCTTTCGAATTGGAAGTCGATCGAGCGCATCATGGCGTCCATGTTCGGTTGCCGGTGTCCCGCTCGAGAATAATCGTAATAGCCGATCCATTCGCCAGACGTGAAGAACTCGGCGGCACACACATTCTTCAAGTGTGGCAGGCGAGGACGGTCATTGCCATGTTTCGAGAAAGGGTCGTCTAAGCCGCAGAGCTGCCATAAGGGCATCTGGTCGATGCGTGGGGGCTCCATGTCGCCAGGTTGTTCCTCCCCATACATGAATCTCGAGCAAACATTGGCGTAGAACCTGCCAAAGGCCAGATTTGCTTGGTCTTGCGCCTGGAGTGGCTCGCGGTAGCGCTGATCCGATGCATTCCAGTCGCGCTGTAGAGATACGCTCACGCCATGCCCAGTGACGTTGAGAATGCGCCCACCACCTAGCTCGCTCGCCTCTCCTTCCCCGTGTTTCCACGCTTGTTGAGATATCTCCATGCAGTTTGCAGCAACCGAGAGAGTCGCTAGCCACTTCAGCTCGAAGTTGTTGGATTTGCCAGCGAGGAGAAGCATGTGGTACGAAATATGCTCGCAACGTTGGTGCAGGTCATACATTAGCGGATGACCGAGGACAGCAAATTGTGGTAGGTAGTCTAGCCCACGAAGCCTCTTGACCTTTGCGAGTAGTCCTTCGTCGAGCGAAGAAGTTTCCAATTCCTTCTTGTCAACTTCCACAAACAACGAACTGAGAAGTTCTTGGCCATACGCCCAACGTGCGACCTTTTCCCAGTCATATGCAGTGGTCAGGCCTATCACGTCGTGCCAGTGTCGTGCTCCGCGTGTTCTCTCCCCGGTAGTCACAGTTCCTGATAAATTGACATTGTCCTCTCCGTTCATGCGTATTATCTCCAAGTAGACTCTCGACGACCGAGCCGCTTGGTGCAGGTTCCGGCACGTCTGAGAAAGGTTCAGAGCATTACGTACTGTGCCTAACTCTAGTATGCGTTCAAGGATCTCGATAGGAAGATCTGGCAAAGACGGAGGCGCCATAGTGACGGGGGAGACCTTGCTACTACTAGGATAAATTCGACCTTGGGCTCCTAGGAGATATCTATATTCGACCTAACAGATGTGTCGTTTTGAGTACTACCAGAGGACCTGATTCTAAAATGTTAAAGACCTATCTCCGAACGATAAGGCTCGTCTCAGGATTACCAGATAGCTCGTTGTCGAATCACCAGAAATGTCTCAAGTATGTATCGGATAAATCACTGAATTCTTTCTGTTGGACATTCTGTCATAAGCTGCGGCATCAAAGAAAATCATCATGTCAAAGTAGGAAAGTGGAAGAAGGCAGAGTGGATGTAGGGAAACTCCTTGCCTGAAATTGCAGCCTGTTCGCCGTATGCATTTGGTACCGACAAGCTCTGAACCACTATCAGGCAACAATGATCGACTCAGCAGCTGTTGCTGAGACTCTTATGATAGGTAGACTATTACAGTGCGGCCGCTCAAGTGTCATTGATCCACTTCTGCGAATGATATTGAATGCGCCGCAGAGCATGACGGCGCTCAGGCGAACATGACTCGCGCCGCAGGACCGACTCCAAAATTTCCGACATCCTACGACCACTTCGCATCGTTCTCAGTGCAGCGTCTCCGCTCGAGCTGCCCAACATGGACGACCTCGCGCAGCTTGAGCACCTGTCGCTCATCTCTGCCATCTCGAGAGAGCTGCAGAACCATCTCTCGATCTCAGATTCGACCATAGCCGAATATGTGGTCGACCAATACACAAAGAGCTCCTCTCCGGCAGAGTTCGCGGAGCAGATGACCGCCTTTGACTTCCCGGACTCACTCACTGAGAGTGTCAGCCGTCTGATCAAGACTATGCACCCGCAATACAGGCGTAATGGGAGCAACGGAGCCGGGGCAAGCAAGGAAGAAGATGGGGACAAGCGCTCACAAATGAGGGGCCTGGCTATACCGGATCGTGAGGTTGAGAGCGCATCTGAGGACGAAGGCAAAGGCGCGATGGACGACACTTTCGCACTTCTGGAAGGTCTAGCGCCAGGCAAACCGCAAGATACGAATGGGCGCAAAAGGAGCGCAAGCCCGGACCGAAGAGACAATGGCAGGGAGAAGAAGTACCGAAAACGGTCACGCTCGAGATCGCGCTCGCGAGGCAGGAACGGCGCAAAGGACGAATTTTTGTTTGAAGATGAATTCGGTCGGACAAGACCTTGGAGGGCCAATGGAAAGGAGACGAATGGTAGAGATCGTGAGCGGAGAGGACGAGACAGGGACAGATACGAGCGCGCACCCACGCCAGAAATGGACGATGAGCCGGTGGTGTACAAAGTCTACAAGGGACGGGTCACAGGAGTCAAGGACTTTGGCGTCTTCGTCAACCTGTACGGTGTCAAAGGAAGAGTGGACGGGCTGGTACATGTATCTGCTATGACTGAAGGCAAAGTCAATCATCCTTCGGATCTGGTATCCCGCAACCAGGAAGTACGAGTCAAGGTCATGAAGGTGCAAGACAAGCGAATATCCCTTTCGATGGCAGAGGTAGATCAGGAAACAGGCGAAGACCTCGCTCCGCATCGATGCATTAACGCGGCGGCAAGTGGCGCAAATGCTTACCAGCTAGGAGGCGAGCCCACTGCTTTGGATCGAAACGGAAACTTTACCACCAGTGTACCTGTGATAGACGGCAAGAATGGCGCACGTCATGTTGGCAGGAAGAAGAGGATGACTTCACCAGAACGTTGGGAAATCAAGCAACTGATCGCTTCCGGCGCGCTCAAAGCTGCAGACTATCCCGAGCTATATGAAGAGCAGAACCAGTCTGCTGACCGAATGGAAGAGCTCGAGGAAGAGGATGTAGATATTGAAGTGCGGGACGAAGAGCCACCATTCTTGCAAGGCCAGACCAAGCAGTCTCTGGAGCTGAGTCCGATCCGTGTGGTCAAGGCTCCAGATGGTAGTCTCAACCGAGCCGCTATGCAGGGTGATGTGCTAGCAAAGGAGAGACGAGATTTGCGAGCCGAAGAGTTGAGGGACAAAGCTGCCAAAGAAGCCGCTGGAGTAGACCTGCAAGCACAATGGGCAGACCCGATGGTCCGACCCGAGGACCGCAAATTTGCTTCAGATATACGCCAGCAAGCCCAGCGTGGGAACGAAGAGGAGCCAGAATGGAAGAAGGTATCCAAGGGCAAAGGAACCAGTTTTGGAAAGCGGACGTCCATGACCATCAAGGAACAACGAGAAAGTTTGCCCGCCTATAAGATGCGGAAGCAGTTCTTGGATGCCGTCCGCGAGTATCAATTGCTTATTGTTGTCGGCGACACTGGATCTGGAAAGACGACACAATTGACTCAATACCTCGCCGAGGACGGTTTCGCGAATAACGGTACGATCGGATGTACGCAGCCAAGACGTGTTGCAGCGATGAGTGTCGCACAGCGCGTTGCAGATGAAGTCGGGTGTCGTTTAGGAGAGGAAGTCGGGTATACCATTCGTTTCGAAGACAAGAGCAACCAGGACACGAAGATCAAGTACATGACGGATGGTATTCTGCAGCGAGAGATCCTGCTAGACCCGGCCCTCAACAAGTACTCAGTCATCATGCTGGACGAAGCTCACGAGAGGACGATCGCCACTGACGTGCTCTTCGGCTTACTGAAGAAAACGCTCAAGAAAAGGCCAGACCTCAAATTGATCGTCACATCAGCCACTCTTGATGCAGACAAGTTTTCAGAATACTTCAACCAATGTCCTATCCTTACCATTCCTGGTCGGACATTTCCAGTGGAGATCATGTACTCCAGAGAGCCAGAGTCGGACTACCTGGATTCAGCACTTACCACGGCCATGCAGATCCACCTGACAGAGCCACCCGGAGATATTCTTCTCTTCTTGACAGGTAAAGAAGAAATTGACACTTCATGCGAGATTCTTCATGAACGCATGAAAGCTTTGGGACCTTCTGTGCCTGAGCTTGAGATTCTGCCCATCTACGGTGCTCTACCATCAGAGATTGCGTCCCGCATCTTTGAGCCCCCTCCACCTGGCGGTCGCAAGATTGTTATCGCAACAAACATTGCAGAGACCTCGATCACGATTGACGGTATCTACTTCGTTATCGACCCTGGCTTTGTCAAGCAAACAGCCTACGATGCTAAGCTGGGCATGGATCGTCTGCAAGTCACGCCTATTTCTCAAGCTCAGGCCAAGCAGCGAGCGGGTCGTGCTGGACGTACTGGACCTGGAAAGTGCTTCCGTCTATACACTGAGACAGCTTATCAGACTGAAATGCTGCCAACCACAATCCCTGAAATTCAGCGCCAGAACCTGTCAAACACCATCTTGATGTTGAAAGCCATGGGTATCAATGACCTTCTTCACTTTGACTTCATGGATCCTCCTCCGATCAACACTATGCTCACAGCACTCGAAGAGCTGTACGCCCTCTCGGCCCTCGACGAAGAAGGACTACTCACCCGCCTCGGTCGACGCATGGCCGACTTCCCAATGGAACCGGCGCTAGCTAAATCTCTGATTATATCAATCGATCTGGGCTGCTCCGACGAGCTTCTGTCGATCGTTGCCATGATCTCAGCAACACAATCCGTCTTCTACCGACCTAAGGACAAGCAATCACAGGCCGATCAGAAGAAGGCTAAATTCCACGATCCGTCTGGCGACCACCTCACTCTGCTCAACGTCTACCAGGCATGGTTAAGGCAGCGCAAGAGTGATGCTTGGTGCAATGAGAATTTTATCGTGCCTCGATCCATGAAGCGCGCCGAAGACGTGCGAAAACAGCTGGTGCAGATCTTGGAAAGACACAAGCTGCGGATTGTCAGCTGCGGTCGAGACACCAATAGAGTGCGACAAGCACTCTGCTCTGGCTTCTTCCGATCAAGTGCCCGCAAGGATCCAACAGAAGGATACAAGACGCTTGTGGAAGGGACGCCGGTATACATGCATCCCAGCAGTGCGCTGTGGGGTAAGAATGCAGAGTATGTCGTGTATCACAGCTTGGTAGAGACAACAAGAGAGTACATGCATGTCGTGAGCGCCATCGAGCCAAAGTGGCTCGTAGAGCTGGCGCCGACTTTCTTCAAGGTTGCTGGCCGAGAGGGAGGTCTGAGTAAGAGACAGAAAGCCGAGCGTATCAAGCCGTTGGCTGGCAGGGGAGGTGACGGAGACGAATGGCGACTCAGCGCTCAGAGGCGACAGGGCAGGACTGGTGGAGGCACTTGGGGCTAAGATTCTAGTCTTGAACAACGAAATGATGTGGTAACAGGGGGGTGAGAGGCATTATTGATACCCACACAACGAAGAATGACACCTGCAAAAAGCAGCAGTATTTTCCGGTGCGATAGAGATCACCATGCCTGCCTTGTCTACCTACGTCAAGGGGCCAAAACATGCGGCTCTGGGACCAATGCATCCACAAATTTTAGATCCGCGCACGGACTTCTTGGATTAATCAGCTTCCGGGTGACCGACAAGTCCTCACCAGGCAACTTCCATATCATGGGCCCGGGAGCACGCACTTGTCAGCATTAAGGTCCATTTCAAGGTCAGCTTACTGATCGAGTTGACGTCTCAAAGCATATTGGGCATGTACAGGACGCGTCGCGCTCAAACGGGAGCACTGCGAAGAAGGTCTTCTAGATGGACGCAAGTAGATGAAGGGGTCCTTTCCTGCCCCACCTTCACGTCATGATCAGTCGAAAAAATGGCAGCATGCTCTGGTTCCTGACCAAGCACACCCAAGAGGTTTGACAGCTAGATCCCCATCTCTGACTAAGTATAAGTATCTCCGTTCCCTTTGCCTTCCCTTCATCAGACCATCCTCTACCAACAAAAGCAATTGACACTCTTGCAACAAATCGACAATCATAATGGCCCCCACTACCCAGAAGCAATGGACTGTCCAAGGCAAAGGTAACTTTGACAACCTCAAATTCAACGAGTCCGCCTCTGTGCCAGCGGTGGGAGACAACGACGTCCTGGTGCGCTGTATGTCTCTTCGCCCGTCCAGTCATTATCTCCACTGATATCCCCAGTTCATGGCGCCTCCCTCAACTATCGCGACCTCATCATCCCCAAAGGTCTCTATCCCTTCCCACAACGTGACGGCGTAGTACCCGCATCCGATGGTGCTGGTGTAGTTGAGTCTGTCGGCCCCAAGGTCAACCAATTTAGGCCAGGCGACAAGGTCATCACGCTCTTTAACCAGGGTCATCTCTTCGGGCCGATCGACGCGCGTGGTATGAGTGGCGGCGTAGGCGGTGTCGTTGATGGCGCCCTGCAACAGTATGGCGTCTACGAGCAGCATGGCCTTGTACACATGCCGAAGAACCTGAACTTCCTCGAGGGAGCGACGCTTTGTTGCGCGGGTTTGACGGCCTGGAATGCGCTGTACGGCGTCGATGGCAAGAGACTCATGCCTGGCAACTGGGTGCTTACACAAGGAACCGGAGGTGTCAGCGTGTTCGCTGTGCAGGTCAGTGAACCCATTCATGTCCAGACGAGTCAGTATTGATAAGATTAGTTTGCCAAAGCAGCCGGCGCACGAGTTATTGCCACGACGTCATCACCGGAGAAGGCGCAGAGGCTGAAAGAGCTAGGAGCAGACCACGTTATCAACTACAAGGAAGACACCAACTGGGGTGAGACGGCCAAGAAACTCACAGGTGGTGTCGGCGTGGACCACATCCTCGAAGTCGGCGGACCCAACACCTTGAACAACTCACTCAACGCGATCAAGATGGAGGGCGTGATCAGCATCATCGGTTTCCTCGGCGGCTTCAAGGCCGAGAGCCAGCCAACTATGCTCGATGCACTGATGAAGCTTGCGCACGTGCGCGGTCTGCTTGTCGGAAGCAGGCAGCAATTCGAGGACATGAATAGGGCGGTCGAGGCAAACGACATCCACCCGGTCGTGGACAAGAGCGTGTTCAAACTCGAGAAGGCGAGGGACGCATACGAGTACCAAGAGGCGCAGAAGCACTTTGGAAAGGTCTGCATTGAGATCGACTAGATCGTTGCCAGCAGAAGTTTGTACATAGCCCGCACACGATTTAGCAAGTGATACCACAACCTTTGCTCCCCAATTCTCGTCCGCGCTGTGTTTCTAGAACAGCATCTCCTCCCCCTCGTCATCGACCAGCATATCCCTCTCCGTGAGCATATCGTCCATCAGCGGTCCGGGAGCTTCCCACCTCTGATCCACAGTTCGACTGACCGTCTCCACCACCTTCGTTCCCAGCAGAGGACCGAATACCTCCCTCCGCTCCTCACCACTCATCATCACGAACATCGCCAGTGCAGAAACACCCTCCTGCCGTGCAGTCGCCAGCACAGTCGCAGCAGCAAAAACATTCAACCCTGCCCTCCTCAACCAGAGTTCCTGCGCAGTCTCATCTCCGATCCGCTCGCCGATCTCACGTGGGAGACCGTCGGATCGGGCAGCCTCGCATACTCGACTCGCCATCCATCGCACCACTTCCTTCTCTCCACCGGGGACGAAGACGATCTGTACGTCGGAAGCCAGGCTCGTGGAGAGGTTCGTCAGGGCGTTGATCGCGACGGCGTCGGAGGTGTCGAGATCTCTGCTTACCGCACCGGGACGAGGGGGGATGCCTTCGCTGATGAGGACGGTGAGGCTTTCGTGTTTTGGACTCAAGGAGAGGAGACGTTCGTGTACGGGGTTGATCTGGCTCGAGGAGCCCGGGAGGGGGCGTTGTTTGATTTTCTGCAAGGTGGTGAGGATGATCCCGCTTGAAGGGGTGGGGAGGAGGTCGGCTTCTTCTTTCGCGGAGAGGTCGCGCTCGATGAAGGTCGTGGCCGGGAGGAGGGTGTGGAGTTGAGAGACCAGAGAGCGGGAGGGGAGGAGGGTTGACGAGAGGAGGACGTGGCTTGGTGCTGAGATGAGGTCGATTGTTGGTAGTGGGATGATCGGCTTTGTAGTAGTGGCCGCTGGAGCTGATGGAGAAGTCAAAGGAGAAACGGACGAGGGTCTTAATGGTGGGCGGAAAGCAGTGCTCGTATCGACTTGTTTGCCACGAGATGGTGGTCGGTTATCTTCTTTGCCTGTCTGAAGGTGTAGGAAGCTGTTGATCGCACTTGTAGCTCCAAGAGTAGCGAGTGGCTGTTGAAGACTCTGCAGGGCGCGCTTTCGAAGGGTCTCCTTGAGCAAAGGTGAATTGGAGTTGCGGCTCTTCTGCTGTACCAAGGTCGATATCTCCAATTCTCGGAGATCGTAGGAAGCTGGGTCAAGATCGTTTAGATCATCATCGTAAGCATCTAGGATGCGTAGGCCTTCAGGCTTCCAGAAGTAGCCATCCAGGCTCTGGCCGTGTATAGTAAGTGAATTCATGTATTCACCCAGGTCATCAGGTATCGCCTCCTTCAGGAGGTCTTCCCGTCTAATATACGGTACCGGCTCCCAGCGAAGCTGTCGAATTGATCCACCCTGGCACCAGTTCGTCTCTTCTACGTCAAGTCTGCTTTTGATATCGGAGATCAGCTTGCTTTGTTGCGCTGAGGCGTCGTGATCAGCGTCTCCTGTCCTCAAATATCGCCCCCAAGGAGCCACAGGCAGGTATGGAGCAAGAGGAGGCACAGCTAATCGCTTGAGCGTGTCTGCTTCCTGCAGTTGCTCATTCTCGAGCGCTCGAATTGCAGGCTGCGCGAGATCTACCAGGTCGCCGAAGACTTTATCGAAGTTAGGAACAGAGTCCGGCGACGATGTCGGTCGGAGAGTGGAATCATCTTTGGGTACGACGTCGTCGAATCGGACCTTCTTGAAGGGCGGGCTCAGGCTCTCGCCCGGAAGGAGTGGTGTATCTAGCCAGAAATCCTCAGGCTTCGATCGCTTCATGGGGCTCAGCATAGTGCCTGCCGGCTCGCCATGCTCCTCTGTAGTGAAGTATACAGACGTCGCCGAGTCTATGGGCTCTTCGTTGAAGGGTGTGGCACAAGTCTTGCCTTGAGTGTCTTCTTCGATGATTGCCTGGTCCAAAGCCTTCACTGCAGCTTCCGCTGGATCTTCAGGTGTCGAAGTGAATGGCACCTCGAACTCGTCTCCCTTCAAGGTCATTGTCGATAGCGCAGGCGATAGTGGCAGGAGCGGGGACGGCATCCGGATCGGGGGGGCTCGAATACAATTGAAGTCGTGGTCGATGTCAGACGATCCTGATATCTGTACTGCTTCTCTAAGGAGAGCCAAAGAGACGGCATCGATCTTGAAGATTGAGTTCCCTGCGTCTCTAGTCGCTTTTTCGACAAGGTCTGCTTCGAGGAGGGGCCATTGCAGCTGGAAGAAATCCGACAACTCTTCTGGAGTCAGGGATTTGATCTCCTGCAACATGCTCGGGGTGTCTGTGCAAACAGGCGCAAACAGAGTGCGAGAGTCGAGCACTTCATCGGTTTGCAGTACTGGGCATTCAATTTTGAAGACTGTTCTCGGGCGAATAGGTGTATCAACGGTACAGTGTGCATCACTGCTGAAGGTGATGCTGTCCCTTAAGAATGCTGCGGCTACCTTGTCGATGGCGAGTCGTTCGCTCGCAATGGGCAGACCGGTCAGAAGAAGATCTGGCAGGTCGTCGTCCTTGAAGATCAGCTGGTCGACAAAATGGAGATCAGCTGGAGGTATGTCGAGCGAATTGAGTATCGACCGTTTCGCGTAGTCCCGACAGAGCCCATGATTGCGAGCATACTCCAGTACTAATACATCATCATCATCCTCCATAGCGACAAGAGAACAGCACACGGTTGATGAGATTGTGGATGCAGCCTTCGAGATTCATGATGTCGGGCCATTAGACGGACACTTCTATCTGGGGTATCATACGACTTAGCTGGGACCATCACACTTCCCTGACTCGACAGCAATGAATCTGGCTGTCTGTCCTTGCCATCAGTGACTCCGTTCATCCTTAGCGCTTTCAAGCTTACATGAAGACCTCTCGCAGCATGATTCCGCCGAATATTGTTACAGATATACTCCCCCTACTACTGGGGTGGGAGTCGAGCCAGGCAATTTCGCTACCACCGTCTCCCTCGTCCACGCCCTCTGCCTCCACCACCACCACCCTGCTGTTGTAGCATAGCTATCTGCTGTTGACTGAAGCCTTCCAGATTTTGGGGCGCATTGTAGCCTTGCCGTTGAGGCTGAGGTGTACCTCCACCATATCCTTGACCGTGCTGTTGGTTGTACCCTTGATTCGAGTTCTGATGCTGCATGTTCTGACCTCCAAAATTACCTCCCATTCCAGGCATTCCGGGCATACCGGGCATTCCCATCTGCTGCATTTGCTGCATGAACGATTCAAAGTTCATCTGGCTCGGATCCATCCCTTGCGCTTGCATGCCGGCCATCATTTGGCTCATCATCTCCGGATTCATGTCCGGCATACCAGGCATAGAAGGCATTGCGGGCATGGCTGGTGCTTGCCCACCTCCGAACATGGCCTCGAACTGCTTGTGCTCGTTCTTCAGCCCCGAAACTTGCTCTCGCATCTCCTTTTGCTTCATGCAGTATTGTACCCAGGTGAACTCGTCAAAGCCATAGTTGAAGAAGTCTGTTGGGTCCGTTCCTGGTACCCGCCACGGTTTCGTCTCCATTGCAATGTCTGCATCCAGGTCGACTTCTGTGATAGGCTTGCCAGCAGGATCGTAGAGTGGTGTGTCATCCAGCTTTATCGACGAACTTCTGTACTCGGGAAATTTTGATCCATCCTGAACAGCCAGCTTCCCTCTAACAACTGGCGTCTCGGATTTGATGGGCGTTGGTGCTTGTACTCGCGATGGCAAGGCTTCAGACGCGGACGATATGCGTACTGGCTCTTGCTTGGCTCTCTTGAAGTCTTGCGAAGGTCTGCTCTTGCTTAGTTTTGTTCTCGCTGTGAAGATGGGCGAAGCTGCTCACGGTGCCGGGGCATCCTTTCGTTCTGTGATGATATCGATGTCCTACTATATGTCAATACCTGGGACACATGACCGGCGTAAAGGGTCTCACTGAGTCACTGTCGTCGTCCCCGTCATCTTCATCCTCCATCGCTGCATCGGAGGGGTCCTCTTCTTTCACAGATGCGCCAGATCCATTCGCTTGCGCTGTGTTGTGACCGGCATCTCCATTGGCCGCATCAGAACCATAAAGATCATCCTCTTCGTCTTCCATATTGTATGACTTGAATGCAATGATAAAGTAGAGGGTCAAACAGGATGGGAAGCATCGCAGACAGCTTCGACTCCGATATTCAAGGTGGTCAAAGCTCCTTGAACGACGCTGATTTCTTTGACCTTCACGCGAGGTTCAGTTCTCTGGACATCATCACCGATTCACATTGCGGTTCGGAGGATATATGAGTCTGGATCTCGTGGCTTCGGTATCCTCTATTCACCCCGATTACAGCCAGTTTCCCGCCCAATAGGGACGCCGCAGTCACAAGCGCGCATCGAATTCACTACATTTCGGCAATACCTCACGTCTCCACGACTCGCATGCGATAATCCGAAGATATAACTTGTCAAGATGGCCTTCGGCCGCTCGAACTCTTTGAGCATCAATACTGGCGCCACGAACAGTCTATTGTGAGTTCATCCACGTTTGCAAGCGCTTGTGCTAGTCACACGTACCAGTGCGCCGATGCGCATTGCATGTCCTCAGAGAAAGATATGAATGTAACATAGAGAACATGCTGACTTTTGATATCAGTGCCGCGCAACAGAACAGCACTTCTCAACCAGCGCAGACTGGTGGACTGTTTGGAAGCACCAACAATGCGCCAAAGCCAGGAGGACTCTTCGGTAGCTCGACGACAGGACAGGCGGGGCAGACAGGCGGGACAAGTCTTTTCGGGGGAAGCACACAGCAGCAATCACAGCCTCAGCAGACCGGCAGTCTCTTTGGCGGTGCACTAGGACAGAATCAGAATCAGACCCAGACACAGCCACAACAGTCAGGTCAGACAGGGACATCGCTGTTCGGAGGACTCGGTCAGAACAATGCGGCGCAACAATCTGCGCAAGGTAGTTCTCTATTCGGCGGTATAGGACAGTCCCAGCAGCAGAACAAGCCTACAGGCCTTTTCGGCGGACTGGGCCAGAGCACAACGCAACAGCCACAGCAACAAACCTCCTCCTTCTTCGGCGGCCTCAACCAAAGCCAGCAACAAAAGCCCACCGGCCTCTTCGGCTCCCTCAACCAATCCACGCAACAACCTCAAGTCGCCCAGCAAACACAAACAGCCCCGTCCCTCCTCTCGGCCAGCCTCTTCAATGCGCCCCTCCCCGCGCCCCTGGCCGGCTCCCTCTCCATGGGACAATCGACCACTGTCCCCTCCACCACCCAACCGGGCGTCAAAATCGACATCACCTCCCTGCGGCCCACAACCCGCTTCTCGGACCTGCACGACGATCTCAAGAAACAGATCGAGACGCTCGACTCATTCATCAAGACGCAAGAATCGTACGCGGCGCAATGCGAGGCGCTCCTCCCATCACACAGCCAGAACGTCTCTTCGCTGGAGCCGGACGTCAAGCTCATCGAGTCGAAACTCGACACGGTGGAACTCGGGCTCGAGAACGATTCCAGCGACGTGCATGCCGCCAAGGGCAGTTTGGACGGCGACAAGGGCGATTTCCTGCGCGTCGTGAGGGTGATTGAGAACCTGCAGCTGCCGAGCAGGTTCCACTACGGGCCGTCGTTGGGGGGCGCGCGGCAAGGAGCCGGCGCGGGGGCGTTGGACGACGAGTACGATGTCGATTTGCTGGGATACTTTACGAGAGAGGTGCAGGCTATGGATAAGCTCGCCGGGAGCTATTGGGGTGCGTTGACGGAGGTGGAGCAGCATCTTGGTGTCGTGGAGCGGTCGGTCATGGATGCTGCCAGGGGAGGAAGAGGAGGAGGAGGAGGAGGAGGAGGAGGAGGGGAGGAGCACGGGACGGTCGCAGAGTTGGCTGCTACGTTGAGGGGGTTCGAGAAGGGAATACTGGATGCGGCGGGCAAGGTGGGGGAGGTGAGGGAGGGAGTGGGGAGCTTAGTGCTTGGGAGGGCGGGATTCTGATATGTCAGTGTTTGCATTCGTGGGGTGCAAGAGTGCGGTAAGGTGTTGAAGCATAGCACGGCGTATAGGACAATCGGCATGGTATGATCATGATGTAGACCGTCAAGTAATAGATTCGTCGATAGCGTCGAGCGCTACTCTCATGATATGATACAACATGCTGTCTTTCATAAACTTGATTCCTGGGTATTGTGCTCCCGCTCTGCGTTTCTTTCCTTTCGCAATAATAAAAATAACCCCAGCCATGATCCCGGACGTCTAGCGAGTGGGTATGGGTATCGTTGGTCGTAATCGTCAATGTATGCCGTGTAGCATGAGCACACTGGTGAAGTGCCGTCGTCGTCGTCGTCGTCATGGTCGTGTTTGCTTCTTCCATGCAAGCGTTTCGTTTCTTCTGGTCGTGTTTGGGTCCTCGTCATCACCACCTCAACCCTTTTGGCCTTCCGACAATGGGCGACGTCACCTAGCACTTCAATCCCTCGCAGCGATGCCAGAACCCCTGTCCTTCGCCCGTGTTGAGCGTCACTGTCCCGCTCGCCATGACGGGGCCTTGCTCGGCCATTGACAGTGGTCCGGCGGCTTCGGTGTAATCTCTCTTGGCCTTGCGTCCTTTCGACCGCACTTGCTGTGCTGGCGCTTCTGATCGTGCTTGGATGTTGGCAACTTCGACCTTGGGTGCTGCGAGAGCGTCTCGGACATTTAGCTCTACGTAGCCCTTTGGTATGGCGTAGGCAAATGCGTAGAGTGCTGCATAAGCGAGGATGAGAAGTGGGGCGAGTGGTAGCATTGCTGGCACTTGTTTCAAAGGCGGATCTCAAAGAGAAGTGGTTTGTAGTTGGGGGGAGAGTAGAGTGTTTGTAGTAGGATCGAAATAGGACGAGGATTCGTGTTCGTGTTGCGGTCCTGGAGGATGATATATGACGTGAAAAGCCTATTGTTGGGTTTCACAATCCAATTGATCCGCTGGAAAACAATGACAATTGTCAAGTGATTGTCTCTCGAGAGTCCTTTATTGCGTCGATCACGGATACGGGTCAACTTAAGAGGCGGAGTGGCCGTTATAAATCTCTCGGACGGATGTTCGGCGATTGTGCTTCTGAAGCCAGGAGAGCTCTATTCTCGTAAAGGTGCGGGCCGGTAGCTTAGGTGGTGCGATCGAGGGGGTCCAATGGTCCCTGTTGAAATTGGCAGTCGCACGAATACTTGAGCAAAGATGACAGATGGTAGTCGGGCCTTGAAACAAAGTCACGCGGTTAGGTAGAGGGACACAATCAGAACGAGGACATGAGCACGCTTTTACACATCGTCTGACCGCCCGGGCTTCTAATGGCAGAGGCCGGGTGGTCGCGGTTGCTTGTGTGGTAAGAGAAGTTAAGGTTTGGCGCTGGTCTGGCGCGAAAAGCGTCATGTGGGCGCGTGCAAAAGGGCGTCATTCGATCTCATTGACCGAACGGTGTGGAGATCAGGGCATCAGCAGTTTTGCACGAGGAATCCAGGGGCTCTGGACCATAAGCCACGACTCAAGGGTATTACTTGTCCAATGAAGAGCGGTGAGGACACTCGATCGTCCACTCTTCACACCAGACAGGCAGCCTTGTATGTGCTCATCGAGACGTTTACTTGTGGGCATTATGGAGACGTCTGGCATCATCAAAAAGATGTCGTGTTTGCTCTCTGCTTCCATGGTGCGATTGACGTTTGCCGAGCGTAACAGGCACCGGGATTCCATGACAAAAGGTGGTCTGAGTCTGGAATTGGCAGCATCTGCTTGCTGCTTGGACTGCGTGCGCGCGAAGATCCGGGGCCCGCCGATGTGAAGATCAGAAGATCATAAAGCCATCGCGCGGTCCAACTAGAGCCGCCAGATCACGCTCCTTTCTTTTGCTGGCAGACCGTGACTCTGGCGTCCATCGGAGATTGGTTCTCTTCCTCCATGGAACGAAAAGAAGAGTGCAGGTTGACTCAGATCTCGTGAACATGTCACGACGTCACTGATTCTGCACTCTATCCTGACAAAACTATGCACTATTTCGACATTCTGCTCTGCCGCGAAATGCCAACGCTTGGAGTCAATACTGGTCGATTTTGATGACTTTGTTGATGAAACACCTCGTCTTCAACGGCAGTTTCGAATCGTGATCGGTTCTCGCGCAGCAGTGACGGCACAGAGATTGTTACAAGTAAATTTCGACCTTGCGGGTTCCTGGCCAGGGTGGCGCCACAGAAGGCGAGGTGGCTTTGCGGGGAAGGTCATGTGTTCTGTTTGTCTGGAACAAGTGGTTGGCAAGGCCACAATTTGCACTCACATCACCATGACCGGGTTGTAAACCCTTTCACATGGACATTCTGAACTCAGCCTGGCACGTGCCTGAGGAGCGCAGTGCTACAGAATTTCTCCCGTTGCTGGAAGAGGTCCATGCCTGCAGAGTCTAGACCTTGCACTAGGCGAAGCACCTCCCTTTTCTTTTCTCTATGGCGGTGTGACTACGCTACCACTTGCTAGTGTCCTGTGAGAACGTTTCAATTTGCGGTGAAGGAGACCACAAAGACAAGCGGCTCACCTTACACTCAGACTGTTCGTCTAGTCGCTGCTTATAAGCTTGTATATAATACATAGGATGGCAAGTGTTCAAGCATGTAAAAGTCAGGCCGTCGTCTACTTGACAGACAGGGTCAATTATAAGCAAGTGACCGACCTCGACAGCCAGAGCTCAGACGTCATACATCTGCCAATGTCTCTGGATACCTCTGACTTGGTCTCTTCTTCAAGAAACGGCACAAGCTGTTTGTAGAGAAATCTTGGTCCGTCGCGGGCCGTCTGGACAGAGATCCTTGTCACATTATTTTACATGCAAAAGGCGCACAAGGTTCTTGACGTGGCTGTCATTGTCGGCATAGCTGATACGTATATCCACACATGTGCCGTTGGCAAGACCCAGCGAGGGGGGACTGGGGTCAAATCTCCGTGAAAGGTAGTGATTTTCATTGAACCCTGCACACGGGAAATCCGGCTTCATGGTTGCACAGACTGCCGTCGTGGCCGTCAAGGAAAACTCTCGGAGAAGTCTTGGGAAGTAGAAAAGGCTTTGAGCACAAGTCCTTTACACGTGCAAATGCTCGATCATCGCCGGCAACATTGTTGCACGAAGAAAGATGCTTCCAAGGTCAACGCCAGTAGTCACCCATTGGACTAACCGCAAGCTCAATTGGGACCTACCACGAACTACTTCCAGCCATGTCAAGGTGCAAGGATTGTTGACCCAATATGTGGGCATTATCCTCTCCGGTCCAGTGCATCGGGACACGTCTTTATCGTTTATGCAGAGAATGTGACGGATACGCGCCCAGGCCTAGTGTGCAGAATGGTCCTGTAGCCTTCGCTTAGACGTGGTGTGAGCGATACAGTATAACAACACTAGTCAAAAGCTTCTGCCGCCTGGAGCTGTGCGGAATGGTAGTTGATGGAAAGATCAAGCGACAGGAAATAGATTGCAATGTCCACATAGCTGCCTCACAGAGGAGGTCAGATCGTTTTCAGCAAGCATAATTGCGTCTTGGCCCATCCATTATTGATAAGTACCAGCATCTGTGCATTTGTCGTTCATAAATCCAGCCCTCAGGGAAATAGCTTTACCGAACGACGGCCCTCTGGGTCCGACTTGACTCGTGACCAACGAGCTCAACATCCCATCTTTTCCATCTCGACATATTATTGTCTGCTGAACCACACTTGTCCTTCTGATACTATTATCGAACATCACAAGTCTCTTGCAGTTAGGCAAAAGGTAGAAGATCGACTAATCTACATTGCTATATTTATCGACGGACAAGCATCAGTAGACTCAACCACGAGCCCACAACTCTTCCAAACTTTGTTGCCCACCCTCATTCCTCGGAAGGCCTTGGGCGAAAAATCAGTGCCTCAGGAGATTGGATATCAAGCCATTCTTCCTCTGGAAAAACGACATTGCATTCTCCTAATTGAACACAAGGTCAGCAATCCTTGGGACGTGGCTTCCACAATCCGATCGGGCCAGATTCAGACTCCCGGTTGACCCAGGCAGCTGGGTCCTGCCAACACGGCTCAACTGCTTTTCGCCTCTCTCCTCTTCGCACTGACGTCTGACCTTTGAACCGCAAAAGGCTTGCCTGCCCGTCGTCGATTCCAAATGGCAAACCTTTAGTTACTGTCCTAACTCGAGCGGCCACCGGACTTTGTGTGAGCCAAAAATGTCACCCAAAACGCCGGAATCTCCGCCGCCACGTGATGTGCCGACCCAACGGCACAGACGACATCTCGGCACCTATCTGCGCAAATTTGGGGCTGTCATCCGGAAGAAGACGAGTGACAATGACCTTGGGCGTCTTGAGAACGAAGACAAGAACGAAGGTACCTTGATCACGACAAATCCTGTTCGATCGTCTTGCGACAATGTTTCTCGCCACTCCAAGCATGCTCCTTCCGTGGACAGCATGGACCAAGATTCGATCGCTTCTAGGCGGCAGTCGAGTGTCCATTCAAACCCACGATCGCTGGAGTCACGAGGCTCTATTATGACCGGCATGAGCATTGTATCGAATGTCGATAGACAAGCTGCCAGAGACGAGCGAGCTCAATTCCTCTTTGCAAAGTATGGCTTGGCTATGAGTTCCGACTTCCCACCCGAGCGTAATCTGGCCTTACGATCAACAAATGAGCCACTCCAGAGGATACAGAAGCGGAGTCGTCTCAGGATGCACGCGACCTGTCACGAGTGCAAGACGACGTTTGGTGCTGGATCTTATTGTGTAAAGTGCAAGCACAGGCGATGCCGATTATGTCCACGTGCACCACCGAAGCGTGTTCAGCAATTGGTCGAGCATACGAAGAAGCAATTGGAAACTCTCCCAGAACCAGAAGGATTAGATCTGAAGAAGTTGCAAGTAAAAGAATCACAATACGACTACACGCAATCATCACCAACCATATCCGCCGACTCAAAGTCTTCATCACCTTCTCCTATCAGCAAGCCCAGGTCAAGGCACCACGCTAGGACCGAGCCTGACATCCCAGATAGTCCTCGCACTATGGAATCTGTACTTGCAGCGCGAGATCCCATCCTTCCTCGACCACTCTCCATCAACATGAACATTGATGATGGACCATTCGCGGACCGGCCAGTGCACAACCGAGATTTGTGCTATTCGTTGGAGATGGCTACTGCCAAGCTGTGTGGTACGTGTTCTTTCTTATTTATGGTAACATGGACTATTACGCTAACAATCCCTAGAACGTCAAGGATTCGATCGACACAAGCTGCAGCGGCTATTCCCCCTCTCCTTTCGAGTTGTCCAGGCTCTCACGAACAAGTCACGACAAGAGCGCGTCTTTCGCCTACCGCGATTCAAGGTCAGAGTCTCGTGTCCAGGATGCCGCCAGCCACTGCCTGGGAGAGGCGGCAACTGTCGCGTGTGTATGAACGTCGGCTTTGGGGGACGAAATGCTCTGAGCAGACCAATGGCTGTGTGCTGAGATATACGGGACGAGCAAAAGAACAGTCATCATACTTACGACAACTCTGGTCAAGACGAATCGACCATGATCTTTCATATGTGCATAGCAACAGGAAGGTCGCATCAATATTGCGCAGCATCACATCACGTCATATAAACGATAAGCGATACACATCAGGGGACCTTGCGCCGCTCCATAACTGGGTCGTGAGCATATCTATACCCATATACGAATAAATCAATGCTTCAGTGCCACTGTCTACCGACCAAGAGGGCATGTCCTTGTGCCGTGTCTCAAAGGTCTCACTCCTGCTCCTTGTTCGTCTATTCACTCAGTCCTAGGTGGTCGATATAATCTTTGACCTCCTTTGCCTTCCTCAGCGCTCACTGTGACTCCTTTCGCCCTCTTCGCAAAGTCCTTCTTGGACATGCCCTCCAGCTCTTCTCAGCCAGCCGTACTCCCATTCCCCGTCAGTGACTCACTCCTCCCCCTTCAACTTCTCCTCAATCTCCACCACCTCCTCCGCATCCCCCACCTCAATAATCCGTTGGACCTCGGCCGTGTTCCTGACCAGCTCCTTCGCACCAGCGTAAACCATTTTCAATTCGCTATTGCATGTGACCGGGAGGTAGTAGAGCATCACGTAGGGTACCGATTGGCGGCCCGATGCCTGCATCTCTTAGCACACAGCTCTTGCACTTGCTTTGCTTGTCCACCCGGAGGAGGGAGGACCAGAGAGTTGGAGAAGGATCAGGGCGGGACATACCATTGTGATGGGGTGGGAGAGAAGGATATACCGCGGCGAGTGGTCCGGTAGTTCGTCCGCTAGATCCTGCAGGTCGGTGTAGGTCGTGTCGTCTTCGGCGTGGATCTCGTGTGTGGATTTGTTGATTTGGTCTTCTTGCTTCGAGTCAGAGCTCTATTTCTGCAATTTGCGGCGGGTCCCAGGACAAGGTGGACGGCTGACGACGTACATATTCTCGCTTGAGGCGTTGAGGATCTCGAGGTTGAGAGACGGAATTTGCGCAGAGCGGCTTTGGTCTCCGGAGAGAAGGTGTATAGACGGGCTTCTGCTGACTTGGAAGGGTCAATTGCTGCACATACTCGAGGGTATGAGAGACTGTACCATGACGAGGGTGGAAGGCGGTCAGAGCTAGGCCGGGAGAACGGCGAGATGTTGATGAAGCCGGAGCGCAGGAGCGGACTCAGGGCAGTTAGTTATAGGACAGAGAAGTGAGAGATGCAGTTATGTGTCGAATCCCAAATATTCAATGACACTAGGTTTAGCACATGTAAAAAGCTCACCACAGGAAGATAACATCAAGCTCCAACCAGCCCCGCCGGAACTGTCTCCCATCTCTGAACCCCGCAATGATGTCGAGCTCATCATAGACCCAAGATCCGACAAATCTCTCTCCACTCTCGCATCCGACATACTCCTCCCTCCCTCATCCGCCCCTCCTACCCGCCTCCATCACCAAATACAAAACCCATGCTATCCCGCCTCTCCCTCTTCGCCCGGCACCTATCCCCCAGCACCGCCCTCCGCCCCTCCCTCTCCAAAATGGCCCCCACGACCTCCATCGCGCGCCAACACCTCTCGTCCAAGATCCACACGGCGGCATGTCTAATCATAGGCGACGAAGTCTTGAACGGCAAAACCCGCGACTCCAACTCCTTCTACATGTCGCAATGGTGCTTCAAGCTGGGCATCAACCTGCGCAGAGTGGAGATCATCGCCGACGACGGCGCCGAGATCAGCGAAGCCGTGACGCGCATGTCGTCCGACTACGATTTCGTCGTCACCTCGGGCGGCATAGGCCCCACGCACGACGACATCACGTACGAGAGCATCGCCAAGGCCTTTGGGCTCGAGCTCACGCTGCACGACGAGGCCTTTGCGAGGATGCGCAAGCTGAGCAGGCCGCACCCCTCGCAGCCGGATTTCCGCTGGGATGAACCGAGTCCCGCGCTCGAAGCGAAGAAGCGCATGGTGATTCTGCCCTGGAACAAGGAGCTCAGGGACGACGAGCAGGTCAAGTTTGTGGCAGAGGATCTGTGGGTGCCCGTCAGTGTGGTCAATGGGAACGTGCATATCCTGCCGGGCGTGCCGAGGTTGTTTGAGAGGTTATTGGAGGGTTTGGGAGACGGGGTCAAGAACAAGGTCCAGGACCCGGATAAGGGCGTGTGTAGGATTTTGTTCAGCACGCCGTTGGCGGAGAGTGCGGTGGCGGGGTACTTGACTGAGTTGAGCAAAAAGGTGGAGAGTAAGGGGATTAAGGTGGGGAGCTATCCTAGGTGGGGGAAGAGTAGGAATACCGTGACGTTAGTGGGTAGGGATGTGGATTATATGGAGGGTTTGGTGAAGGAGGTAGAGGAAGGGGTAAAGGGGAGAAGGGTCCAGAGGGAAGACGAGGATGACAGTGGAGGGAGTGATATGGACAGCTAGAGGTTGTTCTGGAAAGTCAGTGACCATAGAGTGTAGATCAATGTATATACCTTGTTGCACATGTAGAGATCACCGGCAGACCTCATGGCCATGACTTTTGAGAGACTCGCTTTCCATTACTGTTGTCTGCGCAAGGGACACCTTCTCGTCCTCCCTTGCCGACTACTATCTGTCTAATCGCTCGCTATACTGCTACTCAGCACACTACAACGTTGGTAAAGAAGACGGCAGCTGGCAGAGACGGTAACCAAAATAGCCGAAGCAGCTTTGATCATCCTTCCTCGCCCACCACTCATCCAAGTATTAATCCTGCAGGTCATATCCCGTGCAGCAAGGTCGCTGACCGTCGTACCGGCCGAGAGAAAAGAATTGAGCGATTGTATTGCTGATCTTTCCCCCGTGCCTACCATGTCCCATCTGTTCCATCCCTATCCCCTTCCCACCTTTTCTCTCCATAACGCGAGCCATGTGTAATTTGTTACAACACCAAAGCAAATGGTCGAGGGGGAATCGCTGCAAGTGTAAATGACAGGACAAAAGAAAAATCGAGACCGGACTGTGTCGAAGGTGTAGACAGTGAAGAAGAATCGGTCCAAACGAGGGCGTCAAGATGCATGGGGGAGAGCTTTTTGGCTGAGCAGCGCAGCCTTGACTGATGCGGGGGGCTTGTTGCTGCTGTCATGCTGAAGTGGCGGAGGGGATCCTACATGACCGTGCACTTGCAGCAGCCTGCATCCTGATCTGCGTCTTGCACACCCATCTCTTTGCTGGGCTTGCCATTCGCACCGCCCTGTGCGCCACCTGGACCTCCGGTGATCTCCCTGTTGTATTTGCGGATTTCTCGGACGATATCGTAAAAGGCGTTCTCAACATTGATGCGCGACTTGGCTGAGGTCTCAATGAATCTACAGCCAAAGTCACGTGCGAGCTTTCGTCCCTCTGTTGATCGTGTGTTAGTAGTGATCATGGCAATGTTCGTACATGTGCATACCCTCAGTCGACACCTCTCGCTCTCCCTCGAGATCGCACTTGTTGCCAACGACAATGATGGGGAAGTAGTCCTTGTCCTTGACGCGAAGAATCTGCTGCTGGAACACTTTGATTTCCTCAAACGATTGTCGTGATGTGATGCTGTAGACGAGCAGGAAACCTTCGCCAGTGCGCATGTATTGCTCTCTCATGGCAGAGTATTCTTCTTGGCCAGCCGTATCGAGGACATCGAGAAGAGCTACTTCCTCATCGATGACACACTGCTTGCGGTAGGAGTCTACATGGCGGTCAGCTCTGATTTCCATGGCCTAGCTCTTATCCCATATACGCACCCTCGATAGTCGGATCATACTCGTCGACGAAATGGGACTGGATGAGCTGAATAGTCAAGCAAGATTTTCCGACACCACCACCGCCGACAACCACCAGCTTGTACTCTCGGAGAAACTAGAGACAGGTCAGTACAGTCACTGGATTGGCGACGATAGCGTGATCGCAGTCGAACCTTTGAAGCCATGGTATGCTGTGTCGCTACTTGTCGATCCTGACCAGAGTTGGCAGAAGTGGAATGCTTCGACGATGTAGTATGCGATGCGCGAGCAGAAAGGAAGAGGTTGGAAGGGTGTTTGTTGCCCGGTAACGTCGACTGCTCAGAAGGAAGAGGATTGGAGGTAGTTCAAACGCCTCGGCGTGAATCGCCTGTGCTGGAAGTAGATGTCTGTCGGACGTTTGCCGCTGGAAGTCGATGCTGGTGCAGGGTGCAACGGACGCCTCCCGAACCAATGACGATGCGCGACGGTTCAATTGATGGATTCTTGAGGCTACGAGCTTGGATTTGGGGGTGGTGATGAAATGTGATGGTGACGACGAGAGCTCTGTTTCCTCGGATGGGGTTTGGGAAAGAAAGTAGGGCGGAGGATGACTTTGGGCCGGAGCAAGGTTCCACCAGGCCAGCGATCCGCGCTTGTTCTTCTTCTCTGGCCAACTTGTGATTGATGACTGACTCTTGTAGACGCTTTGGATTTTTATTATGAATGGACGGGAGGAATAGAAGCTACCACTGGGACTTATCTAGCGGTTGACTCGCAGACGGTGAACCAGCACACTGCAGACACTGCTGCTCAACCACGGCCAAAGTCAGTCAGTCACCGTGTAGCAGTAGCACATGCACTGCAGAGATATTTCCAATAATTCATGCAGTCCCACAGCATTTGATCGCATTTGATATGGTATGATTGGTTTATCCAAAGTCAATTCCACGTTTGTGGCTGCATCCCCCAGCAAATCCCTGTCCCAGCCATCCCACCAGCAACCCTCGCACCGAATGTGCTCTATCGATAGATCCAGCAATCCGGCGTCCCGACCACTTGTGATGTGATCCATCGAACTCGCAGGAACATGGCGCGAACAGCTGGGTCCAGGGCACAGGACGACATGGGACATGGAGAGAGCTCCCTCCTCCACTCGGCAGTGCGCCCTTTGTCTGGTGAGATCAGCGACAATCCCAATGCCCAACCGTCAACGATCGACACGCCGGCAGCATCAGGTCTTGTTTCGGTAGCGACGACAGCTGCAGCCTCACCACGTGTGGCCTTTCCATCAGCCTTCTGTGTTATGTTCTTCATGCGGCCTATTAGCCTTCCTATTCCGGTTAGCAACATGGTTTCAACTTCTCACGCATGAATAACAATGGTTCTTGATCTGATTTGCAACTTTGTCGTCAGATCCAATAATACTGTACCATTCATCTGTACGGACTGGCACGAAAGGCTATTTGCAAGCCATTTGCAATTCCCTGCGTTCAGCGCTAGCTGCTGATAAAGGCTGCCAACCGTCGTCGTCGTTTGAACTCTGACTTTAGCATAAACCACATGCGGCGAAACCTCGCTCAGAAGCTTCCGTGGATGTTCGATGACTATTCCACGGTGACCCGGTCTCAGGCAACGAACGTGTCTCGGGTGCACTCACAGTGCCTAAAGCTCCGTTGGAGGCCAGTATGCCTATCAGGACCGGTTGACTTGCAGGGCGAATGTCAACGCTGCCCATGTCCACTCGACACCACCTCGACCGAATGGTAGATATATATCCATGGTACATCCCACATGGCCCGACCATGGAAGAATGGGAGCACACGTCAGATCAATCCCACAAACTTGAGTCTAGCAGGCGCGCCTCGCACAGACTCTATAACTGTTCCCACCGTTACCACCGTCCCACTATACCGGCTCCGCTTTGTTTCACTCAACGACCCCAGATCAAGCCGGCATCCGACGTCGTAGCTCCAAGCATCATCACGATGGACGATCGAACCTTCGAATCACGTTGACCGAAAAAGGTAGGCGAGACGAGGAATTTCAAAAGTACATGTTCGATTGCTGACAATATTCGTACTGCTACCGCTTCTCTTAGTCTACCAGCTGAATGCCTCGACGGCCAATCTGACATCCATACCCTGTCGACCAATTCTGGCCGCCGCATTTCTCACATCATCGCAGAACGAAGGCGGACCACAGACCACCACTCCAACTCTCTCTCCTTTCCCAATTTCTTCAGCAAGTATGCCACCAAAGTCCCAACTATCTCCTTGTGTGCGAAGCACGAGTCCATCCTTGCCCAGTCCTTCAAGCACTCCGCTACCCCTCACATCATTGACAAGTGGCATAGTCTGCTCCCTGACCGACCAGTAAAGCTTCGTCCGTGGATGTGCCACCACGAACCCAGCTACACCAGTGATGCCAATGCCTCCCGCGAACAGTATCAGACGATCACAATCCATTACCGATCCAGGCAAGGCCATGTTGTGGTTATGGTACGGTCCCTCCAGCAAGGCCGTCACTTTTCCCGCCGCCAACGAGCTCGTGAGCCCCTTGTGTCTCCTGCAATAAAGCCTGATGCCCACCATCTCCTTCTGTCTCCGTGGCACCGTGACCGACGTCCTGGGCGCCTTTTCCACATCCATCGTCTCGGTCGGCGTGGTAGTAGAACCTGAATCCGACTCGTCCGTCTCCCTGTGCGCCAGAACAGGCACGACAGAAAACGGATGGCACTCCCACGGCCACCTTTTCTTCAACCCAGGAAAGTACGCATACAAGTGTGCCCCTGGTCTGTTACCCCATCTGACACCCGGGATATCGACCCTCACGATCCCGTCCCCCACCTCCCTCACCTCCGCCGACCTGCTCCCCTCCCTGACGATCCTGACAATCCTGACAAGTCGATCAAAGAACCACACGGCAAACGCCGCATAGAGCCAATGCTGATACCCCCACTTCCTCTCGAACAGGAGCTCGACATGGTACCACGATCCGACCAGCACCAAGACGGCAAGCACGACATGCAGCACGAGGAACACCTCGTAGCTCGCCCTGCGGAACCACAACGTCGACACGACCAGCATCGCGCACGCCAGCACAGTGGCGACCGCGCCCCATCGCCAGTACGGCGACGTGGTTTCGGACCCGTACTCGCCCGTGTGCTTGTACAGGACCACTTCGAGCAACGAGTGCAGGATGATTTGCAGCGTCAGGATGCGCGCCAGCCATCGGTGCAGGAGCAGGTACGTGGCGTGCGTGAAGCACGTGATGCCGAGCAGCAGGTTGTTGCGTCCTGCCAAGAGGATGGTCAGGGGGAAGAGGGCAAAGGCTAGTACGCCGGTGCGGTTGGCCATGTACGAGAGGAGCTCGGATTTGGTGTCGTCGAAGTAGGCGTTGGGACTGTGGGAGGCGTACGGAAGGGCGGTGACGAGGATGTTGAGGAGGAGGAAAGTGAAAAGGTAGAGCGTCTGGCCTGTAGTGGGCATGTTGCCGATGAGGTAGGGGAGGGGAGTGACGTGCTGGCAGTGTTAGTCAGGAACGAATACGGGGGCGGGGGATGGGTACATACAAACTTCTCGACGAGGGCTGGGTGGACAATGTACGGGCCAACTTTGGCAAAGAGAAGTGGGAAGAGTGGTAGGTAGCCCAGCCATGTGATGAGAACAGGGAGGCCGGCGCCTACCAGGAGGAGAACAAGCCTACCAAGATTAGCAAGATTGGAGCAAAGACCGCAAACGACTGACCCAAATCTGGAGTGCCATGTTTCCTGCTCTTCAAATGCGGACATAGCATTGACCGCAGCCAGATACTCCTCATCATCCACTGCACCAGTGTAGGTCAAAGCTTCGGATGTGTTGACTGTGCGTGTCGGGGGATTTGATATCTCATGCAGCGCTTCGGCATATGTCCACTTGGCTGGGATGGTCTCATCTCCGGTCGCCTTGGCTGCCCAGTACTTTTCAATGCGCCAGATATCGACGTTCTCCGGTTCGCAGTGTAATTTGATGCACCAAGCAAGCGTCGTGAGGAAGGACGTGTCCTTGGCGAAACAGTCGGGTCCTGTGGCAGAGCTGTGGTGACCACCGGAAGGCGAATGGCCCTCATCGGTGCAGCTGAGATGGACAGATCCGAGTGGTTTCCGACATGAGTGTGCGCATAGAGGCTTGTACATCTGGATGCCCACACCAATGAGACCATGAGCTGCTCCGAAGAGGCCCAGCAGAGCCAGAGACTTCATTGTGATTGTGATACCGCCAGTGAACGACACTAGGGACTTGACGAGATCGACAGGGTGCAGGAAGACCTACACTTATCTTCACCCATGCTTGCACCTACCTGATATCGCATCTCTACACGCGGAACACGAAGCAGATCTGGCCGTTCTGTGGCGTCGTTGATGCAGCGTTTAACATGCTCAATCCACCGCGGTGTGCTTGGCATCCAGCGGTATGGGAGCAGAAACATCAGTGGAAGAGGCAGTAGGAAACATGCTCAATCTCGTTGTGGCTGTCGAGTTTGAGTTGCGGCAGGGTCGCCCGAGGGTCGTCCGGGCACATGGCTTCTCTCGGCGATGTCTCTGGAGAGAATTCGAGTCGGCTTAATTGGCTGCGCTGATGCTCTCGACAAGGCGAGCCTTTCGTACATGATCTTGACCCACAACACGTTTGCACACTGTCATTCGCTGGTGGTATCGAACACGAAGTTTGATTGTGGGCAAAGACAAGCATGCAACCCCGCTGGGCAAACATGTCCCTAACTACTCGCTCTGGACGGATCACCGACATGTATCCTGACCTTCGATCACCAAAGTAGGAAGGGCACGAATACTTCTATATCGAACGCACTTCCGAGCAGCTCGATCCAAATCAACCAATAAGTGTGACTGTACATGCAAAGCTATCTGGTGAATTGTTGTGTTCGCCACCAACATCACTTGTTACGTCTGAACATTTCCATCTCCTCTCCTCTTCGCTAGCCTACTTCACTCTTGGCTTGGCATGAAGCGCATTCTGTCACTGCTCATCAATCCTGTTGTGGCGTGTCCGGCCTGTCCGGCGGTGGCACATAGTTCTCTGAATCAGGACATGTCGTGGACTTGCAGTCTACGGCTTTGGTGCCGTCTAAGAAGAACTCGCACTGCTCCACAAGTTCTCCGGGATGAACGACGACCCCAAGCACCGTCGAGTCCATCTCGATACTGCTTCCTCGCTGATAGGCAAATCTGTCGAGGTCACTGCAAGAAATTGTCAGTAACAATCGTCGTCCAACAGATGATACTCGCAGGCTGTGTCACCCTCGGGCTGACCCAGGAAGAGGAAACGCAGCCACGGACAGCATTCAAGTACCCCATGACAGGCATGTTACACGATGAAGAAGGATTGCCATTCACATCGTCACAAGTTTGTCAGTGTTAGACTTGTTGTCGCACAGACTCGAGGGGGAGATTGTGTCTGCCAATGAATCATTGAAACGTGTTGAGAGCATAGCGAATCGCTATCGCTTCAAGGAGTGGTGTCGTGTGACAAACTATATTATCGATGGGCAGCTGTAAATCTACAAACACCGTCAGCAGGAGTGAGCAATACTCTGTGCTGACAAAGGTCATAGGCTCAGAAGGCCTTTGTCAGACAGGATTGCCACTCGACGAATGTATCCGCGCTCCGAGATGTCCACACGCGATGATCCCAGGGTACCATTCAGCGCAGCATCTACCTGGGTCCCTTGAGCTTTCCATTGTCACAGGTGGCGATTGATTAGGACCTTGCTAGTGGACTGTGACTACGCATCACCGTAAGAAGACGCTTGGTCGAGCTGCTACGAAGGGACACCTCTCGAATCGCCACATGCATTCTCGACTGGCGTGGAAATGAGTCGTAGCTGTGATGGAGAAGCTGCGGAACAGCAGAGAGGGTGTAATCGGACTTCCCGGGCCTGAGGACTGGGGTATGACATGACCTGACCCTCTTTCGTCCTCATCTCTCAGACAACTCGCTAGAATACAAACAATACTGCTTGTTTCCTTCACTTTTACAACCCAATTCACGATGCAGAGACCAAGACCAACGCTTCGACGTTTTGACACGTCGTTTTCTTCGCGATCGTCAGGCACATACACGTGTTCGTCACTTCAGCCCGGCCCACTCGCGACCAAGTTCCTAGCGAGCGGCGACGTCAGAATGCGTGAACGCTACGGATTGGGCGAACGGCCAATGAATTGAAATTTTTCCTTGATAGGTAGGACTGCTTGCGGATAACTAGAAGATAAGGTCGAGCTCTTTGTTGTATCCATCTCAATTCCCCTCGTATCATCCTTACACGGCAGTTATACACATCAGTCAACATGGGCGAAGAAACCACCCCTGAGAATTACACGCTCCTGCAGGGCTTCGAGTGGAACTGCCCAGCTGATGGCAAGCACTATGATCGTCTTACGGCGCAGATCCCAGCATTGAAAGAGATTGGTATCAGGAACCTCTGGTTACCTCCGGCGTGCAAGGCGTCTAGCCCTGAGGTACTCGGTCCTCGTCATTGCTTGGTCTACAGCTGCTGACTACCAGACAGGGCAATGGGTACGATATCTACGATCTCTACGATCTCGGTGAATTTGACCAGAAGGGCTCAGTCCGCACCAAATGGGGTGACAAGAAGTCTCTCCTCGCACTTTCAAAGGCAGCCAAAGAAGCCGGCGTAGGAATGTACCTAGACGCCGTATTGAATCACAAAGCTGGTGCCGACAAGAAAGAGAAATGCCATGTCATTGAGGTGGACGCAGATAACCGCAACAAGGAGGTGTCAGACCGATACGAGATCTCCGCTTGGCTGGGCTTCGACTTTCCTGGCCGCGGCGACAAGTACAGCAAAATGAAGTACCACTGGTACCATTTCAGCGGTACAGACTACGACGCGGGGAACAACAGAAACGCTATCTTCAAAATCGCAAGCGAGGGCAAGAGCTGGAGCGAGACTGTCAGTGATGAGTCCGGTAATGCCGACTTCCTGATGTTCGCCGATGTCGACTACAGCCACGAAGAGGTGGTTGAAGACGTAAAGAGGTGGGGCTCTTGGGTGGTAAAGGAGATCGGCCTCAAGGGCTTCAGACTGGACGCGGTACAGCATTTCAGTCAGCGTTTCACAAACGAGTGGATTGAAAGCGTCAACAACGATGTCGGGGAGAAGCTGTTCTATGTCGGCGAATACTGGGACGGCGATGCACAGAATCTGTGCAACTGGCTGGACGAGACAGAGCACAAGATGAGCTTGTACGACTCGCCGCTCCTGAACAAGTTCGCCAGTCTGAGCAAGGAGGAGAAGGGTGACCTGCGGAAGGTGTTTGATGGTAGTTTGGTAGCTGCCAAGCCTGTCAACGCCGTCACAGTGGTGCAGAACCACGATACCCAGAAGGGACAAACAGTCGAGACACCTGTGGAAGGCTGGATGAAACCTCTTGCCCACAGCTTGATCCTGCTTAGGAGGGAGGGCTACCCCTGCGTCTTCTACGGAGATCTCTACGGCATCAAAGGAGACAACGCCGAACCACCCAGCTGCGGTGACAAGCTAGCAGACATAATTGCTGCAAGAAAGTACTACGCCTACGGAGAACAAAACGACTACTTTGACAACGCAAATTGTATCGGCTTTGTCAGACGAGGCACCAAGGACAGACCAGATGGTCTGGCATGCGTCCTGTCGAACGCTGAGGCTGGAGAGATTCAGATGCATGTCGGTCCCGAGCACAAGGGCGAGATTTGGACCGATGTTCTCGGCTGGCAACAGGATGAGGTCAAGATCGACGACGAGGGCAATGGCATGTTCAAGTCTCCGGGCGTCAGCGTCTCGATATGGGTCAAGAAGGACGCTCAGCATAGAGACAAATTCCCGGTCAAGTTCGACAGCGACATCTACAAATGATGCGAGAGAGGTTAGTTTGGTCTCCCTTAGGATCCCGTAGTTGTATATGATCTGGGAGTTTGATATAGTGTTAGTTTCTGCACTCGAAAAAGTCAAGATATTCCATGCTACGTTATGACAGTATAATTATGCAATGGTGTCAGTGGAAGTCATGTCTCCGCACTCTTTCAGGCTAAAGTGAATCTGAAGCTGGTAGTAGTACCACCAGACTGACCGAGCACAAGACGACAAAGGTTCCCCTACAGGCCTCGTTTTCCCAATATACATACCTCTATCCGGTCGGCTCTCCAAAATGCCAACCTACCTCATCACCGGTGCCAACCGCGGCCTCGGCCTCGAATTCGTGCGGCAACTCTCGCAAGACGCCTCGAACGTCATCCTCGCCACCCACCGCGACGCCAACTCGGACCTCTCCTCCCTCCACGCCGCCGGTGGACCCGCCGTCATCCACACCCTGATCTGCGACACGGGCTCCGTGGACTCGATCCTCTCCTTCTCGAAAAACGCCGCCTCCACTCTCGCGGGGACCACCAAGCTCGACTACGTCCTCAACAACGCCGGCGTGAACAGCGTCCCGCACGAGACCAGCCTGCGTATCACGCCCGAGGGCCTGCAGGAGCAGGTGCGCGTCAACGTCCTCGGGCCCGCCAAAGTGACGCAGTTCCTCCACGAAGCCGGCCTCTTGGCCGAGCATGTGCGCCTGCTGAACATGACCAGCGGGCTGGCGAGTATGGTCGTGTCGTTGGGGATCGAGCCCAGGAAGTGTGCGACTTATAGCATCAGTAAGGCGGGACTGAATGCTTTGACGGTGCAGCAGAGTGGGGAGCTCAGGGAGAAGCTAAAGGGCGCCGTGGTGATTTGTATGGATCCTGGATGGGTCAAGACCAGGATGGGAGGGGAGGGGGCCGTGTTGGAGGCCGAGGAGAGTATCAGGGGCATGCTGAAGACGCTGCATGCGCTGGGGGAGGGGGATAATGGGAAGTTTTTCACTTATACGGGGGAGGAGGTGCCGTGGTAGGATCGGATGGGAGGGGACCGAGGAATATCATGCTCGTGCATATGGACGCAGTTTATACTAGAATCGGGTCCAGTCAGTGCTTAACCACAAACTATTGGCAGAGTCATTGGACATGTAAGAAGCACGTGATATCCTTGCACCTCACAAAAGCCCGAAAAGTCCGATCACATGCCTCGCCCTAACCTTCCTCTCCACATTCCAACCGTTGCATGTTCGGAATTGTGGAGGAGCGGAGGTGAAGGTGCTTACCGAATGTCCATTTGCGGGCAACACGAGATGGGAGTTGGGCTTCACATAGGTAGCATTCTATTACATACTTGCTGGTCAGATTTGCGGTGACTACTACGAGATGACTAATTACACCTACGGGGACGAGAAAGCCTGGAGGCAGATTTCCTTCTCCTGGGCTACATCTTACGATACGAAGGTACATCCACCATGTGCTCTCTGCAAGAACGTACTATCAAGGAAACTTTTCTAACAACGTCAGGACTGGACTCTGCTAAACTTCATCACTACTGCCCAAGTCCAGACGCTGTACTCGGGAATCATTTCCTCGCTTGGATGACAAGACCGTCACGAAAGAAGACTACATCTCTCACTTCAGCTCCGATGACTCCCTAGGTGATAGGCGGGGTACTACCTCCCTGTCTACTCGAAGGACGGATTGCGTACTGATATCTCGCAGTCAAGACCCAGCACCTCCTAGGTGGCGTCAGCTTCGAGCTGAAAGGTCCAGACTCGGGGGTTGGCTATTGGCAGGTTCAAGCATCGCACTATAGAACGCTGGCGGACGGATCGATCAAGATGTGGACCGCCGCGTCGTATGTAGACCACCTGTATGAGCGTATCGCAGGAGAGTGGAAACTATGCGGGTTGAGGCCGCATACGAAGCTGTGGGAGAGTGGAAACGTAATGAACGTCATTGGAAAGTTTGACTGATTAGAAAAGTTGTATCGACCGGATCATGGAAGGTTTGAAAGAATGCTGAATCGTCGCTGACTCAAGGATGATCCTCAGGCTTGTCTTCTCGAGGTGGTAGATTGTCCGGCATCTGCCAGTACCCAGAATGGCGCTCGAATCCGGTGGAATTGCCCACGCACTGTGGTTGCACAAAGTCATCTTCCCTTCCCATTGGCCAGATAGGTAGGAAGCAGATCTCGTGGGCTTCGCAGCCTCTGCACTTCTTCCAGGTTGTCCAGCCTAGCCAATCCTTCAGCTGTGAGGCGATGTACATGGCTTCGGCATGTGACTTTGCACTCCTGGCTCTGTTCAACTCATGACAAACGACATGAGATACTTCCTGCACTGCTTTGGCAGCTGTGTCGTCAGCCACCAGTATCATTTTCCAGGGCTTCCAAGGATCCGTCTTTGGCAAGAATTGTTTCGCACATCGCTCCACCTCTCTTGCATGATTGATTTCCTTTGAATCGATGAATGGTCTCAACGCTAATGTCGCTTCTCTCTTCACTTCCTCCAACGTTTTCAATCGTCCAGAAACCAAGTACTGAATCCGATCAGCATATCTGCTGACCACCATATCCGCTACCGCCTGCCAATCCACCCTCCCTTCTTTCTCCCACTCTCCTCTCGTATTAGTTTCCAGCTCAGATTCTATCTTGGCCAAGTCCTTCGCATTGTCTTTGATCCTCGGCCTGCCTTTGTCGTCCCACTCGATTGATTCAGGATAATCGTAAAGGCTTATCATGCTACCCCAGGCCACCTCCACTCTTCCGTTGCCAATACCATCGTAGCGTGCCGTCACGGCCTTGATGTAATCGTAAGTACTACTCGCCCTGTCTGGTGTCTGTGTTATGTCGACAGCATTAATACTCTCCACCATCAGATGTTTTTTGAAGTCGCAGAGTATGATCTCGAAGCCGCCTTCCATGCGCAGAAATCCGTCTACACGCCCTTGCCAGCCGTGGGTAGCGAGTGAACACAGGTCCAAGGCACGCTGATTTTCGTCCTTCGGTCCGCCGGTGGCAACGAGGTCGGGTGATGATGACGTGATGGGTGGAAGACGCCGTAAACGCCTGTTTTTGGCGCTCAATTGGCGAAGAATCCGGTCTTGCGTGTCGAGTGTTCCTAATTCTGACTTGGCGGCTGATTGCCCGTCGAGGTAAATGAGGCGAAGAGGGTGATGTGTGCGGTAAGTGTGCAGATAGCCGGTTAGTTGACCGGAAAGTGAGCCGGGTGTATCGGGACGCGGGCCTATAGGGACCTGGTCTTGTTGCAACCGCATAGGAGGTGCATCGTCGGGCGTGATTGGCGCTCTCTCTGTCTCTGGCTTTTGGCGTGGGCGAGGATCGATGCGTTCGTAGGGGGTGTTTGTGCGGTCGTGCCGGAAAACGGGATCGGGAGGGTGGTGTTCGTCTCCATCGTGGCCAGGTGGTGGTGGTGGTGGTGGAGGAGGAGAAGGGCCATGTTTGCCGTCACGGGGAGGCGGTCGGCGCCTTGGTCTTGCGAATAACAAAGCATGCTCTGGTTCGAATGCAAGCCATTGTGTTCCGTTAATTCGATAGGGCGAAGACGTTCCGTGATAGAATTCCGTGCCAGCAGGGACGGTAGCCATGAATAAGGACATCCCATTGTGATTGAGTGATGAGCCCCACTGGCGCATGCTGCTGTGGACGGCATTGAAGATGTGGTTTGCGTTGCTGCCTTTGCCCAGAGCTTCCACCGCCGCGATCTGCAACAGAAAGACCTGCCAATTCGCTTCTACCAGCTTCATATTGGGAGGTCAAGAAAAGACGAGCTTGCTCAAGCGTCGACCGACCTTGCATGGTCATATCTGATGTAGCATATCGGACTCACCAAAGCGTACGTCGCTGCCGCGTCAGCTGAAATCCTACCTTGATATCTTTCCCGCTCAGACCCCCGGTTTCGGTGATCACAAAGCTCTCGCCGGAGTCGCACGACCTGTGTCACCATTGACATGCAGTCGGCTGCCTGACAGCGGGGCTGCAGCTATGGATAAAACCACTTGTGTAACTGTCAACGAGGCCTGGCACACACGTGGGATTTTCCTTCCTTTTCCCTCCCACGCGAGAAAGTGGTTGCATCTCTGGCGTTTCCTCTTTTGGCGAATCCGCTTCCCGGCGAGGGTACATGTGGCCCGTGAGCCGCTCCTGAATATGAGATCAAACAAGACGGCGTAAACAAGGCGCAAGCGAAGGAGGAGATCATTCTGATGCTGTTGGACGGGAGAAGTGATACTTGCAAGTACAAGGCCCGACGGGTGTAGGCCTTTTGACCGCTATTCGCCAGAAGACATGATCACCGCGGGTGTCGATAATCTAGAACCTACAGAACAGCCGCGTGACTGAACTCTTTCTCGCCCTTTTAGGACCAGTTTATTGTTGTTGCCATTTCCCAGAAACTGAACCCTTTGGTCATCTTTCTTTATTGATTCAGATCTCATCTCTTAAATGTCCCATCATCATCCTTCAACATCTCGCACAATTCCCTGTCTTCCCCGACGGACCGCCCCGGATCTATATTGACTCGATCGCGCCATCATCCGCTCTTTCTCTATATCCTGCATGGACCCAGTCCCCATCGGTTTTTGATCTTTCCATCAGATAAGATATTCTTTCCGCACCTACCGTCTGTTATCTTGGGTTTAATGAGCGACGTTTGAGCGCCGAGCATGTTTTCTCGCCAACTTGCCAACGACCCCAATGTCCTCAGCGAAGCCTCTCCTCTGATCCCGCGCGACGACGATAATCGCGAATATCCTTTTCCCCGAAGAAGGCTGAGCGATCATGAGTCTAGAGTTGAGACCTTTTCGGTACGGTGACCTGCCACAAGACCATGACACGTCGAGTGCTCACAGTGCACAGGAGCGCGGCAGTGACTTTGGGTCCGAGGACACGACAGACAAGTCCTTGACGTCGCCGGCATCCAAACGAGCCATCAACATCGTATATTTTGGGTATCGCCGGTCGCATTCTTAGCTGATGACGTGGTTGACTGACTCTACCCAGCGTCCTACTCATTGGATCCATCAAGTCTCTCGAGGAGCAAACGACGTTCAATTTTCTGCCCATTGCGACAAGCTCATTCAAGGCACACTCACTGCTTGCGACCGTCGCGGTCGTCCAGTCGGTCACCCTCGCTGTCATCAAGCCGCCCATCTCCAAAGTCGCCGATGTCTTCGGCCGACTGGAAGCGTTCGCCTTGTCCATGCTCTTCTACATCATTGGATATGTAATGCAAGCATCTTCCGACGATGCCGCCGCCTTCATTGTCGCTACTGCATTCTACGCCACTGGCCAGACAGGAGTCCAGATACTATCGCAAATCGTCATCGCCGATATCAGCGACTTGCTCGACAGAACTATACTGTCGAGTTTCCTCGATGTTCCGTTTATGCTCAGTGTCTGGATTGGACCAGTAATCGCACAATTCATCCTTAAGCATTTGACATGGCGATGGGGCTACGGGATATGGGCGATCATCGTTCCAATCTCTTTCATTCCCTTGGCCATCTCTCTATTCTCGCATCGTCGCGACGCACGGCAGAGAGCTCAATCATCAAAGCCACCCGTTCTGAGTAGTCTGTCGCATCAGCTGGATCTTGTCGGTCTCCTGCTGCTCGGAGGAGCCATTACATTTATTCTCATTCCGCTGACTCTTCACGCTCACGCGTTCGAGGAGCGCAGCAAGACGATGACTGGCTCCTTCCTCGCACTAGGCCTGGCTTGTCTCTGCGGACTAATAGTCTACGAATGTAGCTCCAAGGTCGGCCCGAATCCCATCCTGCCGGCTCATCTGTTCAAAAGCCGAACAGTCGTTGCTGGTGTGGCACTGGCCTTCTTCTATTTTATGGCATTTTACCTCTCGGTACTGCCGTATTTCTACTCGTACCTGCTGGTTGTCCACAATCAGTCAGTGTCTGCCGCTGGACACATTACTCAGATGTTCACTTTCTCTTGCACCATTGCAGCAGTAGCCGTCTCGTTCTGGATCAAGAGGAGTCGCAGGTATCGCTTTATCCTCATCTGTGGATGTCTCTTTTACACTGCTGGCCTGCTCTGGATGTCCTTGCTGCAAGAAGGAGCTTCTATTATGGTTATTGTCGGCTCTCAGCTTACCTTGGGCGTTGGCGGTGGTCTGATACATGGCCCTGCCCAACTCGGAGTCCAAGCTGCCGTACGACACCAGGACGTAGCGACTGCCACCGCACTGTTCCTGACCTTCCTCGAAGTTGGCGGTGCCGGTGGGTCTGCCATTTCCGGTTCAATTTGGAGTGGCACCCTGCTCTCCAAGCTCGAGGAGTATCTGCCAGAAGAGACGGCCGAACACGCTGCCGCCATATTCGGTGATGTCAATATTGCGGCGACCAAGTGGCCAATGGGCGACCCGACTCGCATTGCCATAAACCGCGCATACCAGGAGACCATTCACAAGCTTTTCACAGTTGCTGTGTTTGTCTCTCTGACATTACTTCCCTTGGCCTTGATGATGAAGAATTACAAACTGGATGAGGTCGACCAGGAGCGACAAGAGCCAATCTTACGACATCGACCAACATACGAACAGCTCACGGTCAGTGAGATAGATGAGTCCGAGGCGTACAGCAGACGTTCCTCGACTTCAACGATCAGGTGATGGATATGATGATACCCGATATCGCAATTTACGTTTGGCATAGCAGATTTGGGAGATTTACGACGACTACGATGACATTGGAGTTTACCATAGAAGACCATAGACGAAACATCAACTATCCGGATACAAGTTTTTCCCAAATGTCCCGAACTTCTACCTGAATACGCGTTCCCTGCCTGGATTGGGCCCGCATAATTCCCTTATCGACTGCCGTGCGGGGCCAAGGTTGGAAATATTGCGGGGAGAAGCAAAGACTTGCCCTTGGCACCTGTCCTACTCCACGTCGATGATCATCCAGCAATTCCCGCATGGCTAAGGCCTTAACCGACCTCGGTACGACAGTGGCGATATATATGAAGCTTTGTCCTGGCAGAAATGGATCTTGGTAGGTGATCGAAGGCTTGACCGTCATGTTTTCCACAATGAATCCGTTGACTACAGGTCTATTGCTGGTACAAGCGGCTACGACGGTGCTCGGTCAAGCAAATGACTGTGCTGGCCTTGCGACAGCATTGCAATTCCCGGATCTTGATGTGCTGCTCTCAGTACCTGTCGCTGCCGGGACCAGCGTCTCCTACCCCGACCTCGATCCAACGTGCGGGGTTCCGAACACTACGCAGCGTGCCGACACCGATGTCTGCCGTGTAGTTATGCTCTACAAGACCGGGCCGATTAGCAATGTCACTCTGGAGGCATGGTTGCCTTCCAACTGGAGCGGACGTTTCCTCGCTACCGGCAACGGAGGTACAGCAGGTTGCATCTTCTATGATCAGCTCAATTATGGTGCTTCTAATGGCTTTGCAACCATCGGAACGAACAACGGACACGATGGATATACCGGTGTGCCCTTCCTCAACAATCCAGGTGTGATCGAGGACTTCATCTACCGGGCGCTTCATAGTTCTGCGACCATTGGCAAGCAGCTCATCGATACTTATTACGGTCGAGCACCGAGCAAGTCATACTACCTTGGGTGTTCTACTGGTGGCAGACAAGGTTTCAAGGAAGCTCAAGATTTTCCCGATGACTTTGATGGTATCGTGGCTGGCGCGCCGGCTTTTGCCTGGAATGACCTGATCTACCAGAGCGGTATTGCTTTCGTTATCACGGGCCGGTCCAATTCATCTACGTTCGTGACTCCCTTGCAATGGGATCTCTTCAACAACGCCACCTATGCTCAATGCGACACTCTGGACGGTGTGGCAGATGGTGTCCTGGAAGATCCAGATCTCTGCCAGATCCGACCTGAAGCACTCATCTGCGGCGAAGGTCAATTTAATTCCACCGACTGTCTGACGTCCACCCAGGTGAAGACTGTCCACGGCATTTTCGACGCTATCTACGGACCCGAAGGCCAACTCATCTACCCTCGCCTTCAGCCTGGCACCAAGTCTCCCCTCGTGAGCGGTAACCCCTTCCCTTACTCGACCGACTGGCTCCGCTACGTCATATACAACGACAGCACCTGGGATCCAGCCACGCTCGGCCTCGACGACTGGGAGCGATTGACCGCCCAGAACCCATTCAATGCTGAGACATTCAACGGCGACCTATCCGCTGTCCGCGATCGTGGCGTCAAGATCTTGCACTATCACGGTACCCAGGATGGACTCATTTCGAGCGACAATTCGAAGCGCTACTACAACAACGTCCAGCAGACCATGAGCCTCACGTACGATCAGCTGGATGAGTTCTATCGCTACTTCAGAGTCTCAGGTATGGGCCATTGCGGTGGTGGTACTGGTGCCTCGAATATCGGCAACACTCCAGATACTAACTACGGTTTCGAGCCAAGCAAGAATGTCCTCGCAGCCATGGTCGAGTGGGTCGAGAATGGCGTCGCACCGGAAACAATCGAGGGTGCCAAATATTCTACTGGTGCAAGCAGCAATGGTACCCAAAGTATCGACTACGTGAGAAGACATTGCAGATGGCCCAGGAGGAATGTGTGGGACAGAGTCGGGGATCCAAAGGATGAGGATAGTTGGAGCTGCCAGTAGAGCCCAAAGCAATTGCAGCAACACAAGCGCGAAAAAGTTAACGGCCAAATTCGAGATTGTCTTATCGTCTGCTCTACTTTGTCCACCGTGCTCCTCCATCGTTGGGATCGTCGTCGCAGAATTGACTTCCATATTCCGCCCAAGTGCGAAGCACAAGGTTTCTCCTACTCCCGAACAGCTGCCGGCTTTTCTCTCAGCTCTTCATCTCTTTCCCTTTCTAATATCACACAGTTCTCGCATTGTCTTCTTTCCGCTGATCACCGGTCTTCCTCACAAAGCCCGAGAGATACCACGAAGATGCACACTGCGCCTGAATACCGAGCATGTCCGGAATAGTGAGGTATCAGTGAGTAAGCACGCCATACACATTCTTCTTGTGCTGTTTCTCGAGTCGAGCATTGTCCATCTCCTGTTGATCAAGGAACCCACTCGGAGCGGCTGCCTGAGCTCTCGTTTGAGTCCACGGTGTGCTCGCGCAGCGTCTCCAAGAAGTGCTGGTCGCGATGAATCCTAACGAACTCTTGGCTCTGATCTAGGACAAGCTGCCCTTGTGGGGAACGACGGATGCCGACCTTCTCAAGCAAGCATTCGAGAGGACGAGCTCCCCATCCACATGGGTCAAGGGATCGGAGAGATCGAAGATCTAGGTGTATGTGATATTCACCGTCGAGGTATTCGCTCTTGCGAAGTCGTCGAGCAGTAGGCGTTTCTCTGGCAGTAGCTGTGTCCCTTGAATGCTCAAGTATGCGGTAGGGTACCGAAAGCATTCTAGGATAGCGCCTTCAGGTCGGGCACTAGTATACCCTCTGCCTCATCAATCTCCTTCTGGATTGCTTCCTTGACGATCGCGCCACACATCTTAGCGTACGGATTCGTTTTCACCGATAGCTGCTGAGCGACCCTGTTGCCGTACCTGCCTCCCTGATAGAAGTCCTTGCTCGCAAAACCTTCGATGTCCTGCGGATCTAGCTTGACGATGGTACCACTGACACCGAAGATCCCCAGGCCCTTGTCCCTCATATCAGCTATTCTAAGGAGCAGCAGCCCTCGATGTGTGTGGGCCGAAGCCAGAATGCGGCTCTGCAACCCGGAAACAGGCTCGTGCGGAGAGGGCGGAGAGGCGAGCTCGATACCTCTTTGCAAGTCCTGCAGCAGACCCCGACTCTCATCAGCTTTACTGCTGGTAAAGAGCTCCTCCATAGGTAACGACATCCGCTTGATCTGTGCTCGGTCGATATACGCTGGTGCGTAGTCAGGCCGCCGCTCTAACAGCGCACTTACGGCCGCCTCGGCACGGCTGATGTCTGTCGTGGTCGGAGATGGTGTATTCAAAGGTCGTAATATCGCTGCTGTCTCTGCTTTGAGCTGTGCGCAATCTTCCGCCGAGATGCCGGGCAGTGTCTCGACTGAGTGATCGATGTGAACCGCACCAGAGGGCGAGGACTCTGGGTCAAAGAGTGCTCCCAAGACTCGGCTATCATTCTTGGACAAAGCCGCCATGTCTTGAGAATAGTAGTATGGGTGAAAGTATCAGGTCGGCGGGAAAGAAAGTAAAGTAGTTATGTGGACCACGTGACATGTCGGCAAGGCACATCGCGGAGCGACGATTCGCGTGAGGTTGCGCGGCTCTGCCGAATCACGGATTTTTAAGTCGGGGCCCGTCCGGAATATCGGGTCAGACAAGGAACTTTAGCGTCATCAGCCCCAACAAGCCGCATGAAGCCGATCATGTTTGGCCATGTCGCCAGAAGATGAGACCAGGCTACGGGATTTGCGGGATGACCGGTCATACATATCTATGCATCGCCTGAGCCTTGAATCCTGTCATCACACATACGAACCAAAATCACCGTCCCATCTACCATCGCATCGATCCAGCACTTCACAACATGGCACCTATCGCGCTGTCACCACAACGCTCTCCAGACCTTCACCCTCAGACCGATCTTGCCTCATATCGCGGCTACGACCATGTGCATTGGTATGTCGGCAATGCTAAGCAGTCAGCGACCTTCTACGTCACCCGCATGGGTTTCGAGAGAGTAGCATACAAAGGACTCGAGACTGGATCCCGAGCAGTCGCATCACATGTTGTTCGAAACGGCGACGTCACCTTTGTACTCACATCGCCACTTCGTGGGCTGAAGGATCTTCACAAATTCAGCCAAGAAGACCAGGAGCTGCTGAAAAGCATCCACAAGCATCTGGAGAAGCATGGAGATGCCGTAAAGGGTGAGCGATGTCACTACCTCGAACTGGTTGAGTCCGCTAACAGATCCAGACGTCGCATTTGAGGTCGACTCAGTGGACAATCTCTACCGTGCTGCAGTAGCGAACGGTGCCAAGTCAATAAGGCAACCAACAGTCTCGAAAGACAAGGATGGTTGTGTGAAAGCGGCGATGATCCAGACATACGGCGACACGACACACACATTGATTGAGCGAAGCTCATATCATGGCGCATTCTTACCAGGCTATCGACCAGAGACTGCTACCGATCCTGCAAATCGGTTCCTTCCCCAGGTGACACTCGAGGCGATCGACCACTGTGTGGGGAACCAGGACTGGGATGAGATGGACGATGTGTGCGACTATTATGAGAAAGCACTCGGCTTCCACCGCTTCTGGTCGGTCGATGACAAGGATATCTGCACCGAGTTCTCTGCCCTCAAATCAGTCGTCATGGCTTCACCAAATGAGGTCGTGAAGATGCCTATTAACGAGCCAGCGAAGGGAAAGAAGCAATCGCAGATCGAGGAGTACGTCGATTTCTATGGAGGTGCAGGTGTCCAGCACATCGCGTTGAGAACGACCGACATCATCGAGGCTATTACAAATCTCAAGGCCCGTGGCGTCGAATTCATCAAGGTGCCAGAGACTTATTACGATTCGATGAAGAAGAGGCTGCGGGCGGCCGGTATGGATTTGAACGAAGACTTTGAGACCATCAAGAGTCTCGACATCCTGATTGACTTCGATGAAGGTGGATATCTGCTCCAACTCTTCACAAAGCACCTGCTTGATCGACCAACGGTATTCATCGAGATCATCCAGCGCAACAACTTCTCCGGCTTCGGTGCCGGCAACTTCAAGTCATTATTTGAAGCGATAGAGCGAGAACAGGAGCTCCGTGGCAACCTGGTATAGATAAATAATGTAATGACCACATCTTCATGACACAGACACATTTCCTCGAGAGAGCCCAGATCATGACCACCTGACCTGCGAAAAAGTGCCGGCTGCCAAGACGCGGTATAAGCCGGCTCATCGCGTTTCGATGTGACGGCCACGGACAACAAAGGCCGACTTCCTCACGGAATTTCCTCGACCATCGAACACTTTGTACAATACCATCATGATATGCAACCAAGATACATAGGCAAGTCCCTGGCTCTGTATGATGGATCGTACTACATCGCGGCACGACAGTCTCTGAGCTTAAGACAAGAATATGGCCTGCGATCGATGCCGGTTAGTGGTCCGGTTGCTCGGATATTCAGCAACGTGCTGATGTTACTAGGAAGTTGAAAGTAAAATGCGACGACGCCAGACCTGTATGCAATGTATGCCGAGGTTGTCGTAAGGAGGTTCAGTGTACCTACCATGGAGGCGGAGGCACAACTAAAGGCCGGCCTCGGAAAGATGCACTCCTCCACCGTCCTTCCACATATGCGGGCCTAGATCCCACCGGCCCGCCACCTCCATTTTCGGCAGCGTCTCAGGGATATGCAGCACCTACATCGACGCCAGGCACGATATCTGCTACTGCCGGCTCATCTTCAGCCCAGGTTGGATCTGTCCCGAATGGCAACCATACGATTGACAGCATCGAACGTCTGGTTGAGGCTAAAGTCCAAGAGTTGTATGTTTATCGCTCGTGTACGTGCTGCATAGACTCTGACATTCTCCCAGACTGGGGCGTTCGGTGGCCCTCTCTTCGTCAAAAAATGCTGGGATCAACGTCGGGACTGGAGATGCCTCTCCTCTACCAGCGGCTGCGCCCGCAGGAAAGCCACCGTCGAGTCCTGACGAGGTATGGGGCACTTTCAGACAGACTTGGTAAGACTCTCTCAAGTCCCGCTGTCCATGCTGAGATCGCTTAGCCAGCTCCAAAGCGAAGATGAAGCCAGATCAGATCTGTGTGAGACCTACACCCAGCAACTATACTGTCAACCTCTGCCCCTTCTCAACGTCGGCACCTTGCGCGCCACAATGAACACATTTCCCGAATATCTCTTCTTCGCTCTATATCTTGCCGCTGGATGTTCAAACGCTCATTCTGACGATAATCCTCGTGTATCTCTCAAGGCTCTGGCACGCATGTTAGCACAGGTCCTTGCATCCATAGACTTTCCCTCCTTGTATGTTGTCCAAGCATATTGTCTGCTTGCTTGGAGCTTTATCTGTGGTGAGTCCTGCATTTCATCAGTCGTTGTTATTGACTAAGTATCACTCAGTTGGAGATCGAAATTCTGCACAAATAAGCACCGATACAGCCGGAACGTTATTTGACGAGATCAATGACCGTGCTGCACGACGTCAGTATCGCTTAGAAGACGAAGACGATCTCGTACGCTGTTGCCAGAGTATCTTCATCCTCAAATGCATGATTGTCCGCAAAAGCTCAGCCTTCCAGCAACCAGTCAAGCTCCCTGCCCAACTCAGTCCACCTAAGCCAATCGCCCTAATCGAGACTGAGCAAGGTATACTACAGCCTAGAGATCTGGGGATCATCACCTATACAGTGCGTCTCTTTGGAATCTTCCGGCGCGCTTTGGCCTTTGTTCAGTCCTTTGGCACTCCTACGCAGCCAGAACATTGGCAAGCAGACTCTACGTACCACTCAATCATACAAGATCTTAACGACTTCGAAACGACACTGTCTCAGGAGCATCGGGTCAAACGGGTCAAGTTTGAGCAACGGCTGACTGAGGAAATTGAACAGCAGCGGCTGTACTGGGCACCATGGTTTACCATGCAATTCTTGTTCCATGCCATACAGGCACTTATTAATCATCCTCTCATCCACCTTGTAGAGCAGAGGAAAGATGCATCGTTCCGGCCCCCTTCGTTTTCCCAGCATACTTCGGACGAAGCTCGACTTCACGCTGGATGGGTCGTCCACCTTATTCGGGCTGCCTATGGCAAAGAGTTTGAATTACATGATCCTTTCTTAGCTTTCATTGCTGCTACAACAGCGACTGTATACCTCTTCTGGATATTCGACAAGGACAAGAGTGCAGCTGAAGACGCCCTAGCCTCATTCCGCACTTGCGTCAATTTTGTCCGGTCCAAAGCAGATGAAGCCAAGCACTTGCGCGTCACGGTGAGTGTTTTCTATATCGTTTAAATAGCTACGCTGATCCTCCAAAGCTTACGAGGCTGGAAATACTTGAGCATTCTGCTGCTGGCATAACAGGAGGCCGCAACCCTCATCCGCGTCCCAGTGCGGCACTTGAGGTCTTGTTGCCGATATTTGAGTATTGCCGCACTGATCCGGTAGACCAAGTGCTGGATGCAGATGGAGCTGTACCACTTCCAGTAACGTCGGAGTTTTTGACATCGCCTAACGCGATCTCTGCTGCCGCCACCCCAAATCCGAACAACCCAGGAACGAGCGAGAGTCAGATGGAAGTTCAGCAGCAAGGAGATCAGAGCGTGGTAGATGGTAGTACGTTCTCTTTCGGGACGGGCGAATTTGGTAACATTAATATATTCGACACTTCGGACATCCTTAATACGGCCCTGCTGGATGGCAGCCTCTGGCCTGGACAGTTATAGACCTTGATCAGACGATGAATGATGAGATATGATATGCATGACGGTCTACTGAGCCGAACAGATGTGAGATGCATTTCATTATGCTTATGACAGTATCTTTATAGCTTGTAGATATTAAGAGCTTGGGCATGAATCCAAGAATCACGATAAACCGGTGCATATGCCGCAAAACATGAGGCTTTTAGCATGAGCAACAGAAGATGCAGCCTGATGAGCAGACTGAGCAGTGTATTACGATAACCCTGCTGCAAGATTCTCTTCCACATCGCGAAGATGGGGACATCTAGCTGCCCTGATCCGCGGCGCCATCTGCACAGCACGCTCAACCGCGGTTCTGGTCGAATAGTGGCGCGTGTCTGTACCTCTAGGATCAGACCTGTAGATTGTTGAATCTAAACGGAAACGCACCTCCTTGATTCTCACGTATGTTTTGCCGTTCGATCATTCTTTGCCGGATAATGGGAGCGCCAGAATCAATCTGGCTACAGCCAATAGCTCTGGATGCGTTCGAGCCGTCCATGGCATTTCTGACGGTGGATTTCGGTGGGAGAGATACTCCGCTCCTGCCGACAGTCGCCGGGATGATACATGGGAAGCATACTGAGATAGAGCCGGAATTGTACGACACCAGAGTCAATCTGTGCTGTACGACGGACCGAAGACGCGAGGTCGTCAGAAAGGTTCTTATTGGAAGCGACGCCGCCCTTCGAGACGGTAGGCCTACCTTGCAGCAAACTTGGTTGTCCGCAAGCTTGTACGACCTGTCCTGTGTGCGGCTTGGAGATCTTTCTGAAGCGACGGAAGATCTCTATGGAAAGGATAAGAGAAGTGAGGGTTGCCGCGATGAAAGACGTAGTGAGGAAAATGATTGCAGAACGAAGAGGTTTTGAAAGCCAGGCAGCTCCAGCGGGCAAAGCGCATTCAGCGAAAGCACCGGTGCTGCAGCAAGTCGAAAATATAAAAGTCGGATTCTTCGAATGGGAGTTGTGGACACACGATAACATAGAATACCTGCTCAGTACATTGTCTAGTACAGGCAGACCAGACGAGTAATCAGTGCCCCGTTTTACAAGTCTTAGTTTCTCGAATCATCAGCTGATTTCACGACTATAGCCACACAGGGGGTATATGAGATGATGGTATCCATACAATCGCCCTGGTCGGTCCCACGAACCGGTCCTGGCCCACGGACGACTAACAAGCACGAGTCCGTGATCATCGATGGCAAAATAACGTCTCGAAGACATCCGGATATCTGGAACGGTTGGCCCAGTACAACAACTCAGCTTGGAGGGTCAGATTTCGACAAAGGCCGCCTGAAGCAGCTGTGTCTCGTTCAAAACCGACGAGTCGACAAGTACTTGGCTGACATGGAGGCGAAAGAGTCAGCAGGAGTAAGACGAGGTCCCTACTCGCGCCGATCTGCTCGAATCAGAGACCGGAGGTATTTCAATCGATGCAGATGAGAGATCGCGACCACCGCAGATAACAGGGAGTGTGGAGGTGCAAAGAAATCTCAGTGAGTGAAAGAAAGAGAGGGAAGGAAAGTGGACGTACCTTTTCTTGCACACTCCGCTCCCACCGCAGTCACCGAGTCACCCGGCATGCTGCCGCTCCGCTTCACGACCTTGCATCTGTCATATGTGTATAGCGGAATAATGAACAGATCTCTGCCGTCCGAACTGCACAGGAGAAACATTTCCAGTGTCGAAGCCAATGTCCGTGGGTGACGAGCTACTTGGGTTTCACATCCGACACCATCGCTCGCTCCATCTCAGACAACGATCGTCCTCGATCCTCCATCCCGGTGACCGACGCATGCAGCCACACCACATGGCCTGTTTCAATACTACCACGGTCAGCGGTATCCTTTGACTAGACGTCTAGACTTTGTGTTACTGTCGCGGCGTGGTTTGACGTGGAGTATGTGTGTCAAAAGGAAGAGGTTGGGAAGACCCAGACCGCCACCAGCTTCATATGATTCGAAGAGGGACGAAACTTGATTTTTAACCTTGAAGTTTGACCTCGGTCGACCTGATCTCAATTGCTAGATCCCAGATCACAGGAGTGGAATCACTAAGGGCTTGTATTTGCAGGTGTGCAGAATGCTTTTGTTTGATCAAATAATGTATCATTATGAGAAAATTCAAGTGGTATCTAGCTGTACAAGGACCATTCTCCTTTTATTTTCATAGACATTACTCCCCCTTCAGCCGTATCAGCCGTCCATCGATCGTGAGAGGGCATTCTAGTCGATTCGTGCCATGCCGTGCAATATCCTTCCATTACCACTACGCCTCTTCCACAGCCTTGACGACCTCACTCCAACCCACACCCCACCCTTCATACCCCCTCTCGACGGTGACAAACACGCCATCGACGCCCTCCTCCTTGGCCCTCCTTATCACTTCCCTCTCCTCCCCTCTCCCCCTCGGACAAGAGTGCACCATGATGGTGCTCTTCCGTCTCGTCTCCCTGCCGCCTTGGAAACCCTCGAGTCCCCTCTCTATCCAGCCACCATACGAGTCCTCGAAACAAGTGACCTTGTCGGCATACTCGTAATACTTTTCCGCCACGGGACAGCCGGGGTTCGTCCACACGGCGGATCCCCTCGACAGGCTCCTCCTGATGTAGGCGTGGAGGCTGGACATGTAGCCCAGATGGCGCTCGTGATAGGGCGCCTCGTCGACGAAAATGCCCGCGATGTGAATGTCCACCGCGCCGGCGCTGATCTTCCTCCGTCCCGAGCCGGGGAGCGTGACGCCGCTGTCCGTCGGCCGCAGCGGGGACGACACCTTCATGCTGCTCGCCGATGTGGGGGGCAGCGTCGGACTCGCGGGGATGGATTGCTTGTTCCATCTCTCGTACCGCCTGACGTCCTCGAAGACGTCTTCGAGGGACCGCTCGGCCCACTTGACGTGCACGTACCCGAAGAGCGTGGCGTTGGGGTAGGTGTTGAGGCGGGTCACTTGGGTCACGTAGTTGGCGTCTGGCGTGTCGCCGCCGGGACCGTTGGCCGGGTTGACGATAATGTCAAAGTGCACGGCGGGATGTTGCTCGAGCGCGGTGAAGAGGGGTTCCCAGCTCGAGGGGGTCGGGTAGATGTACAGGGGGACCTGGACGCCGAGTTTGCGGCGGGGCTTGGGAGAGCGGGAGGTGCGGGATGCCATGCTGGAGGAGGTATCGGAAGGCGGTGAGAGTCGGCATGTGGCGCCGGGGGACCGCGAAGGAGGGCGAGAGTTATCGCGGGATTTAGTCCGGCGTTCGTATGTGGGAGAGTAGAAGGAGGAAACGGTTGTGGTGGTTGTGGTTCTCGACTTGTAGCCCTGGGTTCCTTCGAAAGCGTTGGGCTTACTGGGGACAGGGGGCGGTGAGCTTGTCAGACGATCGTGCAGGTCGCGGAAAAAAGCGCGAACAGGCATGGCGGGGAGCTGGCCTCCGAGGAGAGTGATGTATGTATCCAGGATTGATGTGGTGGTGAGGGAAAAAAGATGGGGCCGTACGGGTGTTGGGCGTCACTGGCGGGCGATCAGGGTTTGATTGCCGGCAGATGTGTATTTTGATCTTGACAATTGTGAAAAGTCCAGAAAGCAGCCTCTAGTGGCGGATGACAGCAGTATATACAGTAGCAGTAGTGGTATCGCTGATCCGGTCTGTCAAGTTTCGACGAGAACGCACGGTCGGCCAGAGGGGCCAGGGTAAAAAGCTTGTGTCCGGGTTCCGGATTCATCAAAGCACGAACATGTGCTTGTCCTATTTCCAAGCAAGCATCGTGTGGTTCATCCTCCTCAGGTCAGAGAACAGACAGGGGTTGGGGGGGGAGGTGCCCGTAGCATTTCTGCCGCCGGCAAACAGAGTCATCAATTCCCTGCTCGAGCTCTGAAACGGGGGGGGGCTTCTTGGGGGGTTCGGCTGGCGGTGAAACGCGCCCAAACAATTCCATGTCAAATAGCTGAATCCGAATCCGAATCCATCCACGTCTTGTCATGGCTCACTCACAATCGAGTCTCACTTGCATGCCAGGCAGCTACTACTCTTCCCTCTTGTTTTCCTTTGACCTTCTACGCCGATTCGCTTCAAGTGGATCATCCTATCGAAAATCCTCCTCCCCCCTTCTGCCTCTGCCCAAAAACCCACTGGATCGTCGCAATAGTGCCCACATTATCAATTCGCCCACTGTTTCTGGCAAATACGACCCGTGGCCCCAGCCTTACTTACCTCACCATTTCCGTTTCGCAGGCATTCTTGCCCTTTCTCTCCCTCGTGTAGAACCTTTTACGTACCCATCACGCCGCACCTCGTGTCCGCTCCGTCCCGCGCCAGCGATGTCGAAGATTGTGAGCGTCGCCCGACCCACGCGCCGCGAACCAAGGGGAAAAAAGTGTATCCGTGTGCCGGAAATAGCTACCTGGGATCAATTTTGTTTACAGTACAAGCTGCCTATACCGTTAGCTAGAGTAACGATAATTCGTCTATTACGTTAGCCTTCTCCGTCACCGTTACTTTTATGTGGTAAATTGCAAACCTCTGGCTTTAACGATTACGATCGCTCTTTAGCTTGAATATCGCTATATCCAGTAGCCTCTTTAGTGTAATTCGTCAATCTATGCCACCGTTAGCATGCCTTCAAGGAACACTATCTTAGTGCAGTAGAAGGCTAAAATCCGCCTCTTTAAGGAGCAGAATCCTCGCCTTACATAGCAGCAACTATCCGCTTATTTCTCTAAGCTCTTTAACCGTTATATTAGCTAATCCACCATCTCCGATACACTCTACGGCGTCAATATTAAGGCTAGTAATGAAGCTCGACCGCTCTAGAAGAAACGCCGCTTAGAGCGCTTTCTAGAGGTTAAAGCTATCCTCTTTTAGTAGCTTCTTTAGGTTAAAAAGGTGGTGCCGGTAAACGGTGATATGCTAAAGAATTAGGCTAGCAAGATCTTCACCTCAATGCCTTAGTATTAAGGCTTTAAGCAACCGCGGTAGAGTGATAGTTAGCTAGCTAGCTTTAAGCAGCGATACAAGATTAAGGAGCGTATTCGCTACGGTAAGGCTAGAGAGGTTATTAGTAATGTATATACTAAAGAATTAGATAAGATAAAAGAGCGCCTTGCTCTCTATTACCTCGACGACTAGTACAACGCTAATAAGACTAGCCTCTTCTACAAGCTTATTCCAAGTCGCTCTCTATCCTTATAGCCTTTACTAGGCCGGAAGTAAGAGAAGAAGAGGATTATAGCGCTCTTCACCTATAATGCCTCTAGTAATCATAAATTAAGGCCATAGTTTGTAGGCTCTACAAAGCGGCCGAGGTGCTTTAAAGCTGCTGGCGTTAATATCAGCTCTTAGAATATAGTATATCGAGCAAATAAGACTACGTAGGTGACGACTGTCATCTTCTCTAAGTACTTATTGTGGTTTGATAGCCTTATAAGCGGTCGGAAGGTAAGGCTAAAGAGGTATGAAAAGTCTAATTATAGCACTAACAGCCTTTTAGGTTGTCCTCCTCCTTAATAATTTCTTACCTTACGAGATTACTACTATAGAAGTGTAATTACGCAACACTAAGGTTATCTTTCTTCTAGCGAACTCTATAAGCGTCCTCTAGCCTCTCGATTAAGGCATTATCCGCTACTTTAAAGCGCACTATCGGAAGCGCTAGCTGGCTTATATACTCGAAGAGATTAAGCTTCATAGAGATCCCCTTAAGACTACTAACTTGCTTAAAGCAATTAGGGATGCTCTATAGGCATAGGAAGACGTTTCTTAAAAGACAATCGCCAATTACTAGCTTTACGCTAGCCTTAATAAACGTTAGTAAGAGCAAGGAGAGCAAACTAAAGGAGGTAGAGATGAAGCTAAGGCTAAGGTTAGTTAGCACCTTCGAGCACTCTAGCGTGCGCAAGCTATACTAGCCTTAGTTACCCTTAATAACTTGCTTTAGCCGGAGGAAGAGCTTGTATAAGACACCTTTACCGACAGAGATAAGCAATTCATGTAGTAGCTACTTAAGCAGTATATAGAGGCGCTAGAGCACGAGTCTAATAAAGAGGCTATTAAGAGCTTAGAGAGGATTACGCCTTAAGAGGCGGTAGAGATAATGAAGAGGTTATAGCTACATAAGGAGCAATTAGAGGACTATAATTACGACTAGATTAAGCACCTCTAGAAGCATCAAAGGATCATCTAAAGAAGGCGTGAAGGTGCTCTTCAACAGCTGACTATATCCAGCTTCTTTAAATAGCTTCAATTACACTATTTGCAACACCTCTTAAAGAGCCGATAATCTCTCTATACCGGTAAAGCCACCTCAGCACCAAGCTAACGGTATAGGCAGCTTGTACTGTACCACCTTTTATTGTTTACACGTGTTCGCTTCGTCACGGCCGGCTGGGTCGGGGAAGAAGGGGGCGCGGGAGAGCGGGTTCCGTCATGGTGCAAATACAAGTTCCTTCTGAGGAGGAGGAGGAATGTGCATGTGAAGAACGCATGTTAATAAGCTGTGTATGCAATAATACGCTGTCGACCTTGCGTATACACCCGGAATGATTATGCATGACACGATTCCATGCACATGCTGACTCCCGCGTCTAACGATTATGCACAAGAACAATTCTTCACACCAAGGGCGACTGTGCACATCATCTGATCTTGTAGAAAAAAATCAAATCATGAATAATTCAGGAAAATGTGCCAATATCCTCTACGCTATGCATCCATCCTCTTTTCGAGGATACCATAAAACAATCAACTTCGCGGGATATCAAAAGACGTTTACTTTTCCAATATACACCAACACCACCTCCCCTTGGACAGTCCCATGTCCCCAAACCAATAGCAATGTTTCTTCAAACTAGGTCTTGCTCTCCAGGACCTGGACATATTCCCCCCTCTCCTCCTCTCCTTGGATCTGCTTCCTCTCCATCTTTCCCCTGAGCTTCCTCTCGTTGAAATCCTGCCATCGCGGACGAACGGCCTGTTCCTCCTCGGCAGCAACGTCATAGGCGTACAGCCCGTCACCGCCAAACACGCCGCTTGCGCCGGGGTGCATCTTCCCGGTCAACCCGCGCCGTCTCGTCTCGGCCCACTTGCGCTGGATCCAGTACATCTGCTCGTGCTCGCGGAGGTACCGTTTGCCGTGGAAGCTGCGCAGGACAACGTCGCGGAGCTTGAGGCCGAGCGCCTTGCGGTCCTCTACCTTCTCGTACATGCGTTTCGTGATCCAGGCTACGTCTTCTGGGGTAAAGGTCTCCGGGAGAGGAGGCGGCTTGACTTCGTCGTGTGTGTACGCTGTCCAAGGGCCAAGCATGGCGAGCAGGGAGATCTGCGCCCGCGCGAGGGCCTCGGGATCGTTGGGCGGTACGACTTCGCCATAACGCTTGCTTGGGTCGTCGGGGTCAGTGAGGACGAGCGCGGTGGCACCAACTTCAGTTGCCACGATAGGAATACCGGAAAGGGCGGCTTCACCGATGGCGAGTGGCAGACCCTCGGACAAAGAAGAGTTCATGAACAGCCAGGCGTCCTTGAGCACTTCCTTGGGCGAACCGAAACCCGCGAGCGTGACTTTGCCGGACATGCCGCGCGTGTTGATCAAGGTTGTCGTCTCCAGTGCGTACGATGGTTGACGGTCTTGCGCACCGTATACAGTAAGGCGGTAGTCGGTGAAACCAAACTTGTTAATGATGACGTCTGCGGCAAGCACGGCGTTCTTGACATCCTTGATGAATTGCACGTTGGACAACATGACTGTCGTGGGGAACTTGGTGCGAGTCTCCTTGACGGGCTGGAAAGCGTCCATGTTGCCGATACCGTTGACGATGGGGTCGATCTTGCGGGCAAACTGCTTCTTGCTGCTGCGCATACCTTGATCGGTGCCGAGGTCCATTTCCCAGTCAGGGTTGAAGACCGACGTGCAGGGAAGAATGATATCTGCGTGGGTGTAGGCCAAGTGGCAGGCGAGCTTGACACCGGACAGAAGCATACCCTGCACCGGGACTGGGAGAAGACACTGAGCAGGGGAGATATTGAGACACATCTCACGCCAGAGAATCGCGTGATCCCAGATACCCCAGGTCGTGTTGCGACGGTACTTGAGAAGGATACCGTAGAGCGAAGAGATACCGTGGTGGGTAGTCTGGAACACCTTCGGGCAGTCGGCCGGAATCTCCACCGAGTAAATGAAGAAGTAACAGATGTACAAATTGAGCGCATCACGGAAGTCAGTCATGCTCGGTGTCTCAATCTCGAGCATGTCCTTGACGTTGATGATATTGGCGTCACCATAGTCGATCAACCAAGCCTCGATCCAGGCCTCCCAGACTGCCTCGCACTTCCAAGTCTTGTTGAAGTCGCGAGTCTCAAAGTATCTGTTCATTTTGAGAATGACATTACTGTAAGTCACTAGATCCTCACGGGTGTAGCGCCGAGAACGAGCGCCCTTGACGAAGCTCTTGAGTAGAGGCACGAAAATGTCCTTGATGTCTTGCTCGATGCGGGTGTCGCTGATGCGCTCGTCGATCTGCGTCTGGAGAAGATTGTCAAGCAGACCGTGATACGGCGTCTTACCGTCAAGACCCCACAGAGGAAGAACTTTGAGAGAGTTGATGTTACGCTCAATCTGGTAACGTGGAACACCGTAGTCATTTGCACCTTCAGCGAGACAGTGACCGCGGATGGTGGTGTGGCCGTTGACCAAGTCACGACGACAATTGGAAACACCACCTGGATTGTCAGGCCAGCATCCATTGTCAGAGAAGATGACCGAGGTGGAAGTGGCAGTGTCGCGGTAGGTATCATCAGGACGAGCAGTGAGGCGAGTGGAATCCTTTGCAAGACCCATCTCAAAGAGATCGGCAGCCTTGATCAGCAGAGGGCAGGTGGCAGACGTCTCGAGACTTGGCTCTATGGCAGAGATGATCTGTTCGAGGTTCTCGTCGAGAGCGTGAGCCGCACGGCGAAGGTGACCAGCGTCACGGAGGTGCCAGTAGCGCTTCAGAAGTGGCTCTTGACGGAGGATCATCTCATCGAGGAAACAAGCAGAGACGGCATCGAGGTAAGGCGGCTTCCCCCAAGACTTCCAGAGCATAGTTCGGAGCTGAGCAGTGGGCATCTTGCGGTAGACGACCTTCTTCTCGGTCGATGACCAACGAGAGGGCATCTGCTTGATGAGCTTGTGGGAAGTGCGAGACGAAATAGAACTGCCAGACGACTCGGCCCGGCAGAGACGCTCAAGCCAGTTGATACGGTGGTGAATAAGCAGATCCTCATCTTCGAAGCTGACGTTCTTAGGCTTCTTCGTGAACCCGAATTCATCACTGGTGATGTGATCAGGAGCACCCATGAAAGTCTCGGAGCCATTCTTTCCCATGACGGTGGTCTCCATCTGCGGGTTCTGCGCATGCTTGTAGATCCAGCGAACGTCAAACGTCTGGCCATCCTGGGTAAGGATGACACGCTGCACCTTCTCGGAAGGAGTCCAATTCTTGACATCCTCAGACCCAGCACGGGGCTTGACGGACCAGAAGACGGACATGGTCAGTGGGAAAGAGCTTGTGACGCTGGAGTAGTTGGCTTGCAGCACCTCAGAATTGCCCTTGGGTCGCTTGGAGAAGACGTATTCGAACGAGAACTCGTGCTTGCCACGGAAGATGCGACCAGACTTGATGCGACCGTACCTATCGTACAAGCATCGGTACTCGACACCGTTCTCGACGGTAGTCCTTGAGGCAGGCCACCTTTTATGTGACAGCTGCTCGTAGTGGTAGGTAGACACAGCACCAGAAGCTTCCTCACGACCGTGAAGTCTGTGAGAAGATCCGTAGAAAGCGCGAGCAAGAGGCTTCTTTCCGTCCGGTCGGATCTGAAGATCACCATCGTAGATGGAGACGACCAAGTTCCTTGCATTTGTGCGAGATATGAAACCAGTGCGGACCCACAGAGCAGTTTCGACGAGGATTCGGTGACCTTCGAGAGTACGAGGAGCACCGTGTCGAAGCAGGCTGAGGAAACGACCATACGGCTTCTTGCCAGCAATGATGAAACCGTAGAGCATCAGATTCTTCATCCACCAGCAAACCTTCCAGCACTTGAGCAGAGCCCACAGGATGACTTTGCGAAGAGGATTGGATCGAAGCGAGTACCATAGTTCTTTCGGAACATCAGGTCCTGCACCAGAGATGATGGCGGTCCATTTCGCGATGTCATAGCAGCCTCGGACAATTGAGTTGCCAAGCCTGACAATGATGTTCACTGGCTTCAAGGATCGAGGAAGAGCTGCGCTCAGCTCAGGCTCACCATCAGCGACAGAGACAATGGATGGTGTGCGAGAGGCGATGGCTGGGCGCTCTTTCTTTACCGCAATGGCAGATCTCAGCTGGTTGATTGCAAGCCCAAGACCGCTATTGAAACGCTCAATGTTGACACCATTATCCACAAGCCACGCGCGGACAATCCAGGTCTGAGCGACTGGCATGCCGAGAACGCGGTAGACGATCATCTTGCGGACATCTTCAGGAAGATGGACCCACTTGGTGTTGACATCAATATTGAGAGTGAGGTTGCTTAGCATCTCTTTGATTGCCTTGTGAGTGGTGTCGCATGGGCTACCGTGCAGAGGATTCTGCGATCCGCGCGAAGGTGGGGCAGACTTGAGCTGCACAACACTGTCGACTGAGCTCTTGTTGCGAACGTGAGCATAGGCAGCATTCTTTCGCTTTGACGAGCGATCAAAGTAGCCAGTGAGGAGGAAGGTTCCAACGGCAGCACAAACAGTTGCGGTGTTGAGCGCAATGGCGTAATCATAGAAGAAGCCAGCGGTCGCATCGAGACTTCGCAGAATGATACCAACCGTGAAACCAGCAACGCAGCAAAGAAGCACCGTCAAGACGTGCATGCGGGCATCTCTTGTGAAGCAGCGGTTGAACTGGAAGAAGAGAGCGCCAGTGTATCCAGAAATGTAGGTGAAGAAGAGGATGATGGCTTGCTTGTCAATGACAAAGCCCCACAAGAGGAGAACAGTGCATCCGAGAGTAATACCAAGCAAAGTCAAGAGCTCAAGCAGAGCATCGCGATAATGCTGACGACGGACCTCGGCCTCGCATTCCTTGACTCTATCAAAGTCGGCGAGCTCGGCAATTCTTTCATTCGACATTTGCGCCAACTTGGGCCAGTACTTCTGAAGGACAATGTCCACAGAGACGGCACCGAAGAGGAAGTAGAGCAGACCGAAGCAGAGAGCGTATTTTGACCTCTGATCGTAGTAGAGTCCAGCCTGGGGGAAGCGAGCGCTCATGACAAGGGAGACCCATCGATCCATGAGCGCACCGAGGAAGAGACCCACATTCTGTCCGAGATCGTACTTGGAATAGCGAAAGGTGATGAACGGACTGTGCTCGCGGAGACCGCGAACGAGTTGACGCTGATTGCCGAGAGCAAGCTCGAGCTGCACAAACCAAGTAGCGGTGTACATCTCAGGCAGCTCCGAACCACCAGCCTCTTTCTCGAGGAGCCATATGGCGTAAGGATGTCCGACAGCCATCTTCTTGACAAAGTCATCAGCAACCCTGTAGAAGATCTTGACGTAGAGAGAACGGCTGTGATAGCGTCTGACTTCAGCCTGAAGAAGATCTCGGGCTTCGACAGCGAGAAGATTGTCGTCAGTCTCTTCATCCTCGTCCTCTTCGTCGTCTTCATCAGCGACTTTGGCCTTGAACCAGGCGATGAGATCTTTCTCCTTGATGGTGGGTACCTTTGTCTGCCAAGTTGTCCACTCGTGGCAAAGGTTGCGGAAGGTGAGAAGCAGGCAGAACAAGAAAAAGTAAATAACAAGCATGTAAATAAGAAGGTCGTGGCCGTTAACAAAGGTCGTAACAATGGGTGAGATTAGAAGGATCGGGATGCACTTCCACATGGCTATCCGTCCTGATGTCAGAGGGCTCCCAGGCCTGTGCATCGTCGCAAAAATTCCGAGAATGTTGAGAAAGGTGGTAAGGGCGAATAGGTACAATACAAAGATGAAGCCCGCGAACCAGCTGTATTCTATGCCAAAAGCGATGAAGCCGCACACTGCGACAACCGCTGTAAGCATGAAGGCACCAGAGAACCGCTGGACGAAGAAATGCGTCATGTTGTCGAAGGCATAGTTGAAGAGGTAGAAGCCGCCAGTGCTGCCTACCCATCCAGTGATACCACCAGTCATGAGGAGAGAGGTCAGAATAGCGTAATTTGCCATTTCACGAACTTCGCGGTCCATGAAGGCAGTGAGGTAGAAACCACGACCAAGGAATGTCAGGAGGACGACATCGAAGACAGCTGGGAAACAGAAGATGGAAAGTGCTCCAAGCTTGTGCATCGTGTCGTCTTCCGACTTCTTTTCCTTGTCTGGTTCGTTGAGCTTGTGGCCAGGAATGTCACCAGGCAGCTCCTTCATCTTGCCAGCTTTAGCCATTGGGTCGTAACCCTCCAGCTTGTACTTTGGCGTGACGTTGGAGTAGGCAGTGAAGACATCCTTGCCGTTGAATGACGATACCGGGGGCGGGTTTGCATCCAAATACTGCCTGTATCGCTCATAAATGATCTCTCCAAGTGTTCGGGGAAGGACACCAAAGTAGATCTGGCACTGAGAGCCCAAGACCCAGAGCTCGGCAAAAACACCTGCTTGATCATGCTGCGACAGGAAGAGTGGGCAGCGATCGGTAGTCTCAAGGTAGACGTCCTCGAACGCGTACTTGCGTAGCGCACAGAAGAACACGAGCGAGAAGAGATCGGTGGTGCAGTCAATAGCCTTGCCACCTACAGCTGTCGAGTATGTCTGAAGAAGTACACCGAGCAGACGGTTCAGCGTCGAACGATTACACTCGAACAGACATTGGCCGATCTTCTGGTCGAGCAAGTTGTAGAGCGTGAGCAAGTTATTGACATCAGGCAGAGCTTGAGCGCCCTTCTCCTTCAAGTCATCGAGTCGCATCTGAAAGAGGGTCTTGAGGGGGATTCCGCCATCCAGGCAGGCCTTGGAGTGGATATCAGCCCAAGTACCACGACTCGACTTGTCTACCAAGAGCTTGAAGCAGACGACCTTGATGGCTTCTGCCAGCGGGTGTCGCAAGGAAGAGAGCTTGATCTGCTGCAAAAGATACAGCATCTCTGACTCTGTCGACTCCTCGAGCTCCTTCTTGATGCTCTTGGGGATCTCGACGCCGTACTCATTGGTCTGACCTTTCACAAAGTGGAGCTCCTCAAGGAATCTGATAGATCGAGGGATGCCGTTGTGAGCGAGGAAAGTGTGCCAGATGGTCGACGCGTCCATGGGATTCTTCAGTGATAGGTAGATATCGAGCACTGTTGAACCACCGAACACGGTCTCATCGGAGACACCCCAGAAGTGACCGCCATTGTCAGGAAGCTGGAAGCCGCTGTCAAGACCCTTGAAAACTCGAACCTTGCCCAATTTGAGGCCATCCCGCAACTCACGGAGGAGAACAGGATGAGAGGTGAGGTCAGCGATCTTGTTGAGGGCCTCGAGAGCGGCAGTCATTTCGACAATGCTCACTTGGTGGAGCATGTTGAGATCCTTGAGGTGTCGCTGAGACTTGATGATTTCGTCGTACTGGTCCCGGACAACCTCTTCGCGCAAACTGAAACATCCAACAGGGCAGAGAGTCACGCCGCAACTAGAAGTGTTCCAGAAGTCTGACAAACGAGGTGCCATGTGCGAATAGTCCAGAGCGGAAATCTCCTTGCTGCTGCGGTCAGTGCTAGACCACATATCCAAAGGCAGCGGTCTCGATGCGAGCAGCTTGTCGGCTGATGGGAGGATGTCGTTGATCTTGTTGATTTCCATCTTGACGACATTGGAGTCCTTTGTTGGACAATACTCAATCTTTGCCACGGTCGTCCACTGCTTCTGCACCCACACCACGTCCATTTTCTTCAGATAATCGAAACCACTCAGCGGCATTTCCTTCTTCTGACGATCTGGCAGAGACGTCGAAGCTGGTCTGCCCTCGATCACAGCACCGAAAAAGTCGGCAAGCTTGTAGGCTCGTCGAAGAGTTGCGGCTGATGGCTGCTGGTTCCACAGCTCGAGGAAACCCAAGAAGAACCCGGGTCGAGTGCTCTGCTGTCGCTTGACACGAGCAATTTGGTCTCGTAACCGTGCAGCTTTGAAGTAGTCTCTGCGTTGACCATTGCGGAGGACGTGAGCGTTTTGGAGAATGACACCATCTATGTAGTGGAAGTTCAGAGAGTCCATCAAAAATGCATCAGTCTCGGCCATGAAGATGACAGGGATACCATTCTTCTGCAAGAGCTGAAGCAGGTGGTTGATGGTGGCTGCCTTGTGGGTGTCGTCAAACAGCAGCACCAGACCGTCAAAGCCTTGGTGAAGGCAAGTCTCGCTGAGACTCTCGGAGAGTTCTTCTGGGTTGATGGGCGAGTCACACTTATCGTGTGTGAAGCTTTGATAACCAAAGAACAAGCTCGAAGCTGAAGGTCTTGATGAACCACCCTTGCCGTCGTGAATAGAAGTGGCGGCGGAGATGGGACGTGCCACATGGGCCTCGTTGGACATGAAGTTCAACGGAGCAAACGAGTGGCGTTGTGGAGGAGAGCCAGATGCCCGAAGAGGTCCAATGGATTCGGTGTCTGACAGTGACGAATCTCTCGAGTGGATCGGCCGAAGAGTCGGGGTAGTGCTTCCATCCCGTCGTCGTGGAGTCAAGGCACCCCGAGGGGTGAAGTCACCCCTCGGCGTCAAGGCACCGCCGGGAGTGTGGTCGCCACGGGGAGTACGGCCACCGCCAGGTGTGAAATCGCCCGGACTCCTCGGGGTCCAGTCACCTTTCCACGATGGCGTATAGCTGCCGTCCCAGTACTTTTGTGGCGAAGGACCAGTAATGGGTAAGATACACAGGCTACTGTCCGGGGTAGAGGCCGGCATGGTGCCCGTGTGCGCAATCATACGGAAAGTGGTCATTGTACTGAGAGGCCGTGAGTTCCTTGCGTTTGGAGACTCGGCGCGCTCGTCCTTGCGATGAATCTGAACAGCACTCCATGTCTTCTTCGCCCCCCGTGCCAGCCGTGAGAAGAAGACGCCGTAGATTCCAGGTTTGTCGTCATTTTTACGATTAAGATGGTTCTGTAGGTAGAGAATCGTGAGTCCCGCGAATAAAGCGCCAGCTCCCACGGTCACTAATAAATATTGATACCAGAATGTGAAGAGCTGATCGGTGGGAAGAACAGCATTCCAGTAGATCTCGAACTGTGTAGTATTCGAGACATCATACGGCTGTATGTCTGCTGGCTGAAAAAATGAAGCCATGGTGAACGAATGTGCGTATGCGCGCGCCTGCAGGATGCCGTAACGGTCACAACGTCACACGTGGTGGGGTTCAATACATTATCGCTATTGCTGAAAGAATGAGCTCCTGGAGAAATCAGAGAAGTCTGGCGTAGGTCTTCTCTTTCGTCGTCAGTGTGTAGGTCGACTTTGAGGTCGTAGGGTGAAGGGAAATCAGTCCTCCCAACGTTGTGGCAGAGAAGAAGAAAAGTCAATGTCGTTGGAGGCAGAGTGAGGACCGACAGGCCAAAAGGTAGCGCTAGATTCGGGTTCGTCGGTTACGAAAGAGGAAACGGGGCTAGCGGTACCTGAGGGAGCGACAAAGGGCCCGACGCCATTCTGCATCAGACGGCCGTTTGTGTAGTTTGAGAGCGAGAGTGGACGAGGGCAGGCGCCGCCGGTCACGGATGCACGTGGCAAGTCTCAGAAGGGGAGGAGGGCCAGAGGATCTGCTGCAGATGATGGGACGACAAGATTGCTCGATGTAGCTTGTGGCCGTTTCGTGTTCGGGACGGAACGTTATCGACGGTGCCGTCGACGGTGCAAAGCTTTTTGCGGCGGCGGCGTGCACGGCGCAGAGCTGTGACCGCCGCCTCGGGTCAGTACGATTGTGGAGTCTTTGCAAGGATTGTTGACATGGCCAAGGCGACTCCATATTGAAGATCCTAATGCAGCAGATCTGACACGGATACGGCCTCGTAGACCGAGCTGGCCTGACCTATTTGGTCTTGTCAATGTGTCTTTGATTCTGGTCCTATACGTTGACGAAACGCTGGCACCACTGGAACATCTTCGTTCTCTTCGGATTGTCCACCAACATGTACCCGGTGTACATGTTGGCCGTTGGCCGCTCGATTCGCTACGATCGCCAGGTCCCGACCGAGGCCGCAGTGCTGCTCGTTGTGCATGTCTCTCGTTTTTTTCTTCTCGCTGGACTGGACTAACAAAGTAAGACGGGACGAGCAAAACCATGTTTGGTCCCCAATTTCATTCCGCAATATCGAAATCCAGCCTCTCCGCCGACTCCTTCATCCCATGTGCTGCCGACCGCATAGTAGCGCTGTGGCATTCAGGCGTGCTGCCTCGGTCGTGGCGTCAGCAAGACCGAAATGCCTTGGAATCATTTTCGTGGCTAAACTGCACACCTTTTGTATCCACAATAATCTGTCGCCCACCGGCAAATATCATCAACGCTGACTTGCTTGCTTCTGCCGTGCTTACCGGCAAGCTTTCTGATCGAAATGCTGATGCTCGGTCGTCTCCACCCCCAGCAAGCGCTCACACGTCCCTGTGCACCTTGCTTCCCATCTCACCGCTATGGATTTTGAATCGTTCTTAGCAGAAGCTTGTGCAAAATACGTGAAACGCACCCTGACGACTATCAGGACCTTTGCTCGCAACCCGTGAGGAATGACTCGGTACTGTAGCTGCAACACTCGAGTGTAACAGAACACGGGGTGGATTACCCTTTCGGTTACCCTTTTGGGAATCCTTTCCGCCCACGTAGGCATGATATGGCACCTTGCAGCTGCAGAGCAATCCACCAAGAAATGCCTTGGCTAGCAGGATTTTTCTCCTTTACTCGCGGGCCGGGACATATTCCTGCCTACGCCACATGCATGAATGGCGAGCAGCAAATAGGAGAGCCGACGGGTCATCCTCCATAGACCCCGCCATCGCTCGTCTGCGACCGGCTGTTTTGCTCTCGCTATGAGGTAGAGACACACGCTAAAGTACATTTTTGCCCTGCATATGTCCGCCAAGAGTCTCGTGCGTACTCGTACACTACCTCTACGTGTACTGTTATCCCTGGTCAAAGAAGACGACGAAATTGCTCGCTTCTGCAGCCAATATTCGTCCTGCAATCGCGCCATCCCCCTCGTCGTTGCCTCGTACGCATGCCCTAGACAAGGCAGGTAGGTCACCACGGACGGGTTCGGCTGACCCGAGCATCCTTTTTCGCTGTACAGTGGCTCACGAGTTCAACAAAGCAAAGCTGGTCTATTCTCGGCGCATGCTGTGCAAGGTCAGCAACAGCAAGGCAACCCCTCTCTCACCCATCCCGCTCCTCCACCACAGGATTCTCGTGTAATAATAATCAAATCTGATGTGGCATGTGGGATTATTCTCGCGCACCCAGAACGAGCAATCCCACCCTTGACCCCCTTCCATCCTCAGTAGCGTGCCTCTCCTCTGGGTCCCAATGAGCCCTGATCGGGACAGACAAAGTGCCTCAACAGGGAAGTTCGAGATGGCGCCAGAAGACATTTTTTTCCCTCCCTCGCTACACGAGCCGAGAACGCGATCAATGGTCCTGCAGGCTTTGATGATTTCTCCGTCTTTTCTCGCCGCCGCCCCCCCTTACCCCAACAACAACAACGTACTATGACTTGCGTGATCGGTGAGCGTCGGGATCAGCGTGGCAGTCGTTCAGTCTGTTGTGGTACCCATGATGCGATCATGTCGCTTGTGAAACGAGCAATTGTCATAGCCTCGAGGCTATCGTCGCAGCTGCTGTACCACACGTGGCCGGATCTCAGTCGACCTCGAGAAAATCAGGGAGCCAAAAAAGCATGGTCGAAACTTTCCTCTTGTTGTGGGCAGGTTAGACATCATCACAAATCGGTAGGAGAAACACGTTGTGCACCAAGGAAGAAGCTCGATTACATGAGAAACACAGCGTGCAGCCAAGGATGAAGGTAGTTATGATGGTAAGACATTAGAAATTCTCGGTTTCTAAATCACTATAGGAGATCCCTGCCGATGAATGTCTCGGTCCCTGGTGATATTGATGCTGCTTTTGTTCCCCATGCCTGGTTGTGCTATGCGTGGTCAATCAATGATGGTCGTGACTAGGAAAAGAAACGAGTTTCTGTCTGAGAGAAACTTTCTTGAAACAAAGAGGCCGTTCAACATGTCGTAATAGGTCGTTTACTGCTCCATCGAGATGCCCAGGCCCTGCGCCTGCTGCGACTCCTTCTGCGCCATCTGGATGGCGTTCCAGCAATCCCTGGCACACTGTTCCATTGACAGCTCCGTCTTCCATCCGAGTTCCTCGGTGGCACGCTTGGTGCCGGCCACGCAGAAACCCACGTCACCTGCACGGCGGTGGGTCATGTTTACCGGCAGTTTCACGCCGGATGCCTTCTCAAAGTACGTTACAACCTCCGCAACGGTCGTACCGTTGCCGGTACCGAGGTTGTAAGACCTGAAAGCGTGGGTGTTCTTGGAGCTGGACGCGGTTGCCATTGCAGCGATGTGACCACGAGCGAGATCCATAACGTGGATGAAGTCGCGGACTGCAGTGCCATCACGGGTCTCCCAGTCGGAGCCGAAGACGTTGAGCACGGGACGTGCGCCTGTCAAGACCTGAGCAATGACCGGGAAAAGGTTGGTTGGGACCTGGCGGGGATCCTCCCTGAGCGTGCCTGACGGGTGGCAGCCGACTGGGTTGAAGTAGCGGAGAGCAGTGATGCGCATGCTGGGATCTGAGCGGGCCATGTCGGCCAAAATGGCTTCGGCGAAGTACTTGGTCCGGCCGTATGGAGAAGTGAGGCCGGTCGCACCTGGGATGAGTTCCTCGTCATCGACGGTCTCTGGGAAGTGGACAAGATCGTGCTCCTTGAGGGGCTTGCCGGCGTTCGCCCTGGTTCCGTAGACAGTGGCAGAGGACGAAAAGACAAAGTTCTTGATGCCAAACTCCTGGAGAAGTGCGAGGAGGTCTACAAGACCGCAGATGTTGTTCTGGTAGTACTGGAGAGGCTTGGAAATGGACTCCTCGACCGACTTGAAGGCGGCAAAGTGGATGACACCCGCAATGCGAGAAGCAGGGGCTGCGTTCTCCTCGCTTGGTCGAAGAGCATAGCGGGAAACGAGGTGCCTCATCCACTGGCTTCTGTAGTCGAATTGGTGGAGCTTGAGCATTGGGACTTGGAGACCTTGCTTGTTGCACCACTCAGAGGCGAGCTGGCGGACATTGTCGAGGACGTTCTCAAACGAGTTGCTGAGGTCGTCAACCACGATTACGTTGTAGCCCTCCTTGAGTAATTCCAGGGTAGTGTGAGATCCGATGTAACCAAGGCCACCAATGACCATGACGTGCTTGGAGCTGTTGCGGACGAAATTTCTCCTGCCAGCATCGAGGGAAAAGAAGCCGCTGGTCTCTTCGAACACCGAGCTCTCGGGCGAACTCTCTGGGGACGATGGCAGTGAGCTCAGCGCAGGCGACCAGAGTGGGGACCTGTTCGCTGGCGAGTTGGTGGCCGTCGAGGCCTCCGATGGAGAGTATGATTGAATGTGCATGTTGTCTGTGTGGACTATTGGCCGTTGGATGGGGACTGATATAAGCGAGGGAATCAATCTTCAGTGAGCGAGTAGGGAAAGACAGTATAGCGTCGACGTTGTATGCTTGTTTGCGTGAACGAGTCAACGGGTGGGCAGGGCCTTTATAACTGATCCAGGGCAGAGACGGGCCTGGTGAACTTGGTTTCTCACCGGGACATGTTCTAAATTGGCGCAGGAGGCGTATGAGTTTCCACGCCCCGGAAGCTAGAACTGCCTCAAACTTTGGTTTCGAAGAATGTGTGAGCCAGGGCCAAGCATTTGCTATGAGTTCATAAGGACGTATCGGGTGGTACGCACTAGGTTACGCACCTGAGCGAGACCATTCGGCAAGAGGCAGCGCTGCCCGTGCAGAAGGGAAAGCACGTTTCCTGTAGCGCCGATGGCAGCATCACTAAAGGCAGATCGACTGACGAGCCGGATGGTAATTTCCTCCAATAATCCAATAATCCTGCCTAAAGACGACCCGCCGGCGTAGCGATTTGGGAGCGAGCACGAGCCAAAGCATTGCCTGTAGTGGTGAGTTGGATGGACAGTGCGCAGGTCTCGCGAGGCGGCGGCGGTTGCGGAAGGGGAGAGAGCCTGTGGCACCCCTTCGCTAGAGGTAAGACTCTCGCCAGAGGAAGACAGCATTGACCGGATAGGGTTCAGGCGAAGTGACAGAGTCGCCCTCCGGTCCACGTTTGGTGCTCTCAGGAATGCAAGTTTTCGATATTGCAATATTACGTGCCTCAGCCAGAATGTCAGCCTTCACATACCGCAGGTGACCGATCGAGCGCCCTTGCCGATCACCACGGCAAAAGGGGAAACACAGGAGCTCGTATTGGCATCATAGGCACTCAACGTGAGGACACTTGTGAGGCGGGTGTAATTTGCTACAGCCCCAAAGAGCCGGATCTTGACATTACCCAGCCTGTGTTGCCGAATCCAGAACAGCCAGTGAGCATGATGGACGTAAGGGATCACGACGATCGTGTTGAGCCCGCGAGCACGGGTCGAAGACATCATGTGCAGTCATCGACACACGGACTGGAGGGGGCGTCTCGTCAAACGATAGACGCTTTCGATTTGAGTGGTAGAGCCGCGGAAAGCTTCCACAGAGAGCAAGACTCGCAGGGAGGGCTGTCGCTCGTTCCCGGCCCGAGTGCCAAGGACAGAGACCGTGGGCAGTCGGAGACAGACAGGTAACCTACTTCTCAACCGAGACACTGTGTAAAAGGACTACAACCACGTGTCTCCCGTTTCGGACACACGGCTGATTCAGTCATTCATTCATTCACAGCTTACTTTCCACACTCAGCTCGACTCTGTCTCAGCTTGCGAAAGTGATTACACCCTTTGCTCTTCTCGCGCGAGAACACGGTCTGGCCGCTGGATCCTTTGAACAGGCGCACGCCGGGCAAAAGTGTACTTGTACCTATACGATCACAGCACGAAGCGAGGAGAAGACGGCGAATCGCGGAGGGCTCGACGTTTCTGTCAGGTTCCGTCATTGTGCTTAGAGTGGGTCAATAGAACGTCTATTCCGGGGTGCATCATTTCTGCATGAAATTTTTTTGCTATGCACGGCATCCTTCTGCAGCCAACAGGGAAAACCTGCGTCCTGGCGAGCCTCGGAACATGTCCTTAGGACACTGTGGAGTTATCGCGCCGCGTCGTTTGACTGCTGGCACTCATTCAACTTTATCCGGCAAAGGCGCTCGCTTCTATCCAATAGTGGCTTAGGGGCATGACTGCTGCCCCTGGCTGGGCTTGATCACACACCCAAGGGCACAGCCAAACTCAATCAGAGCACCGACCGTGCCAAGGCAGAGTCTATCGAGCTGCTTCTCGGTCGAAGGAGCTTGGAACGATCGCGCATGCCCGCGAGTCGTGTCTCCTGGGAGGATTTGCCGGGAACGACTGCTAGCATTCGAAGGAACACGAAGCCAAGGCGACGGCGCACGGTGGGGCGCTCCCAGTCGATATTGCAGGAATTTTCATGCGGGGGACTTGCGGCGCTAAGAGCAGACGGTCGTCAATCAATCGAGGCTTGGTGGTAACCGAGTATCCTTGCATTGCCCTTTCTCCGAGCCCTGTTTTCGCCTCAAAAAGCTTGTACTTGCACATTCATTTATGCATGGAACATCCCTGGTAGGTCTTTCGAGCTGGATCGCGGAGCCCCATCGTCCGATACTATGCTGCCAACTCATGACCGAGCCACTACCAACTCGTCGGCGCAGTGGCTTGTCAATAGTTTGGCTGATTCAAGGCTTGGTCGTGCTTCCAGACTGTATCCACGTTGCAAGTCCGTGCAATCAGCATCCGCGTCCAGCAAAACATCTCTGCATGATCGTGGGGCATGACAAGAGATGATGCCATGAACATATTCATTAAAATCTTGGTTATAACCGGTTTTGTTGCGAATCCCACTCTTCGGCCCTACGCCCCGCCAGATCGGTAGCTCATGATGAAGATGAGGTGCCCAGAGTTGATGTTGTGGACACGGCGCGGTCACAGTACTCCACCCAGCCGTCCAGATTCATCTTTTTGATCACCGTGCTAAAGTCATCGCTACCGGCCCCTTTGCCGGAATGAGTGCACACGTTGCTAACAGCCTCGGTCGAGACGGATGGAGCATCGCTGGGATACTCGATGTGGAAGACGGGTTTCCCGGCTTCCACAAAGGGCGAAAATGTGGCGCATTCGCCATACTGTACGCATTGCTCATTGACGGAGAAATGCGTGAATGACAACACATCGTCGATGACATCGCCTGCGTTCTTGAGTCCGGTCGACATGTTGTACCCTCTCGCTTCGTCGGACAAAAACTTCATGAAGCTGACCGTGTCATTGGCGGTGAGCCCGAGGCCATTGTCGTTTTGCTGTGGAGTCAAAAGTCAGCACTTATCCACTGCAAATCTCCTTGCGAGATCTTTGTGACCAGGAGGGGAAAGGCCTTACAAATCCATCGACATTGTCAGGGTCTATCGCATCGCAACCTTTGTCGCTCGCCAGCTTGATTCGGGATGCCATGATCTTCCTGACATTGTCGCTGTTTGTCTGGAGCCATACTTCGCCAGGCCAGCCGTCTAGGCCTTTGCCTTTGTCCGAGTCGGTAAATTGGCTCGAGTCGGGTCGATTAGGCTCGTAGGATCCAGCTGAGAAGTAGCAGATCACTTTCTTGTTGAGTGAACGAAGCTTGGTGATGGTACTCTGATTGTTGGTGAACAGATCGATATCGAATACCTCGACATCGGGATCTGTGGTGCTTGCATCATCGGCAACAGTGATGGGGTTGAGTAAGACAATTTGCCACGAACTGTTAACGGCGGGTTGCCAGAATGTGCGGTTGGTGAAAGTGCCGGTGGGTGACGGTGCTGAAGGTGGACTGCTGCCTCCATCGTCATCGTCGTTGTCGTCTCCGCCGCTGTTGAGTCCAAGACCGAGACCTACACCCAGACCTATAGCGAGTGCTACCACCAGGATGACACCCACAATAATCCAGAGCGGTCGGCGAGAGCGCCTTGCGCGTGGCAGCTTGTCTTCCTCCATCGGCTCGAGAGGGATCTTTGCTTCGGAAACGAAAGGGTTCTTCATGATCGGGTTTTGTTATTATGCGAGCCAAGGGGTCGTCGATGACAAGATGCCGAGAGATGTTGATGGTCGCCCTGCCGCGCTCAGCATCTCATTATGTTGTCAGCGACGATATTCTGGACCCCCGGACAGAGTTCTAGGGCTGAGGTGGCTCAGCACAAACACTTGCAGAGTAGTGAAACCTCACAGTCGTTCGACAGTGACTGACCCAAAACGGTCTACGGCCGTTCGTGTTGCGGGACGCGGAAAAGTCAGGTTCGCACAGACACAATCCATGGCACCTCATGTCCTTCACGCGAACACACACCTCATCACCGTTGATCGGTTTCTCATCGGAGAATCACCACTGCCGACTGACTTTGCTTCCGACATCGACGGTATTTTCAGTTCACATTCATCATCGTTGCAATTCTTCAGTTTGCCGTTGACAAATCCAGCAGCGAAAGAGGATACGGCCAGTCTACGGTACCACTTTTTACGAGACCTATGTCTGACTGAGGACCTCATTCCCGACCCGCATCCTACTGCGAGAGAAAATTGAATCCTTGCATACGACTCGTGATCGACCATGGGCGCCCCCTCGCATGAACCCGCGCATGCCGTCTCAACGAGCCAGTAAATGATTCGTTGTTTCCGGCGTGAGGATGGGATTGGAAAAGCCCCAAGGCCAAGCTTCTTTCAACCCTGCGTCGCGATCGCCTACGCTATCGTTTTAGCTCGGGCGTGGCGCCACGCCTCCGTCCCATGCACCGCCGAAACTCCCTCGGTTTCACTTTCACTCGCTGTCGTTTGCCTACCGCCTCCCTGATGTTACCGCTGGAATGCGTGGTAACGTCGGCAGCCCGGCTCGCAACATGAGCGCGTCGTCATGCGTCTCAGCGCGGCTTCGTATTCAGATGCTGACTTGGACCTTCAACGACTCCACACTGGATCAGCTGAAGCTGACAGGCACGCCCAGAGTGCCCACTTTGATCTCAAAGCAGCAATCGACATTTCGATATTGGTCCAGGTGCGGCTCGTGGTTCCCCTTCTTCTGGGCCTCTTGTCGCCCTTTCGGTCAAAGGCAAGCGAGAACATCTGTGCTCTCTCTTTTTCTCTCTCATCCTTCGTAAACCTTGTCCCGTGGCGGTTTCCCGATATCATTTTTACTTTGAGGGTCGACACCTTTTTAATCTTAGACAACTCTTAACTGGGAACCTCATCCTTCTACATAAGACATAAACGGTCAGGCTTGAAACCGGGGCGCCCTTGGTTCACCATCAGTGCTCTCAACACACTTTCGTTACCTACTTATAATACTTCAGGGTAAGTTCCATCCCTTCTTCCCAGACAGCAACAACAATCCAACTTCATCACACTCGCTATTTTCTAAACAATGGGCAATTCCTCATCTATCCTCGCAGGTCTCGGCGTCGCAGCTAAAGGTACAACGACTACCACCAATCTTCCGACTGCAACTACTGCCCGACTGACAACTGCCACACCTACTACTGTCATTCCTACAACGACGACACGTGCATCCAGCTCAAGCATCATGTCTTCTGTCTCCACTTCGGTGGTCCCTACAGCCACTGCTGCGCCGGTCGCAGGTGGCTCAGTGGCCAACACCATCCTCGTGCTCGCCAAAGACGCTGATGGCATGTACACTTCCACTTCCGGTCTCAACGGCTACGGCATTCCTTTCCAATCCATCATCGTCCCTCAGACCGGTATCACGCTTCCTGCGCTCAATTCCACCGCCACTGCGGGTAACTTTGGTGGTATCATCATCCACGCCGAAGTCTCCTACGACTTTGGCAACGGCAACTGGTCCAGTGCTTTGACCCCCGCCCAGTGGCAGGATCTGTACAATTACCAGACTGCTTTTGGTGTCCGCATGGTCCGCCTTGACGTCTACCCTGGCATTAACACCGACTCTGCTGTGGTCTCTGGAGGCTGCTGTGCCTCTGGCGTCGAGCAGGAGTTCAGCTTCACCGATGTCTCTGACTTTTCCACTGCCCAAATCAAGTCTGGCGCCGGCGTCAGCTCCCAGGGCCTCTACCACTACCCAGCTACCATCACCAACACCACAAGGACCAAGCAGATCGCCGCTTTCGGCCCAAGCTCCGACAACAACTTCACCGGCTCTTCCGTCGCCGGAGTCATCAACAACTTTGATGGCCGTCAGCAAATGGCCTACTTCACCTCCATGGCTACTTCGTGGAATTTGCTTTCCAATTACGCTCAGCACGCATGGATTCACTGGATGACCCGCGGTCTCTTCGCCGGTCGCCGTCGCACCCTCTTGAACACTCAGATTGATGATGTTCATCTTATCACTGACATCTACTACCCTGCTGGCAACCAGTACCGTGTCGTTCCCGATGATCTCAACGCTCTCATTCCCTGGATGGCTGATATCAACAAGCGCCTGCCGGCTGGTTCCAACTATGTTATCGAGCTTGGTCACAATGGTAATGGCGACATTGAGAATGCCACTGCTCAGAACGCAGGCCAACGTGTCTGCGTTCCTGCCGAGGCGATCGAGTACGATGAGCAGATTGACACCGCTCTCGAGTTTCAGAAGCCTCTTGGTTCCGGCACCAACATCTGGCCTACAACCCCTACCACCTATGGCTGGACTGAGGCTTGCGCCAACCTTGATCCCCTCGCTTTCTGGTTCAGGACTACTACCAACCGCGACGCTTTCATGCATTTGTCCCACACCTTCACCCACATGTCTTTGAATAATGCTACCTACTCCGACACTGCCAAGGAAATCCAGTTCAACATTGCATGGATGAAGCAGCTCACCATCTGGAACGCCGCTCGCTTCTCTGGCAATGGTCTCATCCCCCCTGCTATCACTGGTATGCACAACGGTGATGCCATCAAGGCCTGGATGGACAATGGTATCACTCAAGTCGTCGGTGACAACACCCGCCCTGTCCTCATGAACTCTGACAACGAGTACTGGCCTCTCATCACCACTGTCGCTGCTAATGGTTATGACGGTCTCCTTGTCATTCCCCGCTGGGCTACTACCATCTACTACAACTGCGATACTGCCAACTGCACTACTCAGGAATGGATTGTTACCTCCGCCGGTCAGGGTGGCTTCACTGATCTTCTCAATGATGCTCGCACCACCAACGTCCGTCACTTGCTCGGCCTGCACCAGGATCCCTTCATGTTCCACCAGGCCAACCTCCGCAATCACGACGCTGCCTCCTACACCGTTGGCCCTGTTTCCGGCAAGCTCTCTCTCCTCCAAATCTGGACTGAGACTATTACCCAGGAGCTTACCCGCCTTACCAACTGGGCTGTTGTCACCTACAAGCACGATGATGTTGGCACAGAGTTCCGCAACCGTATGACCCGTGACAAGTGTAGCTACAATCTTACCTGGAACAAGTCCTCGGACGGTAAGACCTTCGTCTCCGTCACCGTCACCGCCACCGGCAACACCTGTGGTGCTCCCATCCCAGTCACCTTCCCTGGTGACGCATCCGGCTCTGGCACTAAGGACAAGATCGGCAACGATCCCCTCATCATGTGGGTGACCCTTAGCGGACAGCCAGTGACTCTTACTTTGGCCACTCCTCTCGCCATCTAAGCAATTTGATCAATCTGGCGGCATTTGTCTCCTCTCATTGCACATATAATGACCGTCTCACGGCTCTACATTTCCTAGTCATCATTGAGGGTTTTTCCGAAAAAGTCTGCTTTTGCTCGACAAGCATTTAATGTCCAAGGTCGGTGGAGCGGCACATAGTCGCTGATCAGAATGCAGGGAAGATTACTGTTCATCTTTCATTACCTGTCTACAAACAGAACGTTTTCTGCTCTACTGGCAGAGTGCCCGAGCACTATCAGAGAAGAGGGATTGCGGAACAACACAGTAGTCGATAATACGAAACTATAATTCTTCCAATACTACCGTTTACTCTACTGCACAGTGTACATGCATACGCGACTCCGTTTCTTCTATTGCTCGCCGCTGACTTCATCCCGTCTGCGTTGTCAACGTCTTTGCAAACGGCCGTCACGTTGCAGGAACGACCGTTAAGCAGAACGTCAACGGTATTGACACACAACGACAACGTCGCCCCAACCCCAAAGTCTCAACCTTGCACCGTCTGCCTCGCCCCGGTCGTGCCCGGGCTGCGGTCACTCTCATCGCTATCCTGCTCATCTCTGCACTCCTTGCCCTCTACCGATGTACTTACCATGCCCAAGTACTTGCGCAAGCAGTAAACAAACCATGTCTCACCTACACGCCACCTTACCGTTTCCATACCCTCTCCAATACCGAGGGTACAAACGGGTGTACCTGAACCTTGTCGCCTATGATCCATGTCTGGCACCAAATGGGTCATGACTTGCTCCGCTGGTCCTCCGGACGGGAGCGGCTGGTCCTTACCAGCGTCACGCAAAATTGTCATACCGCGGGAGGATGCGATAGTTGTGCCCGGCTGTACCGTGGTAGAGGTCAAGCGGAAAAAAGTTCATGTGCAGTGACAGTGGTGGATTGTTTCAGCGGCCTGGTGACGCGCCATTCGTCAATCCTTCACCGTCGCTGTTGCAGGAGGATCGCAGACGTGTCGAGCGCTATTGCACGTGTGGTCGTGGTCCGATTTGGCATGCTGCAATGCGGCGCTATACGCCCCTGCCTCGCGGGACCAATGCGGTGCCTAGATCCCCGAAGCGCTTCGCTGCGAGTGCTGGGTGCCCGTCCCCTTGCGCGGCGCAACACCACCAAGCGGCGCAATTGTTTCACGTCACACGCGAATACGAGATGTCAAAACGATAGATCGGATAGCGTGGATGGTCTTGTCGGTTTTTCGATGTTGCGTGCTCCACGCATCACATCCCTGTCGGTGTCAATGAGTCGGTGAACTCGCGATCGACAGGGGTTGGGCCACGGTGGGTCGATTGGGGGATCTGGTGCTGGGTTTTGGACCATGCGGTTTGTGCCAGGGACTAAGCAGGGGTGGCACGAGCAGGGCGGCACACAGGTGTGGATGCTGGAAGGTGAGTCCTGGAGATGCCGAGCTCCGGAGAGGGGACCGTCAGAGGGCCGGGGCGATCGTTTAGCTACCGTACTACTCAGGCAATGCTTGCGTGGACAGTGGTAATGGTGCACGGGGTAGAGAGATAGGTTGTTGAAGCTTCACTTTGCAGGGAAAATATACTAGCCACCTTCGCTTACCGACCTTGACAGCTGCGCGGCCCCCTGCAAGATGCACTACGCTCTGCTATACTGATCCATGTCTTCTGCATATCGCAAACAGACACTCCGACACTATCTGCTGCAGCTGTCATGCAAGAGTTAACACGAACGCTTGTGACAGCGGCGATCAATGTCTGTTCTCTGCCATGGGTCTGTAAGCGAGGTACAGGACTACATGCTTCACGGGTTTGTCGGACTATCTCGTGCTGTTTCAATAGTGGAGAGTCAAGAGGCGCGGTGCAGAGTCGACTATTGGCAGGTCTCACACTGGGACCATGGCAATGCTTGTGATGTTTTTTGAACATAGTCTAGGTAAGTGTCTTCTAGGATTAGTAAGTCTTCTGAAGGTCATGTGATCGATGGCGAATTCAAGTCCACGGGCGAGCTCAACCTCTTGGCGATGATGGTGAGCTCGTTCTAGTCCTTTGATCTTCATATGGCGGTTAGTAGTCCTGGACATGTGATGCTTCATGTATATATCTTAATGGCAACTAGCTGAGCACTACTCAATAAGCAAATGCTTGACCTTGGACTTGGTTTCTGTCTGCAAGCATGATCATGCAGTCATGTCTGTAGCGATACAGGAATTAATCAATCTTCCAGAGAGGGTCGCTACTCGACACTGTGCTTCTACCATGTTATCAAGAAGTGCAGTCTGATGGTATCTGATGCCGGACTCCTTGTCATGCTCGATTCCATGCTCAGTGCTATATCCGATCTTATACTTACTGCTAATGTGGGCTCCATAGTCATCACCATGATCAGATCCATGCTTTATATTGTACTAGGTTCTATCTTTCTTGCTATGCGCGACATCATGCTCCCTGTTGTGCTCAAATCTATGGTTGTTGCTACTCTTGCCTCTGTGCTTCCTGCCATGTTCGACTCTGTGCCTACCTCCAACGCTAATTATCTATTATGGCCTATACCTTGTTCTCTGATCCATCGCTGCCTGCAATGTGTGGTCCATCCAAGCCTTCCCGCTGAGCTTCCGATTGACTGTGCTAGAAGATATTATATACGTTGTGGTCCACTTTTCGAAACATGGGTAATTGCTGTAGACGTCCCACCGAAGGAATTATCAGACAGGGTATACCATTGTACCGTCTATGTTCTTCTTCAATAGTCGTTGCAACGACACGCCTTGTATTATGTTCTTGCGAACTGCGCAGTTTACCTTCTTGCGCGCTTCCTGGTTGTATTTCTTTAGCAGACTATAAACATCTTGAACCCAACATTTTCCATGGCCACTTCATATCAGATGAACAGATGCTACAACCAACACATCATTTTTTTTGCAGATCCAATTCTATCAACTACGCACATTTTCTGCTCATTAGCATGTGGTTGACCGCATCAAAGTGCACATATGTTTAACGGGAATGCATTTTTCCATGACATGAAGTCCAAGCTCCCCACATCTAAACTTCACCTCTATCTCCAGCTCCAGTCCTCCATGTTCCACCACCGGGAGACAACCTTTCCCTACCTTCTCTGGCTCTCCAGCGCCCATTCCGTGGCATCATGCGACCGCCCTCACGACCCGTCCTCCAGCTCCGACCAATTCTCCTCCGCAGGCAATACCACCCCTCCTCAACCCAGCTCGAAGGCTTCCACGCCCTCATCACAGGCGCATCCCGCGGCATAGGCCTCAGCACCGCCCATCTCCTCGCCTCACACGGCTGCAGCCTCACTCTGATCTCTCGCTCCTCCTCCGCCCTGTCGTCCGCGGCCTCCACCCTCCCCAATCCCGAGCTCCACGCAAGCATACCGGGAGACGTGTCCCACCGAGCATTCTGGTCCGACCTGAGCGGTAGGCTGGACAGGAGCAAGCGTCTCGACATCCTGGTCAATGCCGCCGGTATCACGCACCAGAGCCTGCTCCTGCGCACAAGCGAGGATGTCATCGAGGACGTGGTGCGGACGAATCTACTCGGGACCATGCTCGCCGCGAAGTGGGCTGGGAAGAAGATGGTACGGCAGGGGAGGAAGCGGGACGGGGAGCATGACAAGGTGAGTGCGGCAGTGGGAAGGGGGGTGGTTGTCAATGTCGCTTCACTGTTGGGAATGCAAGGTGGGTATGGTTCCGCGGCGTACGCAGCGAGCAAGGCGGGCGTAGTGGGCTTCACCAGAGCATTGGCTGCGGAAGTGGGCCCGTCGGGGGTGAGAGTCAATGCTGTGCTGCCTGGGTACGTGAATACGGACATGACAGATGGTAAGTCACGCTTCGCTTCGCTTCGCTTCGTCATCATTGTCTTTCATCATCATTTGCATTTCGCGCTTCCTTATGCTCGTGGCTGGCTCACGTGGGAGCGCCGGCGCTGTCTATATGTCCCATAGACTCATTAATATACACTATTTCATCCGAACCGAAAACTTTTCGCTCAGTTAGCCACTCTGCTGACGTGAATTGTCATAGCCATGGCTGCAGAAGCCCGAGAGCAGGCTGCCTCGCGAATCCCTCTGAAACGCTTCGGTGATGCGGAGGAAGTCGCGGAGGCGGTGCTCTTCCTCATCATGAATGGCTATGCGCATAATTGCGTGCTGAATCTCGATGGCGGACTCAGCGCAACCGTATGCCTGAAATCTATCGTATACAAGAGAAGTGAATGCTGATGCAGTCCAGTGACCGCAATTGGGGAAGTTCTCAGTCTAGAACAATGGCGCCGTCGTCGTCGTTGATCTCGATCGAGTTTCCGTTCGTCTGGTCGACCTTGCCTCGCTTGGGAGCGTTGCCATCGACCACCAGATCTTCGTCATCAGGGCCACGCTTCCGCTTTTGGCCAGATAAGGGATCAGAAGTTCCGTTCGTCTCGCCATTGGGAAAGACTGTGACGACTGGCTTCTTCTTGGGGATGTCGACTACTTCGGGTACTAGCATGACTGGTGGGGAAGGGTCCGGAAGTTGACTGTAGAACGACTTAGCAAGGCGCGGCAGAACAATACGCGTGGAGACACTTACGTTTCGGCGATAGCAAGGACAAGATTCACACGTTGAGTGTCATCATCCTCGTCGATGACTGTGACAAAAGTATCCTTGCTGATGCTAAGCTCGGTGAGCTTCTTTGGAAGGTTGTCGTCAAGATCGGGGTCGAACACGACACCCGCATCCGTAGTGACGCTCATCTCGTTATACCCGAGCTTCGACTTGAGAACACCTTCCACGAGATCTTGTAAAGTGGCTCTGCTTGGGTCAACAGAGAGTGTGGCTCTTGCAGTACCGCAGACAGCGCACGCAGGATCTGGCTGGGCCAATTTCTCCTGGTCCAGAGTCCTATCAAGTGACTTCGAGAGGTACACCATCTTGGCCTTGTCGAAGTTGCCCTGCATCACCTTGAAGCCCTCAAGGACACAGAGAGCGGCAGTCGTAGCGTTCGTAGTAGCAATAGCGGGAATGATGTTGCCAGCCATCTGCTTGACGTCGAACTGTGATTTGGTCTCGATACCGAAGATGATTGACCTGAGGTTGGCTGCAGCTGCGACGAAATCAAGGGCGTCTCGATCATCCTTGTCAAAAGCGAGTACTGGTGGTGGAGCGTCCGATATAGTCGCGCTAGCAGCCTTCATCTGTTCAAGTCTCTGGCTCAGCTTGATCAAGCTGCTGTTGAAGACAGCCACGTTCTCCGGAAGGTTCCAGGTCCTCTGATCTTCGACGAGCACAGAAGGCGATGTAGAAGTCGCCTCGTTGATGATGTCATCCCATTTGATCGGTTCTGGTGCCTTGCGCGACTTCCACATATCCTCCATGCTGCGCAGACGGTTGATGTCCTCATGGTAAATCTTCTCGAAAACGTTGCGTGATGCGTGCCCTCCATTCAGATCCTCTCTCAACTTCTTGAGCGCTGCAGACTCCTGCCGTAACTTCTCGATCTCCTCCTTGTTGTCCGCGTCTTCCGTGTGGTCGAGATCAGATGCCTCCTCCTCGCTTGTTCCGAACAATTCTGTGAAGAGGTAGCTCTTTGCCCACACAATGCAGTGGATTGGTTGACTGGGTGTGCTTCGAATTGTGCAGACGGGGAAGGACTTTGGCGTCTCTTTTGGCGTGCAATCATAGCATTGTGTCAGACCAGGTTTGATGGGTTGCACCTGTCCCTTGAACCCTGTAGTCCCGCTCTCGATGAGGGGTACGTCGGCGGCGACACACATCTTGTTGACATGACGACGAGCATCCAAATTGTCCAGTGCATTGAAGACCATCCCGAAACTCTTGAACCATTGGACGTTGAACTGTGAATCCTTGATGTTCGCGTGATGCGCTTCGATCTGGACGTTTGGGTTGAACTTTCCAGCGGTATCCTTTGCAACCTGTCTACGTGTTAGTGTGTAAAAACGCCAATAGGCGAGGGATACCCTACAAGAGCTTTCGGCTTCTTGATGTGCGATTGACGGAAGAGAAACTGGCGGTTAAGGTTGGAGAGGTCGATGGTGTCGAGGTCTACGATAACAATCTCGCCAAAACCCGTTGTGACAAGATTTTTAAGGAGCTCACATCCGATGCCACCAGCACCGACTACGAGTATGCGCGACTGTCGCGCGTCAGTACAGAGCTTGGTAATGCTAGAAGTCGCATACCTTGCGGATCTCTGTGAAGAGGTTACCCCCCAACGTCTGGCGAAGAAATTGCTCTCGCGGCATGTTGATGATAGTGGTAGGAGAATTGTCACCGGAGCGTGAAGCGCTTAAGCATAGCGAGTGAAGTTTGAGGAGTAGAAAATGTGAAATGTGAATAAGAGGGGAGGGCTTGCATGGTGAGTGCACTGTCAACTTACCTCAGCTTGTGCTCTTTTCCCCCCGATGATGGAGGCGGCTCTGCGGCGCAGTCGGAGGAGGTCTTGGCATCTTTCGTCTATATCACGATACTTGACTTGAGTGATCGTTTACCAATAACCCAATCGAACAATCTCACATTGGTATCATAAGCTGTGACGATGTTCAGAAATTTCAAGACAGATATGGCGGCGCGGACCATTCGTGGACTGTGCTATCGGAATGGCCACTTGAGCCGGTGAAATACTGAAGCCTTTCTTCCTACTTTACTTCTGAGTCCCTTGGATACTTCAATGACTAACTTCCGCGTGGTAACACGTTGGACTATAATTGCAATTATAATCGTGAGTAGAGGATCGACCTTCTGCGCTGACCCATGCCTAAACCTGTTCCCTGCTCTACGCCTTGCGCCCTGACTTCTTCTTGGCAATCGCATCGTCTGGCCCTTCTAGGAGCACCTTGGTCCTACATAGCACCTCTCTGACCTGGATACATATAAGCAGATAAAAGCTGGAATTAAAAGCAAACGTACTGGCTGTCCAAGCTCATCGCACTCTTTCACGAGACCTGGAAAGATCATGGCGGAGACTTTCTTGTCAGTGGTCTCTTTCGCCTCAGACAAGTCCTCGTGAACCCTCTCATCGAAAGACTTTGATCGCGAGCAAGCCTCATACTTCTGCTTGTAGGGTGTGAGATGATACGTCGCTGGGTTGAAGTGTATCAGCTCCGAAATGAGCGTGGCATCTTCAATGATGCTTTTGGTGGTGAGGGCGTGCTTTCTCTTATCGATCACAGTCCATTCGGTCAAGGCCGCCTGCATCCCGGCTTTCAAATCGAGGATACGCTTCTTCCTCAAATCTTCTTGCGACGCTGGATCTAGACCACGGCGGGCTGCGTCGATGGCCATGACCATCCTGGTGTAAAGATGACCATGTGCGAGATCTGGCCACGTCAGCGCAAATTATACCTGTCATCCGGTCAACCGGACCTTGAAACGATGTGAGGCGATTGATGCCTTGCCGATCTTTGATGCTAATGTCGGGGCCCAAAGCACCAAAAGAAAGGTGGTGCTTCACAATCGTATGCCCAATGATCGCGATGAAGGCATGCTTCTGGTAACTCTTATCGTTGATTCTAAACCAATTCGGAACTTGTTCAGTCAATTCAGCCGTCTTTCTTGGCTGTTTGCTGTATCTTTTGATGACACCTAGTAAGTTAGTGTCACTGATTGGTCATGCGGAGGGTTCACTGACCATTCGGATACTGTCGATATAGGTTGCTTGCCCAATTACTGACGCTGTGATACAGCGCTTCCCACTGTTTTTGTATCTCCGCACTCGCTTCGACACTGCGCTCCCCCTTTAGCTGTCGATTCTCTGCCATCAAGTCGTGAATTGTCTTCTGATCCTTCTCCTTAGACTGGCGGAGGTCATTGAGATCTTGATCGAGTTCTGGGTGCTTTGTCATCAGGTCGTATATTGTCTTCTGATGCTCGTCTTTGGCATCACGGAGTTCATCGAGCTCTTGGTTGAGTCTCTCTTGGCCGGACTCGATGTTGTTTCCGATATCCGGCTCTGCTTCCACGCCATTCCCTTCGATCACTGACTGACTGTTGCGTCGCTTGCCGGTGGTGTCAGTAAGGCCACTTGGTCCTTCACTGTGATCTGATTGTTCTTCATTATTCTGAGACTCATCGACAGCATCGTTGTCGTAGTGCTCAAGACTCTGTATCCGCCGCTCGATTTCCTGGTAGTCAAGTAGCCTCAGCTCGCGCTTTGTTACTTTCTCTGGCGCCACATTTGCCTTCTGTACGCCGGCGGATTTGACATTACTCGTGGAGGTTCGGATGACATTTGACTTCGGGGCCTGTTTGTGTGATCGAGAAAGTGAAGGGGCCATTCTGGATGTTTCAGGACAGCTGCTAAGAAAAATTGAACCTTTCCTTCAAATTGTGAGGGGCAAGGCGGTGTGATATGAAGTGATGACAGGAGCAAAGACGTGACGACCAGCACAGCTCTACTGCAGCTGCGAGTGCGAATTTGGGCACCGACGAGGTGAGGCTAAAGTCTCGAAGTGTGAGGCCGAAAGGAGGGGACCAAGTGGAGAGATATGAATCGGCTAGATGCTATTCGAAGTGAATGTGTCAGTGAAGGTAAGCATGTGAGTACCGCAAGTACAATGACTTACTTGGTGCTTGTGATGACCAAATGACGGTCATTGTCATTCTATCCTCAACAACCGAGGCGGCCTTGGTTTCAGTCATAATGACTGTGTCACCTGATTCGTAAAATCATTCATTCTGCGGTTCACCCTTTAGGTGGCGAAAGGTCGGTCAATATCTTCTTATCAAGCTCAACCTGTGCCTTGCCAGTCCAGGACTGACACCTTGCCAGACGGGTGATCTCATCTTGACAATCTTCACATCTTCATCCACTACCATGGCATTACAGACGGAGGCTCGGCCAAAATCTTGACCTGTCCAGGAACCTCAAATGATTCTCTAATCGAGGATATCAGTCATCCTCTGTCTCTCTCTCATTTCTCCACTATTTTCCTAGCAGTATCTTTGACATACACTCTTCCTCTTTTCTATCGCACCATTACCTTGTGTACTTACTTCACCTTCGGAACCACCTCGAAGTCACTCAAGCAAGATCACACGCCTACATTTGCAGCTCTCGCCGAGCCACTTACCTTACACATCAAACATATATTACCTACATGCCACTTCAAACATGCTCTTACTTGACTCCACCATTTCTTTCGACATCTTCTGTTGATATCTGCTAGACAAATTCATTGCGAGCTTTTCTCGACCAAAGACACACACTTTTGCCAGTAACAATGGCGTCCCGCAAACGAGATCATGAGGGCGAGCTCCGTCAAGGAAGCCAGAAACGGCTGGCCGTCGCGGTTGATTTTGGAGGAGCGACTACCAGGTGAGCTGGAGAATGTCCCCTGCAAATCCAATCAAGACTGATCCAAATAGTGTGGCTTTCCTTCACGAGTTCGGCAAGGACAGTCCAGGTCAGATCTACGTGTTTGAGAGGTAAGCCTGAATTACGCCAATTTCCTGTTGTGAACGGGAACTGATTGGTTGCAGCTGGCCAGGCGGTAAAACAAAACGCATTCCCACTCGTATCCAGTTTGACCAGAATGGGAACGTCTCTAAGTTTGGGGCTGAGATCTTGCCTTTTGAAGATGCCATCGACTTCTTTAAGCTTGGTCTCGACCCGGACCAGCCGCTTTCAGACGACGTAACGCATGAGACGATCCGGCGCTCGTGCTCGGCTGCAGGCATGACGGTCGAGGAAGTGGTCACTGCGTTTCTGACCAAAGTCTATAAGACAGTGAAGAACCACAAGGACCTGGATGGCCCGTTGACCAAAGAGCTGTTGTTGAGCTCAAAGTGGGACTGGATCTTGACCGTCCCCGCGATATGGTCAGACGAGGCCAAAGAAGTCGTCAAGCAGGCGGCAGAGGAGGCCGGTATGCTTGATTCCAAGATCATCAGTGAGCCCGAAGCAGCAGCCATTTTCACCATTGGAGCCAAGCAGACTTTCAGACCGGTGGAAAAGGACACCTTTATCGTCTGCGACATCGGCGGTGCGACCATCGATATAATCACATACCGTATCTTGCAGACGTCTCCTCTGCAGTTCTGCGAGGTGGTGATCGGCCAGGGAGCAGCAGGTGGAGGATACTTTCTAGATCTCCGCTTCCAGAAGTACTTAGAACGCTGCCTCGGTGACGAAGCTTTCCGCCGCCTCAAGTCGGACAGTCGGCTTTGGAGGGGGATCCTCGAGCATTGGCAGAGGATCAAGGACTCTTTCGACGCCAACTCAGATGACGAAAATCGCAAGACCTTTTTTATACGCCTTGGTAGGGAGTTCGACAATGGCAAGGAGATTCAAGACGGTGATTTGACGTTGTCTTGTGATGAAATCTGCGCAATCTTCCGGCCAACAATTGATCAAGTAATCCAGCTCGTCACTGGTCAGCATCGTAGTGCGGCAGAGGTCAAGGAGATACTCAAGTATATCCTGCTCGTCGGTGGTGGCGGTCAGTGGCCGCAAATGTACAGTGAGCTCCGTAAGCGGTTCAGCAGGACCAGAGATACCAATGATGGCCTAGAGAGCTCTGACGATGATGATGGAGACGCCTTTGAGATAGTAGTCCAGAGGCCACTTGACGGGCCCATGGCGATCGCGCAGGGTGCTGTATGGCAGGCCTTCCATGGTGGCATGGTCAGCCACCGTAAAGCCCGACACGGATATGCTCTCATGGAGTTTGTCATGTGGAGGCCAGACGACGAGAAGCACAGAGGGTTGCAGAAGATCTGGGACGAAGTCCAACAACACTATGTGGTCAAGCAGCCAGACTTTCTTTTCCGAAAGGGAGCGAATGTTCCAGTCGAGCAAGTCTACACCCGGGAGTTCTTCCGCGACTTCGAGACGAAGGAGAAAGCGAAAAGGAAGTGCGAGATACCCATATCGGAGGGATTGTATACGTACGATGGCTACGATCGATTCCCACGACCGCGTCAGCTGCGTCAAGTCTGCCTTGTATATGGCACCAGAGGCGACAAGAAGCAGCAAAAGATGCTCGAGGACGCCATGCACCTACAAAAGCGCGAAGATGATGAGTACTCTGCGAAATTAGAGTACTCGGTCATGGTGAAATTCGCTGGCGCAACGATCACGTCAGGAATCTGGTTTGGCGAGAGGGAGTATGCCCAGGTCGAGGAAGAGTATCGCTAGTCCGTTGTGGACGAGCTGGTACGAAGGCATGATCCGGGCAACAGGCTTAGCATCGGCAAAGAAGAATATCGAGAATACCCATTGTTACATTGATAAATTGAAGGAATTGTCTGTGAGAATGCTGCCCTAGCGCCCCACATTTCACCTACACGTCACTGCTCTCCGCAATCGGCCCTCACATGTCGAGACATTGATCAAAGATAACGACATGCTACTCTCAGTCCGCCAGATCTGATCCTTCTGCCTCCTTCCTCCTTCCCACCGACGTATCAATCTCACCACCATCCACCATGCCGCTCCCCGACTCCTCCACCCACCTCCCCTTCCGCGGTCTCCCCCCCGAACTCCGCCTGCAAATCTACACCCACCTCCTGGTGTCCTCTTCACCCTTGATCCTCGTCGAAACCCCCGCCAGCAATCCCACGACCTTCCTCAACGACTCGGGCGCCCAGCCCGTCCGCCTCTCGTCCCACACATGGCACCCCTACCTCCCCCTCCTCCTCTCCTCCCCCACGGAACGCGAGACCATATCCTCCCTCTTCCTCGGCGCCAACGCGTTCCGGCTCTCCACCTCGTGCGCGTCAGCAGTGCACTTCCTCTCCTCTCTGGCTCCAAGGACAAGACTCAAGATCAGGAGGGTGAGTATAGCGAGTAAAGCGCTGTACTACTATGATCCCGCCAATCGATCTTTCCGGAGCGTGTTCAAGTTCATGGCCGAGGAAATGTTACTCAAGAGCGTGGAACTGTGTACATATGAGGGCCAGAACGGGCTTATCGATGAGGTGTTTAGGGAGGCGGCACGAGGGGTCTACGAGGGGCTGGTGGGGGAGATGAGAGTGAGGTATGAGATTGCCCCGGCGTACGGGATGGAGGGAGGGGAGAATGTGCTCGCGGGTAGAGTAGTGTGGGATGAGTGGGAGGAGGGCTATGCGAGGCGTTATGGCGGGGAGATGACAGATGAGAAGAAGATGGGGTTTAGGGAAGGTGGGAGGAGGGATGGTGGAGATGGAGGGGAGGTGGTGAGCACGCCCATGCTGAGTCCATACTGGACGAGATTCTTCGGGAACGATGCGAAGAAGAGCGAGATGGTGAAGGAGAGCAGGGCTTTGTGTCCGTTTCAGCTATTTGTGGAGCACGTAGAAGAGTTCGGAGAGAAGAACGTCGTGTTGGTGCTAAGGGAAGTGGATCGAAGAATACTCGACGAGCGGCTTGAGGCACTGGAGATGAAGACGAGGCTTTATCAGCAGGCGTCCGACAACTTGTCAACTACTGCACCGATTATTTTGGAGAGGGCGGATCGAGCACGCAAGACGCTGATCGCACTGGACAAACACAAAGCAGAGGTTGTAAAGACCAAGCTAGCAATGCTTCAAGGTGCAGAGTTCTTATGTTAGGCTCCGACACAAGCTATGCCGTCTTGCTTGTTGCATTCAAGGCGTTCATGATGATTAGAGATACCCCATTACGACGTATAAATATATTGACAGGGATTTGTGCCCAAGCAAGAAAGTCGAGCTCTCCTGAAAGATGTCGAGAAAGACTCTTATCTAATGGGTGTATCGATATTGCATCAACTATAGACGTCGCTGTCATGGAAAGGACCGGACGGATATGCTCGTGATGCAGATTCACGCAGGAACGACTCTGATCTGGAGGCCTACAGGGAGATGATTGTCACTGGCGATGGTATTCGTGATTCGTGTCTATCTTGGGTATCATGCTAAACTGTTCAAAGTGAGCCACCAAAGCGTTTTCATAGAAAGGAGTGCAAACCATTCAGGTAATCCGCTGCCATCAACAGCTCTAAGCATAGCTCAGGCGGGATGTCCATGTCGGGTACATCTTTGGCGTCTTTGTGCTTTTCGTGATAGTAGAGGTATTCGCATACTTTCTCGAGCACGATGGCGCTGCGGCAGGTCAGCAAGGACTTCCAACGCAACGCGCTAAAAGGCATACTTGATATTCTCGAACCTGCATATTCCAGTGGTAGATTCTGCGAAGCCGTCTGATGCATGTGAGTCTCCGGTACCTTTGATCACGGCCTAGTTCACCCACTGGTAGGGTCAAGCATTCTCTTTATGGTGCCGGAGATGTTGGCGGCAGATCTTTGTACGATGAATTCGTAGCCGTCGTTGCTTACGAACGTGACATATTCCGACTGATCGGCCATCTTGCAATAGCCCTAGAGATACTATATCACCGTGTCACGTTACATCTGTTGGTGATTGTGAGAGGGAGAAGTGTCAATTTGGGTGTATGAAAACGCAAACATGGCTGACTCAGCCATGCTGTCCATGCGATCTCCATCAATAATTCCACCTGCACTGACAAATTATTCTGCAATCAAATACCAGACACAGTCAGGGATAGTCAGAACTGCATTTGGTCTAACATCGACGTCCATGGAGCGACATACTCCACGTGTGTGAATCCAGGCAGTGCTCGCATTGGTGCCGATGAGTGATGGTCATGCTGAATCCTGTTTCGACCACCAAGGATATCATGAGACTCAGAGCTCTTTTCATTTACTGTACACTGTATAATTTACAACTTGCCACGATCCAAGAATTTCTTCGGCAGATCAACCCATCTGCTTCTCAGGAACTCCGCGACATTCTTGCCCAGAAAATCGTAGCTTGAGCTGCAACTCACGCCCCTATCAAGGTGATCCTTGAGCAAAAAGTGCACTGCTCGCATTCTCTTGAGCTCGAATCGATCAATTTTCTTCCCATTGTACTCATCTGCCAGTAACTCTGCCACTTTCTCCGTACTCAGAATAGTTCGGAGCCAGTCGTACTCGTCCTGCCTGCGCACCCAGAAACCAACGTTGCAGTCCGAACCTTTGTCTCCTGATCGTGCGTGGACGATCCATCCTAATGGACCTTGTATGGTTGGACCAAAGTTCTTTGTTGACGGTGACAATGTAACAGGCTGGTCTGGTTGCTGGGGAGGGTAGGTCTTAGTCTTTGGTGGAGGGGGTATCGGGATCTCGTCACCGGTCCAGAGATGCAGAGTATGCTGGACATCTTTCTGTGGTAGTAACGTGACGTAGAATTCGTAGATAGGTTTCGGCAGAGCTTGTCTCCAATCCAGATGCGGAGTCGCACCAGGATACCCTTCCATGATCGGATCGATAATGGGTCTGAAGAAGTACTGTGGCATCAAGCTGGACTCCTCTTTTGCCTGGGCAAGTATCCGGAAGTCGACTGTTGCAGCATTCTGATTGCGGGCATTCATTGCTGCCGTTCCGTTTAGCGTGAATTCCAGCTTGTTGAACAGATCCTGGTAAGGCCGTAGTCCATGCCTAATTTGAGCCTCCATCATCCTTGCTTTTTGCTCGATATCCAATCCGGTCATGAACCAGTGTGCCTCGGCCTGAAATCCTCCCTTCGCCGTCAACCCGACCTTCGTCGTAGGTGGTGGCAAATCTCCCTTCACTCCTCTGAGCGCCACCCTGTTTCTCTCCACCTGCTCAAACCACATCTCGTCCAGCACCGCCGTGACATCGCTGTTAAAATACCACGGTCCTTGAATCTCATACAACAACTGACTCGAGCAGGTATCGACACTGACCTCCCCACCACCCCAAACACTCTTCGCAATCACCACGTCCCCCTTCTCCCCAATCTCTGCGATCGGATACCCAATGTCCTCCCACATCTTACTCTCCAGCTCCTTGAATCCGGTATAGTTCCCTCCACAAACATAATTACTACACTCCACCAAATGGCCCGCCACAAACGCGTTCGCAAGCTCGTGTATCTTCTCCCGTCCCCAACCATGCCACCACGCCGCCGCTCCAATTACAGGACTGGCATCACTCACCCTCCCCGCCACCACAATATCTGCTCCCCTGGTGAATGCCTCCGCGATCCCCAACCCACCAAGGTACGCCTGCGCGTAGACCGGCTCAAATCCCCAGTCCGCCAACTTCTCTCCCGTGCAGAGATTCACAAACTCCCGTCCTTCCTTTCGCCCTTTCTCAATGGCAGGCATGACTTCATCCCCACTGACCCACGCTACCTTGAGGGAAAGACCACGCTTGCGGATCATCTTGCGGACTTCGAGGTAGAGCAGCTCCGTGTCGCTCGCGCCTGCGTTGACGGCGACTTTGATGCCGTGTTTCGCGATGTCGTCCAGCGCGGGATCTAGGCTTTCGAGGAAGGTGGGCTCATAAGCGGGCGGGGCAGTGGACGCGGCTGGCGCGGCGACCGGGGAGAAGGTGGAGGCTGTGCTGTCGTATTTGCTGGCACCACGGGCAGTCATGTTGGCTTCGGAGAGGAAATCACCTGTCATCACGTCGATAGGGTCGTCGGGGTGGTACGCGGCGAACGTGGCGAGAGCATGACGCCGATCGGAGGCGGAGCCGGAGCATCCTTTGGAGTCAGCATGATACTGGAGGATGAGTGTTTGGCTTGAAGCCTTGAGCGCGTGAGTCCACGAGATGTATTGTATTGAACAGATGATGGACACGAATTGACCAATTGCCAGGTATTGCAGTTGGGACGTGACCTTCTTTCTGGACTGGGAAGAGCAGATCGAAACATGGAGTGAATGCAACGTCGGCCATGATTGAAATTCGACCAAGCAGGACTAACAATGGAAGCATTTGCATGATAACAATGTCCAGCTTGTTCGCAGTTTTGGCACAAGCGCCTGAGGGCCGCGGGGAAGCTCGAAGTGGAGGTTTTGTAGGAGAGGTTTCTGACTTACCTGCAATGCGAATCGAGCGTTTTGCTGGCATAGTCGTGAGTGTCGATACTTATCGGATGACTATACACCAGATGAAGTAAGAATATACAGGACTAGGAAAACAAAGCTGAGGTGGGCATGTTCTCTAGGTCGGAGAAGTCTTGCCCTCTTGCCCTGACCTCGGTGTTCCGCCTCAAGATGCGGGGAAAGGGTGTTGTTCACGAATCAAATGCTCGTCGCCGAGATGCCATTGTCCGAACAACAATGTTTGTGAATCACAACAAGTCACATCGGCGAAGACTTCTATCACTTACTTGCAAAGGACGTATCATGACGATCGTACTTTAACAGGCTGGATGTGACCTATGTCAGTTAGTTGATCATTCTTGTATGATAGCGTGGGATACTTATAAAATGAAAAGGACGCCGCTACCAACCGCCCAGAGGCAATCAGTAGCAGCCAGGGTCGTCCACGATGGAGCCATGTCTCCCAGCAACCCCGCCGCCACAGCTTCACCCGACGGCAATGATAACGATCAACGATCGCTGCAGGCACTCCTTGAGAAGGATCACGCCAAGTGAGCACAACAGCTTCATCGAGCTCAAAAGCCTCAACCATGATCATCACAACAGGTAGAGAAAACATCTGACCTTTCCCGTCTCCAGCCTACTCAGCTGCAAAAGACGACAGACAAGCCTAAGCATTGATCCTCACTCGCGAGAGGTCCCGTCGTCTTCACAGTGATTCCGAGCAAGTCTTCGACAAGTCCAGCCAGAGCCGCTCGTTCCCGGCGCGCACAAGGCATCGGACAGTTTTGCTGTCCACTATTGTGATTCCTGGCGATTTCGATCCATCCCATAGAAGCACCCCGCCAACCACCAATCGTCACCACACCACCCAGCTCGCTGCTTCAGAAGAGCCACTGCAGACGACCGCGAATCTTTCTCACGAACCTAATTGCACCAAGTCCAATCAACCCACAAGACGACTCGAATCTCTCCAATCCGTACAGCGCACTCTCTCTGTTGTATAGCACTACTCTCTGAGACTAGTCTTTGATTCCCATACCCGACCGAAGCCAGGCGTAGGGCGTGAAAGCGAACAAAGTACATCAGCAAAAGTCGCTTCGCTCCATACTGTGATAAGGGAGCAGATGCGATGACAAGGGAAGATCTCGTAACGCAAATGAGTTTCGGCGCCCACCGTCGACCCCACATGCATGGATGCAGGGGAGATGATTACCGCGACTGATCAGATACTGCTTGTCGGTGGCTGGTGCCAGGACAAGTGCTGAGGCGTTTTAACTTTGGGGCAGGAGGTGGAGCAGAGGTGCACCGGTGAGATGCGAGGAAGCGTACGCAGGTCGGGAGACAACGACCAGCTATGCAGGGCAGGGGAGGACGGCATTCCGCTGGCATGAGTTCAAGGCAGAGCTCAAGAGAGACCGACGACAACTACTCGAGGCAGTGATAATCGGCAGAAGCCGGGAGACCGTGCTAGAGCTTGGAGACGGCGAAAGATGATCGGCAAGATGCGACATTCTGTTTGGAAGACTGCAAGCCTTGCTAGGTCTTGATCAACAAGAACCGTGCCGGCAAGTACTGCGTCTAGAAGGAGATATCACACTCGCCGGTCTGTTCGGAAGCCGACTTCAGCTCTGATCTTCTTGCTCATCGGTGTTGTCGAGGCATCAGGTAGCCGGTACACGAAAATCTCTCTTGAGAGGCAATGGAAGGCGGAGTTGTCGAATGCCAAGTCTAGCTTTGAACCGCCGTTGCTGCTCCCTGTGATTGACCGCCAGAACATCCTGAGGAGGACATTCGACGCTCCCTGTCCTCTGCTCGCTCCTGCGTCCGTAGCGAAAGACCATTCAACGATCTATAGATCAGAGTAATATGCCTGGCCAACCCAGTGTGCGCGCTCCTCTAGGAGTCTTAACGAAACCGACGCAGGACCGAGCCAGAAATGTCTTCACCAAGAGGATCAGACACCAGACGCCCAGCAATGCTTTCGACAACCATATCAAGTGCCAGTGCGTGACGCGCAGGCAGCGACGCAGAAATCTAGTGACAATGCCAGTGACTTCCTGCAAACAGGACCGCGGGGCTAGAACCGATTGATATCTTAGGGTTAAGTTCCGAATATCAAGCCCGCCACCAGACCGAGACGATGCGCAGATGCAAAGACGTGGACCATGCTGTGAGACCTGTCGAAGACCTTTGCACCGCCCCAGCCGCACAGGTGACGCCTCGTGAGAGTTGCCGAAGCAAGTTGACATCCGTTACCAAGGGGAGAGTGTCATGCTTTGTCTGTGAGGCCCTGACGGACCGAGAGAGTGTTGTCTGGACCTTCGAGACCGGATCGCCCAGCACATTGAAATTGTAAAGACTGCAGGTGAAATAGGTGTAATTAGTGGAAGGTGTGATGAGTAGGACTGTCGAAAGTTGAGCTCAAAGGAACCCCACGAGAAGCACGCGTCGCGCGTGGAGCTTCGGACAAATTTCGGAGATATACAGCATCACGTAGGCAGCACGACTTGTGTCCATTCATAGACGAAAGCAGTAAAGGACATTCGAGAAAGCTTGTGTGATGTTTTCGCGACTTCATAGCTCGCAAGGTATATAGGGTATCATGAAGTATTGACCCTGCTGAAGCTCTCTGTAGATGCAAGCACTATTCATGGAGCTACCTCTGTGGCCTGCGCAAAGCCACCCTGTTGTGGTATACCACGGCCTCGCTCCCTAGCGAGGCGTATGGAGCAATTGTCTGGTGCGGCCAGAGAGTCCGATACAACACGACTTCGATAGTACTCGGTCTCTTATTCGTGGCCCTTGTTCGCGATTCATGACATGCCCTGCCACTCTGTGTTGTTCCTTGCTCATCCCGACATGCTAGAATCACCATTCTTCGCGGCATTCGCTCCCGAGATCCATAACACATTGTTGCACCGGATCAGGACATTACCCAGGGTGCCCTTGTTCTCTCCACCGATCATCTCCGCTGCATCTGCCAATTGGATGTTCATATAGGAGTCGACTGATACGAGGCGTCCATGGTATTCGGTCTCACCCCACTTGAGGCGTACAATGATCTGGTCGTTAACACTAAAAGGGAATTAGTATTCGGTCACTACTACCGCCCCCGCCCGCGCATTGTGCAAGATGGCGCGCAGCGATGTAGTTGCCCCGCCGAATTCTCAGGCATTGCGAGAGGAAAATCACAGACTTACAGCTCTTGGAGCATAGGACGTGGGTTCTTGGGTACAACGGCTGCCATGATGCTGGGGGGGGGGTACTGTGGGCTATCGAGCGCAATATCTGGCGAGGTCTGATTGCCGCCAATCGCTGATTTCGACTCTGTAGAATCTAAGTAATTCTGTCGTGTTTAAGTCGTTTCCGGCTGGAATAGTGATCGAGAAGGAGTAGTGGATCGCGAGAGGTCGTCGTCAGAACTGAAGTTTTAGATGCGTATCGGAAAAATTGCTTGGCGGGATCCTCTCCATCTCTTCAAGTCAAGAGTCAACATTCGGTCACCCAGGTACACCAGGATACAATGGTTTGCTCGAGATGGAGCCATGTCATTACTTGTGACTGCTTGAACTAGTAATAAAAAGGAAATGAATTCCTGCACACGCAGGCTTGGTATCAATAATGAAGCACAAAATCTAAGACGCCTGTACATGACCCTTCCTCAGTCGCTATACTACAACTCCCCAAACTCGGCCGCCGTCTAAGAATCCTGCGATCGGACCGAGTGTACGCGGTTCTGAACCGTCGTGGTGGTAATGACATTGATGCCGTCAGGTCCGTTCTTGGTCATCTCAACGGTCTGGCTCTGACCACGACCGCCGTACTTCTCATCGTCGTCGCCAGCGCCAATGACAGTGATGTTGCCCCTCTCCGTGTCAGCACCAGTCTTGTTCCTGCTCGCCTCTTGACCATAAGTCCTCGAGCGGGTGCCAGAGTTGGTAGATCCGAAGTTGGGGAAGAGGCGGATGACGAGAGGCTTGAGCGCAGGAACGGAACTGCAGATGATACCGACAGTGCACTCCGTGATAGACCAGATACCGAGAATGATATTCTCCCAGGAGAAATCAGTGGCACCATTTGACTTGACGAACTGCGCGAGACGGAGGATGGAGACGATGATAACGAAGCCACCAACGGCGAAGACGGCCATGAGCGCGATTTTCTGTCTCTTTGGGAGGTGGAGGTTTGTCAACACCGGCATGGGGGAAAGGATGACCATGAAATCGGTAATGATGTTCAGGACTGAATGTAATTAGTACAGAAACGTCGGCCACAGTCGAGCGACATACCGGTATTTCCAATGAACAGAGGCCATGTGGGGATACATTTGCCGTCACCCTTGAGATCCCAGAATGCCTGGATGGGCCAGCAGATGAATACACAACCAAAGAAAGTCCAGAGACCGTAGACCACCAATATGCCGATCATGACCTTGACAGCGATCTGGAAGCGAGGGGTGACGAAGATACGCCTATATTGGAAGAGGAGCGAGAACTTTGTGCATGTGAGGGCGCCGTTGTAAGACCAGAGGGTCATCCACAGATACTTCAAGAAGTTGGAGATTTCAATTGGCGTGAGATCAGAAGCATGGTAACCAAGGCCCCACTTGTCCTCTGCACAGAGATGGTCAGTACTTTGAATCTGCCTTGAACTTGGTGGGCTTACGGAAGGCGAAAGAGACCAGAACGACGAGAGAGAAACACCAGGCGAGAATGATGAAGACGTCCTCTACGCCAAAGTTCTTCGTAATAGCCAAATGGGAATACAGTCTACCAATAACTGTGATGCCAGCAAGGGTGACCATAACGCCGGCGCATGCCAGCAGGTTGCCCTCGCGCTTGACGGCATGGCCGCCAGTAAACAGTTCCTTATCAGCCATGGCCGCCATTGTGGTAGTTCTGTCGAAAGGCGGTTGGTTGAGCGTGATGGTACAAGGTCCTGCGAAGGAAGAGACGAGGCGCCGCGACACAGTTATATCTTCTCGCCTTATCCTCAACGACAACAGTCCAACAGTTCCGGTATTCACCTAGTGGATGATCCTGCAAACGGCAGCAGTGAATATCGTAGAACGGGTGGAGGACCAGTCAGCAGGCGCTCGATTGGGGCAGTCTATGAACGTCATTGCGAATGCGGAGAGGGCTACTACCACAGAGGTGGTGCGGGTGACTGGCTGCAAGGCACAGAACGGTAGGAAGACATCTCGCTCACCGTTGGAACGCCTACCTTGCCGGCTGTTAACAATCAGTTTACTACGATCAAACTTCCAATAGCATTTAGTTTTCGGTCGACGAGAAACGAAGATTCCAAAGATAAAAGTCTCAAAGGCAGCATCGGTGGTCGAGACATGGAGTGAGGGCATATACTCCGAGCCATTCCCGTTACTATGCACTGCGTGGCTGCGTAGAGTCGATAGTACGCTTCTCCTCCTCTGATTTCCGATACTGAAACCTTGTGATTTGCGATGACATCCGATCTGTGAACATCAGCTGGTCTACATGGTCGATCATGATAATACTGTTCATCTTGTTGGTCTCCGATGCTCTCTGGAAGTACTGACCTCGTTCGAACATGCCTCGGAGCCGTGGAGTCAATGCAGCTACATGGCCATCGTTGTCCAAGTAAGCGAGATACTGGGCAAAAAAAAATCCCCACGAGTCGCATGTAGAGGTAGACTTGCATGCTACTTCGACATACAAGAAACGGCCTTTCGTCGTTGCGCCGTTGAACGTGTGTTAAACCTTTGTGAAACTCGACCCGTGTTCAGCTCTCACTTCGCTTGGAATCGCCGGCACTGCCAGCAGTCCGGAGTGAGTGTCCACCATGAGAGACAAACCTTCGTATACTTGGAAGAGTTGCCATGAAAACTTTCTAGGCCATGAGAGCTTCCTTCCTAAATCGTGAGAAGACGTGAGGCGCCACTCGAGATGTCAGCAGGTGTAACAGATCGTGTGAGGGATGTTGAGCGTCTGCAGGATCGTTGCGGTATGTAGACTCAATATGAGAGTGAGACACGAGAACGGAGATCTTGATGATTCGCCAGATGAACAAATAGCTTTTGTGAAGGGGGTGCACGTGTTGTCTACATAACGACAGATGTTGACGTTTCGGGGTGGGTGCTACACCACCTGCGCTGACTGTACAGTAAGCAGAGCCGCATCCCAGGCGGTTTGACCCAAACAGGTCTTTCCCGCCGACTGTTCAAAAGTCTCTTTTCTCTGACACACTCTCGTACATTGACCATAGTTTGGGCACCTGTGACGACCGCATGCATCAAGCCGCATCTGCTGACAGAGGATGCAGTAGAAGCTCTCTATATGTGAAATATGGAAGAGTCCTTCTCTGCTTCGCTCGCTCAACATACCTTAAGTACTCGACCTTGTTGTGATTCCTACCTCACGGTGTCAACTTGAACGACACCTTTCAGCCGCTCCAGCATGGACCCTCGAACCTCAGCATCTAGTTTCAGGCTTATATCGAACGATGAACCCAAATGTCCTCCTCCCAGCAAAGATCGGCATTTCAATAAGCCAGAGGCGGTTGGTTAAACTCCACATCCATGTTTGCTCACGCTGTTGCTAAAAATGTAGCCAACGATATCACAACATCTCCTGTGGGGCCATAGACACCTGCTGGAGCGTGCGCACGGGGAAGCTACGATGCGGTAGGACCACAAACACCTGACGAGCTTGAGAGCAACACGCCACAGTATCAGCAGCGTGTTGTGGGCATCGTCCCCAGCTTTTCATACCCGGCCATGAACAAATGGCTGGTACTAGCGGCTTGCTTAACGTGTATGGGCAATGGCATGAACGACGCAGGTGAGATATCTCAAGGGTCATCCGACGTGCCGAGTGCTTCTGATACCCTACATGGAAACCGACTACCATATCGGTTACGCCATCGTCTTTCTCATCTTTGTTGCGAACGCCGTTGGATTCATTACAACCACATTCATCTCCAATGTAGTGTCTTCAAAATTAGGCACAGCAAACCCCCTGATGCTGTCTGAGGTCATCTTAGCTCTCGCTTACTTGATGATCGGGCATAAGCCATCGTTCGTAGCAGTGGCACAGTAGTTGCGTAAGTATGGTATTCAGTAGTTCCAGAGACTAGGGTTAACGCCCCACCGGCTTCTTCCTCCTCGGCCTCGGCTGTGCCTTTAATCTTGCCTCGAATAACGTCTTTGTATCCAACTTTGCAGAGTCAACCATCATGCTTCTTGCGGCTACCTGGCTCGTTGGCGGCTTGATTGCACCGCTCATATGTACCGTAACGGTTTCTAACGGCATTCTATGGTCACGTTTCCACCGCATCACTCTCGGATTGCGGATAGTGACCTTCTTCATCACCGAATTGCGGATAGCGACCTTCTTCGTCACCGGATTAGCGAACCGCGGCTACGACGAAGAGCCCACTAGCCACGATCCTCGGGGCGCTGTTCATCTTTGCGCCCCGAAAGTATCCACATCAAGCTGGGTCATTCCCTACCTCATCACGGTACGGCAAGGCGATCCCACGCAAGTCGGCTATGTCACTTCAGGGTTCCGGGGCGGCATCGTGCTTGCTCGCTTCGTACTGGTATATATAGCAGGCTGTGTTGGAGAGTGACTGTCAGGACACATCCTCATCGCAGGGATCGTTGGTCTGCAGCTGATCGTCTGGTTCGTGCCAGACATCATTGGTAACGCCGTGGCGGTGGCATTGCCTGACTTACTTCTTGGTCCGATTTATCCTTGCTGCTCGACCATATTTGCAAAACTCTTGCCCGGAAGGTCCAGATGTCGAGCATCGGCTTCATCGCTTCTGCTGACAGTTGTGGTTAGCATGCGGACCATGGATCACCGTACAGCGTAACATCTCAAGATATTGTCAACAGATGTGGTCAAAGACAAGGTGCACAGCCCTGACCCGTTGGCTTCTAGCATTTGTTTATGTATCTCGTCTTGATGTCTGACTCTCACTGTACTCGGCAAACCTCTTCTGCACCTCAACTCCTCCTGCCATGCTACTCGACAACCCTGCCTAATAGCTCCTTCCGAACATGACCCACTTCTTCGCATCCTGCCCACACTCTGGGTTGACACACTTCGTCTGCCCCTCAACCAACCCCTCCGGCTGCTCAAACGGAATACACAAACTCTTCGCACCCATACTTGGCGCCCTGACATCGACCTCCCCTTCCGTCTGCGCTTGCCCAGCGGACAATTCCTTGATCTTATCCTCACACTCCCCGCCCAAACAATGGGGAATCACACAAACATTCTTGCCGTTCAAGGTCGGGACAAACTCTTTCCAATCCGTCACGACCTTCCTGTGCTCGACGTAGGCTTTGTCGGCCTTCTCGAACATATCCTTCTGAATCGTCTCGAGTAGCGCTGGGACCGCCGTACCCAGCTCCGCAATGGGGATGCTTCCCTTCTCACCGGTGTCGCGGCGCGCGGAGGCAACGACGTGGTTGGCGCTGTCCTTGGGTCCGAACTCCAAGCGCAGTGGAACGCCCTTGAGTTCCCAGTTGTTGAATTTCCAGCCGGGAGAGTACTCCTCGCGCATATCTGTCTCGACGCGCACGTCTGCGGACTTCAGCACTTCAGCCAGCGCAGCGACTTCGGCGTAGAGTTTCTGGCGGTCTTCCGGGGAGGATTTGGCGGTGATCCCAACGGGGATGAGGATGACTTGGGTATCAGCCACGCGAGGGGGAATGACCAGACCCTTGTTGTCGGAGTGGGTCATGACGCAGATTCCGATGGAGCGAGTGGTGAAGCCCCAGCTGTTCTGCCAGACATGGAGCTTCTCTTTCTTCTCACCTTCTTTGGCGTTCGGGTCCTCGACTGTGATGTCGAACATCTTGGCAAAATGTTGGCCAAGCAGATGCGCAGTGGCGGCTTGGATGCCGCGACCCACAGCACTAACGAAGCCTTCTACTGTGAGGGTATAGTCTGCTCCGGGGAAGGTTTCGTTCTTGGTTTTGGTACCCTTGACGACAGGAACGGCGAGGAGCTCCTCGTAGCAGGCGGCGTAGACATTCGTGAGGATCTCCATGACTTCTTGCTCAGCCCCCGCCTTTGTGAGATGTGCAGTGTGACCTTCTTGCCAGAGGAACTCGCGTGAGCGGAGGAAGGGCATTGGGTGTTTGAATTCCCAGCGCACGACGTTGTTCCACTGGTTGAGCTTCAGTGGCAGATCGCGGTGTGATCGGATCTTTTTGGCATAGTAACTGTACATGGCCGTCTCAGATGTTGGGCGCACTGCCAGTCGCTTCTCGAGCTTGTTCTTGCCCCCATGTGTGACCCAAGCGACCTCAGCCGCGAAGCCTTCCAAATGCTCCTCCTCTCGCGCAAGGTTTGCCTCTGAGATGAACAGAGGGAAGTAGCAATTCTTGACACCCATCTTCTTGATCCGCTTATTCATGAACTCCTGTATGGATTCCCAGATGCTCCAGGACGAAGGGGCGTAGATGTAGCAACCAGGAACGTCGGTGAAGTCGAGCATCTCGCCCTTGATGATAACCTGCTGGTACCATTCCGAGAGATCGTCCTCCTTTGCGACATCAATGCCAATCAACGCAGCGCCCTCCATCTTCTTCTTCCCTCCACCTCCGCCTCCCTGTTTCGGTGCTTGTTTCTGTTCTTTCTTCTCTGGGTACGTTTAGCAGAGCTCTGCCCAGCCTGTATACCAACCTACCCTTGGGCTCCTTCTTCGGTTTCCGTTGCGGCTGTGCCCCCTCCACGGTGCCATCCTTCTTCACTTCTGGCATGTCTGAGGGGTCCGCCATGACTGCGGAGCTTATCGCGGGTGCAATTGTCTAGCAACTGTGCGATTTCGGGTCAATTGCAATCCTCGACAGCTTGGAGTTTTAGCAGAGCAAGTTGTGAGATCTCACTCACTTTGGACCGCCAGATTGGAGCTATATGATCCGAGGCTGAGCGATTCACGGCGTGACACATCGCAAACAATTTGGCGGAGTGCGGGCGGACCCCGCTGCCATATAAGCAGTTCTGGTCAACCGTAGGTGAGGTCGCGCCGGTGTTACTTCGGAGAAACGCGTCTAAGCTCAAGAACTTTTGCAGCAGCTTGAGTAGCTTGCAGAAACGACATCACGAAGACAACATTTGAGCACGAAATGGCCGGTATATTTGAGCAACCGCGCAATGCGGGAACCCTATGTAATACTCTTGTCGCTTGTGTAATTTAGATTCAAGTACTAATCATGATAGTCCTCGGCGGAACAAAGATCAGCGGCTCTGATATTCGCGACCAAAATGTTCAGGCTACACAGGCGATCGCAAACGTAGTGCGGTCGTCCTTCGGTCCTTCGGGACTGGACAAGATGATGGTGGACGATATTGGTGATGTGACTGTGACCAATGATGGTGCGACGATTCTCTCTCTTCTCGATATCGAACATCCTGCTGGAAAGATCCTGGTCGATCTTGCACAACAACAAGACAAGGAGGTCGGAGACGGTACGACGAGTGTTGTGCTCATAGCTGCTGAGCTCCTGCGGCGTGGAAACGAGCTTATGAAGATGCGCATACACCCCACCACAATCATCACTGGCTACAGATTGGCACTGAGGGAGGCTGTGCGGTACATGAGCGAGAACATCAGCACAAAGGTCGAGACACTGGGACGAGAGTCTCTGATCAACATTGCAAAGACGTCAATGTCAAGCAAAATCATTGGCGGGGATTCGGACTTTTTCGCGAACATGGTCGTGGATGCTATGCAGTCGGTCAAGGACGTCAACAGCAGGGGAGATGTCAAATACCCGGTCAAGGCAGTAAATGTCCTCAAGGCTCACGGCAAGAGTGCGACAGAGTCTGTTCTCGTCAAGGGCTATGCTCTCAATTGCACAGTAGCAAGTCAGGCGATGAAGACGCGGATACAGGACGCCAAAATCGCATGTCTGGATATGAACCTGCAGAAGGAGAGGATGAAGCTCGGCGTACATATCACGGTCGATGATCCCGCACAATTGGAGAAGATCCGTGAGCGGGAAGCGGGCATTGTGGAAGAGCGTGTACAAATGATCCTCAAGTCTGGCGCGAACGTGGTCTTGACTACCAAAGGCATTGACGATCTCTGCCTGAAACTCTTCATCGAAGCTGGCGCGATCGCTGTCCGACGATGCAAGCGAGAAGATTTGCGCCGTATTGCCAAAGCCACTGGCGCTACCTTGGTGTCGGCGTTGTCCGATCTGAATGGCGACGAGAAATTCGAAGCTTCCAGTCTCGGAAGCGCAGAAGAAGTCGTACAGGAGCGCATTTCTGATGATGAGTGTATTCTGGTCAAGGGTACCAAGGCTCACTCTTCCGCATCCATCATACTCCGCGGTGCCAACGAATACTCCCTGGACGAGATGGAGCGATCTGTCCATGACTCTTTGTCTGCTGTCAAGCGTACACTCGAATCAGGCCGCATCGTTCCTGGAGGTGGAGCTGTCGAGACGGCCCTTCACATCTACCTCGAGGAGTGGGCAACTTCAGTCGGCTCTCGAGAGCAGCTGGCAATCGGCGCCTTTGCTGCATCTCTTCTCGTCATCCCAACTACTTTGGCTGTCAATGCTGCCAAAGACTCCGCTGAGCTTGTGGCGCAGCTGCGATCTCGCCACGCCCTCTCACAACGTGTGCAAGCACCCTCCAACGACCCGCACGCTCCAGCAGCAGCTACGACACCAGCTACAGAGGATGAGAAGGCCTTGGCGAAGAAAAAGAATTACAGGAATTACGGTCTGGACCTGAGCAAAGGCAGAGTTGTTGACAGTCTCAAGATGGGCGTCATGGAGCCTAGCATGAGCAAGGTGAAGCAGCTCAAGAGTGCTGTCGAGGCTTGTGTCTCTATAATGAGAATAGATACGCTTATCAAGCTAGATCCGGAGCAAAGAGGAGGTGGAGAGGACGACGGTCATGGTCACTAGAGAGTAATGTATAGGGATGTTGATACCCAATCTGAGGACAAAACGTCATGCAAGAAACGCCTACCAGGACCACTCACGAATCATTTGTTACACTACCAGCTTCAGGCAGTGAGATTACGAATGCATTTTGGACCATAATTGGCGCAGGTCGTATACAAGTATGGCATGGAGAAGCGGCTTGTGGTGGGGATGTGGCGGAGGTGCGGCCGCACTCATCCGAGAATTGTTATCGAGTGACCGCGATTTGGTTATCGAGTGACCGCGTTATACCCGACTAAGATTAGCGCCGGCTGACCCCGTATATCAAAACTCTAAATGCTTCGTTCACAACGATGCACTGAAGTCCATTAATTCTAAGTCAAATTTCTCGATTCAAAGAGTATATAATATATTCAGACAGCCGTTATCCTCGTCTAAGGTCATACCGAGGGCCTTTAGTCGTAGTGAACGATTACTAACTTTGTGTAGGCACAATGGCAGAACCTTACTACACACAATAGGATCACCGCTTCCGTCAAGTCTATCAGACTTCCTCACTAAAGTAAGGACCACGGTTCAATTCCTGAGTGTGTTAAGCTAATAGTTCGTAGTCAACTGAGTGTGTTAAGCTAATAGTTCGTAGTCAACGTACCCGTATAGACCAGTACAGAGCTCGCTAGGGACCTAGGGCCTTCGAGGGAAATGCTACAAACTCATAGTGCTCTTAGCGCAAAGTCTAATACGGAAGTAGTTAGCGCGGTCACTCGATAACCAAATCGCGGTCACTCGATAACAATTCTCCACTCATCCCCGTGCACTCGTTAAAGCTTGGCAAAGTGGGGAGCTCTTTAACTCCGCGGGGTGGAGAGCTGCTTAACTCCTAGCTCCGACCTCGATACTGGCGATCACTACCAGGTCTGTAGCCAGATGTCATTGATGACTAGTTGGGGTACCTGGAAGAGTATATTAACTCAAGTCTCCTACCGAAATGGTGCTTCAGCCAATTCGTCCCTCACCTACTCCTCCCGAAGCGCTCCCAGCTGAGCTTCACTTTACCATCCCGAGATCTGGCGTCAGTACTGACCGCATTACTTGAGACTGTCAGAAGCTAGATACGGTCTACATCGTCCATCAGCATGTCTTTCTTCAAGGATGCACCTGCGCCAAAGTCAGCCCTTGGCTATCACCGCATCCTCTCCTCTACTGCTGGCGTCCGCGTCTCACCGCTATGCCTCGGTGCCATGAACTTTGGCGACGCATGGTCAGGCTTCATGGGCCAATGCGACAAGAAAACCACATTTGAGATACTCGACTACTTCTATGACCAAGGCGGGAACTTCATCGACACCGCAAACAACTACCAGAACGAAGAGTCTGAGCAATGGCTTGGAGAATGGATGGAGCAGCGCAGCAACCGTAGCGAGATGATCATTGCCACTAAATTCACAACTGGTTTTCGGGGAGCTCAGTCGGACAAGGAGAAGCTGCAGAGCAACTTCCAGGGCAACCACGCCAAGTCCCTGCACGTCAGCTTGAATGCTTCCCTCAAGAAGTTGAAGACCGACTACGTCGATGTTGTATGTGGCTGCCTTCCCCTTTCCTGCCCTGTGCTTACCATACTAACGCTCTTCAGCTTTACCTACACTGGTGGGACTTCTCCACTTCTATCGAAGAGATCATGCAATCCCTCAACATCATGGTCCAGCAAGGCAAGGTCCTTTACCTTGGTGTCTCAGATACGCCGGCCTGGATTGTATCCAAGGCTAACCAGTACGCCCGCGACCACGGCCTTCGCCCCTTCTCGGTCTATCAAGGTCGCTGGAACGCAGGAGACCGGGACTTTGAGCGCGACATCATCCCCATGGCCGAGGCAGAAGGCATGGCTCTTGCCCCCTGGAGCGCGCTGGGCGGCGGCAAGTTCAAGACAGAGGAGCAGCGCGCGGCACAAGACGGTCGGCAAATGGGGCCTGCATCCGAGAAAGATGTCGCGATAAGCAAGAAGTTGGAGGAGATTGCCAAGAAGAAGAACAGCCAGATCACGAGCGTGGCGTTGGCGTACGTGATGCACAAAGCGCCCAATGTCTTCCCGATCGTAGGAGGGAGGAAGATCGAGCATCTCAAGGGAAACATTGAGGCGTTGAAGCTCAAGTTGACGCCGGAAGACATTGAGGAGATTGAGGCGGCACAGCCGTTCGACTATGGCTTTCCGTTGAACTTCTTGTATGTTACGAGCAAGAAGCCGACGTTCAAGACGGGCGACGTCTTCTTGGTCAAGGCGAATGCGCACGTTGACGCGCTGCCGAGGCCACAACCGATCCCGCCCAGGGAGTAGACAGGAGCCAGCACGTGGTAGCTAGTCGAAGCGGAATAGATGGAGACTACTGTGCCCACGTCTGAACAATCTGCATCTTGTTTCTTACACTTGTATGCCCTCCCATATCTATAGATTACTAATGCGCTTCATGAGACTGTCATTGATTAAAATCATGTATTTACAAGAAGCTGTGTTACCGCTTTTACCGTCTCCAATTCTCTTTCTCGTCCCTCGGTATCCTCTAACAACTACGCAACCGTAGCATTCTCATCAACAGGATAGAACCACGCCGTGACCGCAATAATGAGATACGTCGCCATGAGCAAGACTCCCTCGAGCCAATGACTCTCTCCATCCTGTGACTTTGTCAGTACGATACATCGCCACAAATTTGACTCGACGTACCTGGATCAAGTAATTCACCAACAACACCGCGATGAACAGCACACCAATCTGGAACCCATCAAATACCAGCGTCATCTCTTCCGGTTGCCCCAAACCACACCAGCCAATCACCACCATGAGCGGGAGCACCAGCAGTGCAATTTGCTGACTCGACCCGACCGCCACGCCGATGGCAAGGTCCATTTTATCCTTGATCGCCACGGTCACGGCGGTGGCGTGCTCCGCTGCGTTGCCTACAATGGGGAGCAGAATCAAGCCAACGAATTCAGGTGACACGCCCCCGGAGCCGGTGATGGCATCGATGCCAGTGACCATGAACTCGGAGCAGAAGGCAATCAGCACGGTGGAAATGGCCAGCGTGATCAGCGCGCCCCAGATGGAGAGCGTGGGCTCTTCCTCCTCGTCATCCGGTCGACGGACTAGGTTCTCCTGGTTGACGTGTCCACCTGCTGCGGCCGCAGAACCGGCGCCCATTTGCGCGATGCCGTGGAACACAGCACCTTTCTCCTTCTTGCTGTTCTCGAATTTGACACCTTTCTTGGAGGGTTCATTGTACATGTCTGCGTGCGTCTTGAGTTGGAAGAAGAGGTAGGAACCGTAGACGACAAGGAGGATGACAGAGGTGCCGCGGGAGATGGGTGCGACGCCGGAGCGGGTGCGCGCGTCGTTGACGTTGGAGCCGAATTGCTGAAAGGCGGTGGGGATGATCAGGGAGCCAATGGAGAGAGCAAGGAGGGAGCAGGCGGTTTGAGCAACGGTGATGTTGAAGTGCTGCTTAACGCGGGTAATGCCGCCGCCGAAGAAGCACATGCCGAGGACAAGGAGGAGATTGGAGAGCATAGATCCGATCAAAGAGGTCTGGACAATGAGAATCTTGCGCTGGGCCAGGGCGATGATGGAAACGATAAGTTCGGTGGCGTTGCCAAAGGAGGCGTTCAGGAGACCTCCGAGCGTCTCGCCGACGTACATGGCAAGTTCTTCGGTCGCGAAACTCAGCGTCGCTGCCAGGGGAACGATGGCCACGAAGGCTATGACGAAAATGACTGCAATGCTTTAGTGGTAGTCCCAAGTCCAGGGGTCAGTCAAACTCACTCTTGCCATCAACATGAGCATAGTTCAGTGCAAAGCTAGTAGGAACGGCCAGAAGTAGAACATTGATCCAGGATCCGAAAAAGACAGCCCGGAATTGCTTGCCAAAGGGTATGTGTTTGGCGCGCTTCTTCTTGCTTTCGGTCATCTCGGAGTCTTCAGTGGCGGCCGTGTTACTCCTCCCAAGTTTGCCCATCACGCGCCTACGGAGCCCTCGCTTCCGAGGTTCACTGTCGTTCGGTGATGAACTTTCCGAAGATTTGCGACCTTGCACAGTCGCATCAGTGCTTGTAGATGTGTCGGTAGGCTCGCTCATCCGAGTCTCACTCTTCTCGATGTCTCCCACACTACCGACCAGGGTGTGCGGAGTAGATGCTTCGATCGACTGATCATGTTTTTGAGGGTGGTGGTGAAGGTGATGGTTGTGGCCATTGGATTGTGGTGCGGTTCCTGCTCGGTCTGGGTGTGGATACTGCTCTTGTGCCTCTGCTCTCCGACCAGTCTCGAGCTGTGAAGGCACAGAGTCGGCCGTCCTCACTGTTCGGAGTGTCTCCTCATCATCGATCGACCTTGGGGAACCTCGGGTAGCCCTTGCGAAAGGATTGTAATTTCTTGAATCGCCATCGTAATACTTCCACGCTTCTCGCCGTGCCGATGATCGAATCGTGTCTAGACGACGGTCAGCCATGAGATCGCATATTCAAGGAGATGGACCTACGCATGTTGGAATGAGGGGTTTCAGTGGAATACTACGATGCGAGCTACGCTGTCGTGACGATGTTTTATTTTGTTCGGCACTCGTCGTTCCGGTCTTGTGGCTGTGCGATGAGGGTTGCGCGTTCGTCGCTTTGTTGCGTATCCTGGTTCTACTCGCTCATAACGATACGTTGAGTGATAAGGTGGATTAGAATGCGGGAGAGGTGAATTCGTGTGCGAGAACAGGTAGGGTGAGATCAAGTGGAAGGTGATTGTGACAGACCAGCTTGAGACAGCGAGGAGGAGTCTGCTGTCATAGTGCAGGGCAGGAGGCTTTATTTTGACTTACCCGGACTATCACTAGCCACAACGACGATCATTTCAAAACAAGATTTGCCGACGACTGGCCACCGCATCATCGGTAGCCCCATGTGCTGGCAAGCACATTCCAATGGCAGCAGAAGCAAAGAAAAAGGCAGGAGAACTTGTACATGTCTGCAATGGAGCTGAAGACGTAGCTGAGAGATTCCTGACATCTGATCTCGACAAGCAATTGCCAATGCAGAGACAAGCATCACCAAGACTCTTAGTCGTCGCACGAGTCATGAGCGCGCCGGGGACTCGGTCTATGTCGACGGCTCTGGCATCTACCAGGCCTATATTCACCAGGACACTTCTGAATTTTCATTCCGTAGAAGCACGACGAACGTTGACTCGACGATGCAGCTCGAGCGAGAATTGATTTCGCCCCCGTGATGTGATGGCGTCCGCGTGGCGTCAGGCAGGTATCGGCTATGCACGAAGGCGAACGGACTTCTTAGCGGTGTCACCTCTCATGAGCACAAATCCTGATGAAATTCTGTAGCTACTGGCGATGTAGTCATAAGGTCGGATATGTATCTTTTGCGGGTCGTTGACTCATGAACTACGTTGAATAGCACCCACAGGTGAACGAGGCACCAGTGCTGTGGCGGCAGACAGAGCATATCACGTGAGTCTTCTCTGCTTCCAATTCGTCCCCTATCAAGATATTTCATGTACATGCTGGACCGGACCTCTTCCATGCGTCCGACTCCGTGACCCAAACTGTTCCCATGATCACGTGTGGCTTCGCAATTTGTTGGACAGAAGCACCGATGCAGTCATTGCCAAGGCTATTACTGGCGGTCGAGCGATATCGACTATCGTATCTTAGATTCGCGATCACGTGTGAGACACCCGCCTCGGATATCTCCGGTAAATCAAGCGTTAGCACCTCGGTGTCGATCTGGCAAGCAGTTTGCTAAAGGCACGAATTGCACGTGTTAGTGGAGCCTGGAGAAACTGCTTTCCAATGCCTGCTCAACTTTACACCGCCGATGAGGGTCTCTACGTGACACATGGGCATCTTGGCGGAGTCATAAAGGGGCTCCCGCAACTCTCACCATGACCTTTCCCTCAATATCTTCGACTTCTCTCCACTACCATGTCGTACCCTCGATCACATGACTGCTCGCTGCTACAGCTCCTGTTATATCGCATACTACAAACCGCATCCTTACAGGCACTAAGCTAACATCCATGTGCAAGACAATTTGCTTCGCGTGCGACTGCGGTCGCAAAGCCGTAAATGTGATCAAGCCATGTGACGACACGGCTTGTCGGTCAAAGAAGGTCAATTTGGCCAAGCCACAGCCTGAGATATGGCCGTGCGAAGAGTGCAAAGGTATATCCATCGAAGAGGGTAATTATGTACCTAAGGTTGTCCCAACGAAATCAGCTCACTGAGACAACAGACGATGCCCACAATATAGCCGCCGGGACTACTACCAACGAGGCGATCAACGAGACGACTACTATGTCTACCAACGAGGATGGCCCTCAAGATGCCGTCAAGAATACCACAGAGACTACCAGCGACGCGATCGCAGCTCTCCTGGATGTCATTGGCGATCGACTTACCATGAATGACATGATCGCACACCTCCATGCCGGAATTGACCTCTCTACCGGCATGGCACAATTACGGAGCTATGTCGACGAAGCCTACCAGCTTGGCGAGCACGACGGGTTGGAATGCGAGAACGCGCATGTCAGCGACGTTAGCCCGGCTCAACTGGAGGAGGAGTCTGGTAGTCAGGATGTTGACGAGATGATGGAGTAGACATGGAAGTTTCGTAATATGGAGCAGGAACGGGCTTGAAAGCCTGATAGTTTGTACCAGAGAATGCAAGAGTTTGTGAACACTTCCCTAAGCTTGAATCATTGATACTGATCTATCTGGTAGTTCTGTAAATTAGAGAGCGGCATGATGCCAGTAACGAATGTCTCCTTCTACTCAGTGCATTCATATCGACGATCAGCCATTCGACCACTCTGCCACGTCGTATCCAGCCTGTATATAAGAGTGTTGATAGTCAGAATCTCCTCCGACTCCCCTCGCCTCCAATTCTTTGACTACCGCAGCAGGATCGTCCTCGACCATCCACCGGAGCGTAGACCGCCACGCTCGGCTTGGAAGCTTCGTGCGCGTCACGGATTGTAGCCATCCAAGATTTGTGTGGTGGCACATTGTCGGGAAAAGCAAACATGCTTGCTCCCCGCTCATCCACACAAATGCTTCGTCGCTTGCTACATCATTTGTCACACAAGTCGCGGCGTCAGGACTACTCATGGTGGGTTATACAAACCCTCACGCTTCCACATGATGCACTTCTCTCACAATATCTCTATCACACGAAAATGGTTGGAGGAGGAAGCGCCGGGTATGGTGGCAGCATGGAATCTTGCAGCATAAGAGGTATCGTAAGTCTCTACCACGATCCCTCAACCCAGTTGTCTCACAGATTCCGTTCAGCAATCCCCGTACCCTCGCTTTCCTCCTCTTCCCCAGAAGACACACGTTGTTTGCGGCAAAATGAATTGCTTCCGCATCATCACCTCCTGCGACTGCGGCCGCGTCCGTCTGGAGACCGAGTGTCGCTGCCCACGGCACATCACCGGTCCTCCGTGTCCCAATATGCGAACAACGAGCACGGCAATGCGTGAGCCGTCACAGGTGACATGCGACTCGTGCTCCCTCTTCGCGTCTGAGCAGTTCAGGCTGGGCAGCACGGGAAGCCAGGTGCAGATGAGGGTGATGCTGCCTGAAGATGAGAACGAGGTATTGTGACTCTCTGGAGCTACAGGAGCAGCACTGACTCTGAGAAGACGACGAGAGAAGGCGGCGAGGGACCGGCGTGGAGTGCCTCGCCATCACTTTCGCCTGCATCACTGGCCGAGTCCGCAATGGTGGCGCTAAGGTCCATCTCGAACCCCCTGCCCATGGCCGTCGAGGCATCTTCGCCTGCAATGTCACCGGAGCGACAGCTACGACCTGACACGTCTCAAGCTGTAGAGCCCGACTCCATATCAAACAGCTCTGCACCGAATGGCACAAGCGCCGCCGGTCCCGGACCTACGAGCGAGATGTCGGATCAGCGATCAAGCTGGACGGACTCGATCTTCCTGGACGACGTGCCCGATATGACAACCATAAGCACGGAAGTCATGCAAGCGGGCGATGCTTTCGTCGTCACGACGCGGGTCGTTGTTCAGGCCAGTCTCGCTAGAGCGAGGACGAGGCGTGGCGGGTTGAGGCAGAGATACCTGGCTGGGGAATGAATTTTTTTTCCAAACCATGCGATCTTCTAGATGTGTCTATATCGTGGCATTTGAAGCGACTATGTATTTGAATTATGCTCCCACGATATGTCTACCGACACCAAGGGGATAGCAGACCTACCTGCAAGTGTCTCGGTCTTGCTCATCACAGCACGTCAAACAGCTCGCGATACTCACGACAACCGCGAGAATTGCTACGCTACGAGAAGAAAGACTGATAGCCACGATCATCGCGAGGGAGTACTGGCGTATACCCGGAAACTGTTCGCGCCTCTAGACAGGTTGTAGGACAATTGCAGATCGGTCAGGGTCCGTTGCGCAACGAGACGACCACGGGGCGAGATGGTTCCCAGCTGTCATCTCAATGTATTGTTGCACGCTTGACGAGATAGGAAAGTCACATACATGCCTCTCTAGGTTGTGTTGCTTGTACGCCTGATGGCTCTGTCGGTATCACGATTTGTTCCTGGATGCGATCGTCAGCAAGATACAGGATTTGTATCGAGAAGGTTTTGTCTCGAGAGTGTAGTAAAAAGAGATGCATGATGAAGATAGTGATGGGGGGCGTCTCAAACAATAGTCCGTGGACACAGACACTCGCATCGAAGCGAGGCGCAGGGAGTCTCTTCATTTCCGAGAAGTCTGCGAGCGCCTCGGAACCCATGTGGTGACGCATGTGGCACCTGGAAGGCATGATCACCTGCCTGCTCATCATTGAAGCTGCCACAAGCCCTACAGTAGCTGAGAGCGTAGGATTCATAGTGCATTGCCTCAACAGGGTATAGTAGATGGCCACCAAACTATGGCAGAGCAGGCTGTTCCCCGTGCGAGAAGTAGCACTCTACCGATCGCCAGTGCAGCTCCTGTGCAGTAGGCGGTAGGACGTGGTACAGATGGTCGTAGCGCCGGACTGCAGTCGTATATATTGCCAAGATATCAGAGCTCGGACTCTCGGTAGCGTGCATGACCGCTGCACGGCTCCTGAAACGAGACCGGCCGAGGCTGTCGTTGTGGAGGTGGTGATCCCACGCCGACCAACAGGCGCGCGTTTACTCTTATCCGAAGACTTTCTACCAAAGATCAGTGGCAGCTAGCTACACAGGCCCGCTTTGCTCTTACTCTTTCTACGAAAGATATCCGAAATGCAGACCTCACCTCTAGGTGAGAGCAAAACAGCCTGTGATACGTTCCACTCAGTACGTGTTATGATCCCATGTTGTGATTCTCGCATGCATATCCTCGTCGTGCAATCTCGTTGTTCTTGTCCGTCTTAGCAATCAATGTCAAGCTGCCCTAAGTGATGCAGAATCCTGATTGTTCCTGATCATACAATTTGGCATTGTGGTCTCGATGTTTGCTGCACCATGCAGGTACCAATAGCGACATTTGTGCTTCTTTCAGAAACGCTCGATGCAGGGTTGGGATAACCATTGGTATAGAACATAAGAAGTCGGAATGAAAAGGATTTTGGTGCCTCAAGCATGTTTTTCTTTGGCTGAGCGTGGTCGTGTTCAGTATCGAGGAGGGAATACTGGTGACAACATGGCAGCGAGGACGAGAGATAAATTGGTCTTGACGGACATGATGTTTCTCATCAAGCTTCGCCCACGACAGGCTGCTGAAGTCAGCACAAGGTATTCTCCCATACCCTCTCTGACCAAGCAGCCTCCGCCCCTCACGAAGCTCTTCACCGTTCACGGTGCACCGATACACAGCAGCCACGATGTGTCGCGGTCAGCCTGTGTATTGCCAATGTGGCCGACTGCTGCCGAAGCAGTTCGAAGCCTGCCCAGGCTTCGGTGAGAACCCCCTGTGTCCTGAGCCTAACGATGTGAGCGACCTGGAAGACTCAGTGACCCACCCAGGTTGCGAGCGTCCGTTTTGCCGCGGTCCAGGGGGTGATGAGATCGCCGAGGAGGTCTTCGATGAGTCCGGCGACGAGATGGTCATCGACAGACCATTACGGCGATGGAGCACGACCGAGCTGCTGAGGTGACCTCTGACCTGTCCATACTGCTTCTGAGTTACTGACCACGCACAGGAAGAGAGCAGCAGTGGAGAACGCCGTCCTTACGCGTCTTCACTTTGGGTCCTCCTCCAGATCCTCGAGCGCGGCCACAGATCAGCAGCAAGACCCACCCATAGAAAACAGCACATTGGGTGACAAAGCTGCGATCCCGCCGCCTCCGCCACCTGTCGGGCCTCAATCCTTTGGATCGCTGTCGCCAAGCAGAGCCGCCTTCATCCGTGAGCACATGGAGCAATTCAAGACTCGGTCTGAGCCTTCGCCAGCCAGATCGCACCCTTCTCTGCGCTCAAGCCCATCGCAATCGGTGGCAGCTCTGCCGGGTCAGTCTCGTCCCTCCAACCGGTCTACATTGCCAGTCCCACTGCCGTCGTTTTCACCTGTGCTTCGCGCTCATATGAGCCTGGCTAGGCGAACCCAGGTCACGCTGATGATGCTGGATTGGTCGGAAGAGGAAGCGATCAGGGCAAGAGAGGAGGACGATGAGAGGGGGCGGCAACGACGTCGAGGCTGATATCGGATCTGGAGGAAGATTGGAGGATGAGAGCCACGGTCGGAGCAGAACATGGTGACCATGGAGTGGATGAAGAAGTGGATATCTGGAGATGGTTGAAGTCGTCGATGCGGTGCCAATGTACACAGCTTCCCCTCCGCAATTAGATCGAAGCTGATGATGTGGCTGGACTGAATGGGATGTTTGTTAAGCCGCGATGGATTGTCGAGTCAAGAGTCTCAGTGATCTGAAATCCAAAAATGGTGATACGCCTGAATACAAAGAGCCATGAGCGCGACTATTTTAAAAATCCAAGCACCGTCTGACCGAGCCGGCCACAAGTTGCTGATGACTCCTTCGCTCATGCAGATTGCTGGCTATGGATCACCTGTTGTAAGCTGTAGAGGGGCAGCTAAAGATCCGAGTCTGCATGACCTTTGGCTACGCATGCCTAGCGGTAATCAGTCAGATGAGACGTAGATCGACATGCGTACACCCGCCAGGTACCCATCACGAGCTTCACTCGAAGCGACTTGAGCGTGTTGTGTCTACATGATCAGAGTTCGAGTACGAGGCGTCAGCGCGTCGAGACAAGCTTCGCCAAAGAATGAGGTCAACACATCTGCGATGGGGTAGTTCCTCGCAGAAATAAAATGCAGGTTTGTGGTGCGGGGAGACATTCCGGCGGGATTCACAACGATCTACGGTTCAGAAATGGAGAAATGGGTTCAATCTCCATCAAGCGGGTGATCATGGGTTTTCAATTGGTCTTCGGATCACATTACGAACAGTTTTTGGTACCTGTGCACATCTTCTGTCGTCACATAAATGCTCTAATGCTAATGCCCACCGGACTGCTTTATACAACTACCACAAACACGCCCTTGCTTAGCCACTATATTGGCAGATTTCCACTGGTCCTCCAGTAAACACTGTAATTGACCTCGGATGCATCATAGAAAGGTCCGAGGACGATCTCTGCTCCTGCCGAAGTGGCGGTAAAGTCGAGGGAATTGGCATCGGTCCTCTTTAGTGAGCCGAGATCAATGCTCGGCATAGAAGTCACTACTGTGTTGCCGTGGTCACCAGACAAGATGACCGGACCGAACGCCACAGCCGCCATGCCCTGGTCATCGTTGGCGGCGATAGTGCGGAGTGCGAGAGGAATGCGGATTTGGACCTCATCACCTGCTACCCAATCCCTCTGGATACGAGCGTAATTTCCGGAAGTGATACGAAGACCTTCCACGGGCTCACCGTTCACAGTGATCTCAGCATTTGTCGTCCAAGCAGGGATACGAATGCTGATGGCGAAGTTGCCTGTTCCTTCAACACTCAGGTTTGAGGTATCCTGTACAGGATAGTTGGTGGTCTGAGTGATGATTGCGCCACGTTGGGTCCAGCGGACGGTCGATGGTGCAAACAGATTCACGTAAAGCGTCAAGTCATCGCGGTAGTAGATCGAATCAGCGAGCTTGGTGTTGGTTTCCAGACCTGTTCCTTGACAGCACCACCACGAGTCGTAGTCCGTGCTCCAGGTTCCTCCACCCCATACTGGTCCGACGCCGCGGCGTCCTCCAGGCTTGAGGGGGGTGAAGTAAGTGATGTGACCATGGTCGTTGTCCTTGTGCTGTTGACCAATCAAATGATTGATCAGGGCGTGTTCGTAGAAGTCGAAGTACGTGGATTGATTCGGATCAATGCTGAACAGCTCACGAGTCAATTTAAGCATGTTGTAAGTGTTGCAAGCTTCGGCAGTATCGTCAGTAAGAAACCCAGCGATGGCATTAGGTGCTCGGAAGTGCTCTGATTGGCTGTTACCACCGATGGCATAGGTGTGAGCGACCACTGTAAAGTTCCATCCGTTCCGGGCGATGTCAAGGTAGTGCTGATTGCTTGTGGCTTTGTACTCTCGCGCGGCACCGATCCACTTCGGTACTTGGGTGTTCGCATGCAATCCATTGAGTTGATCCGTGTTGGCAGCGAGGGGATCGAAGACTGCGGCATGGTCGAATCGCTGGGCGACGGTGAGATATTTCTGGTCTCCAGTTTGATAGTAAACATCGGCGAGAATTTCGTTCATACCGCCGAACTCGGTTGCCATTTGAGCTTGCATCTGAGCATAGCTGAGACGAGATGTTCTAACGTCAACCCAATCGGAAAGCTTGATTAGAACGTCACGAGCGGTTGTATCGCCAATGTTACGCCATACATCAAGCAAACCAGCCATGGTCTTGTGGACAGCATAATAGGGTACATTACCATTGCTGAGGGTCCTCGCCTCAAGCTTGTCGAATTCGGACTCCGGAAATCCAGAAAGATAGCCAGCATTGAAGCCTGCAGCAACATTGTTGTTCTGTGCTTTTGCTAATTCTTCAACTAAAGACACAGCTCGATCACGACAAACAGTGTCTCTGAGCTGAGCATAGCACTGCGCCCACGCTGTCAGGACGTGGCCTTGTGAGTGCGTCCTGAAAGGGAAGTCTGGAGCTTCCCAGCCACCCAGTGGTTGAGCACCATTGGTTGGCAGCTTGTGGTTGACTCGGAAGTTGTATAGAAGTCTGTCGAGAGACACCCATTTGAGGTAAGTCATTGTTCGGTCCTGGTTGTCGTGCCATCTACCGGTGCCGAGAGTGACCTGGCCGAGGTCGAAAGGATATGCGGCCACGCCGCTTTCCGGCGCGGTTGGAGGGACTGCCTGAGCATTGGAAGAGCTGATGGGCACCAAAAGTGCTGCCAGACAAAACAGTCCAAAGGTCAAGTAATCGAACAGCATTATGGAGGAGCTTAAAGGAGAAGTGGATGATGAGAACACTTACCAGGTCCAGAAGATTTCGTGTACATATACACATCTGATGAGCATTTGACCTAACGCATCACTCGTTGCTACCCACCGGAACACCAAGTGCTAAGAAGTCAGGATAGACCGAGGGTGATATTAGAAGACGATCAGTCTTTAGCGCACGTCCAGGTGTCAAAAGCGGCAGGAAGAGGAAGACTTTGCCTTGGAGAATGAAGGTGCATGAATGCGGGGGTCTTGGCGGCCCGGGGTTTTGAGGGCACGTCACGTGCCGTCAAAACGTGCTTTGTTGTTCGGGCGGCCGACTTTCCGCATCTACGCTTACATTTGAACGTAATGGGCATCCGTCGCCATGACACACTTGGTTGAAGCAGAGCCTCAAGGATATTGTGAGCGTGTGCTTGGAGAGCGGCGAAATTCTTGGTACGAAAGTCATGTCGGGAGTATCGAAAGATATGGCAGGACCTGGCAGCATCGCTCACGGTTCACGACCCGTGAACACACTACTGAAGCTGCGACTCGGCTACAAGGCCGAAATCCGTGGTGGACATTCAATTGACACTTGGCCCATGTACCTTGCTAGCCAGATACTGCATCGTCACTTCCACAAAGCTCTTCTTTCAGCAAGGTCCCTCTGGAACACTGTGCTGATTGCACTGGTCCGGACGGGTGAGCTCATAAACTCGCTTCTTACTTCATAAGGTCTCTCGCCTTGCCATCAAGCCGTGAACGCAAAGTAGCCCACATAGTACTGGCTGAAAAGATAAGTCACGATGAAAGCTCAACAAACGGTACCCTGCGTTGTGCTCGAAGAGCTTGCAAGCTTGTGAGCTTGCTGCGTCAAGGTGGTTGGCGTCGAACAAACACTCTATCGGTTGATGATGCATCCGACCAGCTTTGTATCACATTCATCAAGCGGCAGGCTGGTAGTGGCATCGACCACTGGCTCACATCATTGAGACAATATTCGTTCCTGGTCGAGGCTCCATGGCAACACCATGCAACCGGATGTCTACATGGGCGACTGTGTTCATTCCATATGCACTGAGAGCGCCAGATACCCACAGGGATACCATAAATATTGAGTGCCAACCCACCTCTCCTCTGGCAAGTTCATATCCTTTCCATGCCTGACACAGACACTTCACTCCTTTCTGATTCTACTTCTTTTCCAGTACAATCATCATGTGTCTCGAAGTCACATATGTCTGCGAGTGCGAGGACTACAGGAGAACACTTCTTGGTGCTTGCCCGACGAAGAGAGAAGGATTCACTTGCGACAAGCTGTCGACAAGCTCCTTTGTGCGAACTTCCTGGTGTCCCAATTGCGTGACTCTCAGGAAGCTCAAGGTTACGGAGGCGCGCCCGCACCAGGAGATGGTAGCGGGGCGGCTCGAATGGACGGCTGACTGTCAGGCACACATCTCGGAGATGGTATCTATGCCAATTTGGCATGGAGAAGTATCGATAAGCGCCTCCCGGTATGGGTGCGCTCCTCTTGGCACCAGATACGAGCCATACCTGGACTTTTGGCGGGTCCCAGGAGGGGAGATCTTCCCATCTCAGTCACCAATGCAAGACTGCCGCAAGCGAAAAAGAGAAGAGCGGACTGCGGACAAGCTCCCGCTACCAAAGCGGATATGCCCAAGCTCACAGTCTTTTGCGAGCGGACCGGGAAGGCCTCGACGTTCTTCACCCATCCCGGCAGGTCGACGGCAGCAGATTCAGATAGCTGCAAAGCACAATGCAAGTGTCACGACTAGCTTTCATGTTACATTTCACTAACATACATACAGGCGTGTTCAAGCAACTTCGTGGGGACCTGCCCAGCCATCGGACTACTTCCGATAGCCACTCTGCCGAGCTCACCCGTGGCAAGTGGCTCGTCTAGCTTGCCCATTCAGAGATCTCGGCGGATTCCAATAGCTCCGAAACCAGCATCAGTGCTATCGCCAGCATTATCCTCACCACAGGCTCCGGTCGCTACGATGGTGAGCCCAGGGCTTGCCGACAGTCCTGCGCTGGATGAGCGACCTGTGACAGCAGTAGAGGATAGCAGGCCGGTCGAGTCAAGCATAGCGTCTGTGCAGCAGGACAGATCGTCCATGCCTGCGACAGATGACAAGTCAGTGGCACCATGCACGACAATCGACCCGCTAGAGATCTTTGACCCCTGTCAGGTCGCCTGGCGTAAGATTCCGTCACTACGAGCAAAGCTGGAGCCAGCACGCACGGAGGGGACTGTGGGACTCGGGCTGGGACAGGAAGAGGAGAAGCTGGGTGGGTGCACATTGATCACTCGCAGGGAGTTCGAAGATTACCTAGTAATTTTCGACGACCTGTGGGCGCCGAAGTCGGGTTGTCATTGGGAAATGGAGAGTAATTCTCCGAGCGCAGGATCGTGTGAGCAAAATGCAACTGTTCTTTGAGACTTTTCTTTGCTTGAACGACCAGGATATGATTCTGTTACAGCATGCGTCTATGTGGGCTTCTCGAGTCATACGTGTGCAAATTACCCCTACACTTGACTCGCTCCGCAGTTCGACTTCACACTACGCTACTGCTACCTCACCTTGGGCCCGGCCAAGATCCAAAAGGACGTCTCGCCTGTACTTCATGTAACAGACGACCAGTATTACACAGTGAAACCTGCAATTGTTATTCACCTTGTTTGGAAGAGTTTGCTGACCACTTAGTTGCCCAGGATCTGTACGACCACTTGATAGTCTGGCGTATGGCAGTATGAGACCCTGCTGCAAAGACTGACGAATCTGTGCTGCCCTGCTCGGAATGGGACGTGTTGCTAAACTCAAGTCACGTGAATCACACGGTGACGACAAGTGGCATGCAATCCGTCAACCACGTTGACCCAGTCGCAAGTCTGCTTACAAAGGGCTTGATGCAGGACTTCGCCACACAAACTCAACGCCATCCTCAAGCACATGCCGATACCATTCAGAGACTTAGCGTCACCCTGCAGGAGTCTAATTTCACAGAGACATACTTGGTGATGGTCGAACACAGACATTTGCAAGCGGATGTCGATGGAACAATAGAAATCACGGTATCTGGTGTCGTCGCTGTACCACACCACATGCAAAAATGCTGCAGAATAGTCGCATAAGAATAATGCATACACCTCAGGTGAGCCGCGGAAATCCCTCCAATGATGCCAATCGTGAACACCCATACAATGCTTGCACCACGGGCTCGATTCAGCTCAGCTCATTTTCCTGCCACAGTCTCTTGCAAGATCATTACGCTGTATCACCCTTGCAACTACAAGGTATATAGTCTCACTCTCAAAACTTCTGTTCTCTGATCCACATTTCTACATTCTTTTGGCAGGAACAATCACGAAACATGTGTATCCACGCCCAGTTTCTATGCTCCTGCTCAACGCTTTTCGAGTACCTTCTCGAGTGCTACCGAGGCTACGACAATCAGCTGAGTGAACACCTCCAGTTCCGCGAGCTGGAAGACCTCGAGCCATGCCCCACCTGTGAGACCTATCAAGCAGGTAAGATCCTCATGTCCTGGTATGACAGCAGAGTAGCAGAAGAGCGATTCCGCTGGCACGTCCGTTGCAAAACGATGGCGCAGAGAGGACCACACGTCCGTCGACGATCGGATCTCCCGCCGACCACAGTGGAGATCGGAAAGACGACGAGGGTCTTGTTGAAGTACAATGCACGGATAAACGCTCCCGCAGTTCCCGACTTGATCGACCCTTTGTTTGTCCCGAAGCTTGTGGAAGCCCAGAACCGAGCTGTCTGGGACAAAGTCGAGGAAGCTGCGCAGGAGCTGGAATTGGCAGCGTTGTCTTCACTGGTAAGCTGTACCTCCACGCTACCATATCGAACGGCTGACCCTTGCAGTGGCCAGAGGCCAGTGAGTCGAGCTCCATGCTACTCAGCGATACCAGTGTGTTGGAAGCACAGGTAGGGGCTCAGGAAGGTACCGCAGACAGCGAAACAAGACCGACAACGGTAAGCTTGCTCTATCCCCGCTCCTGCGGGACACCAGACTAACATCTGCAGTCCGACAGCACGTCCCGGTCTCACTTCACCATCTTCTCCAAACGCGCTTCTCAACCAGAAGCAGCGCCCAGAACAGCCCCCGTAGATCTCGACGACTCGAGGCTCTCCCAGCATTGGCGAGCGGGTTCTTCCCAGCCCGACAAGGCGGAAGAAGCCAACGCATCGCGTCCTCGCGGCAGATCATCCCTCAAGCGAGCTCTCACGGACTCAGTATTTAGACTGGGCGTCGAGGCCGAGTCGCCGATCTTGAGCAGGCATTTTGCGCTGATGCAGCCTGATCGGGTGGGGGACATCTACCCGACATGGGAGATTTGGGGCGGGCTGGGAACGGATGGAGAGGAGGAAGATGAGGTCGGATGATGGGGTGCGCCGTGACAGATGGTACGACCTTGGGGAGAGGTGGAGGGGAGAATGAAATGAGTGGTTGACTGAAGCTTGCTCTCGTAGAACGGATGACATATGGGATTTGACTTGTTGCCTGAATGCCCACAGTGGAGACTTTAATCTGAGCAATCGTGCGTTTCGGGTGTCTGCATGTTTAAGTTGCGTCGGACAATTGAAGGGTACTTGCATGAATGATGGATCATCACCACGGACAGGCGAGATGGACTTCTCAAGGCTTCGTTATCTCTAATGCCGGTCCCTTTGCACGTAGAGTGGCAGAACAAAGCGAGTACACTGTTGGCGCGGTGCTCGACAGCTAGTGTCATCCTGCGATCGCCATGGCAGATTACATGCACGACTCCATAATTCAGCAGCAAGAACAAGTGGTGCCCCAAATGCGTTTCGTGCCTAAGCGACGTGGTGCAAAGAACTAAGAAGGGCGCGATATATTGACAAACAATAGTGTCATGCTGTGTGAGTGAAGAAGGTTACAGAATCCTGCATGAGACTGTTTTGATGTGGCGACTATGCGGTCTTGTTCCTTCGGGAGTGACCTGCAGATATGATGAGCGAGGTGATCCGGGTTGACACCCTGCGTGACATCTCCACGGGTGTTTCGATGAACATACACAAATCGCTCCATGCAGGATGGGAGATATGTGCTTGTGGAAATGAGCATGAAACTCCTTGTCACACAAGTACTGCAACGGCTTTAGCAGTTGCGTTATCCAGATCTGGCAGTCCTGGCACGGGTAGTTGGCGACGAGCTCGACACGTAAGAAGTAAAGCATAAATAGGTGTTTTGGAGCGAACACTCGAGGAGCAAGCCATTGATATACTTACCTGCTTCTTGTCGACAATCACCATTCAACCCAAAACCGCACCGACTCATACGACTCGGCCATCCACAATGTGCCAGAAAATCCACCAATTCTACGCCTGCGCACACACGCAGACTATAGTAGTCGCCTGTGAGAGCGTCCTTCGCCGTCGTCGCTGCCGAACACCAAACACTGAGCCTCTTTACTTGGCCCCAGAAGAACAAGGCTGTACATCATGCCGCAACGATGAATATGGCACGTGGTACAGCTTCAACGGGCCAAACACTTATCAGCCACGAAACCAGCTACGAGCGCCCACGCCTGCCGTCGAGACCCGATCAGAGCGAACCCGAAACCTGATGGGGCGCGTATCACAGCAGGTGAGGGGTCTCTACGAGAGGATGCTACGTTCGGGCCAGCGATTATCGCCAAGGAAGTCAAGGCAGAAGCTGGTAGGCGCGAGGGAGAGTGTGACGGAGACAGGTCGGCCGATTGTCCAGCCGACATTGGTGAGGAGGTGGACGTTTCCTTTTCGTGGAAAAAGATGAGATGCCGAGTCCGGTTGAGAAGTTGGAGGGTTGATGGTGAGAATGTCTGGTGGACAGAATAGAATGACCTTTAGATGTACCTACGTACTTTCAGGGATGAATGCTGGATCAGTGTTACCATACGTCAAGAACGTCAGCTGTCTTAGTAGGGTGTGATATGCTGGATTGATGAAGCCCGAGCTCGATGGGAGCACAGAGTGGGTCAATTGTACTAATCGTTAATGATTGGTGCCTCAAAAGCGAAGATACCTGACCAGTAAGGTCTTGAGCAGGAGCTGCATGTTCCACATCCGCACCAATGAAGAAGCGCGCTTGAAGTGAGCCGATGGCTCCACCAGCGCTGCATGAACTTGACAGCACTAGCAGGTAGCACCGGCATACCGAAGGATGCTTCTGAGTCGAGAAACATCTTTGCCGATTCTTGGACGATCGGCGCAGCTTTTCAATGATTCAAACAGCAGAATGAAACCCGAGTGCACACGCTAGTGGCTCAGTATGACATCTTTCAACAAACCAATCTTTCGAGATTACAGTTCGAGGTGCAAGAGCCTTGAGTAACTTCGAAAGTGCCAGCAAAGTCGTGCATGTGGCCAGCCGTGCCAGTCCGTTGTCGCGACTGGGATTCAAGATTGGCAGGTGTCTGGCCGGACCGACACAATATGTCATTGCCTGGACGTAGCCAGTGATCTAGGGTTATTGTGACATGTTGGGCCGATGGCCCATGCTAATATCCGGGTGCTCGCATCACAGCTAATGTGATGCTAGTCTGCCTACATGTTGAGATAGGTATAAAGACGCAGACAACGTCTCATGCGAGTAGACTCACAGCATTCTTTCTTCAATCAGCCAGACTCGAGGTAAATATGTCAATTGAGACAGCCGGAACAAATTGGCTGAATGTAGAAGCAGACAACCATCAGATATCCTCATGCAAAGGGACGTCAGCGATCCGCAGACATGTGTTACCAGATTGCCAGCCAAAGGCTCTGCGGTCATGTCGAAGTCACCCACCCTACCATCTGCGCTGGCACAGTAGCCACATGCAAGACAATCCTGGTGGAGTTTCGCCGGCCGGCCAAGGAGGAGAGGCTGTGCTTCAAGTGTGATCCACCACTAGCAGTGTGGCGAGCGAACGAGGTGCATTGGTACGGTTACCTCCGGCCAGGTCGAAAGATAGGGCAAGAATTGATACAAGAGCTCCATGATGACAGGACCATAGCCAGGGTGGAAGAGATCTATGCCGCTCAACGAAAGGAGGATAGATCCGGCATGGTCAAGTGCTTCATGAGGTGTATCACTTGGTTTGCCTGGCGGCAGAGCACTTCCAAGCTCTCGCCCGAGCGCGTGAAAGAGGTGGAGCGTATCCTGAGATGGGATGAAGAACCGAGGAGGAAGATTCTAATCTCTCGAGCTCGGCAAAGGGTGATGCGAAGACTCCTAGAGGGCAATAGACTATGTTCGTGGGATATCATGACTCCAAGTTCAGTGACGGAGTTCGATAGGTCGAAATTCCGTTCGTCGCGACTAGATTATCCCATATGGAGATGATGTTTGCTTCACATTGTTTTTGGATGCTTGGATGATCGTTAACTACGATGCCAGTGTCGCCGCTCCTGGGGAAGTCCGGCGTTCGTCGAGCATGAGATGAGAATGATAACGAAGTGCTTTGCCAGATGCCTGAAGGTGTACTCACCCCCACTCATTCGAGATTCAAGGGAGCAATTTGATACTCAAGAGGCTTCAACATCCGTGTTGGATACCCTTGGTACAGCTTCCGTGCTTGGGTGTCATGGCATGTTGACAATAAAATGAGATCGTCATGTGCCATGCGAACGGTAGCACTCGCTTCGTCGCGCACCGGTAAGTAACGCTCTCGTCCAGACTTTGATGGTGGCGATTCTTATCATGCGGCAGCAATATACCTGAGGCACAGCTGTGACTCGGCAGAGACCGAAGATCAATCAAGTGAGGTCACCCAAGTTCAACCAAAAAGCCGGGAAAAGGGGGTATCGATCATGTGGGTCTCCTCAAAAGCAAAAGCGCAGGATCGGACATCTTGCAGATATACGGCATCTCCGACAGCCGTGTTGAGAGCTACTGCAGACGATTTGAAATCCGAACAAGAGTTGGCTCCAATTCACGCCCCATGCGCCTTGGTCGCCATCACGATGTAGTGTTTATTGCTCATAACGCTGCATTCATCCTTGTCCATCCAGCTGCACACTTCCTACAATTTCCTGGCTGGCTGAAGGTCATTGTTTCTCCGAATGGCACTCGACTGAAGCCTCGTAGCTTTGAGCAAATGGTTATTCCCATATTGGTGGTGATCTTGAGTTGTTCATCTAAAAGCAACCTCGGACACTACTGACGATCAGCAATGGTTCCCCCAAACTGACCGGATCGCTGACAAGTTGGTTGACCATGATCGTAGGCGATCTTTCCGGGGAGGATCAGCCAAATTCGCAAAAGGAGATGAGCGGAGTCTGGTAGGGAGGCGCCATGCCACGCGATTGGCCGCCAGCTGCCAATCGAGGTTCGGCCCGTTGTGGGTAGTGGAGATTTCCTGCCGTCTGGACTCGCTTGTTATACCTAGTTGGCCACGTATGAGACGGCCGGCATGCCGATTTAATCTCTACACATGCACAACCAACACCTAAAACTCGCCCAAAGCAAACTCGGGCCAACAATGCTGACGGCCTCTGTATCCCTGTTGGGTCATGATACTGCTTGACAAGGGCCCTCTGCAACCGAACGAGCTGCCACTGCTCTACACAAGACATGAGCTGCCCTCTCCCTTTGGTTTGCATCTATCTTTCGTTCTTTACATGACCGTTTCTCACTGATAGCCGCTTTGGCTGGTTCTCTCTGTTCGCTCTTCAACGTTCCTGTCGACTCTCTCGAACGGTCGACAATGTCATTCTTTTCCAGAGCCGCAATTGTCTTTGCACTTCTCACAGTCTCTTCAGCACAAACTTGCTATTATCCAGACCGATCAATAGCTTCAATAGATATCCCATGCAGCAGCAATCGGCAGTCGACGTCCTGTTGTCCCCCAGACATGTTTTGCATGAGCAATGGGCTTTGTGCTGGAGGGGGCATTTTGTCAAGAGCTTCATGCACGGATCAGACATGGCAATCGGATCAGTGCTCACAGATCTGCCGGGACAGTACGATACATCTGATCCAACTCAGATGGCCAAGCTGACATTCCCGCAGCAAACACCAATAGCGAGATATCTCTCACACCATGCGGCGGAATCTCCTTCGCATGCGGACTAAACACCACTTCATGTCAAACAGGCGAGGGCATCGTCACATTCGAGAGACCAAGCGCCCTCGTCCTCAGACCTAGCCAAGTAACAGCACTGCTAGCAGCACAGGGCATTAATACCACGACGCCATCTCCTTCGGCGACACAAACCTCTTCCAATGAGCCACTATACGTGGATGGTCAGCGCATGTACCCGAGCTCAACAGTGCTTGCACTCGGACTCGGCATGGGCTTCCCTCTGGCATTCCTCGCCATCGCAGTCGTTGTTATGTACAGAAAAGTAAGAGCAAGGGCCCCGAGAGACATGTACGATCCACCAGATCAGCCACCAGTACCAATGGTAGCTAGATCTATCGCCTCTCGACCATCTACATCGTCCCTTGGTCGATCGCCTACCATACACACCATGCACTCTTCACACACGCTCCACGAACCGGCAGCAATGCCCCGATCATTCCTGGATCGATATGCACAAAAGTCCAAGGAAGACCATGAGGTACACGAGATTGACATGGGCAACCCGAGATATGAGCTGGGGCCGAATCACGTCGGACGAAGTCCTTCGCGGGCAGAGCTTAATGGCTCGCAGCCGACGGACTCGTGGCAGAAGATCAGCAAAGAGCCAATAGGCTACTGAAATACGTGCCTGACTCTTACGATTACGACATTGCATGGGGCTTGGATGAATGTACATGACGGCTGGTCTCCGGGTAGCATGATCCAAGGGTGTAAAACAAGATCTTAGTGTACCTCATATATTGACTGTAGAAAGTTCTCCAAGTCTAATAACGACGGACGTATATATCGATATAATCACATCCGCCTGCTCGGCAAATCAGTCGACCTAATCGACGCACGCCCTGATACGCAGCGAGGCAGCGCTCGATGGGGAGTCGCCTTCCCGCACGCCTGCTCTGTCGGGATCGGATTTGCTGCACGGATATCATACCAATTTGTTTCCGACAGTAAACTCAATCACAAACATAATTGCGTATCACAATCTATCGCAAGCATTCAGCTATCATGGCATCGCTTCTATTTTCCACATCAGTCTTCGCCTGCATCGCTTCCTGCCTACCACTCAACTCGCCCATCCTACCCGCATACGACTACATCAGTTAGTTTCCTTCCGCCAATGACTAACCTACTGCTCACATATCACAGTCGTTGGTGGCGGCGCAGCAGGTCTGACCGTCGCAAACCGGCTTTCGGAAGACCCTTCGATCAATGTACTTGTCATCGAAGCCGGTCAAGCAGAAGAAGACCAACCTTCCGCAAGATCTCCCTTCCTCGCTGGGCAGGACATCCGCAGCCAGTACGACTGGAACATCACAACTGCACCACAGACAAATCTTGATGGAAACACTCGATACCTACCACAAGGACGAGTGCTTGGTGGGAGCACGGTCATCGGCGGTCTGCTATGGGGACGACCCAATCGAGGTGATTTGGATGATTGGCAACGCCTGGGCAATCCTGGATAGGGCTGGGATGATATGATACCGTACTTGAAGAAGGTGATATTACCAGTCTCAGCCTATGCATCAGAGATTAACTAGATACAGACCGAGTCTTACTTCGCAGGCTTGACCCGTCGACAGCAGATATCTGCACCCACTGCTCAAGACCTTGATACTTTGGGATACTCGGGCCCTGTACAAGTCAGCTATCCCTTCTATGCCTACAACCAGTCTTCGAGCGTTTTGGCTGGTCTCAATGAACTTGGTTTTTCGGGCATGGCAGACATGAGCTCGGGCGACATGTCAGGCGCGGCCATCCTACCACTCACTGTTGACCCTTCCACCAACGAACGATCGGATGCGCGCACAGCTTACTTTGATCCGTACCTGCAACGACCGAATTTGAACATCGTCACAGGCCAGACCGCGACCCAAATTCTATTCCAGCAGGCTTCCGGCAATTCGTCCGCGTCTGCTGCGTACTTTAATGGTACCACGACAGAAACAGCTCAATCATCATTGCCGTCAGTCTATCGCCGGTCAGGGAACGAGGCAGCAAGGAGTGCTCCAATCGGCTCTTGGAGCTGGAAGTCAAGACAGCGCTGCAGCACGCCACATGTATTTGGTCGTCAGCTTGCAGTGAGCGACCGTTTTGGTCCCGTCCTCCAAGCTATCGGTGTGGAAGTAAGTCACTGACACAATCAGTCATTGATCTAAGCTAATTATTGTAGATTGCACCTGATGTCGCAACCTTACGACGCAACATCACTGCTACCCGTGAGGTCATCGTGGCCGCTGGAGCTATCAAGACTCCGCAACTGTTGAAGTTGTCAGGCGTGGGTCCGAGGCAGGAATTACAAAGTCGACAAATCCCAGTCAGAATCGATCTTGCTGGAGTTGGCGCCAATCTGCAGGACCACCATCTGCTGAGTTTGACCTGTGAGTAGGCCGGCCAGATCATTTGTTCCGTAAGTAACAGTGTTCAGATCCTGTGCGGTCCTCCCGCTATACATCAGCTGGCCTTACTCGCAATGGGACTGCCGACGCCTTCGCATCATCCGCTGCTGGACCGCAAGAGGCTGTAGTTCTGCCGCCACTGGCCCAGATTTCGAATCGCACTACACAATTGACAGCGGTGGTTCAATCTCAGACCATATCAGACTACCTCTATTCTGAGACAGACACGACTATCATCACCGGATATCAAGCACAGCGCACTTTCATCCTCGAGGCCATGCTCAGCGTCACCCGGTCATTCTAGGAGATGATCGGGTCTAATGAAGGAGGGTGGGCAATTGTGAACAGACGACCACTCTCTCGTGGCACCGTGACAGTAATATCTTCCCCCTTTCTGTTCCTTCGCTGTACTGATTCACTGTAGTTGAACAATTCTTCTCCCTTTGCAGCACCTGTGGTCGATCCTCGCTACGGTGCTAATCCCGTGGACCTTGAGCTTCTGGTCGAGTCTGTCATGTTTGCCAACCGCTTGTTCATGACCAGCCCATTTTCAAATGCTTCAGGCCTACGCACGGTCTTATCCTCGGCAAACATGCAATCACTCACTCGCCTCATTCAGACACGGGTACAAACGTCGTACAACCTGGTAGGAACGGCTGCCATGCTGCCTCTAGACCTCGGTGGTGTGGTAGATTCCCAACTCTTGGTATATGGCACGAGTAACCTCCGAGTGATCGACGCAAGTATCATTCCTCTGGTTCCGGCCAGCAATCTGCAAGCCATTGTCTATGCAGTAGCTGAGAAGGTTGCCGATCTGATCAGAAATGGAGGGAGCGGTTCAAGGAGTGCCATCCCACCAATCTCATCCCAAGGTTCGTCCAGATCTGCAGCAAATTTTGTGAGTGTTGTAAGCATACCGGGCAGTGTAACCGCGGTCACGCGGTTCCCGGCAACAATTCTTCAGCAGAATACGCAAAGGTCCTCTCCGTCCACAAGATTATCGACGTTGACCCAAACCAGAACTGGGCCGATTCCACCATCTCTGAACTCGTCACTGGCGATCGGGCGCCTGGCAACATCCGTGCCATCTGCAGCAAGGTCACTGACGATCGCGCCTACTATATTACCATCATCGTCCTCGACCTTGCTCCCGTCGTCTTTTAGTCAACGGCCTTCAACGATTGTCGATTCGAATGTTGTGCGATCAACCATCTTGGCGACATTTGGCACAACCGGGACAGGAATGGTCATGCTCAGACCCGGGAGTTCCCAGCCTGCGGCGTCGCTATCGATGTATGACACCGGACTTTCACGCTCGACTATCTTCGGGACCTTTGATACGACTGGCACAGGTATCGTCTTTGTCAATGTTCCTGCATCTGTGGGATATGCCATCAGCCCGACGACGTCGCAGCTCCCGGCGAGTTCCGGTTTAGTTCTGGCCCCAGGTTCTCTAAGTACGACTACCACGGGACAATCTTTCAACACGCTAATCAACAGCATGTCGTCAGCTGGCGTTGTCAATACATCTATCAGTGCCGCCTTGAGATCCAACAATCTGACCTCCTTTCGAACCGCGAGCTCAAACCTTTCCAGTACAGTCACTTCGAGTCTCGCATCGACAGTAGTTGGAGACTTGATCATCAGAACGATACCGTCAGGTCTTCAGCTTCTCAATGGAACCAATCCCGGATGTACCTCGAAATGTCCAATGCCTGTCTATGTCACCACAGTCTAGAGGACTGTCGTGACCTCTGTCTCCATAAGCACAATGTCACACTTGTCTCCGACTATGGCAGCTGGCAGCTTGTCCTATCCTTGCACGACTTTGACCCTTATCACGACGAGTACGCTCAGCATCGGGCAAGCGGGACTGACCACCCATCCAACGACTGTGCCCTACAGAATCTCTACTGTGGTCCTTCCGCTAATTCTATATCTGTCTCGTCAGTCTCTGCTCCAGGCGTCCAGCACAAATTCACCCATTGCCCAATTGTCGTCGCATCTGACGACAAGCAGCTCCATGGTTCAGTTCATCACATCACCTGTAGCTGTACCAGATCCCATCCCCGCAAGCGTGGTCGCTGCGACGGTAAATACCATCACTTCGACCCAACCCACCAGTCTTGTGATGATCACAGGCACTATTCCGGCAGGTGGATCAGTCTCGACTGTCACTTTCTCGCACCCGACTGGCAACACCACCAATCTGACCACTATCTATGGTCAAGGCCTGGCATCCGGTTCCATCAGTACCATTACCTCGACATATCCGACTGGTACCACTGTGTATGTGACGACAATCTATGGCTCGTCACCAGTGACATCCTTGCCAGTAACAACGGCTCTGTCTATGGCTTCATCTCTGCTAGTCACTCCGTCCTCGCCCGCTTCTACGGCAAGCAGTCGGATCACAGCAGCAACTACCACTACGACGCCATCATTTAGCTCCTACACTGACACAATCTACGGAGCGTCCGTTTTCTCCGCCGCTATGGCGAGCGCAATCTCGGCTCTGTCAACTCAGACCGTGACCACGACTGCTAGTCCTGCTGTATCAACGGCAACCACATACTTGAGCACTGTCACTACCGTAGTGACCGTCGTGAGCAGACAAGGATCTGCTTCCACGCTTTGGCAGTCTACTTGCCCATGCTCAGCCAGCCCCAGTACTGGTGCAACCGCCGGATCAAATGGATCTTCCACGGCAAGTTCTTTTTCAGCGGCATCATCCACTTCTTCGAGCTCCTCCACATCATCTACCACCTCTGCTGCTTCCTCAGCAACCTCCGCTGTCAACTCTATTGCTTCGTCTGCTGCATCGTCCTTCGCCAACAGTGCATCTTCAGCGGCTTCAATGGCGGCTTCCATGTTCGGATCTTCTGCAACATCGATGGCGTCTTCTATGGCATCATCTTTTCAGTCGACAGCATCTCAGATTGCATCGTCGGCTGCTTCCAACTTTCGATCTTCCGCATCCCAGATCGCCAACTCTGCTGCATCGTCTCATGGAACTTCTGCTCCGGCAGTAGCAAGCTCCGCGATTTCCAGTCTTGGTACTGCAGCTGCAGCACAGATGAGTAGCCACATTTCGAGCGCCATGTCGCGCCCGGGTGTCACGACCACCACAGTGACAAAATCATCTTCACCCAGTACAGGACCGGTAACCTCATCAAGACCTGGCTCTACAAGCATCTCCTCGCCAAGGGCGTCTTCATCTCGGCCCGGATCAACGGTAACATCACCATCGAGTGCTAGGCAAAGTTCCCTCACAAGCAGCCCAAGCCTCTCAACGCTGACTTCCACGGTCCTGACAAATGGGCAAAGGAGCACCTTAACAAGCACGGTGACTCCCAGTCAGAGCAGCCGACCAGGAAGTACGGCCACTCAGAGTCCGATCAATCGCACGTCACTGCCCGTGACAGGAGCTGCCACCAGTCCAGCTTCAGCTGCCACCACGACGGTGGCGAGAGCAGTAGCCGGGAGGGATCAATATGTTGATGAGAAGATACTGGTGGCAGTGTTGATGTGTGGAGTCCGGCTTCTGATCTAACCGTTTCTGGTCGTGGCTGGTAGGATGGTGATGGCAAGCAGCGGGTGGCCAGGCTGGGGCTGCAATGGCATAGCAGTTTTAGCATAGTTGATCACATAACATCTCATCCGGAAGTTCCAATTCCCATGTCATGTTCTCTTCTCATATTCATGATGAAGAGGGCTTGGAAATGTAACACACTCTGATACAATTGTCTGTCGTATATCATAGCTGTCTTCAGCCCGAGCAAACCCCAATGCGCCAAGCACCTTGCTGAAGCGACTGATCCATGCGTATGCAGACAAGCAAACACGACGACCCAATGCTCAACCCAAAATGCAGCAATCTACAGTATAGTATATACACCCCTGTCTTAGCAGTCTTAGCAGTCTCTTCTGCAGTCTCCGCCCACCATCAATTGTCGCAAATTACTACTTCTTCTTCATCTTCTTCTCCTCCTTCTCGTCGCCTCTGCCAAACGCCGTTCTGCTGCTACCGCCGCTGTCCACCCTTCTCCCCTCTGCCAGATTTGGTCCCTTGCCAATGTAGATGACGCTCTCCCTCTTCTCCGCGCCCTCGCTCAGCGGCCTTGCTCTCCTGCTGCCCACCGTCTGTGTGGTCTGCTGTGTCTGTGATCCAGTCTGTTGTCCATCCGCTGTTGTTGTTGCTGCAGCAGCCGCATAACTCTGCTGTCCAGGGCCAACAATACTGCCTGCTCCAGCGGAACTTGCGCTCGATCCAGGCGCCGAGCCAGTGCCGCTTGCCCTCCTCGCGCCCTGTTGTGCGTGACCCAAGCTGGAGCTCCGACTCACGCTGCGCTGCTGGTTCTGCGCGGCCTGGACGTGGAGCTTCCCCTTCTGCTCCAGCGTCTCGACCATGTTCTTGACGCTGTTCGGGCTGTTGTCTTCCCTCTCCTTGCCCTTTGACGACTGCTGGGGGGCTTGCTGTCCCGTTTGTCCGGCCTGTTGTGACGGAGCCGGCGCTGGAGCTGGCTCGGTCTGTGCGCCGACCAATCCCAACCCGACATTCTCCCCGGCCCTCTCGACCGCCATATCCCGTCTCTCGACTGCGGAAAAGGCTCCAGCTCCATTACCTGGATATTCTGTATCTCCTACACTGCCCTGCCTCTTTTGAATCACCCTCCCGTCCTCACTATACGTGGCCGCGTCCTCTGGCACTGTCGTCCACCGGCCCGCTCCCTGCAGTCCTGCAGGCTGCGATCCTTGCACTCCCTTCTCCCACGACTGTACCACCGTGAGCGACGACAGCCCGGCCCCGAGCGTGGGGCGCTTTACCTTCTTGGGACTGCGCGCGCCTTTGTCCTTGCCTCTACCGCCGGCGGTCCGCGGCGTCTGGGGATCCTTGCCGCTGACGCGCGTGTCAATCTTTGTGTCAGCGGTCGAACTACCTGCGCTGGTGACGATGCTGGACCCTGGTCCCCAGCGTGTCTCGCGCTCGCGCAACTCGCGCACGGCAGAGACGACTTCTCGGAAACCTTCTTCGAGCGTGTTCATGCGGGTGAGGACGAGACGCTGGACCACGCCGCGCTCTTCGATCTCGGAGCGTCGACGGTCTTCGTCGCGCATGCGGCGGGCGGCTTCGCGCTCGCGCAGCATTTGCTCGGAGAAGGAGGCAGGCATGCCGGATATGCCACCTACGTCGACGCCGGAGACGAAGCGGTTGTCGCCAAAGTCGGAGGCGAGGTCAAGCGCTAGGGTGTTGAGACTGGGCTCGCGCTGGGCACGACGCTGCCCGAAATCCGGCTGATTGAAGTTGAAGCCAGCAAGTCCGTTGCGGTTGGGTGGCTGAGGCTGGAGACCGCGAGGTGGGACAATCGGACGAGATCGCGATACTGGCGGTGCTGCAGGAAGCTGCTGGCGTGGTGTTCGGTAGCCTGAGGGTTCTGCTACCGCTGCGCCAGACTTAGCTGTGCTCGGACGAGCTCCTCGGCCAGCCGGGCCAACCGCAGAAGAAGAAGACGATGCTCGGGAGCCGGTAGGCTGGAACAGGATGGTATTTGTGGACACCGTACGGTCGTGCTGTTTCTTGGTCTTGCTTACAGACTGTGGACCACCGACAGCGCGGGTCTTGGTGTTGGCAAGGGCAGAGTCCGCTGGCTTCGACGCCGTTGGCGTGGCAAAGTAGTCATCTGGTGATTGAGACAAAGGAGCATTCTCCTTGTCGTCGACAGCCTCCTTATCAGGGGTACCTTCTGGTGCAAGGGAGGACTTCTCGACAGTAATCAGATCAGCTTCATCATGGGTCATGAGCTCGTCATCACCATCCTCGGCATCCGTTTCTTGTGGCACACTCTCAAAAGACAGGTCTGGGTCAGTCTCCTCTTCGATCATCTTCGGTCGTCTGGCAGCGAGGAATGAACGCTCGTCGGGATCCGACATGACTGAGCGAGTAGCTGTCGAGTAGTCACGGCGGCTCTTGATCCTGTCACTTGTCATGGCTCGCCTGAAACCTGGCCGACGATTCTCGAGACGATCAAGGACTGATCGAGGCTGCTCGAGTGGTGGGCTAGCACCTCCTTCCTGACCGACATTCTGCATCCAGTGGTCGACGACATTGCTGGATTTCCTCCTATCAGACTCCATCTCTCGGGTAGTCGTCCTCACAGTCTCCCCCTTGAAAGGTCTGCGGAAGACCTCGTCGAGAGCTTGCTCCTTTCTGAAGGATACTACAGAAGGTTCACGAAGTCGTCGACCCCTCGAGGTCAAGGCAGAAGGACGTCCGAATGCGACAGGCTTTGCTCGAATTGGCTGATTCCTGCCGACGAGGTCTTCTGGCACATAGGCGATCCTTGAGAGGATGACTCTCTCGTACGCGAATATTGAGAACAGGATCGGAAAGTGGGTGACCTTGATAATCGTCCGATTGAGCTTGACGAATCGCCGGAAAGGCATGATAAATCGCAACGGCGAAACAGCCCAGCTCAGCACATTCGTCGGAGCAATGTAAGAGAACAGGGCGTCAGATTTGACCATGGAGATGGTGTTGACCGCGAAAAGAAATTGATGTTCCTCTTCCGCGTTCCGGACGATCGCCATACTGCAAAAAATTAGCTATGAAGGACGACAGGAGGACGAGAACACTCAAAATGAATTAGTTAGGACTGTGATCAGGATAGTTACAATCATGAAGTGACAGACGATCAGGAAGAAGCCCATGACGATCCGGCCGAGTGTGTTGTATCGATCCCACGCTGACCAAGCCGCAGGAGAGAAACCCATGACGATCTGAAAGATGGCGTAGGCAACATGGGTACCACGCTCTTCTTCTTTACTGTAGGCTGTAGTGAAAGCGACGAAGAAACCACTGCAGCTAATGACTATCAGGACCAGGATAGCGAACATGTCCTGAGCCATCATCCGAAAGGCAATGAGTAGCTGGGAAAAGTAGCGGTAGTGATCCAGCACACTGAAAGCTCGGGGGAAGAGTAACACTGCCGTCGAGGCAAGCACATCATATGCCATGTCTGCTACTCCTCTTCTGTCCGCATCAGGTATGAGCATGCCGTATATCCTTAGCACGTAGTAGATCACCAGCATGAGGAGGATTCCAAGGTCAAAGGCATTCCATACGCTGAGTAGGTAGAGTCCAAAGCCTTGCTCAGTGAAGCCGACAATCTCATCGAGCATATACCCCGTGCTGTAGATCCAGAAGATGATCTCGAGAGTTGTGATGTCCAAGGAGCGTTCTACCAACACTGCTAGATAGAGTACAAGCATGACGGCAAAAGACAAGGTCGTAAAGAGCTGTCGGTATCGGGGCACTCGCAGTCGCGAAAGCTTGAAGAGAGAAGCGTCGCGAGGGTCGTAGAGGGTAACAGACCGCCGTACGTACTGTTCATTGTTGGGAATGGGAGCTGACTGCTGTAGGTGACCGTTCGGTCTTGCTCCAGGAGACACGGGTGACTGCTCCCTGATTGTTCCATAACCTCTTTGCTTTGCTAGACGAGACTGATGTGTCTTTGGAGGCTTCCGGTGAAGGTTATCCGCAGCGGAGTGAAAGACGATACTGCCTGCCCAAATAGCTTCGAGTTGCTGCACCACTAATGGATGTGCAAGAAAGCTCTTGGCCGTGGCTCTGATGGCAATTTCGACAGTCGATATCCTCGCCGACCTCGGTCTTGGCACTCGCTTTCCCTTTGCCTCTTGCGGATCTTCCATGCCCTGCAGAGGATCAAAGTCATAGCTCAGCGCGTCAATGAGCTCTCTCGTCGAGTACTCTCTGAGTAGCCTCATAGCTAGCAGCTCTGCGAGGTATGCTCTTGTCCGGCTCACACCCGCATTTCCTGGATTTATCTCTGCCTCCTTCTTAAATTGCAAGCAATTTGCGATCAGAGCTGTAAGAGTGGCTCTGTTGAAATGGTTTGCGCGTATCTGGGTCTGTATGGGCTTTACTAGAAACTGAGAAACCTGTGGCGCTCTGAGCTGATCCCAAGACAGGGTAGTTTCGCACTTCTGGACGATAAGCATTCTGATCGCATGGGTAATCGTATAGACGGGGATCGTATCTGTCGACAGATTAGCTGCGTGTCTCGGTGACTTCCAGGCCGCCTTACCAAGATGCGCGGCTGAAAAGATAGGTAGCAAAGGCTGGCTATCTTCAGAGCCTTCGTCAAGCTCTTCGTAAGTCTGGTCATCCCCATCGTACTCTTCTGCTCGATCTTCATCCTCATCCTCGTCTGTATGCTCAGGTCTACCTCTCTCGGGCTGTGCACGGCGTGCCTGCTCTGGCGAAGCAGTGAACGGCGAGGAGAAGGGCGATCTATCGGCGCGCCTCCGAGGCCGTCGAGGGCGGAGGAGAGATGAAAGCATGGCTTCTTGTGTGGCTAATGATGGCCGAAGATGCTATTGTCTGTCGCACTAAGGATCTCTGTGACTACTGGCGATACATCCTCCTCTTCTAGCCTGTCGCTGCTCCTTCTAACAGAGGGGGTGGCTATTGTCCTCGTCGAGTCGTCGAGGCCGGAGTTGGTGTTGCGGAGCGGCAAAATAAGGAGGACGGCACTACTGCAAGTAATTGACGCTAGTGCACAAGGCCTGGGCTACCGCATGGTCAAAAAGGTGGAGGGAGGGAAAAGTAGGATTTGACAAGCAGTCCCTGAACTCGTCAAAGTTCTCAAGACGCGGTCATCTGGTCTGGGACATGCAATATTTGAAAGTAGCTCTGCAGCCAATGACGGGACTCGGAGTATGCGCTATTTCAAGCCGCATTGTCTGTGCTACGACTAAGTTGAAGCCATCATGGCTTTGTTCCTCGCCACACAGGTCTGTCCTCGACAATTTTCAGCTTCAAAGTACTATCGATACACACACACAACGGTCCCAGCTAGCAAAGGAGCGGTGAAAAACGCGTGACCATGGCTGCAGGTCATGATAAACAATGACGGGATGAATTTGGTGGAGGCGTGGGGAAGAGAAGCGATCGAGGGATCGGCCGCTAGTCCGACAGTCGGACCTCCTTGCCATTCTGAGAGTGATAACCCTGTCTCTAGCTCTTCGTCCGTCTCGAGAGTAGCCGAAGACGTCATTTCACAGAGCCGCGGGCCAAAATTTTGGTCGAGGGAAGTGAGCGGTGCTTTGAGAAGGTGAGGCCTTGACCACGTACAGTATTCCTAGAGGAAGACAGAGCCCACAAAAGAGGCTGGGCTGCCGAGTCTACAAAATAGCAGTACTGCAGCCCCAACAGCCATGCCGAAGCCTCGAAGAAACGTCCTTGCAGCAGCGGAAGAGACTCTTACTCCTCCGGACAGTCTCCAGTCCTCTCAGCACATCTGTCGCATCAAAGCAGCCGCTGGGAACAACCTATACCATGTCGAGCTTCCGGATTCTACGGCTCTTCTTGTTGAGCTCGCCCAAAGGTTCCGATCTACGATCTGGGTCAAACGTGGTTCATATGTACTGGTCGACACGTCTACGTTAGCAGACAGGGAGAACAAGATTGCTGGCGAAATCATCAACATTGTCAGGGAGGAAAAGAGGTGGATCAAGATGCCTTACTGGCCTACCGAGTTCAAGGCTAGTAAGAGGGGCTACGAAGAGGATAGCGATGACGAAGAGAGGACGGTAGGCAAGCTACCACCTTCGGACTCGGAAGATGAAGGGTGAAGAGACTAAGACCTGCCTTGAATAACCCGATTCTGCGCCCTCGATTGGCACCGCAAGCATGTTCGAGAGACATGTTCGAATGGTGAGAGCTGTGACAGTATCGCAAGCTTGCCATTGCTGCATATTTGGCGCAGACATGGTCTTATAGACTCGTCCGAGTGAGTCCAATACTGCGGGAACTGCGACGTGACAGCTCCCTGCTGGATGAAGGACCAGAATATGTATCTAAGGGCCCGCATTCTGGCCTTCAGCTCTTTCGACCCTTTCTCTTCCCATTAGACGATGCAATCTCCTTCCGCGAGGCGATCGCGTCTACATCAGCCGTCGCGGTCGATGTGCCAAGCTTCTTCTCGTTCAATATCTCAACTCCTCTTCCGTCTTTTTCACCCGCGATTATGGCCTCCTGGTTCCTCTGTAGATCTTCCACAGGTGGCGCCGTCCAGCTGCCATACACCTGCGCCGCTAAACAAATCACCACAGCCATCGAGCTGCTCTTCGTGCTCGGGTATATGTTCCACGCCACTTCCTGCCCGATCCACGCCCCAATCACGGCAAGCGGACTCTGCCCGCTCCTCCAGAGCAGATAAGGCGTACCCCATGCCAACCAGCTGTAGAACTGATAATGCAAACTCCTCGCAAATAGCATGCCAATGACATTTGCTGTGAGAATTGACGTGAGCACAAACTGGGGCGTGAGCTTTGCCTTGATCGTCTTCATCCTCGCGCCACTCATCGGTGTGAACAAACTGCTCACTACCTCTCCGAAGCCCACTCCAGCATGCTTGAACCACTTCTCAACCACGAATAGTCCCAAGACCAGTACATGTCCAACGATCAATGCCGTTGCGAATCTCTCGTCCTCAAACATTTTCCTCCCCGCCCATCGCCAGTTCACAGTCCACTTCCACTCAAAAATCCTCCCGAACTCAAAAGCTCTGCTGATGTATTCTCTCGGATACTTGGCCACAAAAGGCCATGCAATCAGCACCTGATACTGCGCCATGACCGCCGCGCTACCCAACGCACCACCCGCTCCCTGCGCCATGTAAAGCACAAACCCCACAGCCGGTAGCGCCAGGAGAAGAGACATCTTCACCCCCAATCCCAAGCTATACGCCAGTGCCCCTGCTCTATACCTCGCGGTCTGCAGAAGGTAGATACACACCCAGAGAAAGAAGACTGCCCAGCAATCATTGAAGAGCCTCAGCACATAGATAGAGTGTAGCCTCTTGCTGAGGATCAAGAGGGGGTAGATCCATGGCGGGACGCGAGCAAGGCGATAGCATTGCATCACGAGGGCGGAAGTGGCCAGGTACAGACCGGCAAAGATGATCTGGGCGAGACGGACATCGGCGCCTTGAGTGGTAAGACGGTGTAGAAGGCGGTAGATGTGGACATGCATTGCTGGGTATACGAGTGGGCCGGTGGAGCCGGTGATTTTGGCATAGTTGCGCTCGCCGGAGAGGTAGAGAGTGATTTGCTGGTTGTAGGTCGTCCAGTCGATTTCAGTGTCTATCTGAAGTATCAGCTAGAGTATACAGCTTGCATGATGCGGTCGATTGAGAAGACAGCTTTCAGCTATTGGGGCATTGCAGTGCATCATAGAGGCCACGTTCTAACCACTTTGAAGCCATTGAGCCACGGGCGATACATACAAGGAATTTTCCAGATGACTCCTGCTGTAAGTACAGTATCCGCTAACAAGAGCAACGGGCATAACCATACCGTATGCCATGGATCATTTGCTATCCGCAATGCTGCGTCGAGAAGATCTCGCGGCGTAGCTGGTCGTGACGACTTAGCTCCTGCGGATGCCATCTTGCGGTAAATGGGGATGGATGAGATGTGTCAAGCAAGACTGGAATGGCGCATCTTGGTGCATCAATGTGTAGATACCTTACAGTTGTGTTGTTGATGATCAAAAATGTGGATGGTCACAACGCCAGTTGTGTTCAGGGACGAGCTCGGAGTTGCCCGGCCGCCACAGCACAACCTCACACAGTTCGCCTCAAGCGGAACGACAGATATAGTACATAAGTTACACGTTCCATTTCGATATGATACGTCGATGTGGTAGTTATCAGTCTGGCTCATCAACACTATCTTGATCCATCGCCGCTCCGACATTCACTAGTCCTGCAGCTCAATCACTCTGTCCTCGACACTCAACATCACCTCGGCTCCAGCAACATGCTCCACATCCCCCATCTCCATGGCTGCATCTACTTCATCTGCTGAATTGTCCTGATCGTCCTCATTGTCATCGCTATAATCCTCCTCGCCCTCAACTTGAATCTGCATGTTCCCATCATCATCCTCAACGACCTCGCCAAAAAGACTCAAGATCTCTCTTTGTGATAGCTGACGGAACCCTTTCTCGTTTGAGAAAGCATCAATGTTAGTTTGTTTCTTGGCTTTCAGTGCCGAAATTCTGTCGTCAACGGTGTCGTCAACTACCAGCTGTAGTAGATGTGTTTCCTGTGTTTGCCTGATTCGATAGCATCTGGCGAATGCTTGCTCCTCGACAGCTGGAGAATTGTTAGTTTCTGGTAGTCAGTCTCGGGGACGGAGTGCAGGTTTACCGTTATTGAACCATGCATCGATGATAATGACCTTCGATGCCATGGTCAAATTCAGTCCCAATCCTCCGCATTTCAGGTTGCAAATCATAATCTTCAGGTCCTCCTCCCTCTCGAAATTTGAGATCGCTCTGGCTCTGGCGTCCTGGCTCATATCGCCGTAGTATGTGACGCATTTCCATTCTTCAACGTCACACATATTCTTCAGTATCTTGATCATCATGGTCCACTGGGTGTAGAGTATGATCTTGGAATCCGGAAATTGCTCTGACCATTTGACGATTTGCGTTTTGACAGCTCGAGTTTTCGCTGAGCACAGATAATTCTCATCATCTTCGAACCAGCTTCTGACTCCGGGTGGTAGGTTTTGCTTCTTCTTGCGACCTCCACGAGTTCTGCGGACTGTCTTCTTGAGGACAACATGGTGACCGAACTCTTCGTCGAAGGGAACTACGAAGCCAAATTCTCTGTTGCAGGTCTTGTCACAACAGATCCCTCGATCGAAGCCCTGCACTGCAGCCTCGACTTGTAGATCCTCGACACACTGTGCACAGTAGACGTGCAAACATTCGGTGATGTGCGGATTGACTGGATCACTCTTGCACAGATTGCAAGCGCTCTCAGCTGCTCTTCTCAAGGCTTCGTTACCGTCCTTCAGAGATTGCATCATGTGCGTGAAGTCCTGTTGCAATGCATATCGCCCACCAATCTTCTGGTTGGGAGCGTCGTACCCCACGGGCTGAGTGGTAGTTGCAAGATCGACTTCGTGCTTCCTCTTCTTGCTCTTCTTCCTGTAGGCATCATTGATTGCCCACTTGATCCTCAACATCAGTCGACGTCCGTTCTCTGCGTCCTCCAGGTCTCCTTGGTGTTCATTGATTGCATCGTTCAGTCTGCGAAGGTCTTTACGCTGTAGAAGGTCAAGCATGGTACTCTGAATGAGAAGCGGGTGTGAGACGAGCTGACGCAACCGAGTGAACATCGCAAGGTGACTGTTGTTGCGCGTGTACATTTCGCCGTGAGTTTTTAACATGCGATTTACCCGTCTCTTGAAGGCTTCGCTAATTATCCTGTAGATTTCTCTTTCAACCGGGTTAAAATAGCATCGTAGTTGAAGCTGGTTCGCTTGTGGTAGTGTAATGAGCTTCGCACCAAACAATCGATCGCTATGACTTCTTCTGAGCATACACTTTGCAAGCAAGGCATTAAGCTCTTGGATCTTCTCCTCGGTCGGTTTCCTCAAGTATTTTGCTTTGAATGCATCAAAAGGTAGTAGTCCGGAGACCTGAATGAAGTCCAGAAGAGCCCAGATATCGACGGTTCCGTTCGTGAAAGGTGTGCCCGTCAAACAGAGTCGATATCTGCTGACGAGTGTTCGACATGCTCGACTTTTCCTAGTCTCATGATTTCTGATAGTATGTGCCTCATCCAAGATAATCCTTTTGAAGTTCATGCGGTGAAGAAGTCCTTTGTGCTCTTGGAAGTGTAGATCCCACCATGCTTGGCGCTGCGAAGCTGTCATGTTCTCTGGCGGTTCTTCGAGTGGGAAACTCTTCATAACTTCCTCATAGGTCGCGAGGACGATATCCATCTTTGCGAGCGCATGAAGTGGTCTGAGTCGGGAGTCCCATTCGCGGCTCTTGTAGATGACGACTTCTCCGACTCCGGACCTCGAATCGTAAATGTTGCAATGAGTTTCAATCTCCTCGTTCCACTGTTTGACGAGAGCAGAGGTTGCAACGACAAGTGTCGTTTTACCTCCCAGCCCGGCATCCTGCTCGTTGCAGTCTCTTGATTTCCCTCTTACGATCAATGCCAGCGACATCAAAGTCTTCCCCAAACCCATCTGATCTGCAAGTATTCCACCACGGGAAACGGAATCGCTGTTCCCCCTTGCATCCCTTTCCCTCGAAATCATGAATGCGGTGCCTAAAACTTGATGTGGTTTCAGAGCTGCCTTCAATCCTTTGATTGCATAGTCTCCATTCTCTGATCTCGTAATTTTCCCCTCCCCAATAACATTACAGGCTCTGTTCATCATCCTCGCATCGCTTGTGACCTTTTCAAGATCAACACCGTCGCCGAGGCATGCGAACAGCTGTTCCACGTTGCTTCTTCTGAAAAATGCACGATCAATATCAGGCATTTCTGGTGCGTCATCCAGATTTGCAATCTCGGAGAATAAGCTCGTAGAGATAACGTTGTTGATTGAGAGCTGCGCATTCGTGAAAGTGATCCTTTGGCCGGTACCCTTTGATTTTGGGACCTTTGTTGGCTTTTTGGGCGGCGGCTGCTCTGCACCATCTTCATGATCTTCTGCTTCTTCGAGTTTGCGCTTCTTTGAGATTGGCAACTGATCAGCTCTCGCACCTATGATCTGAACTTCATCGTCGTCGTCGTCCTCGATTGTTATGACCCTGTCATCCGGGAATTTCGTGAGATCGATGATGCGGTCCCCTAGACATATCACATCGTCGTCGTCATCTGTAGGCTCCTGTTTGATCTTCGGTCTGATGTCGATTTCGCCTTGTGCATACAACTCCTGCTCTGCTCGCTGCAGAATTTGAAGAGGATCTTGATCGATATCTGATGCATGATTTTGGGACTTGCTTGCTGGCTTATTAAGAATCGAAATCCCCAGATTCGGTGTTAGTATATCAGCTGAACGATCCATATCGTCAATCTCAAACATATCGAAGCATATTGATGCTGTAGGAGAAGTCATTGTGAATGTTGAAATCGTTGGACATTGAAAACCCTGTGATATTAGCCATATGAAGCTTTTGACTTAAGGAATACTCACTAATTCGATTTGATTTCTACGAAAGGCCACGGGGGCCAGCACCGCAAGAGGAGAGAGAGTGCAGTGTGATGTAGGAAAGAGGGTTGAGGTCGTCGCTGGATACGTATATATAGAGCTTCAGATCACGCATCACATGTGCTGATAGACTCCTTCCAAGACTATGTGCCGTCACAAGGCCCAATATGGAAGTGCCTTTGATATCAAACTCAGATCACGGCGTGATCTAGGCGTGATCTAGGCGTGATCTAGGCGTGATCTTAGTACTATGCGCTGATGCTATTTCAAAATCAATCTACTGAACAGTATATAAGAGAGCCTCCTGAATTTTGCGTCAAGAGTGTAGACATAGAGAGTACTCACCGCCAAGTGGTTGATATGGGCATGGCCCGGGAACAGGGATGGTCCAGCAGAGAGCCCAGTAGATACGAGAACAGATACTCCATCAACTACCCTAGCAAATACCATGGCGGATTCGCTAGAAGACAGACCAACAGATACGACGAGAGAAAGCCTGTCAGAGAGCATAGTAGAGCAGCTAGCAGAGAGCCTAGTAAAGAGCCTGAAAGATGGCCCAGCAGATAGCTTGGCAAATAGTCCAGCAGATAAACCACCAGATATACCAGCAGATATCCTTCTAGAGACTCCAGCAGCCACCCTGTCACTAATCCTAGCACAAGGCCCAGAAGACATGCCCACAGTGACCCAGCTGGCAAGCTAAGGAGACAGTACTGCCAGGAGTGCAGTAGGGGCCTGTCAGAAGATGTAGCGAATAGCCCGAGATAGAAATCAGAAGATGGTTAAAGAGATAGTCCAACAAATGGTCCAGTAAACAGTCCAGTCTATAGACAAGTAAACGCCTCTTGAATTGTATGGTGACTAGCTTGAATTACAGCCTGGCATATACCTGAGGAGACATCCAACCGGTAAATCGAGCGTCGATCCTAGCAGAAGGGTCAGCAGGTATTACATTTAGCACGCTACTACGGGCTCCTGCAGATGGGCCTACACATACCTAAGTAGCTAGCCTGAATGCCAGTCAACAAGTTCCTCTAACATATCTCCCATCGGACCTTCCGCATACAATCTCGAAGACCCCCCAACAACACTCTTAGCAGATGTGACAACATGCAGCGTGCAGAATACGACCACATATCCCACATCGCAATCCATAAGAATAGTCACGAAATGTAATGCACCAAGTTTGCCTCTACATTCTTGAACAGAGGGAGCCAGAACCTGACCGAAGGAAAGGCCGGACTAGGATCCAGGTAATACCCGGTGCCCGACGCCCAGACGCACATTGCCGATTACCGCTCGCCCTATGTAGTCTCTCCATATCTTGCCAAGATTGAGTCATATCCAGAAAGTGTGCCCGTTGAGTATGTGAGGCAAAGAGATACGATCGTTGAACAAAGAAAGGACTGGAGTTCGAAAGGGCGCTGTACATAAATCGATCTAATGGCTGATGCATTTGGACCACGCTAAGAACTCGTCAGCACGCTATCATGTGAACCAAATATGCAACTTACCTGGTAGCCCACAACCAAAGCCGATGAACAGATAGAGCAGGAAAACGCATACCACCACGATCATGACCATGAGTCTGACGTTCTTCCACCACATTCGCCGCCTCAGCTGTGATGACCGCATGCGGAAGTCCCTTGCGGTCCCTCCCAGTCTGTCTGTCTTGTCCACGAGCAGATCGATGCGCTCGCCTCTTTCCAGGACCCTCTCAATGTTTTCGGTCATGATCCCCCTCACATCGTCCATTTCTCTTTGCACGTTCCTGAATGCATCTTCTTGTCCGGCTTTCGATGTGCCGTAATCCACCATCAGCTTCTTCATGTCCGTATTGAAGGATGCAGCGCCATACGCAGGAAGCGACGAGAAATTTGTTGTGCCAGGAGGGAATTTCTGTAGAAAGTCGTTCTTGCATTGAATCAAGTATCCAAAGGGTATCCGTCGACCAAGACTAGCTGGCGCAACAACCAGATATGTCAATCCAGGGGCAGAAGGCGAGCCATCTTCCGACGAAGCTTGGGAAGCATCTGCGATGTAGTGGATATTGTTCTGGCCGTGAACGTATGTTCTCTTTTCGCTGGTCGAATGATCAATTTTGGGAAGCACGACACTCGCCAATCCTGAGGTCGCACTGCTGGCCGAGCCCGTATGCTCGCTCAAGATGGTGGCCTTGTAGGCGATGCATGAGTACAACAGAGGCGTCGCAGGTGTCGAGGAAGAAGCCATACTGAATTGCGAGGCTGACTGCTTCGCAAGGCTGTTACAAGACTCAGCAAAGCGCTCGACGCTCTGTGAAATTGATCTAAAGCTTGATTTCAGCCAAATTGTGGTAGATAGTATCCGTCTCTAATATTTGAGCTTCGTTGCGGTTTGCGCAAGTGGTATAATGTTGGAGTAGGTGACAGTAAAGAACATCGTCAAGTCGGCGAACCCTCCATGACGGTATGGTCCAAGCGTTCTAGCTCCATTGACGGAAGCTTCCGAAGCCGCCCATATGGGCAATCCGGGGTAAAGTGGGGTGAGGGGCTTGTTGTAACTAGCAAATCGGATCGAGAGACGTGTAATTCATTTAGAGAGTTACAATAACCGATTATCTACTGTGCGTACGCTAACTTATTAGTACTAGTTCTTTAGTACTAGAGAAGCTATACTAGCCTTCTATTATAACACTCCCCCTCTAGTATAGATTGCTAAAGCTAAAGAACCGCCCTATTATATATAAGTAAAGTAATTAGGTCATTACTTTATCTTATTATAATTGCTTATAATTGTTAGTGCTAGCTAATTATTAGTAAGGGTTCACTATTAGTTTAGCTCGTAATTACTAGTAATAATAGTAACCGTTAACAATAGCTAGGTAGCTATTATTTATATAAGAGCGCTAGCTTATAAATCTTAATAAGGGAGATATAAGTAGCCTCCTAGCTCCTTTATAATTTCTCTTTCCTTTATTATACTTATAGTAGCTACTATTACTAAAGATATTAGTAGCTTAGCTACTAGCTATTGTTAGGGGTAGATTATATTAATACTAGTTCGTATATATAATAACCTACTTATAGTAGTGTAAGGATGGCTCTCGATTGGTATTGTAAATAATACTTAAGGAGGGAAAATCCCTCAGGCTGTGCGTAGCTAGACTAGAGGCTATACGCTTAGGCCATCCGAAGCCGGCTAGACCCTAGATCCTTACACCTAATTAGAAGCCTACACCTTATCCCTGAAAATACCTATAACATTACCTCCTCCTCTAAGCTAATGTCCTTAGCAGCTGGCCTTAATAAAAACCTATTAGCCTTTATAGCTACTATAGGAAAAGAGTGTCTAGTATTGCTACTTTACCTACTTACGTCCCTTATGTGATTTTTGCGCGAACCGCATGCGATTAGTGAGGTCATCGCGGCTTTGTCGCTTCTAGAAAGGTAGGTAATGTGCGCTTTATTTAGGCTTTATTTAGGATTTTTGCCCCCTAGGTCCTTAGTGCTAGGATTGCCTTTATTACGCAGGGCAATAACAATAAACACGGCTAACATATCTTTCTGCGACGCGCCTACACTCCTTGACTTTATTAATAACACCTATCACGTATACCGCACCTTTTTCGCCTAGCATTATAGTCGCCTTTAGTAGACCTTAATACATTACTACTACTACTCTTAGTGTAGCTCCTGACTATAATTTCAGCGCTCGAGTCGCGAGCGACATAACTACGCCCCGCGTTGCTACTTACATACGCTACGTATACGAGATTACCCGCCATGGTATTGTCTATAACAAACTAACTCTAAGGAGGTGTAGCTACTACACTTCTAGGAATAGGTCCTCTTACACACTAGTAGGAATCCTTAAAACGAGACCCGTATACGACCTTGCTAATACCTTTAGGTTCCTATCGTCTTTAACGGGCACGTCGAGCGCGTCTATAGATTTTACGACTCCTACACTAGGGCTGTCACTACTAGCACTTTTCCTATTAGGAGGAGGGGACAGGATCCCACTGTCCGCCGTATAGGATTAGCTCTTACGCGTGCCTAGCGCACCTTAACCTAATAGCTAGAGAATCATAGGAGGATCGTAGCTCTTAGAGGCAATCTATTAGAGATGCCCACTAAAGTCCCTAAGTCTAGCCCTAACATAGAGAGGCTATAGCTATTAGAGTAGAGGAGGATTACCGATGTTCTAGAGTATATAGCTATACGGGCCTTTAGCTACGTAAGTTCGCACCTTAATCGCGTCTAGATCGTATACTAATAGCTAGAATAGCCTAGACCCCTTAGTTTTAGTAGTAGTGCTCCTAGTGGTAGCCCCTACCCTATATTTAGGCCTAGCCCTAGAGGTTAGGGTAGTAGTAGAGAAGGTAGTAATAGAGGTAGTAGTAGTAATAGTAGCGGGAACGGAGCTGTAAGTTTACGCCTTCCTCGCTGTTATCTCGTAAGCTAATATCGTAGTATAGGATAGTGGTGGTAATAGTGATAGTAGTAGTAGTAGTAGTAATAAGAGTAGTAATGACAGTAGTAATGACAGTAGTAACGACAGTAGTAACGTTAGCAGCAGTAGTAGCGTAAGTTCGCACCTTCCTCGCTATTTACTCGTAAGCTAATATCGTCGTTTAGGATAAGTCTAGTAAGGAGAGTAAGCCTATTAAAGGGGGTAAGGCTAGTAGGGAGGATAAGTTTAAGGAATTTAGTAAGGAGGATAGTAAGGTTAATAACTTAGGTGATTTAGATGTTAAGATGCAAGATGAGTAGGCGCGCTTATTAACTGCGACTCGGCTACATAGAGCTAGTATAGCGTAGGTGTTTCTAGGGTGATTCTCGCGACGATACCCGGCTAGAAGGCCTATAGATGGAAATAGACAGTCTTAATCCTTAAGCTAATGTTCCTATTGCAGTTATAAAGCTAAAGTCTCTAGTGCTAAGTATTTTACTACGAGCGTGTAGCGGCATTCGTGCGAGCTAACTATAGTCTACGGCTAGGTCGCTTACTCTTATCTTGTCCCCGGCTATGCTTATCGCTTTCTCTAAACTCCCTTAGTAAGTTATCTATTTCCTTAAAGTCCTCTTCTTTTGTCTATAAGCTCTTAGTCTTATTATACCCTTCCTATTTAAGTAAGTATTCTTTCTTTCCCGCGCGTATAGTGCGCTTAGTAAGGATTTTCTCTACATACTAAACTTATTCTCTATCTTCTACTAACTCTAGGGCCCTTATATTTAGTAGTTCTTCTCCTTCCCTTAGGTAGAAAGGCTCTAGTAGAGATATATAGAATACATCGTGTATACGATAGGAGCTTAGTAGCTATAGGCGATATGCCTGTAAGTTAATCGCTTCTTTGACCCGAAAAGGGCCCACGAATTTGTCTATTAGCTTCCTGCTTAGGGCTTTTAGCTTAAGGTTCTTTGTATTTAGCTATACTAGGTCTCTTAGCTTAAACCTTATTAGAGTGTACTTTCTGTTATAGTACCGGGTTTAATACTCTACTACGGCTTATAGGCGTTCTTAAAGCTTTACTCGTAATACGTATATATCCTGCACTTGTCGTACTACTACGGGTACCTCCCCCTCTAGCCGCCTATCCTTAGGTGGGTTTTAAAGGATTAGGTGTTTCCTAAGAATAGCATAAAATAGTGTTTCTTTAGTAGTTGTATACACTAAATTGTTATATGTAAACTTAGCTATATAAAGTAGGTTAGGCTAGTCTTTAGCATGTTCTGTAGTAAAGACACGCAGGTAATACTTAAGCGTCTAATTCTGGCGCTCTGTTTAGCCGTCGGTTTACGGATAGAACGCCGTGCTTAACCTACGCTTTACCTGCATCTAGTAGCAAATCTCTAACTAGAAATGGCTTGTAAATAGCGTCCCTCTGTCTAATACTATCCCTTTCTACGCCCTATATTTGCATATAACATACTTAAAGTATACATCTGTAAAGTCTTTAGCTGTCTATATTTCTCTTACTAGGATATAGAGCGCTATCTTTAACAATCTATCGTAGATCACGAGGATCGCATTATATGCGCTTCTATTGTAAATAGCAGGGGGTAGCTTTATAATGAAGTCTAGTGTGACTTCTTTAAAGATATTAGAAGGGATAGGAAGGGAAGACAGCTCACTATATAGTATATACCTTAGAGCTTTTAACCTTTAATAGGTGCTATAGCTCTTTATATACTTACGTACTTCTTAATCTAATAAGGGCTAGTAGTAGTATCTACTAATTAGATTATACGTTCTTACTGCGCTATAATGGCTAGCTATACGAGAGTTATAGTGCTAGTATAAGATTTCTTGTCTAAGGCTAGGTTCGTTTAGAACATATAGCCTGCCCTTATATATAAGGGTTCTATCTTCACGTTTACGCTATACTAGCGACTTCTTGCTGCTTCGGGTGCGCCCTTCTTGCTCTAGATCGGCTATGCGCTTAATTGCAAAAGTGTCCTTCTACTAAAGTATATAGATAGTCTATAATAGGGAGGTGTCTCCTACTAATGTAAGTTCGCTAGTAACAAGAACTCTTACTACGTAGCGTAGTACGTATAGTATGTATTCTATAGTACTAGCGGTTAGGCTAGATCCGCGTTCGTAACCCGTAGGCTGTCGACCTACGAGTTCCGAGCTATGCTCGGGGTAGGAGCTAATTCCACCGACAAGATGCACCCTAGCAGTGACTAGATCTACTCCTAGTTCACTAGCTAAGCTAAGTTTATTCTAAAGGGTAGGGAGCAGTCTTATTAGCGCGTAGTTCTCTTTAAAGTAGTCTACCCTCCTCGAGGGCCCGTCTACTAGGTTAGACTTACTAGGTGTATGCTCTACCTTAAAGTTAAAGGCTACTAGGTAGGACGCCTAGCGGGCCTAGCGCGGGTTTAGCTTCGCTATATCGCGTATACCTCGTAGGTTATTATAGTCACTAAGGACTTATATTGTGTACTAGGCCCCCTCGAGGTAGTAGCGCTATTACTTAAAGCAATATACAATTGCGTACAGTTCTTAGTCATAGATCTCCTAATTGCGTTTAGCCCCTTATAGCTTCTAAGAGATAAAAGCGACTAGATGCCACTTACTATCCTCGTATAGCTAGGAGAGTATACCTACTACTATAAATATAGATACATCTATCTCTAGGCGTATCGGCAACTTAGGGTCATAATGTCGCAGGAGCGGCGCATCTATAAAGCGCTCTTTAAGCTATGCGAAACTAGCTTCTGCCGCTTCTAGCTAAGAGAAGGCACCTTAGTCTTTCTTTAGAAGATCTATTATCGGCGTAGTTAGCTTAGTATAATTCTAAATAAATCTACGATAGAAGTTAGTAAAGCCAAGAAATGACTAAAGTTCCTTAACGCTAGTCGGTCGAGGCTATCTAGAGATAGTTGCTACTCTCGCTAGATTAGCGTAGACACCTCGCGTATCTATAATAAATCCTAAGAAGGAGACCTACTTAGCTATAAAAGTGCATTTTAATAGGTTAGTATATAGCTTAGCCTGTCTTAGGCGTTCAAGAATAGAGCTAACTACTCGCTAGTAGGTCTTAAGGTCCTCGCTATAAGTGTAGATAAGGATATTATTAAGGTACACCATATAGAGATAATCTACTAACCCTCTTAGAGTCTAATTAATGTAAGTCTAGAAGGTGGTAGGCGCATTTATAAGTCTAAAGGGCATAACTAGGTACTTAAAGTGGCTATAGCGCGTTCTAAAGGCTGTCTTCTACTCATCCCCTAGGCTAATACGGATCCTATTGTATACATCCTTTAAGTCTAAGGTCGTATAGTAATATACGCCTAATAGGCGATCTAGTGTCTCCCCGATTAAGGGCAGCGGACAACGATCCTTAATTGTCACTAAGTTAAGGCCTCTATAGTCTATATAAAGGCGGAGGGTACCGTCCTTTTTAGGTATAAAGAGGATAGGTACTCCTACTAGGCTTATACTATAGCGAATCCACCCTTTCTTAAGGGTATCTTTAAGGTATACTCGTAGCACTTAAAGCTCGCGTATAGAGAGGTTATAAAGCGGGCTATAAGGTGGCTCCTTACCTAGTATAATAGGAATTTAGTGATCTCCCTCTTTAGTGGTGGGCAGAATTTTAGCTACATTAGTGTTAAAGACGTCTTAGTAGTCTAACAATGCGTCTAGCACCCGATTTTCCTAAGAGGTACTAGCGATTTAGACGTAGGCGACGACTTCCTCTCCTTAGGGGTCGCTACGAACTACACCTAAGAAGTGTATATAACTCTCCTCTTGCTCTAACTACTAGATTGTTACTATTTAGATACGTGACTCATCTTTAATGCCCTAAGCCTAAGTCTGCTGTCTATAGTCTAGCTATATAGCTTCTCTTTATAAGAAGGGATTACCTAAAAGTAGCTCTAGTCCTTCTTTATTTACTCTATAAGCGATAGTTTTAACCCGGCGGGTCGTACCTCGGTCGTCGGTAAGTACCACCTATATCTCGTATATAGCGTATATAGCTTTCCTTTCTAACCCTACCTAGGCTAGTTAGGGTAGGTTACTTAGGACTAGGTTAAGGTTCATTTCGATTGCTATATGTTGACTAATAAGGCTAACCTTAGCTTAAGGGTCTAGGATGACTCCTACCTTACGGTCGACTCTAGTCGCTCCTATTACGATGTAAGTGCGATACATCCCCGGTAAGATATTAACGGCTCTACGCCTCGTAGTGCCCGAGGTAACTACGAGGCTCGGCCTTTTCCCTAGGCCTGTCTTACACGAGTAATAGGCTCTTTATTAGCATCTAAGAGTTAGGCCTTCTTCTTATACTCGTTTACGTAGTGACCTATCTTCTTACAGAAGTAGTACTCGATTCCTAGCTTATAGGAGGAGTCCTTCTTAGGGGCTAACCCCTCTTTGTGTTAGTCCTCCCGTCGTGGCTTCCGGCTATACTCTATTAGGCGATTACGGAGATTCTACGGCTTGCCTACGCCCTGTAGGTTACGCTCTAGCGTAGATCCTAAGATAATAAGGCCCTCTCTTGTAGGGGGTATAGTATAGTAATTCGTAATTACTCGCTAGAGTTTAGGGCGGAGTTTAGAGAATAGGTGTTATACCCGATACTCCTCTAAATATAGGGGTAGCTAGTCCTTAATCGTTTCTAAGTAGGTAGTAAAGGCCCTAATACTCTATCTAGGAAGCTAGAGTATAGTAGTATACGTAGTAGTTGCTTCTAAGGTGCGGTTAATAGGATTAGAGAGCATATCTAGTAGGAAGGTCTTAAATTAGCTCTAGGTGTATATCTTTACGAGGGGCTTACGCTCTATATAAGAGTACTATACTTCGCGCGAGTCTCCGATAAGATACTAGCTTACCTAAGTTACCTTCTCTTATTCTAACTAGAAGTTCTCTAGGGTAAGCTAGAAGGCTATTTTACAGCTTCGAGTAAACTCCTTATATTCCCTTAGGTGTTTTCCTTTATACTCCCTAGGGTCTTTTAGCCTTATACTACGCTTTACACGCGATAGTCCTACGTCTTGTAAAGCGTAGCGCTTATAGCTCGTCGCTGTTAATCTTGTTCCCGTATCGCTCTAGATCTCTAAAGGGTCCGGATTTACTCCCTTCTCGAGGAGAGCAATTTACTCCTTAATCTACTTAAGGGTACGCTCCTATAGGAGGCGATCCCTTCGTTATTCCGCGTCGCGGATGCGCTCTTCTAGCGACGCTATTGCTACTAGCGGTTCTCCCGGTGTAGTTATAGAGGTTCCTAATCCTTCTTTATTACTAATAGAACCTAACTATGTCCTTATAATAGCTATCCTTAGACTACTTCCTAAGTAGGGTAAGGAAGTATTATTATATTAGGGGTAGATTATATTAATACTAGTTCGTATATATAATAACCTACTTATAGTAGTATAAGGATAGCTCTCGATTAGTATTGTAAATAATACTTAAGGAGGGAAAATCCCTTAGGCTATACGTAGCTAGACTAGAGGCTATACGCTTAGGCTATCCGAAGCCGGCTAGACCCTAGATCCTTACACCTAATTAGAAGCCTACACCTTATCCCTGAAAATACCTATAATAGCTATATAGTAGCTTCCTACCTAGGTCCTACCTCTTATAGTAGTTAGAATAGCCTAGGTCCCTCCTAATCCTACACTAACTAGTCCTTAGCTTACTAGTTTAATTAACTAGCTTATTAGAGACTTAATAGGCTACTCGAACTAGACTATATATATTAACACTCTTTATATTACTTCTATTATAAATATCCTAGAGTTCCTCTATTAAAATAGTTAAATATACCGCCTTAGGGCTCTATTTAATAGGGGTCTTAACTAGCTTATTAGGACCGCTTAAAATAGGCGTACTATCGCTTATTGCCTTCCTCTTTATTAAGGTTAAGTAATAGGTATAAAGATATCTATAAGTAACGTTAACTACCTTCCTACTTATTAGGTAGTAATAAGTAATAGGAGGGTTATTAATCCTACTCTATATAATAAGTATAGAGGGTCTAGACTATTAGGAAAGTTCTCTTAGTACTTTAGTTATCTAGGCTTCTAGGATAGTACTTACACTAACTATATCTTTACTAATTATACTAATAGGTGTAATTATTACTCTAGCTCTAATCCTTATCTATCTTATCTAAGTTAAGCTCCTTAGACTCGTACTATAAGTATAATAATAGATGTTACTCGTCCTATACCTACTTTTAGGGCTTAGATCCTAGTCCCTATACCTTTAACCTTCCTACTAATAAACTTCTTAAGGAATAGTAGAGCCTCTAGTCTTATTAGTCCTAGTAGTTCTAGATATATTAGTACTAATATTATTAGACCTAGAAGCGATCTTAGTAGTAGCTCTAGTACTATTAGTCTTATTCTTAGTAGTAGTTAGGCTAGTCTACTAATTAGTACTAATAGGTTTATAGTAGTTCTAATAGTCTCTACCTTTAAGCTAAATAGGGCTAGTAATTAGGCTAATTAGGCTAATATTCTAGAGTAGATAATACTATTCTATAGGCGCTAGACTATTAATACAAGTAATAGCCTTACTATTAGAGTCCTAAATCGTTATAGCTTCTAACTAAATACTAGATTAAGGAGTAGTAGAAATTAATTAAGATAGTAATAATAGTATTAAGTAGAGGATATAGCTTAGATATAAGTAGCTAGTAATAGGGTTATAATAGCTTTTCTTTTCTCTCTTTTTAATAATAAAGTAATAATTATTACTTTAAGCTTTAGATAAATAAGATAGCTTAATAAGTAGTAATAGTATAAATAGTATACTTAAAATAACAATACATATAAAATCTAAATAAGTATATAGTATAAAGTTACACTAAGTAACTAGCCTTTTACTAGTTAGTTAAGGATTTTATTAGGAGACTTAGGTTTTATAAGTATATTAGCTAATTACTAAGTTATATTAATATACTTAAGCTTAATTACACTAAGTTTATACTACTCTCTATAGTAATAATTCCTTAGATTAATATACTTCGATCTCCTTAAATTAGTATAATCTCTTATAAGTTTAATAGCTAACTTATTATTAATAAAGACTATAATTAGACTAAGGTAGATATTAGTAAGTAGTCTAAGTTTAATAATAAGGTTCCTTAACTAGTTAATCTCTCTATAGGTCTTAGTAAGGGTAAGGTATTTAGCCTTAGTACTTAATAATACTATAATCTTTTATAGCCTCGACTTCTAGATAACTAGTACACTAAGTATATAAATAATAGTACTAGATATAGATCTTACTATTAATCTATTACTAGTAAAGTTAGAGTTAGAGTAGGCTTTAATTATATTAACTAATAGTCTATTAGTCTTCTTAAAGGTAAGACCCTTTATAATAGTATTATTAATATACCTCTAGATCTATTTAGTAGTAACTATATAGGCTATAGTTAGATTCTAAAGAAACCTAGCTAAGTAATTAGTAGTATAACTAATATTAGGCCTTATATTATTAGCTAGATATTACAATTTACTAATAATTCTATTAAATGTCTTATAATACTAAGTATTAACTTAGCTATTAATTAGTTTATAGAGTTAATTAATAGGATACTTTAAGGTTCTTACTTAGTAAAGATTATAGCCTTTAAGCTTCTCCTTTAAGTAGTGTAATTACTTAATCTTAATTATGTCCTTAGTTCTATAAAGTTAAACACTAAGGAAGAGGTTTAAGTTTATAACCTTTATTAGGAATTTAAGATAGAGGTCTTTAACTAACTTATTAGTATACTTCTACTTAGTAGTAATAATCCTAAAGTTATTAATATATATAAGAACTATATAGTACTTACTAATAAAGAGGTAGGTATTACTATAGGACTTAATAAAGCTAAGTAATAGAAGTGCTTTAACTATAGAGTTATACTAAAGGGCTATAGCTTACTTAAGCCTATATAAGCCCTTTAGGAGAATAATAAGTTTATTCTTTATATTAGGGATTAGTACACCTTTAGGGTAGGAGATATAGTTCTTAATATTAATATCTAGTCTAAGGAATACTATAATAGTATCTACTATTATAATAACCTAGCTATAGTAAAGAGTATATATAAGAATTACTCTTCTAGTTTTAGCTCTTAGTATTAGTATAAAGGTTCTAATAAAGTTAATACCTTATCTTTAAGTAAAGCCTCTTATAGTCTAGCGAGCCTTATATCTTTTAACTTTACTATTAGTAAGCCTCTTAGTCTTAAAGACCTATTTACCTATTATTAGCCTAATACCTTTTAGTACCTATAATTTCGTAATAATTAAGAAAGTTTTAGACTTAGTTAGAGCCTTCTATTCTTCCTTTATTATAGTCTACTAATAATAACCTTTAGGAGAGAAGAGTACCTCCTTTACTATTTATAGGTTAGGCTTAAAGTTAATAGCTATAGATGTAATAATCTTACTAGTATTAAGTTTCTTATAATTAATCTAGTAGTATATTCTAAGAGACTTTCTAATAGTTTCTTATAGTAAGAGAGATCTCTTCCTCTTACCTATTATAGGCTATATATTAAAAGGTATAATAAGGAAGTTAATATCTTTATTCTATATATATATTAGTAGTTAATTAACCTTAACTATAGGATTAAAGGTAGAATAAGGTTTACTAATAACTTTAGGTAGTAGTGTTATAAGGTCTTTACCTTTATAGTCTTTAATATTAGGTTACTCCCCCTATTTATTAATAGGTTAGGGATCTAATTAAGAGTAATAATGTTATAAATACTCCCCCTATTCTTTAATAGGGGTAGAGGGCTATTTATATATTAGTCGTTTAGTCTAAGTAGTTTATTCGGCCTAAGTAGTTTATAGATTCTTATAATTAGAGAGTAGTTTATAGCTATAGTTACTACTAAATGTCTACTTAGCCTAAGTAGTTTATAGATTCTTATAACTAAAGGGTAGTTTATAGTTATAATTACTACTAAATATCTACTCCCCCTAAAGCTATAAAGCCTTAGGTAGTTATACCTATAGGATATATAGTTACTTAATAGTTTATATTGTCTAGTCCTTATAGACTATATCTTTATTAAATATAATATAGAGTAATATAAGGATCTTTCCTTTCTAGGCTTATTTAGTATAATACTAATAAGGTATCTAGATAAGGTAATTAGTCTAAGAGTTAAGTTATATACTAATATACTAACTAAGTAATACTCTTACTTAAAACTTATAGGATTTAGGAATATATTAGTTATAGACGTATACTCTATAGCTAAAGCGCCTAATATATATTAATAAGATAGGTCTATTATTATTAAGAAGATCTCTCCTTAGCTCTTATATAGGGATCTTCTTAGTTTTAGTATAGGCTACTCTATTACTAATATAAATTATAAACTCTACTAATAGGTACTAGAGTTTAAGGGGTATTCTATAGTTAATAAAGATACATCTTATTCTAAGAATAATAGCTTTATTAGTAGCTTTAGACTTACTATTCTAATATTAAGTATCTAGGGTAGAGATATCCTATCTCTACTTATTAAGATAAATAGTAGTTACTAGTTTATAGTTCTTAAATTTACTACCTCTATTAGAGATAAAGATAAATAATAGCTTATTATAAGCTATATAGTTCTTAGTGTAGATAGCCTTAATAGCTATAGGGGTATTACTCTTTAGAAAGAGAATAGTAAAGAACTTATACTTACTCTTACTATATATAGTAAATAGAAGGTATCTATAACCTTTACTTAATTATAGAGTAATAGGACTAATAAGGTCTAGATAAAGCTTATCTAGTAAGCACTTTAGGAGATCTCTTAGCTCCTTTAATACTACTCTTTATACCTTTAATATAGTATATAATTTATAGTAGCTAAGGTCTAATATTTAAAGTTCCTCTATTCTAATAGCTTAGCTTTTAGTAAGGGAGAGAATAGTATTACTAATATAGCCTAATCTCTAGTACTATCTCTTAGATATTAGCTTTTATATAGTAGTAATAGCCGGATTTACTCTTATAGTCTATAGCTTTTAAGGTTTTAGCCTTATAGGTAGCTACCTTAAGTTCTAAGGCTTATAAACCTTAAAGTTCTTAAGCTATTTTACTCTTTTAAAGTGCTTAATAAGGCTAACTTCCTTTCTATTCCTTATTAGGGATTTACTAATTACGGAGATCCTAAGTTCTTTCTTATTCTAAAGGTTAGATATAAGGGTATTAGTTAATAATAGTAAATATATATAATTATAAAGCTTAATAGTTAACTTCTTACCTTTACTATTAGTTAGAGTAAGCCTAACTATACTAACTTCTATATTAAGTAGCTTCTTTATACTAACTACTTATTTAAATTTAAGGATACCTTTATATACCTTAATTATTAAGAACTATAATCTATCTTTAATAAAGTGTCTTAATATACTAGAGTTATAGATTACTCTATTCTTGCTATAGGTTAAAGATAATAATAATATAGACACTACTACCCCCCTATAGATTAGAGTAATTATATTAACCTTACTATTAGAGCGCTTATCTAATTTACCTACCTTAGTAGGTTCTCTAGATTCTTTAGTAGCTACTTAACCTCTAACTTTCTTAGTCTTTAACTTATTACCTTTACCCTTAGCCTTAGTATCTCTATAACTTAATCTACCTTTATTATCCCTTTTACTTTAACTCTTTAGGGCTTTCTTAGGGTACTACTTAAAGTAATCTATATTAGAGTAGATATAATAAGTACACTAAGTATATTAATCCTTAATATAACTAGCTACTCTATAGATAGGATTTAGATTAGTTCTTCTATTATATAGGGGCTTCTATATTCTAAGAGAGCCTATTATCTCTTTAAGACTCTTACTATAGTTAAGGCCTACTCTCTAGCTCCTTAACTATTTAGTAGTCTCTATTCCTATAATAAATATAGTCTTAATATAATATAGAGGGAGCCTAAACTTATCTAGTTAAATACTAATTATAGTTACTCTTTACTCTACTATAATAGTGTATTAATAATAGTACTTTATAAATTCTTTATAGTACTTTTAGGTGTTATAACTTATTATAACTACTTTATTAAGGTTATATATAGCTATATGCAGCTTATATACAATAATAGGCTTAAAGGTAGCTTTAATAGTGTCTAGAAGTTCTTTTATAGTCTTCTATGTTAAACTATAGTAAGGTCTAATAGATTTATAGACTCTTATTATAATAATACTATAGGTAATTCTGTTATTTATATACTAGGCCTTATTCTTAAACTCGTAACTAGACTTAGCGCCTTTACTAGTATCCTTATCTAGTTCTTTAGGTTTTATAGCTACTAGTATCTAGGTAACGCTATAGATAGTATATCTAAAGATATCCTTCTTAAGGAGAGCTACTTTAAGAGTAGACTTCTAAGTATTATAATTACTCTCTCTCTTAAGAATCTATATCTCGAGCATTTTTAATAATCTAGACATAATAATAATAATTAGCTAGAGCCTGTTAATTTAATTAATGTAATTAGCTTATTTAAGCCGTTTAAGCCGTTTAGACTAAAGGATTAGTGTAGGCTACTATAGGTGTTTATCTTAATATAGCTAGTCTAGAATTTAGTGTAGGTAGCTTAGTAATCCTTTTAATGATAACACGCTTAATTTGCTACAGCTTTAAGTGCTTTTAAAGAAGCGCCGGGCTTATAACCTGTTGTAACTAGCAAATCGGATCGAGAGACGTGTAATTCATTTAGAGAGTTACAATAACCGATTATCTACTATGCGTGCGCTAACTCATCAGTACCAGTTCTTCAGTACCAGAGAAGCTGTACCAGCCTTCTATTACAACAGGGCTCACGATCTTGTTCTTGAATCAGTCCATCTCCCTTTCAAGGTGCTTGCGTTCATCACAGTCCTTTGAACGATCATCGATGACCGAGCACTGCTTATTACATCCAACGATTCCACAAACACAACATACGGAGGGAGAGGAGTTGAATTTTGCTATACCTTTCCACCGAAAGACAACAGTCATTCAACATGGCTCTCTCACAATGGATTACGTGAGTACTAATGCACGACCACGATGCATCTGTCCTGGCACGGTTCCATCACTACCACAATAAGATGACTGATGTTCCTAAGACGTCGAAACGCCGCATTCTTCAGCCTGGGTGCTGTGGTCTCTTCATATCTTGCCGTCAGATATCGAACAGCTGCAGTGGAAGAGAGGAAGAGACAGGAAAGCTTTTATGTTACGGCCGCTAGGTCTGGTGAGTGACATTCGACATTGCTTCTCATGCATTCGGGGTCGTGGGAGTTTCCTACTCGACTGTCTTGCTCGATAGCGCTGGTAGGCTAATCTGTAGCAGGGGGAGGTGTCTAAGCTTCGCGGCAATCAAGTCAACCGCGGGGAAGGGTATCTTCGTGGAATACAGGGACATGGTAATGAGTAGACTACCAGATGTGATAATTTTATAGCATCAGGACCTCAGCAACAGAATGTACGGGTGAAGGACCACGCAAATTGACAACGTAATTGATGTAATGTAAGGACAGAGGCGGACAGGCTGGTAGTCACCGTAGCCAAAGCCTGCAATGATTCTTGCCATCAATCTATCTTTGACCGTTGGAGTTGTACCATAAGGCATGCACTACCACAGAAATTGAGACAACTAGGGACAGTGACCTTGCCAAGCCCGCGTTTGCCACTCCAATTTCGCGGTAATGCGCCTTCGTCGACCATCAATCATGCCAAACACAATCGATAAGTAGATTTGAAAGGACGCTTACTACCATAATCAATCGTTCTCCTGATGGATCATCACCAGATATCATACTCTATGCATCTGCCGCTCGACTGAACCTCCAAATTCGAAGCTGTGCGCCTGGTTTCCCTCAGGGAATCAAGTGCGCCCCTTTATCGGGCTGATATCTTTGTAGTCATGGCACTCAGGATCACCGCACCTGCTCTGAAGCGCCCATTACTGGCCAGTGGCAAGAGAGCTCCCACAGCGCCTCGAAGACTACACTTGGCGCCTCCATTCTTGCTCGACGACTACATACCAAGATACCAGCTGCTGTCATCCGTTCAGGAGGCTCAAAAGCGCTCGCAAGCCTATTCTCATTTAAGCAAATGCAATCTCTGTCCAAGAAAATGCGATGTCAACCGCTTTGAGACTCGAGGGTACTGCTTGATTGGCTCAGACGTCACTGTAAACACTATTGCACCTCATTTCGGTAAGTCACGCCCGATACCTGACCTGGTAGTCGACATGTGGACGGCCCCCAGGTTTTCTTGAAGTATGAGGCTGATTGCATGCAGGCGAGGAGCCCTTCTTCCAAGGTCACAACGGCTCGGGATCCGTGTTCTTCTCTGGCTGCTCTCTTCGGTGCACCTTCTGCCAGAACCACGACATCTCGCATCAGAAATCCGGTTTTGACCTTACACCGGAGCAGCTAGCTGAGTGGTTCATCAAGCTTCAGGACCTCGGAGGGGTCCACAACATTAATCTCGTCACACCGGAACATGTAGTGCCACAATGTGCGCTGGCCATTCTGCACGCTAAGACACTCGGCTTGCAGATTCCGATCATCTACAACACAAGTAGTTATGATTCTCTTGAGAGCATCAGTCTAATGGATGGTCTGGTTGACATCTACTTACCTGACTTCAAGCTCTGGTATCCCGAGACCACGAAACGTCTGCTCAAAGCCAATGACTACCAGGAGGTAGCCAAAGAGAGCATCAAAGCGATGCACGATCAGGTTGGTGACTTGTGTTTCACGGCAGACGGCATTGCGAAAAGTGGAGTCTGCGTCCGTCACCTGGTGATGCCAGGCAAAGAAGAAGAGGGCAAGCTAGTTGTCCGATGGCTGGCCGAGAACATCTCAAAGGATCTCTTTGTGCATATAATGGAGCAGTACCATCCTCGGGCGCACGTCGGGAAGCCTCGACGAGGTCGATTGGGCACGGCTGGCGATCTATGTGAGCATGAAGGGGCTAATGCGAAAGCCAAGGACATACGCTACCCTGATATCAATCGACCAGTTGATTTGCAGGAGGTGGAGTCTGTGCGCTCTGCCGCGGAAAAGGCAGGTCTTTGGCGATTTGTAGACGCCGCGGGGCATGGGGGATTCAACATCTGATGGGCACAACGTCTACACGTAACCCTGGATAATCTCGAGCAGACTGGGCTTACGCTTGGAGGTGAACTCGGAGGGCTTATCTACTACAGGTTCATTTGGCGTGACAGTCGGGTGGCCCTTGGCACCTTCAAGTCTTTCTTGCATCGTATAACCTTGTGCCACCTGCTTATGCATGTCGGTAAGTGAAACTAGCCATGATCCTTCGCCTATCATAAGTCAAGTCTCTATTCTTGCTCCGGGTCTCTGCATATCAACAATTTTGGCAAACACCTTAACGGACTAATAGATCTTCTAGAATCGTGCCTCGGGGGATCCTGAGCCTACCGTGGTGATACTTGCAATCCATAGGATACGCATCTGAACGTATATGTCACCTTCACAGGAGAACATGAGGTATCAGATGACTGCGAGGCATTGTTCATTGAGTCCTATAAAGAGCCAACATCTCTTCCAGGATGTTTTCATTCATTCACAACTATACACGCGAGCTTTCGGTCGTTCTCTTGCAAGCTTCTAACATTTCTTTGTTATCGAGACTACCACAAGAGAGACTTCCTTTTGATACATCCGTCTGATACAAAAGAATTTTGCGTTTCTTTGTCAAGACTCCACCATGGCATTGTCCTGCTACAATGGCTACGGTCAACGAGGTCTGCTCAAAGCCTCTAATAAGAACTTCTCGGAGATCTGACACTCTCGAAGACCAGATTCACGCGGATCACGACAGAATGACGCCCTCGACACATCAAGAGTCAAACGAGCGATACGGATCATTCACGCCCAGTATCACGCCACAAGACATCAACATTGCCGCACAAAGTATCCAAGACGCGCACTCACAAGTACCGCGCGACTATCACGCGATTATCGAGGCAATCCATCAAGCGCGGAACAAGATCCATCTGCCCTTTGCTTTCGAGTGCAACAGCATACTCGTCCTGATGACTCTAAAGATGCATCAACTCTCTTTGCAGGTCAAAGAGTACACAACTCAACTTGCCCAAAAGAGGTATGAGGATTCCCGTGTCGTCTTTGCCGAGGCCAAGTCCCGGCGTCAGTATTGTGCTCTACGCAATACACCCAAGGGTCAACGAGCACATGGCAGTCGTAAGCTGATGCATGACCTCTATTTCAGAGGATTTATAGAGCCTACACGCCTCCAAGCCCGTGGAGCCAGCACCAAACGCCACAACAGGATAAAGGAGCTCGAGGAATGCCGTGCCTTGGTAGTCAAGCAGATGGTGGAAGAGTACCACACCGTCCAGCGACAGGTATCAGAGCAGACCTGGAATCAGATCGTCCAGCTCCAGGGACAGTACCTTGCTGAACCCGACCCATCCATCATCTACGCCACTCCAGCCATATACCCTCGAGCTGATTCCTACCCGGACTCTCTCGCCTATTCCGCACTCACCTTCTTCCCCGGCCCGGTCCCCGAGGTTCCGTCCTTCACAGCCGGTCCTTCCACCGCATCCGCTTCCCAGCCCCTGACGCCCATCTCGGAAGGCGTCGAAGATCCAATCGACCCCCTGACAGGGCTAAAGCAGTCCGTCCTCCTCTCCTTCAACGCTGACATCGCGGCACGGCTAGCGGCTGACAAGCATAGGACTCTCGAGGCGAAGCAGCGACGCCACGCCGCCGAGGTGACGGCGAAGCTAATCGAGGCGGCCGTCGCGCGTGGCCCGGTTCAGCCTGCGGTACACAAGAGGGCGAAGAGCGATGGGGAGATGTCGGCCGAGGAGGAGCAGAGAAGGTATGTTGCGCGGAGGGAGGGACGTGTTAGGTGGGCACTTGGAAATGGAGACCAACGAGGCAACGTAGTGACTGTTTCCGAATAGATAGGGGGCATGGAAACGAGGCGGACACATGAGAAAGTCCCCGGCGTCTGGCGTTTGTACATTTAGCATGCACCTACGATGTCCCCGGTGGTGGACGAGCAGGCCGGAGTCAGCGTGGGGAATAGCGTATACTACTGCCGAGGGATACGGGACTCGATTGCATTTTTGGGGGCATATAGGTTGATTTCCTTGCATGGGTGGCGTTCAAAAGTCAGCTTGCAATCGGGATCACAGGATAGGATAGAGATGGTACTGTGTAATGTATAGCCAATGCTGTGCACTGCCTCTGTGACCACGTGTGGGGGCCTTTTGTCGTGCTGCGCCCGAGACTCGTGCTTTGTGGTCTCAGACCGCTCTGTCTTTGCTTGCTGTCTCGGTTCCATCATTGTCCTCAGCTGATACGACTTGGAATGTGCTAATGACATTGAAGCAGTCCAAGTACGCCGGTGAGCAAGAAACACCAGATTCGGCGACTGATTGTGTGTGGAAGTTCCTCCAAGGTTTATCGAGCCGAGTCCCAGCTACGTCTAAAGGGGTTGTGGTCGCACAAGCGAGATGAAGCCTCACAAATCTTGATGTGTGTACCCACCAGCAGACTGCTTGCTTCGAGCGAGTTTCTATGGACGGCGCCGCATATTGCTCATCTCTCGTGGTCCGAACCGTGGGTTGAATGGCAAAGTCAGTCGGGTACCCACGCAGCCGGCGGGTCCGTCAGTATTACGATGATTGGCTATCAGTTAGTAGTTCAGACAATCACATGTTGAGCTCCTTCAGCGCTGCCTCAAATGCCGACCGAATAGGCAGGATGACGGCATGTGTGGTTGGCGGAAGTGGTGCTGTGGAGTTGTTATGCCCGGTGCCGACTCACAACCGTGCTGTATCCACACATGGAAGGAGGTAAGTATGCGCATTGCTTCTTGAGACGCATCGGTTGAGGATGTGGAGTACGACGTTGATGATGCGAGGAACTGCAGGTTCTATACCGGCCGTGTTCTGACAAAGAGCGATAGGATGGATTACAGATTGTACTACAGTGAAGACATCCAGTCACCGTCGGAAATATCAGAATTGAAAGATCGAGGTGTTCTATCGGTTCGACTACAGTAGAGTCCCTTCTGAATGCTTTATATGTGTGGATGCTAAGAGTCCTGACACGTTGTATGGTGCATCCTGGTGGAAAACCCTCGTCCGCTGATGCGCCAAACGAGACAGAAGTAGTAAAGATCGATTTCGCGCGAAACCACTGGGGCATCGCAAGATACCTGTAGATTAGGAGCTCCGAACCTCCACTATCTGTACGCGAGACTCCATCATTAGCAAGCCACGCATCGAGTTGGACGAAAGCTTTGATGTCGAAGTGTCTATTTGCCTCGGTCCCTCATGAGTAGAGGTAAGTCGGGATAGAACATTGACTTTTGCTGCCCGTCGAGATAGGCTTCGCTGTGCAGCACTCGCAGGGTGATCCGTCGATCGTCAAGGGCTTCTGTCACGAAAGGCGGCAGCAGGGTTCGGGAAGCGAGTCATTGATGCTCAAACAGATACTCATCAGTAGTGATTGCGTGTAAGATGTGAGGGTACGCGGAAGTGTGAGCGGACCCTCGAGGCTGTCAAGCGAGATTGAAACTCTTGTCTTCTGTGGATCTTCCATGACATCCAGGATCAGCAGCGGCCAGATTGAATGATCGTCATGGCATCCCGGTATCCTGCGGCAGTCGGCGACCGATCCCGATACAGATAGAAGTGATCATCATAACTTCCAGCACATTACGATGACGAGGAGCAATCCACTTGGAATCACCTTGGGACGATGCAAGAGTCGTGAATCGAGATATGAACTCGCGGAAGAGGGAAAGGGAATGATTGGGCCTACCAGAGTTTGCAGACTGAGTGAGTTCTTCTAATTTGGGGAGTCCGGGGGCGTCTGCTCCGTGTCCGGATTGGGACAAGACAGCCCTTCGGTCGGAAAGCATGTGACCGCCACCACCAAGTGAGAGGCTGCCCCTCCACTCCATACACCGCCGCCGGCTTCCTTGTCAAATGCCGACACCACCTTCTCACCGCGTCGGCCTATATTTCCTGAATTGGATGATCCACTCGTGGTGACTCTGTTGTTTCACCCCGCACTATGCAGATACTCGATGCCATATTTACGCTTTGCTCGGAGATATGCATCTCTTCTCGGTGACACATGAGCGTACTCCTGTCTCAATCTGCGGTGAATAAGTTATTTTGGCACGAACTGATATAGTCATGGGTCTGTCCCCACTCAAGACACTCCTCTTTCGGCTCTTGAGTCGCGTTTCGTCCGTGCTGCAGGATTGGTGTGCCTCCCGCCGGCCCCGTCACCCGTCCAACTACCGGCATCAGGATGAGGTAGCCGAAACCTGGTTCGGCCAGGACCCGCCACAAACTCTGCTCTCTAAAACTGCTATCTACCTCTCCCTGAGATTTTAAGATGAGGCACGAGCCGCACTGGCTCATGTCGCAGCTGTTCCGCGCTTGGAGAGACACAAGCTTTCCTTTGTCTTCGGTATACTTTCTGGCCGACATGTCAACCACGCGACGTGGCTTGCTGCGATCGTTCGGTCCATCGCTCCACTTGACCTTTTCGATCCCTTGCCGCTGGATCTTGGACCTGAGACACTACTACTGTTGGTACGGTTGCCTTACCATGAGTCGCTTCCAGCTGCTCTCATTTCGCGCCGAAGCTCGGTCACTGACCCATGCCCATTGGCGTATCTTGCCAAGCATACTGACGGGGCTTGAGAAAGGCTTGCCTATGCGCCCGGCCAACCAATACGGCTGTTCCAGAGCCAGGACGTCCTTGGACTAAACTTATCTCTCGGGAACAAGATGGACGTAGCGCAAAGTCAGAGATGCCCATCTTGGCAATCGATCAACCCTCATTTCCCGCGTCCGTTGTGCACACTCTACCACTACCTGTGTTTACTGTACACTGCAGGGAAATGATCATTAGACCGCACATGATCACCCCTGCAACCCAACATTCACGCAGCCTTCGTATTCAATGGTACTAGACATTACGTTCGCGCCCAATGCTGCAAAACGTTTGAAACATGTCTGCTGTGTACTGTGTACAGTGACAAACCGCTTGTCCTCGTGGCGCGAGTCATAACCGTCTCATGTACGGAAGGTGCCGTGCGAGATGACAGAGAGGACCAAGTGGCGTCACCGCTGCCCAGCCAGCTCTGCATTGCATGGCTTGGCCTCATCATTGATGCCGACCAGATGCCAGGCAACAAACATCCATCTCTGCAGGCAAGACAGCCGACGAACCACGTATCTTTTCCCACGAGCGTCCACCCCATGCAATCACCTGCCTACAGCACGTTCATCACTGTCATCACTGCCATCGTGCTCACCGTGCCCCCCTCCCCGTGCCCCGTAATCGCACAGAAGTTGATTCTCGCCTCCCCCGTACCAAGTGATGCCCCTCAGCCCAGCCCAAAGGGGGAGGACGCCCACACGTGGCCGCCCGTCTCACCGCTACCGAACCATCGACGACGGCACGATCGAGGTCCAAATAGCACAGGCGAAAGGCCAAGAATAGCCACACCCCCAGCGCAAAAGGGAGCCCTGGGTGGCCGGGATCCCCGCCACCCGTCCCGCGCGAAAAAAATAGCATGCATAGATCGCGGGAGAGGGGAGGGAGACTTTTCCTTGTCTCATCTTGCGGTTGGGGCTGCAGGGCAAAGACAATCAATCATCTGCCTCGCTCCTCCACGCTATGCGTGCTCTTTTAGGGCAAGCCGGACGACAATCCATGCCTCGGCCCATGGGTGCCCCGTTGTGACGACACCATGGGTGCGTCCAGATCCTGGGGATGATCACGGAAAGGGAGAGTTTGGTGGGAGATTGGTAGAGGCTTTTGTCGTGGGATGGGAATAGAAATCTCGTGACACACGTCGAGGATTCGAGACGGGGGGGGGACTTGTGGTATGGGAATGGATGATCTTGATACTACTGTAGGAGAATTTGTGAGACGATGACAGGACGGGAATAAACGGACTTGGGGCATCGATGTGATGTGTACATGTTGCACCATGCGAGCCAAAGACAAGAATAGCATATTTCCACAGCACCGCGCCATCGGTAATGAAGTTGAGCATGAAGACAGGGCCAAACCATGTGCAAAGAAAATTGCAAACATGAAATAGATTACAGAGAGACTGGTACCGGGTATCTAGTTTAACGACAAATGGCCATGGTCTTCGTCTCCTATCCAAGAACAATTAAACATGCTACCTAGACTACTCCGTTGTCCCACAGGAAACACGCAAGGCGCCTATCGCTTGAAGGACCAACAGAGCTGCAACCCATGCCGGTTCCACCGACGTTTTTATACCGCCGTACAATGATGCATGCCACCATTCTATATCCTGTTTAGTTGTTTCCCCCTTATTATTAAGTTTTGTGCCGTCGTCGTTCATAGCGTAGTCGTAAAATCTTAGACCCACTCCCCCGTTCATCGCTTGGGAGAAGGTTTGCGCACACCGGCACCAGTATTGGCGCCCTCGTTATCGAGACCCAGTGCAGCGCGGACCTTGGCGCCGCCACGTTTCCTCAGCTCGCCGGTCACGCCCTGCAGGCAAACGGGAACTTCATTGCCCATCTTGAGGTACCACAGTTTGAGATTGCGTGCCTTGTCCTTGAGTTGAATTTGGTTCCTATCCTTGAGGACTTCGGAGCGAGAGCCACCGCGGCCGTACATGGAGAGGATGCGGGACCAGTAAGGACCCTTGACTTCTTCCAGGCCGGCGAGGAGGGCGTCCTCTTCTTCTTGCTTCCAGGGTTGGCGGGTGGTGGCAGTGCTCTTGGTGCCGTCGGAAGAGTTCGACGTCTTCCTTTGTGGCGGCTGTGATGCGAGCGCAGCCAATGCATCGTGGTGAGAGAATGGGATACCGACTGAGCTGGGATCTGGAAGAAGACCACCAAAGTTGGAGTAGCCGCGGTTGTCGCAGCTGCCAACACCGTAGGGCGGAGAGTTGCGGCGGCTGGAGTCATCGTAGGAGCCATTGCGGCGGAACTCTGAAGACGATCCAGAGCGGTTCTGAAAATTGTTAGTCGGTGAGAAGGAGATTCTAGATTGAATTTAACATACAGGAGGGTTGAGCAGCGACTCGACATTCTTGTTGATGCTGGAAGCAAACTCCTTGAGAAAATCTTGCCAGGCGTACTTGCGTGGTAGAGTCTGAAGGGCGGTCTCAGCAGGCTCGGCTTGGAGGTATTGCTTGCGCGCACGGGCACGCTCGACAAAGTCCTGCTCGGAGGGGACGAGGTGGGGAGCATCGGGGTGACGGGCGATGATCTTGTCCTCGAGGTCGGCAGGGAAGAGCTCGTCGAGGAGGGTGCCAACCTCACCGTCAGAGTTGAGGAGGGCAGAGATGTAGACCTGAGTCTTCAGCTCCAGGTAGATGGCGCCTTGCCACTTGAGCAGTCTTTGGCCAGATGGTACAAAGACCTCGAGGAAATACTCGTTAAGGTCGAAGAAACTTACGTCGTGTGACTCGAGGAGGCTGGAGGTGAAGGTAGCCCGGTTGGCCTTGCGGATGATCTCTTGCTGAGAAGGAGTGAAGAGCTGAATAGCGACGGCGTCGATGAAAGGAGAGTCCCTGCTGTAGACCTTGCGAGTCTGGTCAAAGAGGTTCTTGCGGGTGTGGTAGGCCTGACGCTCCTCGTCGGCACCTCCAGTATGTGTAGAGAGCTTCTCAATGTCTGCAAGCGATGGCTTTGCGAGCGACAAGATGATTTGAGTAGCCAAATTGTCAAGAACAGCCAGGCTCTGGAGCTTGATGTGAAGACTGGCATCCTTGCCGTAGAGCTCAGCAGCTCCGTGGTAGAGACTGTTCGAGTGGCCCTGGTTGTAGGATTGCTGGCAGGCCCACTGCGCATTGGGCCAGTCTTCGCTCTTGCCGTAGCCCATGGCGGGGCTAGCTTGGGTCTGGACAGGCGCGGAAGCATAGCCCTCATCGCCGCTGTAGAAGTGGTTGCCATTCATTGACATGGCGTAGGTGGGCGCAGGCTCTGAAGATCTGTACTCCTGCGGGGTGCCAGACATGTGGGTCAGGTAAGAGGTGTGAGGGGTAGACGTTTGAGAAATGGTGGATTGATGGATAGAGTCGACGTGGTCATTGCCCTGGTCGGCAGAGACAATGGCGCTGTACGGGGAGTAGAGAGAGGCCGAGGATGCGTCGGTCAACGAAGGCGCCGAAGAGTAGGAGGGAGCTGACGGAAGACTGGCGAGATGCGATTGGTAAGGTGAGGGGAATTGGCCAGATTGACCAGGAGTGTAAGATGCTCCCACATTCGGCGAGGAAGTGTATGCCGATCTGTAATTGGTGGAGGACGAATGCTCGACAGAAGTCACGGGGGTGTTTGCGAGCGTCTCTGGGTCAGGACTGGCACTCGCAGACTCTCCGTAGTGGTTGGGCCGTAGTCTCTTGTTGCCAATGCGATACGAGCTCAGCTGGACGTTGTTGGCGTGGGTTTGACGCTGCTGTGCGGCGGCCGCAGCAGCTGCGGCATCGTGGTGTGTAAAGTCGTACAGGCTTGGGTCGTAGGAAGAAGTGTTTACCAGAGCGGTGGTGGTGGTAGTAGTGTTGTCGAAGTGGGATGGGATGGAAGAGGCTGATGATGAACGTGCGTCAGCAGCGGGCCTCATGGCAAAGTGCGCAGAAATGGGCGGGAGCGGTGAAAGCAACATGACTGGTAGTAAGCAGTGCGAGCAGTAGATTAAATCGATGGCGACAAAAACATGCAAACAATGCCGCAGCCCAGGGTGATCATATAGCACTCACCGAACGGACTCGTGGAGAAGGGCATGCCCCAGGGTGTGTCGACCTCTGTCATGCCCGGGGAGCTTTCTGAGGAACTGCACGAACTCTCTGCGAACCTTGTGAGGTAGGCTGGTAGCAGTCTGTGCAGGCGCACCAGCGAAAGGCGCCCGCTTCACGAGCAGTCTGCTAGAGTTTGGCCCGAGTCGAGAGATTAGGGCCGAGCGTGCGCCGAGACAAAGGGAGTGGATCGAAACGGACGAGTCGGATTGCGGCGTACCTCTCTCTTGCTCTGGTCGACTCTCTTTCGCTGCTTGACAAAAAAACAGGCAGCGGGCGGCCCGGCATATTTCATAGGGCTCGGGTGTCGACTAGCCGAACTTACCCTCGGGCACCGCTTGAAACTGCACGCTTTGCCCAGCTGGGTCCTAATCTGCATGATGGTCACTGATGAGCACATCTATATCGACTGCCAGATGGTGCCCGCCTGGCACTTGCAGGTACCTCCACGCGAGTTCTGGAGAGCGCAATAATACACTTTGCGTCTATCCCAGCGCTAATCGTTTCTATCCTCTACCGTTGCCCGATCTCCATGTCCAATGGGGTCCAGCGGAGCCCAATGTCTCTACTCTCCTTTCGTTTCATCTTTTTGGTATTGTGTTCAGAAAGTATTCCTGGATGTCCTGCACCCAACTCTATTTGATAACGACTCTGACGCGGTGATCCGTGCTCCCCCAAGGACGTGGTCCCTCCATCGCTGGTAGATGCTGCACGAGGCCCTGGTGCAGATGGTCTAATCGCCGAACCATGCGCCTGCCACGCAGGTACAAACACGGGTACAGTCCCTGAGGTAGTCTATTATTTGTTGTCCAGTGGAAACATTGCAGGGGACAGCTAAAAGAGACAGAGACAATATGCATGAAATTACACCTGACAATACTTAATCTACTCCTGGCGTAAACCTTGGCCGGCGGCCAGACCAGACGCGGTCGGAATGCGTAACTCAATTCGGTATCTGGAAAGTGCCGTCTGCTGATCCCTCTTCCCGTCTCCCTCCCTCCCACTACAAGGTTTGGGACATGTACCACTCCCGGCCGCTCCCTACTCCAAGTATAGCACTATCCCCGTTTCAGAATATTCAGCACCGGCCCACCCTTCCAAGAGAATATTTTGTAACACCCTTGCACGATCAGTGGTTTGCTTTCCCATGACGTACGGACCATCCACGATTTGGTCTCAATAGGCGACATTAGATTTTCAGAGAAGGAAAGGGTAAAATGGTTATCATGATTACGGCGTACTGTTCGTACCCGATGAATCGATATTGTCCGACGTCGTCTCGCCCTCGATCGTGCTTCGCCAGTGCCGCGGCAGGCAGACACAGACCAATGGGAAGGCTTTGATCTCGCCGTCCCCCTCCGGACTGCTCAATGAATCTCCACTGCTCCCGCGGCCATTGCCGTTGCCGTTTCCTGCTCCGCTGTCCCTGAGTCGTTCGCCCTGGCTCCGCCACTCCTCTGCTCGCCCGCGAACGCGTACCCCCGTCGCCCACCCGTCATCCCAGATCCCCACCACCTTGAGCATATCGCCCCGTTCCAGCTCGAATTCGTCCTGCGCCCGAGGTTGATAAGCCCATAACGTGCTCACCAAATCTCCCGCGTGGATCTCGTCTTGGCTGTAATAGTCCTTGAAGAATGCCAATTGCTCGCTCTGCCCAGTTCCGTCGGGCGACGACAGCATGTCCTCGTCGCCACCATCGCCGGGAGAGCTCTCGTCCGTGCGGCGGTCGTCGGAAAAGACGCCGCCTCCGAGTCCGTTAAGCGATCGCTTCCGTCTGGGCGGTGGCCCGACCGGCGTTCTCGTCACCGCGGATCGCGGTGTATCATCTCCAGATGACGAAGCATTATATCTCGAACCGGCGCCCGCCATTGCGACGCCTCCGTGTTGTGGGCTGTCATGGCTGCCATCTCCAGAGATGCCTGCCATGCGAGTGACCCTGCCACCGGGAAGTGCCTCCATGCGCTCCCCCACCGTGGGGCCGGTCCCGTCATGCAGGGTCGACATGGGAGGTGTGATGCGCGATTGGCTGGGCTGATTGAAAATACTGGCTGGAGGACTGGCCTTCCTCCGTCGTCGTAGCACCATGCATCCCAAGATTAGGAGAGCAATAATGATCAGCCCGCCCAGCACGCAGCCGACCACGATTCCCGCGATCTGACCGCCAGTGAGGCCGGAATGTCCTGCGTTGTTGGCCCCTACATTTCCTGCGCCACCTGTCGACGTGGGGGACGGTGACGCGGACGAGGCAGATGCCGATGCAATGGCCAAGTTGACGCCTTGACATCGGCGTTCGGTGTCTGAAAATACGCAGCATGAGTCAGTTGCGTTTGGTGATCCCGCGCTGCAATAGCCACACAAGCCGTTCAGGTTGGTCGCGAATCCGCAGTTGTCGGGTTCGTTGGCCACGCCGGGGATGCATGAGCCTTGGAGGGACCGCGCCGGCAGCGCGCAATTTGTCAAGTCTGAACGAATTTGACTCTCTGCATTTGGGCCTTGGTTACCACAAGAGGCACTAGAAGCTATGCTCTGTTCACCTTGAGCATATAGGGCCTGTGTCGGGCAGATAGGTTAGCGTTAGCACACACCCGATTGGGCTAAGGGTACGTACACATGTGTCGGCGCATAGTGGCGCCGCGGAAACTCCTGACAGGCCGCAACTATTAATCGAGTTTTGAACAAGGGCATTGCAAAGGACGGAAGTCGTGTATCTGGCGTAATAGGCGCTAGGGTTTTGGCCATTAAAATTCGTGCATCCGATTAGTTGTTGGAATCGAAGCTGTATGAAACCGCCAGAAATATACGATTGGATCTCGCGATCAAATGATGCCGAGTCGGTGACTGAGGAAAGAAATGGACTAGTCGTGTTGTCAGCCACCGCAGCTGGCGCTTTTGGGAGAGGCCTGGAGAACTTACAACAGTCCGACCGTTAAAGCGTCGGTAGAGATTGATGAGGCATTAAAGGCTGAACATTGGGAAGACTGTTGCAGGGAAATGCAATTCTGGGCAAAGGCGCTAGGGATGGAAGCGAGCAGAGTGATTGTTGCGAGAGGACCGAGTTTTCGCCGTCTCCGTCGGCGAGGTTGATGACAGGAATTTGCGTGTCGACTTGATGTGGGATGATTCGAACGTCTCTCCTCCTCTTGCCATGTCTGTTCTTCCGTTGATGGCTTAACCGTTATGGCCATGTCTCCAACATCTGCCGCATCCTTGTACCGTCTCTTGCTACACTCTGCCCGACAAGTTGATCTCCGAGAGTCCACCATGCGTCCGAAAAAAGTCAAAGGCCAGTCGCGGTATCTTGTGTTGACGAATGGGATATTATATGTGTATTATTATGCCGTTGTTTCGGCCAGAAAAGGAGTGTCCGAGGGTAGTCGCGCAATTGCTCTTAGGGGACCAAACCATACACGCTACGCTGTAGAAAGTCGAAAGGCCGAAAAGTGCAGGAGCAGGTCTTCACCTGCTTGTCGCTGCGGGTATCATACTGGCAGAAGTAGAGGAGGAGATGAGGCCGACGCGGTGAAATGTGAGATTCACTGCACATCACGACGATCTCTCTCTCACACACGGGTCCTCCTTCCTCGGTGTTTCCTGTTGCTTTGGTTTCGGAAGCAGATCTAGTGACTTGGTGTAAAGTAGATTTGCCGGTCCGCTCCAGGCTAGTTACTTTCTGAGCTGTATCATTGGCTGAACGTGCCAGGAGAACAAGTTGGCGCTGGAACGATCCACGTGTGGAAATGAGGCCGTGCTCCGCTTTGAGACTCATGACTCAATTTTATAGATCTCTTGTTCGTGCCACTGAGAACTTATAACATGCCGCTGCACTTCACATCCACCGAATGGCGGTATAGTGTTCCCATATGGCTCAAGAGCTGCGATCTGACAGTCTCGATCATGTAGGCTTCGCTTCAGCCAGCAACGAAGTCGGGACTAGTCCGAAACGTGAGTCTTGGGCTTCACCACACTCAGGGACCCGGTGAGAATCATGCACAATCTCGCGTCTACACTGTCCCATGGACGTTGTTCACCTAGATTGCCGGCAGCTAGAACCAGCATGACTTTGAGCAGTCTGATGTTGACCTAGTGACAGCACTTGGAGGATCAAAATTTAAAGCAACTTGTCAAATTTGTAGCGTGCCTCTACCCAAAAGGACAAGACAAGTATAAGGGATGCCTCTTTCCCAAGGTTTGTGGAAATCAATGCTTCTTTCAGTACCCAATGCATCTGTTATGCGCGTCTGTCGATACGGTGTCCTTGCTTTCCGTCTACTCAACGGACTGGGACTGAGATCCACGGCCCTCCCTCATCAACTGGTCCTCGGTCTTCTTGTTGCCATGGCTTATAAGGCGGTTGAGGAAAGACCTGATGACGGTCAGTATTGAGTGTCAGCATGTCCAAATTGTATGCCCTACCCGGGCTTGCCCTCTTGGTGGTTACCGGTCTCTGCTTCCTCGATCTCACGGTGGAGGTTACCGGTGGTCTCATCGTCGGCCTCATCATGTTCGTCGAAGTTGGCTATCATCATGTCAGCGACGTCGACAAGACGAATGGGTTCTGCTCACCGTTCTTGTCGTGGAGACTGAGCTTCCTGCGAAGCTTCTCGCGGATACCCATGCCACTCATCTTTGCGATTAGGTGCTGTAGGCTGTTTTGAGATTGAGACTGAGATTGAGATGAATTGTCTTATTCTGTCAGTCGATGGAAGTCAGCTAAGAACATGGTGGCTGTGTCGTCGAAGTATAGAGGTCGTGCGTGGTGGTGGGTCAGTATGACGTACCGAGTGGACTCTTTCGTGCCGTGCTCTTATCGCTGTACTCTGGCAATTGATGGTATGGCTTTGTGCGAGCTCTGTACAATGCGAGCGGTGAGGAGTAAGGCTGAGATGCAGATGCACGGGTGCTCAGGTTATATGCAGGCAATGGAACGATGTGGAAGCCGGTCCAGAATCAGACCCTTTCCAATAGCGGGGTGCAGCTGCCCGCATCCTCCGTCAACGGTCAGCTTCTGTATCGGGAAACAGGACGGCAAGAACATGCACTTTCGGTTTTGGCATGCCGTTTGAGCTACACGTTTGAGCTACAAGATCTTGCATTATCATCGAGTGAACATACGGCGGGACAAGAATGCGATACTCGACAGAGGCGGCGTCGATCTCTGATACTGCTAGCAAGCCTAGCTACCCCGCACCTCTACAGTGTTCATCGTCTGCGCGGGCGTTCTAGTTCCCCCAAGTATAGATCAAGTGTCATTGCTAGCATGCTGAATGTGCAATCGGCAATGAGAAAGCCGGAATGCATTTGGCCCTTTGAGTTTCATGATCCCCCCCGACACGACGACAGCTGTGCAACGGTTGGGCCGGACTTTGTTCAGACTTGCGAAGGAAGAATTGTAAAATCACGCTCGACGAGTTAGCCGAGTTCACACACCTTGATGGTAGATCTTTTGGTGGTAGTTATTTTTTTACGGATCCTAACAACGTCCCTCCGCGATATATAGCCTTTTGCACAGTATGTTGGAGACTATGATTCTGGGAAATAAAAGTCGCCACGACCGTCTCTCCGCTGCGAGGTCGCCGCGGGGTCTTGGTAAAAGAACCCCGACCAATCACAGCGTAGATTTTGCTATGCCGGCTCTATCAGCTCTGGCTGTACCTTATGGCTTCATATCACTGTCCGGCCGGATGCCCTACGATAAACAATTGGTGTCCGAATATTTGTACAGCTTACTGTGAATACATTATCTCCGATAGACTGGACCACTTCCCAGCTTCTGTCGCGCAAAGGGAGGCCTATCCTTGCCGTTGATGCTTCTCCGCGGTCGCAGGCATGGACATTGCTAGTCACGATACGGTCAACCCTGAAGCTACCACTACCTCACTGATACAGTCTGTCCCGCAACCTAATTCCACCCCTCCACAAGCCCAGAAACGCAGAAGAAGACGGAGGAAACCTGGCGAGCCTGAAGATCCCGATGACGAACCGAAGAGGCGGGTCGTGACAACAGCATGTATAGCGTGCAGGTAGGTACATTGTTCCCTTTGGCGGCCTCCTCAAGACATGCGGGAATGTCATGTATAGCGTCGCAGAGTCGGCAACAGGCTGACTTGGTCCTCCAGGAAGCGCAAAAGCAAATGCGATGGTAACACTCCGGCATGCGCCGCATGCTCACAGGTCTACAACACGCCTTGTATCTACGATCCAAACTCCGATCACCGCCGGAAAGGCGTCTACAAGAGAGATATTGAGGGTTTGAAGACAAAGGAGTCTACATTACAGACAATCGTACAAGCCATACTCAATTACCCTGAAGATGAAGTACCAGACCTGGTACAGCAGATTCGAACATGCGAAAGCCTGGACGATGTTGCCGAGGATATCGTAGCCAGAGAGTATGGTCTCAACAAAGAGGAGGAAGAAGAAGATACCATTGAGCCTCCCAGCCCACCGTCTTCAGGTGACGCTGCAAACTTCGAGTCCAAGCTTGGGATCAAGATGGCGGAACTGCGCCTCAACGATGGCTCCGTCAGGTACATTGGTGGTACCTCACATCTGCTACATCTCCACGCTCTGGAGACAGATGACGGGAATGCTGGAGCAGAGCAGTACAACCAACTACAACAAAACCCCATTACGTCGTGGACGACCGTCACATCTGACCCAGAACTCATCACACATCTACTGGATGTGTATTTCACCTGGCACTATTCATTCTTCACCTGTCTTTCCAGGTCCTTGTTCTACCGCGACTTTTTGCGGGGCCGACAATCAGAGGATGGCAGCAGAAAGACAAGATACTGCAGCGCACTGCTAGTCAATGTCATGCTTGCTCTAGGCTGTCATTTCACAAACAATTCTGCCGCACGTGAGGACCCAGCAGATCCCAAAACGGTCGGCAATCACTATTTTCGTGAAGCGAAACGATTATTGGTAGAGAACGACGAATATGAATCACCCAAACTAACAACAGTACAAGCCCTGGCTCTCATGTCGGTTCGCGAGGCCGGTTGCGGCCGTGAAGCAAAGGGTTGGCTATACTCGGGCGTTTCATTGAGGCTTGCAAACGAGATGGGCTTGCATCTCGATTCTGGCACGCTTGCGGGAGGTGCAAGCAAGGGCCGCGATGATGCGGAGGAAGATGCTCGTCGTGTCACTTTCTGGGGCTGCTTCTTCTTCGACAAGTGCTGGTCCAACTATCTTGGTCGATTGCCGCAACTTCCAGTCTCTGCCGCGTCATGCCCCAAATATGATGTATTCCCAGACGAAGACGGTGCACAGTGGATACCGTACAGCGATATTGGTACGACTGCCGCTCACGCTCAACCAGCAAGGACGAGAGCAGTAGGACTGCAAATTTCGGCCCTTGGTGAGATTAGTGGTGACCTCATGAAATACTTTTACAATCCTGGGGAAGTTGTCGACATTCATAAGCAGAAGAGTAAGCAAGCAGAACTGAAGAAATTGAGCGAGATACAAATCCGCCTTGAAGGGTGGCGAAAGAACTTACCGAAAGAGATGGAACCACGAGAAGGCGCTTTAGCCAGCGTCTTCATTATGCAGTGAGTGATTGAACACAGATCTATGGATGTTGTGACGAATCTTGGCTGACGAGATCACAGCATGTTCTACCAACTATTGTTCATTCACCTTTTCCGACCCTTCTTGCAGTACACCGCAGCAACTTCACCTCTACCACCTACAGTATCACCAAGGAAAGTCTGTACGTCAGCAGCTTCGACCATCTCTCGCCTTTTCCGCCTATACAAACGGTCGTATGGTCTTCGACAGATCTGTAACATCTGTGTCTACATAATTCATACGGCGAGCACGATTCACTTGTTAAATTTACCAGACCGAGATGCACGTAGAGACATTGTGCATGGGGTCAAGCACCTTGAAGAAATGGCGGACTCTTGGCCATGTGCTCAACGGACCTTGGAGATCCTGAGCATCCTCAGCAAGCAATGGAAGATTGATCTGCCGGAGGAAGCGTCTGCAATCTTCGCACGCTTCCATACCAAATTTGGCCATTACACCGAGAAATCGAGCAAAGATTCCCCAGCGATCGTAAATGATCGCAAGCCCGTCCTCGACCAACCAGGCCCGCAACTGATGCCGGTACTACCACAGCAACCTCCCAACAGTATGCCTTCGTTCCCGGTAGGTCAGCCTGGAAGTTCATACTGGAACCAGGCTGCACAATCGTCGACTCTGCCACGACCGCTCAATCTGCAGCCGCAACAACAGATGCCACAGATGCCACAGCAACGACAGCAATTCGTGCAGCCGATGCTACCGCCGCAGTCGGCTCAAGACCTCTTTCCACACCTGCAGTCTACTTCCACCCACTCCTCACCAAACATCCCAGCGGCCCCACCAAAGTCTAACAGCATCGACTCTGGACTGCCACAACGCGGTCAACACCCGCTCCAAAACACCCAGAATCAGCAACAGTACTCACAGCAACAGCCGCCCGACACTGGTAGCGGTGTACCAACGGGTTCGAGTGGTTATGCGCCGAGCCCTGGTGACATGTTCGGTGGTGTCGAGCAGCTGCTGCGAGACGTCGGTGGCGGTCCAGGAGAGTGGATGGTTCGAGATCAGAGTGCCCTAGCCTGGGGCTTTGGAAATTGGGACATCAACCAAGGTGATCCTGACGGGTGGCTAGGTACTGCTGGTGAAGCTATGAATGGAAATAGTCAATTGAACGGGCAAGGGCAAGGGCAAGGGCAAGGGCAAGGGCAAGGGCAAGTGGAAGGCATAGAAGGTCTCGATGACATGGAATGGAGTAATGGATGGATGCCTCAGTGAGGAATCACCAGTGTGCCCTTTCGCGATGGTAATCCATAAATAGATTTTTCGAGGAGAGCAAACGATGATTGACGGTCGGCATTGGTGGTGGTCAGAACATGGTTGCATGGTTAGGACTGGTCAGGACATAAGATACCCATGAACGAGCTACGATAGATACAAAAATATCCTTGATACGGTAATGCTAGCATCCGCTTTTAGGGCAGCGTCGCAATACCACTGTCATCCTACAAGGGCGATCCAGTCACGTGATAGACCCTAACCCTGGTCGCTCGAATCTCCTTCCTGCTTCGGCCTCTTGCACCATCGCCCTAGCAGAGGCGACTCCGCCTGTACAACGAAACGACAAGCATTGCCAAGCACTCTGAGATTGATTTCGTGAGTGATCGTGGAAGGTGAGATGACATTTGTAGGCGATCTGCAATAGCTTGAGGCTCTGTTACCACCCAAATGGCCCTGCTTACGGGTCTGACGGGATAGATTACCTTCCTTTTCTATCTCTCAACAGGTAGATCAGGTCCATTCATAATGCAAAATGTCAATGAAATGGCGATGAAATCCGCATATAAGTATCAGACAAGGTTTGGCACTTCGACTCATGTAGGTGATTCAGATCTCACATCATTCTCACAATGAGGTTTTTCGGCCTCTGCCTGCTGGCCACTCTGGCATCAGCTGCCATCGTCCCATCTACGTCTCCAACTGCCTACGATGGACATAAGGTCTTTAGGGTAAAGACAGGTAAGGCTCTGTCTCAAGTGAAGGAGAAATTGTCCAGCATTTCACCTTCGTGGGAGGCATGGAACAAGAATGTCCACAAGCACATCGACGTGGTCATTGCACCCGAGCAGCTCGCTGCTTTTGAGGGGCTCGGTCTCGACTGCACTGTCATGCATGAGAACCTCGGAAGATCTATCGCCATTGAGTCTGCTCCTTCATCCTCTCTCTCGAAGCGACAGGTAGACGACCTTGCCTGGTACGACTCGTACCACCCTTACGACGAGCACATTCAGTATTGGCGCGACCTGCAGGCTGCCTTCCCGAACCAGTGCGAATGGATATCTTCCGGCACCTCCTTTGAGGGGCGTGACCTCTTCGGTCTACACCTCTGGGGGTCCGGTGGCCCAGGCAAGCCCGCCGTGCTCTATCACGGCACCGTGCACGCCCGCGAATGGATCACCACGATGGTAGACTCTCCGCAGTTCGCTCTCACGACTCATTACTGATCCTCCCAGGCTGTCGAGTACATCACCCTCCAGCTCATCAACTCCTACAAAGCCAACGACGCCGCCACGCGCGCCATCCTTGACGCCTACGACGTCTACATCATCCCCGTCGTCAACCCCGACGGCTTCGTCTACGCCCAAACCGCCGACCGACTCTGGCGCAAAAACCGCCAACCCCCTGGCCCCTCCACCAACTCAACCTGCATCGGCACCGACATCAACCGAAACTGGGAGTTCGCCTGGGCACCGGGCACCGGGGGCTCCTCCGCCAACCCCTGCAGCCAGACGTACGCGGGCACCTCGGGCCGCTCGTCCCCGGAGAACGCCGGTCTCGACGACCTGGTACGCACCCTCCGCGACACCACCGGCCTGAAGCTCTACATCGACTGGCACTCGTACGGGCAATATTTCCTGTTTCCGTACGGGTACAACGAGACGGCGCTCCTCCCGCAACTGCCCAAGTGGACCAGGACGGGCAGTCTGATGAGCGAGGCCATACGGGACAGCAAGCCGGACCGCAGGACGACATTCACTTTCGGCCCGGGCGGAGCGGTGCTGTACAAGAGTGTGGGCAACAGTAGGGATCATGTGTATGCCGTGGGAGGCGCCGAGTTCAGTTGGACGATCGAGCTGTCCGATACGGGTGAGTTTGGGTTCGTGCTGCCGCCGGAACTGATCAGACCGACGGTCGAGGAGGCGTGGACTGGACAGCAGGTTTTGCTGGGGTTGTTGGATGAGGTGTTTTTTGATGATGAAGGGCCTGCGTAGGGACCGATGGGAGATGGTGTCGGCAGATTTCGAGGCCAGGATTACAGCTGCAGTATGGTTTCGCCTTTGCCGTATGCTTGGTGTAGTGTAAGTGCTGTCTAAATGCTGTATATGTTCTGTCACTAAATGCTGTGGACCACATATCTGATCGTTGAATCCTGTAAAGAACCTGATATTGCCCGTTCACTGACGCTGGTTAAAGTCTACATTATACATCATAGTCTAGTAGTCATGAATCATGATCCCATCAGCTCTTCTCCCCTAATGTGCCGGTGGCATTGAACCCATCCAGCTTCCTGATCAATTCCGCCCCTCTCTCCCCAACGATCATGACCCCAAACTGCGGATTCACCGTCAAAGGCGCCACGATACTCGCATCCACGACATGCAGATTCTCCATGCCCGTTACTCGCGTGTCTGCGTCCACGCACGCCCCTATCCTGCAGCTCGAGCTCCAATGCTGCGTCAGCCCGCCCGCGTAAGCCGACTTGGTCGTGATGTACGTCCTTATCTGCTCCCTCGTTGCGTTTCTTGGGATATTCAGCGGCTCGAGAGCGGAACTACTTTTGTCCAAAGCTGAGAAGAGGTTGAAGATGAATTGCGAAATGTCATCTGCGTCCCGTCCTGCAGGGTCAGAGTAAAAGTTCCCATCGCCGCCGGAGGGGATGAAGCTCCCCTCTTTTTTAGGGTTGGGCACCATAGTCACGCGGCCGGAAGAGAGCAGACCGGATGTGCCGTACACGTTGAGTGTGATAGAACTGTCGTTTGTGAAGGCCGAATAGCCTGCCGTGTTGATTGTGCCCTGGAGACCGGTGGGAGGGGTGCCGTCCGTGTGATTGATGTAGGTCCAGAAGACGGAGGTCTGGCCTGCGAAAGAGTAGGGACCGGAACGATTGGTCAGATAGGCTTCCTCATCGGTGGGTGGTGGAGTGGTGTAGTTGTAGGTGTAGGAGTCGATGGTCGGGCCGGACATGACGATGAAGGTGTTGGGGTTGTCGAAGAGACCAGCGCCGACCGCGGTGTTGTTAATCCATGAGGAAGATGGGAGGGCTGAGTCAAGCATACCCGCCTGAGAGAGATTGGCAAGAGTGTCAGCAGGACCAATGCCAGACTGCATAAGGAGAGATGGGCTGAAAATGGCTCCTCCACTGAGAACGACACGACCAGTATCTGCAAGCTTGATCGTGGTCATGGCACCATCGACCATGGCCAAGACTCCAGTGGCTTTCGAGCTTGTACGAATAGCTCGAGTAACCGTAACGTTGGTATGCAGGGAGAAATTTGGTCGCCGGAGGGCAGACTGCAGGTAAGTGGTCACAGGACCACCTCGCTGGCCATTCGCGTAGTCATATGACGGTCGTCCAAATACTGCTGTCTTCTGATCTGGTACATGGTTGAAGACGACCTCCGAATATCCGGCGCCGTCGACCAGCCAGGTCTTTGCAGCATCGTAGCTTGATTGAATGTTCGATGGCTTATCCACTTGGACAGAGGGCTGTCTCTCATACAGCCGCTTGATCGAAGCATCAACATCAGTGCTCTTCCATCCATCGGGGTGGAAGTTATCCCAATCAGACGCTGGTGGCTCAAAGAACAAGCCAGCGTTGATAGCGCTAGATCCCCCAACCGTGCATCCAGTAAAGGCGGAGTCGACATCCGTACACAAGAGCGACGGCGAGCCTGTGAAGATTGTGCTGTCTACAGCGCGTCAGCTGATGATCGTCTCGTGGCAGATGGTAGGCTCACATAATCCAGGAACATCCACCCGGCTCAGATCAGTCCCATTCAGCCACCCAGGTCGTTCTCTTCCTCCAGTGATTCCATACGACGGCCCTCCTCGCTCCAGCAGCAATGTCTTCTTGCCCGTCTCACTAAGCCGATCCGCGACGATGATACCAGCAGGTCCAGCTCCGACAACAATATAGTCATAGGCCTCATCCGTCCAACCAGTCTCCCTTACTGCAAGCGGCGCAGCAGCCACTTCCCTGAGCAACACCACCAGCGCTGACGTTTGCACTAGCCTTCTCATTGTCCGTGTGAAGATACCAAAAAAGACCTTTATTTCCTGAACATTTTTCATGAGTCTCAGGGTCTCCGGGACGTTTTATGCTTCGCCATGAGCTCTATTACGATGAAGTCATCCCTGCCAACGGTCGACACGAGAAAAAAGTCTCAAAGTTTGTGAAGGAACTGTGAGTACGGGAATGAAGTCATGCAGGGCATGTTTATACTTAGATTGACAGCGCGCCGGGCCGGGAAATGCTTCCAAACCAGATGAGGGTCATGCTTGCCCTAGTCATGAATTGGTAATGCTGGGAGGTTGGAGGCTTGAATGCATGGCAGGCACGTATAGGCAGTGGGAATCCCAATTAGAGGACATCATCGTGCTTCTTCGAGGGGACAGGGTGTCTTGAGGACCTACGCGTGTTGTTGCGCGGTCGTGTCCGATGTGGTGTTGGAAGGAAGAAATTAGGGCTGGGCGTGGACGTTGATGAAGGGGGCGGGGATGTTGCATCCACTTTGCCCTGCAGATTTGTTACTGTACTATCACTCTTATGATCTTTCTTTGATAGGAAAATGTAGGATACAACATGTCAGTCGGCTGTAATCATCTCGACCTTTGCACATGCTTCATGATTAGTGCTACTTTGGGAAGCTCGCTCAATGCTCATTTGCACATGAACGTATGACATCATCGGCAGTTCTCGTATGCGGCATCACAGGGCCGAAACGTTGATGTTTAGCTTTTGCGAAGTGGCGATCTCTATACCTCTACCACGGTAACGTTGAGATTGGTAATGCTGTATTCAGACACAGCAAGTCTACGTTGGCGTCCTGCCTGAATAGCGACGGAAGTTCAACCGTGCTTCTCACCCTGCTTCGCCGCACCATTCATCTGTCCTGCTTCCTTCTCCTTCATCTCCCAAGTCTTCGTGATGGCACCCTTGTGCTTTCTAAAAGCCAAACAATACTCCCTGTATCCCCACGCCATCGCCGATGCCGCGCCGGGCCCCAGAGCCAACGTCGTCAGTCCAAACACCAGTAGCAGGTAGGCCCAGCTCTCCTTCACCATGCCCGCTGCTTTGAGGTCCCAGAAGCTATATAGCAGCCATAGACCAACGTTCACCAAGCTGAAGATTTCGTCCCATTGCAGCCACGTGCGCATGATGTTCTCGAATCCTTCCTGCTGAGCTGGAAGTGAGGCAGGAATGAAGATCTCCTTGAGTGTGAATGGGGTAGTGGTGATGGTGTAGATCCAGGTTCCTGCGGAGATGAGAGCGAGCGAGCCAACTGTGTACTCGATGGTGCGGAGATCCCGTAGTGGCGCGTGAATGCGGTCGTGCCTCATGGTGTCTTTTGTGAGAGTCTTGGAGAAGACGTACTGCAAGGTTGCGACAATGATTGGGTAGATTTGCCAGAGCCAGTTCCACCAGTGACGCTGCTCTAGTGTCTCGGAGAAGTATTGCAGGTAGGATGGGATGGTAAAGCCAAGAAGCACGGCAGGAAGGATGGTGGTAGTGTATCTCATGTTGGTCAGGCGATGGTCGAGCGCTTTGAGGTTGTTCATCTGCGAGGTCATCCAGAACAGGCCGAAGAAGACGCTGCTTGCTAGACCAAAACCGGCGAGTTGGCCTGCCAGGGCCATGACATTAGGGATCATGGCAATTGTCAGGAGATTTGAACGGCGACCAGATTCGACCAGTAGGATCCCATAGACGACACAAAGGTCGGTCAAGAAGGTCAAGCATTGGGTGCGAGATAGCGGATCGGTCCCGAGGATGGATGGCAGGAAGGCAGCGGTCGCGGGACGAATCTGGTCATCGAGTCCAGGTAGATGTGTGAAGGACGACAAGAGTTCGAGCTTGGTCGAGCCGTGCTCGTACAGTCGCTTACCAGAGATATTCAGAAGGTCAGGAATGATGCTATCTGGGGTAATTGTCTTCGAGGCCAGGTAGAAAGAGATGAGGAAAGGTATGGCAAGCAGGAATCTACCACTGAGCCATTCTTTGTTGTACTTCCCTTGATTTGGGTTGTACGGAGAGCTCCCTTGGAGTGATCGAGTCGGCGGCGGAAGGAAATCCAGCATGGATGCGCAGACAAGTTCGTCCAGCTGCATGTCTTGAGCCATGTCCCCAGCGTATGCGAGCAGGTATACTCCAAACCATCTGTGCAGGAACGTCTTTGACGCTTGCACCCTCGTGAGGAAGTTGACGCCTTGGGCTTGCACGTGCACGGGATCTCGCCGAGTGTCCTGGTAGTTTTTAAGTGCAGCTTGTACCTGCGACTCGGTAGGGCGAGAACCGTTGAGCTGCTTGTGTAATCTGTTCAGGGCGTTGGCTAGAACGGCCGCACTGTGTATTGCGTTATTGCCTCCGGCGCCAGCATTTGGTGTGACCTTGTGTATCGAGTCTCCAAGACATACCATGCCTCGGTAGAACCATTTCTCATATTGGGCTTCCTCGAGAGGTACCAGCGTACATGTCTCACATGCTTTGAAGGTGTCGTCAAGCTTCTTCTGCCCACCCTTTTCGAGATTGATGAATTTGGATTCCTCCATAAACTTCTTTGCGTCTTCCTTGGAGTACTTGGGGATCTCATCGTGCTTGTAGACTCGATCCAGCTTCTTGAAGACGAACCAGAAAGCGCGGCCTGGTCTGGTAGGAATATACATGGTGGAATAGTCCTTCTCATACGTGATATCCAGTCGGCCGGTCTGCTGCATATCATTGACATCATTGGAGATGCCGAAGAGGCACGAATACTCTGCGGACATACCTGAATACTGTATCAGCACTGGCCGCAATGTTCGCTGATATTCACGTACTCATTTTGTCCTGGTCGGAGAAAAACCCAGGATGCTGCTCGTCAGCATTTCGCCACATCTCGTGTCTTGTGATGCTGTTGACACCATCTGCGCCGGCCACGACATCACCCTCATACAAACTACCATCTTCACAAAAGACCTGCACACCATTCTCGCTCTGTACGATCTTCTTGATCCGCTTTTTGAGTAGGAGTTTGGACTTGTCCTGGATACGATCGTACATGACTTGTAGTACCCTTTGTCGCTCAAGGAACAGTGTCCAGTATCCAGTCCTACCAGAATCAGTCTCCGCAAAAATCAACTCTGGCTACGACAAACCTCTTTGCAGTCAGTTCTGGTCCATTGTTGCGGTACCCGTCGTTACTCGGTCCAGCGTAGTCACCATCAGCATGATGCTGGACGATATAATGAAAAGGTACAACTCCTTCAGAAATGTCATCCCAGCACCCTAGTTGATCGAGAATTCGCGCTCCATCAGGATTGAGGGCGATCGAGGCACCGACTTGAGGGGCGACATTATCGTGACCCTCCAGCAGTAGGTATGAGACACCAGCCTGCTCCAGAGAGTTGGCGAGGGTCAGTCCAGCGATGCCGGCACCGATGATAATTACTCGGAATTCCTTTGTCTTCTCCGCCATGGTCGCTGGCTAGAAGTAGGAGCGACTATCTAGGTGCAGATATTGCAATATTTCCGGGTACGTAGATACAGAAAAGCTCACAGAAGAAAAAAAAACATGATCAAGGGTCATGCTTGTGGTATATATCGTCAGCAAATGCAGGGCAATCTGTGCTGCAGAAGGCTGACAGGTATATACCAAAGCTGACTGTACCGCCGGGGTCTTTGTCGGTACCAGAGATGGAACCAACAGGTTGGATGAGCGGTTCGCCATGTCAGCTCGGAAGATCTAATCAGTGGCAGATCATGGGAGGCTTATTTTAAACTTGTATGATTCGTTGTGGTGGGTTGCTGCCAGTGGGAAAGGCCATCCATGGATGTCAGCGCTAGGCCAGAAGAGGTCATCAGTCATGAGGTCCGCACAATCTTGACCATTCCAGTGGATCTGCCATTGCTAACGAGCTCGCAGCCATCACAAAAGAGCACGAGGTAGTGGTGAGAGTACATGTGTTGTATATTGACAGAGATGTTCCTCTATGATACACTATTTGCAGCCAGATAATCGGCCGTCTATACACATCTCGTCCATGCAAAACGCCTCGCTGTACAAACCCCACCATGCTTCCCTACAGTGCTATGCTTAGTGGAAGAAATATTTACTCTCCCTGAGTGTCCGCACGTCGAACTTACCCTTCTGCGGGACTTCCGGGAAGGTCAATGGCAGCCAGATATGGCTCTTCTTTCGCGCGTATGTGGGTTTCTTGACCAGTTTGCCTCCAAGCATCCTATTTCGCAGCTGCTGATCTGTGAGACGTGCATCCTCTTGGTACTCTTGTGCGTCCTTCTCCGCTTGGAACTCTTGCAGCTCCTCAGCCGTCTCAGCATCCTCTGCGTCAGCTTCCAGGGCTTCGTTAGTCTTTCCGTCCGCTTCCGCATCGCCTTCGCCTTCGATGGCGTGGCCGAGACGCTGGCTTGCGAAACCCATTGGTGGAACCAGTGTTTCCCAGCCGCCTTCTTCTTGAAAGATTCTGGCAGGCGTGACCATCTCTTCGCCCTTCTCTCTATCCGCCTCGACCTCGCTGGCCAACAGCTTCAGCCTTTCATTCTCGAGTACCAATTCGCGCTTATTCGCGTCCAGAGTCTTGTACTTCTTCATCATCTCTACACCTGGCCCTTTGCGCCATTCCGTGATCTTCCTGCCGATCGGAGTCAAGCCATCAATGCTGGCTTGGTACATGCACCCCTTGTAGCGAGCCTCGAATTCTTCCTTGAGCCGACCGATGATGTCTTCCCGGTGCATGTGTACGAAAGCATCACGAAGTAGCTCGCTCAGCTCATCGCGGTCACAGGCATGAGTCCAAAACGAGTCATGGATGGAAGCAAAGGTGATGCCCTTCTCTTCACATTTGATGGCTGAGAGCATCATGTGTGTCGCATCCAGAGAGTGAATGAAGTTTGGTGGGAAGCCTTGAAGCTGTTTGCGGCGGTGAACTGGATCCCAGGACTCGGGCTCGATGATGGAAACGTGAGACATGGACGTCTTCAGAACCTTCATTGGTGCATTGCGATATGGCTGGACGACTGGGAATTGGAGCGGAGTCGTCCAGATGACAGTCGACCTGAACGAGTTGTTTGGTCGGGCTGTCTTGGTCTTGCTTGATTTTGGCGCTTTGGTAGAGGATTGGATAGAGCTAATCTGCTCTGGCGTTACACTCGTAGCGATGCGGTCAGCGCAGCGTCCCAACCATTCTTGAATGGCTTGAGCGCCCTTGAACATCTCGCCAAGTGACCCGAAGATCTTGCGGGTAATGTATGAGGCGAGCGTCTGATGGTTGATGAGGTCGCCACTCTTGATCTCGGGAAAAATTTGTTCGATTTGCTTCTTCACTTGTGCCTTGGCACCAAAGAAGGAGACACCATAGACGTTTGTCATGACGGGCTGTTTGACGACTTTTCGAGTAATGTGACCATCTAGAATCTTTGCAAGCGGATTGCCGTTGGCAAGATCCTCCTTGATTGAAGAGATGACTCCGTCAGCGACTGCTGTATAGACGTCGCTTGGTCTGTCGCCAGGCATAAGGTTCACTTGTCGCGCCCCAGCCTCGTCACCGCCTAGTGCCGCGTAATGCTGGAGACCGTTGCAGGTGCCATCCTGGTGGATGGGAAGGCGACCATGATACTTAGTCGGGTCCGGGCTGTCAAGGGCATGCTTCAATTCGTAACATGCAGCAAGTGTTTGCCAAGCATCTTCAGACTTCCGCCACCATTGTCGTCCCGTGAGTGGATAGTTGGCCGAATCGTAAATGTCATCAAGATGGTCCATGACAAACTGCTCACGCTCGGAGAAGCTGGCTTTGTCGTAGCCAAAGACGCTGGCCAGGTGAATTTTCAGCCATCTTAAACCGCGCTCGCCGAGCTCCTTGCCTTCCGCGAAAGTCAACAAACCACGAACATTGTCTGCATTCATATGATTTAAATAGACGCTCAGCGGGTATGCTCGGCCCCTGAAGTCGACGTTATGTGGAAAGTATATCCGGTCGTGGCGGAACGATCTTGCGATTTCGAGTTGGAGATTCTGGTGGCAGCGCTTAGAGTGCAAGCCAGTCTTTTTGTTCTCAATCTCCTGCATCTCAGCAATCCATTTGGAGCGAATGTTCGGATCACCCGAAGATGCTGGCTCAGGTGGAATGTCGAACTTGGGTTCCAAAGGCGCAAAGTTGCCGATCGCTTCTCCAGAATTCCAAGCATCGATTTGAACGCGCAGAACGTCATCGTTGATATTCCATGCCGTCTGGCCTAGTGCAGTAATAGCTGAAAAGACATTTTTCATGTGGCCTCGTCGAACCGCTGCTTTAACGTATTCTTTGGGTGTCCGATCGTTTGCTGGCAGTCTTACAAAGCCTGTCGGATAGTTGAGATACCCTCCAGACTTGTAGTCGGTCCAAGGTATGGGCTCCACAAGCATAGGCAACTTCTTGTAAATGATGCCTCCTACAGGTTCCTTGCGAATCTTCTCTTGCAGCTCGGGGCAACAAGTGAGTAAGTTCTGCCGCTTGCCCTTGATGTAGGTCAATTTGTAGTAGAAAGCCGGTCTCATCCGAGTGATCGATTGCTTTGTTCGTGGGTGTACTCTCGTGATCGGCATCTTTGCAACCTCGCTGACTTTGGAAATGAGCATCGCACCAATACGAATCTTGACCTGAAGCGGCCACTCCGTGTGTCTTGCCAGCTCTATCTTTGACATGCGAGCATTCGCTCGAGCTTGGGAGTGTGTTGTCTTCCCGCGCTTTCGCTTCAATGCTTGAGAATTGTGGCGTTCCTTCCGCACCAGCTCTGCTACGACCTCTGCTTCGATCTGGTTACCCAGATTCTTTGCGATGTCTGCCACTCTCACGCTGTTCATGTATTCATTGGTACGTCTGTCCTTCTCCCGAGCAACCGTAGACATGAGAGTGATGACAGTATTGACTGCGAGCTTTTGCGGCGTCGTTTGCTCGAGGTAGGCGCCGATATAATCGGCGATTTCACGAGGCCCGTTTGCTCTCGATCCTGTTGGACTATCCGACATCCGCTGCTTGACACTCGCAATCTCTTTCTCCAATAGTGGTATTAGATCAGAATACCATCTCCACATCATGGCATTGATACTTCTGTTGTTCAGCGCACTGTTGATCCCGACCGATTGCAGTTGCTCTTCCTCGGCTTTCCATCGTTTTACTGCCGCTTCTGATGCTGTGTCTTCCAAGAGTCTTTCTCGTTCCATATTGCGAAGAAGAGTCGTCTCGGCATCCATCTGGGATTCCCTTGGTTTTGACTCTGCATAATGATTCTCCTGGACAGAAAGCGTCTCTTTGAGCGAGAGCAAACCGACTCCCCTTTGATTCACCTGCAAGATTTGTGGCACATCTTGTGGGGCCAGTTTGTAGTCCAACTTCTGCAGTGATTGTCCTTGTTCAGACATAGGCGATCCAGGAACGTCGAGCGAGTCGTCAATGGGGGCATCCCGTAAGACAGGACCGAGTCTATTGTACTCTCGATCAGTCCAAATGTGGTCCGCTTCAAGGTCATCAAACGACAAGCGTGAGCGTTCGGCAAAACGCTTTACTTCTTCCCTTTGCTTCGTCTCGTCAGGAAGCGCGAGGGCCGCACGAATCACGACCATGCTTGCATATGCCGGATCCTTGCTCCTGTCAAGGTTATACCGCTCATAATGTTCGACCATTTGCTGGAAGCGCAGCTGGGGATTCGAGTATTCGGGGCTGTCCAGAAGAGCGTCGAGATATGTTTCGTGCGCATGCGTCACGTCAGTCTCGGGAACGTCAGGCAATGCTGTAAGTCTTTTGATAATAGAATGCGCGCGATCGAATCGTCCGACTCTTAAGCAAGCATACAAATTCTGCAGCAAGTCATGACCATTATTGCCCAGCGCGCTCCTCCTCGAAATTGTCTGCTGAGGTTCCTCATGGGGCAGGATTAGAAGGTCCTTTGTTGAAGGGTGATGAAAAGGCCACTTGTTCGTCATCGGAGTGTAGTTGAACGGCTCGTAAGCAGTTGATGGAAGTAATTCGGCATGGCCAGCAACGCTTGCAAGATGTCGAGCATGTGGGAGTTTCGTATCATGAAGGCCAGTAGTGCTGGTAGCCCGAGGTGGCCTCGAAGGCGAATTGGTGTGGGTAGTGCTCCATCGGAGATGTGCAGGCCACAAAAGACGAAGATGTATCTGTTGAAGGTCTGTGACAAGACTGCTAGGAGACTTCCTGTGCGGTCGTCGACCGGCAGCCCGTGAAAGCATCTAGACCGAGGAGATGGAACGCGTCAGACATACAAGCGTGTTGAAAAACCGATGTCTCTGCGAATCCAGCAAGAATGAAACTCGAGACAAGCGTGTAGCGGCAGGTGGTTGATGTCGTGTGAGCGAGATGGTAGGTTAAACGATCGGGCAAAAAAAATCCATGTCACAGCTATGAGCTAGTCTTGGCGCAATTCCGTCAACGGCAAGTCTGACCGACCGCAGTAGTGTCGATTGCCACTCCTCACGAGTTGGCATCATGACCACTTCCATTCACCATTCTACTGGTCGATGCGTTGACTTCATGGTAGCTTTTATACGTCAAAATTCTGATTGTCGTTACATGTCAAAACAATCTCCATGCCATGTTGAGAGCCCGCGTTATGCCTCACATACACGGATTTAGTTGTCATTTTCCGGATAACGCATATGCTCCCAATTGCAGGGAAAGCATGACATGACGACGTTTTCGATTGAGCACTACCTTATGGTCTCAAAGGCTTGCTGATAGATTCCGTTACTCCCACTTCGTGCCTTTCAGCCGTTGCATCAGATATTCCACCTCGACCTCCTTCGTCAATGGGATCACATGGTCCTGCCACATGTTAGCCATATCCGAAAGGCAAGCCAATACTACGCACCTTATACATGGCTACCACCGCTTTCGCGTTGATTTTGCTTTGTTCCTCTTGTGTTCCTAAGCTCGGGTCTGTACCGTAGGTCTTTGCCTTCAGCTCTAATCTCTCCAGCACTTTCTTCTCGACTACTGCATTCGTGATGGCTTGGTCGATGCCTTTTCGATCCTCGGCCTTGATGAGCTTGACGAAGCGCTCAGTCTCCTTCAGGAATTTGGACTCGGCGACGAATTTGCCAAAGTGAATCCTGCGCGATAATGCCTGAAGACAGCTTACATCACAAAGAGCTGCGGAGCCATAATTCTCCTGAGCTTCGCCACGTTCCTCTCGGCCAAACTGAGCACAAGCGTTGGGTAAAATTTCTGAGATGTAGGATTGCTTCAGCTTCTGATTGACGTTGACATCGTTCGGGTGGAGGATCTTGGGGTACTTGAGAGGCGGTAGTATCGGTTGCTTGAGCAGCTCAGGAAAAAAAGGATACTCGTCGGGCGATTGATAGCGGCGAATCATAGACTGGAGCTTCTCTTGCTCCGAGAGCAGCCAGTCTGCTAAGGAAAGGTCGCTGCCTGGGATCTCGACGCCTCCAGGTTTGTAGATGGTCGCGTTAAGCGGAAATTGTACCCTTTCGATCAAGTAGAATGTAATTGTGTCTTCGAGTCGTCTGTCCCATGTCAATGCTGTTTGACTCATTTGCGCTGAAATCGGAGTCTTCACATGAGAGTTGATCGTATATTGGCAAGATCCAATGCTTTAGACGGGTCTACCAAATCAATGGCAGTATCCATGATCGATTATCCTGATCACTGTCTATAATCTGTTAGTCATGAGTCAAATGCTGGTACTTGTTGGTCTCAGCAGCAGCGTTAGAGCAGGTTCAGATGGTGGTCGGTCATGGAAGGGCAGGAAAGCCGAGTCCAGTTTTGAAGCTTTCTGGAACATCCCCAAACTTCAAGCTCGTCGACCTCCTGCTCACACGACCATAGATCGATCACATGCTTCATCACGCCTCAAATTTAGCTTGATACAACCAACACATAACCGCGATGAATGTGTTATAACAAAGGCTCCTAGCCATCTGATTGTATCTCTATCGGCACAATGTCCATCCCCAGAGGCCGGAGTCCATTCCGGCAAAGGCCTCCAATCTCAAACAGCGATCACGACGATGAAGATGCAGCCTACCTCTCGGTTCGTCTGAGAGACCTTAGAGATCTGTCCCATGCTAAACCAAACAGACAAGACAGATCGAAGCCTTTGGTCGGACGCTCAACGCGACAGCCAGTCAGCTGATCGGAGGAGATGCCAGTCAACACTACCAGCACGCGCTGGGAGAGATACACCGCGAGCTTCGAAAGCCCATCATGCAACGATCGGTCTTCGCTTTGGCCAAGACAAATCCGCGCGAGCTTATGCGCTCGACTTTCAGTACACGAGAGATCCAGCACAGAGCTTTATCGCATTTATCGGACGATCTGCTCACGAACATACCCAGCACGCAAAACTCCTTCAGCTTGTTCCAAGGATTCGAAGCGACAAGGCCGGAAGATGAGCTCAAGAAGAAAAAGAAGCATGGACGGCATGGATCAAAAGGCCAGAAGCTCTTGGAGGACGGCAAAGGGAAGAAGAGCCAGTCGGGACTTCTACGATTAGAAGGCAAGAAGGAGACTCTAGATCACAGACTAGAGATGATGGAAGTTCGCAAGAACATGTGTGCCTCGGAGATTGTTGAGATTGACAAGAAGATTTCAAACCTTGCAACAATGCGGAAGAAGGTAGTGGATCGACTTGCCTCTCTTGAACTAGAAGAGACGGATCTGGAGCAGGAGATTGCTGAGACAACCGCGAAGCTCGAAGACATGCAAGAGCAGCTAGCTGAGGCGAATGCTATGGCTGACAAGACGCCCCCAGCATCAGTAGCGGATGGCGCCGAGAGCAAGGTCACCGATTCGCCTTCTGCAGAGGACGAAACATTCATGTCACAATCGATATACCAGCAATTACCAAGCCCCAAGCGGAAGCGAAAGGTGCCTAGACGAGTCTCTATGCCCATACTTCACGAGCATCTGGAACCTGGCACACGAATCAAGGAGTTCCAAGCGCATACGGACATAATCACAGCACTAGATTTTGATGTACCATTCGGAACCATGGTATCAGCAGCATTAGACGACACGCTCCGAGTGTGGAATCTGAACACCGGACGCTGCATAGGTCTTCTCGAAGGCCACCTCTCATCCGTCCGCTGCGTCCAAGTCGAGGACAATATCGTCGCCTCCGGCTCCAACGACGCCACAGTGCGCCTCTGGGACCTCTCACAAGCCGACTATGTTGCCACCCCCACCAAATCCTCCATATCCAAACCTGACGACCCCGAAGCCTCAGAGGATCCCGAAGCAGAGCTCGACAACGAACTTTTCCCCGACGCGCGCCTCTCCTCAGATCCCACACCGCCACCTCCATCCGCGTCAGCAATGGCCGACTGCCCCCTCTTCACTCTCTCCTCGCATGTCGCCGAGGTCACAGCCCTACACTTCCAGAACCAAACTCTCGTCTCCGGCTCCTCGGACAAGACTTTACGGCAATGGGACCTCAACACCGGCCGCTGCGTTCAAACCCTCGACGTACTCTGGGCCGCCGCGCAAGCTTCCAGCACATCCGTCGCTTCGACGCCCTTCTCGAGTGGGTTCCCCTCCCCTTCGCCGTCACTAGCGAACAACAACGACTGGTTCCGTCCCTCGGTGCAGCGGACGCAGACGGCGTCGGCAGTGGAAGCTGATTTCGTCGGGGCGTTGCAGATATTCCAGTCTGCAGTGGCGTGCGGGACGGCGGATAGCGTGATACGCCTCTGGGATCTGCGGTCGGGTGGCGTGCAGAGGCAGCTCATCGGGCATACGGGGGCGGTGACGTGTTTGCAGTTTGATGATGTGCATTTGGTGACGGGGAGTCGGGATCGGAGTGTTAGGGTGAGTCCTACTTGTCTTGACAGACACTGGGGTCTAGGTGAATGCTGACATTGGCAGATCTGGGATCTTCGAACGGGCAGTATTTATGATGCATTCGCTTATGATCAGCCTGTTACGAGCATGCAGTTTGATCTGAGACGGATCTGTGCTGCTGCCGGGGAGAATGTGGTCAAGGTCTATGACAAAGCGGATGGACATCAATGGGATTGTGGAGCTGGAACGCAGGAGGGCGGCGAGGGAGCGAGTGTGGTTGAGAAGGTGTCGATACGGGATGGCTACATGGTCGAGGGAAGGAGGAATGGGACGGTCGGGGTATGGGCTTGTTGATATTCTGACATGTAACGAGCATGAAGGCGACTGGCAACGGGCTTCTCGCCAATGATCAAGGGCAATTACTTGTGAGTGATGGTTTTGAGATCCCATCTTGCCTCGACAGCATGTCATGAAGATAACGTGCACACATACAACTCCCGGCTCTAGCGATGCATCAAATAGGTCCAGATGAGACATCAAGTCTCTGTCAGACGAGGAATACGCAATCTAGTATATTCATCTTCCAACTCTGGGTATGGGACAGCGATCGGATAGACAAAATCCACTGCGATATGCTCTATGGAAGCAGTGCCGCGAAAGGATTCCCCACGATATGTCGATCAGTCCTACAGACTGGTGAGCAGGGTTCGTGGAAGAAGTGGTGGAAGTTTCTGCTCCGTGCCCATAGCCGTGAGTGCTTTCGTGGGCATATCCCAAAAAGTTTAATCTTGTATCCCTGGCCGCTTCCATAACCCCACCACATCGCCCAGTCGCATGTCAAGAGCTGGGTGAGGTATAACACTTCCAGTGCCGATCGTGCGGCCACTTTGACGGCTGTGAAGGGTCATGAGGTTTGCAACGATCATAGCAGAGACCTTGCTATATCGTCCAGCAGGCAAGACCGCAACAACGACGTCTATTGAAGCGACCCTTCCAAGCGTGTATGCAGTCTTGCCAGAGTGTGCCTGATCTTTCATGTCTTGCTACTTTTCATCGAATATCAGCTTGATAGCAGCCAACTCTATGTCGAGCGCGCAGACGATTCCAAGCTGGACTGGTCTTCTCTCAATAGCGCGCCGTGTGTCCTCTGGTGGCACATCGATGTCGCATCTAGGGCAGTCAAGTCGAGCAAAACGCAGCGGCCTTGACTGTCCCTACTCATCCGGGTCGAGTGGTGCGTGGAGCCGCAGCGGGCTGCTTCGAAAGTGGTACCAAAGCCATAGCATCGAAACAAAGAGGATTTCCGTCTTTTGCGATCGCACATGCAGGACGCGCTGAGCTCGCGGCAAGTCGTGTTGATTGGGTAAGCGCAACGCCATCAGCTGAGCAAACCCCTCACCGCCGGCGTACCAACGGGATAGCATAGGTGATAAGGCTATCTTGCGCTCACAGCAGGTTCGAGACGCTCGCGTCTGTTTAGCCATGGTCGCGATATCTTCTCGCGAACACGAGTCCATCTGGGTTGTGTTGAAGGGATCGGGGCTACAAATCTGTACGAGATACCAGGAAAAGTCAAGTCCTCTTTGCGATACCCCAAAGAGCTAGTGCTTGCACGTCGCGCTCGTCCGAGAGACCATTCCAGCCCTTAATCCACAAGCCACGAACTGTACCTGTGACCCTTCTGCAGTGCGTGCGAGATACTCCCGAACCCGAAGAACCCTCGACCTGAAATGCCAGGACCCGATTGGTGTGAGGAGCGGCGGAACGGAAGTCGATCCCTCTCGTTTCAACCCAAACCAAACAAAACGACGTCAGCCACTACCCCGCACTGATGCGTCGCGGGCGGAGCTCCCCCAAGCTGTTTATTATCTGGTATGCAAAACACCTGCACGACCTGCTACAGTACCAACGGAGCTATTCTATCCATGTCTCTGCAGTGCAGCCGTGTGTGCGCAGCCAATCATCGAGTCCCTTTTCGCGGTCGATGTCGTCTCCCCTTCTCCCATTGCGGCTCGCCGACCATCCCCGAGCCGTCTCGAGGGCTTCTTCGAGCTGTGTCCCTGGTCAAGCTCGTGTCGCAAGATCTGCCGACCCGCATTCATTAAGCTCATCAAAGCTCCATACAGTATCCCGTCCCGCCGACCAGCAACCCTGGACTCCATAGATCCGGGCAGCCGGCCGGATTCTCGGTGGTGGTCCCGTCTGACACTGGGAGCAGAAGCTGCATGGATTGCAACCCTGCTGCAGCAGTGACGCCGCCGAGCCCCGTTGGTATGTGCAGCTGTACTGTACCCCTCAGTGGGGTGACTGGGGAACACGGTCCAGACGTGAGGGGCATAAGTAAAGCGTGATCCCTACCTCGTCTGCTCCAGCGATTCCTGATCTCATTGTACTTATCTCTACTCTGCTTTACAGCTTCACCGACCCGTGACATACTTACTTCCCCTCACACTTTTTCACCAATCCAGCACAACATCCACCATGGCTCCCTCCATTCCCGAGAAGCAATGGGCCCAGGTCATCGAAAAGACCGGCGGACCAGTCGAGTACAAACAGATCCCCGTCGCCAAGCCCGGCCCTGACGAAGTCCTCGTAAACATCAAATACTCGGGTGTCTGCCACACCGATCTCCACGCGGTCAACGGCGACTGGCCTCTTCCCACCAAGCTTCCCCTCGTCGGCGGCCACGAAGGTGCCGGCGTGGTCGTCGCCCGCGGTGACCTCGTCGAGGACGTCGAGATAGGCGAACACGTAGGCGTGAAATGGATCAACGGATCCTGCCTCGCCTGCTCCTTCTGCCAACAATCCGACGAGCCACTGTGCTCCAAGGCCCTCCTGTCGGGGTACACGGTCGATGGCTCCTTCCAGCAATACGCCATCGCGAAAGCCGCCCACGTGGCCAAGCTGCACAAGGATATCCCCCTCGACGCCGTCGCTCCTGTCCTCTGCGCCGGTATCACCGTCTACAAGGGCCTCAAGGAATCCGGAGCCAAGCCGGGCGAGACGGTCGCCATCGTCGGCGCAGGAGGCGGGCTGGGGTCGTTGGCGCAGCAGTACGCCAAGGCCATGGGGCTGCGGTGCATTGCCATCGACTCGGGTGAGGAGAAGCGGAAGATGTGTCTCGAGCAGCTGGGCAGCGACAGTTTCGTCGACTTTGCCACGAGCAAGAATGTGGTGGCGGACGTGCAGGGCGCGACGGAGGATGGGTTGGGCCCACACGCGGTCATCCTGGTGGCTGTGAACGAGAAGCCATTCCAGCAGGCTGCCGAGGTGAGTTTTTTAATCCCTTTACCCCCCCCCCCCCCCCTCCTCTAAGCAATTTTGTGAAGCCGTGCAGCACTAATGTTGCCTAGTACGTTCGTCCCCGCGGCACAGTCGTCTGCATCGGTCTCCCCGCCGGCGCCTACCTCCGCGCCCCCGTCTTCGAATCCGTCATCCGCATGGTGACCATCAAGGGGTCCTACGTCGGCAACAGACGCGACACGGCCGAGGCGCTCGAGTTCTTCCGTCGCGGCGTGATCAAGTGTCCCTTCAAGACCGTCGGGTTGAGTGAGCTGCAGAAGGTGTACGATCTCATGCACGAGGGCAAGATCGCGGGACGGTACGTGCTGGACACTTCGAAGTAGACGGCATGGAGACAAAGAGAGAGGGAGAGGATTGGCCACGAGCAAGAGAGATACCATGATGAAACGACAGTATAGAGGTAGGTGGCGGCTACGGCTTTGCAGCGTGGTTATGCGAGAATGAAAATTCGTACTTGTCCTTGCCTGTCATTCATCCAAGGACTAACGACTTCGTCCCTCCTCCTCCTCCTCCTCCTCCTCCTCCTCTCTGGTATACTGCATGGTCGTCCCTCGCACTCCCGCTGTCAACTCCCGTCTGGCGGCGGGTAATGTCATGTCTCGATCAAGCCGACCACGTCGTGTCTCGGGCGCTTCCTCGTTACATCGAACCCCAGTCCGCAGAAATCAAATCCACGTTTGTGAGCCGTTCGATAAGGCTGCTCTCAAATGTCTGGAAGCCATGAAGTCAGACCCGTTCCGCCGTTTTGTTCGAACCGCTCGTCCCATCAGGGTAGTCCTATCTCCATCCTTCTTTTCTCCACCACAGCAGTCCGTCACAAAGCGAGGCAGACAAGGACCAATGGGTTGAGTGTCAGAAATTTCGCTTTCATTTCTCTCTCTCGCTCTAAGCAGTGCTCTGCTAAAATACCCATGTCTAGAAAAATTTCCCAATCCTGTAATTCTTGCAACGCCTTCGCTCTCCTACATTTGTGATGTGTACAGTGAAGAAACAGCCCTTGCGGCTCCGCCCGTACCGAGCCTGCCCGTCCGAGTGTAGAACCGCGCGAGGCCGAATAAACATTGTCCATTGAAGAAGTAGTTGTTTTCTTGTTAACGATCGGTGCGCCAGGATGATTGTCCGATCCCGCTGCGCGTATGCAAAAGCGACTCGCTCAGTCAATCATCTACGCGATGATGTCGGCAGCCTTCTCGGCCATGGCGTAGACGGTGCTCATGATGTGGGTGGCGGGCATCATGGGCATGGTCGAGGCATCGACCACGCGAAGGTTGTTGACACCGTAGACCTTGAGGTTGGTGTCGACACAGCCACCGAGCGCCTGGGAGCCGATGTGGCAGGAACCGACAGGGTGCCAGACGGTTCCGGCACCGTTCCTGATGTAGCTGGTGATGGCGGCATCATCGGCGGCGGCGGTACCGGGGACGTACTCAACCGGGCTGAGGGGCTTCATGGCGTTGGTGGCCATCAGACGGCGGATGTACTTGACAGTCTCGACCATGAGCTGCATGTCGATGGGGTTGGTGAGATGAGCAGCATCGGCGGCAGGGGCGACGAAGGGGTCGGCGGAGGCGAGCTTGACGGTGCCGCGGGAAGCAGGGTGCTGGAGACCAGCGAGCACGACACCATCAGACCAGATGATCTCCATGACAGCCTCTTGCGCGGAAAGGTAGCCCTTGGCAAGGAGACCCTTCTGGATGGCGTAACCGGCTTTGAAAGCATCAGGAGCGGAGGTGTCGAGGTAAGTGTCGGTCTTCTGGGCAGCAAGAGACATACCCATCTGAGTCCAGTTCGAGGGGGAAATGAGCTGAGCGGACAGGAAAGCCAGGTAGTCAGCAGTGGCAGTGGAGTAAGGACCGGTCGCGTTAGCGCGCCACTGAGCGAGAGCTTGCTGGGAGAAGGTAGGGTCGGAGAGCTTGGCGGTGGTGAGTTCAGCGGTGATGCCGAAGACGGTGGGGAGGAGAACATGGTCCTGTAGGTTTTGGCCGACAGCAAGGTTGGCAGCGACAACTGGGATGCCGAACTTCTTGAGCTCAACTGGGTCACCAATACCGGAAAGCTTGAGGATGTGAGGGGTGCGGATGGCACCGGCGGCCATGATGACTTCCTTGTTGGCGAGGATGGTCTGGCGGGGAGCGTTGGGACCGGTGGCGACCTCAACACCAGTGATGCTGTTGCCCTTGGAAGTGAGCTTGGTAACCTGGGTACCGGTGATCAGCTTGTAATTGCTGCGGCCGGCGGCCTTGTCGTGGTAGGCAGTGCGGGCAGAATCACGGGAAGCATCCTTGGGGTTCTGGCAATGGGTGATGGCGTAGACGCCCATAGCGTCTCCTCCAGCAGCATCGACAGGGGTCTTGGCTCCGAGCTCACGGTGACCAAGGATGTAGTTCTTGAGAGTGGGCCAGACGTAAGGAGAGTGGCTGTTCTGGATGGGACCGCCAGTGCCATGGTAGTCCTTGTTGTAGGTGATGTTGTAGTCCTTGGCTACATCGGCGTTGGGAGGAGTGTAGTTCTCCGACTTCTTGAAGAAGGGGAAAATACCGTTAAAGTCCCAGCCCGTAGCACCGATCAGAGGCCAGCGGTTGTAGTCGGCGGATGAACCGCGATCCATGAGCATACGGTTGAGGAGAGTACCACCACCGACTCCGTGACCCTGGGCGACTGGGATAGCGCGGTTGTTGAGGGCCGCGTTGGGGACGTATGAGATGTTCCAGTCATACTTGGTGCCAGTACCAGTACCGGCAAGACCAGGGACCATGATGTAGTCTTCCTTCTGGTCGAGATCTCCAGCCTCGATGACGAGGACAGTGACCTTGCTGTTCTCGGACAGACGGTTGGCGACAGTCAGACCGGAAGCACCACCACCAACGACGATGTAGTCATAGGTGACAGTGGTGGTGTCCTTCTTGCCGAGGGTGTTCAACTTGTTGAGAGTGTCGCTCAGGCTACCGGAGAGGCCACTGAGGGTACTCCTGAGGTCGAGGGCAGGGGCGGCGGAGGCAAGCTCGGCGGTAGTGAGGAGGAGCGACACAGTCGCGGCACCAGCAAGAGTCGATCTCATTTTGAAGGTTAGTAGTCGAAGGGCAGATCTACTGACTTGATTGACTGTGGAAGAGAAGGATGGTGGAGAGAAGATTTAGGCGGCTCATGGACACGACTTATATCCTAGGGAAGCTAGTATGCCTGTTCGCTTGAGCTAGGATATGATACCAATGCACGTGGGATATTGAAGACGGATAGTGCCCATCGTGCGTTAGTGCCGGTACTGTCTCAGTAGCTGGGAGGTGTGCGAGGTACGCCTTGCAATGCCATACCGGCGGGAAAGCCGGTGAGCCAACGGCAACAGAGTCTTGCTGGAACTACCGCCGAACACTCCATGAAGGGCGAAGGTGCAGAGCAGTGCATACTCCACGTGGGATGTTGAACTGGCCGGACCGTTGCCAACGTGTTCCAGAAGGTGGAAATGAAATGGTGAAGTGGGATGACTTAGGGCTTGATGCGACTTGCGAGATCTGAACAAGGAAGATGGCGCACAAAGAGCCAAATCTGTTCAGTCTGTTACCAAATATGCAACAGAGAGGAGTGATGCGGCGCGGTTGGTATACAGTCCAGACCCTGAATTTCCCTGGCCTTGGAGCAGGAGATTTGTGGCGTCCTGCAATACGCGAATAGTCGCAAACTCTCTGTTTAGGACAGGTCAGCAGAACACCCCTACGCAAGGAGCTGGATGCATGGATCGCGTGTGCATCTCTGTGCATCTGTGATGGCTGCATGCATAGATTGCCTCGCATCTGCAGGTAGCCAATGAGGTCACAAATATCGATCTTACCGGTGAGTACTAACCGGGTCCAGCGCTGACCGTTCTTGCCGTGACCATGTTTCCGTTGGAGGACTTGGAGCCGTTTCCTTAACGGAGACCTCACCAAGCTTCCAACTGTACGCTCTTGTTTTGGTAGAGGACGTGACTGAAGCTCTCCATTGGGCTGAAGTGCCTGTACCGCTTGTCTCCACTGACGCCATGGCCGATACTCTACTCCCAAGCCCATCCATCTCAGACATGGCCAAACCGTTCTAGACGTTTGTAAAGGGCTGGAACCTTGGGGAAGGAAAGCCGGACTTCTCTGAGTGCTGCTGCTGGTTGCTGAATCAGCGGGACCACCTGCAGCCACGCTACCACAGCAGCAAGGTCAGGCGAGACACTACACCTTCCGTCTTGAGTCTGCTTGAGACAGCCAGTCCTGTGGTCAGCCCGATACAGCCCATGCAATATTCACGCTCAGATGCAGCCATCCTATGTGCATGCTTCCTCGGGCCTCCTTTACCCACGGCTAAGCTCGTCAATACCCGAAAGATACCGGGACAAGTCCTGGCGAGTCTGTTCCTCCCTACAGCCGTTGCGAGCTGTATCTCGACAGGATCGGTCAGATCAAAGTCTTTGACCCACAACGTCGAACGGTCGTACAGGTTGTCTTTTCTGTCAATGTCGCTGTCACTGTTCACTGTCGTTGGCGGCTTCCACCGGATGTCCTTAAACGACCGTATGCGCCGACGCGATAGCCGAGGTATCTGGCAAAGGCATTTCATCACGGCAGACAAGGAGCCTGCGAAATCTGCGCAGAGAGATCCTCGATTTGGATAGCATCCCTTCTTGTAGAGCAACTCGATTGATCGGGCTGGTAGCCAGGTGCTTGCTGCTTAAACACTCCGCTCGTAAGTACAAGTAAACTGCATTGTCCCATGAAAAGCCAATATTATGCTATTTTTCAAACGACTTCTCAGTCGATAACAGCATCTGACATCAATGCCAATGATGATGCTAAAGAAGATAGAGCTTCTCTGGTGACCTTGCTAGACGCATGATGGAGGACCTGTACCGAGCCCCTCGTGTCTTAAAGGCGGAATCAAGGCCTGTCACTTTCACAGGCAGAACAACAGATAACGTACGTGAATGTTCGCACCAAGTCCTTGTCCATTCTCAGTAAACGAAAGTAAGTATATACACTTCATCGCCAAGCCACGCCTCCCTTTCTTTCGATGCTGCGCATCACCCCTCTAAGCCGATCCCAAAGCATTGCTCGTCCTGTCTGCGAACCCAACCCTTGGTCCCTGTCCATCAAAGACCACAAACTTCTCCTTCAACAATGCATCACCATAGATCTGCACCTTCTGGCCCTGGTTCGGCTGGATGCCACCAAAGCACTGCCCGCCACCTACCTTCGCGTAGGTAATCTGGTTACTCGGGATAGTGACATAATACCCATCATTCCCGAGCGCGACACCGAACGTCGGCAGTTCCGCATCACAAGAGTAGACATACCCTCCTTGCTCGTCGTCATACTGCGCTCCCTGGACCTGCGCGTAGTACGCCTGCGCCACGTTCGTGTCGACCAGGCACAAACTGGTGCCCGTGTCGGCGATGGCCGGGTTGGGAGCGCTGTTCTGGACCGTCTTGCCCCCGATCTGGACCGAGGTCGATGTGAATTGCCAGTAGCCCCTGCTGCTGTCCACGTCCGCGTAGTGGATCTCGCCCGTGTACTTTGCGCTGTCCAGCTTGCCGAACTCGTACTCGCCTTCGCCCGCTTCGTTGAGGGTGACGGTGAAGACGGGCGAGGAGAGCTGTTCGCGGACGTTGTCGAAGAAGGTCTTCTGCTTCTTGGGCGTGACCGAGTTGGTGTTGCTGAAGCCGAGGCCGAGGAGGCCGTCGGTGTTGGTGTCCTGTTGAAATTGAGCCGAGACGGTGGTGGCTAGCTCGACGGCTTGGCTGGTGACGACGGCCTTGCCGATGGACACGGTGTCGGTGCCCACGCTACCGGAGGCGGACGAGCTGTCGCCGTACGAGATCTGGAAGCTGTATCCGTTGAGAACCTTGAAGGAGGACGAGGCGGACTTGTCAAAGCCCTTGTTGAGCACGGACTTGTCGAAGACCCAGAGATCGGCAGAGCCGGTGTCCAGGTTGAGGTTGAGGGTCTGACCGCCGACGTTTACGGGAGTAAGGTAGAAGGCACCGTTGGAGTAGGGGTTGGTGGTGGCCTCGCCTGTCTCGCCAGTGCCGTTTCCCGCTGCAGGAGGAGCGGCGGTGGCGGAGGGTGTGGGTGCAGCAGCATTGCCGTTGTTAGAACCGCTACTAGTTCCGCCACCAGTGTTGGGAGTGGGAGTAGGCGTGGCCGATGGCTCAGCAGGAGCTGGCTGGCTGAAACCGGACCCGGACCCGGAGCTGCCTGATCCTGAGCCAGTGCTACCAGATCCCGGTTGAGGGACAGGTGTGGCGGAAGCAAAGTACGAGGACAGCCAGGAGCGAAGGCGATCGGCGTTGCTACCATCAGAGCCAGTGCTGGAGCCGAAGCCTGGGAAATCAGAGCCAGAAGAGCCTCCAAGGCTTCCAAGATCAGAGCCGGATGAGCTACCAAGGCTTCCAAAACCAGAGCTGCCCGATGAGCTGCCAGTGCCAGATGCAGCAGACGATGCCGATGAGCCATCTGGATTGAGGATGATGTAGTGCATACCGTGCTTCTCGAATGCCTTTCTCATGGCAGTCTTGGGGTCACGTGTAGCATTGGCGTTTCGAAGACGCTCGACCTTGAATGAGCGCTTGTGAAGGTGGTTCTCCGGAACTGGCAGCGGAGCGGGCGCGGCCAGCGCGACCGTGGCCACCGACGCGGCGGCAACGATGGATGTGAAATGCATAATGTGATGCAAACAGTGATATGCTAGAATGAATGTGACTGCCGACGACGAGCCGGATGTGTGGAAATAATATGCACTGGTGACAACCCTTCTAAGGAATGATAGGGAAGTAAAGAAAGGCAAGACGTGTATCAAACACGTTCAAGCAACGAAAGATGAAGGACGGACAGGTGCGTGATGCAAATTCAGACACTCGAGAGGAACAAAGCGAGATGTAGAGGTGGGCGGCTCCATATATCAGGATGTCTGTCGATTGGACCCCCAACAGATGCAGAGAGCCGCCTGGACCTACCATTTCACTAGCATGGATCGCGAGCCGGAGAACAAGCCGTGCAAGACTGCGATGGCGTGGACAGAAGACTTGACAAGCTTCGTTTGAGCGTCTTGGGTGTGGAGAAAGGAGATGGGAGGGAGATCACCAGGAGGTGTTTGCAGGCTCGATGCATACCTGAGGACCAATGAGAAGTGCCGTGGCGTGTTTGGTAAGGAACGGCATCCATGCAAGACGGCGGAAGCGAGGAGTGCGTCATGGCATACGTAGGAGTTCAACGGCGAGCCAGGCCGAGTGAAGACAGGGAGATTGGCTAGCACGAGTGTATGAGCACTGTCAATCGGCCGTGGGTTGGTGTGGCAAGGACGTGTTGACGGGGACAAGCTTGAAACAAGCCTCCTCAGAAGCCTGGCGATATTGCTTGTCCATCGGAAGAGGTTTGCCGTCTGAGTGGTCGGACAGAAGTCGTGGAAAGTGGTGAGATGCAGGAACAGGGTTCAGCGAGCGCATCACAATCCCCGGGTGGATCTGAATTGCACGGGTGTGGTGGTGTCTCTCCAAGCGCTGAGTGGGCGAGAAGAGTCTTGGGGGGGACGTCCGGGACCCGCTAGCGACGTTAACCCCTGGTTCGTTTCAAGAAAATCTCTACCATCGGCACGAGTCAATCCTGCCATCTCGCCAGCTCACTTCTGATTCTTGTCCATCATGGGGGCCCGAGTTGTAGGTCATTTATCATGTCGATGAAACCAAGCAGGCATTATACAATACTGGAACCTTTGCCACCACCCAGGCTGGGATGAATCGTCGAAGCTTGAGGGATTCTGGAAGACGGATGTGTCACGAAACAGTCGGTGCTCCCTTGATTTTTTCACAGAACCTGCCGGAGTCGAGTCAGTCGCACATGACAGCATCAAAGGCCGAATATCTCGAGATGAGCAAGTACACGGATATGGTTTGTAATATTGCATCTGGCAAAAGACACAAAATGCTCCATCTATCGAGCTGTTTATCACGTTCCTCCTAGCTCAGAGCTTCATTGACGTTGAATGCCCTAGTTCAGATCGTGAACTCTGCTAAATCATCATGAAGGTTCTATGGCGAACCCTACATTCTCCAGGATTTCCACCGGCTGCAAAAAGCTTGCCAGCTTACAATGAGCGCACAGGGTACCTCTCCCGCAGGTAGCCGCCATACTTCATCAGTAGGAAAGGCACAGGAAGCGACGCAACCGAGATGAATCCCAGCACACTCGTGCCCCAGCCATATCCAAGAGAGCTGTACAACGGTCCACCAGCAAGGGGAACAAATGCTCCAAAAGTGCATCGCAGGACTGTCGCCGCGGCAATAGCAGATGCCGCATACATCGTAAACGCGTCGACTAGATACGTCTGGAGAGGCAGCATGATGAGCAACAGACCGGCACCTGTGAGGACGGTGCTAAGGAGGGGTACTGCCCAATGCAGCTGTAGTTGAGCACTCCATCCGTACGCGAATAGTCCGATTGGCGTCAAAGGTGCGGTCCACACCATGAGTGGAAGGCGGTGTTCAGGCTGCAGAGATCCGTGTCTGGCCTTCAGGCCCATGGCAATCTTGTCGTTATACTTGAAAGACACAAACATACCAATCAGGAAACCGACACCCTGCGGCATGAAAGTGTAGACCAGATTCTCCGGTGCGATGTGGTACTGATCGAGGAAGATCGAAGGGAAAGTCGTGAGCATGAGGAAAAGATAGCCATATGCGATGGCAACATAGATTGACGAGAAAAAGACCACAGGTGACAAGAAGAAGATCTTGATGGGTCTGATCATCGCCGTCGCAAGCAGAGCTGCTGGAGGTGGCAGGTTGACATCCAGACTTGACTTGTGCACTTTGCCAGACTTCCAGCGTGTAAGCTCTCGGGCTTTCTGGCGGAGTACTGTCTTTGCATGCGTCTCTGTGAGACCGATCAAGGATCCGAGCGTAAGAGCGGCCCCCTGTATTTTGTCAACAATTTCGTCCGACTTTCTCACTCGCAAGACGTACCAGCACTGCTAAAACCCAGAACACAGATCGCCAGCCGTAGTGTACAGCAAAGTAGCCACCAATGATGGGTCCGAGAACAGGTCCCAGGATTGGTCCTAGCGAGTAAATCGCAATGGCACTCCCTCTCTTTTGTGGCGGAATTGTGTCTGCGATCGTACCTGCTCCGATTGCTACGGGAGCAGCTCCAGCACATCCTGACAAGAAGCGGAAAACAATCAACATGGGTAGATTGGTCGACAAGCCACAGATGATGACTGTGACGAGGAAGAAGAGATTGGATGAGTGGTAGAGGGCGGTTCGTCCATAGATTTCGGACAGAGGAGCAAGCAGCCTGCTGGTGTCAGCACCTTGCAGCAATCTCAGTGTGCTTCTTTGACTTACATTGGACCAATTGCATAGCCAAGCACATAGATGGAGACCACAAAAGAAGCAAGGACTTTGCTCGAGCTTCCAAACTCGTGCATAAGCTCAGGAATTCCTAGCTCAGGCATGGCCGTCGCAAGAGACCTGTTATGATTAGATTGTCTCTCATCCGTGGTATCTGTTGAAGACTCACGCAAGAAAGGTGATCAAGCTAACGATCGCCACGTTGAGGTTCTTCTTGCTCTGAGCCCAGTTCATCGGATTGGTAGGATCGTTCTCATCTTCCCAATCCACGTAGACGATTGCCCCCTCTTCCTCATCAGGATCTACTTGACGAATCGTGCCATATCCGTTTCCTGGACCCATGGCTGTGGTGTTGCTTCTAGCGAGCTAGCCTGTAAGGATTGGAAAGAAGCTGTGAGATTTGATCAAGATGACTGCTACTATACGACCCGTCGAGAAAGAAGAGTACAAAAGATCTGGTCCAAAACACTGGCGATCTGGGCATTCTTAAGAAAAATCTACGGCCCGCCTGCTTCCAGGGTTCGGTCACCGAGTGTGTGACATGCACTCCCCGATTAGCGGACTACACTTACATGATCTGATTATTGTATTGTGAAATGACACGAAATACATTGCCAATGCTGCAATCAGGTGTAAAGTTCATATTGCAGTGACTGTGTGAGAGAAAGTGGGGAGTGAGGTTCAAGTGGGAACTTCCGCATGGTATGGATGGTAAGTCTGCGAAGATATTCGTGCTATGGACCCGTTCGTGGGGTCTCAAACTCCCTGTCGATCGTCAGGTATTTTCTCCGACGTCCTTACTTGCTGCAAGGACAACTATAGGTGCATGCCACTAACGAGAAGAGGGTCCTACGATGTCGTGGTAGATCGCCAACATGTGATGCGGCTCCTTTCCATGCACAAAGTTGTGTTTGATCCGCATAACGATTTTCTCGTAGGGCTGAAGTGAGATTTAGCTTGGCGTTTCGGTCCTGCGCGGGACGTCATCAAATCTCACAGGCTTCACTTCTTTCAATTGTCCTCAGCACAATTTTGCGACATTTCCCCTACTCGTCTGCAGCTGTTCTCACCAGGGATAAACGACCGAAACGACTCAAACTTGCTGTGACTTCGCGCATCAACGTCATGGCGGTTCCCGCTGTTGTGCGGGTCCTCCGACCCAGAGTATGTCTCCTCCTGAGCAGGTCGTCCGACGCGTGCGACATGAATGGATGTACTGACAAGTGCTAGACCTTCTTCCACTTCATCTCCCTCCTTACAGCGACCGAGTTCATCACCATCTCCCTCCTCATCAACAAAGTCGAAGGCGTCTATGGCATCCTCGCTCTCTTCACAGGCTTCCATCTCTCAGCCCTTCAGCTGTCCATGTACATATACTCCATAATCGTTCTCGCTCTCGTCTGCTATCTCGGTCCTCACATCCGCAAACAATCACCTCTCCAGAACCTCGCTCTCGCATGGATCTACATCTTCGACTCTGTGATCAACGCAATCTACACCGCACTCTTCGGGCTGGGCTGGTTCATACTTCTCGCCCAACACCTCAACCCCTCAGGCACCGACAGCGACAGCCCCAAAGCCACTACCCCGGGCGGTAAGATGATAAACGATACAGCAGGCTTCACCGACCCCGAAGCCGGGCCAGTCGACAAAGTCGAGGTCATCGCCGAACCACGACCCGACAAGTTCCCTCCCGGCCAGGACGCGAAAGCATACGGCATCATAGACGGCAGCGGACTGGGCAACGCAGTCTTCCAGTCCGGAAGCATAATGAGCATCACCGTCATTTCCATCCTGTGGTTCATTCGTCTGTACTTCGTCCTCATCATCATGGCGTATGCAAGGCAATGTCTCCGCGGCTACGCGCAGTCGCAGCAGTCGCAGCGCGGCGGGAGCAAGCCTGACACTGCGGCGGAGTTGGACTCGGCGCCACTCTCCGCGGACGGGAATATGTTGTCCAACCCCTTTGCTTCGAACGCGCCGTTGGGGCAGGGATGGCGAGGTGCTCTGGGCCGCCTCATGACAAGGTTTCCCGCGAGCTACTGGCTGGGACGCGACGAGGCAGACGAGGAGTGGGTGAGGGGTGCGGACGAACGGTTCCGACGACGCTCGACCAGGGGCCCGCTTCTGAAGAACCCTCCGCCCCCATCAAGGGGCACGACGGAGAGGGAGAGGAGGGCGAGACGTGGCACGGGACCACCTGCTCCGTCGATCGAATTGGTGGGGAGGAGGAGTGGGGAGAGCGCGTTTGAGGGAAGCTTGGGGAGGAAGAGTGGGGAGTTGTGATCGCTTTCTCTGCATTGCATTGTGGGTTGGAGCAAGCACCGGCACTGGGGTTCTGGATATTCTGTATAGATGCGCACAGCCTTGAGCGCAGTAATGCATAGTTTTTATTTGGTGCTCGTCTTCGACTTTTCACGAGATCTTCTCCAGGCTGATCTGTAGGATTGCTTGCATGTCGTGCAGAAGAAGAAGAAGAAAACATTGGTATCGCTTACTAAATCGCTATTTTGTACAATTCGTCTCTTCCCCCTGCTGTCACCTCTGCATCTCCCCGATCGAATGCCCACGACCCCACTCGATCAACAATTACAAGCCCCTTGCTCCTCCCTCTTCGGATCGATATTGACATCAATCATCGTATTCTGCGCCTGCGTCTGCTGTCCCTCATCCACACCGGGCAACGCGACCGCAATCTTTTTGAACAACGGCTTCACATTGTGCCCCACTTTCGCGCTCGTCTCGATGAACATGAGGTTGTGTTTCTTCGCTTCCTCCTCGCCTTGTGCGGTCGTGACTTCCCGCTTGTCGTTGAGATCCGTCTTGTTCCCCACGAGCACGATGATGACGTCGTTGCCGCGTTCTGAACGTACGTCGTCGACCCATTTGCGGGTTTGGGCGAAGGATTTGGCGTCTGATAGGGATTAGGGAGTGCATCCTTGGGGAGTGGTCCGTGGGAAAGGGGTTCAGATGTGAGACAATGATGTAAACGGGAAAGAAGAAAGATGCGGGTGAGGACAGGACGTACTGCTAATATCGTATACTACTACTGCTACACTCGAGTCGCGGATGTAGGAGGGGATGAGGCTGCGGAATCGTTCTTGCCCTGCCGTGTCCCACAGTTGTAATCGCACGGTGCGGTCTTCGAGGTACATGGTCTAATGAAGTGTCAGTTCTTGTCTAGGCCAGTGCGTGACAAGGAAATTGTCTGTCTCTTCCGACTTCCTTCCAGTGGCTCATTGCTAGTCGCCGGAAGACAAGGGAGTTGCGCAAGCGCGTAGGGAGAGTCGCACCTTTGAGAGAAAGTCGATGCCAATCGTTGCTTGATATGTGTTGTCGAAGGAGTCGTACATGAACCGTGTGATGAGTGATGTCTTGCCAACTAAGTCTTGGAATCAGCTGCCCGTCCTGAAGTCTGCTTTCATGCTTTCATGCTTCTCCCGAATAGCACTCAAGCGATTGTCCAGGAAGCATCGATATCATCGTACCGCTTTGTTCTCCCAAGAATACTAGCTTATATTTCCGTAATGGATTGGAGTATGATCCCGCATTTTGCGCCATGATTGGTTGTTATGTGGAAGGTTGCGGCCGAGCCCTGTGTACTGTAGATGATGCGACCAGTCTGGAGGTGTGTTTCTGCAGTCTGCTGTATCGTGTAAGTGAGGCGAGATGGACTTTAAGGGAAGAGGTATTGGTGTGGTTGATGATTCGGTAATTGAAAGTGGAGACGATGTTTTGTTCTCCGTGAAGCTCTGGCGACAATCGCACGAGGTCATGACTACTACTTCGGTACTAGCGCGGCGACCACTCTTTGCGGGCCGCACCGTCGAGCGGAGACATAGCCGATGTTCATGCAAGGGTTTCGAGATTTTTTGAACTTCCAGAGCACTTCACACACCGCTGAACACATATTGGGTGAGAAGATCTGGTTTGATCTAAATTTCCTCCACCATGTCTGCATCTACCCTAGCTCCGGCACAGCACAAGCAGCCATCTCGAAAGGGCAAAAAAGCATGGCGCAAGAACGTCGACGTCACAGAAGTGCAGACCGGCCTGGAAAATGCGCGGGAGGAGGTGATTCAAGGCGGCATAATCAGCGAGAAGCCTTCGGACGAGCTCTTTGTACTTGACACTGTTGGCAGCGAAGAAATCAAGGATAAGCATCTCAAACAACATGAAAAGCTGCTCAAAGCAGATGAAATCATCGCTGCACGAGCGTCAGCAGTGGGCGCACTTCCCGGCAGGAAGAGAAAGAGCTTGCTGGTCGAAGAAGCTTCCTTGAAGAGGAGCAAGCCAAACACATACGTCCCTCATGCAGAGCTCCAGCGACTGAGGGCGACTGCAGCCAATGCTGAGGACAGAAAGACAATTATACAGGAAGGCGTCGATCACGACCCATGGCATGTGCAGCCCAAAGTGCAAGACCCTCGGTTCGATTTTCTGGAGGAGAAGCAGCCAATCAGGGAGCCCAATACACTCAAACACAAGCCGGTTTCATTGACGGCGAGCGGAAAGGCAGTAGCTGCGGTGAAAAAGCCTGAGGCAGGCAAATCCTACAACCCTCAGTTTGAAGACTGGCAACAAGTTCTGGACCGGGCTGGTGAGAAAGAAGTTGAGGCAGAGAGAAAGAGGCTACAGGAGGCGCGCGAAGAAGCAGAACGAATGGAGAAGGCATTGGCGGAAGCGGCGAAGCCCGATCCAGTCAGCGATGATGAGTACGAGAGCGCATGGGAGAGCGAATGGGAAGGCATACAGAGTGGCAAGGAAGAAGAGGATGACACGTTGACCAAGAAGAGGCCAGAGAGGAAGACACAAGCGGAGCGGAACAAGATTAAGAAGAGAAAGGAGAAGGAGAGGGCGGAGAAGCACGAGCGGGAGATGAGGAAGCGGGATGAGCAGCAGCAAAAGATTCGGGAGATTGCAAAGGAGGTGAGAAGGAAAGAAGCAGAACGTCGCGCACAGCTTGCTGTGATGGCGCAGGACAGCAGCGACTCGGAAAGTGAGGAAGTGCTGAGGAGGAAGAAATTAGGCAAGGCCTAGTAAGTGACCCGTGAATCATTCACGTGTGATGATGCTGACTACCAGCAGCCTCCCCGAAGCACCACTCGAGGTCGTTCTCGCGGACGAGCTACAAGAGTCCTTGCGAGCTCTTCGACCAGAAGGTAATCTGCTCAAAGACCGGTACAGGAATATGCTCGTCAATGGCAAGGTAGAAATGAGGACCAGGACACAGCACAAGAAGCCTAAGAGGGAAAGGACGGAGAAATGGACCTACAAGGACTTCAAGCTGCCAGCTTAGACTATGCAGTATCGCGTTGCCAGCGCAATTGACAGGGCAATGTCCTCGGAGCCACAGCTGATGCTCGATATGGCTCCCGATCTTCAAATCCTCGCAGCAATACCCTGGCCCGGAGATTGCCGTAGTTTTGTGTGTGATTGCCCGGACAGGTTAACATGTTGGCGTCAAACTGGCAAGACTGATTCAGGCACTGCGAATAGTGATGCCTGTTGATTGATGAACGTCAGCCCCGTTCGTGGCTTGATCACGGTTCCACTTCAGCTGTCATGAAGGTGAACATGCCTTCGCGCATATGAGGCCCGACGGTCTAGACCCACCTGTGGCGGTGCATCCGAGTGCGGTAAACGCAGAATTTTTGCGGGCAGAGGGACTGTGTCAGGGAAAGCAAACTAGACCTGCACGGGGCAGCCGTCACTAGAATCAATTTAGGGCTGTCACCTGCTGTCGGCGAACGCGATGTCGGTTGATGTAAGTGATTGCGCAGACCGCTATTGCATGATGTCTGTATATCCATGTCTCTGACGATCGGGGAAGTGGTCCGCGATGCCTTGAGACAAGGGGATGGCAGGATGCATCAGAGAGAGCTCCGCGACGAGTAAAGCTGCGACAGGGCTGAACTTCCAACGACCAGGGGATAAGCTTGTTGTGCGCAGACGGTATCAACGCTTGATCGATCCAAAGCTCTCGCAGATTGCAGAATGTGTGAACGAATTTAATCAGCCGATGCCAACGCAAATGCTGTTAGGGAGGGCCACAATCGCAATCAAAGTTATAAAAGCTGCAATCACTCAAAAGAGGATAGTTTGGTGGAAGATTGGCGTACTAGGCCCGGAGCCTGGCCATTTCAAAGCCACACGAGGCGGTGCGACTTTGATCAAGGGCATCGTGATCTTTCTCGCAACCATGGTGGCCTGGACGGAATCCAAGACAGTGGAGATATATAGATCTGAGTGAATGCGGTGTAAGATGCGACATACCATCATCTCTGCCGCTGGACACGCACTCGAAAAAAGCATTTCTCTCGTGGATACCTCTGGTCGCTGTGAGACAGAACGCTAAATCACTGTCGATCCCGAACCGGGGCCACGTCACATAGCGCTAGCGCGTTCCCGCTTCAAACTTGTGGCTTGCCCACGCAACGAGCCTCATACCTTATTTACTAGCACCTCCCACCTCTTCATTCCTTCTCGGACGACGAATACACACCTCACCTTTCGCGGTGACTCTATCGCGACTTCTTCATTTCACTTCAGTGTAGCCAAAGCTCACTGCCTCTTCTGGGAGCTCAAGGGTATGCTTCACAACTTCCTTAGCGCTGTTAACCCTGGTCGTTCCACGTGCCCTCAATTTCCCCTGTCACACTATTGCTTTTCTCCTGCATCCTCAGGCTCTTTTCACCTTTCTTCCCATACCGTACTATTATTACTACTTGCGGAATCAATGCTGAATCTACCATAGCAATCCCTCGTTGAGCTCAATCGCTCATCCTCCCCTCCAACTTTCTTACAAGCGGCGCCACCAGTAAACATGGCTTCCGTCGACCAATCGCAGGACCAGAACATTGGCTCTGCTCAGGGTACCTCTGCATCATTGTCGACGCTGATCTCTACCCTGGTACCAGTACTCGTCTTCGCTGGCGTGTACCTTGTGTTGTTTTTGCTTCTAAGGTATGCCGCCCATCCCTGCGGGCACTGGTAACAGATCTGACAAGCCTGCAGGAACAAATTCCAGCGGGTATACCAGCCGCGTAGCTATGTTGGCTCTCTTAGACCGAATGAGAGATCGCCCAAACTTCCAAATGGTCTGGTCAACTGGTTCTCCGCCTTCTGGCAGATCCCGGATACCTACGTCCTTAACCACCACAGTCTGGACGGCTTCCTCCTGCTCCGTCTTCTCAAGCAATCCGTGGTTGCTTGTCTCGTCGGTATGGCAATTACCTGGCCAATTCTCTTCCCTGTCAACGCAACAGGCGGTGGTGGACAGTCCCAGTTCGATGCAATCAACATTGGCAACATCAAGAACAGCTACTACCGCTACTTCGCCCACGTTGGCTGTGCGTACTTGTTCTTCGGTTACATTCTCTACATGATCACTCGCGAGAGCATCTACTACATCAACCTGCGTCAGGCTTACCTTCTCTCGCCTCTCTACGCGAGCCGTCTATCGTCCCGCACTGTGCTTTTTACATCAGTCCCTGAGGAGTACACGGACGAGACCAAGCTACGACACATCCTCGGTACTTCTGTCAAGCGTGTCTGGGTCGCTACTGATACCAAAGAGCTGGATGACTTGGTTGGTCAACGTACAAAGGCAGCGATGAAGCTTGAGGCCGCCGAGACCAAGCTTATTCGCAACGCCAACGGTGCTCGCATCAAGGCTGAGAAGAAGGGTGGATCAAGCAAGACCGCTAACACCACTGCCACGAGCGCCGAATTGGAGAACGGACACCATGGCTCTGCCGCACAGTGGCTCAATCCCAAGGACCGACCTACCCATAAGCTCAAGCCTCTGATCGGCAAGAAAGTCGACACCATTGACTGGTGCCGCACCGAAATCGCCAAGCTCAACCCGCAGATCGAGAAGGAGCAATTGAAACACAAGGGCCTCGAGGTCAAGAAGGTCAACTCCGTCTTCGTCGAATTCACCACCCTTGCTGAGGCCCAAGCTGCCTACCAGAGCTTGACCCACCATCAAGTCCTGCACATGGCTCCTCGATTCACTGGTATCACTCCCGGCGAGATCATCTGGAAGAACCTTCGCATCAAGTGGTGGGAGCGTATCGTTCGAATGATTCTCACCACCTCCTTTGTGACGGCACTCATCATTTTCTGGTCTATTCCTGTCGCTTTCGTCGGTTCCATTTCCAACGTAAACTCTCTAGCTGAGACCGTCCCGCCACTTTCATTCATTCTGGATATTCCTCCCGTCATCCTCGGAGTCGTAACTGGTCTTTTGCCATCGATCCTTCTCGCCGTGCTCATGGCTCTCCTTCCCATCATTCTCCGTCTCATGGCCAAGCTCTCTGGTGACCCGACTCTTTCGCAGGTCGAGCTGTCCACTCAGAACTACTACTTTGCTTTCCAGGTCGTGCAAGGCTTCCTTGTCTGTACTCTTGGTTCAGCAGCTTCTGCTGTGGTCGGTCAGGCGCTTGATGACGTCAGTCAAGTCCCGTCTCTCCTCGCGACACAGATTCCAAAGGCCAGCAACTTCTACCTTTCGTACTTTGTGCTTCAGGGTCTGGCTGTCGTATCATCCATGCTGCTTAAGTTGAGCGGTCTGGTGATCTTCATCGTCCTGAGCAAGCTTCTCGACAACACCCCAAGGAAGGCATACAAGCGATTCGTCACTCTCGCCGGCGTTGGTTGGGGTACTTTGTATCCAATCTACACCGTCCTGTTCGTCATCGGTAAGTTTTGCATCCTTGCAATTGTGATCCCCTGCTAACGAATTGTAGCAATCTGCTACTCTTGCATTGCTCCTTTCGTCTTACTCTTTGCCACCATCGGTCTCTACTTTTTCTACATCGCCTACAGGTACAATTTGCTCTTCGTCAACAATGCTACCATCGACACCAAGGGCAGAGTTTACGCTCAGGCTCTTGGGCATTTGTTCGTCGGATTGTACGTTGCAGAGGGTTGCTTGATCGGTCTCTTCGCCATTGGTACTGGCCAGTCTGTTGGAGCTCTTGGCCCGTTGATCCTCATGATCGCCTTCCTCATCTTCACAATCCTCTACCACATGTCTCTTAACACCGCCTTGAAGCCTCTTATCGACTTCTTGCCCAAGTCGCTAGAGGCTGAGGAGCGTCGTCTACTCGATGAGGAGAAGCACGCTGGTACCAATGGAGAGACCAACGGTCACGATACCGACCTTGGAGCTGCACCTCACAAGAAGCCCAATGTCATCACCAAGTTCCTCAAGCCTCACATCTACAACGACTTTGCCACCATGCGTCGTCTTGTACCTCGCGAGATTGAGATCCGCTACGAGCCCGGCGAGGAGGACAATGCCTACTATAATCCCAGCATCACTGATGTGGTCCCACTTCTCTGGATTCCTCGCGATCCACTCGGCATCAGCGCCCAGGAGATCAGGGATACCCCCAAGGACATTCCCATCACTGACGAGGATGCTTCGCTTGACGAGAAGAACAAGATCGTCTGGGACCAGGAGCATGGCAGGCCTCCTATCTATCAGCCGAACATCTACTACTAGAGTAGCAGACAACGAGAGGGATGAAGTTGATGGTGTTCACTGCCGCAGAAGCGATTGGGCAGACGAATCACAACGATAATGATGCCTCTCATTCTGCCGCAGCTATTAGTACATGGTTCTGGTTTTTGTGTGGAGGAGTGCAATGGTAGATACCCTTGATTAGTCTCTCTTAAGTAGGAGGATGAGTATGACATGCGTAATTCCGAGCTATACCAAGTTTCACCGTGCGTGACTTGCTTGAATAATATTCCTGAGGGTAGTCGGCGGCTATCCATCCCATCTGTGCTTTTAGAACTTGTTAGCTAGTCAGTGTAAGCAGCACCTCGCACCCTCCACGATCAACCCCAGAATGGGAAGCTGGCAGAGGGTCGAGGCAGAAGGTCGAGGCAGAAGGTCGAGGCAGAAGGTCGAGGCAATTTCGAGACCTCATCGCACGTTTCCTGCCCAGAGTCGCCGATAGAACATGCACTCATCTACAAACCCTGGCGTACTGCAGGATGGTTGCCAAAAGAAGACTACAGGACAAATGAGAAGATTGCTCTTCGAGATTAGCACCGGGAGCGCGGTAAGACTCGAGGACCTTACAGATCCAACGGCGAGCGATCAGAATACCTAGCTTCCTCCACTATGAGGAGCTCAACGGATTGTTTGGGTTGCTCGAGGGTATGGGAATGCGTCTGATGCCTTCATCTTCGCCGATGAGCTACACGTCACCGCTGGCCCCATTCGCCTGGGCTTTGGCCTTGTCAAGGACCTCAAGCTGTTCGATAGCGGCAGCAGTCTTCTCCACGGGTGATATCATCTTGATTGACCCTGCACCTCGCAAAGATCATAGAAATGAAGGGCAGATCATTGAGACGAAAGCAAGTCCATAGGCTCGGCTTCCCCCACATGCACACCCCACGGGGATACTGAACATGTATCACATATCGTACATAACGTCTTGTCTCTGTGACGTCGACGATTGTGTGGTCGCAGAGGTATATATGTTCGGCGCGCTTAAGGAGTCGGCGCTTTCCTCCGAGGCGATGAAGCGAAGCTACGTCTGTTCCGACAAACCGAGTCTCGATTGCGAACCAATCACTGATCTGCCATTAGCTTTTCTACTCTCGTCGTGTCTCAGCAGTATACGCGTCCTTCCATTGCTACCATTCTCGTCTTGGTTAACGCATGTTGATTCGCCTGGCACTGATCCATCCTTACGGTCGCGTAAAATTCCACCTTACCTTCCGACCCGCTCGAATCACGACACACAAGCCACACACCACGGCCACCTGCTTGGAAGAGGATACGCTTGTCGAGAGCTTGTCTGCCGCAGTCGCAGGGTTTGTCGCGGTGAACAGCAGCCAGAATGCTCATGGTGTGCAGCTGCCGGCATTCAATGCACAACGACAGATCCGAAAAGCACTGCCCTGATTTCCGCATCCGCTTGAAGGCAGGCTGGAAACTACCAAACAGACTCAGCATCTAACCACAATAACGCTGGCAGTCACGACGGTTCCAAAAACGACCTACGATCCGGACCGCATGGCGTAAATAATGGTAATACTTGAGGCTCTGATGGGACACCGCCATCTGTTCATCCGGTAGCGTCATCGACTGTTGGTTGCGAGTCATCAGAAGCAGGGCGGCATTGTCTTCCGTATACTGCTTCGAGGTCTCATGCACATGTGAATGTCCACAGTCCGGGAGGTAACAATGATGCTCAAGGCGGAAGCCCCGAGTACGTCTTCAACAGAGCTGGCCGTTTAGAGCATAAGTACCTGGAAGCGTCATGCTCGCTCTTTAGCCACACTATCGCCTGACCATACCTGGAATCTGCTCAAGCCCTCCCCATACTCATGATAGCCTTGAGTTGTCATAGCTGGGACGGAACAGTGTCACAGCCTCTAGGCTCGGTGATCAGAAAATACTGCAATCGATCGATCTTCACCGGCAGGATTTACGCAACGGATGAGCGAGAGTCCTTCATCTGGTGGTATCGCCCATAGAAACAGCGTCCTAGTGTCAAAAGCACAGCAGATACAATAAGTCCGGCGGTCTCCCTGTTTCGTCGAACGAATCTGGTCTGGAATGTGGGCGACCATCATTGATCAGTGATGAGGATTTTGATCAAGACCCGTCAGACGACCAATTTCAAGCGCGATTGCAAGCTCACTCGATCGGTCTTGCAAAGCTACAAGGTGATGTCAACGGACAGCTCTTGTCGAACAACACCAGACAGCTTGTCGACTCGCCTCGGGAAATCTTCCACATCCAGAGTCGTCTCGATCGTCAACTCAGTAGCTGGTATGCAGGACTGCCACAGCATTCCAAGCTGGACGGTGAATTCCTGACAAGCAGCACACAGACTAGACCAGCCCGAACGTTTCTGCTTCTGTAATATCGTTCTACCGTAGCGGCAGTACATAGATCGGCCCTGCTGATCAATCAGAACATCCATTTTGCTAATCTCAGAACAGCCGCCGACACCTTCACCCACTCAAGTCCCTTACGGCTAGCCACTGCATACCCTGTTCGGGATTCTGCGCTGGAATTGGATCTTCACAGGCCATCTCCTTGCGGAACTGTTCGTCATAGCGATGACCACCTTTGCGGACGATAAGCCAGCCGTCATGCAGGCTGTTGGGCAGGATTTTGACCAGGCCCTGCAGACAGCGGAAGTCAGGCTTCTCCGGGTCCCCTTCCTGGTGATGCTACGGCTTGTTTGCCGGAAGATCCTTGTGGCCTGCCAGTCCAAAGTTGACTGCAGAAAGTAACAATAAGGGCATCGGTGCCCAGGATTTCTCCGAAAGTGCCGACGACCTCAGGCTCAGCTCGTACGTCTCAGACAAAGTCCTGGTGGGCCACTGCATAGTCCAGACACATACCCTTCTTGTTGATCTTAGGCACGTACTCTCCATTCCACGTCAAACAATCGCTGCGGTCATAACCGAGTCTACTCCGAAACGTCATTCACGAATGCCTGGCCAATGCGAGGGCCTACCCACAATCTTTAAAGCCAATCTTGTATACGTACTGCGTACTGCGCAGCTCGCTCCTTCGCGACAGCTCTCTTGAGGACAGCGAAGCCCCCACTGGCGAGGTCGGCTTGCCATACTGTGGCAGGAGCATCTTCACCATTGAGCTTGAGCACACCGATGGTCTGCTTGCTTGGTCTTCGGATCTGTGTCGAGGATATCTTTGCTGAGTTAGAATGTGCTTGTTTTTGCCCGTGACGGGACCGGGAAGGCTTTCGAGACGAACACACATATATTTGTCTGGCAGACCTTATTGTGTCATGCGGTAAGTCTGGTAATACTACAACAGACTCCCACGCGAGCCGAAAGCCGACGCGATACTCTCTGGGCGCTGCTCAGACACATGGTCCTGCGCTTGGAATGTCTCGGTTCGGCTGGCTTGCAGCTCGGAATGATTCCCGAGGACGTTCCCTATTGCTACCCCGAATCGTCCACCGTGAGTTCACTCGCGAGGTTTGAGAAAGCAACATTTACAACGCGCTTGAAGATTGCTCTGCTGTACTCCTGTTTAGCATCCACGGTTGCTGATCCTCCACGATTCCTCCTTGCCCACTGACCATTTGACCACAGGCCAACACCTCATGAGTGCTTCATCACTAGCTCCCTGGCTGTTTGTACAAGATCTCAAGCAATGGCGGACAAACAAGCAAACGACTTCAAGACCGTCATAGTGGGCGGAGGCATTGCAGATTTATCGGCGGTTTGCTTCTCCCCGCATACCGAAATGCAAAGACTGACAAACACTTCAGGCGATAACCTTACGTGGACCAGGCAGAGCCAAAACAGTGTTGAAAAGTTCATGAATGAACCAGGAGGTCGGCGCATTGGCCTCCTTCCAGCCAACTGCACTGCAACCAGTAGAATCGTGAGGCATAGACCAGCACCTCACACTGGCCCTGCCCCTGAGTGACACAGCGTTCCAAATTCTTGATGTCAACGGACGGATCCGCATGCAGATACCTTTGACAACAAAAAAGTGTGGTGCCGATCGAGTGATGTACCACCGGCAGGATCTTCATGAGGCACTGAAATTGGATCAACGTCTCAGGACCTACGAGGCTCGCCAGCTGTCATCAAGACGGCATCGAGAGCAGTATCGTGCGACTACGATGCAGGAAGCGTCACCCTTGAGGATGGCACAACCTTTCAGGGCGATCTTGTCGTCGGCGCAGACGGTGTTCATAGTCCAGTCCGCGCCTCACCCCTCGCTGCCCTCAATCACGTCCCTGTCCACTCTCACACCATGGGCCTGTCCGCATATCGTGTCCTCCTCGATACCGCCTCCATTCCAGCTCTTGATATCACCGTCGCCACCTTTGACCCAGTAGCTCCGATAACGACCAAGATAATGGCCCACGACCGTCGCGTCATAATGGCTCCCGCCAGAGGTATTTCGACCTTCGGCCTCCTCCGTCTGGTGGCGGATCAGAAAAAGCACGAAGGCAGCCATAGTAATAGCTAGACCTCGCCGTCTTCTGTGTCGGAGGTGCTCGAGCAGTATACGGACATCACCTCTCAGCTTAAGGAGATCCTCAAATGTGCAGATTGCGTCGCTCTGTGGTAGCTGCGCGATATCGCTCTGTTGTCGACCTGGACGCAAGAGCGTATCATCGTCATCGGTGATGCTGCTGTGCACGCGATGCCGCCGATGCAAGGCCAAGAAGAGAGCCAAAGCGTGAAAGACGCGGAGGCGCTACAGAGCTTCTTCTCGGAAGTCGTAGGCAAGATCGAAAAGGAGGATATCGAGTTGCGATTGAGGAAAGTTGAGGACGCGTGAAAATCGAGAGGACGAGTCTGATCCATAGGTATAGTCGTCAGCAAGCCCAGCCTGCGAAGGTGAAGGGAGAGACGGAGCTGAGTACGAATCCGGCTAATTGACGATTGTCATGCATGGTATTCAGCGCTGTTAGTCGGCAAATCACGTGGGCACCGACCAAATTCTATTTCCTCACCTACCATCACCTCGTAGTCAGCCTCTTCGTCTCTACAACAACAACAACAACAACAACAACAACAACAAGCTGGTAGTTAAGCCTTTCTACAAACCATAACTACTACACCAGCTAACGACTTCTCAGTCGCGCACGGTATAAAGCTGGTAGTCGAGCCGAAACTACCTATAGAGGACCATGTACACACAACCTCACATAGACGCCTACCAGGCAGCGCAAGACTCAAAGGAACTTACAGAAGAATGGTGAGCATGGAGAAGGAGCTGGGCATTGCAATCAAGTTCTGGAAGATACCCAGGGAAGAGGACACTGGCGCGGATCGTCTGGCAGCCCTGTCCTTTGAGCAACCTGGATACTGTGGAATCAAGCTCGAATCCCCTCACGATCGCCACTGACGAATCGGATCGAAGCCATCTACTGGATTGATCGCAGGATGAGCGGGCAGACTGGATGGGGGAATGCATGCAGCTCGGACAGATGTGGGGTTTGTGGAGGAGACACTGGGAGGCTTTGCTCCCCATAATGCCAAGTCCACGTGACCAGTACATTAAAGGATCGCTTGTTCAGCGACTACAAGATACTTTTTCCGTCTTGCTGACGATCAGTCGGCACTCCTATACCAAATTGAAATCTCAAGATGGATCGTATTGACTTGGATCCTTTGACAGAGCCATGGACGCTCACCTTGCAATCCTCCATCCTCTCTGTCATCTCTCTCATCCGTCTCGCCCTACTTGTTTTCACTGGCAGCCTTGCATACCTTGTCTATGAGTACAGTAAGGTCCTCAGGCTCCGTCAAGAGCTACCGCCAGGACCGATTCCCCTCCCCATATTCGGCAATCATTTCTCCCTACCAAAAGTGAAGCCTTGGGTCGTCTTCGAGCAGTGGTCGAAGCAATACAATAACCCTCTGATCACCGTATGGCTCGGGAGCAGACCAATCATCGTCCTGAATGATGCATGGGTCGCTTCGGAGCTGCTGGAGAAGAGAGCTGCTATCTATTCTTCTCGGCCAACTATAGTAGTCATGGCAGATGTGTCCGGTCAGACCAACGTCAATCAGACAACGCTTCCGTATGGTGACAGATGGAGGAACCATCGCAAGATCATGGTATGAAGGGCGGCACAACATTAAAGGACAGATCACTTACCTAGATTCAGCATACTGCAGTCGGCAGCCAAGCAGTCCGTGACTATCGGACATTCCAAAGCGACGAAGCCAAAATCATGACAAAAGACGTCATGGACAACCCAATTGATTACGCCATGGCCATCGAGCGCTACTCCGCCTCTGTTGCTTCCACCGTCGCTTGGGGTCGACGCATCTCGCAGAAGAATGACTACGTCGTCCAACAAGCACTGGCTCTCATGGAGTCGGTCGACGCCATCATCCCGGGAAAGTACCTCATGGAATCTCTGCCGTTCCTGTCCCGCCTCCCCTCTTTCCTCTATGCACTCCCATCACAAATCCGGTTCGGGTCGACTCTATTCAGCAACTACTTCTACCACCTCTCCGCCGAAGCCTCGACGTCCCCATGCCCAAACTTCGCTCAACGCCTCCTGGCATCGCAATCCTCCTCTGGCCTGTCCAATGGTGAGATAGCAGCCCTGACAGCCAACTTCGTAGGCGGTGGCGTCGACACCACCACATCATCAATCCTCACTTTCCTCCTCGCCATGCTCGCCTTCCCCCACGTCCAACGTCGTGCCCACGAAGAACTCTCCCGCACGTGCGGCACCCGTTCACCGACCTGGTCCGACGAAGCCAACCTCCCCTACATCCAAGCGATCGTCAAGGAAACCCTCCGCTGGCGCACCGTGACCATCCTCGCCGGCATCCCCCACGCTCCCACGCAAGACGACGTGTACCGAGGCTATCGCATCCCAGCCGGCACCACCATCACCGGGAACCTGTGGGCCATCCACCGCCACGAGCGCGAGTTCCCGGACCCAGATGTGTTCAAGCCCGAGCGCTACCTCGGCGGCCTGCACTTCACGTACCCGAATCAAAGAGGGCACAACGCCTTTGGCTGGGGAAGGAGGCAGTGCTCCGGCCAGCCGCTGGCGGAGCAGAGTCTTTTCGCAGTCATCAGTCGCTTGTTGTGGGCTTTTGAGCTCAAGCCTGGCCTTGATGAGACGGGGAAGGAAGTGGAGGTCGATATCTTTGGTTATAATGACAGTGAGAATATGAGGCCTTTGCCGTTCAGGGTTAGGTTTGTGCCGAGGAGTGAGGAGATCGAGGCCGTGATTGAACAGGAGGCGGAAGCGGCGAGGGAGGATTTGAGGATTTATGATGGCGAGACGACGTTAACGGTGGAGAAGGCTGCGAAGGGTGGGATTCAGGTCGGGTATGATTAGGTCTCAGCTGGTGGATGAGGGGTTGAAGGGTCACCTGGGAAGGTGGCTGATGATGAAATAGTGGATAGTGCACAAATTTCACTGCTCTGACTGGCCTTCATTACATCTCCCTATCCTGCATGTAGCAGAGATGGCTACCCATTATGCATACTCGCTCTCCTCGTACTCTCCAACACATCCCTCGGACTAGTCGGTCGTCCCAATAACTGTGCTGCCAAGCCACCGCTTCTCCCCTCGCCACAACTTTCTCTCCTCTCCCTATCGCGCTCTCTCTCCCTTTCCGCGGCGCCAGGACCTAAACCAAATCCGCTGCCAGGCGCATAGCTCGCGGCTCTTGCGCCCTGCAACTGCATCCTCCTTTCCGGTAGTCCTAGAGTTGGGATCTCGTCCACGGCTCCAAGCTCCGGTCCCCGGCCCTGCCGTCCAAATGCAGCGCTTAGGCCACGCAAGGTAGGAGTGATGCGTGGACTCGCGCGATCGGCCGGGTGTTGTCTTGGACTCGGCGCAGCGGAGGGCTTGAGGGCATCTTCCCAGAAAGATTCGAGCTCGGCTTTGTTGTGGCAGTATTTCTCGAAGGCGGAGAGGAGGACCTCGGCTACCAAGGGTTTACCATTAAGACGCGATTCGGAGAAGGACTGCGGGCGATGGATTTCTTTCTTTGAGGTTGTGGTTGTGGCACGGGATGCGCCTGCCGGTCGCTGGGCCGTGAAGGCAGAGAGATGCGGTGATGGTGGGATGGGGATATCAGATGGTCGGATGGGTGGAGAAGCATATGGCGAAGCGGTAGTGCGGGTCGTGCGGCGATCCAACGTACCTCGTTCGTTGGGTTCCAGTTTGCCGGCATCCTTTTTGATGGCGACACGGTTTGAGCAGAGTCTATTTGCAAGAACAAGGAAGTCTCCTTCATCGGTGATCTGTGCCAAGAGAGTGCCGGACTTGTGGATGAATTGGGTATACTGGTAGGACGGCTTGCCCCATGAATACGTCACAGGTACTGCAGGGTCAAAAGATCTTGCAGATTCGATATCGAGGACAAAGTCCCACTTGCGTAGTAGAGATTTGTGATATACATGCGGATCGTCGGCAGGTTGTGCTCCGAATGACGATGTCTCAAAGTAGTGTCGTGGTGGGCTTCGTGGTGGCGAAGCAGCCAGCTCAATCTTGTACGGCGTTCGAAATGGATGATCTTCGCTGATCTTGCAAGCTTCTGCGATAGGCACTTCGACCAGCTTCAGACCGTATCGATCCACCGTGGTTGCCCAATGAACAATCACGTCTTCGATCAGCTTTGATGTAACATTCATCCACTCAATTCGCAGATGATAGCAATTATCTGGATTGTGGATTCTGTCATAGTGGAGGTGTATGATCTCAGGTCGCCAGGACTTTCGCTTAGGGTCAACATCGTATTGTAACATACGGCTTAACTCCAAGACTTTCTCCTTAGTAGGCGTACGCTCCCCTGAAGAAGTATCAGACGACCTTCGGCTGGCTCTAGAAGCTGGTCTTTCTGACATTGGTGAACTGTGATTCGTTTCCACAATTGGTGTTGAAGGTATAGACCTATCTGTCATGCGGCTAAACCAGCCTCGTATATCCTGGTACGATGTCGTTCGATGTTCGCTGGATACCTGATAGAAGTAATGGCCATCTCTGAAGTAATGCTTGGAGGACACGTGGGTGAACAGACCCTTCTTCATGAGCTCATTGCCGAGTCTGACTGCATCCTCTCGAGTTTCCATGTCCTTGAAATTGGCAAGTATCCAGGATGTTAGCTCATCTCCCCGGAAGCACCTATGGTAAAGCTTCCAGTGCCAGCGTCGATCAACCATAACGACTCCATTGGGTGGTTTGGACTGCAGGTGCTGGGCGAGTCGTTGAAGATCGAAGTCACTGCTGTGATACATCTCAGACTCTGCAAACAGCGGAAACCCATCGCTGCCATAAAGGAGACTTTCCAATGGTCCCATGCCGTGAGCTCGGACCACAGCCGAGGGATCTCTTGTTTGATAGTCAATTGCGAGTGGGTTCGTGTCTTTGTGCTGCTGTGGGAGTGAAGCTTGATGTCGCTTCTCGCTTGGTGGGAAATACCTGTTTCTCTGCCACATCTGAGTAAGCTTCTGTATGCCTTCAAGCCGAGTCTCTTCGTCAGTGGCTTCGACTACTGGAGCGAGTGTGCCACGTGGACCCTTTGGGATATCTACCGGAATAAGCACAAATCTCGCCCTCCAGAAGCGAAACTCATCCGAGAGCTCAGGCTTGACGCCCGCTGAGTGTTCGTCAATCGAGACCCAGTCGTACACGGATCGGGGATTTTGCAGCACGAATGTCCGCTTCGTATACGTCTCTGCCAGCATAGTCCGCACTCTTGGTTTATAGGATATTTTCGAGTCCTGAATCGGCGAAGGCAGTGCAGTCGGCTTTCTGATATAATGCTTGACCAAGATCTCATCCTCTAGCAGGCATTGCAATTGGTGATAATCGTGCCCGATACTCATTAATACTACAGAGTCCTGGTCGACGGCAAGATCAGGCTCGAAGCACTCAACCAGCTTGAGGTCAAGTACTTCTGCATGTGCTTTGGCATCATCTCCGACTACGAGCTGGAAACCGTTGGACAAGCGAGAGGCGACCAATCGCCGCATGAGTTGTTTGGCATCGGTCGCTTTAAGATCATTGTCCTCGTCCTCCGGTATTCTGACCTTGTGAAACCTCTCGTTGTACTGCTCCTTCAACTCTTCATGTGTCGGGAAATATTCGCTTGTCAGCGGCAGTGCAGCGGGAGATGTCAATGACTTCCATTTGATGACGGTGGTCGGTATAGCTCGTGGAAAGACATGCTGCCATCTTCTGAACTGACTGGCAACACTCATATTGTCTTTACGCGGATTCGACGGGTTGAGCAACGTCAGCCATGGTGACATCGCGCTGAGGGGCGACAGACCATGGTCTCTGATCTTTGCTATAGAGTCTTTCCTGCCGGGAGCTGCTGTCAGAAATTTGTTGTCAGGACGGACCGTAGACCCATATTCGCTGGGCTTCAGAAGAGAGCCAGGCTTGACAGTGGCACCTGCAAGCGATTCGTCGTCGTTTGAGCCATCACTACTGCTGTCTTTCTGAATGGAGATGGGATGACTCTGGTGTTGTTGCTGCTTCTTCGTATCTTTTGGCCCATCGTGCCCCTCCAGCGCGGCCTCGGAAGGCTTTTTCCGGAGCGAGTTGCGCAGTTGTTGTGTCAGCAGACCCACAGGCTTTGTATTGCCAGTACCACTTCTCATATCGGAAGAGGCAGGAGTCATGTCAACACTTCCGGAACTAATGCTTGTGCTCGCCGTAGCTTTGCCTGGCCCAAGGCCTTTGAAACCAAGGCTGATCTGTCTGTTGAGCTTCGCCCGCTTTGCAAGATCTGGTCTACTCTCTGCAGATAGCTTGTTACCCACCATATTAGACGAAACGCTATCGGACACCGACATGATCGACGCCATTGATTCTTTGCGATCTCTTGGCTTCTTCAGCCCTTGGAATTGCGAAAGTGGTGATCTGCTTAGGAGACTTCCAGACGGAGAAGTGCCAAGTTCAACGACGTTCGTGGACATGCTGTCCGATCTGGCATGGTTGCGACCTTGATCAAGCCCATTCTGAGTTTTCTGGAAGGCTGATGCAAGAGATGCAGATTCTCGATCTTGGAATGCTTCTCTATCATAGTCGTCCATCCATTGCGTAAGCAGCTTGCGAGTAGGATCTTCATAAGGCTCTGGCTCTGGGGTTTGTTTCTCCGGCGACCCTTTGGGTGTCCAAGCCGCTGCATTCGAGCTGGTTAGAAGTCTAGACATATCTGTGGAATGATTCATTGAATCCTTGGAGTCTTGAGAGCCTTTGCTAAAGGACTCGATAGTCGTCGATAGTAATGGAAGGCAGATGTCAGCGATCTCAATGTCCATCAGACCCATCATCTGTAGCTCGTACATCCGTATACTTGATGCGAATCGTTTTGAGACTTTTGTGCGGCGCTGCCTCGAGACAGCGTTGGTGTCCTCCCACGATGTGTCGGCGTCACCTGTCCAGAACGAAACATCAATCCAGTGCGGCAGAGCATAACTCCAAGCAGAATCCGAGGTACTGCTATTTCGTATGTCTCCATCTGTGCTTTGCTCTCCTGCAACTGGACGTATGTTGTCCATCTTTACCGGCGACGCGGAAAGCTTGTAGCGAAGCGACATGTTGCGAGGAGTCGCACTTCCACGACCAATGCTCCCATATGACGAACGGGCCAAGATATGTTGTGCTGCCGTCGGTGTGCGATATCTAAATAACGGTACGGAGTGAAGCGGCATTGGTGATAGAGCAACGAGGTCAATACCGAAGCCGTTTCCAACCAAAGTGTCTGTGGTTAGCTTGAGAATATCATAATCCACCTCGAAAACGCCACTACCTGCCGTGATAATCACAAGTGAGATGCCAGTCCGCACCAGATCTCTATCGATATAGTCTTGAGCGAATTGGGATGAAGCCAGATTTATGGCTTCCAGGACATTACCTTTTGCTGCAATAGTTGGCCTTCCAGCGATGACACACTCCACATCAGCAGCAATCTTCACTTCTGATAGAGAATCTGGCAGTCGACCATATGCTTGGTCTCCAGGCATTATGAGTGTGTCTCTTAAGAAGACCTTGAATTCCTTCTTCAGTGCAGAGAGAATACGGATCCACTCCCCACTGGCCACGTCGGTCGTAACAACTCTGTAGTAGTCTCGATAGTCTTTTTGCTCCTTATCATCCGGATCCGATCGCTTATTGTATGCCGGGTCGCTAGAGTGTTTCAGGATACCTCGCTCGTACTCGATGCGAGAGAATAGAATGATGCTGACCAGATGTCGAGCAGCTGCTCTCTGCCAACGCTTGAAGAGATCGGGAAGAAAACCATTGATGACTTTGTTGAACATGATTTCGCCACTCCCATCAGCATCGTATTCCCACATCTCTCTCGACATCTGTATAAAAAAGACGTAGCGTGCGGACTCGCTTCGAAAGATAGGTACTGTTGACGCCGTGACAAGAGCGGTGTTCACTTTTTGTCCACGGACGAAGATGTTCTTAATCTTGGCTTTGATGCTACCGAGGAATAGCAACTGTTGTCCTTTGTAAACGGAATGGTTGCTGAGCTCATTCACAGTCAATTGCCACATGTCGGAACGAGACAGATATTGGTCGCGAAAGGCCAGCTCGATGAAACTCGCTTGCGAATCTTCCTTTCGCTCTGGAAATACCACAGCCCGTTGGCGATTGGTGAAGTTGAGGACAGACTTGACACTGGAATGTAGCGAGATCTGCATGTGCGGCTTCTTCATTCTCTGCTCGGCAGTGAGCTGACCGACTCTGAATACCAGTGATTTGCTGTATTCCACGGTGCCGGGCACATCTCCGTCGACGCTGCGATTGCTTTTTGTGGTCCGCCGCGTACCTCGCGACGTTGTTCGTCTCGAAGTCTGGCTCTCGGTCCCGTCCGAGGTTGACGTTCCGCCATACTGTGAGCTGTCATCGACATTCGAGGCATGGTCTGACGAATTTCGCCCGTTCCGGGAAGGCTTGGAAGCATGGAAAGGCGCCACTCTTGCTATAGATCCAAGCAGCAGGTCGCACCCAGGTATATGATCCACATTAATGACGATCGAGTCTTTTGAGAAATTGTCGTCGTGGAATTCAAGCGAGACGAACCATGCTCGCGGCGAAATATCCGTAGACATTGTGGCGGCGGCCAGCAACCATCAGTGTTCATGCTTCGTATGAGTCTGATACTATCATCCTATCACCAGTAACGTACCGGGCTATCTGCTGGACGCGTGAGCGCATTATGATATGCATAAATACAGACTTGGATGACCAGCACCGCTGTGTTACCTTTGAGATGGCCGGACGAGTCCAGAGGCATATGGGAAAGTGTTGCCGAGCTCAGGCAGTTATAAGCGCAGGCTTAGTCAGCACATCGCAGGATCAATCGTTCCGAGTCCAGGCGACCACGTTTGGGCACTGCTAGAGATAGATTGACAGACGGACAGCCGGACAGCCACGATTGTGCCCAGTATCAGGTTTGGCAGACGTGTAGTCTATGGTAGACTCGATGATAGCCGTCGGTCACGGATACCGCGCTCGCGATCCCCTCTTCCTATTGTGGAGCAAGCCACTTTGCTCTACCCGCTTACAAATTCCACGATGCTCCTTCTCATTGGCTGCGGCGCAAAAGTTCGTCCGTCCTGCAACTTCGACCCAACAACGACATGCACAATGTCTCCGTAGCCAAGGTCACGTAATCTATCCTGTCTAATAAAGTACGCGACCTTCTACTGACATTGACTCTTGCATGCATGCTCGGACGATCACAATGCTGCTTTAGGCAACCGCTCCTGTGTAAGCATGGGGCGGACGCCACGGATTATACAAATATTAAAGAATCCCGTAAGTCCTTGGTAATAGTTTTAGACAATCTTGTACACTCCGTTCTCAAAGCTAGTATATGCACCACTGAGCGCTCAAATACGCGACAAGAACGTCACTCATAGACCACACAACCGACCTGAACAAGATCTTCAACTCCCAGTATTACCAGTAAAATGAGCACCTACTTGGTCACTGGCGCCAACCGTGGCATTGGTAAAGCGTTCATCGAGGCTTATCTGCAAGAAGCTGCCTCCACCGTCATCGCCGCCGTCCGTAACCCCTCTTCCGCCAGCTTCCTCAACGACCTGCCCAAGGCCAATGGTAGCAAGCTCATCATCGTCAAGATCGATTCGGCTTCCGACACTGACGCCTTCGATGCCGTCTCGGAGCTACAGAAGCAAGGCATAGATCATCTTGACTATGTGATCGCCAATGCCGGTACCGCAGGAGCCCAAACCAGCGAGGCCCTCAAGATAGATTCCAAGTCCGCCCGCGAGGTTTTCAACGTGAATACCATTGGCCCAATTGTTCTGGCCAAAGCCACCGAGCCCCTTCTCAAGAAGTCCGCAAAGCCCGTCTTTGTCGTCGTTAGTTCAGCTGCAGGCTCCATCGCCATGCAGGCAATGCTCGCCGACTTCCCTATAAAGACGTCACCTTATGGTGCTTCAAAGGCTGCGGTCAATTGGCTGATGCAAAGAGTGCATTTCGAGGAGAAATGGTTGATTGCATTCGGTATCCACCCTGGTATTGTTGAGACTGAGATGGTGGCGAAGAGTGTGCCGCAAGGCATGGACCTACAGGAAATTTCCACCACGGCGGGCATCGAGACCTTGTCGCCGGAAGAAAGCGTTAAGCAGATGAAAGCTGTCATCCAAAGTGCAAGCCGTGACACGGTGGGCGGCAAGCTGATGCAGTACAACGGAGAGGTCCTGCCATGGTAGATGGTATGACTTTCTGAGCTAGCTCTGATCCAGTCTCGATGTATTATATAGAAGTTCAAGATATACACTCGTTGAATTACGACTTTTGAACTAGACTGTCTTGTTCCCATCCCATTCCATACCTGTGATGGGTGACTTTGGCGCTTCCTGGCCGTCTTCAACATGCACCCTCTCACCGTTCTCCTCCTTTTCAGCCTCCTTTTCTGCAGTCTTATTCTTCCCTTCGCCCTCGCCCTTCTCCTCCACGGCCTCCACTTTTCCACCACCCTCACCATCCTTCCTCTTCAAAATCGCCAGAGCCTCCACATGCGCCGTCTGAGGGAAAAAGTCCCACCCCATGAGACTCTCAATCTCATACCTGCCCTCCTCACCACACAGCACCCCCACGTCTCTTGCCTGGGTGTGCACGTTGCAGCTGACGTAGACCACCCTCTTTGGGGCAAAACTCAACAACTGACTCAGAAAACTCTCATCGCACCCTTTTCTGCTCGGATCCAGCACCACGACTGTGTTATCCGCTGGAAAATCGCGGACGTGAGCGAAAATATCCTTCGCGTCACCCGCGAGGAACGAGCATTTGTCTTTCGGGATGCTGTTGAGTTCCGCGTTGCGCGACGCGAAATCGATGGATTGAGAGGACGTGTCGATGCCGATGGTGCGCTCGAACATGTCGGCTAGGTAGACGGAGAAGAGGCCTGAGCCGCAGTAGGCATCGACCAAGTGTGTGATGTTGTCTGGGTTGGGGTGCATGTCTGCTGAGGAGAAAGGTGGGGTGAGTTTGGGTGGCGGGCAGCGGATGTGCGACTTGATATGCAGCAGGAAGGGGTAGAGGATGGCTTCGTTATTTTGGAAGAAGGCGCCGGCTGGGTTATCGAAGCGGTGGCGGCCGACATATTCGGTGCTGACTTCTTTGGGGTCGGTGATGCATGTTTTGACTAGGTAGGAGAAGCCGTCGTCTTCCATGGTGAAGTCTTCGGGATGCTCGGTTTTGACATCGATGTCGAGTTTCTCGACGTCAGACTTGAGAAGTTTCTTGATGCTGCGGGCCTGGTTAGAGCCGATGCCTGAGTTGAGGCGGGCGCCCGGGTTGTCCTTGTCGATAGAGACGGTGTTTTGGCGGCAAAGTAGGGTGGCACCGCGATTGTACTGGTCGAGATTCTTTGCTACTCGTTTGCGTTCTCGCTTCATGCCCTTGCGGACAGCATCGGTACCAATGGGACAGTCTTCGATGTCCATGGTCTTGCGGGTGCCTTTCTGCATGAAACCAATGGCAGGCACATTCTCCCAGTTGGGCTTGTTCCCTTGCCGTCTATCTCTCCGAGCGTTTGGCGGTCCGTCGAAGTGAGGCGTGAGCTTCGTCCTGTAGCCATAAGGTTCCGCAGAAGGATGCGTATCTCCGATCTGTGGCACCTTTGATGCAGGCAATTTGGAGAAGTGTCTGTAGGCCTTCTCGACAATAGTCTTCTTGTGGGCCAGCTGATCTGCCTCGCTCATCATCTGAAACTGGCAACCTGAGCATTTGGAAAAGTACTGGCATCTGATCAGGTCGTCGTCTCTCTTCGACGACTTTTTGATGACCTTTATGAAATCCGCAACCGAGTATGGTTGTTGCCGGTCGTGTCGGATCACTTTTGCTCGAACCTTGTCACCAGGCACGACGAATGGAACGGCTACCACTTGAGAAGTTTTTGGCAAGATCGCTAGGCCATCTCCAGTAGAGGATAACTCTTCTATATCCAGATCCACTTCAGTGAAAGGTTCTGGCAAGGTGTTCTCCTTATCCCCGTTCTCGGAGTCGTCGTCTTTGGGTCCGAGAAAGTGTTTCTCCAGCAGCTCCCGGACATCTCTTATCAGAACGTCCTCATTGGAGCCTTCAGCAACGCTCAAAGCAGTCTTTTGCTTCTTGTTCTTTTTAAAGTGGCGTTTGCCTTCGTTAAATGCGCGTTTGTTCGAGTGCTGATGCTTGGAATGCCCATTGGCTTGCCTCGTCTCGACCATGACTGGCGAGAGGATTCTAGGTGACAATGTTGGACGTGAAAAGTGTCTCAAACCATATCGGAGGGCAAGCATTGAGACGTATGAAATTTACATGAAGCTTTGGATGCATGCAAGTGAGCTTCGTCTTGGCGCTCAAAAAGTTCACTTTTGCGGATGAGCTTCATTTCCATTACGACGACATCACCACAACGTTATCTGACAATTTCTGCCCCTGCGACAAGGTCAGTACTGCAGTCGCCATGAGCGGTGCATCATCGACCAAGTGCCTCTTCTGCAGGCTATTACCCGCCATACCGAAAGGACAATCAATAGCTCCGCGCCGAAAGTTTCACAGCACACCCTCAAATCACGCGAGACGGAAACCAACATTCGCCAGTGTCCGAGCTGTAGATCTTGGAATCATCGTTGAGAAAAAGCCAGGACAGTCTGAGCGTGCGCTACCAGTCAAAGCGACTTCGGTGCAGGTCCAACCTGCAGCCCGCAATGCAGCTGTACAAAGACCAGCATACCGAGATCCACGAGCAATTGATCGAGAACGAGTCTCGGAAGCTTTGACGAAAGCTACAAGCCTTTTCAAGCCATACACACCTCGTGAGAAGCAATTGCTTGCACTCAAGTACACCCCCGAACAGCTCGCCGCGCTCGAAGCTGCCGAAGCCAGCATTGACCCAGAAGATATTGCTGCGCAAGGGCGAATGAGAGACGATGCCATGCGTATCGAGTACCGAGATGATTTCAGCAAGATCCTCCCCCTCATAGATCACCCCATCCGCGCTCCAGACGAGGATATCGACCCCGGCATCCGGCCACTCACAGCGGAAGAGACAGCCCGACGCTTCACCGACTGGTTCGAAGCAGTCGCGCAACGCCAACAAGCAAAAGCCGAAGCCGATGAGGCTGTCGTCACAGCGACCCAACAACTGCTGCGGGACATGAAAGCCGGCGTCGAGCTCGGTATCCACCCAGCAGACGGTCTCACACCACAAGAACGCCTGACCAAACTCCGCCAATACGCAGAAGAGCATGAGGACGAATTTGACGACGTCGCCGCCTTCGAGCGCTTCGTCGCCGACCCAAGCAACTTCTTCTTCTCCCCGAAAGGCACACTGCACAGCCAATCCGACTCTCTGGCGGACGAGCTGCCGCGCATGGACGACCCGCGTATCGTGACGCAGAACGAGAGCGATGACCCACATATCGAACGATTGATGGTGCAGACGGGGCTGAACGAGGATATGATCAAGAACATGAAGACGAAGATTCTGGTGTCGCACAGGGTGGTGAATCAGACAAGGATGGGGAAGATTCAGAGCCAGTACTACCTTTGTATTGCAGGTGATGGTGAGGGCATGTTGGGTATTGGAGAGGCAAAGAGTACAGAGCCCGATGAGGCGATGAGGAAGAGTAGGCTTAATGCGATCAGGAATATGAAGCCTATTCCGAGGTACGAGGAGAGGACGATATTTGGGGAGGTGGAGGGAAAGGTGGGTGCTAGTGTTGTGAAGTTGAGTGCGAGACCACCTGGTGAGTTCCCCTGTCACAGCTGATGACGCGAAAGGCTGACAAAAGTAGGCTTCGGCAACAGATGCCAGTCCCTAATCTTCGAAATGGCGAGAGCAGCAGGTCTTCGTGATCTTTCAGCACGATGTCTCAGGTCGAGAAACAAGATGAACGTAGTCAAGGCTGCGTACGAAGCGCTGATGAGCCAGCGTGATCCGGAGGAGGTGGCAATTGCTAGAGGCAGGAAGATGGTGGATGTGAGGAAGGTGTACTATGAGGGTCTTGTCAACTAGAGAGTAGATTTGGTGCATACATACTGTATAAAAGATGGAGCTGGGACAGTCGCTCCTCGTCGACAAATTACACGTGGAAAACCAATCGTGATTGAGAACTATTTACAATGCTTTCTTGCGCTATCTTGCCACATTGTCTGCTCCAAAGACTGCGACGGGTCTTTACACACATGGTATAAGCCCAAATGGTCGCATTTATAGACAGCAGTCCTTGATTGCTGCATGGCCTCTCGCTCCGAGCCTGTATGCAGAAGCAATCGTTCCATGCAATGCGTCCGTACGGTCAATGTTGGGTATCTGCGCTATGCACCGAATATCAAACCGATCCTTGGTCCGTCCTTCTCCCGACATTGCTCACCACTTAACGGCGTCATTGTATCCATCAGGCAGCCCCGCCGTCCCTCGTTGTCGTGTAGATTGGCTCATCGAGGCGCCACAGTCGTCCATTCCAGCGTTTCCAGCAGTCATGCTTTCTCGAGCTCCGACGGTGATGCATCATGAGGATACGATCATAACCCTGCCACAAGGAATCCAGCGATGTGTTTCGAGCGCAACTCCTCCGTCTACATCCGCTGGTCCGATCAAGATATACCATCTCAGAAGGGCAGTGCCACCTCACCCCTGCTCCTCCCCGAAGATCTCCTGCTGGAGCACGATGCTGTACACACTGGCCTTCAGCAGAGTGAACACAGTAGCCGTCTTGCGCTCTAGTCCGAGAAGCGCGTCCAAGATCTCCGCTGATGGACGGGTGGAGAGATCTGCTAGGATACCCGATAGCTAAAGACGTCAGCCAAGCGTCCTGCCACGTCCATGCTCTCGTTCGTGCTTCGTGCGGTTCTGGTAAGGATCGATCGTATTGTTTGGTCTTTTGGTAGAATATGGACTGCGCGCGGGACTGCACACTTGGGGAATCTCATGCCGTGGTAGTGGTGAAAGAGGAGACGCAGTGAAGAACAAGAGACGAGGGGCGAGTGATATGTCTCGTGCAACAAACAGCCCGTTGAAAGAGCGAGAAATGCATGGTATACAAAAGTGGATCACGTACCTTGTCCAAGTTTCCAGCCAGAGCGGCGTACTCGTCCAACACTTCCTGCTCGAGCGGCGAGAGGAGATCCTCGTCTGCGTTCTGTTGGGATGCCATCTGATGACACTGGCAATTCAGCGAGCAGCACCAACGGAATAGTATGAGATGCACGTAAAGTCTTGTGATTGAAGCGGGTGGTTAAGGTCGACGCGACTGAACGCGTTGAACTTGGCTATACCGATCTGCCAAGAACTATCAAGGTGAGGTAAGTAGATACCACACTATTCCGCTCTATGCCTCCAAAGGAGGATCTCCGTCAACGTTCGTTGACAGTCATACAAATTCACTATTCATATCAAGAAAAAAAAACAGAACATGACGTCCTCCAGTTCATTTGCTATAGACATTCCTCCCTAACCTTTCATCATCTCTCATGAAGCCCAGAAATGAACAAGTGAGCTCGTAAAATGCAACTTCATTTTTACTCCCATCAAGCAAACGCCATAAGCCTCATTGTCGTGACTGTGGTTGTGATAAAGATACGTATCGCTCATAACCCTCGTTTTCTCTGCCCCATCTTCATCCCTGTTCCCCTGGCCCTCACTCATCCTCCCCATCCGCCTCCCTATGCCCTCCAGCCCAACTTTTCACAGCCCTCAGCGCCGCCCTCCTGGCCTTCCGCTTGCCCTGACCAAGGGTATACTACCGCCCCGACCCCTGGTGATGCGGACTGTGATCATCCCCGTCATGATGCAACGTAACGCTATTAAACTCCTCAAACGGATCCGCCAGCTCCCCTCCAGGCGTCGCGAGCCCACTGTCCAGCGGAACGCCCTTCATCTTACTCGCGCTGACGCCGAAGCCCTTGTTGATGCCCGTGTGGCCGCTACCGAGGTCCACGGAGCCTGATTCCTTCATGTTCCGGAAATTGATCGTGTCAAGACCTTTGCCTTGGTTCGGGATGATCGGGGGCTTCATGTGCCGCAAAAGTGCCCATTGCGTGGTGCGGAAGAAGGGGTGTGATTTCACGTCTGAGGCGCCGGCGCGGGAGCCGAGACGGCGAAGTTCGTCTTTGATGAGGAGCTTGCGAACGAGGGATTTGCAGAGACTAGAGAGTTATTAATGGGAGCTCTGAGAGGGACGGGGAGGGAGAGGAACGTACTTGCTGACTTGTGGTGCTCCGCCACCTTCTGGTAGAGGCACCTCATCACGGAGGATGTTGGCGAAGGTGGCATTGCGGTTCTTGCCCTTGAAGGGCGTGGTACCGTAGAGCATCTCATAGATGAGTATGCCCAAAGTCCACCAATCTACGGCGGAGGTGTGGCCGCAGCCTTTGATCACTTCGGGAGCAATGTACTCTTCCGTGCCGACAAACGAGTTTGTCCGGAAGTTGGCGATGCAAGATTTTGTGTCAATGACCGGTCCGCTGCCTTGAGAAGAGGACATCCCTGATCGATTCGTGCCCATGATCATGGTTGGCACTCCGCCAGGGTCTGACTGCTTCGAAAGATCGAAGTCTGATAACATGATATGGCCAGACTGATGTAAAAGAATATCTGGACGTGGTAAGCATACCAAACGCGCTGAGAGAGACACAGCAGCTTACTCTCAGGTTTCAGATCTCGGTAGATGAAGCCCATCAAGTGCAGATACTCTAGAGCTGCTGTGACTTCTGCAGCATAGAACCGCGCTGCGTCCTCGTCTACACACTTGTTCGGTCTCGTCTGGAGAGCTCGGAAGAACTCGCCTCCACTGCAGTATTCCATGCAGAGATAAAGATGGTCCTCTGACTGGAATGAATGATAGAGAGTAACGATAAAAGGATGGTTGGAGGTAGCGAGGATTTCTTGCTCTGCGAGAGCTCGCTTGATCTTGTTGCGCTTGATCATCTCCTTCTTGCTCAAGACTAGTTCGTGTCAGCGACGCCGTTCTGCTACTACTGGGTATCAATCTCACCCTTCATGGCGTATAATCTCGAACTCTTCTTCTCCCGCACAAGATACACCTTGCCAACATCTCCCTTGCCAATCAATTTGATCTTGTCGAAGCTTCCTGGGCCAACTTCAACATTCCGGACCTTTATGCTGTTACTGCTGTACGTTCTCCGGAATGCCACCGAGTCCCTCAATTGCCCAGGACTTCCACTCAAGGTCGGCACTGGCAACAGGCCAGAGTCACCGTTGACGCCCGTATCGATCGTCAATGCTTGGGTCGATTGACCCGCAAGTCCTCCCAGCTTTGATGTGCTCTTCTCTGTCGGTGTCTGAGGTCTATTCTTGTCCTCCTCTTTCGTGAATAGTCCTTGGGCATTGGGAGCGCTTGCTACCCTCCTCAACTTCCTGGCCAACTCTTCTTGTCCATTCACTGATGCTGAGTCTCCAGTCGCATCCGTCTCGTTCTCTTTACCTGCCGAGGCAGTATCCGAAGGACTTGCTGGTACACTGCTATCGTTGTGATGCCTGATTGCTGGTGGACCTTGGTGCTGAAAGTATGGATTCGCGTGCGCAGTCGGACTCATGCCTTGGTCTAATGTATCACCCTCGCTGGCAACGGTTTGTGACCTATTCCGACCAATGTGGGGTAGGAACCTGCTCTGTCGAAGTCCTCGAGGAGTAGATGAGCCAGAGTCGTCCTTCTCGTTCGACGACTTTCCCAAGCCGAAGCCGTCCTTGCTGCCGGACGAGTTGATCCTGAAAAATGACTTGATCTTTTGGGAGACCTGGTTGTTGGTGCCGTTGACTTGGCGGTTCGTGGAGAGCGAGTTGCCCGTGAAGGCGCGCTTCTCGGTGGGCATGTTGGGGTTGTTCTGGGAGCGGAGGATTTGTGTCATTGGTGACCGAGAGGGACGAGAGGTAGATCGAGGTATCTAAGAGTAGGGTTGTTTCCGTAGGTCTGCCTGCTAGTCGTTGTATGTAGAACTGGACAGGGCGGTAACTGGGACTGAGCCGATGGGCGTGTGGGTCAAATCGCCATACTGGGTCGGCGACTTTGAGACGTACCACAATACGTCGTATGTGCGGAGAGCAATATGACTCTGTCTATTCTGAGCGACTCAAGACAAACTTGAGTTTGTTATGACGGAAGACAGGCGACGTCTGTATACTTTGGTCCAGTCTGCTTAACAATCGGCCTTGGCGTTTTTGCCGGCGCAGCTTTCGCCTCAGGACGTGGGCCCTCCGGATTCGCTTCTTCCAGACCTTGAAATCGTACATGGGAAAAAGTGGGGGAAGCCACGGCATCATACGGCTTTGCTCCGGCTCGATCTAATAAAAAAGATCGTCCTCAATACGGAACGAGGGATGATCTGATTCGTTGGGGATGGATTTTGTACCTCGTCTGTATGAGACGATCCTGCCGACTTGAAGCACCAGACACGTCTTCACATACATGTGCAGGGTGAGTAGTTGCAGTTCGTCACATATATTATGAAATTCCAGGTCTATCTTAAGATCTGGCCGAGTGGAGATGGTGTCTAGTGGTATCATACAGCCAGCGAAAACTCCTTGCTGGTTATCCCATAGGGCATTGTCCCTTCCCATGCCTTTGTTTTCATGCAAGTCCCGTGCCCAGTCCCCATGGTCCGCCAGAAAGGCTCAGAGTCGATACGCCCGCTCCGCTGGCAAATGATGAAATCAAACAAAGGAAAGATCGGTGGAATGGAACCTCATGCTCGACCTCCACCGATCAGCTCGGCAATCTTGCCGGCAACTGCGCTTGGGTATCCTCTGCTGAGAGCTTCAGCAACGACTGCCTCTGCACCAACATGGTCCTCGACCGCAAGGTGTGCTCGGACCATAGCTTCATATGTGCTAGGCTCACGGTGGTAGATGTCCACCTTGCCGAAAGCCTCCTGGGCCTTGGCGAGATTCTTCTCCAAGGTCCAGCCATGGATGAGAGCATTCACGATGTAAGGGGTAAGCTCGACACGACGCTTGTTCATGTGAGCTAGGAGAGCGTCAGAGTCGGTGACACGGTGATTGGCGACGAGAGATTCGAAGAGTGCTTGGTAGATGCAGGGCTGGAGACGAATTGCAGGGTTGCTAAGCACCTGATCGAAAAGTGCTTGAGCACCTTCCATGTCATGCTTGACACAGCCTTTAGCATGAATGAGACTAGCATAGTGGACAGCTTCTGGCTGAAGACCAGCCTGCTGCATCTGTGCCAGAACAGCTTCAGCCGAGATCATATCGATTGGCTCAATGGTGGCATGCGCGTCGATGAGGAGCTTGAAAGTATGGGCGGTCGGCTCAATGTTGAGTTTTCGCATCCTCTCGTAGTAAGCAAGAACCTTTGCCCGATCTCTCTTAGTGGTGAGGAAAAATTGCATCAAGCTGTGGTATGGCGCAGGTCTCGGTTTGTAATTATTGCTTGCCTCCATTTCCTCAAAGATCTCTTCAGCGAACTTCTCGTCGCTGACTCGACAAAGAGCATTGACGATGGTCCCGTACGTGACAGATGTAGGACGGACACCCAGATTCCTCATCTCGGCGAAGTAGAAGAGGCAGTCATCAATGCGGCGTGCCTTACCAAGCTTGCCAATCAGAGCATTGTAGAGGAAAGAAGTCGGCTCGACACCCTCGGTCTTAGAGCGAAGGAAGATCTTGACGGCCTCGCTTGCCTCGTCAAACGTCTTGGTAGTCTCCTTGAGCGAAGTGATATAAAGTCCAAATGTGTTGGCAGATGGTGCTGAGCCCATGTCAAGCAAGTCCTGATGGTATCTGGCAGCAAGGTCACGGCGCCCAGTGGTGATGCATGCCGAGACCATAGAATCCAGGATAGCGATCCAGCCGTGTCGGACGATGCGATATTGTGGCAGGAACGGAACATCTTGCTTTGCCATCTCGAGCACTTCTTGCGCGGTGGTGAGCTGGTTGGCTTTTGCTGCTGCCTGAATAAGCTTTCCATACGCGAAGAAGCGTGGGTGACGACCAGCACGACGGATGTTCCTGAACTTGGTAAGTGCTTCACTTAGCATAGAGGCTGGACGGGCATTGAACTTCTCCAGGATGTCAGTGATGACGACGGAACCCTTGTGGTCGGTCTGAGCGATGTAAGGGTCGAAAGAGTCCTCGTAGACAGTCTGTGGTGCAGCAGGCGGTATTGGCGAGTAGTTGGGGTACGAGTTGACCGGAGAGAAATGAGACGCTGTTGGATAGCGGTACGCATTCCACAGCTGGCTCAGATCAGGGTTGTTAAGCACACCGAGAGCCTGCTCAACAAGCGTCTGCGTCGCAACGTCAGGGAGGACTGAGCGGCCAACAATGTTCTCAACCATACAAGCAAATCGAGCGGGACCAGCTGAATCATTCGAGGCTTCCAAGAGATGTCTAGCCTGGACCCGCGTGAAGATGTCCAGATCGGCAGAGTCCATGTTTGCAAGCTGCGCAGCACTCAGAGAAGAGAGCATTGGCTCGGTGTGAGACAACGCGTGCAGCCCATTGTCGTTCATTATGCGTAGCAACTCCGCAGAAGCCTCTGGCGCAATACTCGCAGAGCTGGTGCTGAATAGAGCTCCTACCATGACTTCGATAGCCTCTTCAACTCTCTCTGAAGCTTCTCGCGCCTCAAACGAGTTGACTGCAAAGTTGCTGCGGTACTTGGACAGCACGTTCTTGGCTGAGCGGAGGCCTGGCATGGACTGTCCATTGTTTATGAGGGCCTGTGCACGCAAGGCAGAAAGTTGAACTGTTTCGAGATTCGCTGGTGCCTGCTCAATGATACCCCAGAAGCGCTCGCCGCCTTCGATGTCGTTATTCCTCATGTAGAGTGCGAAAATCGACAAAGCAGATTGCGAGAGATCCCCATTGATTTCGGCTAGAGCGTCAAAGGCCTTGAGTGATTCTGCAACGTTTCCTGAGTCTGCTGAGTTCACAGCAATGGTCTCCAATGCTTTGGGATAGTGCTTGGCAGACAAGTTGTTCACAATTGTGTAGACAGCTTCGAGGTTGCCAGATTCCAATTCCAGAGGAAGGATGCTCGTCGCTGTGATTGCGCCGAGAGAAATGTGCTTCGAGCCGTTCGCCTTCTCCTCAACTTTGACACGAGCAAGAAGTTTTTTGCCCTCTGTGAGTCGTCCTGATTCACCGTAGGCGCGTACCAGGCAAGCATAGATCTCCGAGTCGATCCTCTTCATCGCGGTCTCACCGGCGTTGTGCGCAATAGCCAGGTCGCGGTAGTCATCGTAAGAGGAAACTGCATTCTTGAGATCCCCAATTTGGCCAAAGGCCTTGATCATAGCTGGATAGACACTCGAATCAAGAGAAGCGTCAGCCATGCGTGAAGCGTTGTACAGGTCGATCATTTCTGGGACTTGACCCCGCACAGCGCATGCCATGATCAGAGCCTGGTATGCACTGCTCTGGAGTTGCAAGGCCGAGGCGGAATTGCTCAGGAACTTCAGGGCGATGCTGAGAGTCTGGTCCTGAGACGCCATCTGATGTTCCAAGTTATCAAGCGCGAAAGTCTGGGCGTGACTGCCCAGGCGATTGCGGCGCTCAAGGAGGGTTTGCGAAGACGTCGCGGTTTCCAGAGCTCGGACAGCGAGTGTATCCACGATCATGGACAAAGTTTCGGCGTCTGGAACGACGCTACGACGCATCATGTCTGCGTAGATGTCGAGGACCCTTGGTACCTTCTGCTGTTTGTTCTCCGTAAGCTCCACAGCTGAGGTGAGAAGCGCTCGGTATGCCTGCTGAGAAGGCTTCGCAACCCCGTCACGGAGCATAGTCTCGAACAAAGCCGGAATCTGCGCATATTGTCCAGTCTTGCGGAGGTTATCGATCTGAGAGTTGTAGAAGTCTGCTCGTGCCTTGTCATGGGCTAGCTGTGTTTGTCTTGGTGAGGATAGTTCCAGTCCAGCTTCCTCTTGAGCTGCTTCTACCGGAGAATCGCGACGAGTTCGTTCTCCAGCGATGCTCTCAGTGACCTGAGCAAAAGCAGCAGCTTCCGCTTCAATGTTGTCAATTGCCTTGGCGAAGTTATCCACAGCACTTGTGGAGTAGGAACGCTTCAAATTGGAGGGCTCGTCCACCTCTTCGAGCGCGGCAGTACGCGACTCTGCCTCGGACGCCTCACCAGGATTGTGTTGAGGCTCCGGAATAGTGGTTGGTGGCTTCCATCCCACCCTCTTCGCCAGCGACTGGTGGTGCCATTCCTTGACCTCAGCTTTGTGATGTTTCTGCCATGCTTCGTGGTAGTAAGCTAAACCAGACTCTGCCTGCCCTTCCTTACTAGTCGAGCCATCAGCGGCCTGACCAGCGACTGTGCTAAAGTGTGCATGTTGGTTCGACTTGGGCTTCTCCTTGAATCGGCTGAGAAAGTTCGAGGCAAGAGGAGCGACGGGGGTATTCTGAGAAGCGTAGGAGGATTGTGAAGCGGCGACGACGGTTTGGGCGTAACCGTGGGTAAATGACTTGAGGGCAGTGCCTGCTAGACGTGAGACGTGTACGGTCGACTTGGGCAAGACCATTTAGTGAACTTGGAGGTTCCTCCTTGAAGGAAGGTTTTGACTGCTGGAGTGTTAGCATTGGATCTGCATGTGACAGGCGTGTCGCGCACCCTGGACCTCAAGCAAATAGGAATTGCAGGTTCATTTGACAGCACTGGGCCGTCAAGTGAACGCGCTGACCAGAGTAAGGGTCCGATTGGTGTAAGAGTCACTGCGACGCAGTGAACTGTCGTTTGATATAGGAGACCGTCCGCAAAGACCTGACTCCAATGTATGCAAATTTGTGTCGTGCGTAGGAAACGAACGTGTCTGGACTGTGCCTGAGTAAAGTATTTCAGGCAACGACAGGGGTGACGGGAATGATGACAGCTCGAGATTGAAAATTGTGGAGCTGCGGATATGGAGGAATATGGGCTAGTCAGACGTTCGGGATGTGGCTGACGACCCGCGTGGAATCGCGTAGAGCTCCGAAAAGTTCCCTTGCCGTTCTCTGCGCGCTTTTCTGACAACGTCGGTCCAATCCTTCCCGACTCTCCGACCACAACTCGTGCCACGTTTTTCTTTGACGAGCTACTCTGCTGTCTGCTGACACAGGGCCCTGTCCTTGACCATTTTTCGGGCCCAGCTCGACGGCATCTCGTTAAAAGAGTTTGACCAAACCCAGCCATTGCCCTCGAGTGCAGCAGGGCCACCCACAAGTCGATGCAGTCACCATCTTACGACGAATCCTGAGGCCTCCCTGGTCCAGCTCCCTGCTCACTCGTCTCCGACTTTTCAACGTGGGCCTGTCCTGCTGACCTGCTCTGCCGTTATTTGCAGATCTAGTCATTCCTACTCCATATTCTAGCAACCTTTGGTACAAAGAATTAGCTTTCCGCCTCCCGACACTTCTTCGCCATCGCAGCTGGGATCGTTCGGCGTGCCACCCTTGGCTGTACCTGACCCCGTTCCTGATCGTCCCCGCGGAACGCAGAGCCGACGTCAATCAATCAGCACGACTAGAGGCAGATGACCCAATCCGCTTCCGTGGCAGTGTCTGCTCCAGGCAAGGTACTCCTCGCCGGTGGATATCTCGTGCTCGACAGAAATTATACGGGTCTTGTGTTCGGCTTAGATGCTCGCATACATGTCTCTGTTTCTCCCGTTCGGACCTCGCCTGGTGTAATACTCTCCGAGATCATCGTGCAGTCGCCCCAGTTCCTTGACGCAATATGGGAATATGGATACCGATTATCGCCTGGCGATGGCGGAATGCAAGTGACTGAACTACGAGCGTGAGTCCATCAGTTCTTCATCACCTCCCGTTGCCTATCTTACGGCACCCCACTACTCAGGCCTTAACACCACCACTAACGTCCTCAAGTGACGCCGACCTCTCCCTCACCCGCAACCTTTTCATCGAGACCGCTCTTTCCTACACATTGACCTACATTTCTACCTACCACCAACATCCCCTTCCCAGCGCCTTTATTACCATCCTCGCCGACAACGCCTACTACTCCATCCCAACCTCCACCACCCCATCTCGCTTCCACAACTTCTCCGTCCCCCTCACCGCCGCCCACAAAACCGGTCTCGGCTCCTCCGCCGCCCTCGTCACAGCCTTCACCGCCGCGCTGCTCCGATACTACCTCCCCCACGAGACCTTCTCCCTCGACGACGAAGCCGGGAAGCGCAAACTGCACAACCTCGCACAGGCAGCCCACTGCGCCGCCCAGGGTAAAGTGGGCAGCGGCTTCGACGTCGCGAGCGCCGCCTACGGGAGCTGTGTCTACCGCCGCTTCTCCCCCTCGTTGCTACAGGGATGCGGCGAAGTCGGCACCAAGGGCTTCGCGAACCGGCTGCGTGAGACGGTGGACGAGACCCTGCCCGGCTCCGAGGGGAAATGGGACACGGAAGTCGTCAAGGGCAAAGTCAAGGTGCCCAGGGGACTCAGGTTGGTCATGTGTGATGTCAAAGGCGGCAGCCAGACGCCCGGGATGGTGAAGAAGGTGCTGAAGTGGCGAGAGGCGGAGGGGGAGGAGGCGGAGGCGCTGTGGCGGAGATTGCAAAAGGCGAATGAGGGTTTGGCGGCGGAGATGGTGCGGATCGCGGAGGAGGATGGGGATTATGCTTCGTTGACGAAGGTGTTGGGGGATATCAGGGCGCTGATTAGGGAGATGAGCCAGCGCAGTGGTGTGCCGATTGAGCCGGCGGAGCAGACGAGGTTGATCGATGCTTGTTCTGAGATTCAGGGGGTGATTGGTGGTGTGGTGCCCGGGGCGGGCGGGTATGATGCTATCTCGTTGTTGATTGAGGATCGGCCCGAGGTGGCCGAGGAACTGCGAGAGCTCGTCGAAGGCTGGGACTTTGGCGGCGATGGCAAGGTCAGCGTGCTGCCTGTGCGGGAGGAGATGGAGGGCGTGAGAATTGAGAAGCCTGAAGACTATCGGGAATGGACAGGCTGATGACAGATGTCAAAGTAACAAGCGCACGAGACCTGCCGTCGAGCTCCATTAGGAAACAAAAGCAGGACACTAAATCAGATCTCAGGAGAGAAACATACGAGGAACAAACACAATTGAAAATCCTTTTATCCATTATCGTAGTGAGGGTATCTCTGTCCGTTGATCCTGTTTTCTCTTGTAGCGCCAGAAAAATCAAGACTAAGAAAGCATGAGATGTCAGCAAGTCTGAAAGCCCGCCTGTGTCCGGACCAACAGGGCTGTCGCTACCATCATCCACATCCACACACTTGAGTTGGCGCAGTCTGGTCAAGTATCAATCTGCCACTCCACGTATCTCTCATGCCCGATGACCGTGGAAGCATTGAGTTCCAGGAACGCCTCGATTGAGCTCGGGTCCCCAGCGCGAAGCTTGACCCTATAAGGCCATGGTCGGACGATGGTGTTGCGCTGTTTCATGCGCATGCCGGAGGCCTTCGCGGCGCTGTCGAAGCCGATCATGTCCTTGTAGGTGCGGAAGATATCGTCAAAGGGCAAAGCGCGATCGGCGGCATTGATCATGAAGAAGACACTCTTCGAGGGGTCGGCTACCATGGCCGGCATGGCTTTGATGAGAGTTGGCGTGTGCCTCTTCACGGCCGTCATCTTCTGCTCATGTGTAGCCAGCTTTGGAACGGCGTTCATGAAGAGGGTCAAAAGAGTGGCGTGGGGATTGTCAGGGTTGAGCATGGTCTTCGCCAGCGTGAGACACTTGTGAATCCCAAGATACTCCATATCAGAGATGTTGGAGACGTCGATGCGGTCGAACTTGGTGCCTTTGTGGTAGGTTTGTAGCTGTGATGCATCGTCGCAGGTAAGAATGATGCTGTGCTTGCGTAGCACCATATTTTCCTTTACCCGTAAAAGAAGACCACGAAGCATACTGTGGAGTCTGCCGTATGTGTCGCTGGTCAATGCTGCAAGTCGATCTTCTGTCGCATAGTTTTCCAGGTCAGCGCTAGTCCAGCCATCCAGAGGCTCTGCAGAGTCTTTCTGCATCCACCAGTCATCGTCGTCAAACAGCGTGCTTTATCTCAATTAGTATACTCTCTTGTACGCCACAAGATGTGATTTGTAGCAGACATACGAGTTTGGTTCTGTGTAGTCTTGGCCAGACTGACCGAAAGGCAACAGCACACCGCGATTGCGGTATTGTACATGTGCTTCGCGACGATGACAGTTTCGAGCGATCATCATGAGAAAGCGATGCAGGTGATCTTTCCTGCCCAGTACCACTGCGCGGCGTGTCTGCTCGGTGATTTGGCGGCTTGGATCGGCAGAGAGCTTCATAAGCAGATACGACCAATGACCTTTGGACAGGATGATACGGAAGCTACCTTGGTCAGTAGTCAGTGTCTTCGCATAGAGACCAGCAGCTGATTTGTGAGAGATCTTGTCGACCATGTCTTGAATGACGGGTTTGACGAGTGTCCTCAGGGTTTTGATGTGTTCGGGACGGAGTCTGGCGGAGTACCAGACGTGCAGGACTGTATCGAGTGCAAGGGCATCGTCGGATGCAAGTAAGAGCAATACGATGGCGCTCCTGACCATGACATCCTCGTCCTTATCATTGATGGCGATGGTCACCATCCCATTGTAGTTGGAAGGAACTTCAACGATTGTTTTGAGAATGAAGCGGGGGTCACCAGAGGCTATGAGAGCATTAACTTGTCGTTCGGCGTGTAAATTGGATAAAAGCCAAGTTTTACCAGCGAAGAGAAGGGCAACATCCTTGTCGTACTCAGGCCCTTCATTGTCGACCAGCTTCAGCACATCGAGCGCCGGCATGTTGCCCCATAGGTACTTCAGCTTCATACTGAGAGTGAAAGGTACGCTCGGTGGACCACCCATGAAGTCAGGCTGGCGATGCTCCGCGATCCAGGCCGGAGACCATGTTGGCATGGACAGCTCGGACTTGCAGACATGCTTGTGAGTCTTCCAGCTTTCACGCTGACAATCAGCGCTGCAGTATGCGACCAAGTGGCAGTGGCTGCAGACTTTGGTGGCATCACGCGCACAGGGCTTGTTACCGGCTTCGAAATGACGAGCGCAACTTGTCGCCATGGTGGCTCGATATGCTCATGTAAATCTCTATGGTGAAAAGTGTGATGTGACACAATGGAAGATGTAAGAGATTCCCAGCTATGTGACAGAAGAGCTTGCTGCACTGTAATCTCCCCTACTCACATGGTACCGGCGTTTGCAAACATGTGACATTGACGACATTCGCTGCATCCTGGAGCTCACCTATCTGGCGGGCGTTTCTGGCGTACACAACACTACGCACACACTCGTTCGACAACGACAGCAATGCTATACAATTGCAGACAAGATGCAGGAAGACATTTTGGTTATGAGAAGCAAGGTAGAAGTGGGAGTCGAGAAATTGGGAGTGAGATGGAGGGGGTGAAGTTGTCGGCTCATCCTTGATTTGAGCTTCGTCCGCGCGTACATGTGACGGAAAGTTTGGTCTTTCCGAAAGAATGCAATTGGCCGTTGTACCTTTTTTTCTGGCCTGCCGGGCCGCGTTTGCCTGATTGATCCGAAACAAGCTCGCATGTAGATAGTGCGGGATATTGGGTAGCAATCACACTGTGACCCTGTCGAGCGAGAGGACTCGATGGTGGTAGAACGACGAGAAGCCTCTGCATAGACCCGCATATACCTCGCCCACCAGACTGACACAATACGGCGACTGCCAAGTAAACTCAAGGCGGAGCGGAAGATCCAAAGCGGAGCCGTGGCGGTTTGTATCGAAGGGTTCGGGGCATGGGCACCCACTTTTCAGGTGAAGAAAAAGAAAACAGGCACTTTTGCGGAGTAGATTTGGGGGATGATCATCAAGTGATTACACTAGCACCATCTTGTCTACAGATCACGACGGCCCCATCTTGCTGCTTCTCGTTCTCTGTCCCTTCCAGTATCTCGAGGTGAGCTTGGGAGTTGCCCCATCTTCGCTTGTCTCTCAGGTACCGACAGAGCCGACCATTGCAGTTTTCCCCAAGTCATAACGGTCCCTCGCGGGCTTAACCACGATCCAGCCAACCACTTCCTGCCCCGACTGAATCCTGCGACATCGTTTCTGGCCCGCATTGTTGCCCATATCCGGGTTTTGACCTCGATTCTCTCGAGGACTACTCCCTGCTGCGTATACGCCCGCGCTGGCTATGTGAAACATCGTTGCACGCCGGATAATACTTCATATTTCTACTCTCGTTCCGACAACTACACGAACCACAGGACAGTCCACTGCCAAGCTGCTACATCGTCTGCCATCTCGGAAGATTTGACAAGACAGTCCAGGTTCTGCAAATTACACGCAGATCATCATGGCCGACGAGCAGAAGAAGCAGGACTCGGACACGCGAATGCCTTCGATACCACCTCTCGAATTGGGTGATCTCTCCATGTCTACCACGAACAACGCCAATCCCAACCACTCGACTTTGACACCGGCAGAAAATAAGGAAGAGCCAGAGGAACAAGTGGGCACAGGTGCAGAAGCGTCAACATTAGAGGTGCAAAAGGAGGAACAACCAAGAACATCCACAGAGGTCGAGGCTGCCAGAGGAGACAAGCATGGTCCTCTCCCGGCGCCCATTGACACGTCAATGCCAGCAATGACCCGACACAACTCGGAAGCGATAGGACCACCAACTGATTTGCCCACGCCAATGCTGCAACCTCCATCGTCCGTCCTCGCTGCTGGCCCTGTCGTACAATTCACGTTATTGTTGGCCTCGACGGGTACTCGGCATCCTTTCCAGCTCAACGAAAAGTACTTGAACAAACGCAATGTCTCAGCAGCGGACTCGGACGGCAAGTTTGACCCAGCATCAATCAGTGTGTACACACTGAAAGAGCTGATACTAAAGGACTGGCGAGAAGGTATACTTGGCGACTCCGACGGTGCTGTACCGTGTGATTGACATGTGCTGTAGATTGGGACCAAAAGCCGAGCTCACCGTCTGCCATTCGCCTGATCTTCTTCGGTCAGCTCCTTTCCGACAACGTCAGCCTGAAGGGTAAGCTTATGTCCTTTCGTATCGACTTCGTCATGTTGACCTGGTACAGAATGCAAGCTCCAGATCGATGGCACACCCAACGTTCTCCACATCACTGTCAAGCCGCAAGAAGCTATCGATGACGAGGAAGCTGGCAAGGGCAAATCGAGCATGTCCCGAGACCGAGACGGGGGCGATAGTACACCTGGCTGTAGGTGCGTCATATTGTGATCGACCACCGTAGCGGAGCACGATAGAGACATCGGGACGCCACTCAGGTGGCAAGCTTAGCATGCAGTGAGGTCTCCTTGGGATAAAAGGGATGGACAGAATCAGCCAGGTGTGCTCAAAGCGCTGTAAAATTTGGCACGGATCTCACGGGTACCAAATCTTCGACGCGACCCGGCGTGAGGTACACACATGATGCCACTTGGTCGAACACTCTTTCGACACCAATTCCACGAACTCGCAGCAAGTTGAAGTCGCCGCGCCATAAGGTCGATCTCCAACTGACGAGCTACACTACAAGGATCTTGAACAGTCACTGTTATCTCGCTCCAACTTGTAGCTGATACACTGGAAGGAAGCTATGAAAGGGTTCGAGACGAGGAATGCAGGACCATGATCGAAATAGATGGTGGGAACGACAGGGCGCAATAGCAGGGAGGAGCATGCTGAGCAGCTTGGCTCGGGATATGCGCGGATCGCGTGCGCAGCTGGATTGCAGAGAAGAACGAACTATTCATGTACAGACATTTGTATATCAGTCTTTCCGAAGCAGTTTGCTCGCAGCCTGTGTATTGCTAGAGGAGATGCTTGGAGCATGTGGCTGTCGGCAAAATCCGCCCAGAAAACGACAGCACTGCAGCTGTGAATCATCAAAATTGTTTCCCCCCTCCATCCCGCTTTCAATCAAGTCTGAGCAAACGACAAGCTGGCTGCACGACTGCTAAGGACTCGTGTGTCTTTACACTGGACGTCTAGATCTTCTTGCATCCGAGGAAAGCAATTCATTACACCAATTGCACCTGCGCAACGAGTCCTGACCCACCACTTGTCCACCGCGCCTTTCAAGATGGCCACTTCTTTTGACGACGGCTCGAAGGCTCTTCTCACAACCTCATACCCAGGCATTGACCTGTCAGCATCACCAGACAACCTTTCAAAGACGGCTTTCCCCTCTGAAACATACACATCCGCAGAGGAGTCGGAAGTTTCAACTTGGCTGAACAAGTCGTCCAACATCGACTCTGCGCTGGCCGAGCTCAACACTCACCTCTCCTCCCGCACGACTATCCTTGGCTCAAAGCCCTCAATAGCAGATGTGGCACTCTACTCTAAGCTCGCGCCCGTCGTATCATCCTGGAGCGACGAGCAGCGCACAGGCAAAGACGGTCACCACCACATCGTCCGCTTCGTAGACTACGTCCAAAACGCCGACACTTATCACCTCAAGCTCTCCGACTCGGACAAAGTCAAGATCGACCCCTCAAAGATCATCTCTCCAATCCCGGCCGTCGACCCCAAAGCCGAGAAAGAGCGCAAGAAGAAGGAGAAAGAAGCCGCAGCAGCTGCAGCTGGCACCGCCCCGGCGGCCAAAGACACCAAGGACAAATCCCTCCCAGAGCGCGTCAAAGAAGCCGCCACCACCGCCAAAGACAAAGTCACCGCCGCCGTAACGCCCGACTCGGCCCCGCAGCAGCAGCAGCAGAAAAAGAAAGAAAAGGCCCCAAAGCAACCCAAGCCCTCCAAAGCCGCAGCGGTGGAGAAACCGCTCTCCCCCTCCCTCATCGACCTGCGCGTAGGCCACATCCTCAAAGCCATCAACCACCCCAACGCAGACAGTCTGTACGTCTCGACCATCGCGTGCGGCGACGCGCCCGGCACAGACAACACAAGCGAATACGAAGGGCAGGTCGTGCGCACCGTGTGCTCCGGTCTCAACGGCCTGGTCCCCTTGGAGGCCATGCAGGGCCGCAAGATCGTGGCAGTGTGCAACCTCAAGCCCGTCACGATGCGGGGCATCAAGTCCGCGGCCATGGTGCTCGCCGCCTCCCCGCGTCTCAAGGAGGGGGAAGCCGACGACCACAAGGGACCCGTGGAATTGGTCGACTTGCCGGCCGAAGCAAAGGCCGGGGACAGGGTGTATTTCGAGGGATGGGAGGGGGACCCCGAACCGGTGCTGAATCCGAAGAAGAAGCAGTGGGAGGCCGTGCAGCCTGGCTTCACGACTACGGAACAGGGGGAAGTGGCGTTTGATCCGGAGGGGACCGAGGGATTGAAGGGGAAGGGGAGCAAGGGGCGGTTGATGGTGGGGGGCAAGGTGTGTACTGTCCCGACGCTGAAGGGGGCGGTGGTGCGGTAAGGGAGGTAATCCCCCTTTTTGTCCCAGGGAGCATGCCCGATGATGGAGTGGTACGGGAAGTGCTGTGGGCAGGCAAAGCACCTCGGTCACGCAGCATATGCACTGCGAGTCAGATATTGGTATGCGGATATACCATCAGCCATATCGTTGGCCCACAATGAGGAAACCAGACATATCAGCGTCGTGCATGCGGCGTGAGGGAAAGACGTCCGTGGGGCTGCATAAACTTGTACGCCAGCGCGGGGTTCTTTTGTATGCGGAATAAATAGCCTTGTGCAGAAGGGTAGACTTGATCGAATCCCTGCGCATATTGGAGAGCAAAGTAGACTACGTGAGAATATAGAAATGAAACAAATCTCGACACAATATATGTGCATGGCGTCGTCCCATTCGACCGGAGAATTAGGCTTGGCAAGGAATTCGTGGACTATTCGACCCCTGGATATTCTACTTATCTTTGATTGGGTATGTCACTGCTGACTACAGACTTGTCCGCTGGTAATCTGAGAACTAGACAAGCCTTGCATGGGGATCACGGATGTTTGGGATACAGAATGTGGCTGACCGGCTGGTCTTGTCCGTCGGTCGGCAACGCACGATCGGTAGTCGAGAGCCGACTTGTGGATAGCAGCCGTGGTGTGGGCTGCAGCTCGGTATGGTCCAGACAGTGTCCGTCATTCAAAGGTATCATGGAGAAGATGCGTTGCCCGGCAGTATTTTCGGAGAATCAAAGAACAATCTGGTGACTTTGCCGCCTATTGTGTTCTAGTCAGGCAGTGTCGTTCGTGTTTGATAGTGCCAAGGACCAGAGTGGTAGCAGCAGTGGGAATGGCAGTGGGGGCCCAAAGCGGACCAGAGGTGTTCGTTTCGCTGCCCGTGCCGGCGATCTCCGGGTCGTGGTTCCTGCAGTAGTTCGTGCATGCAGCAATATGTCTGCCCAAGTTGTGAGCCCGTGCTGACATTGGCGACTGCGGTAGGGAAATCAGCAATGCCTGTAGTATGTCGGAAGTCTAGAGCCAATTGATTCGATTCAGCGGGCCCTGTTCGGCTGAAGAGTGATAGCAATGCTAAGTAATCGATATTGGGTGGTCTAGAAGAACAACACCTTGTGAAACTGTGATAAAATGGCCAAGCTCTGTCCAGACTCGTATTGACGATGACCAAGGCTGGTTGTCTCGGGAGCTTTCGAGGACGTAAGCGACAAAGGAACGTCGAGTCGTACATATCGATGTATAGAGTCTAGAAGCAATCTATTGATGCGTTTGACGACCAAGGCACGGAGGTCAAGCATGGTCAAGAGATGTGGTCGTCGATGCCAGTGCTGTGGTTCAATGCGTGAAAGACGGTCAAGCCGGTTAACATTGCTTCAGACGAAAAGTCAAGACGAGCAATTCCAAGAATACCAAGGATGGTCATGTTACAGTACATGTGAAGTGGGCAGAGGTGTAATTTCGGGATTCTTTGCTCGGTCCCACAGATGACAATAACGGTGGTGAAGGGGTCAGAAAACTGGACTCCCCGGTCGATGATCATCTTGGCACTGATGCTGAAGACTACGCTATCAATAATCAGTCTATCAATCGAGGATCAGAAGGAGTGTGATGAATAGCACAATCCGGGGTCGTGCGGCCGGTGGGGTCTTTCGTTACAACTGATACTTGGTAGGAGAAGTTATTTAGACAGAGTTTTGCTGATTAAGGAAGTTGCGGCGTGGTAGGAAACCTCCTCCTTGTCTGGGTCTTATCCGGTATCGAACTAGCGATCCACCAGGAACCCTTACTATCTCCAGGGCCGCCATCCGAGGATCGATCCCAGGGAACTAGATCAACCATATGCGAGTCACACAGCTATACTCACTGATCGACCGGGCGATACGTTAATGCCAACCTACACGACGACGATGACCTTTGGGCCTAAACAACAGCGAGAAAGCGACAAGACAGGGCCATATCAAGACTCACAGATCATCTTATTCGGAACCCTCACATGGATCTTCTGCTTTCTGATTCCCTGATGGTTTTCCAATATCGGGCAGATGTCGTCTCTACTTTCCCTGCCAATCTATTTCCGTCAAGGCGCAAAGTGGAACACCTGCGAACCACAGAGTCAAAAGGTCTGTCGTTTAAACCTGGGGTCCTCTTTGGCGACCTTCCAAAGAATTTCTGAAACTCATGAGCTAGTGCCAGGCCGCGCACGGCTGGGGACATGGTCTCTTGGCCTCTCCTCAGCTCGGGAGGTTTTGAGAGAGAACATGACGACGACGGGGCAGCCACCTGCACGCCCATCACCGGATTCACCCTCCTGGAGGGGGAGGGGGAGGGGGCACATTATGGTTCCCGACTGGGCATTCCACGCCCAGTCTGCTTATCCAGCTAGACCGCGGCTTGCAACTTGCTTGAAGAGTGCGCGGCTCCATCGGTTGGCACCACCAGCACGCGACGACCGTCGCGCGCTACCTGCAAACCCTGGAGATGCTGGTTTGTCGCAAAGGACTCCCACAGTGTGTCGTCTATCCATCTTCGGGGTTACAAAGCTTCTGTCATCCCAAAAGCATGGGCCGAGCTCGACCTCTCGATTTTCTGCTCTCTACTTTGACCATGAGCCCTGATCGTCTCTGTCCACCTTAGGAGTCGCACAATTTCGATTCTCCTCAATCCTCTCCATGAAGGATTGCTGCATTCCCACATGACGCCGCCGCAAACAGACTCGGGTGTAAGTTGACTGCTGCTCCCCTTACCCAGCCATGTCTCTACTGCTGCTCCTTCCGTCCCCGCACACCTTCGGAACGTCGCGCGAGTCATGTTTCAGGTGTCACATTTCTGACTGCTCTCGACAGGCGTCTTCTCCCACTGGTGGCGGCACGGCGACGTCCAAAGCAAAATCGGACAAGATCTCAAATCTCGTGCGGACTAGAGAGAATCAACGCAGATCGCGAGCCAGGCGTAGAGAGTACATTGCAGACCTCGAGGCCAAGTACCGCAGATATGAGGCCATGGGCGCCGAAGCCAGCGTGGAAATACAACAAGCAGCGAGAAAGGTCTTAGAAGAGAACAGACGTCTGCGCAATGTTTTGAACGACTACGGACTCACTGTCGATGAGGGTGAGGAGAAGCCGACGGATAAGCTCGAGAGTCTGCTCAGCCGAAAGCGCACATTAGAAGAGGATGCGAAAGAGTCGAGCCTCACTAGCGACAGACAGGACTTGAGACCAGCTCTAGGATTCCAACCAGGGATTACTTCAGCTATGCCGACAGGCGAATCCAACCGGACCTCTATGAATTCTACCCCTACCGAAGTCGCGCAAACGCCCCTTCAGCGCCAGCAGCTGTCACTCGTCACTCCCAAGGTAAAGCCTGGGCTGGACAATTACAGTCAGGGAAACTGGGATATACAAGCAAGTGCTGCTGGCTTGCAGACTCCTGTACGGCAGGTATCCGTAGGGCACGAAACCTGGAGCGCACCGCCCGTAGACACGTCGCAATCATATAGACAGCAGAATTGGATTGCGGATCTCTCAGACATGCCGGCTGATGCGGAAGAGCTCGCAGCGGCCGCAGGACTGTCAGTGACTGATCCAAGTATGCGTTATCTGCTCACAGACCCGGATACCCTACTCGAACAGATGTATGGTCTTCCTGCTGAACGTTTGCCATCAGAGCAGAGCTCATATAACGAATACCAAATGCCTGTAGGATCACTCAGCTCGCAGTCTGATGCCGAATTCATTTGGGGTCCACCTCAACCACAGCCACAGTCACAACAAGGACAGCCTCTGCAGCAAGCTCAGCAGTCGCAGCATCCTCGAATGAGCGCACACCAGCAGCAGTCATCTCGAATGAATCCATCACCTGTAGCGGTCCCTCGTCCGCAGCAGCAAGCCAGGCTTCCGCCGAACCAGCAATATCCGCAAGGCCAACCTTATCCTTCGCCAGGTTATCGTTACCCGCAACGCTGAACTCTTACTCACCCGAACCACGGAACCGAGCTGGCTTTCAACTTGAGCCTGAATGCACATGTTCCATCCAAGGCCCTCACCAGGTACCGATGACGGGAATTGCGCCATTGGTCAGCCCTATATTCAGGGCTACGAGAGTGTTTGGCTTGTGTCTGCTGTAGAGGAACAGTCTAAGTTTGCTGCCCCACGTAGAGACTTTCCAGAAGAACACGGCAGCGCACATGAGATGCAAGTGTACCCGTCGTGAATGGAGGCCTAATTCGAAATCCGACCACTAGGACAGGATACATCGAGCCAAAATGGCATGCTACAGGTGACAGCATCACGGGCGATGATGCAGTTCCTACTACGCACTCTTTCCTGCGTGGTTGACGCAAGTGAAAGGGATGGAAATCATCTACACAGCAGAACTGAGATGGCACCGTATGTCGGCCATATAGCACGACTCTCATGGTGACCGGGGCAGAACGAGCTCTTCATGCCGAGGGGGCACCATTTGACTCGAGGTGCAGGAGTCACAGCCCGTGAAGTGGAAGCTATATTCAAAGTCGCGCCGGAACGCGCGCTGTAATCATAATTCCCCTTCGAGAGATATCGCTGGCCTGTTCGTAGAGACGATAGCCAGGAGTAATACGACTTTACGCATCACCATTACAAAACGCCCGGTCTGCTAAGCGCTGTATTCGATGTAGACAGACAAGAGTGATCTGTCCATCCTCTCTGCTATAAATGCCTTCCCAACGCCACGCTAATATGCCATGATTACAATCCGACATGCACTTCGGACGGCACTCGGAACGACAAGTACCACACGGGTCCAGAGCGGCATGATCAGTCAGCCATCTAGATTCATAAACTCCTCCAACCCTCCTTCCTGCGGATGAAACCCATAGCCTCCTGGCCCCGCACCTCCCGCCGGACCAGCATACCCTTTCCCAACGGCATCCTCGATCCTCACACTCCCGGGCACAGCACCGCCCAGCGCCTCGGTCCTCTCCCCCTTCCTCACCTCCCCGACCTGCTCCGCCCCTCTGTCCGCGGGTCTGACGCAATCCAACCTTCCGTTCATCTTCGGTCCCATCTCCGCTGCCTCTCCGTGCGCGAGCTCCCCTTCCCATGCCGCCTGTCCGTTCATCACGGGACTGAGCAGCGAGGCTTCGTACCACCTCCCTTTCACCTCGTGGGTGGGGATTGTCGCGCCGGGGCGGGTGAGGACGTAGGTCGCGCTTGTGGACTTGACGCGTTGTGTCGAGGCGTTGCGGCGCTTGAGGTCTTCCGTGATGCGCTGCGGGAGGTCCGGCGGTATGGGCGCTGGAGAGGAGGATTGGCGCAGGGAATACACGTCTCCACTGAGGGACAGGGAGCGGGAGAGGACGGCATTGTTGAAGGCGCTGGTTTGAGTGGTTTCGGAGATCGAGTGCAGAATCATAATGTCCAGACTGTTGATCGGCGTGCGGAGACGGACGGGGTCCCCTACCCAGAGACGCTCGGCGCCGAGGTAGATCCCGTTGTAGGCAGTCGTGGGACCGGTAGGGGACGGGGTGGTGGTGATGGGGTCGAAGGGCGTGAAGGAGATGTCGATGGCTTTGGCGGCGAGGATGGAGCCGTCGACTTCCATATCACCTTCGCCGTATTTCTTGGCGTAGATGCCTTGCCAGTCGGCGGTCTCAAAGGTCACGGGCATGCTGTTGAGGGCGTTGTGGGTGAAGTTGGGGACGGACCAGGCGAGCCACGGGCGAAGGAGAGACTCGGAGTTGATTTGAACGGACGGAGGGTGTTCGTAGGGATGCGAGAGGGGTTGGATGGTGAATGTAGGGCCTCTAGGTGGGTCTGATTGGACCTGGAAAGAGCGACGAGTGATTACTCCGAGACCCCATCTTGAGCCTCTGTTGAACCAGGCCAGCTCTCCTTGACGGAATATGGACGTGCCATAGGTCATATCCAGACGCTGATCCTCATTCCTTGGTCCGATATCTGGTCGCGCAGACTGTTTCGGTAGGGCCACTTGAACTCCCTGTGCCAGAGGCTTCTTATCCTGTGATAGCTGTCGTTGCGTTGACATCTTCTGTGTTGCCTCCTGCTTGATGGTCGGCTTTGTCTCCTGCTTGACTTCCTGCTTCACCTCCTTCTTCGGCGCCAGTGATTTCTCCTCAATCTCTTCGGGACAGCAGACCTTGCATGAGCAGTTATCCGGATCGCCAGCCTCGTCTGTAGCTAGCCATAATAAATGTGGGTAGAAATCCGCTGGACTCCTGAAACGCTTCTTCCTTCCAAGAGGATGGCCATACAAGTATGCATCTTGCCGTTCGTTTCCACCTCCAGCGTGGTTCTTGACAGTCTTTATGCCTTTCGACTCATCGTCGGAGCGCTTGACATGTTCGTATAGGCGATAGTTCTCCGGAAAGTTGGCCAGCATGTATCCTCGCTCTGTCTTCATCAGCTTCATGCTTCAACATAAGGGCAGCAGAGCTGCGCACCAGTATCCGATTGACCCAGGTCTCTTGCCAGCATACCACCAAGCTTCCTCCTCCAGTCCAGGTGCTTCTGCTCGTCTATATCGACTTCTCTGTAGTAGTCTCTCACCCCATTGGCGTCTGGTTTCGTGTCGAGCTGATCTGGGGTCGGCTCGTTCTTCTCCTTGATTTTATGGCGATTGACAATGTTGATCCGGCCGTCTGATCGCCAGACGTACAAGGGGTGGAAGCGCCCCATGTTGCGCGAAGCAGCGCGTGAGTGCAAGTAGTACTGAGTAAGCTCTCGATCGCAGTTACAAGTTTTGGAGCATCGCGGAGATAACGCGGAGATAGCGTGCTGCCTTTTTGGCTTCAGATCGCAACATTCTCTGTCTCCAAGTACATGATCAAGCATGAGGGGCTAAGGGTTGAGCATTTCCATGACGCGTATGGTCATGGTCTGATAGTACGTCTCTCCAAAGACAAGTCATGATACACATTCCGCTCTCTCGATCTGGCGATTCTTCGCCAGGCCAAGTTTGCCCCCTACGGTGGTGGTTCTAGCAGAAATGCGTACCGGATCGCTCTTGGAAACAAAGCAAGACCACAGTCGTTAATATTGATGGGTGCAACCTAGTCTATAGCAGGTATTAACAGAATGTCCGCTAAATCGAATGCCTTTCCACGTCGCTCCTCAAACACCCATGCTACCCAAACTCCGCATCCCGCCAACCGGTCCAAATAGTTCATCCAAATGCAATCCCTTTGCAGCAATACCCTTCTTGAAATGCATCACGGCGCTCATCAGCAAAATCTCTTCCTTCCTCCGCCTCGTCTCGTCCTCGCTCCCCACCTCCATCCACCGCGCGAATTCCACCTTGGCGACTTTACTCATACTCATCCCCGCCTTGGTCCACGTCGCTACCTCATCTTTTCTCTCGTCATGGCACGAGATGCTAGTGATGTGGCCTGCAATGGCGTGACGGTGCCAAGTCAGCCTCCGCATTAGGGACGGAGACGAGTAGGAGAAGTCTTTCGACTGCCAGTCCAGAGGTCGCAGCTCTACGTCTTTGATGCCGTGCATGTCGACGTCCACGACGCGGGAGCCGGACAGGAAGGATGCTTGGCCGATTTCTTGGCCGGTGCCGAGGGAGATGAGACGGAGTTGGGGCGCGCGGCCGCGTTGTTGGATGCGGTAGAGACGTGAGCCTGAGGAATCAGTGACGACGAAATTGTCCGATAGGCGGGAGTCGGAGGTGATGTGCCATGTTGTTCCGGTTATTGATGAGGAAGGGGCCGAGGAGCTGAGGGAGGCGACGTCGACAGGTTTGTCAGCGGCGGCGAGACGCTTCTTCTCATCACTGGCACTCGGAGGGTTGCTCTCAGTGAAGTCGTATACGGGTGGTGAGGTATCGTTTGTGGTTGGCGGGGCATTGGAGTCGTCGCTGTATGCAGGAGGAGTAGACTTTTCTGGCAACCTGGAGGTGATGTCGGTCATGTCGGTCGGGTTTTCGTGAATGTTGGAAATCCACCGGTGAAGGTCGCGCAGGAGGAGATTTATTGCATCTGTACCTCAGGCAGACGCCGAATACCAAGACACGTTTGTTGGTCAGGCATGAAGTCAAACAGGGCGGAGCGGAGCGGCGGAGCTAGGCGGGGTAGGCTGTGTAAACAGACCATCCACCAAAGAAGCAAGAAAATGCTTCAAGATCTACATCATCAGGCCATCCGTTTTGTTGAAACAGATCATTGTCTTTTTTGTTGAAAACTGTTCATCCGCAAAGCTGATGCACGGTACATGAGCTCTGCGGTATATGGACGCGCCGCTAGAAGCGGTACTTAACATCCTGGAAGCCATTGCAGGCGAAATAGTACATCCAGGTTAATTCCTCCTTCTCGCTCAGGTTGCGAATGCCGTGTCGTTCGTCGCCAGGAATGTACACAACATCGCCAGCACTGACCTCCCTCTCATCATCACCGAGTGTCACTGCACCCCTGCCTGACACGATGTGATACACCTCGGCTTGCTGATGACGGTGCGGGCACAGCTGTCCTGACATTGGGGGAAGAACCGCTTTGCCGACTGTCAGGCTATCGCTCGGGGTCCTGTCGCGAGAGATAAGAGTGCGCCAATGGACGTTGTTGTTCGTCCCGGGTGCAAAGCCTTCGAGCGATCGGGCCTCAACTTCGCCGGCCGTCAATATGAACGGTGCGACATAGTTGTCGCTTTCCTCATCATCGTTCTGGTGTAGAAGATGTTGCAGTCTGCGCTCAGCTGTTTGAAGGTAAGGAATGATGGCGGAGAGGAAACGCTGGAGTAGAGAGATAAGGATGAATTCGAACATCTTGTCGGTGATACTCGAGGACGGCGAATAGCTTGCACCAGAGAAGACTCCTCTGTACAACGACCACGGACGACGTCCAGTTTATACTTTGAATCCCTATTGAAAAATCCCATCGCCGCACAAACATTTGCATGTACCATATCGGCGACCGAAAAGCAACCAAAGTGGATCAGACCATTCCCGAAACGGTCAAGCAATCCGGACCGTGCAGATTACATTTAAGCTTATTTCTCATGACTGGTATCTGATTGATATACTGCTGCATCCTTTACCCCTCATTCTCCGTCCGGAGTACCTAGACGGAAGATGTCTCGCTGCCGCTGGGTCTCTTTTCCATCTTGGGTTGTTCCGACACCGTAGTCGCTGGCTGATGTGACTTACGGTTCTTCTTGCGCATCAATAGCGCCATCAGGCCACCGAGCACAGCGACGACGGCGAGCGTCACGCCTGCACCAATACCTCCAGCTGCGGCATTGGACAGCTTGGACCCCGAGGAGGTTGTCGTCTGACTACCTGCACTTGCTGCGTCCGAGGTCTGGTTTGCCGCCACACAGAAATCTGCCGTGCTGCCACACGTAGCGCACCACTGTGGGACGCTCGTCACGGCTCTGCTGGTAATCTCGCTGACGAATTGACCGTACGGCAAGCTGTCTTGACCCTGACCAAACAGAGAGAAAGCATTCAAGCTGGTCTCACTGCCGTTCCTGAACAAGAACCTGACGCGCAGATCGTCATTGGCATTTGCTGGGAACGTCGCATTGTCTGCTTCGCTGAACAGCTCAAATACCATTGTCGCTGCGTAGTTTGGCAGCCCGAAGAAGTTATCACTCGCGGCAGTGAGGTTGGTGATACCGAAGAAAGACAAAAAGGTATCGTAGCTGCCGGCCATGAGGTTGAACTTCTGCTTGACAGCCTTTGCCTTGACAGCTGCTTGCATCTGAGCGAGAATACCACCTGCGAGAGCTGCACCACCAACAGACCTTCCGGGCTGGGTGGCATTGTAGTTCATGTTGTATTCCCACTGGTCCGCGAGGTAGCGAGCCTGATCCAGAGCATCGGCAGGGATCTTGCTGGCAACAGAGGCGTTGTGGATGGACGCGGTGTTGAGGAGATCGAAGACGTCGTAAGCATTCTTGTAGCTGACATTACCGACCCCCATGATTGGGTTGAGGATGGGCTCGAATTGCGAGTAAAACGAAGCCGTAGAGTTCATGAGCTCGAGGTACGACGGTGCGCTGCGATATGTCTTGCTTGCGCTGTTCCAGGCCGGGCAATCCTCGTCTCCCTTGATCCAGATGGTGTCGGGAGAGTTGGTGTCCTCGCCGTGCACCAGGATGTACTGGTAGCCGTTAAGGGGATCGGTGGTTGAAGTGCCATTGGAGAGCTCTTCAGTGGTAACTGCACCGTCGATGGTTCCGAGAGGTGGATACAGTCCTTGAAGGAAGTTGGTCGCTGTCTGATACAGCACAGCTTGGTCTGGGGCACTTGCCCAAATTTGAGGTTCGTTGACACGGTCTGTCGAGATACCGGCGATCTGGAACTCGGACGTGTTGGAGATGTATCTCTGACGGTAAAAGCTGCCGGACTCGTAGACCTGAGTAGCTCCCAGGGCAGTCATCTGGTAGACAGGAAAGTACTTCGAGGTGCGATCTCCATGACGAGAGAAGACCACAACACTGTGGATGGTCTCTGCAGCTACGGAACTGGCAAGACCCGCAAGCAAAGCGGTTTTAGCGAACATGATGCTGGGTACTGTATACAATGAATTCAGTGAAGCAAGAGAAACGAAAGAAGAGGCGGTGGAGGGATACTTATCTAGCCGAGGGGCAAAGGTACTGTACTACAAAATCCTTCATCCGTGGAAGTGTCCAGTCGAAGGCTCGTGCCGATCAACCACTATCTGGAGCAAGCCTAATAGGTACTATACTCACTAGAGAATTGACTTTCGGATTATAAGCTCTGTGAAGCTTACCAGAGGCCCAAAACTTCACATGGCTGCCCCACTCGTTGGCGATTTGACCCACAGCAAGGTTTTCCCGGTCGTCCACTACGCTGCCGATCGTCCCTGACATTATTAGGTAATCGGCTGTCTTCTGCCGTATTGCTTGCCGTGCATTCCAACTACAACATTCCGATGCGTTGAGCAGTGACTATGTCCGATGATGAGGCTGATCCGGAGCTGCTGGAGCTGCTGCGCAAGTCACTGGGGATAAAGCCAAAGTCGAACGAGATCGGCTCCGAGACCAACGTCCTCAGAGATGCGGAGTACATCTATGGCAATGCCATCGATGTGGCCATTGACCGGGCAGGGACCGTCAATGCCGCCGATCTGATAAGGCAAGAAATGCAGCGGAGGTCATACTCTACCGCGGCATGGTCAGCGCATGAATTGCACCCAAAGGCCAAAGATGAGGCGACCTTGAATTTTATCTTCACAATGGACCTGTTAAATTTCAGCTTCTGGTCGGAGCTGCCCGAGGAGAAACGATGGAGTGTACACTATCGAGAGAAGCGGTGGACAGGGTACTGGAGTTTGGTCGCTGCACTCCAGCGAGCCTTGGACGAAGGCATTCAGGTCACTTCGCCATCTTTCTGGTGGCCGAAGGAGCCTGAAGTGGAGGATGCACCCCTGGTAGAAACTCATCCTGGGAGTACTGGTGACCGGGCCGCAGACTCGGCGATGGAGGTTGATGAGAAGATCGTGCAAGAGTCATCAAACGTGGACGAAGATGCAGCAGTGACAGAAGCCGCACAAGCTGTCAGAGCTAGCGAGACTACACCGATGGACATCTCCGCGGAAGCCACCTCCGCTCCTACGCTCGATACCTCGATCCTTACAGAAGGCACCATGCGCTATATCTTCCGCGGCGGGGGTGAAGAAGAAATGCCTCTCCTCCAAAAACGCCTCGACGTCCTCCGGGAAGCAGGTCAAGTACTACATGACGTGAGTCCCTTTCCCCCTGGGTCCTTTACCTCTTGCTAATCAGGCAGGTATTCGATGGCAGCGTCATAAACCTGGTACAACGAGCCGACAAGAGCGCAGGCAAACTCGTCAATCTCCTCGCGCACCACTTCGCTTGCTTCAGAGACGAGGCAAGATTTGACAGAAAGAAAGTGCGTTTCCTCAAACGACCACAGATCTTTGTCGCGGATCTATGGGCTGCCTTTGACGGGAAGGACTATGGTGAGTTCCATGACATCGATCATTTGACTATGTTTGCCGGTAAGTCGCTCCCTATTCACTCCCGACGGGGCTGATATGTGAAAGATTATAGAGTGCCGCAACACCTACACTGGCTTGGCTGTCTCTCATACAGCCCGAAGCTCGACTACGTCATTCGCAGCCAGCAGATGATAGAGTCGGGCAGTAGCTGGGAATGTCAGCTGCGTGGATGCAGTATCTGGGTCGTGGAACTTATCCGTCGGCAGATTCTAGCCGCGCAACCAGAGGCAAAGATCAACGCTGTGCTAATCGATTTCTTCTTGTATGATCTGGCGAAGGAAAGGGAGAAGGAGGGAGGAGAAAGTATTCCCCACCACCGGACGAGAAGTATCTGGTATTGAATGTAGATGATACCCATGTATAGAAGAGCGCTGGTCGCTGAATTCTCGCATCAAGTAAATCTTAGTAGCGGTCATGCTGCAGAAGCCACAGACCTGCTTGCCCTTCCCTTTCCTGCTCTGCTAGTACTGGATCCCACCCCGTTCATGCTGTCCAGCTCGTCCAGTCTTTGCATGATGCCCTCTTTCCACTCTCTGTATTCCTCCCGACGATCATCACTCAGCCAGTCCACTGCATCTTGAAACATTGTGCCCAAACCCACCTGTAATCCAGCTGCCGTGTTCTCTTCCTCGCCATCCTCTACATCTACCACCGGCCGCTTAGCATGCTTCTCTTTCCTCCTCAGCGGAGTTTTGTCGGGCATTCGCTTCCTGCTCGACACCACTGGATCCTCGACAACATCCATCTCATCATTTGGGGTGACCAGCTGGAACCAATCTGCCTCCATCCACCTTTCTTCACCTGCAGCCTTGAGGAAGCCATCCAAATCAGCTCGCAGCGCGCCCTCCTCTGGCAGCCAACCTGCATCGATCTCCCGCACGGCTTCGATACCAGACTCCTGCTTGGCAACGTACCCAGCTTGTTCGTTGAAGTGCCATCTTTCCTGCTTGCCGACTACGACTAGAGTGAGGATAATGAGGAGTGCCGGCAGTCGGGAAGGTGTGATTTCATCGGTAGTCTCGCTCGATGTATCATTGGCCTTTCTAGATTTGGGTACGGATGCTTGTGCTGGCGGTGCTTCCTTGGTGGTAAAGCCTCGAAGCGCAACGACGTGGTTCAGTCCAGCACGTATATGTGATGCGGCAGAAGAGTCGAACTTGGTGGCAAGTCTGAATACCAAGTCGTCCACGAATTCTGGGAGCGCTGGTTGTTGGTCCGGTGGTGGCTTTGCAAATAAATTGCCGGATCTGCGTTTCGATGATCTAGTAGCGCTGGAGGTGAGCTCAGCCAGCTCTTTAGTATGAGAAGGTCGTGCTCGCTTCTCGGATCTGCGGGACGGGGTGTCGGCGTCGTCTACATCCATCTCGGATAAGGTGACGCCTGCTGGAGTCTTACTTGGTGTGTCATCTTGGATGTCTCGAGGGCGCTTGCGAGACCCAGGTGTAATGGCATTTTTTGCAGATACAGGTGTTGCATGTTGTGGAGTAGCACCACTGCGATTGACGGCATCGGTATGTCGATTCGCGCTCGGTGTTGTGGGAACATCGAGCGCTTTCTCGAAGAAGGTCTTGAGCTTCTTGTATACCCGCGGTGGTACAGGAGGTCGAGGCTGGATCTCCAGACCGAGGCGTGATTTCAGTCTGCATTACAATCAGCCCTACTGTGAGAACCAATGATGTATGGAAGATCTTCGACCTACCTTTCGCACGCTATGTGGCTGCATACGTATGTTCTCGCGATCTCCTCGTCCGGCTTCAGCTTCGCCGCTTTTGAGCGGGACTGCATCAACAACGCATTGGCGAGACTTGTTAATTCTATTGGCAAATTATTTACGGATGGTACCAATGTAATTAACGCTTGTTCCACTGCTGATGGCATTATCGTAAGCCCTGAGGTTTCTTGGTGCAGGTAGGTTCCTTTTCGAAAGGTTCGTAGGTGTTGGAAGCTGGGACAACACGTCACGTGATCAAACATGACGCAGTCGTTAGAGCGAAAATCACCTAAGAATTTCGGCGTCACAGGACTACCACATACCAAGCATGTAGATGCATGCAGCTTCAGTCTGCTGTAATCCTCGGGGACAATAGCACGAAGACGCTGCTAATTCCTAACTTGCCTGGCCTACTACAATTGCATATCGACTTGACTCCTGTGAGCGATTCGATAGTAGAAGCGGAAAGATGCCACTGTAGCGTAGTCTCGACGAATTTGCAAGCTGATGTAAGCTCGTGGCACCGGAGAGATATGGGATGGTCTCACTATCTTTTCCGGACTACTCAAGCAATGAATTGCACGACTACAAGGGATTGCTATCTGGTTGGAACGCCAGCTCTTTGGGATCTCTCCACATCGTCGAGGGATTGAAACGCCAAGCTCCTCTATGCTTTCGTCCGAACGCGTAGTGAATGATGTACGGCACGAAGAAAGGCACAGCAGGAAAGTCATGTCTGCCTCCCTCGAATGAACGATCAGCCGTGCCAAACACTAAAGGAGCGATGCGGTTCTGGCATAGTCAGCGGAGGCCACCTCTCTCGGCTATGTATCGATGCGACTTACGTTATCGGTATCCATCAATTTCCTTTCTAGCTGTTTGTATGCTTGTCGAACCTGCTCGCTGTCGTACACCTCGAGAGCGCGGAGCGTATCAATCTCGTCGTTCAGATGACGAACAAGGGGCTCAGCGAAGTCATCGATCAGTCTTCTGAGCTCGGCGCCATTGTATTCTTTCGGTAAGCAGGTCCGCGCGTACTTATCAAATGCCTCGAAGCCTGGTGTAAATGCTCTATGCTGCTCAACATTGGACTGCATCAACCCTTCAATCCCAGTGATATGTTCGATTCTAGGAAAGAAGACTTTTTCTTCGGCATCATGGTGATGGTGCATTGACTCGCACCAACACTGGCAGTAAGTCAAGAAGTCCTTGACGGTGTCAAGGTCTTGAGCTGGGATGCTCGGTGCTTGAAGGTAGATCGAGTTCAATCCTCGAATGATGCCGTTATGAGCTAAAGACATCTGCGTAGCAACATAGTTGGCGGCGTGAGAGGCCTACACTCGTGGTCAGTCACAGAGAGTCTCCAATTGTTGGACAGACTCACGTCTCTTGAGAATGCTGTCGTCGAAATCAAAGAATATGGCTGATCAGCCCACTGAGATGATTAGCCATGTCTCGAGTATGAGAGTCCTTGTATTCCAAGATTCGTGCTTCCCATGCACTTTTCATGGTAGTACGTCCTGCCTTTTCATAGTCGTCCGCAGTTGCTTGCTCTTGGCTTGCCAGAGAGGCACAAGTGCTGCAAACCTGAAGTCAGGCATCAGCTTGGCCGATCAAATCGAGAGATGGACCTTTCGAGGTTCCGACGTCTCTGCACTTGATCAATTGGCACTGCAACCTCACCTTGATCATTGGTTAGAGTGCGTCACAATGGCTGACTTGCTTGAGGCCTAAAGGCTGACTAAAATTGCTCCGCAGCCCGTTGTATATAGTTTCCCGATCGCGGTACACCCATAACCTCCGTTCTGCAACACCAACGGGCATAACTCGCAGAATTGCCCGAAATGCCGACCATGAAACTCAGGCACCATAGTATCAAAGAAGAATATAAGAAAGGTTGGTGTCGTACATCGATAGAAGTATCCATATCATCACATTGCAGAAGCATTCTCTGGAACTCAATCTGCCGATCATCCAAGTACTACTACTCAAGCTTGAACCATGATTATGAGGGTCCTACTACTCGGCGCGACCGGCAATGTTGGCTCACGACTCGTGCCAGCACTTCTTACACATGGACACAGCGTCGTCGCGTATGTTCGCTCGTCCACAAAGCTCGAAGCACTACTACCAGCATCTGTCTTTCAGCAACTCACCGTCGTCCAAGGCAATGCCACTGACTCGGCGGCGATCAAGAAAGCCATTTTGGAGCATCAATGCGACGCCGTAGTCAATACAGCTGGCGTGGCTGCAGCTATGCCGTGGGGCAAGAGTGACTTGCCTGTGATCTTCAAGGCAGTACTCGATGCTGTACGAGCTGCGGGCGTGGAAAGAAACGCGCCGTTGCGGACATGGTTTCTGGCTGGTATGAGCGTCCTGAACTTTCCCGAGACAGATTTAATGTTGTCAGACCAGTAAGTCTGGAGAGCTCAGTTAGGGGATCTCTGCGCTGACATGATCCAGCATGCCCATATACCTTGAGCATCGCCAGAATTATGCACAACTCAAGTCTCTCCCATCAAACACCGTCGACTGGTCCATGCTATGTCCAATGACCATGATTCCTGAGTCTTCGGACTTGAGTGTGCCTTCCAAGACCAAGCAAGGTAGCTTGGTCGCCGCTGCAAACACGCCTCCTTCCTGGAACCAGTCCTGGCTGAGATATATCCCTCTGATCGGGAAGACCCTCACCGTAATGATGAATGCAAGCCGCTACACGACTACGCTGGAACAGAATGCGGAGCTCATCGCTACTGATCTGGAGAGTCGGGAGAGCCAGTGGTCTGGAAAAACTGTCGGTGTCATCGATGCATCGAAGTAGAACTCGCATGAGAACGATAGTGACGAATGTACAATAGTGTAGATCATAATCACCATTAATAATTGACCAAATAATGAGCGTCAAGATCATCTCCGATATGCATGCTGCCCAGCAATGCGATTGAGGCGTCGACTGACATACCTTCCGTTGCCATGATAGATTCATGCAACAATGCACAGCCACCAAAAACGTGTCCGCTCGATTTCAACTGAGAGCTGCCAGTCCGAAGAAGTCCTACAGCCAGACAAAGACGCTGCTCGATCTTAATGGCCAGGATATGCTGGAATTGAGATACGCCAGACCAGCCTTTCACCTGTTTAAGCCAATGATCGAGCATCCCCCTGGAGATCAACAAAGATGCTTTCTCCTCGAGAGCATTGTGCGTCCGGCAAGGATGCCTGCCAGCCTGGATCAGGTAATGGGGGGTTTGTCGAATGCGAATCTCATGAAGCAGTGGCTCTTCTACCACTTCTGGTCTGGTTGGACTCGACATCGAGTATATGCCACACCGAGGCTTGGAGAACAGCTAATGATGATAACGCAAATAGATAATGATGTCCAATAATGACAAAGGTATTTTGAGAAAGGAACAGCGGGCCGTCTCACAGAACTCAGCCCAAGGCTGCGCCTTTTTTGTGCTGCCCCGAATCTGGTCTCTGATTGGGCCTTCCCCTGTTCTCACCTCCTCCCTGACCTTCACTTTTCCAACTCAGCTCACGGGCATGGATCTCACGATATACTCTAATCTGCATCGCTTGTGGTACCGAAGGCATGCCGAGAGCCGCAGCGTGCTTACTATACGATGTCGACGCATACGATTGGTTTGCGCTAAACACAGCTTCTGGTAGTATGATTTTGCCTTTAAGATTCTTCGATACAGTCATTCCATCCAACCTCTAAAAGGAGGCAATGTCTGCCTCATTCTTCCGTTCTTTGCTTTATGTTATTTGATACACAAACATGAAGGTCTCAAACTTCGCGCTCATATCTCTGGTCAGCGCCGCATCTATCCCTGTTAGCAGTGTTCCTGAGTGGCATCCACCAGGACAATTTGATGGTAAGCCTGTCGACCTTCCTTGCATATACATTGCTGACCTGTGTCATCAGTCCGCGGTCCGTGTCCTCTACTCAACGCTCTAGCCAATCATGGATTCCTGCCTCGGAACGGTCTTAACATCACGAAGCCTGCTGCAGTTGCTGCTATGACCGAGTCACTCAACTTCGATCCCGCCTTTGCAGAAATCCTTTGGGGTGGCGGTGTCGTGACCAATCCTGAGCCCAATGCCGACTCGTTCACCTTGGTCCATCTACGTCGGCATAATGTCGTCGAGCACGATGCGAGCATGAGGTGAGTCTCGTGTCTAGTCATCTGATCGTGGGTAAGCGTGAGCTGACATCAAGTAGTCGACAGGACGCCTACTTTGGAAACAACTTTGACTTCAACCAGACGATCTTTGACTCGACACGAGCCTTCTGGATCAATGAGACCTTGAATCGGCAGCAATTGGCGAACAGCAAGATCTACCGACAGTTGCAATCGAAAGCCTATAACCCGACCTACGTTTTCAATGAGGAGACCGAAGGCTTGAGTTTAGGAGAACACTCAGCACCTTTTATTGCTTTTGGTGATCTGGAAAAGATCACCGCGAGGAAAGATTGGGTCGAGTACTTCTTCAGTATTGATTGCCACTCGTCTTTGATTAAAGAATACTGACTGAGTGACCAGTGAACGAGAGACTGCCATACAGCTTAGGCTGGAGCAAGAGGGAAGCCAAGGCCACCTTTGCAGACTTCAAGCGGATCAACGGGGAAATTGCAAAGGCGGCCACGCTCATGACCGATAGCCCATCCACGGATACGCCGCGTGGCATGGTTGTCCAAGACGGGAACTCAAAGCTTGACCTGCATGCCAACTTTGGTGACAGTCATGACTTTTGACTCCCGGCTTGCCGATCAAAAACACCACGTGGTAGAGGTGGGGTATAGAACCGTTCATCCTCCCTTCCAGACGTCCGCCTATCATAACGTCCTTCGTTAGGCAACGGTCCCACGTGCAATAGAGCCGGAGACACCGAAGGGCGCGACGGCTCGCTGGCATGTACCAGATCGGGCGGCACTGCGCGGGCCGTGGCGACCACATGGCAGGTTGCAGAATGTTCCTCGATGAATTCCACGACCATCACTCACGGCCAAGGGTTTTGTTCAAGAGTAGAACGAAAAAGCAGATGTCTTGTCATCGCTAAATACTGTAGAATACGCTATGCTAACGCTTTCAATGTACACACTTCGCTAGTCTATCAGGCCCCTCTGCTTGCATTCCGCGATCATCTCTTTGAACTCCTTGTCGCCTTCGTCCGCCCGCCATTGGAACGCAGGCATATTGTCCTTGATCCACTTCCTATCCTCTCCCGCGTCCGGCGTCATGAATCCCGCCTCGTATCCCGCCGCAATGCAACCGAAGAACATGACCGTCCTCAACGTCCGGTCTGGCTTCGGTGTGCTTCGTGAGACGTGTGGTAGCGGCACAATACGGTCCCATTCGGCTATGATCTGTTCCGCGACGCTCTCGAAGTCGCCCTTACTCCGCGACGGACCGTGGCGGACGTATGCGAATATGCGATTGTTCTGTCTCTGTTCCGCGTGTCAGTGTGAGCTCTCGATCCTGGGGACCCGGGGGGGGGGGGGAAGGAATGCGCACCCGCTTTCCAGCTACATATATTGGCTGCGAGGAAATGTCTGTGAAGCGCAGGTTGACGAAGAACTTTGGCGTCCCGAACGCAGTGGCATGTATCCTCGTGACCGCCTCGGCGAGCTCGTCCTTTTGCGACTCGGTGAGTGGGCAGTAGTGCTCTATCTCGTAGCGGGGCATGGTTGTGGTCAGACGGGGTAGATGGAGCTGGGGCGAGGTGGTGGAAGCGACAATAGAGGGGGTGGGCGCAAAGCAATTGGATTCGTAGAAGTGGTTTGCGACCAACTTGAGATAGCTCAGCGACGGACTTTGAGACAGAGAATAATTATCGAAGGCTGAGCTGTGGACGTTCAGCTGGATTACATCATCCCATAGAACCGTTGCAGGCCTCCGGCCGACTAAGGTTGGCTGTCAAGCTCGCGAAGGAGGCCCCGCGAATGGCTAAAGATGCAAATGGAATTGCTTAAACTTTCCGGGCGGTTTGACGGTGATCGGTCTTGGTCTTTTGGGTGGTTGCATGTGCTTGCGGGGGCGGCGGGGCTTCCGATCTGGTTGCGACGCGTCGAGCCGCTCTACGCGACTTGAACTTCGCAGGCAGCTGTCCATAATTTTTCTGACCATCTGAAACACCTCTTCGACATCTATTCTGCAACCTTCATAGTTTCACGACTAGTGGCGTACTACCTCGACACCTCACAACGTTCCTTCCAAGATTCGCCACAATGGGTACGCCTTTCCTCCCCCTCCCCACGTCTTCCCCCCTCTTACCACATCCCAGACTACGGCGGCGGCTACTCCACCACCTCCTACAACTCCGCCGGCCGCGCCGACTCGGGCGGCTTCCTCCCCGGCGGCTCGCAGGACAGTCCGAACGCCAAACGTCGCTACGGGAAAGACACCCTCCGCCCTGTAACCATCAAGCAGATCCACCTCGCGGAGCTCCCGCACCCGGACGCCGACGCCTACCTCCTCGACGGCCAAGAATGCACACAGATCACCTTTGTCGGACAGATCATGAACATCTCCCAGCAGGCGACGAACGTGACGTACAAGATCGACGACGGGACGGGGCAGATCGAGGCCAAAGTCTGGGTCGACCCGGAGAAGGCGGAGAGCGGCGAGGGAGTGGGCAAGGAGTTGAAGGAGCAGGGCTACGTGAGGTGTTGGGGGAAGATTAAGAGTTTTGGGCGCAAGCATGTCGTGGCGCATGCTGTGAAGCCCGTGCAGGATTATAATGAGGTCAATTATCATTTGCTGGAGAGTGCGGTGGTGCATCTGCAGTTGACGAAGGGGCCGCCGGGTGGTGGTGGAGGGAAGGCGGATGGTGCGCAGGGACAGGGGCAGCAGAATGGCGGGTACAGTGGTGGTGGGGATAAGTTGGGGAATGCGAGCAGTGCGGCCAGGAAGGTGTTTCAGTGTATTGAGAAGACGCCGCAGGGGAACGAGGGGTTACATATGCAGGACATTGCAATGCGGACGGGTATGGAGGTGGCGGATGTGCTGAAGGCTGGGGATGAGTTGCAGAGTATGGGAGTCATCTACACGACTGTGGATGACCACACGTGGGCATTGCTCGATCTAGCATGATCGGAGATTTCGAGCGGGCCAGGTACGGAAACGGAGCTCATTATGAATGCATGGAAGGCGTTACGATGTGTATATCAAGGTCATAAAATTCATGATTTTACAGTACAGGGTATCTTTGGTACATCCCCAACGTTCTTTTTGCCATTGCCTGGTGCAATTAGACTATCACTCTCCTCAGCCCACCACTTCCACCAAGGATCCTCCTGCCCGTCACAGCATCCCGTCCTTGACCATTTTCCCATCTCCCGACCCTGCTTCCTCCACCGTCCTCTTCAGCGCCAATATCAGCCTCGGCATTATCCCACGCCGCCTTTTCGTCCAAACCATCAGCTGAAGACCCAAGACTATTCCCAGCCATGAACTGCTCCTGCCTGCTATGCGTACCTTCCACCCATCGGAAAATGCAAGTATAGCAGTAGACATATCCGCTCGGACTCGCTGTCGGTGTCGTGATGGGCGCCAAGCAGATCGGGCATAGTTCAGAGCTGTAGGCTGGCGGCACAGTCAAGATCGGCATGAGCGTAGTGGAGCTAATCGGTGGGTTACGAAAGGCGTTGGAAGTAGAGGACTTCTCGAGACTGGATGATCCGGAATCCTGGCCGCCGTCTCGGTCTATATCTGTCTTCTCATCCGAAGTAAAGGTGACGCCGGACTTATCTGCAGCTTCCTTTGTCGACTTGGGAGGAGATGGCAATCCTGAGATCGTAGGAGCAGGTAGCTCGAGGCCTTCCGAAGCTTTCCTTGAAAGCTGGCGAGCAAAGTCCGACGCGTGCCACCATTCAAGAAATTTGAGAGCGAAGATGCTAGTCGGAAGAAGAATTTTGAGACTCGAAAGAAGACGCGGATATACTGTGTGCGTTAATGTTCTGGGAGAGAAGATGCTGTTTGTTTGGCCTGGTCGTGCGCCGGCTTGTGATGAGGTAGGAGGTGGGTTTGTCGCAAGCGCAATCGCCTTATGGTCCGCGGCATTCATGCGTCGCATACGTGTACCAATCAGCCACAGGAAAGGCGAGTGGTACTTTGTGCTGTCAAACAGGTATGCCAGATTGAATGCCAGCAGCGAGAAATAGAATGCCGCATTGACTGAGGGATAGATATGCCGTAGAAACCACTTGTAGTAATACATGATCCGTTGTCGAATGGTGGGATTGGAGCCTAGCTCATCTCTGTTCGAGAACTGCGGGCCGAGCAAGTTCGCGTGTGCAGCATGAATGTCATACGACTCGTCCAGCTTGCGTTTGAGGTATGGTAGTCCTACCATTACGGCCAGATTCTTCCACACATCCTGGCTCTTCAACCTCAATGACTCCCTGACCTGATCGGGCGCGCCGAGTGCAGCGCGAGGTACTTCTCCATTCCGTACGCTAAGTACACGCTCCCTCTTCAAGCCATAGAAGTTCTCCGTAAAGCCTCCTCCATAGGTCTTGAGATAGTATCGCTCCACCACCAGAGACAAAAGCGCGTAGACCTCATCGAAGGAATTAAGAATTCCAAGAAGATATCGAGGGTGTCTGTGTGTCGCGACGGCGAGAAGATACCGCAAAGATGGTGGTATCAGTGATGCTAGTTGCTGCTCGGAGAGGAGTTCTTTATCTACTCAGTATTTGGACCTGACAACCGACGATAGTACACACCGAATAGAGATGGCTTCTGCTCATCTAACCCGCTTTGCAAGCCTGTCATAAATTCCATGTTTGCATGATGTATGATCCCAAACACTCAGGTTGTGTAGTCATGGACAGGTAGAGCATCGGTTCGTGGTCGACGTGAGCTAGTTTAGCCGAGGTACAATGACTAAGCTCACATGTTGCAACACAGGAAGCTCTTCCGAGCTCTCTGCAATTCGTCCCACCAGTTCCTTTCATTTTCCTTTCTTCTGTGATCGTTCTGGTCCTGGTATGATCGTGGTTCGTGACATCTTTGTCTGCATACAGCATCGGCATGAGATGCAGCGCATCCTCCGGCTCTTGCATTCATTAGGACAGCCCCGCCAAAATATTCATCATCCTGCCGCAAACGGCGCCGAACGTGCTCGAAATAGTGATGCTGCGTAGCGTCGTAGAGCTGCAATCATTACGCAACAATCGCGTCCGCTTCTGTTCTCGCATAGGTAAGACCACTGTGATGGTGGGGTGACTTGTGCATATAGTCTTTCCCCTCCTTCTCTCTTTCAACATGTCTTCAACTAGAACATTCAGTCGAATTGCACGAATTGCACCACAAATTCCAAGAACCACTCGAAGCCCACTCATACCATTCCTCAAAACGGAAGCACCAAATTCAAGACTTCAAGCAGTCGCTGGTCATTTCAGGAACTTTTCAAACACAAATATGCAGTCCGCTCAGAACAATCCTGACTTCAAGCTTGACAAGCTCTTCGATGTCAGAGGCCGTGTTGTCGTAATTACTGGAGGAGGTAGCGGCATTGGTTTAATGGCAACTCAAGCCTTTGCTGTCAATGGCGCGAAGGTGTATATCATCGGCCGGACCAAAGAGAAGCTTGACACTGTCGCCAATGAGTACAGTAAGGGCATTGACGGAGAGATTATCCCCATCCAGGGAGACATCTCCAAGAAGGATGATATTGCTCGCATTTACGAGGAGATCAAGAAGCGCGAAAAGTGTGTCTGTGTCCTCATCAATAATGCCGGCATCAGTTCCAACACTCTCACCACGGAAGCGAGCTCAGCCGAGGAAATGAAGTCGAATCTTTTCGACAACCCGGACAGCAATATAGAGGACTGGGTTGACACTTACCGTACAAAGTAAGCTACTCAGCTTTGAGTGTCAGGAACCATTACTGACAGGCTTGATAGCGTCCCCCAATGCTACTTCATGACTACCGCATTCCTCCCTCTTCTTCAAGCAAGCTCTGATCACCATCACGGCTACTCTGGCTGCGTTATCAATATCTGCTCCATATCCGGCATCGTCAAGACCGCCCAGCACCACTTCGCGTACAACGCCTCCAAAGCTGCGGTCATCCATCTCACCAAGATGCTCGGCTGGGAGATTGCGAACAACGGTCTCAAGATTCGTGTCAACAGCTTGGCGCCCGGTGTGTTCCCCTCAGAAATGACTGCTGGCGGCGAAAGTGGCGACAACCAAAAAAGCGAAATTCCCAAGGAGAAGTTCGAGGGCAAGGTACCGGCGAACAGGCCTGGTCGTGATGTTGACATGGGGCAAGGTCTGATTTACTTGGCCGCAAACCAGTACGTCAACGGACAGACGATCGTGATTGACGGTGGCTATGTCCTCAAGGCAGGAAGCGCTAGCTCTGGCTAGGTATACCAGGCTCAAAATATATAGCTCTCACGACGGAAATGACCAAGGACAAAATCTGGTGAGCAAACAGAACAGAAATCAATGAAGCAGTCCTACGAGTACAATGAGCTCTTCAATAATATCCAAACGAAAACCCTAGCTCAGGCATTCCCGATCACGCTCTTCCCCTTGACCTTATCCGTCCTCAACGGCGTCGCGAGCGGTACGTCCTCCCACAACTCCCCCTGACCCTGCTTGTCACTCAAGAACTGAATCCCGAATTGCCTCTCCCAGAACTCCCTCAAGTCCCTCCTGACCATCCCTTGATGATTCTGCTCCCTGCTGGCGTTCATCTCCGCTTCTGTATCCCTCTGCTCGCGCAGTCTCATCCGGTGATCATGCCTCGCTCTCGCCTGCTGGATCCTTCCCGAGAGTGTTGTCGGCGGTGTCCTGGAAGGCACAGTCCAGCTGTGCTCTCCATCGGTCGACATCTCGGTCCTGTCGCGGCGGAACTGAGCGAGTCCTGATCCACGGGTCACGGTACGCATATGCGTCATCGGAACCTGCACGCCGCGCTGGACCAGCATGTCTCGCATGCTCATATTCTCGGCCCACATGGTGGTGTTGATGACCTGCAGCTGCTCCAGGGTGGTGATGTTTGGTCTGCCCTGTGGTCTGCGGGCGTCCTCGACGTCTCGGCGCAAGGAGTCGATGATACTGTTGAGCCTTTCCTGCTCAGCAATTGTGGCGGGTGAGGGGGAAGAGGGGCGGGGAGGGGTGGTAGGGCGAGATCGGAGGGTGGCGATCTCCTGGTGTAGGCGCGCAGTCTCGCGTTCGAGCTCTGCCACGCGGATGTGGTCTTCTGACAGCGCCAAGCGCTCTTCTCTGCTTTCCCGGAGATCGCGCTCCAGGCGCAGGTTGCGCGCAGCCAAGTCGTCGACGAGGAGGCTGGTGGGGGTCGGCGGGGGCGGCGCGACGACCTTGGCGAGGAGGGCCTTGTACTCCTCCTGCAGCTTCGAGTAGCGGGCTTGGAGCTCCGCATACTCCCTTGACTGGCCATCGTGCTCGGCCTGGAGATCCACTAGCTGCTTCTTGTGCTCTCCGGCCAGCTTGAGCAAGTGCTGGTTGGCCTTCCCGCCGCTGTCGATATCGTCCATCATGTTGTCGTATTCTTGCCCGCTCAGTCCGCAACGCGAGCACGGATCCTCAATCTCCTCCTCATCCCCATCGCTGTTCCCCTCCTCAGCTCCATCGCCATTCCCCTGCTCAGCCTCATCCCCATTCCACTTCTCATCCGCAAAACCCTCCGCCTCAGCCAACGCCTGCAGGTCGCCGACGGGGTCGCTACTCCCGTCGCTCTCCTCCTCTTCGGCTTCTCTGCTGGCCATCTCCGCCAGCAACCTCCCCACCTCCGCCTCCAGCGCCGCCACCTGCTCCTTGAGCTGCTCGATCTCTTGCTCTGCGGTGAGCATGTCTTCTTGGTTTTGATGGAGTCTTTGGTTGAGGGATGTGCGGTGGGAGTGGCAGTCTTTTAAGTCTCGCTGCAGCTTGGAGATCAATGCGTCCTTTTCTGATAATTGGGTATTGTGGGATGCATTGTCGACATTGTCGGTATTGTCGCTGCGATTGGGCTGCTGGCTATTATTGGATTTGCTATTGTCCTTTTGCTCACCCTTTTCGCCATGTGAGGTTTGTGGCTGGGGGGTGTGTATTGAGGTGGGGCTATTGTCATGTGAAGAATTGGATTGTGACTTTTGCTTGAGATTGACATAGTCCTTTCGCAATTCTGCATTCTCCCCGCGCAAGTTGTCGATTGTCCTTTTGTTCGCATCGTCATCGTCCTGCAAGTCGTCAATAGTGGAAAGGTGAGCAGCATTCTGAGTGACGACTTTCTCATATTCAGCCTTGGATTCTTTGACGAGTTTCTGGTGGTCGACCTTCAGTTGAGCAAGCTCCGATGTGATGTCCTTGTTGCTGGCACGGAGCTGAGCGTTCTGTTCGAGAATAATCTCGATATTAGATTCAGCCACGGAGACACCTACCTTCGATTGCTCCAAGTCAGCCTCAGCTATGCTAGCTCTTTTCACGGCTTGCTCTACTTGCGTATGAGCTTGTTGGTGCTTGCTTTCGGCCTCGACGAGCTGCTTCTTGAGTCTGTCAACCTCGACTCCAGCTTGGAGCGACTGATCTACAACTTCGTCAATCTGCCTCATGGCTTTCCCCAAGTTGGCTTTAGTCTCGGTAAGCTCCGCGTCCAGGTCTTTGACTTCAGCCTCAGCTTTATCTGACCTCTCCTGAAGCTGCTTGACTTGGTCTTGCAACTCGGCAGAAGTAGCCTTGGACTCGGCGAGCTGCGTCTTCAGGCTTCCGACCTCTACTTCGGCGGCTTCCACTCGACCTTGAGGATGGGACTCAGCAGCCTCTGACTCGTGGCCGGACTGTACTTGAGCAAGCTCCGTCTGAACCCGTTCGATCTCGGCCTGGGCTTGCTTAGCCCTTTCCTTAGCTTCGTCCTCCCGATTTCTGGATGAGGCGAGCTGCCTCTTCAACCGCTCGACCTCCAGCTCTGCACACTCTGCTCGCTGGCTCTCGATGGTGTATTGTTCTTCGAGGCGTTGAGCCCGTTGATGCGCGTTTGCAGACAGTGATGTCGCCCTCCGAGTACTAACCCTAAGCGAGTCATTTGAAGCCCGCAGTGTACGATTGACAGTCTGCAAAGAGTCAACTTCTCGAAGTGCTTGGTCAAGGTCGTGTTGGCTCTGAGCTACTACCTGGCGGAAATTCTCCAGACGGACAGTGGTTTCTCTCTCAAGCCTACGGACAATCGCTCTCTCTGCATCCGTATTGGCGGGATATGCAACTGGTCGCTCCCCGGATTGGACTTGTCGTTGGTCATTCAGAAGCTCACGTTGACTGGCCAGGAAGAGTGCATCTTTCGGTGAGGTCATCTCGTCGGCTTGTGTTACAGCATCTGGTTGCTGGCTTGGTTTGGAGTCAGAGTCCTCGAACGCATCTGCTTCGTCACTCCAGTTAAAGTGTTCTTGTCGATTAGGGTCAATAGCAGGCCCAGCACTTGTGGGTGTCACGGGACTGGATGGTTCTGGATTTGGAGGTCGACTAGGTATTTCGTCTGCAGCAGATGGAGCAAGTGACCGTTTTGGTTTTTGCTTGATGGGCTTCTCATCCTCGGGTACCATTGCATAGTCCATGCTGGTCCTCCTTGGCCTGAACTCCTTCCTGGATACCTGTGGAACGTTGCCCTGACTCAGATAAGTTTGGAGACTCTGTCGATTGCGGAAAATCTCCTCGCCAACCCCTGCAAATGCCAATGGAGGCAGTATCGCTGCGTCGAGTGCACTACCCTCTGGTCCAGGCTCATCGTACCATGTCAGCCGAACAGGTCGTGTGACCATTTGTCCATCAGATGTCAAGGCTTCGGCGGAGCCTTGAGATGGTTCGTAAACATCCGGTCTAAGAAGTGTCTCGTTGGTAGGTTCCTGCTGCTCGAGCGTTCTGTTGCGCTGATCTTGCGACTCATCACTTCGAACCTGCTCAGTGTGCTGACTGTCAAGACCCGTCGTTGACGACATAGCTGTAGATCAGTATTGCAAATATTGTTAGATTGTGAATGGCGACCAGCGCTGCTGTAGGAATATAATAGGATCGCAAGCAAACGAGTGTCTCATATAGTAGCAATTGGGAAAGGATACTTGCACGTTGCAAACGGGGGTTGCAATCTTCTTCAGCAAGCATGGTCAAAACTGGGCATTGCAAATTGCTCTCATGCATTGTCAAAGAACTGCCGCACAAAGACGTCGAAGGCTCTTTATGCTTGACTTGAGTAGAGGCTTTTCGATGAAAGGGGAGAAGCCATTGCTGTGGGGTGGAGACGACTGGCGCCATGAGCGTGATATAGGATGCAGAGTAAAGGAATTGACCCTATGCCTGTCTGTTCGTACGCAACTGAAGGTGGCGCAAGCAGTGAAGACGCTGCATGAATATAGGTAGCGTCCTTCCAAAATCTGAAGCGAAGAAGAGGTACTCCAATCCTATGCGTTAATGTGAGATCACGACAGGACGAATTGCATGTCTTGAAGAGGTGAAGGAGGCGAAGCTATGGTGTAGCGGAGCTTCACGCGTCCTTTCTTGGCATGATCACGGGTCAACCAAAAAGAAAGACTTACGTCAGATGGCGGGACAAATTCACGGGACAGCAAGCTACCTCTACACAACGAAACACTCTTTCAGGTTTCAGCACCTTTCTTCTTTCAACTCACCCACGCTCAATTTTTCTTTGTTATTGACAGGTACCCTGGCTATCAGCAACAATGACCCAAACAAAGACTATCTTTCTTCTGCTGTTAGTGGCACTGGTGCTGCTTCCTCGGCCAGCGGCAGCCTTTGGAGCTGGAAACATTGCTTCCATCTCAAAGATTGAGGGTCAGAATTGGCGCCATGGAGACATTGAAGACATGCTCAAGACGGTTGCAACCCTCAAAGGACACAAATGGACATCAATGATGATCAAGCGAGTCTATTTCGGCAATTGGCTTCGTGATTACTCCCAAGCTGTCGATGTCGGTACTTTGAAAGGAGTACCAGCTAGTACAATCAGGGTTCTGATCTGGGTCTTGGCATTCATGACCTTTGGCTATGCCACTGCTGAATTCGAGGTCACCGACGAACGGCTTGGTTGCTATCGTCCCGAAGAGCATATCGACAATCCCAAAGACTATGCGGACAACGAAGATGCGCGAAAATATGACAAGCGTCTTCGGGGTCCGGTCTTGCGCGAGGAGCTAGAAGTGGATCCGCAGACTGGCATGAAGAATTACATTGCGAACGAGCATGGCGGTTGGGCTACTTCCGCTGGCTACGTCAAATTCAGTGTACAGAGAAGCATCCACTATGGTCGTCTGTACACCAGCGGACCAAACAGAGGCCGCGAAGAAGATCTTTGCGAAGCCCTGAGGTGTTTGGGTCAGGCTCTGCACTGTCTTGAAGACTTTGGCGCCCACACCCAATATGTCGAGCTAGCTCTCCGCGAGCTCGGCCATCACAATGTCTTCCCTCATGTTGGCTCCGGCACTGAGATCAATGTTCGTGGCAAGCGCATCTTTCCTCTGGTGACTGGCACTTTCGGAGGCGTGGACTTCCTCCACTCCGTACTTGGCGAAGCTTCTGATCACGTCACACAATCTGAAGTTGACGACATGAACGAAGTCCTGGGTAGTGCTCAGTCTGGCAAGCGTTCTACTGGCGGTAACGGATCTGACATTGGCGACCTTACGGGCATTCTCAAGCTCATTCCGGGCACAGGCGATCTTGCCAGAGAAGCTGAGACACTCCAGCGTGACTCCGATTCACAGTCTCGTGGCATGGGTGGTGGTGACAACTACAGCTCAACTCGTGGTGGAGATTTTGGCGACTCCTCTGACCGAGCCTTCAACCCGATGTCTGCCATGGGTGGCTCTGGTGGCAAGCCTACTACGGATCCACAGGAGATCATCAAGAAGATCTACCCCATCCTCCAGTTCCGTGACAACGTTGTCCGCACTATTGACGGCATCATCTCTAAGATTCCTGGCCTGGAATCAGCGGTGGAAAAGCTCACCGAGACTGTCACACTCTTCGTCATGCGCCTCATGGCTCCTTACATCATGCCATTGATTGGCGCAGCATCTCAAGGCCTCAAGCAGGGCTCGAGTGCTGTTGTCGACTCTTCCGCAAAGCAGCAGTATGTTGTCTTTGACAATCCCAGCTCATCCGATCCAACCCATTCGATGCTATCAAAGGACCACTTTTCTAACGTCCTGAACGAGCCAGCAGGAAAGGTGGCTGCCGCCATTCTTCAGTACGCTGCTCCTCGCATCCTGTACGCCTGGGAACACCCAGAAGTACCGGAGCAGCAAGTGCTTGATGACGTTGTCAAGGTCTTTCACCATCCTGCTCTGCGCAATGAGCACAACGAAGCACATAGGTCTATGTTCCGTGTGGTGGAGCAGTGGGTCCAGTCTCGTCCGGACCGTGGTCGCGATCTGGACAACGTCCTCAGCAAGGAGAGCGTCAGAGCAGGCAAGAACCACAAAGCGCAGAGCATGCCCGAGGGTGGTATTCCTAACCCCTTCGGTGGTCCTGGTGCTGTACTTGGCGGCAATGCAGGTCATGCCCACGGCCCTATTGGCGGTGGTCAGGCTAGAGGCTTCGACTCTACTCCTGCTCAGCCACCTGCCAGCCATGGGGGTTACGGTGGAGGATATTCCCAGCAGCCCGCACAAAGCCATGGCTACGGAGGCAGTGGTGGTGGATACGACAGTGGCAGCACCCATGGCGGATCAAGTGGATATGGCGGAGGAAGCAGTTACGAGAGTCGACCAGCTCCTTACAGCCGTAACGATGACTCGGATGACCGTCCACACGGCGGGCGCAAGGATGATGATGACGACAAGTATGGTAGCTCTTACCGCCAGCGCCCAGGATCTCCTGGCTACGGTGGACGCGGTCATGTCAGTCACGGCAGTCATGGTAATCAGAGCGGCCGTCACAACAGAGACGACTCGTACGGGCAGCAGAGCTCCGGCTATGGTCAGCAGACTTCTGGATACGGCCATGAGAGCTCAGGATATGGTCAGCAATCCTCCGGATACGGTCAGCAATCTTCCGCATATGGTCAACAATCTTCGGGCTACGGTCACCAGGAACCATCTGGCTATGGCTCCGGTGGATATGACAATACCAGCGGAGGCTATGGTGCACCCTCTCACGATCGCCCTGCACACGGCGGAGGATATGATCAGCCTAGCTACGGCGGAAATACTGGTGGCTATGGTGGTGGCCGTGCCGACAATGACAGTTATGGTCAGCAGAGTGGCGGCTATGGTCAAAGTGGCTACGGCGATAACTCCGGTTATGGTGGAGGCCATCAGGGAGGCCAGCAAGGAGGTTATGGTCGCAGAGACGATGGCGAGTTCGGACGACGTGATGACGATGATGATGACAGGAGGCGCCGCCACCAGGATGGTTACGACCAGGGTGGATACCAGCAGCAGGGAGGCCATGGCAGTGGAGGTTACGGAGGTGGCTACGGCGGATCAGGATATTAGATGATGTTCACGAGATACGCGAGATGACCGACGACAGTAGACAGAGTTGCTGCAGGAGCGATGAGCCGTGGACGAGGTGGCGTATGTAGCTCCAAGCGAAAACCCAAACATCTCTTCACTCTTATTGCAAATACCCAGGTATATCGACCCAAGTTGAACGAAACTACTATGAGCAATTTTTATAGCTGTAATATTCTTGTTGAGGGTGTAGACCTATCACTTGGTGACACAAGCAGTGGATCCCCGTGCCAAGGCCGATGTGCTGCTGCACCTCGAACATGAAAAAGTTCGAGCTCTTCTATCCAAGCTCAGCGCCGAACATTATTGCGTATAGCGAATAAATCGCCATCATACAACGAGCATCGCTCAATTGGATTCTGGACTCAAGGCTTCGATACTACTGTGCTCCATCTGCGCCTTCACCATTCACCGCGCGCAATAGCGCTACTCTTCACAATGGCTTCTACAGCAATCGGTGCACCGCTAGCATCATCGGTATCACAATTCATCAAGCGCCCGTCCTTCCGAATCGGGAGGAAGCAGGTCTTTCTGTACCATGTCTCCTCCGGTCTCCCTCTCCCCAGCTAATCCCTCGCAGTCCCTCCTTCAAAATCACCCTCATTAACACGCCCAACGAATCCCCCTATTACGCAACCTTTATCGTCCCCCTCTCCCTCAACAAGCTCGATCTACGCGACTACCTCTTCCACGCCTATAATCTGCCCGTTCTTAGCGTCACATCTCGCACGCACGCCACCGCCGTGGAACCCGACGGCAATCCACGTGTCGAGCGCCCCCTACGAGGCAGCCTCTTCCGGCCGCCACCTATCAAAAAAATGACGGTGCGGATGGCGAAGCCGTTCGTGTGGCCGCAGGGACCGGGGGAGTCGGAGCTCCAGGAAAAGTGGAATATGAGCACGTACGAGAGCGCGAGGCAGGCGAGTAGGGAATTTTCGGCGAAGAGACAGAAACAGGACACGTGGGTGGACTGGAAGGACAGAGAGGAGTTGAGGGTGCAGGCGCAGAGGTTAAGGGAGGGGAGGGAGAAGTGGCGACCACCGAGGGGGAAGGCGGATGGGAGTTGGGCGGTGAAGGTGCAGGGGTAGATTCTTCACGGCGGGGACGTTGAGTGAAGGGGGAGGGGAAGAGTTGTTGGAGACGGTATTTGCATAGCCTCGGTGTGTACATGTGGTTCTATATTGCATGATGGGTCTACCACGGCAACTCGCGTCCATCCCACTGCAGGAACTTGCCACCGATCTTCTCTCTCGTCCCGGAATTGATGATCTTCAGCATATCCCCTGCGCTCTGATCCGGCGTGATCGCCCCCATCGCGACAGGGTCTAGTCCTGCCGCCTCTGCCCCAGCACTGCCCAGATTGGTCAGCACAAAACCCGGATGGATCGCCACGGCAGTCAACCACTCTTCTTCAAAGTGCGCGCGATGTACAAACCAATTCAGCGCGGCCTTGCTCGCTCCATAAGGGGACAGGTCGAGCGGGAACTTGGCGAGCGCGGTCTGGCTGGCGATACTGCCTACGGCGGAGGTGATGGCGACGAACGTGGGTTTGCCCGTCGTGCTGGCCTGCAGGAGCGACTTGGTGGCGTTGAGAAGCAGGACGGGAGCGAAGGCGTTGACCTGGAATACCTGCCGGATCTGGTCGCCCGTGTTATCGGCTACGCGGGTGCTGTCGTTCACGCCGGCGTTGGCGATGACAATGTCGATGCTCGTAATGTGGTGCTTGGTCTGCAGTTCTTGGATGGCGTCGATATGGTCCTGGTCGCTCTCGCTGTCGATCTTGACGATGATGAGGGAGCTTCCGTCGGCTTTCGGCAAGGTTTGCAGTTCCGATGTGAATTTGGCTGGGTTACGGATGGCGGCGATGACGGCGTGATTAGGTCGCTTGAGAAGTAGAGACACGAAGCTTTTGCCTATGCCTTGCGAGGCGCCTGTGATGAGCACAGTGACCATATTGGATGCTTGTGGATAGGGAGAAAAAAACGTCTCAGTCACGGCAAGTTCAAATCTAATCCAGGCTTCCCACTGGGACATGTTCTCTCCGTATACTTACGAGCTTTTTGATGAATTCTGCAACGCCATGATGCCTTATACGGATACGATCAAGTTGTACCCGGAAATTATGCGACTCGAGCCTGCTTAAATGGGGAACAGTGGGTTTCGCCCGTTGCAAGAGTGTCCGATGCCCGGAGCACAAACAATTCCACGAGTTACGAGGACCTGCCAGCATCTGATTCGTTAGTGCACCTTGCGGCGGAATATCGTGGACATGAAGCTAAGGAAAGCTTGAGGTGCGGAGCAAAGAAAGGGATAAAAACCGCAACGGACTTGGCAGAAGGTTATGTGAGTAGTGCCAAGAATTGGAGGTATCAGGAGCCTGTGTCATGTTCTCATGGAGATTCTATCGCTGATGCAGCATCCGTCTTGTAGCACGTGTCCTGCGCTTGGTCCTACCAAGGCAAAACTTGACCATTCCACTGGAGAAATTTGCCCCCTCTCGACTCTCTCGTCGCTTCGTCGATGATCCTGACCATGCTGGTGGTCGCCTTCTCTACAGTGAGGGCACCGAGCTTCTCTATATCCTCTCCGTTGCCGAAAGACTTGCCCATGTCGGTGATGACGAGACCGGGGTTGAACACGAATGCCGTGAGCCAGTCTTCTTCCAGGTTGACTCTTTGCACCATCCAATTCAACGCTGCTTTACTTGCTCCATACGGACTAGCGACGTTCCCATATTCCATCATCTCCTTCATCATACCCATGCTGCCTACCAGCGACGAGATGGCAACGAATTTAGGACTCGCACTAAGTCCGAGTAACGGTGCAAACGCACGCAGAAGAGCCAGGGGTGCCACAGCATTGACCTCGAAATGGTCGGTGAGAGATTGTACCTCTGTGCTGAGGATCGATGTGTTGTTCTGGTATATGCCAGCGTTGGCAATAATCACATCGACCCTCACTATATTGTGCTTCTCCTGAAGCTGCTTGGCCGCGAGTGCCGCGTCTGTATGCTTGGTCGAATCAATTTTGACGACCAGTAGCCGTGAGCCTTCTCCAATCGGGAGCGCCTCTAGATCTTTGTTCACCTTGCTCGGATCACGGACAGCAGCTATGACCGTACTATCAGTCTTGAGGAGAAATTGAGCCACGAACCCACGTCCAATACCCCTATTCGCACCAGTGATGAGATATGTTTTCGCTGATCCCATTGTGAATGCTATAGTACGGGCTTTTTGTTAGGGGTCTCACGACTTTTTGATCGTCAGTGAAGAAATAAGAAATCGAAAGAGAAATATGGAACTGAGTATCGATGGTCAGGAGAAGAAATCAAGGATAGATACAAACGTGGGTGGCCTGAGATTACATGAGAGCTTTGGACGAGTGACCGTAACGAGTGGCATTCATTGCAAGGCACGCCTCCGGGTTGTCAACGTTGCTCGCTCGCTATAGGCCTACCTCCACCTCCAAACCCAACCGTCCCATATAACTTGAAAAAAGCACAATTGAACACATGAAGACATGCGAATATGAGATACAGAATCTAAACGCGCTCGTCGACTTAGAGATATCCCAGCATGATCAGCTAAGTGACAGTCGGTTTCTCGGGCATCACCTCATGGCCATCACTATCAGACTGTGATCTGAATCATAAGTCGACCATCAGGTCCTCAGTCCAACTGAATCTGCTACTCGTTCAGCATGACCGATTCACTCACATCTCTACCAATAGAGCTGCTCCACAACATATTCCATCTCCTTATCCCGAGTCACGACCCAACACTATCCTGCCCCTCCCCACTCCCAGCGCAATACTACGGCTCCCACGCCTCCGCCCCTCACCAAGTCCAACAGCGCTTCGCTCCTCTCGCGCCAGGTACAGCTCTCCTCAATCTCACCCTCACCTCCCGCGCCCTCCAATCCACCATCAATGCCTACTCCCACCTCCTCCTACACAAATGGTCGCACATCAAAACATACCGGCCCCTGAAGACCGCATCGCTAGAGGCTAAACGAAACTCCTTCTCCACCTTACTCAAGCTGATGCGCACCCACTGCGTTTTCTGCGGGAAAAAGTCCAATCGAAGGGCGACGCTCATGAATGGACTAGGCTGCTGCGCGGGGTGCGATAAGAAGGAGTGGCCGGAGAAGATCACGAGGAGTGATGCGAAGAAGAGGTTTGGGTTGGGGGACAAGCATCTATTTACGTGGGGAGAGGAGAGACCGAAGAATTGGCCGGTCGTGAGGTTTGGAGTGTATAGTGTCATGGGTGGGGAGTGTATGCTGCTCGAGAAGGCGGGGGTGGAGAGATTGGCGGAGATTGTAAAGCAGGAGGGGAGAGGGAGGAACAGGAAGGCTGCAGAGACGGAGGAGGAGAGAGATGCAAAGAGGATGAAGACGGAGAAGACAAAGGCGAAGAGGGCGGAGAAGAAAGCGAAGGAAGAGGTGGAGGAGAGGAGGAAGATGGTAGTGGGTTTGTGTTTGAGAAGGATGGTAGCTGGGGACGCAGGGTCGAAAGAGGACCTGAAGAAGATCTTTCACCTGAGGCCCAACATGGAGGCGTACGCAAGTGGTCAGATGCCCAGCATGATGGCCGAGCTGAATGACATTGCTGAGGATGCGGCAAATGTAGGGAACATGGATCTGCAAGGATGGCCATTCTTGAGGACTTTCACGAACGATGGACTCGTGTCAGTGTGATGGGAATGCTTTCTTCATGGCTACGACCATCTGGTACAGGCGCTATGGCTCGGATATTGCTTTCGGCATGATACCTCAATGTTTCATGAATCCATCTCTTACATCTCTTCAGCATGTAACGGTGGCGTGCTGTGTCCTGCTCCTATTGATAGGTAGGACTCATATTGATCCTCCTCTCGACTCCTTGCCTTCTTCCTGACATTCGGGTCACTGTAAGCATTGCCTAACCATTTCGCTCTATCTCTACATCATCACAGGCAGCACATCCCATACCTATCCAGACGTCATGTACTCGTGCGGGAGATGCCGCTATCCCGTCTTCTCTCCCTTCCGGACTCGATAGCCTCCTTATCTTCAAAGACCGCATGAGCTAGAAGCTGTACATGACGTTCGAGAAAGCGGAGTGGATCCTTCCAAGGGGAGTACTGGTATCCGCAATCGATCAGCGGACAAGACGGTGGACGTGCAGGCAGGTGGTAGAAGGCATGCTGCCCTTTCAGGTAGTATCGCCGGCGAGCATCGTTCAAAGACTACCTTGTAGGTTCTACGCTGTTTGCATACCCACACGTATGATTTGGTTTTGCAGAATACAATTTCAGCAGGTGACAGAGAGAGGGAAGACGCTCTCTTAGTCGTCCTTGATCCGCTCCGAGACTCGGCCGAGAGGCCACCCCACCGCCAACCACCGCCGCCCTCTGGAAGTCCTTTCCGCGTCAACCTCTTTGTTGATGAGGAGGGGTGCTCGACATTAAGGGCTCGTTGCGTCGCGGCAGCATATCACGGACAACATGCCCGCTATCCCTTCCGGCGACCCGGAAGTCGAGCCCTTCAATTCCTTCTTTGGCAGCCCTTCTCGGCCGGTGCTCATCCACCAGTGCGTCTCCTCTGTGTCTCCCCCTTGACAACATCGTTCTGACGAGTTCTCAGGAGCAACAGCTACGATCGCCCCGTCTTCCGCGCCCGCCCATACACCGGCGTCCTCCTCTTCGACAACTCCGACTCTGACGCACGAGACCATGCCGCGAACGAGCGAAGTATGCCTTTTCGCCTTTTCTCGTTCCTGTTTCTTCCTTCCTACTCCAAAGGTGTAGCGTTCCGGAACACTGATTTGCCATAGCGTTCCTCTCGTGGCTGCGACTCAGCACCTACATGGCCGTCGTCTCCGTCGCAATCACCATCTCTTTCCATCTCAAGCATCAGCCCACGGACATTGAGCGACGCATGGCTCTACCCTTTGGAATTGTCTTCTGGATCTTATCACTGGCGTGCCTCGTCTCGGGACTGAGTAATTACATCAAGACGGTGACAAAGTACTCGCGACGGCAAGCGATCGTGCAGACCGGGTGGAAGACGCAGGTCGTGTTCACTGTCGTGGCGTGCAGTATTGTTGCCGCTTGCGTCTTGTTCTTGAGTACGAACGCTACTACGCGATGACAGGCGGTGATCGTAATGATAATACATGTCCTCACTTCATCTGTCCAGCGCAACTGACCGTTGTTCATAATATTCATTTGTCTTTGATCAAGGGTGCCAGACATCTACACCTCCTCACCGCCAGCCTCGTCAATCCCCATCTCCTCAAACTCATCCAACAACTGCTCCATCGGAATCCTCAGCCTCTCCTCATCGCTCGCCTCCGTCTCCCCATCGACACTCATCTCCTGCTCCTCCCTCTCCCTCTGCGCCTTGTACAGCGCCATGCCCTGCCTCAACTCTTCATCCTCCTCCACATCCCGCAAGAACATCTCAAAGTCCCGCTCCAGCCTCTCCTGATCCTGCTTGCGGGGCAGCATCTCGCTCTCCTCCTTGTTCATGCGCTTGACTTTCCAATTACGCTTGGATGCGCCGCCTGCCTTACGACGACGGGGATAGGCCTTCTTCACCAGCACGACGTCCGGAATGGTACTGCTGTATGTCTTTGAGGACTCAATGGCTTCGTACTCGGGGTTGTTGAATTGCGTCCCGCTGAGCATGTAGCCCATCACTGAGTCTCCGACGTTCAGGACGCTACCGAGATGCGTTCGGCAGAGGTAGGTGTTGTCGTTGACGCCGAGATCGGAGGAGCGGGCCACGGTGCAATCTGCCAGGACCCAGCGGCCTTTGACTGGGCCGGTGGGCTCGATGTCCATTACTATGAATTCCACGAGATCTGTGACGTCCGCTAGCGGTGTCCGGAAGGGAGAGCGCCAGAAGATTGCTCCTGACACGTCGGACGTCTGGAGAGTATTGGGATCGATGAAGTTGATGGATGTGCCTACTCGGTAACAGAGGACGAGAGGGGAGATGTTGCCTATCGACTTGGCGAGCTTGATCGGTAATGCGACCAGGTCATCTTTGCAGATTGGTACCAGCTCGCAGGAGAAGGAGAACTTGTAGGACTTGACAGAGGTGTGCACATCTTGCGAGATGAGCTCTTGCGACTTCTTCGTCCGCACTGGTGTCACGGAGTTGAGGAAATCCACAAATTTCTCGGCGTGATTTCGTGCCGAGAAGAAAAAGTCGATGCCTTCGTGTACTTCTTTGATGTTGATCGTGTCTCGATGCGCAGAGTGTTTGAGAATGGACTGCTCGAGGTACAAGAATGTGCGCTTGTGTGGGACCTTCTGTCGGACTTGCACCACTGCTCGCCAGGTGTTTGGGGTGTAGCTCTTCTGGCAATCCGGACATTGCTGGTATGCTTGGACAAACTCGACGTCGAACGTCTGCTGTAGGATCGTACCTTGAAATGCTTCTTGTTGTATAGTGATTTTCAGCTTCACTCTTCGCGAATGTGGCTCGGTCCAGATGAAGGAGGCGTCTATGATTCGAACCTTGTTCAATCCTCGTAATTTTCGTAGACATAATGCAAGCAGTTCTCTCGACTCCGGTGAAGCGACTACCCACTGTGCTGGAGGTGACAGCCACCGATCGCAGTCTCGGCACATGTGTAATGTTCCTTCTCTTTGAATTCCTTCTGAAATGTCCACCGTGAGCTTGATGCAATCATAGCAGAGCGCACCGGCAGCCTGTGTTCCGTCAATCGGTGCGCCGCAGTTGCAACATAATATCCTGCAACGTATGTAAGCATAATTCGCATGGCTCCGAAGGACATCACTCACGTTGCGGTAGTCTGTGGCCTTTGCAGAGGTGCCATGGGCACCGTCGAATTGTCCAAATCCATAGACATTGTGATTCCGGGTATCTCTATGCAAACGCTGTGAAACGACAGACGCTTAATGTCCGATGCGTCGTTACTTGTCTAGGTCAAGTCAATAGTAGAATTTGAGGAGGTGGAGTGCGGTCGTGGAAAGAAGATGGAGAGCACTTCTATGCTTAACAATCTTCAAATCAGTCACAAAAATCCTCCCCAAACTTTCACAAATTCCGCCGCCACTGTCAAGCCCCTCCAGGTCGGAGGTTGCCCGAACGCCGATTGGCTGATCTGGAGAGAACTAGAGGCATGTGCGTTCCTGCATATCGACGTCATACCCTTGACCTCTATCTCCGCACCTGCAGGTCCAGCACCGAGGCTAGACGGCTAGACAGTCACAGCTCAAGCTTGTCCATTTGCTTGACCAAACAAAGTCGGCGATCGTGACGGGATGTTCAGAGAGTCCCATTCCGTCTCTAGAAAGATAAGTACGTACCTGTACTAGCACTGTCAGCATCAGTCTTCCCGTTCTTCCTTCTACGTATCCCATAGTCTCGCAACTCACTCGCACACAACTTCACTCACGCTCGCCGTCATCTCCATCCCAGCATACTACATCCTCTCCATCTTCCCCCACGCCTTCTCCATCTCCGTCGCCACCAATGGCGACCTCAGCAAACTCGACAACCGCAACCCGCGCTCCTCCACCTACGTCGCGTCCCTCAAGGAGCGTCTGTCCACAGAGCAATTCGCCAGATACGAGCGCTGCGAGGCCGCGCACAAGAACAATCTCGAGTCCTTCCCGCTGTTCGCGAGCGCGGTCTTCATCGGGCTGCTCGCGGACGGTGTCGGCAAGGGCGGCATCCTTACGGGCAAGAGCGTCAGTACGGAGACGTTGAGGTTCATTTACTCGTTCTTGGCGGCCAGGTTGGCTTATAATGTCGCGTACGTGACGACGGAGAAGAACAAGTACACGTGGATTCGGAGTGGGTTGTGGACTGCTGGGTTGGCGTTGGTGGGAGAACAGTTCTATAGGGCGGCGGGGATCTTGGGTGAGCAGTTGTAGATGGAGCATGAGGAATTCAAGTCGCAGGACGAACGATCAAGTGGGCAGTGGCACGGTCACTGGAAGAGGTCTGATTCCTCGGCTCTATGCTATGTACAGATATACGCGCGCTACTCAGCAGTATGCACTTTCTTTACCCCACGCGATCACGTTCATCGGTCGTTCAGTGAGCTCGTATATGTCCAGCTCCGCAGTGGAGGTGCTCAATCCCAGGAGCTCGTCGCGATGCAGCCTATCCTGTGAATCCAATGCCCTGGGTCGTGTGGCGTTGATATTCTGCTTGTACTGTTCCATACCTTGCGTCCGTGTGCTGACTACATGTTCCTCCTTGGTAGCGGTGGCTACCACTCCGGCAGAGAGTTCAGCTGATCGATTCTCGACTGCAGGCACGTTTGAGACAAAATGGTGCTGCAAGTTTGATGACTGCACCACTTCTGGGACTTGCTGCTCTGTGGGCTGACGACTTGATGCTCCCGACATAGGGTGGTTTGTGGCAATCTTCGCAGCAGTCACTTCAACCAGTGGCGGTGAATCTGCCGGTACTTCACCAACGGATTCAAAATCGAAATCGATCTTTTGCGGCCTCACCATGGTGTTCTTTGCCTCTTCCGCATCTTCTGCAACTCTTGTGGTATTGGACTGACAAGGTCGCGCCCGGAGCTCTGCCACTCGCGATTCTGCATCCGTGAGCCTCTGCATCTGTTCCAGCAGCCCCCTCGTCGAGTTCTTCGAAGCAATTGCCTCCTTACAGATAGCCTCGTACTGCTCGGGCTGGTTGCATGAGATACACAACTTCATCATGGCAGCGTATGTTCCCGCTTGAATCTTCTCGCCGCGTCCGTCTCGCCGTGATCGAGCTTGTACGGATTTGATCTGACTCCAAATTGCCAGTCCGCCCTCCCAATTGGAGGCGAATGCACAGTCTCTCAGAAGCGTTGTCAGACCGCGCATAGACAAGCCCCAGCCGGCACTGGCCATGTTCTGACACGTTTCTAGCGCCGCATCGAGACCATCGAAATGTGCGATGCCTTCGACCAAGGCTTGAAAGACTCCAGGTGTAGGTGTCATCCTCTGAATGATCTTCTCCTTGCCGAACCGCGTCTGTCGCACGAGACGTCCTTGCGAGGCTGACGTGATGCGGATACCGTCTCGTGCCTTCCAGAGACCACCATCTTCGCCCTGAATCAGCCTGACGTATCGACAGAACTCATGGTCATTGTCTGTGCGACGAAAGTGGTTGAGGATAGTGATGACAGTCTCCTCATTCATCCTGACATGGCAGAGTCGCATTGCCCTAATGACTACTTCTGTTATCTTGGAGCTGATGCTCGATGATGCGAGACCTTCCAGAATGGTGTTAAAAGTCTTCAGTGAAGGCAGAGATGGCGACAGAGTGATGTTATGGAGCATGTCCAGGATGAGCTGCGGTTTCGACATCTTACCATTCTGGAATTCTTGGAACATGTATGAGATATTCCATTCGAGAAGACTTGCATTGTGCAGAGTCTGCTGCGTAATCTCGCCAGAATATCTCGAGAGAAGACCTCGGTATGGAGCCAGCTGAATTGGCTCTGCGTCTCTAGGAAGTGATTTTGTAGCAATGATATTGCTTTCCAGCCATATCAGTAAGGAATCGAGGTCCGTCCGAGATCGGCCCAGCAATTGTTGCAGAGTACCAGTAAAACCATTCAATGCAAGTCCCCTCAGCTCGTCTGGTTGTAGTTGCTTCAGAATTCTAAGGGTCATCTTGTCCATTGACAGTTCCGTCAGCTGAACCTTCTTCGGGCTCAGGCGCCGCTGTCGATTGTTCTCCTGCCATTCTCGAGATGCGTAGACAGACTGAGGTGCATACGCTGACTGATGAAAGGCGCGGCCTGTATTGCCTGGCACCGCTGCTGCGCCATCGAGAGCCTCCAATGTTTCATACTCCGCGTCTGCAAGATCCAAGAGACCGTCAAGGGCTACCAGATCTTCAACTTTCCCTTCTCGACGAGCGGGTAATCGACCATCTACCTTCTCAATTCCCTGCTTCGCCGATGCGATTGCTTCGTCCCATTGCTTCCTTCTTTTCTCCTTCATCAATGCGTCAGTCGATGCTGCAACGGCGAATATCCCAGAATAAAGCAGTGTAGCTGATGTAAGAAACTTTGTCGGCCGTCTCCCTGCTGTTGTTGCAGTCTGTCGAGCGACGCAAGATTTGACAGTCTGTGATGGAACTGTGCAGGTTGCCCGGGTCTGAGCAACCCGATTCCATACTGTTTGCATGGTCACGCCGCTTGATCGCGGCTTCCAGCAGTTTTGGCAAACAGTGCAGTGGTCGTGTCGTGGTGGAATGTTAGGAGATTTGGTGGAATGAAATGAAGGAAGATCTCGGAAACGAAGTCTTGGCGATCTGGTATAGCAAAACGAGCATTGACCGCACCCTTTCTACCATTTAGTCGTCAATTGACAATCACCTGAATTTTTTGACTTGTCATGCTAGCTCTTGCACTGACAGCTGACTTGCAGGGGTAAATCTTGTGGAGCATATCATCGATTACTCTCACTGACGAACTCTAGGGTGACAGAGCTGCGACCTCAGGACACCGAAGACTCTCCATTCTACTACACGTTCAAAGTTCAGTGCACATCATGCAGAGAAGTCCATGCGAATTGGGTCAGCGTCAGCAGATTTGTACGAACCTCCGTCGGTACTGCATCTTGAGCTAACGCCACACCAAGGAAAAGAATGAGCTTTCCGGGAGCAGAGGCGAGGCCAACTTCGTGTGGAGATGCAAGAATTGCAAGGTAGTCGTGTCCGTTCTTCATGTTGAATCGGTATCTGACGCCAATAGCGCGAGCATTCAGCGAACATCACAGACGCACCGAAGGCCTATGAGGCACAGAGCCCTGCGAAGGCGGTGAACATTATTGCGTTCGACTGTCGAGGATTGGAGTTTGTAGAGTTCAAACCAGATGCAAGCAGCTCCGCACGGCTTCAGTATCAGGTTTACTGACTCATTGGCAGGGTGACTGGCTGGCCAAAGGAGCAGAATCTGGTACAAAATTTGACAGCATCGACCTCTCAGAAGGTGACTGGTTTGATTATGGTAATTGTAGGATGTGGTACCGTACGTGAAAGGTCTGACATAATCACAGATGAAAAGGCTGGCGAGGAAGTGAGCATCAAGGACCTCAAATGGGAAATCCGTAGAGCATGATAATTATGACCACCATGGGGCATGAGATGTGTCTCGGTAATAGTATGACTTGAGGCCGGGAACTGTGCAGGCCCAGTAGCTCTTGACCACGGGGCAGCTACATTAAGCAGCCATTTTCGATGCTGCTATGCACGTCACTCTGCGCAGTCTTTTGCCATTTCCCGCCAATCTTTACCCATACCCCAAGCTGCCAAGTATACCACACCTTCCTGTCATCTGTCTTGCGATGCATGTCAACTCTGACTTCAGCACCGTCAGGTACCAAAAGTGGTGTCTTCAGTGGGAAGAAGATAGGAAACCAGCTGATCATGTCCCTGCTCTTCTCATCCATTGTGTTTGGATTTGTCGACAACTCCACGATCTTGGTGCAATCACGACTTTTATACAGTACCGTCTCGAAGTAGCCTGCCAGTCCATGACAAACACCTCGATTGAGATCTTTGGTGGGGAAAACGAGGTGACATGACCTGGAGTTATGTTCATTCCAGCCATCACCACCACAGAGGCCGGATGCAAGAGGACCTCCTTGGCGGCGTATGTTGGACTGTGCCGACACGGATTTCGGAAGAGGATGACAAAATTCCCAGCATTGCTGGATTGATGGACTGTACGTGATTAGACCGGTTGTTGTTGGAGGGAGAGGCTCTTCCGTGTAGCTCAGATAGCTGAATTGGTGTAGCATCGTGACATACGACAGGCTCCATTTCTGGGGATCTGCGGGACGATGGAGGAGGTCAGCATGTATACGTGGTGACGATATTGGTGTCGCCCAGGCTGTGTACGATTGTGGGATCGAGACTCCGTGTGACGAGTCAAGGTGGTGCTCCACGCCATCTAAGCATTCCGGCGACAGCTCATTATCGGCAAATGAGCCAAGTAGCTCGGAGACGAGGATGTCGACCTTAGCAGGTTGGCCCTCCGCGTCTTTGGGTCCAGTCCAGGATCTCATGTCGGTCTTGACCACTTGCACTCTCCCTGCCCAGAGTGGATCCGTATTGTTCCGTCGTTGTAGTAGCACGTATGCATTTGGATTCTTTTCGATCGCGTAGGGCATGATCGGGATCTCCACAGTATTACTGGCCATCAGTGACCTTGTCATGAGCGGTCCACGACCAGCACCGACGACGGCTACTATGATTGGTCTTTTCAGCTCCTCGTAAAGATCTTTCAAAGCAAGAGCCACAGCTTGCTCGTACCAGGCATATTTGATGGGATCTTTCTCGAACACTTCGTATGTGATAGATTCGAGATTGTCAGTCAGGGGTTGTAAGGGGGACTGAAGAAAGTCTTGATAGCCTTGGGCGAAACGTGCGAGAGGTGGGAGCGGAGGCTGCGTCCTTTGCAAATACCTGAGATAAGCCAGTCGCGGTACTTGCATTGGTGCTTGGAAGGACATAGAGGCAGCTTCAGCAGGCGTAGGCCCGGACAAAGCACCACTCTCGCCAGCAGGAAGTGGCAGCTCGGAAGCCCCGGTCAACAACAACCAAGGAGCTTGCTGCAAACGCATATATTTGGTCAACATAGCTTGGTGGGCTTTCGATAAGACAGGATGACCATTCGGATTGGTCGCAAAAGAGGATGTCGTGAAAGATAAGATCCTAAGAGGTTCGGAAAACCATCGGGACTGGACGTGCTCATTGGGCAGGAGGCGTGGAACGGTGAGGGCTTCGTATGTATTAGTCAGGAGAACTTGCACGTATGACCGTACTTGGAGAAGATCTGCCAGAAGACCTACAAACGGAGAGCTTGGGAGCATAGTCGCACGTGGATCGAATCTGATTCCATGAGTCCCATGGCGAGAGGGCGTCACTTAACTCGGCCTTCCCAGCCTCATTGTTGGCATTGCTCGTCGTGATCTCTAAAGATATCCCAAATTCTTCTGGAGCTGGTTTTTGGTCGTCCATAGGAAGCGGAACTATGATCTGGAGGTATGGTCCTATCCCCATAGAACGAGCCACCATTTCTGAGTAGGCTGAAACAGTGCTAGGATTCGGTGACAATCCGTGGCGGAACAAAGGAGGTAGTATGACATTACTGATGCCGCAGAAAGCGGCATATGCGATCTCCACGCTGACGACTTGTCGTGAGACATGGGCAACCAGTGGATCGGGCGAGGCAACATCAGCCCATGGGCTGATGACTGCGATCATAGACGGAATCGCATCAGTGGGATGCAGCGTGGTGAAAGAAGGGCCAAGAGAAGGTACAACAGGGAACGATGCAAGTTTATTGCTTGCGTGTTGCTGACCATGGCCCTTTATCAATTGTTGAACATGCTCGCGGAAGGCCGTGTTGGTCACTGGAGTAGTGATCATGTCATACTGGTGGAAATTAGCGGAGACAACGAAGAAAGAGCATAACAGCATACACCAACGATACGAGCTCTGTCCATGAGCTCCAGCGACACCACATCTTCACGTTGAGCATCGTGATAACCAATATAAAAGATGGCTTGCGGTGCCTTCGAAGCGTCGGATGTTTCCATGACTGCAGTCATCTGCTTCGCGCGAACGTGTCATATGCTATAACAGGAACATCCTGGAAGAGAGTAAGGAACTCCACCAGCGACCGAAGTTATTAATTCAGCTCCCCAGAGCAAGTAGCTGGGTCTGAAATGTGGTGAACGATCGCAAAAATTGGCGGCGGGGCTATTCCGATCTGCCAAGATTTCTTCAGCCCTATGGATTTTTTTTGGTCGCCTTCGCAAACAACCCATCACTGTGATTGCCTCCACCTCCGTTTCACTCTAAAAGATACCTTTTGGAGCTCCGGTCACCCCTTCTACACCACTATCGAAACTCATCAGGCCACTGGAGACTATCTTTCCTGTACTCAGATTCAACATACCCTGAGTCTCGGCGTCACTGCGATTATCGATAAGCCTGTTGCTTCACAAGTTTTACATTTCATGCTGTCGATTTGCTAGACATGGCTGATAGACGGTCCCGCGACGAAGACTCAAATCCAGCAAAGAGACAAAAGATGGACCCAGCGAATAATCCATATCTGGCCCATATGCGCGACGATGCGGCGGAGGAATATGGGAATGGATCAAATGGATATTCGAACGGTGGATACAATGGCAAGGCGAGCGGACCCAGCATAGCAGGCATGAAAAGACACCAGACGACTTCGAAGCTAGCAAAGGTCGCCGAGGATGGACCGCTCAATCCTTTCACTGGAAGACAGCTCTCGGAACGATATTTCAGTATTCTCAAGACGAGGAGAAATCTTCCAGTTCATCAGCAGCGCGATGAGTTCCTCGAGATGTACCAGAAGTCCCAAATCCTGGTCTTTGTGGGAGAGACGGGCTCGGGAAAGACGACACAGATTCCGCAATTTGTTCTCTTCGATGATCTGCCGCAAGAGCAAGGCAAGGTTGTGGCCTGTACTCAACCTCGTCGAGTCGCCGCCATGTCAGTAGCGCAGCGTGTTGCGCAAGAAATGGATGTCACTCTCGGTGAAGAAGTCGGTTACAGTATACGTTTCGAGGATATGACGGGGCCAAAGACAATCATGAAATATATGACGGACGGTATGCTTTTACGAGAGGCCATGAACGACCACAACCTGTCCCGCTACAGCACCATCATTCTGGACGAAGCTCACGAGAGGACCCTTGCCACAGACATCCTTATGGGTCTGCTCAAGGAAGTTGTTGGGAGGCGACCTGACCTGAAACTCATCATCATGTCTGCAACTTTGGACGCGCAGAAGTTCCAGAAGTATTTCAACAATGCACCATTGTTGGCTGTACCTGGACGCACCCATCCCGTTGAGATTTTCTACACTCCCGAACCGGAGAAGGATTATGTGGAGGCCGCAATCCGAACTGTCCTGCAGATTCACGCCACAGAACCGGAAGGCGATATTTTACTCTTCTTGACCGGTGAAGAGGAAATTGAGGACGCGTGCCGGAAGATTAATCTCGAAGCCGACGAGATGACCCGTGAAGCAGACGCAGGACCGATGAAGACATATCCTCTATATGGTACACTGCCGCCCGCACAGCAGCAAAGGATCTTCGAGCCAGCACCAAAACCTTACAGACAAGGCGGTCGTCCGGGACGGAAGTGCATTGTGTCGACCAATATTGCGGAGACATCGTTGACTATCGACGGTATCGTATACGTAATAGATCCTGGCTTCAGCAAGCAGAAAGTCTACAACCCAAGGATACGAGTCGAGTCATTGCTGGTGTCTCCGATTTCCAAAGCCTCAGCGCAACAGCGTGCAGGTCGTGCTGGCCGAACGAAGCCTGGTAAATGCTTCCGCCTTTATACCGAAGCAGCTTTCAAGAAGGAGTTGATCGAACAGTCGTACCCTGAGATTCTGAGGTCAAATTTGGCATCGACGGTGCTCGAGCTCAAGAAGCTAGGCGTTGATGATCTTGTGCACTTTGATCTCATGGATCCACCGGCTCCGGAGACGCTCATGCGCGCATTGGAAGAACTCAACTACCTGGCATGTCTGGACGACGAAGGCGAGTTGACACACCTTGGTCGCCTGGCATCTGACTTCCCCCTGGATCCAGCCCTGGCTGTGATGTTGATCAGCTCGCCTGAGTTCTACTGCAGTAACGAAATGCTCTCACTCACCGCTCTGTTGTCGGTTCCACAAATTTTCGTCCGTCCTGCGAACGCTCGAAAGCGAGCAGACGAGATGAAAGACCTTTTCGCGCATCCGGAAGGCGACCAGCTCACCATGCTCAACGTGTATCACGCATTCAAGTCTCCCACAGCACAAGAGAATCCCAAGCAGTGGTGTCACGATCACTTTCTTTCGTACAGAGCACTCCAGCAAGCCGACAATGTGCGTCTTCAGCTGAAGCGAATCATGGAAAGGAACGAGATTGAGCTCATGAGTACGCCCTTTGAGGACAAAAAGTATTACGAGAACATCCGGCGAGCTCTTGTCAGCGGCTTCTTCATGCAAGTCGCCAAGCGGGAGTCTAGCGGCAAGACTTATGTAACGGTCAAGGACGAGCAAAGTGTCCTGCTTCATCCCAGCACCGTGTTGGGAACAGATGCTGAATGGGTGCTCTATAACGAATTTGTCCTCACAAGCAAGAATTATATCCGGACTGTCACTGCAATCAAGCCGGATTGGTTGCTGGTAAGTAGTTGCACCCGCTTCAAAGTGTCCACTGTAACTGACAATGAACAGGACATCTCCCCCAATTACTACGATATCAGCGAGTTCAAGCGAGGAAGCGATATTAGGAATGCTCTGCAAAGGACCGCCGACAAGATGAAGCGTCGCGAGGCAATGGCAAATCAAAGGAGTTGAGTGCAGTAGTCAAGACCGAGGCGATATAGAGCGCAAGTTATGGAACGTGGCAAAGTCGTCCACCTTCATCACACGATGGAGTTCCTCAAAGTCCTGATATTTTCTTCACGTCTTGTCAATATTGACTCAAGTGTCATGGTGCAGCATCCACGTGATGGCCCGTTAATGGACCAGCATGAATTGTCCAGAGTTCAAAGCACGTCCCATTGGCGCGAATAGGAAATACAGATCGCGATTCGATTGATTTGATATCGTGTATATAATTGACAGCCGCTTGGTATATCATCATGCGTGCAGGATTAAAGACAGACTTGCACATTTCATGTAGTCCAGCCATGATCGAGCGAGGATATTAATGATGATGGAATGATCGCCAACACGAGTCAGATGTTTGGGGGTTAATGTGGTAGTTCCAGGATTGGGGGGCAAATACGTGAACAGAGCTGCGTTTGCCAGCTATCTTATCAGCAATTCTGCTCATCTGTTATCAACTACTCGAATGCTCGGCGGAAAAGCAATCTTGTACTCGATGTAATTATCTACTTTGCATTGTCAATCCACAACCACGAAAAGGCCACCTTGCAAATTCACAAATTTCACCATCAACCATCGCGGAACCCACCTGCTCTAGCCTCTCGATCGTCAAAACACCGATTGATTGGCCCGCAGGACAAAGAGGGTGCGGCTACGTCAGAGACTTTTCATCTCTTTTCATTGCGAAGAAGCGAATGTGAGAATAGCCCTGGAAAACTGCCCACGCTCATGCCATTACGGCACTTGGTCAAACTAAGCTCGTCCTGAGCCAGTCAAAGCCGGCAACATGAGAAGAAGAAACCGACGGCCCCAGCTGTTCGACGGACCAACGTCTTTGGAGCCAAACTAGCTCTGGCACGTGAAAGCAGCCACGCTGAAAACCCTTGGAGAGAGCTCCACCTGCCCGCCAAGTTATTACTGACGTTTTTTACGTGGGACGTCCGGTACAACAGTGTTTGTGGGACCCTCCTCATTCCCACACCCTGTCTCATTTCACAACCTCAACTCCCCCTCTAGTCCGGATTGCAGTTCAACACTGGAATCCTATGCTATCACAGCGTCGCAGACATGAGTTCAACCGCCGTAAATGGCAACGCAGAGCCCCAATCGCTACGAGAGCGACTGCCGAATGATCCCTCGAAACCCCGCAAGGCCTCGTCGGCAGAGAATGCACGAACGACAGTACAGGAATTGATCAGAGACGAAGAACATTCGAAGAAGCGAGATGAAGAGAAGAGGACGTATGGCAGAACTCCAGATGGCACAGGTGCGTGTATCCCCAGCATAACTACCCGGTATATCCTCGCGCAACTCGGACAGCTCGTAGACTGTACAGCCCATATGCAGCTATTGCTCTCCCGAACGCGACCTCTCCCAATGCGACCACGCTGCTCGGTCAACAATCGCTGATACTCGTCGTGCGTGTAGTCTTCACGGTTCCCCAAACCCACGATATGGTTCGGCAACTGTTTGACCCAACGCAACCAAAGAATATCTCTGACATGGCCGTCATTGTTGTTCTCGCCTTCTTTGTCGGTATACTCTTCGTCCTGCCTCGATCGATATCGGTCCCCCTGTTTGCCCTGATCTTCCTATTCTGGCGTGCCGCATACAATGCAGGCATTGGCTGGTTACTGTACGGTCAGTCCAATCAACGCATGCTCACGAACTGGGCAAGGCGGTCCCATATCTTTGAGAAGCCTTCTACTGGCAAGAACCCAAATCCTACGCTGTACAAGATCATCAAGCGTGAGATGGAAGCCAAGATCCCCAAGGATTACAAGTTCGAGGAAGCGCCACTAGAGTACAATACGTGGCTGCTCTTCCGCCGACTGGTGGATCTTATCCTCATGTCAGACTTTGTATCTTACTGCTGCTTTGCCATTGCATGTGGCGGTCGTCCTGAAGGCGAGAATATCGCCATGACCGTGGCTCGCTGGACCTGTGGTATCACTTTAGTCCTCTTCAACTTGTGGGTCAAGTTGGACGCACATCGAGTTGTCAAGGACTATGCTTGGTACTGGGGTGACTTCTTCTATCTCATCGACCAGGAGCTCACCTTTGATGGTGTCTTCGAAATGGCTCCCCATCCCATGTACTCGGTTGGATACGCCGGCTATTATGGTATTTCTCTCATGGCAGCTAGCTACAAGGTCTTGTTCATCTCCATCATCGCGCACGCAGCTCAATTTGCATTCCTTGCTTTTGTCGAAAACCCGCACATCGAGAAGACTTACAACCCGCCCCCCAAGCCAACCAAGAAGCGCTCCCATCTTAATCTCCCAGCTGCCTCCGAAGATGAGGACGACTCTTCCTCCTCGGCCAGCTTCGACACAGGCCACGTCAATGGCTACCCACCCATGGCCTCCACCTCCAACCCCTCCCCCGCTCACAATCTCATTGGCACTGTCGACCTCTACCGCATCACTGACGTCTCCGTCTTCACCATGCAATTTATCCTATACACCACTTGCCTCCTGTCCCCCACCACCCGCGTCTGGCAATCCTACTTTGTCGTCCTCGCCATCGCCGCTCGACTGTGGTACTCTCTCGGTGTGGGTTTCGTCCTCGACCGGCAGAGCAACAAGAAGAAATGGACCCGCCACTTTGTCAAATACGGCGAGTCGACAGAGGAAGCCTGGCGGCAGTGGAAATCCCTCTACCACTTCTCCATGACGCTCACATACACGACATTCATCTGCGCCTGCTGGAAAATGTACCATCTCCCGCCCAACTGGTCCTATTCCCTCGCGTTGCTCAGACATGTGCTGGGCGTCGCGCTCATCGCACTGCAGCTCTGGACCGTGGCCAGCATCTACGAATCCCTGGGCGAATTCGGCTGGTTCTTCGGCGACTTTTTCTTCGACCAGAAGCCCGACAAGCTCACTTACTCTGGCATCTACCGCTTCTTGAATAACCCGGAACGCGTCCTGGGATTGGCGGGCGTGTGGGGCGCGGCTATCATAACATTTAGTAAAGCCATCTTCTTCCTCGCGCTGCTCAGCCACGTCTTGACGTTGGCGTTTATCCAGTTCATTGAGCGGCCGCATATGCAGAAGTTGTACGGGGAGAGTCTGAGGCTGGACTCGGGGGTCACGAGAAGCGTATCCCGCGCCCTGCCTAGGCCGCTCAGGAAGTGGAAAGGTAGTGTGGACCGTGTGCTCGAGGAGACACTGGATTTCGTGGAAGATTTGGTCGACTCTGCTCGCCCGAAACTGGCTGCTGGGGTGGATACTATCGTCAAGGACACCAGGACTTTGTTCAGGCATTATCCTGCTCGTATCACCATCTCGCGTCTGCCGGCTGATATGGCGGGTGTTGATCCTAAGGACTACGGCCTTGAGATCTCAGGGACAAAGGTCCAGGGAAGTGATAGGAATAGTCGCAAGGAGAGTGTCGTCGCGCAGAAGGCGGCCGAGACGGAGGCAAGGGAGCGCGCTATGGTGCTCGAGTATGGTGCGCCGATCAAAGTCAAGTGGACTGCGCCGGCGGGCCATAGCAAGAAGGACTGGATTGGGTTGTACATGGTGGCTGATAATGTCAGTCGGGAGGCGACGAGGCTGAGCAGTCAAGGGCGATGGGTAGGAACGACCAAGGAGTCGTGGGATGATCACTACGCTGAGATAGGGATTGCGGACGACGATCACATCGAGGTCATTGATGGCGGGGATAAGAGGACGGGAGAGGTAGTGTTTAGTGGGGATAAGTTGTGGTGGACGCAGGGTGTCTTCGAGTTCAGACTGCATCATGCTGGAAGCCACAAGGTGATGGCGGTCAGTCGGCCCTTTGAGATCAAGGTACCGAGATTCGACGAGGATGAGGTGGCGAGGGACGACAGTGGCATGAGTATGAGGAAAGCTGTTGAAGAAGCCTTGTTGCCTGTGGTAAGGAACTGCTTCGACAGGGATCCAGAGTTCGCGCCAGAGACCGCGGACGAAGAGTTCCCTGGTGGCATCGAGAGGGACGGCAGATACGCCAGGAGAGTCGTGTTTGCAGTCCTGAACATGTGAGTACTTCCATTTCTAGATTCAAGTACATCAGCTGACAAGGACAGGTTCGGAATCGAGTTCGCACCCGAAGTGGTCCTCGCCGACGGTAGCGTCAAGAACCTCGCCTGGAGGATCACCAACGCCAAAAAGGTGCTTCAGCCATACAGCATGTCACCTTCAAAAGGTAGGACATCCCCATCGTGAGATGTTCGAGGGAACGGTGGAGAATGCACATCACGGTTGATGGTACACGGTTGCTTTACGCAAGATACCAGATTGGATACAATTGCCAGTAGAAAGCGAAGGCATTGTAGATAATGCACAGAAATCAAAAAGCGTTCTTTTGCCATCTTGGAGTCGTACCAATAGATCAGTGATGTTCACCGTCATGTTTGTGCACGAAGAAGTGCCTCCATTGCCATGATGCTTCAGCGGCAGAAAGGCTGAAACGTGAGGGCTCCGGGTGGGGCGCTATAGACCACTCCACCTCGAGCAATACTGTTCTTATCTAAAGGTCATGGCATTGCCATATCTTAATATTCCGAACTTCAGCTTTCGTAGGTACAGCCTCTATTCTACGCATTCGTTTCGATTCTACACGCCACATCTGCCATACACCCAGTGCAAAGCTGTAAGATGGGTATTCCAATAACATCTCAATCTATCCAAATACCAGTGATCGATATATCTGGCTACCTTGGTGGCGACAGAAATGAAGTCGTATCGATCGTAGAGAAGCTTAGATCAGCATGCGAGGCTCCAGGCTTCTTCCAAATCATTGGGCATGGTGTCTCATCCGAGCTGCGGACAGCCATGATTGACAAGACAGCCGTTTTCTACGATTTGCCCTTGGAGAAGAAACAAGAACTCGACACGAAGAACTCTCCGTGCTTCCGTGGCTATGAGCGTCTTGGTGTTCAGAAACTAGAACCTGGACATGATGATATGAAAGAGGGTTTTATGATCAGCAATGAGAAGCCGGGATCGACTCGATTCTTGCAAGGATCGAATCAGTGGCCAGCCGAAGAAGACGCTCCTGGCTATCGGAAGATCTTCTCGGACTACTTCGAGGCTGTGCGAGATCTCAGCAGGAACATGTTTAGGTTGATGGCTTTGACACTGCAGTTGGACGAGAAATTCTTTGATGACTTTGTGAATGGCGACGATGGTAAGACCATGGAATCTCCCAGCTCTCATCACAATGCATTCCTCCGAAAGGCTGACCCAACCAGCCATTCAAATGTGTAGAGCGCACAAGTATCCACCTACCAGCCCTGAGATGGCCAAGCAGACTCGGGGTATAGGCGCTCATACAGACTTTGGCGCCATGACCCTGCTCATGCAAGACGACAGTAAGTCACTTCACTCATCTGTTGCATAGTCGCACTGACAGGGATAGTCGGTGGACTCGAGGTGTTCCACAAGCCAAGCGAGACCTGGCATCCAGTCGTGCCGGTCAAAGACGCCTTTGTTGTCAATATCGGAGACATGATGGGTCCGTGCCCCTTGGCCCTCTAGCAATCTCTTTGGTTAGATCGCTGACGAACACTTGCAGAAAGATGGACCAATGGCAGATACTCGTCGACTTTGCACAGAGTTACACGCCCAGTCGCCGACCGGAACAGATACTCGGTGGCGTTCTTCAATGAGGGTCCTTTGGATCGCGTTATCGAGTGTCTACCGACTTGTCTTGGTCCAAAGGAGGAACCACTGTATCCGCCTGTCAAGGTCGAAGATCATTTGAGGATGAGATGGGCGAAGTCTTTGTAAAAGGGTACCGCATCGAGTCATGACATAAATGTCTAAGCACTTTGGTCGCTAGGGACATGGCACTTGCTAGGCTCATAGAGTGCAGGTAACATGTTCGCGGCCTGAGGTACTTTGGTTTCATGCTTTTTCTGCGGCAGCACGAGCGGGCCGCTACTTCACTTTGCGAACTCTTGTCGACTCACAACTCGCTTTTATTTGGAAGCTGGTAGCACATACACGGTGCACCCAGAAATCCACCTATAACAAGACGACTGACTCACGTCCAACGTGCTACTTTCACGCGCTTTGCATCGCTACCCTTCACGTTCGCCACGAAGGCGTCGTACAAGACCTCGCATCCTATTCGGGACCTTCTCTTCTACCCCTCTCGCCACAGCTCTACGTCAGATTGAGAGTCATTGCAAAATCCACCGAGACTAATCCAACGATGGGGAGCTTTCTCAGCAAGACCTGGAACAGCGCGTCGAGATACTCCGCAGCACTCATATCTCCGTCCAAAAGTGAGCGTGCTGTCGATCGTCTTCCGAACGAATTACTCCTGAAGATCTGCGACTATGCCGTGACAGACAAGGAACTTCTTCGCAGAGACATCTGGGTTCGAAGTTCGGACAGCATAACAAAGTACTACTATCAGGACCGTCTCATTGTGTCCGCCGTCTGTCACATGGATCGGCCATTCACGCTCTACCATGAACAACCCGCGCTGTGCAAAGTCGGGGGCGAGCTCGGCTGTCTGGCTAAGGCTCGACTGCTGAAAAAGAATCACATATGTGTGATGCTCGCCGAGTTCGGAAGTCACCATCTACTGCATCTTCGGGACACTTTGCGTTACCTGTTGCGTCATACGAATGGCGAGATCAGGAACATTGAGGTGTATTTTCTGGAGCGTAACATCTATTTCTTTTGCGCTCAAGATCTGACCGTCTGGTTTGAGACTTTCAGCGAATTCGGCGCGTACCTGTCTACAAATGTCACTTGGTGCAAGAGGCGTTCCGAAACTCAGGCGCAAGAAGACGAAACACGCAGGGATCACGACCTTGTCTGCAGTCTGGCCAGGAGAGGGGCGCGTCATGGAAAGGCCCAGGCCGACGCCAAAGCAGCAGAGGAAATGGGATTTCCGGCACCCCCAAACAAGGAATGGCGTATTTACGGGGCAATCATATTCGACACGTACATCGAGTACGACTTTGACAGGAATGATTCCAAGTACGCTAGTCTCTTCAAGACGGGGCGAAGAGACGGGGTAGAAAGCAAGATGATACTCGACATCCACGAGGAAGCAAAGAGCTTGGGTATGTACGATCGGGAGGTCCCGAACTGCACGCACACGGACTGTCAGGCTGGCAGACTCAAAGCCAGTGACCGGAGATTCGACGATCCTGAGGATAAGAACGAGTTCGTGGAGGACGCCTGTATCTCTGAGCCTGAGTATGAGTCTGACTGGAATGAGGAGTGGGAGGGAGAAGAGGAAGCGGACGAAGGAGAGGATTGAAGTAGGAGCTCCAGAAGAGTGAGATGGGGACGAAACCGAGATCATGGATCCAGGAGTTGATGACTACCAGCGGCACGTCCGCTTTTTTTCCTTCCCGTATTCATGACGATGATGCAACGCTCATCGAGCTTCTAATAAACCATCTTCAAAGCTGACAACGATTAGCGTAGAAGCTGGACAGAACCTAGCTATTCCAAATGTACTCATGCAAACCCAAGGTCCTGGTATCTCTTTTCTATTGTTATCCTCACGCGTCGTTGTAAACAGTAAACAATGTGACAATTGCCTCATGGGTAAGCCTATGGAGAGACTTTGTTTGTGCTTTGTTGGGGGATAAATCATTCAAATCTGATCTCATTTGCATCTTCTCAATCGTGCTTGACCAGGCTCTACCAACGCACCAGCCATGTCAGAAAGGCAGAACTCAACCTCAGCAATGATCTTGAGCAATGAAGCATGGGAACCAGCGAGCGTGTCGTCGACAACCATTCCGAGCAGGGCCTGAGCAGTACCGATGTCTATCAACGAAAGCACGGATCTTCTTGAAGCTCACTCAAGAAATCTTTCTGAAGACCATTGCTGAAGAAGTGACAAGGAAGAATCATCTCATCCATCGGATGGCTGCTTGAGGCGTACCAGTTGAATACGAAAACAGATTTCTGATCTCCGCAGTGTGCTCGGGTCATCGAGTTTCTGAACTCAACTATCAATCCTCCCCGATTTGTACCCCTGGAAGGTAAGTCTCTCGCCTGTCCACCATCAAGTATGTGCCAGCACGTCTTCATAATGGACAACCTGCCACCGGATGAGCTGATACTCCAGCAACGAGTAGTCGACCCAAGGGTATCATGATGACACTGCACACACACATCATACAATTGATGCAGTCGAAGGCCTGATCGAAATCAGAATGTCGGCGACAATAGAAAGCATTATTCCGCCTTTCAGAGTTCCGTCGGTGAACAATGGTCCTGGGAGACTTCCCCCCGAAGACAAAGGCGCAGGATCTCAAACCCAACGAACGTCGAATTCAGACAAAGCTGGCCGCCTTCAATGCAAATGTTATTACTGGCCAGTGACAAGTGTCGAGTATGGGAGCTGATAGTCGTTTGAAGCGCTCCTGCCTCAGGCCATCAAACATAAGGTTGATAACATGTATCAAGCTTCGCTACCTGCATACAGCGTCGAGTACTTAGCGAGACCACAATTTTTCGACCATCCAGTCGTCGAATATTCTTCATATCCATTCATATGTTGCATGGACATCATTGTAGTGATATAGAGCCAGTTCGCTTCTGTCCTGAGATCCGTCCCTGAGCTTTCACGACACAGAATCTCCTACACCACTACTTCACTGCCACCACGGCGAATGATTTGACCGACTGAGGCAACTCACAAGACAGTATCTCGAGGTATGCTGACCGGACTCCCATGATATTGTCCGTGGCTAACGAGTGCAGCAGGGTGTATTCCCTCCTCTGTCGACCGTATTGCTATCACTACGATGGATACAAGCAGCCTTTCCCTCGAGAACTCGGATAGATTCTCTCGACTGCCTACGGAGCTGCAGATGATGATTGTCAATCCAGTCTTCGAGGAGCATCCCATGCCAACTGTCTTGGCAGGAGTCACTGGGGTCGTGGGTCCTCGTTTTGCTCTTCCTGGAGACTGCGTGGCATACCAGCGTGAATATGAGAGCTTGCCAGCGATCTGCATGGTGGACAGTCCCATCAGCGATGCGCCCATGACCCATTTCCTGCGGACTCATAGGGATGAGTTCACACTGCATCTGACCAACTTCGACGCTCACTCACTGGAACATGCCATCAAGACGATGGAAGTATACCGGATTCGATCGAATGGCAGACTGCGCAACGTCGAGGTTTACTTCTACAGTTGCGGTCGCCACATGATTCTCAGCAATCTGGTGAAGTGGTCCGTTTTCTACCGCAGCTTCGCCAGATACCTGTCGCCCAGGATCCACTTCAGCCATCCTTTCTGTAGCGAACAGCATGGGAACCTGGAGGACGAGAATACACTGATCCGCAGGATTGCAAACGACAGTCTCCAGGAAGTCCAGGATGGTGTCATAATCGAAAGGCTGTTTCGACACATCGAAAACTTTGTCGCCACAACGGACAACAACTCAACCGCAAACCATGCCAGATACGAGCCTCTTCGCCGCTATGTGCGGTGCGGCAACCCGGACGGCATGATATGGCTACAGTGGACGCACCTGGATCCGGCCATGAACGAAGACTGGCAGCAGGCGTGGGGTCGGCATTGTACGCTCAAGGGCCTGCCAGGGCCATGGGACCTGATCCCTAGGACCGACTGTACGGATTACTACGGAGTGTGCAAGTCTGAGGAGGTTCAGCGCCAGAATTTTGGGTGGGCGTAGGGACGCTCAAGTGATCGTGGTAGACAACACGCCAGTGCGTCCTAAAACCGGCGATAGAACAAGTTGGGTTTGTGGTTTAGCGCCATTCGAGACCAGGATACTAGCCATGCCTGGCATTGGACACTTTGACAAGATCGTTCTTGGTTGGTAAAAGGCTTTCGGTTGGGAGACGGTTTGGCGAAGCCGGATAATGGTACCGTATTTTGTATTTCGCCCGGGCATCAGAAGGCCCACATGCAGTAACGCTATCAATGAACCTAGCAACATTCCTCATATCCATGACGACCTTTCACGCCACATTTACCTCTTCGCCACCACCAGTGTCACCGTGCAAAGCTGCCAATCGCTCTTCCTCTTTCCGTTGCCGAGCCGCTTCTGTCTCTCGTCGCAATGCTTCGAGATTCCATGCTCCGGCGTTATCTTCGTCGTCATCGTCCTCATCGCCCGATGCTTCCCAGTCACCCTTCTCGAAGAGGGCCCTACCAGTTGCCTCTTTCATCTTCTTCGCTTCTTCCTCAGCTGCCTTCTTGTCTAATCGGTTTTGTTTCCATTTGGCAAAACTTTCTTGGGTCACAGGAGTGAGGGTACCAGTAAGCTTGTGCCGTTCTGACTCGAGAAAGTCTTCCAGTGTGAGGGTTGACAGCGGGCTCTTGTCCATGAGTGCCTTTTCTGCTGCTCGTTGTTCCTTCGTCTTCAATACAAACCTATCGTTGTTAGTCTCTGTCACGTCGACAGCGGCATCGATACATACCCAGGCGGCAAACTATGCCGGTACATGCACTTGTCTCCTCCGTTCGGACACGTCCAGAACCAGCCATACTTTCCGTTCTCCACCGCCTCAATGAAGTACTTGCACACCTTGTCTGTAGTCGTCTTCGGGTTTCCATGTTTGCTCAACACCACATTCCGCAACTTCTCCTCATCCCAATCCGCCATGTCATCCTTCTTCTTCTCATCCTCCTCCTCTCCATCTCTCGTATCCGAATACAGATTCTTCTTCTCCGTCTTCCTCGCCACATCCATATCGTGCGAGAACTTACACTTCTTCCCCTTCTCACAAGCCCCCTTTTTGAAAAACTGACACACCACCGTCTTGGGGTCCACACCGAACGGTACCTTTTGCACTTGCACTGGTTTGAATAGTTCTGCTGCTTCCCGCTTGGCTTGTTCGGCGGCCAACTTCTCCTTTTCTCGGGCAATCTTCTCGGCTTCCTTCTTCTTCGCCTCGGGTGATTGTGCGCTGGCGACTTGTTGCTGGATCTGCTTGATTTGTTTCTGTGCCGCACCGCCCTTTTTGTTCTTCATGCCAAAGGTCTTATCGGCGGCTGAGGCTTTGGCAGCCTTGGGCTTGTCGACTTTCTTGGGAGGCATGATGGCGGCGGGTTATTTGCTCACTTTACCCGAATATGCGAATTTTGAGGCAAAGTCGAAGAAGGGAGTGAGGGTGAGAGCCTGGTGGACTTGACACTGACCGTTCAATGACACTTGTAGAGGGACAGGTCGCGTGAGGGTCGCTGTTGTTCGCGCTGGACTCAGAGACCGGCTCGATGAATTGGCAGTGATCAAAGATCGAAATCCGTCCCTGGAGAATGACGGAGTGGTGGGGGTGGGAAGAATGTCGGGTCTTGGCGTACCTTCTCGCCGCGATTACGGGTGACCAGATCTTGACTCGGCAAGACCTCCAGAGTTTCAACTTGTCCATTTCTCGAAGAGCTCTCGCTTGTCGTCGTCAACATCAATTGCTCATCGTCAGCAGCACATTGCTCTTTCACCGCCTTCAATCATAGTCTCCGCACTTCATCACACCTACTTGGGGCTTCTCAATCTCGTCCATCGCAGATATGATCTCCGACTCGTCCCTCTACTCGCTAGCCATCTTCCTCGGTTCAGCAGCCATGCTTCTCATCGTTCTCTACCACTTCCTCGAAGTTAATGCCAAAGATGTACCTTCATCAACGATCACGGACAACCAAGGACCTGCTGTCGCCGCTGGCAAGCGCTAGTCCCGTATTAGCGAGATCTCTTTGCAGATCTCGGTTCCGCTCCTCTTTCTCTCGCTGATCCCGCTGGCATACATGCTGAGCCGCTGCATTCGGGCATATATCATGGGCCAGCCATACATCAACAGCAGCTTCCACATGCAATTTGAGAACGATAGGAGGCGGAACGTGTCCTTGGTGCAGCGATTTGTAGAGCTGTTGTACGTGGTGTGGCAAGGGATTGGGGTTGCGAGGATGCAATGGTTGTTCAGAGGCATGGGAGTGTGCATATATTACATCGGCGCATGTATAGCCGGGATATACGAGCGCTCGCATCGAGCTGAAGTCTGGATGGGCAATTTCTTCACCAAAGTCTGGGCCGGCATCAAGAAGTCCTTCTCTTTCGTGTCCTCGCTTCTCTGGAACTTACCAGATGTCGTCAAGGCATGGCACGACTCTCTGCATCCCTTTGTCTCACATGGCGTTCGGACTGTTATCCTGACGCTGCTAATGTACCGGTTATACTACAAATGTATGGAGCTCCAGGACGGTGTGAAGAGGCTCCAGGAAGAGGCGGCGAAGGTGGCGCAAGCACGCCAACGATACAGCTGGGGCTGAGACGAGCGACTGGCATGGAGAAGAAAGAGACAGTGACAGTCATCATCATCAAGTCATCTGTAGCATCCCCAATCACTAAAACTATTCCACGCCATGCATATCCCCATTTCCCAGCCCATATCACATGCCTTCAATCATCGTGTTATCAAGTCCACGCCGGCCCATCATCCGCCTCCCCTTCTTCCTCAAAGTCCTCGTCATCATAAAGCCCCCTTCTCCGCTTGTCATTCGCCAATGAAGCCCCGCCCTTATCCCACACCGGTCCCAGCGAGAGTTTCTTCGCCTCCAACTGCTGCAGCTTATACTCATCATCCTTCTGCTCCTGACTCAACACGCCTCTGACACGAGGCATTCCCCTGCGCAGGATCGGCGCGAGATTGTCCGCCTGTCGCTCGTCTTCCTCGGCCACGTCGCCGAGGGGGTCGGCGCGGGGCGTGATGATGCGACCAGTTGCGTCGGAGAGGTAGGCTTGGGATGTTTCCGAGTCATAGGCGTCTTGCTTCGTCAGTATGATTAGGTCACAAGTGAGGGGAGGGCTCACCTGATAGGCCGGAGCGGGGGCCGTCGCCTAGTCTCTGCGCGAGAGGAAGGAGGTGTGCTTTTTCAATGTGCGACATCCAAGTGTCGATGGAGGAGAATTCGTGACGAGATGAACGGGCTTTGCCCTTGGTATCAGTGGATGACGATGAGCGGGTTGTGCCGCAGGATGCCCAACGGCAGAGCCAGACGTTAGCGACAGGGGCGCCGTGGATCTTCAAGATGTGTTTCCTCAAGGTGTCGAGGTTGTGAAGCTCTGCACGACAGTCTTCCCAGCGGCAGTGATAGATATTGTAAACAGGTGAGGGTGCTCGTTCTTCTCCTTCCTCTCGTTTCTGCGGAAGACGACCTCGTCGTTTCATTTCGCTGGGCACGTTACTCTTTGGTCTCTGTGTTGAAGGGCCGGACGAACCTAGGCCTTGAGCCTCTTTGCTATGAACTGCCTTTCTCCACCCGACAGGTCGTCCTCGCCTCTTAACAGGATTGCCGTTCTCGTCGGTCTGGACTGGGATTGCAGCTCTGAAAGCGGCATAGCCAGTTACTGCGCCTGAAGGGGTCCCTCCACTTGGTGTGCCTGTCCTGTTTGTGACCGGGGGTGCGGACCCTGGTGGACCAGCTGCGTGTTTGCGCGGTTGAGGAGTGCTTGTTGGCCGTCCACTGCCATTGTCATTGTTCCCATTGTCACCGCCCGACAACGCCATCATGCGTCCCGGCAGGCTATGTCTCGGTGGACGGCCCCGGCGCTTGATCTTGCCATGACCTTTCAGGGTTGGCCGGAGATTCACAGGCGCCATTGTCATTGTACTGTCACCATGGTCAAACGCACGCAGAGCAGACGGTGCTGGCCGGGCCAATGCACTGGTCGAGAGAGAATCACTTTCATCGTCAGCTTCGCTCCCATCATCGCTTTTGTCGTCCTCCGAATCAGGTAGCGGCTCGCCAGGGTCAATCAAGTCCCATCGAATAGTCGATAGATCATATTTGTGACCTTCGACTGAGTCCGCATGGGTTGCCAATAGACCTTGCAGACGCATGAGATGACCATTGAGTGGACGCATTTCCGGATGTCTGCCAGTTGCAAGCAGAACGTCTCGAGCGATGGTCCTGGGATCGTAAGTACTCCGACGAACAGCCTTTTCTCGCCTCAGCGGCTGCACGAGAATCTGATTGCGCAATTCTGCAAGTCTTGGATTGGCACTTTTGCTGGCTGCAAACTTGTTACCGAATTGCTGAAGAGCTGGCATTTGTTGCGGCATTTGTCCATTGACCGGTGGTGGAGCCAGCGTGGACGAAAATTCTCCATACTGGCCCGTATTCTGCATCTTGGGTGGCGGCGGCATGTCGTCGTCTGAATCATCGTCCAGATTTTGTAACTCTTCGAAGACTCGTTTTCGTGCATTCTCTTCCTTCGTCAGTGGTCGCGTGAGATTGTTCAGTTTGTTAAGGTATGCGCTTTGAGGCGGCGGTGGTCTGACGATTGGAGCTGGGGAAGCGGAAGTTTGCTGCGGCCGGTATGCTCCATCAACCATAGGTGCCTCGGGTACTGGTCCAGAGTAGCTGTTCATGATGGGTTGAGCAGAATTTGACGCGACCTGTGCGCCAAAAGTAGCTGGCGGCGACCTCGAAACTGCACAAGCTTGTACACTGGCTTCGGCTGGCTGAGCAGGCTTATTCAGATCGGGTACTGCACTGAGCAGTGTCCTGGCAAAAGCAGATCTATCAAGGACAAGTCCCATGCCCTCGATACTTGCGCACAAATTTGGATACGAGGGGTTACCATTTAGGAGTTCCGCGAGCTCGGCAGCAGAAATTTGATTTCGAGCATTCTCTTTCCTCTCATTCAGCCATCTAGAGCCAGTTTCGGCCAGAAGCTGTTTCCTCCCCGGCGGCCAAATAGATGTCCCTGAAGCTGATGTGGCCGATGCGGGGGATGCTATAGAAGCTGCCAATGTGCCGGTTGATGTTTGCATACTTGAGGGCTCTGCAACAGCCACTGGTTGTGCAGGCCCTGGCGATGCAGTGGAACTCGTTGCGTCCTGCGTCGCTTTTGCTTTCTTGCCCTTTGCGGATTTCTGTACTTTTGGCATTGCACCTGCCTTTTTACCTGCACTTCTCTTCGATTGTACGGGCGTCGGTGCAGGTGAGGTAGCAGAAGTAGTCGTGGCTAGCGTTGCCGTAGTATGCGGGGCAGGTACGGGCGTCCCTTCCTGCTGCACGGGCGGTTTTGTAACGTGTGCTTGACGCTCTTCCTCCCATAGCTTGGCGAGCAGTCTTGGATTTGCTGCGTTGAATTGGCGCATTTTCGAAAACATGGCTCGCATTTCTGCTTCCATTGCGTCCCCTTGCGAACTACCACTCGCCTCAGCGGCGTTCATGGCGGCGTCCAACGCAGATGCCGTGAGTGCCTTTGCCTCCTCAATACCACGCGCCTTCTCGCGCTCGGCCGCAGCTTTCTCCTCGTCCCTTCGTTTTCGTTCGCGCTCAGCTGCCTCCTCTGCGGCCTTCTGCTTGGCTTGATCTGCTTCGCGACGCTTGCGCTCCTCGGCTGCCTTCTCCGCCGCGCGCTTCTGCTCTGGCCAAGGATCGTATACTTGTGTCGGATCAATAGTAGCCTGAGCAGGGGCAGCTGATTGAGGTGGAGGCGCGTTACGTGCTTGCTGTTGTAATTGAGTCGGTGTCACAGATTGAACACGGTTGTGGCCACTTGTGGAGGGTCGCTGAGTCTGATGAGTCGCTACTGCTTGTGCTTGCGATACAGCGGGAGATGCCCGGCCGTTCTGTTGCAATCGAGGGCTTTCTGCTGTCGACTGCTTACCATAACCGATCTGGCTAGCGGTCGATCGTGCGCGACTGTCATTGACAGGATTGTAGGGCTGCGAAGTTCGGGGATACTGGTAGCCTGGAGTGCCTTGACCATTCTGCTGATATGCACTGTCGCCGTAATTGCCGGACTGAGTCGTCGCAGAAGTACTATAGGTCGCCTGGGTCGCGCGTGTATATGCAGTATCGTAAGACTGAACCGAAGAGGCCGAATGAGCTACCGTGCTTGGTGGGCGCTGCTGTGTCGCATCCCATGCACCCGATCCATAACCTGGGCCAGAGTTTATTGTACCAGATCCGTACGCAGCTGGCTCTTGTGCGCTGAGTGAGCTCAATGTCTCTGCTGCCCGATTATCATTCTGAGATGGTTGGAAAGCCCACTGACGTCCGTATGCAGGATTTGAAGTGTTGGATTGAATGTTCGCTGACTGCTGATATGCATTTGGTTGATAGCTCGCAGAAGATGATGCTCCGTATTGTGCGTCATGGTTCACGTTGTTCGCATAAGCGTAGGAAGGATTATTGCTCTGCTGCCTATTGTCATAACCTGGAAGATAGTTGTAATTGTAGTTGGCCGGCGCCATGTCTGCGGTGAGCGCGTGGTGACCGGCCCACGGCTATCGTCGTCGAATGATGTATGGAAGTTGATCTTAGCATAAAATGAGGCGCATGATGCGCTATGTATGTCCAGAGTTGCGATTATGCTGACTTAGTTATGGGCCGGTCGAAATATATTACACGTGATGAGGTTGTGCTTCTTCCCGCGCCGGGAGTCGCCAAGAGACGGGAGACCGGTCCTCCTCCCGAAGTCCGTGCACTTTCCATTCCCACACAGACGCAAAATCACTTCAGTTTTCGAAGATTTTACGTCCAGTGCTATACGACAAGGTCATTGAACAGCACAACACCGCCAAAATGACCAAGATCAACTCATGTACGACTTACTCTTCATCTAATATCCGGCATGCCAATTGACATGTTCACAGCTCTTTCATCTTCCCGGAGGAAGTCGCGCAAGGCGCACTTCGGTGCTCCCTCCAGTGTGCGCAGGACGATTATGAGCGCTCCCCTCAGCAAGGAACTCCGTGACAAGCACAATGTACGACTCCAAGTTTTCCGCAAATACAGAAAAAGAGACGAGAGTGGAAAATAAGCTTGAAAAGTATCAAAGTCTGACAGTATGATGACAGGTCCGCGCCATCCCCATCCGCAAGGACGACGAGGTTCTCATCACCCGTGGCACCAACAAGGGCCGCGAAGGCAAAGTCACATCGGTCTACCGCCTCAAATACGTCATCCACGTCGAGCGTGTCACACGCGAGAAGACGAACGGCCAGTCAGTACCGATTGGCATTGCACCATCAAAGGTCGTCGTGACCAAGCTCAAGCTCGACAAGGATAGGGAGAACATCCTCGAGAGAATCGCAAAGGGCCGGGACATCAACAAGCAGAAGAGGGAGTCGACGAAGTAGACGAGAGTTGTTGGGTGTGAAAGTAGAGGTTGAGGGTGTTTCATGGCTGGGTTTTCTCCACGGTCACCACACGGCGCACTTGAGCGATCCAAAAGATCACAGCATCTGCGAATGCATGAAATCAAGACTTTACAAGATGAGGTGTTCATCGTTGAGGTGAAGAATATGTCTCGTGAATTGATCACGCTAGGATATCTACTGGGTCGCCAAATCCCGTGGCTTCAAACAGTTATACGACTAGCGAAGAGTGAAACGTGGGCAATCATGAATCATTGCCTGTCTCGCCTGCAGACCGCGTCCGAATATCAATGCAGTCGACGTGGTTTGATGGTGAGGTACACTACCCTGTTGGAGTTTCTCCTCCAAGAGGTGTACTGTCCAGTCGATGGGGAAGAGCGGCAGACTACGACGAAGCTTTCTTGTGCTGAATTGAGCCATTTCGACTGCTTTGAGCTTGAGGCAAAGTGGCTCCTGCTGTGACATGTCGCCGGACTGCCCTGGATATCTACTCCGATATATCAGTAAGTGATGGGTAGTCAGTCAGGCGACGGCCTCCCGTTGTTGAGCCATCTGAGGTATGCACTAGTAGATGAACGTAATGCTCTCATCCTGTAGTCTCAAGAGGCAGAACTTCGTCGGCATGTAGGCCAGCCTCCTCGCCGACTCTGCGAACCACGTGCTTGATAGCCTGGCAAGCCGGACTGTCGGGGAAGGCATCAAGGTAGCTCTCGCCAAAGTCACAGCTCATACCGATTCTTGGATCCAGGGGAACCTTGCCAAGGAAAGGAATACCACTCTCTTTGGCCAGAGCTGCAGCACCACCTGTAGTCGCTCTGAAAATCTCGCTCTGGTGTGTGCATTTCGGACATACGAATCCGCTCATGTTCTCAACAAGACCCAGAATTTTAATGCCAGCCTTCCTGCAAAAGTCGATCTCCTTTCTTACATCTTGCAAGCTGACTTCTTGTGGCGTAGTCACCAGTACTGCTCCATCAACGCCACTCTCTTTGAGGAAGCTGTTGACACTGAGGTGCTCGTCGCTGGTACCAGGGGGTGTATCGACAATGAGATAGTCCAGCTCACCCCATTCCACGTCCTTGAGAAACTGCTTGATGAGACCGTTTTTCTTTGGACCTCTCCAGATGACAGCGTCGTCGCGATTTGGCAACATGAATTGAATGCTCATGACTCCCAGGTTCTCGTTGACCCAGACCGGACTCCATCCTGTACTGCTAACATGGATTGTCTCCTCTTCCACACCAAACATCTTTGGCAGTGAAGGCCCGCAGATGTCCGTGTCCATTACCCCAACCATAGAATCATGATTTGAGGCGAACGCTTGACTAAGAAGCGTAGTGAATGTGCTCTTGCCGACTCCACCCTTGCCAGATAATACTAAAATCTTGTGTTTGATGCCAGATAATCTTGCGGTAATGAGTGGTATATCCGGATCTGGTCCCTTGGGAGCCGAAGCACAAATCGCTTGATTTGGACAGCCTGCGCAGGAATCCGCTTGACCTGCTTGCTGCGACTCGGGTCCAGGACAATGTTCTGCAGATGCTTGTCAGCGGGCGGAGCTGGCCGGGTCGTTAGTCCACATACCTGGTTCGGGGGCAACGAGTTTCGGTGCCTCCTTGAGGGGCGCGGACATGTCAAGCCCTTCATCGACTTCGAGTGATGGTGCCATGATTATGACGAGACGGAGAACAAGCACAGATTGCTATGCTAGTCTATCTCTTTGTCACATGTCGAAATATCTCGAGAATGATGTCAAGGGAAATGCGCCGCTCTGATTGGTAATGCTTTACGGGATGGAGCGCCGACCTCGGAGAAGAACTCGGAAGACACCAAGAACTCGGAAGACACCAAAGCGATGCCTTCACATGCAACGCACAATAATTTCCATGTCGTCTAATGCACAGCTTCGCCTCGGTCTCATTATGTCTTTTCAGCATATTTACCACACCGTATGCGAATCACCTGGCTGGGTTCCCATGCCACACATGATAAATAGAGACTGCGCCATAACCCGCCATCAACGACTTCCTACCTATCAACTGCCAGTCCCTGCTGTGGCGGGGGGTTCAGCCGCAGTACAGACCGAGATCACACCCCGGCCGGCCGACCGACTCTGTGATCCCGGTCCGTACTGAGGCTGACAATGACAGGCACAAGAACATGGGCTGTAAAGGGGAGCACCTGTTGTTCTCTCCTCTTCGAATGTTTCGTCTAAACATGAGCTCTATTCGCGTAGTCTCTTCTTGCATGGGCAAGTGTCATCATCTTCAATGATGTCTCGGTACGGTATTCCTTTCATCGAAGAACAAGTGCTCAGAAAGGAAATGGGTGCGGCAACACTAAACGATCGAAAAGCTGGTAGGCTGTCAAAACCTTGTCTCCAGGTCCCTGCTGTCACCCGCGGGAGTTTATCGAACATCTCCGTTAGAACTTCTCCTCGAAGGCATCCCGCACCACCGATATCACGCCATTACCGCCGTGCGTCTAATTTGTACCGTGCGTTTGAACTTATTGGCAAGACACGCTTGTTTTCGGGCTCAGCGACAATCGTTTTCCCTGTCTCTCGGCACGTTGGATTGCATACACTACTACATCGCCAGACCGTCGCAGTCGCACAGAAATTGAGTGCAACGCAAGACGGCACAAAATGCGCGTCACTGACGGCCCTGCATACTTGCAGTTCGCTAGGATTGGAGCGACTAGTTCGTCTCGTCTCAGGCCCGACCCTTACGCATCTTTTTTGCAGGGGGGCCGGCTGCCGGACGAGTTGATCCAAATGATCTGCCACAATCCTCTTCCGCAGGCTTCCCCGGTCCGAGGCCAGAGCACCGGATCAGCAGGCGACTGTCAGCCTGCTCCCTTTCGATCAAGATTCATTTGGGGTTTACGAGTTATAGGCTTGGCTTGCATTGTATAAATGACATTGACGTGGGAGAAGACACGGGAGGTTGGGCGGCGCTCGGGACACTTCAATGTGGGATGCCTCGCAACAAGCACAGTCTGCTCTCTACTCGATGGTCCACGCAATTGAAAAGGACGTGGTTCAATGAGACACGCTGCATGAGAAAGCAACAATAATGGCAAGGACAAAGCTGTACTTTGAATTGTGCTCACAGCACTCTAGAACAGATTGACAGCGATCAACGATCTGTCAGGATCAGCGACATGCATGACTTGCCGGACGATTTGTCAATCCGTGCCCTCTTTTGTCGATCCGAATTGCACCAAGGGCCTGTCGAAGCGATGGTTCGGTAGGCTATTGCTTGGCCGTTTGGCGTCGGTCATACTACTATGCCCGTCCTCGTGTCCACCATACGAACTCGACCTTCCAACTCCTCGTCCGCGCTTGTGATTGAACACAGATTGATTGAACGCCGCTAACTCTACCTGTGCGATTGTCCTCCCACAATCTACCAACGTCGATCCCATCAAGGATCCATCAAGGACCCATCAGCCTCTTGGTACCTCCCGTTCGGCCTGCGAACCTTGTCTCCCTCTGTTCTCCAACGTCCAAAAAGTGGTTCTTCCTCGTCGACCATATCTTCATGGCTCCTTTCTGTCCAGTCTCTCGATAGACTATCAACGACCTCTGACAGTTTACGCCTGCTAAGATGGCGACTCAAGTCGACAGACCTTTCACAAATTACAAGTTCGAGTCGTCCTTTTCCATTCTCACACCTCCCACCTCTGGGTCAGACAAGTCGAGCTCGGAATCACCCAAAAACTATCCTCCAAATCCGCCACCCGCATCATCGCGGCCCAAAGCTCACGATGTTGGGTTTTCATTTGTCAACGTAGTTCATCCTAACCAAGCACGCGGCACCACAAACAAGCGCGCTATTCGATCACACGTTGCTCGCGTGCAGCACAGTCGGGTGCGAATCTCGTCTGCGGTGAGCAAAAAGACCGCCAAAACCAAGACACAAGCTCGCGTTCTACAACCACGGCTGGTTTCGGAAAAGCCATTGACCGGACCCGCGGTACCTGCTCTCACTCACAGCGACTCTTCAGAAGAAGACATTGAGGAAATCATTAGCCCGACCGTAACCGCCAAAACAGGGAGGAAAGGCAACAGTGCAACGACCCTAAAGCGACACGATAGTGTGGTCACATCGGAAGATATTGAAGGACTGACTGATGACCTTGCCGATTTCTTAACACTCACTGATCGAGAGGAAGCACCGCCGATTCATTATCAGAAGATGATACTCCTAAGTCTGCTTTCCAACGATCGATCACTTGTGAGCAGCAAATCCGATCCTTTCTGGTCTTATCCTTTAGACTACAACCCCGCTTACGAAAAGGCACTGGACTTCTACGTCGTCAACATCGCTGTAGACATGGACTTCCTCACTCCTCCAGGTCAAGAAGGCAACCTTCGAAAGCATTGGATGCCACTGACCATGACCGATCCGGCTGCTTTCTACGCTGTCATGTTGATGGCCGCCACTGCATACTCCGGTCTGGACAAGAGGGTAGCCCACGCCATCAACCTTCTCGCTTTGAAGGGCAAGGCTATTGCAGCCATCAACGAGGCTCTCTCAGACCCTCGACGGAGGACGAATGACGCGACGATTGCTGGAATCATGAAGATGGCATCATACGAGGCCGCGTTTGGAAACGAGCAATTCTTCCATGCACACATGGACGGTCTGCAACAGGTCGTGGGGATGAGAGGAGGCCTCTCTAGTCTTGGCTGGGACGGTCTTCTCGAAAGAATGATCTTGTGGGTCGACACCAACGCCAGTCATGCTCTCGGTTGTGCCTGGAAGTTTGAGGGAGACAAGTGGAAGCCTACCACAGTGGGACACCCGGATCCCGACCAAGCACATTTTGCAAGATGCGTCAGATGATGAGCGATCAACAATTCGGCCACGGTACTCTCGACGTATCAGTACCCTCTCGCAAGAATGATCGCCCCCCTCCCAGCCCAGACATCATCGCCGTTATGATGGCTGGTCCCGGAAGTCAAGGCAACCAAGTGTCGTGTCACGTTTATGATGATCCGATGGCGATGAACTCTCGTGCATGTCCATCGTCGCCGAGCTTCTGCGCCAAAATCATCTTCTATACCAACTAAATCGTCCTCTATACCGACTAAACCGTCCTTCATACCAAGTCCACGCACGACGGCAGCCGCCCTAACCATTGAATTGCCATATGGGTATCGAAGAACAGGCCAATGGCTCGACCGCAATCGCTCTTATGACTTCTTTGGCCCTGCTCGGGACTTTCGGATGGATTCAATTTTTCGCAGGACCTCGTCCGTAACAGATGTCCGTCCATATGGCAGACTGATAAGGTGCATAGCTTTCTGGCTTGATTGATCAGCACACTCTGATGATACCCACTTTAGCGTCTCTTTTCGACGTCTTCCACTAGCATGTCCCCACTATCTTCACCGATGTTTCATTGCATAGCAAAGATCAGCACATAAACAGCAAGAATCACGACAGGCGAGCTCGAGTCTATGCTAGGCGATGGATCATGATTCACATGGGACTTGAATACCCAGTAATGTAGCCATTCTGTATCAAACATGACGAGACACGTTCTGCCCCCTGTGTATATGCTCTGTATTCGCATGCGAGTTGCGTTGACTTCGTGGAGACCGGCAAATAGCCGGATCATCCTCTTGCCATTTCCCCTATTCTCAAGCACCATGAGTAGCAAGATAACATGGTGCTGACGCTCAATACACTCACCGATGCCATTTCAAACTCAAGCGTACACAGTGCACGAGGCAGGCGGGCCGATTCAGCTGGAGGACGTGCAAATTGATGATCTGAGAGACGGAGAAGTCCTTATCGAGACAGTCGCCTTTTCGGTATGCGCAACGGACTCCACGGCTGCTGCTGGCAAGTTTCTGCTCAAACCACCCATGATACTTGGTCATGAAGCTTCTGGGATAGGTAAGAAAATATCGCCACTTTAGAAAATCCATGTATTGCATCTGTGGCGGATTCTGCATGCATGTTCGATTTGGCGCTTGATCCCCGAGGGTCCTCGTTGTAATGACCTTAATCGGCGAACGATTCTTCACAGAGCAGGTCAAGGTATTGCCTGAACAAGACATTTGACACTATGCAGTGCTCCAAACATCATCATCTTCGACTCTATCGCCGGGCTCAAAGGTCCTGCTCGCCTACTCCTCATGCGGAAGCTGCCCGACATGTTCTTCCCATGCATCTTCCTACTGCCACAACCTGTCTGCTCTCAACTTCTCAGGCCGTCGTCAAGATGGTTCTTCGGCCATCAGAGATGCATCCGGAAAGGAGCTCAATCACTTCTTCTTTGGCCAGAGCAGTATGGGCCGGCACATGCTCGCGCAAGAGACCAGTATCGTCAAGCTTCCTGACGAGACTAGCATTGAGGACTTGAGAAAGTTTGCGTCACTGGGATGCGGCATTCAGACGGGAGCCGGGGCTGTCCTGTAAGTGTCCTGATCTTCTCGAATGCCTCTCGGTGGCATGTATCCCATGCTCCCGCATCAGCTGCTTCAGCATGTGTGAAGGCAGTTTGTGCTACTCACGATCGTCTCTTCAACTCTTGATAACTTCTACTGATTACCCAGGAATGTCTGCAGTCCATCTCCGTCATCGACCATTGTTATCCTCGGCACCGGCTCTGTCGGACTCTCCGCTGCTCTGGCAGCCCTCACCACCTCTCCCGGCCGCATCATCCTCATCGACAACGACCCACGCAAATTCGACCTTGTCCCGGCGAGTCTTCAATCTCGCGTTGGCGCCAAAGGACCAGAGATCGATCATATTGACTCATCCAAGCTCCCTCCCTCTCCTGTGGACGGGGTTGCCTCACTGACTACAGCGATCAAGAACGCCACGCTCGGTAACGGCGCAGACTTTATCCTCGACTGCGTCGGGTCACCGTCTCTGATTGAAGCAGCCATCCCGGCGCTTGCTCAGAGAGGCACGATGGTGACTATCGGGGGCGGTGCGCCGGGTGCAGAGGCAAAGGTGAAGCTGATGGACATGCTGGTGGGTGGGAAGACTTATCGGGGCACACACCAGGGCGACTCGGTGCCGAGAGAGTTCTTGCCAAGGCTGATTGCAATGTGGAGGGAAGGCAAATTTGGGTTTGACGGGTTGTTGAGCATGTACGGCATTGAGGAACTTCAGAAGGCCCTTGAGGATGTCAAGGAGGCGAGAGCGATCAAGCCCGTGCTGGTGGTCAAGTAACCTCTGCCACCTGTTGATCACTTCCAAGTCGAGGGGGAAGATAGTGTAAATATCAACTTGATATATTCTCATTTACAAACATGCTGAACAAATAGGTATCGCGTGCGGCAAAACACATATTTACAATCCTCCCTCTTTCATTATCTACAACTGCGCCCTCTCCTCACCAAGCTTCTTCGTCACGAAGGTCCCAAAGTAGTTGTTCAGGGCGTCGACCGTGCCACTTCCCTCGACAAGCTTCACAACAGCGCCCACATACCCATCCGGCCTGACCACCACCACCGTTCCCTCGTCCTCACTCAGCCCCATCTTCGCATGCGCCGCCGCCTTCGCGTCCGGCACCCTCTTGTCCCAGACATCGTCGGCGTAGACATGATCCCTGTACCGCCTGATGGGATCGGGCACGATATCATCAATCTCCACCTCGCTCCGCTTGGCATTGAAGACGACGCACCAAGTGAAGAAGAGGGAGTGGGGGTTGTGTCGCTCGTGATGACTCACGCGCTCCTGATCCGGTCTCGGGAACGAGTTGTAGAAGCTTCCCTTTTTCCGCAGACCGGTGGCCAGATCCTGCACCGCCCTGGCCGTGCGTCCCGGCTCGCCCGCGAACAGGAACAGTCGGTACGATCCGTTGAGCGGGACTTCTTGCTCCAGATGCACGACGTTGGCGTCCGTGACGCGGGTGACGGTGGCGTTGTGGAGGATGCGACCGGTGCGGAGCTTCGTGGTGCCCGCTGCGTGGGAGAGGAACAGGGGCGACTGCGCCGGGTGCGAAGGGGACCAATTGAAGATGTTGGGGTTGTACGCCACGCCGTAGCCCGAGGTGAACTCGCAGTTTTCCTTGAACATGCGGATGAAGTCGTTCTCCTGGGACTGCGGGCCCTTGTCCGAGGCGGACTTTGAGGCGTCTTGCGCTTCTGCTGGGTTCTTCTGGGAGAAGAGTTTGGCGTATTGCGCGTCAAAGTTGAGCAGGGTTTCGGCGATGAGCTTGCGTTCCGACTCGTAGGACTTGAGAATGGAGCGGTCTGCGAAGCCGCACTCGACGTGGTGGATCTTCCACGCGAGGTTCTGGGCATCGAGGAAGGCGGTGTTCATACCTTGGCCGGCTTTTGGGGAGTGGGTGTGGCAGCAGTCGCCGCCCATGAAGATGCGCTCATCGAGGGTGTAGCGATTGGCGATACCTTGGCCAATGGGGTAGACGGAGAACCATTCCACTCGCTCCCATTCGATAGTGTAGGGAGCAAGGATCTTCTTCGCATGGGCCTGGACTTCTTCCTCGGTTGCAGTCTTGCGGGGGTTCCAGTCTGGGTCGGTAGAGGAGGCGATCTGGATGTAGAGACGGACCATGTTGTCCTCGCGGGGGATGACCATGATGGAGCCGTGGTCCGAGTGAATGGTGCACTTCATCTTGATATCAGGGAAGTCGGTCTTGACTGGACCATCCATGACACCCCAGACGTGGGCAATAGGATCCTTGTGTGTGATGCCAACTCCAAGCTTTTCCCGAATAAAACTCCTGGCACCCTCGCCGGAGAAAAGATACTTCGTTCGCATAGTCTGCCTCTCGTCGCCGTCAACGTGAGCTGTACTGACGACAATTGGGTATTCCTCATCCTTGCCGTCCTTCTCGAAGCCCGTTATCCGCCACGGGCGCTGAATCTCGACTCCGTTCTTCGCAAGATCCTTGATGAAAACGCGCTCGATCAGACCTTGGTGCAGGAGAGTTGTGAAGGGATACCGCGCGTCAATGAACTCTGGACACGATGCCCATGTGCCAGTCCTGTGAATGCCCTTGGCTTGTGCGCTTGGATCCCAGAAAGCGACTTCGTAGACCTTGGCGGGATCGTGCGCCATGATGTCTCGCTTGAGACCCATATTGCGGAGAAGATCGAGCGAGCGAGGCTGGATACCGTCTGCTCGTCCCGTAGGGGTGGGAGTTGGTCGCATATCGATCTGCTTGATCTTGTAACCCCACCTTGCCAGACAGGTGGTCAGCAGCAGACCGACGGGACCCGCGCCCACTACGACCATGTCGTACTTTTCCATTGCTGGAGAATTGATCGTGTATAGTCTATGCTATGCGCTGAAATGAAACGCGGGGAAAGCAATGATGATGGGCCTTGACAATTAGGAGTAACGCGAGTAGATGTAATGTAAGAATGATATGCAGTGAAAGGAGACAACTTCCAACGAAAGACCAACAGCAGGTCCAGGCTTTATAACGTCCAGACACCATCTCCTACCGAACCGAGCATTTCTTAAGCCGAAGCTCACAATTTGTATGGCGGCAGCTGTCGATGCAAAAGTCGGGATTGATCGACAATCGGTCGGAGATCTAGAGGGAGCAAGCGCAGGGGCCAGCGTTGCTAAGAGGGAGCCGTTTTCAGCCTCTTCCAATGCCGCACCACGTGACCCAGAGTCCAAGAAGGGAAGCATGCGGGGACCGGAACAAGTCATGCCAAGACCGGCAGTCATGGCTGCAAATCAGAGAAAATGGCCGAACCTCCTCCACTCTGTCAACCCCGCCGACCGGAGAAGTGGAGGGCCTCCGATCTACCACTCACACGTCCTCCGATCAACCACTCACACGTCCTCCGATCAACCACTCACACGCCCTCCGATCAACCACTCACATGTCCTCGAATGCCAGTGACGATGATGACGACGATGATGATGGTGCGGCTCTGCACGGGAATGCCACGGACGAAACGTCTTCCCCTCCCTGTCTTCTTGAAGGGTGTAGGTGGTGTCGACACAGCTAGAGGCTGTTAGCAGATGCACGACGGCAACAACGCGGATACTGACGGACTGCTACGAGCTGTGTAAAACTTTCCTCTTCCATCGATCTCTCTTTGTACCATTATTTCTCCAGCTTCATCGTATTTTCAGCGCCCAGATTACCGTTTCTCAAAATCGCAATGCCGGCCGTCTCCACTGTCCTGCATGCCTCTCAGGGCTTGATACAGATCAATTTGATTACTGTTTCTCTTGGCCTCGTGCTGTTGGCGTCAGGGTACATTGTTTATTACCGGTTCCTACATCCGCTTGCAAAAGTACCGGGTCCTTTTTGGGCGAGCCTGACTCGATTATGGATCTTGAAGCAATCTCGAGATGGAAATTTGCACCGCGTCATGATCGACCTGCACCAGAAGCATGGCTATCTCGTCAGGACTGGTCCCAACGAAGTATCAGTCTCGGATCCAGCGACCATTAAGACCATCTACGGTGCAGGAACGAAATTCTACAAGTCCAAGTGGTACAGGTAAGGAAGTGTTGGTATCTCGATCTGGCTGGTGTTGATTAGTCTGTAGTGTCTGGCAAGGTCATCGCAAATTTGACCTCTTCGGCGAGCAAAATGAGAAGAAGCACGGCCAGCAGCGCAAGCTCGTCTCGCGTGCTTATGCAATGGAGACCCTCAAGGACCTTGAGCCTTACGTCGACCACACTATCGAGCTTTTGCACCAGAACCTTCATCAGCGGTCCGGTCATGTGATTGACTTAGGTCGATGGATCCAGCTCTTTGCATTCGGTATGTTGAGAGTAATAAGACGTGCAGTGTTACTCACTGACTTGTAAAGATATCATCGGTGAGGTCTCTTTCTCGCGGTCCTTCAATTTCTTGGAATCGGCAAAGGACGATGGGTCGTTCCAGGCCATCGAGTCCGCTCTCGTCTCGGCGGCTTGGGTGGGACAAATGCCTTGGATCTTCTGGCTCAATGACTACCTGTCTCCATACTTTGGCAACCGTCTCGCTCTGAACAATCGTCACGGCGTCATTCGGACCCTTGCTGCCAATGAAGTGAACGCACGCAAAGACCGAGGCTCTGACCGCAAAGACATTCTCTCCAAACTCATTCCCGTGCACAAGGAAAAGCCAATCGAGTTCGATGCTGCCGCCATGACCAGCATGGCGACCACCAACATCTTTGCTGGCAGTGACACGACCGCCATCTCCACCCGAGCCATCATTTACTTCCTCCTCAAGAACCCGGAGAGCAAACGCAAGCTCGTCGAAGAGATTGACTCATTCCGGAAGTCAAGCAAGCTCTCCGACCCTGCACTGCTCAGCGAAGCAAACAATATGCCTTACCTTCAAGCCGTCATGTACGAGGCTCTCCGTCTGCACCCAGCCGTCGGCATGAGTCTGCCCCGTGTTGTACCTGAAGGCGGCTGCACCGTCGACGACGTCTATCTCCCAGCGGGCAGTGTCATCGGTGCCAACCCATGGGTGATACACAGAAACAAGGAAGTGTACGGCGATGACGTGGAGGTGTTCAGACCAGAGAGGTGGATGAAACAGGACACAGGAGACATGAGTACGTATCCCACCTGATACCTTGCCGTCGCACATGCTTCCTTTCCTCAACCAGCCGGTGCTCGCTGGCACATGTCCACAGCATCACGCCCTCACCCGGATCTGTCACCTCCCCCGTGCAACCATCCCCCCTTTCCCGAGCTACATCACTGACCCCATGCTACAGTGCGCTTCTTCTTCACCTTCGGCTCGGGCGCGCGTCTCTGCATCGGCAAGAACATCAGCTGGATGGAAATGTCCAAGCTTATACCCAGCTTGTTCTGGAATTTTTCCATCGAGCTCGCCGAGCCGGAGAAGGAGTGGAAGGAACAGTGCGCTTGGTTTGTGTTGCAGGAGGGACTGAATTGCATTGTGACGCCACGGAATCATTGATGGAGATTGCAAGGTGGTACAGGGCGGTCAACGATTGGTATATCTTCTTGCTCGACCCAGGGATTTTGGTCGAGTTTTTTTTTGGTTGGGGAGGAATTTGGAAGGACAGGAAAGCGTATGGGTATGATTGCGCTACACAATGAATGAGACTTACATTCATCTTGTGCGCTGGCTTACCTCTTTCAAGACATGTGATGACCGATTGGGTAGCAATGCGTAGGTGCGGTTACAAAAGGATCATGTTGTTCGTACAGTGTACGACGGCTTGAGAAGGGACGACGGCATGGACGACCACGACGGGTAGTATATCATGTCGACATACCATGACTATCATGGAGGAGGTCATCTGCTCCAACACGCACGAATCGCTCAGCATCGCCCTTGCCCTGAGACAATTCCTTTGCCCCCTTTCGTTGATACCACTCCGGTATCAGAGCAGACATGGCGCCAGGCCTGTTCACCTCCCCCTCCCGCCGCCGAGAAAAGCGCCGACAAGAACTCAAGCGCTCCATTTCCTCGCCCATCGAGACAGGAATGGAACACCTTGTCGGCGCTCCCTCTCTCCACGCCGTGAGAAGGGAAGGCGACCTCCCGTCCCCTCCCACCATGCCCTCGCGCTCGCCCGTCGCCAATGCGAGCTACTCCATCCCCCTCGGCGCCATCACCAGCACGATGGACGCACCTCGTCCCGGTCTCGAGCGAATCGTCACCGCCCCTCCCGGCCTCGAGGAGATCAGTCCCATCATCCCGCGGACCGGTCCCCTCTCCAGCCCTCATGCTCCTCGGCACACGAGGACCCTCAGCCCGCCCTTCCCTGGGGTTGGTCTGCCCTCTGCGCCGAATGCATACCGCTCGCGGCCCCATGAGCGGAGCACCTCCACGCCTGCCGCGTCCTTGGCGCCTGTCGCTGGTCCTTGTCGCCAAAGTAGGACACCTGTAGCAGGTCCTTCTCGCCAGACAATGCCAGTGCGCACCCGCGCCGCGTCTGCAGCCGATGCCCGCCAAGCTCAAGACCTGATGACGCGCATGGCCGAGCAAGCGCGCATGGACCAGGCCCTGGCGGAGTGGAAGGCGACGCAGGAGCAGAGTGTCCTCGAGGAATTGGAGGACTACTACCGTTCTGCGGAGGAGGTGGCGTGGTTGCGGGAGCGGAGAGCGGCGGCGGCGCGCGAGGCGGAGAGACGGGCGCTGGAGGAGAGGATGAGGGAGAGGGACGAGGTGATCGGAGAGCGGGAGGAGGAGGTGTGGTTGGGGGTGCAGGCACGGAAGGTTGTGCGGGAGGACAGGCATGGAAGGCATCTGAGGGTGGTGGATGCTGTCATCCCATCGATGATAGCGGAGGACGATGCCGCGCCTGGGCCTGAAGAGGAAGAGGAGGACAAAGGTGAGAAAGTTATAGATGCATCCCAGACGAGTCCTTCGTCCGTGTACTCGACGGCTCCAGCGACCCGGCGGCCAGTGTCAGTGGCGTCTGAGATGACCGACATCGGCCTAGAGCCGATGACGCCGCTACACTACCAGTTCGCGAGGACTGGGCCGATCGAGTATCCGACGATCACTCCTCCTCAGCTCAGCCGACGGCAGCTTGGCCTTGACCGCAGCTGGACAGCTCCGGCATTCGCATCAGACACGGCGATGCAACCGCGAGTCCCATCTGCGCTTCTCCCCCCGGTGCCTGGACGTAGAGTAGCAGAGACACCGTTCTCGCCATTGGAACAGCCAAACACTCCATGGCCAACGCCGAGTGCTGTTCCTGCCTCAACTTCGAACGTCCAGGCAACCACTTCTCGGCCATCAAGAAGTGGAGGAAAGAAGAAGGAGAGGCTGTCGGAGTATGAGGAGTCGAGGAGGACTCCAGAGGAGCATCGGGTGGCGCACGCAAAGGCAAACCCGCGTAAGTAGAGGCTTCTGCTGAGTTTGGCATTTGCTGATGCTTTCAGATCGATGGCAAGCGAGTATGCCCTGAAAATGTGCGCCGGTGGGGGAGAAGAAGCCTAAATACAGAGGCTTCTGAGGACATGGACTGATCATGTACCATACTAATACCCGCGGCTCCTTGGGCCGCACGTCAATAATGTATAGAACGAATTGTACATACTAAAGATCTGTCCATACTTGCCGGTGACGATTGAAGCCTGACCGTACTTTGCTCACGTGTCCGCAACAGAGACGGCTCGACATCTTCATTGCTTTACGCCCGACTGTGGGTAGAGATGCGCAGGAAGGAGAATGTACCTCGTGTCTTCAAAGGTTCTTCGTATCCTCTCACGCTTCGGCAAATCCTTCCCATCCTCTTCAGTGGACGCGTCCAGGGAGGCGTCATTTTGCAGCAGCAACGTGGGGAAATTGATGTCAATTCTACGACCACCTGGCCGCGGCAGAAACACTCACACGACACCTTGCACTTTTTCAAATCGCTCATGAATTCACCATGGACGACCCAGGTAGGCCTACTGACAGGTGCAACCAGTCGTCCAGACGTTCATCGACTCAGCGAACCAGACCAGGACCTCGGAGCAAACGATCAAGCCAGTCGCTGGCACGGACAAGTAGTCGACCAGAGGAGACACCGACATTGACCTCGTTTGAGCCATTCTCGTCCCCAAGACGCGATCATGACGACTCTGATCATTCGTGCTCGTCGAGTAAAAGGTCAAGATCTATATATGCTCCCAACCGTCAGAATTCTGTCGACGGGGAGCAGTTTACCCGCAACGACGATGATGCAACTACCCCTCCTGCGCAAGTGAAGAAGAATGGCTCACAGGCGACACAGTCACTTATGAATACAATGATGGATACAGAAGGGACAGAGGGTTCTCTGTTCAACGAGCATGATTTGCAGTACTTCAGACATCATCCTAGTGTTCTGGCTCAGGTCGACAACAAGTCGCTGCGCGAACTTTCCAAGGGCCAATCCTACTTTGCAATGATTCGAACATTGGCTGGTGATCTTGCGCAAAGAGACGCGGACTTGGTTGTTATGCGCAAGCGTATGGAAGAGCTAGGCAGGATATTCAAGGACCACTTGTGTCAGGAACACGATCTGTCGAGATTGGACGCAGACAGGACACTGCACGATCTGACAAAAACCTCAAAACACCATGGCGATATCACACTGGAGAATGGTCTGGAAGACGCCGTGAACAGCCCTGTGGCGCACAGCATGAACCCCTTCAGCGACTCCAACGTGTCAGAACTAGAACGAGTGCCATCCTCAACACCGAGCGAGCCTGTATCTTCGAGTAGAGGCAGCGAAATTGTCACTGGACCAAACGGCACGGTGAAGGGAATGCTATCCATGTTTGGAGGGAGACACACTGTCAAGGCTAGCAAGGCGAGCAAACCAGCGAAGAAGAAGGACGTCCCCCTTGCTGCTCAACTCAATTCGGCCAAAGCGAGTATGTACCACAAGCGCAAATCGTCCATCGGGTCGAATGCGAGCTCGAAGAATCTTGCCTCGGCTCCTGCTGGGCCTGTGGAGATGAATGCCATCGTGGAGACTGAGAATCTGCCACCACCCTTGACTTCACAGCGAGACATTCAATCGCAGTATCCGGGGTATAGTGCTGATGTGTACGGCTTTGTCATTGACTCGTCTCGGATTAGTGAGTTTATGGATAAGAACAGGATTGCTTCACCAAAGCCACAATCCAGCAAAGGGGCAGACACGCCGGTGACTTCGGCCAGCAGCATCAAGTCAATTCCAGAAAGTGAGAACGAGGGCGAGATTCCCGAGGTCGACTCACAGTCATGGACCAACTACCTCAAATTTGACGCATCCTCGCTAGGGTCACTATCGTGGCTTCCGATCGCCTCGACCACAAGCACCACACCAGAGGAAGGCGAAGGCAGTCTAGACTCGCCGACAGAGATGGGCCAGTCTGATGCTGTCAAACTTCTCCAAAATCAGCTCTCCGACGACTTTGCCCGTCTCCAAAAGGCCAGACTCATACCATGGGAGAAGTTTCTCAACACAACTCAACCTGCCACAGACGCCAATAGCACATCCTCGTACATGCCAGCCATGTTCCGCCGCAACACCTCTACCTCCATCAGATCCGGTCCCAATCCCGACATCCCACCGCAACTCACCTCCATCCCCGCCTCCCTCCGCGCAGACCGCACCCGCCTCGTCCTCTCCGGGATTCCAATGGCGCTGCGATCCCAAATTTACACCTCGATCGCGCTCGAAACCCTCCAGCCCGACCCCGATACATACCGCTCCCTCGTCCTGACCTCCTCCACATCCGTCGACCCGTCCCTCCTCGCCGAAATCGAAGACGACATCCCTCGCACCCTGCCCAACAATGTCTTCTTCCGCCCCTCTCACCCTCTATCCCGTCGGCCCTCACACCTCAACGGCGACTCCACCCCCGCTGCTCCCCCCGCAGAACCCCGCGGGCGGTCCGCCCTCCGCGAACTCCTCCTCGCCTTCCTCACCCGCCGGCCAGAGATAGGGTACTGCCAAGGCATGAACCTGATCGCGGGGTACCTGCTGCTGATCTCGCCGACGACGGAATCCGCCTTCTGGGTCTTCACGTACCTCATCGAACACGTGCTGAGCGACATTTACTTCGACGCGACCCTGCGCGGGGCCTCGATCGAGATCTGCGTCCTCCGCAGCTTCGTGGACGAAGTCATCCCCCGGCTCGGCAGGCGGTTGGACGAGCACGGCGTCGAGGGCCGCGAGAGCGCGCCGTACAATTGGTTCCTCACGGCCTACGCCTCGGCCCTGGGCGTCGAGGGCGTGTTCCGCGTCTGGGACGTGCTGCTGGGTCTGCCGAACGGCAGGGGCGGCACGGGCTTCCTGGTCAGGTTGGGCGTCGGCCTGTGCAAGGTCTTCGAGGAGGAGATGTTGGCCCTCGAGGGCGGCTTCGAGATCCGTGGGTTCATGGACTCGATGGGCCTGGGTGGGGTCGGCAGGGAGAGGGGTCATGGGGACGTCCCGGACGGTAAAGGCAAGGGGGGGAGGAGGGGCGTCGGTATCGATGGCTTGGTCAAGGCGGCGTGGATGTTGGGGGCCAAGATCAAGGATGAGGAGGTCAGGAGGAGGAGAAGGTTTTTTGCGTTGCGGGTGGATGAGAGTGCGTTTGGGTAGGCACCTGGGATGGATGGAAGATGGTGGGGAGGGTGGGAGAATGGATGACCGAGTTTCTTTCTTGTACATGGAGGGAACAAGGTGTTTGGTGTTTGGTGTTTTTTTTTTTGGAGATTGAGATACCCCCTTCTCTGCGACTAGTAGAGTCACACAGCGTAACAGTATAGCATAGCGTAATGCAGCATATCCGTTGACAGATCACTTGGTCATCGCAGCGATAGTAACACTTGTCCGTTAAGCAAATCGTGTATATGACCATAAGCACAAACATCTCATCCGATTGGGTATCAAAATCGTCCATCGTGTGTATCCTTTATCCCATTACCTCTTCTTATTCCCCCGTCTCGCATCCGAGACGTTCTGGAGCGCGAGCCTTGCTCTCTCGTCTTTGGCGTCAAAAGTAGAGTTGTACCAGTCTGGAAGTATCCTCTTTGAATCTGTTTCTGTTAGCATCACTGTTGGATCGCGCGCAGGGGGTGGGTGTGAACTCACTAGCATGTTCCTCAGCAAAGACCACCTCTCCATTCCTGCTCTTCGCCTCGTCTACCACGGCCTCCAAGAGTCCTTCTCCAATGCCCTTGCCCCTGTATCGCAACCGCACCGTCCACGCGACAATCTCTCCTCTCTTCCCCCTTCGTCTCTTTCCACTGCTCCCCCTCCTCGCATGCCCCTGTGTGGCAGACACTGTATCACTCCCCCGTCTCCTCATCTCCCTGTCGCCCGCGGCGAAACCAGACGTACTCCCCCTCCTCCCTTCGGTCCATTCCGCCACGGCCGTCCCAATGATTTCTTCACCATATTTCGAGACCCACACGTCCCGACCCTCGAACATATTTCTGGTGACCTGTTCAGCGGCATCGATGTATCCCCCGGTGATCCAGCGGACGATGGCGAGTGTGGCCATGGCTACGCCCGCGAGAGTGACGACGACCAGGCCGAGGTCGGAGCGTCGGTTCTTGTATTGGAGTCGGGCGATGATACTGCATACCGCGATGAAGACGGCGAGGTTGACGGGATGGAAGATGAGCGCTCTTGCTGCCGTGGCGCGTTGTTGGGCTACGCTGTCTGCGATGAGGCGGAGGGCGGCGGTGGTCTCGTCGGGGGAGGTGGTGAGGTAGGTAGTCAGCTGTGGTTCCGTGTCGGCGTTATCGCGGTGAGTAGGGTCGTCGGCGGTTTGGCCCTGGAGAGGGGCAGAGCTGTCGAGGTCCATGGCTCCTGCGAGGGCGGAAGTGGTGGAGCGGTACGCCGGTGGAGGTAGCGGGAGAGTGGAAGAGATGATCAGTGGAGATGGGTGCTGCGGTGCAAGCGCTGGTGAGTGGGCAGGAGAGGGGCAGTCGGGCAGAGAGAGGTTGGTGCGGAGAGAGGAAAGGAAGGCTGGGACCTATTAGTTTTTCTGCAGAATTTTGAGGACAGCCATGATTGAATCGAGATTTTATCTTTCGAGGTCGAGGTCGAGTCCATTCGAGCACGTGGGCATGGAAAGGGAAAAAGGTGGCTCACTTACTCTTGCTAGCCTTCAATCCTGGCAGCTTCTCGGTCAATGCACCATCAGTGGTGTTCCAGGGATTCAGAAAGCCATTGCTGATGGCAGTAGTGTCTTGATAGTAATTCGTCGAGAGCCTGCTGAGCGACGTCGCGGTCGCTGCAGGTGTCGAGCTTGCAGTCTGGACCTTTCCCTGTCGTGCAGTGATTTGCTCTATAATAAGCCTGTGCCGCACGTCGGGGGGCAGCTGGCGGGGCATTTTTGATTTTTATCTTCGTGGGAACCAAAGCTAGGCCAGATGAAGATTGAGCGACTCGGGAGTAAGAGCCGAGCGTCGAATGGAGATCAACCCATGAGTCGATGGAGGTAGAGAAGACAGATGCTCGACAAGGCAGGCACAAAGTCGTTCGGAGACAAAGCAAATGCCAACTGATGACCAACGTGCGGCGCGGTCAGTATTTCACTGGTAGCGATCAAGCGGGATAGGACTGGGTGGTAGGAGTGAGATAACGTGCTCGTCTCGATAGACTCCTCAGCCGCGTTCGAGGTTTCGGATGGGAGAAGCCGCACGGATGCCTCTGGCCGCGTGGTGTTCGGGTTGTAGAGGGTTGAGTCCGCAGTTTGGGAATGAAGAAAAAGAACGAGTGCCACGCAGAGTGATTCGTATCATGCTTGTGGTCGGGACCGTTTACTGTTTTCATGGTCCAGCAGAGAGCGACCCCAGCCTGATGGTGAACGATCTGCCCCAAAAGCCCCGGGCGTCCGTTATCGTGAAGCGCTGGCGTGGTAGAGGTAGTTGGATCGTCGGCCAATAATGTCCTCGCAACGTGACGATGAGCCAGAGCAAGGCTCAGGCACGACGTGCGTACAGCGGACAGCTCTGTCGCGGCGTGGAGGGGTAGACTGTGGGCATGAGGTCATGGATCGATGCGAGCTATAACTGGTCGAGATAAAGCTCACCGCAGGCAAGAGATAAAGCTCAAGGTGTCGCAGAGAGCGAGATATGAGACATGGCTTGGAGCACACCTCGCCGGCAGGAGTCAGGCGCATTCGCATGTGATCCCGGATACTGCGAGATCCCGCTCTGCCACAATAACGAGCACATGTTCGATGATTGATCTGCGCAGTTCGTGAGGGGTACGTAGCTACCTGAGACATATCGTGTCGATTCTGAAACGTCTGCTTAATATATCTGCTTCGGGCAAGGTAGCATGCCCTAGGTGATGCTAGTGTCAAAATCGACTATAGTATGTGTCCGAGGAGTCTGTCCAAATCCGAGTGACTGCAGGCAGTAGCGTGTTGGCTATCACGATTGCTGGTGACGATGGTGAAGGGAAGAAAGGTAGCTAGCAGAGAAAGAAGTCGCCGCCTATTGAAGAGACCAATGGTTGGTGACAAGGCACGAGACTTTGCTTCTCTCCGGACAGGATGATGGTAGATAGAGTAGACTGGGCTTTGGCGGGAACTATGCTGCAGATAGATCTAGTCCCAGTGCATGTAAGATCTAGACAAGAAATAGTGTAATTGCAAGTGAGTTTCATATCAGAGTAGAAAGGACATGGACTAGTCATCTCGGAGGTCGAAGAACATAACATAGGTCACTTGTTTGGAGCGAAAATCCCATCGCCTGGTACCTTGCATCCATCATAACGCATGCCGTGATGGGACAACCTATCCCACCATCGGCATCATCGCTTCCATCGCCTGCCATCCAGTCCCGCTTGCACTCTGCTCAGCACCTGACCACCTAGACGTATACCGGGCAGCCGGTCCATGAATGATCTTCGTCGTTGCTGCAGCTGTCCCTGCGAGTCCGACTCGTGTCTCGTATATCTTTGTCTGCTCTTGGTCCTGTCGATATCAATTTTACTTCTTGGACGTGACTAGACTCTGCCCGCTCCCCTCGAGATGATGGCGATGATTGGGCGCATGATAGCACTTTCCGCCTTCTTCCTGTCGACATACCAGCGCGTTCGCAACCCATTCATTCTCGAGGATCTCTTCAATCGTCGCTCTTTTCTTGGGGTCTAGTTCCAGCATGCGGCCGATAATGTGTCGCGTGTCTCGGGGAAGCAGACGGAGAAGGCGGATGGGTCCTTTGATGGTGGGCTGCTCGCCGCCTGTCGTCGGGTGTGCCTTTTCTTCCTTCTTCTCGTGATGGTGATGGTGCGAATCGCTCGAGCCTTCCGTGGTCGTCTTTGAAGATGGCTGTGAAGACCTTCTCGATGGGTTCAGGAGCTCGTCTTGACCTGGATCTGGCTGGGACACGAAAAGTCGGTACGAATTGTCAGTGAGGCGGGGCGCTTTCCAAGGGAACCTTCTCAGGCACATGCAGCAGAATATGATAGCTATCGACCAGATATCTGCCATTTGTGGATCATAACGGGTGTTGTCGTAGACTTCGGGTGCGAGGTAAGGGTCGGAACCGACAACGCCTGCAATGATTAGTCTCAAGCTGTCAAAGAAGGCCCATGTTCATCATACCTGTCGAAAGAACAATATCGTTCTCAAATGGATACCTGAATACCGTCGCACTTCCAAAGTCAATAATCTTCAGGATCCCGTGCTCGTTGATGACAACATTGTCAAGCTTCAGATCTCTGTGAGCAAGTCCCATGCTATGCAAGTACATGACACCGCTCAAGATCTGCAGTGTGGCGCATGTCACCTCATCCCTGCCCATCTTGCCAGTCATGACCGTCGCAAACAGATCGTATGGACAATACTCCATGACTTCGTACCAGACACCCTTTTCATGCACAATGTCGATCGTCTCGATAATGTTGCCATGGTGCAGAGTCGAGCCTATACAGAACTCTGATGTCACTTTCTTGTTGTACTCCTTCTCGCTTTCGTACGCATGTCGATTTCGGAATTGCTTGACAGCAAAAGTCTTGCCATCAGCCGTTCTCTTCATTAGACGCACAGATCCTCCCGCTCCTGATCCAAGCATTCTGCCGAATTTGCCATACTTTGACTCCAGACCGTGGTCGTCGGCAAACGGAATTGTCCCATTTGGCGGAGTCTTGGTGCCATTTTCGCCCTTGTCCTTGTCCTTCTTGTGATGGCTGCCAAATTTGAAGAACCTCTTGAGATTGGAGCTTGATGAAGCCTTCTCCTTGTGGTGCTCCTCTGACTTTTCCGATTTGTGCGAACCAAAGAAGCTCAAGCGCTTGTCCTCTGGCTTTATCTGATTGATCGATGAGCTGCTGCTCGATTGCTGATTATTGATTAATGAGCCAGTGCCTGGACCTGCCAGACTCGCCGCGCTGAACGTCGGCTGACCCAATGTGACATTTGTACTAGATGTGCTGTACCCGTGGCGGGGATCCCTGTTGCCGAATCTGAACATGGCCTCCTTCGACTCTCGCGTGGATGTTGGTGATAGTCTCCTCGACTCTTCCCCACCAGACTTCTCTGACGGTGGCGCCTTCTCCGCAGAAGGTGTCTGTGTGCCGGGCGTAGGAGCTGGGCTGGGATCTTCTGACGGTGGGCCCGATTCTGAAGAGGGCCCAATCGAGAATCGAGGAGCTGGTCGAGGTTGTGTGCCAACGACGCCAGATGCGCCGGATACTGACGTGGGTGTTGATCTAGAAGATTTTGCGTCTGGCGAACTCGATCGCTGAGGTGTGACAACATCTGCTTGTGCTCTGGCTCTTTGCGTGAGAGAGATGGAGGGAATGCTAGTCGGCGGACGGCCATCTCGGCCAGTGCTAGCAGGAGTGAGAGGCGGTGAGTGTACAGCTGAATGAGGTGGAGAGGGACGGGGAGTGCTAGATAAAGACCCTGCTGGTAATACTTTTGGGGCGAGTCTCGATCCGGAGGGCACCTGAACAATGTCAGCATAATCTTGAGAAGTGGCATCCGTCATTTGACGTACTCTTGACACCGGCTGCGAACCGGGAAGCGATACGGGCTCGAAGGAGAACTGCTCTAGACGTCGCGATTGCACGGCGTGCTGGAGATTGGCTTTGAGCTGCTTTATCTCTTCTTCGGCTTCGGCATTCAGTTCCCTCTTCTCCTTGCCATGCCCACCCGTCAATGTCGCGACTGGACTGAGGCTGGTTTCCGGTGAGATCTCTTCGTTCTTTGAGGCGAATCGCACGCCGGGCGCGCCCTCCTGATCATTTGCCTCCTGGTCCGACATGGCAGTGTGGGTTCTCGATGATGTCGTTATCGCCGGCCGTTGTGAGGTTGTGCCTATTGGCACACAGACAAGATGCGCAGCCTCAGAGCGACTGCGATCGCGAACGAATACCGACAAAGGGCGTTTGCGTCGAACGTGTGCTGCTCAGGGTTTGGACGTGTTTCAGCGTCCTTGGAACGATGTCGGCTGTGATCCGAGGTAGCCTCTAGAGAAAGGAATTAGTCGTGGTTCTCAGCGATTGTGTGAGCAGCGCTAGCAGCGGCAGCACAGTCAGCAGTATCGAGTGATGGCTTGCGGAGGGCGAACTTGCGGAGGGCGAAGGCAGCGGTGTGGGCTGTCAGAAGGATGGTGTCGGATAGAGCAGAGGAGATGATCCCAAGAGATGTGTCCGTCTGCCCCACCAAAGTCACGGATTACTCAAAGGGCAAAAAAAGGAAATTTTACGAGCGAGACAAATCTTTCATCATTCGACAACGTCTTTCAACTGCCAAAACTTCACAAATGATAACTGTGCTTGCCATCGATGGTTCCCTCGACTACGGACTTATAGTCTCTGTTCCTCGTACCATCCGGTGGGTTCCTCCCAAGGGCCGAGTTGAATTTGCTACAAAGTCCCTGCCTGCAATTTGATTGATCGATGGAGGGGTTCTCTGGCCTTAAGGTTGCCAAGCCGTCCTCTTTTTCTTTCCAGAAATCTTCTATTCCGTATAGCCGGGAATGCACGTGTCAGTACATTGCTTAATCAGAGAGTAATGAAATGGGTTTGATGGGACATTTGACGCGTGAAACAAGCGTGACTTGTGACGACCTGAGTTGCGGTTACGCAGAAGACACACACACACGCCGCATACCTCTAGACTCCAGCGGAAGAGACTGCACAAACCAGAGCCTTTCGTCGTGAGCGTGATCTGCACCATCCCACGCCGGGGAGAAACCGCCGACATGCAAGTCACGGTACTTGATATGTTGCTGCTCGGTGTAGCGTGTAGTTTCCAAGGATCAACGCTTCATATTGTGGACTATGTGAAGTGATGACTTTGAGGTCTCTCGCTTTTTTAGATGGCTACGTACAGCGCCAGATGATATCGTCTCTCGCATGTGGCCCCGGGAATGTGATGCGGTGAAGATCAGGGCCACATTACATCACTGCCCAATGCGGTAATTACCAAATAATGCCTGCGCTTCCATCGACTCTGCATCTTCGCTTCCTACCCCTCTGCGTTTACTCCTCTACTACTGTATCACTTTGTGTCACACACACACACACACACACTACATTAAGCTTAATAAGAGCCCCGACACAACTCGTCTTTGACTCTGCACCGCATACCACCGGATCCGCTGTTCACCGCCAAGATGTTCAACTGGGCGAAGCAACAGTAAGCTACAACGATCTCAGCACTACTGAGTCTTGTACTGATAGAGACGCGCATAGGCTCGCCAATGTCGCTGGTACAGAGGAGCCAATCTATGGCCCATCAGCAATTCAAACGGTCACCGAACAGGCAAAGACAACACCCTACACCGAATTGACCAGGGATGATCTGAAATGGATAGTCAAGGATGGCACCTGTGTCGAGACGCAGAGCTTCTACTTTACATCCGACAATGGTCATATAGGTCTCGCGCAAGTCATCTACAGCAACGTGGGAGGTATACGCAAAACTGCCCAATTCAGCTCAAAGATCATCTACCCGGGCCAGTCGAAGCCCAACTTGTGGGCTTCAGATCAGCTCGACAACTACGGCTTCACCAACAACGGATTCGACTTCAAGGCAGATGCATGCTCGGTGTCGCTCTCGGGCGATGGCGAAACGTACCATATCAAGAGCACGAGAAACGCAGCATGCGCAGTGGATATGAAGGTGACACGGATCGCACCAGGATTCGTCGTCGGCAAAAACGGAAACACCTACTACGGTACCGATCCTGCAAAGCCGTGGGGAAACATGATGCACGCGTTCTGGCCCCGATGCAAGGTGGAAGGTAGCATGTTGACACAGGCTGGACCAGTCGACTTTGGTGGTCGAGGACTGTTTGTCCATGCCATTCAAGGCATGAAGCCACACCACGCCGCGGCGAGATGGAACTTTGTCAACTTTCAGTCTCCGACATACTCGGCTGTCATGATGGAGTTTACGACTCCGCCATCATACGGAACCACGACTGTGAATGTGGGCGGTGTTGCGGTGGACGGTAAGATTCTCTTTGCTGGAGCAGACAACAAGGCGAAACACACCGAGTCAAAGGCAGATGCGCAGAACGACTGGCCAGAGCCAACAGCCTTCAAGTTCGAGTGGGCGCCAGGATCAAGTAACAGTGCTGTTCTCGAAGGAAAGACTGGTACACGGCTGGACAAGATCGATATCATGGCCGAGGTGCCAGGTTTTGTCAAAGCGATTGTGGCAAGTGCGGCGGGAACGAAGCCGTACATCTACCAGGTCAGTCGTTCATAAACTTGGATATATCACCTCCTTGCTGACGAGACGTAGTTTGCCCCGCAGGTCGAGCTGTCACTCAAGATCAACGGAGAAGAGAAGAAGGAGACGGGCACGCTCTTTACAGAGGCGACCTTTATCTCTGCATGAGTTGATCGCTACGAAGATGGGCGTACGAAATCCCAGAAGATAGGAGCAAAGGAATTTTCGTCCCGTAGATAGTCGCTCGAATAATACCCTGGATCATTTTTCTTCCCGTCAAGGCCTGTATATTCCTCATGCTTTTCTCATCGATTGTGCAAATAATCTGTCACCTTTCTCCATGACCGTCCTGATTTCAATATACCGTGTGAAATACCTTCAAATTCGCATTAGATTCCACGAAAAGCGTGCGTGAATTGGCGTCCCAAGTCATCATGCCCAGTTTTGCTCTGGGCTTTCCCAAAAAAAAAAAAAAAACCTCCCCCACCTCCACCCACTCCTCCGCTCCGCTCTCCTCCCGCATCCATCACGCGAACCATCAACATCAAAAAAAACCCCCCAAAACCAACTCGTGAAAAGGCGCTGCATCACAGCCCCAGGGAATCCCTCACTGTAAACCCACCCAACAACTCCTTCGCCAACAAACGCCGTGCCATCTCCTCTGTCCAGCACAGCCCGCCGGCGAGCGCCGCGAAGAGCGTCCAACGCGGGGGGGGAAACAACCATGCCCGCCCTCCCGCGCCAACGCAACTGCGAGCCCTGTCGCAGGTCGAAGCGACGGTGCGACCTGCAGCGGCCGGCGTGCGGGCGCTGTCGCGAGCGCAGACTGGATTGCAGCTACGTGGGCGCCGCGCCGGAGGGGAGCAGTGCCGGTGCGGGTGCCGGGGCTGTGGTCGAGGGACCCGGCGCGGGGAGCGGGTGGGTGCACTATGCCCCGCGTGGAACTGTGGGTCGGGAGAGGGGTTCCGGGTCGCGGCGTGGGGAGGCGTTGGAGGGCAGAGGAGGGCGGTTTGGGGATCTGGATGACGAGGATGTCAGGGTGGCGGGGAATGGGGAGGGGTATGCCTTTGATGATGATGGGGGTGGGTTCGGTGGTGCGGATGCGTTTCCGAGGGGGGAGTTGGGGGTCGGGTATGCGGATAGGTATGCTAGGGAGACGGAGGGGTATCGTGCTGGGCATGTCGGTGGTCAATGGGAGGAGAGTGCGCATCCGCACTTGGCTATTGATCCGAACCTGGACCCGAGCCTTGATCCGGGTCTCGAGCAGCTACAACATCATCAACAAGCTCCTTCTACCGGTAATGGCAATGGCGAAAGGACGAATGCGGCGCCAGTGTTTGCGTTGGATCCTGCGCTGGAGATGCTTGACAACAGTATTGAGGAAGTGGCGAGACCGAACGTACAGAGTAACGAACATCGTGCCGAGCAAGTGCCGCCGGATCGATTCGAGGACCATAGGGTCCAGGGATCTTTGAATCGCGGACGACCAGAGGATGAAGGTGGTGGCGAGGGGAAGAGCGCAGAGCATGTCCAGGATGGAAGGCAGAGTGAGAGATCACGGTCGCTCGACAGTGATACAATCAGAGTTGCGCCGTGATGTGTCATTTGGGAATGGCGATGAAGATGTGGACGAGGTAGGAACCAGAAAATCAAGTGAGCTACTCTGCGACTGCGAGGAGCATAGACTGGATATATACCCATTATGATTATAAAGTGCTGGCTTGATTTCCGCCGTCTGGCCTTCTACCACATTAATATGCCAGCTGATCATCTGCGGCTCTTTCGAGACAGTCACCGACTATGTGTGATATAGATGGTTTAAGATTCGAGCAACCCTGTCAACCATTCCCTCACGTCCTCGCAGCCAACATCCTGCCCTGCTTGGGTAACTGCAAGCATGCTGAGCACCACTTCACCGGCCTTCCGCATCTTGTCCCCCACCCGCATGTTATCCGGTAGCCTGCCCTCTTCCCTAAGTCCCGAAAGCACATGATGCCTCTCCATCCTCGTATCGAAGCGGCACAACAGCTCTGTGAATATGATACCCAGAGCATAAATGTCCTGGCTGATATGCGCTTGACCAGTCTCGGCTTGCTTGGGATGTGGCTGAGGAGGACGATAGAGCTCTGTGCCTACTTGCTTCGGCTGACCTGCGCCCAGTACCAGTGATGTATCGCCAGCGTCAATGTCGCTGTGCTCTTCGCTTCTCAGTGGTCTTGCTGCAATCTCTCGATCAGGCGTCAGCACAGAGACAAGACCAAAATCGCCTATACAGACGCCCATGCGGAGTTGTTGAGCTTTGGGATCTATGCAGTGTCGCGGTGAAGAATCGTGGGTGGTGCAATCTGAGCACGACAGCGGATCAATTGTTCCGACCGGAATGGTGATTGGTGTGCAGATGGAAGGCTTGAGGAATATGTTTGCTGGCTTGAGATCGCGGTGTATTATGCCATGAGCATGCAAGTGTTGAACACCATCCATGATAGCGAGCATGACAGCTACGGAAGATGGGAGATGAAAGCAATGGCGTAACGTGAGCTGCGAGTCGTCGAGGCTGACCGTGGAGGAAGACAGGTAATGTGCAAGTGTCAAAGGGTATAGCGACATCTGTATGTGCAATGTGAGACATAGTCCGGTGTCGTCGTTTGCCGGAGTGTGGTTGCTGGTTGTTGCCGAAGGCTCGACGAGTGGTGATTGCCGCGAGATTCCTTCTACTTCGCCCTCGTTGGTGACTGTAGCGAGGGTGGATCGAGTATTCGTACGACGAAGTTGAGTTCCGCTGCCCGAGTCGGCATTTATGTCTGCATGGGTCGGCTTGGAGGAAGAGTTTTCAAACAGGATGCCATCTTCCTCTGATGAATTGCGTGAGACCTCGAATTGCACAAGGCTGCGACTCTGTGGCTGAGACATGGACGTCGTGATCAAGGAAGAGTCATCAGACGTTCCTTCGGTGATGAGGCGAGGCCGCTCAGACGAAGAAGATCGGCCAATGACTGAGGTTCTTGACCACTCTACCCACCCGCCAAAGTATCTTACAATGTTGGGATGTTCGATCCGGGCCATAGTACGGAGCTCCCCTAGAATAGTATTGAGCTCACCTTCACCTCGCTGCTGTACCTTTTTGAGGACGGAAGGACCAAGGACAATCTTTTTCACGGCATAGGCACGACCGTCCAGGCGGTGGTTGCACTGGAAGACACTACCATAACCACCTTTCCCGAGCATACAAACCTCATCAAAGTCTCTGACGTATCTCGTGGAATCGAGGAGTGGATGTGAAGGCAGTAATGCAGATGCAAGGCCAAAAGTCTGATTGCCAGGCAGGAGACCCGCATTGAAAGGGCGAGAGGTAGTGTCGCGATGCACCTGAGGATAATCGGTCAACAGCCGGCGAAGTGGCTGCCGTGTGAGGAAATGATCTGCTCTCGACGAGGAAGAGTCTTCAGTGGACAGGTCCAATGCATTGAGCTGGTTGGACAGAAGTGATAGTCCGTCTCTAGCAGTCTGTCGAACATGTCGATAATTGTCTCCTTCCAAGCCGGAGGACACCAGACCGTGTGATGCCAATTGCCCGGTCAATGCTCGGTACCGTTCAGTAGCTTGAGACGTCACGAGCGGATGGTCCTTTGTGTACCGTGGGGACCCCAGGGAGTTGGCGTTCAGTTCGTGGCAAACATCGTTCAAGCACTTTTCTTCCAGTAGAGCATGGACCAAGACATTTTGGTGGTGCTGCGAGGGTATCGACGGGCCTGCAGGATGAGGGGCTAGTTCATCGATAGATTCTCCGTGAGGGCGCGAAGCCAATTCTGCCGGCTTGGTTGTTGACTTTTGAGGGGCTGACCAGTCTAGGCTCTGGGTAGAGGTATTATCCGAAGCACTTATTTCCGATGCCGGACGGAAAAACGAGGACATGACCCATCAGGTATGGTGAGTATCAGCGCGCATGTACGGGGTTGATTGAGTATGTTCATCAATCGATGGTGGGTGGTGCGTTGCAGTCAAGGCCGCCAGCAGTGAAGCGGCGAAAGTGATTGAAGGCGACGGTTCTGGAGCGACGCGTCTATCTGTTGATAGCGCCCTATGCGTGATAATGTGTATTGTATGGTGATGTTGTGGAAGATGATGGAAGCGGTCGAAGATCGTGACTCGACGCGGCGTCTGGGTTGAAAAGTATGCTCCAAGTGAGTTGCTACACTGCCAACCGGGCTGTCGGTCTGTGGTATCACGTGTACCCGACCATTTTGTACTGCTAGAGCTCCAGGGCAGAGGACAATTATAGTCCCCCTTGTGTATAGAGGTATCACGGTAAGGTATTCACCTCAACAGCAAAGCGGGAGCCAAGGAGCCTTTCATGGAAGCCTCGGATTGACTTTTCCGGGGTGCAGACGCTTCCGACGACACCACCTGCTGCGAAGGCACTGCAACTGCAAACCTGGTCGTCAGAGAGATGATGTTTGGAAAAGAGACTCTGCAGCATCAATGATGACCTGCTGCAGCGGCAGCCCTCGGCTTGACTTTGTGCTCATCTTCTTGATCGCTCTTCAGTATGTACCAAACTCCTCTTTATTACTTGCAAAACGGACCTCCGCTACAGCCTCCAGCTGCCGACTTGACTTTCCGCAGAGCTTTGACGGTCTTGTTCCAGGCAGTGCAGAGGCCGACATCGTCGTCTTTTTCTTGTCGTCATGGTGCGCGCGCGCATCCGCACACAAGTAGTAGTGGCGGCCACCTCAGCAGGCCAGCCTGACAAAAAAGCACGCCTCCTTTCTTTCCATCGAGTCATGCAAGTGACATCCCTGTTTGTTGGACCATTCGAGATGCATAAATTACCATGCCGTTAGCCTCCGTGATGGGGACGGTACCTCACATGTGGCTTTGCTTGGCCAGACGCTACACCTCAAAGGCAAGGTTTGGTACTCAGAGGTGCATCCTTGTGCAAGTCTCATCTCTGGATCTCATTCACGGACTTTCCAAGGCTTTGTCATGTTCTGCAAGCGCCTTCAACTTGGTCACGCGCATGAGGATCGGCGGCGGATGACCGGCTATCTATCTGCCAGTCCTCCACAGAAGCACTGGATTCGCAGATAGTCGACAGTGAAACCTGCTTCAACTACTGCTCCCTTGGATACTTTCGATCCTACTGCTTCCTTGGATACTCTCGATGCTACTCATACCGATCCCTGGACAAAAGCCGACTCGACAGTTGCGACTCCGAGGCGGCACAGCAAATGTCAGTGCGAGCACTCTCATTTGATTCTTGCTTGTTCACAGATCATCCGCCGATGGACGTGAGCTTGGCAATGTTGGTGCCAAGATATGGAACTCTCCCTCCGCTGCTTTTTGCTCGACTATCACCATGCACGTCCTACTTGGCTGTCAGTCTTGTTGCCATCAAGCTCGCTTTGACAATCCTGAAACCCAAGCACACATCCCGAAACCCTTACACACCGGGTCTAGCCAACTTGGTTGGACTTTGCACCTCCCCTGCGCATAATATCAACACATACCGAGACGGAATATCTCCCTTCGCGTCCACATGCGCCCCTTTGCATCATGCTCCGGCACTGCGGGAGATCTCCGACCACTGCTGCACGCGGCATCTATGCCACTTCTGTGTACTGCTGCTCCGCCGTCTTCGTATCCGGGTCCCATACTCGCCTCTGGCAATGTGACACACCTGCCCATGAATCTGTGAGGTAAGATTGTCTGCTTGGCCTGGTAGAGCCATCTAATTTCTCCATCGATACGAATTTCGCCGTGTTGAGACCCATGACGGCTATCATGCCTTCGTCGTCGCACATATAAGTCCGCTGTGCTGCTCCTTTCCCTAAGAGTTATCCCCAAGTCAATCTCAAGTCCCAGATCTTTCACAGTCCCTCCTTTACCACCAATCTCATTCCCAAATCAGCTTCGCCGGTCGTTGCTCACCACCATCACTTTATATCCAAAATGATCTTCACCAACGTCATTGTCGCCGCCTCCCTGGCTGGCATGGGTTTCGCCCAGTCCCTCAACATACCAACCCGGTCAGGCAGCATCGTCTCTCTCTCTGCACCCTCCACCATCTCCGGCTCATTCAACGCTGCCAACAAGGAGTAAGTTTTAACTACTGGCATAGATTCACTGCTTCAGAACTAACCCACTCCCCCAAGGTTCGACCGTGGTCGAGCATGCGACTCTGACGCCGACACTGGCTCCGACAGCGCCGTCTTCATCCTCGAGAACGGTGCTTCCCTCTCCAACGCCATCATTGGTGCCAACGCCCTCGAGGGTGTCCACTGCAAGGGAGCCTGCACCCTGACCAACGTCTGGTTCCGTGATGTCTGCGAGGATGCCATCTCCGCCCTCGGTAACGGTAACGTCCTGATCTCCGGTGGCGGTGCCGCCAACGCAAAGGACAAGATTGTTCAGCACAATGGCCGTGGTACCGTCACCATCCGTGGCTTCACCGCCGTCACTGCCGGCAAGCTCTACAGGTCTTGCGGCGACTGCTCCAACAACGGTGGCCCGCGTAACGTCGTTGTTGAGAACGTCAAGGTCAACGGCATGACCTCTGACCTCGTCGGCATCAACTCCAACTTTGGTGATGTTGCCACCATCTCTGGCTCTTGCGGAAAGTCCAAGAAGGTCTGCCAGGAGTACAAGGGCGTGGTCAAGGGCAGCGGCGACACCAGCAAAGTTAGCACCACCGCCAACTGCCGTGGTGCCCAGGGCAAGATCGCCACCCTCCCTGCTTGCTAGATGGATTCGAGAAGAGGTCATTGGACGACTACAGAAAGAGTGGCAGTCGTCGTGATGCAATTGGATTCTACTGGGAAAGATCTGGGCGCTTGACGCCAGTCAATTGCATTGTCAAGCGGGGGATATACTTCGTGCTCTTCTATTCGAAAAGGCCTAGTGCCGGGGTCACTGTACATATTCTGACCGTCAATGATATTTTGAGCTACCTCAACTATTCGACTGTATTGTCTGTGACATACTTGTCTACCACCGTTCTAGGCAGAACCACATATCAATACATTGCCCTTGTGCGACGTCCACTTTGTTTCTAGGGATCTACGAAGTTTCCTGGTGAGCAATGTCATAGCTACAGCTTACTAGCCTCGTGGCTACTAGGATTATACCGACGAAGAATCCTCGACAGCATGACTTACCACCTATCCAATTCCAACGCGACTGCCACCCTTTCTAGCACGCAAGTCGATCACGGCAGCATCCCACAATGGACACAACCACCTACTTCGCAGTAGACGATTTCACAGCAATGTCAACAGTCTTCCTTGCCACGCCTTCCACATCATAAAGACCATACACAGCTTGCGACGTCCATTGCCCTAAGTAGGGCACTGGCTTTGCCGCTGAGACTGCCGGACAACAGCAACTGATGCATCGACCGTACCGCCAAAGAGCAAAAGGTTCCTCTTCGGACATTCACAAGTAGACCTCTGCGTGCACAACGCCCCTTCATGCGGCGCCTCGAGGCGTGGTGTGCTGGCTCCGGGTCAAATCACGTCTCTGAAGAAACTTCAGCGCAACAATCAGGCCCGCTGTCGTGCCGCTGCGGATCTGTCAAGAGCACAAGGTCGCCTTGGCCTGATGGTTCTTGGATGTGGATCACCTCCACCCAGGCCCACACTGAAACACGTGTCGCTACCGTGAGATGTGAGATCCGGGACTTCTGTGAAGCATCCACAACCATTCCTGATGCATAAAGCGTATTGTGCAAGGTTCTTCATTCGACCAATGTTCCCAGTGGTCGTCGATGCATCTCAATACTCACGCTTCACTCCAACGGATGATTCTCGTAACAGGCCTAACTTTGCCCCTGAATCACATCACACCTGCCAACCAGCTTTTGACAAGTCACCACCAAGAAGCTGAACACTTTCCAGAAAGAACTTCCACTAAATCTCCAATAACCGATACACTGTTGCTTTCCTTCTCCGCATCATGAGATGAGATGAACATCTGCGTCACAAACGTTACAAACGGTCGAAACACGTGAACCAGTGAACTCTTGTTCGCATTGGGCCATTCCTGGGTATCGACCGTTGCAACGATTCACTAGAGTCTTGAATACTGTGCCTGCAGTTTCACAAGACATGCTGGCCACTTTGTATCTACGGTGCGATCGACTTCTCCTGTTCTCCAAAAGTAGTGACACCCGGCCGTTGCGACAGCAGGTAATATTGGACAGCCCTGGTATCTTGCAATTGCTAGTATGGTGGCGAGGATGCATATATTCAGCTCGATTCTCTGCAAACCATCCTCTCTCTTCTCGTCGATCCCTTCGTTGACATCGTACCCTCCTGGAGAGCATCTCTTCTACACAGTCCCTCACTACCTTTGGAGCCCTTTCGTTAGAGCTTCAGATATCCCACCTTCCCATCGCTTGCACTGCACACGGTCATCTTTCCTTCTCAGCACCAACATTGCACGTCTTCTTTCCCTCCATCGTCATCTGCACCACTCATTTACTCCCTCAGACCGCCAGCACATCCCTACTATCCATCACCTCCCCTGAGCTTTTTTGAACCACAGCCTCCCTGCACACAATCACCACACATCCCTACACCATCACCAGCACATACCCAAGATCCCTCTCCCTACCACCTCCGCACGTCCCCTACACCAGCACAAGCACATACACACGTTTCCTCGCACTCTTTCCCTCATCCCCACCATCCCCATCATCTCCCCCCTTCGCTACACCTGCACATTGCTCTATCATCTCTCCCCTACCCCATTACAAACACTCGGACCGCAGAGCCAAACCAAGCCACAATGAAGGCAACACTCATCCTCGCCCTCGCCGCAGCCGCAATGGCCGCACCGGTACCGGCCCCGAAGCCAGTGCACCTTATCCCGAGGGGCTGGGCGGACGTCGCACCTGCCCAAAGCCTGCGTCACCAGGTTAACCTCCCTCCTTCCATTACCGCTATTCTAAACAGCTGGGGTCTACAGCATGCTTAGACCCTTTCCACCTACTCGGCCGGGACCGAGGGAGATCAGAAGGAGGGCAGGACCATGACGGGTTGACAAGGAGGATCTATGGGAGGAGGATACAAGGGAAGGGAAGAGAAGATATTCGCTGAGAGGGTCAGGGAGACAGAAAGGCAAACGTTCATGCTGTGATGGATCTCTTCTTTGTTATGGATGGGCGGTGGACTTTTTTGTTGTTTTTCCCCCTTGTGGAATGAATTTTTGGCCCATGTCTCTCTTCTCATGGGGCTCAACAATATGTGTTGTCAGGTTTGCAGTGACGTGCATTCCCGGTGAAGACCCAAGACAAATATGTACATGGACGATGCCGAATGATGAAAACATGGGTATAGCTACGTAAGAAGCCATGACTTTTACAGCTGAAATGGTCCCGAGAAATGCATGCCCTATCCCAAATCTATCCTGTACATGCCAATGACAGCGGCGTCTACAACAGTGCCTCGTACTCCAAGCTAGCATAGATGAAGGGTCCGACACCCTTGAGATCGTTGCTCTGCGTAGCGACGCCAGTGTAGTACTACCATGGTCAGCATCGTTGCAATCGACAGTCACACAACACACCACTCACCTCAAAGCTAGCATTACTGTTCAAGCTTCCCACCACGACTGTCCCGGTGAAGTCCACCAACCCATCCGTCTCGTTCTTCTTGACAAACGTGTTGCCCAGGTATTCGTACCCCTTCTGCATCGGCGCCACGTATTCCTGGCCAATATACCCCAACCTCGCCCCCTTGAGCAGCGCATAGACAAACATGGCACTGCCCGAACTCTCGATATAATTCTTCTCCCGGCCGGGATACGGCTCGTTCATGACCAACCACCAGCCCCCGGTGGTATCCTGGGCCTCCAACACCCCCTCGGCGGCGCTCTTGAAGAACCCCAGGATCTTGTCCCACCCGGGGTGGCTCTTGGGGAAGAAATCCAGCACGTCCACCATCGCCATGAGGTACCAGCCCAACGCACGATCCCAGACGATGGGCGCCGCCCCCGTGACCGGATCGGCCCACACGGCCTTCTTCCCCTCGTCGTAGCCGTGCACGAGCAGGTTCGTGGTCGCGTTCCTCGTCCGGCCGTCGATGAGCTCGTACTGCAGCAGGATGTCGTCCCAGGCGGTCTGGTTGGCGGCGTCGTACAGCGCCGTCCACTGCGCGTAGAAGACGTCGGCCATGAAGATGCCGTCCAGCCACATCTGGTTCGGGTAGGTCGGGTCGCGGTGCCAGAAGCCGCCCAGCGGCGTGCGCACCCCCTGCTGGTTCAGTTGGCGGCGCAGCGTGCCCGCCGCGGTGCGGTACCGCGTGTCGTCCGGGTAGCGTTGCGCCAGGTCCAGCAGGATGGTGCCCATGCGCACGTCGTCCAGCGAGAAGGGGTAGTTCGGGTAGCCCACGAGGGTGCCGTTGGGGGTCACGGACGTGTCGAGTTGCGATTTGAGCCACGTCGTATAGCTTGTGTTGCCGGTGGCGGCGGCGGTGAGCTCGACGCCGCGGTAGAAGACGGCGGATTCGTAGCGGTTGTTGGCTGGGACGCCGCGCTTGAGGAAGGCGTCGGCGAAGATGGTCGAGTATTGCTGGAGGGGAGAGGCCTGGCGCTCGATGGCGGCCGAGAGGGCCGTGGTGGCCAGTGTGAGCAGGGAGAGGACACGCATGGTGGTGGAGATGCAGCAAAGAAACCGGACGAGAAGGAAAGGGAATGGGCTGGTCTCGCTTTACACTTCACCTTACCTAGGCGTGTATTTATTCTCTATAATAAGTTTTATTACAGACCATCCTACGCTACCCTTCGAAATTGGTTTAGCTCTAGGGCCAAGACGGATCCGAGGCCCTTCATTGCCTATGATTATCAGGGGTTCCGCCAATCCCGCTGTCAGACGCCGCTGGACAGGGTGGTTTGGTGTATCTAAACTACTCAGACAAAGGGTGTGATTGCTGGAGAATTGTCCTTTTCGCAGATCGCTTAGATGAGACGAAACCCAAAGCGGAAGGCAATGAAGCGAATCACAGCCGAGAGAGGTGCAGTGCCAAGCTCGGGGTGGAGGATACACGCAAATAGACCATCAAGGGCAGAATGTAGCATGCACCGTGTCTGGTCTATTGAAACATGGTAGGCACGTCTAGGGAGCGGAAATACTCCCTCCAAACGGGGCCGGCGGTGGGGAACATGACTGCCCTATGTCTTGGAATGTATCAGCTAAACAATGGGAAGTCTACGGAAGCGGGAAGCGAACATCTTCATTCCATTGATACTTCTGCACGGGAAATTGTTGTCACACTACCACCGGTAAAGACTGCTGGCGAATTGGATTGCTACTCATGTTCCTCATAATCATGTCTCGTGCAAAATCGAAGAAGAACAGTGTCCGGCACTGGTAGTCTTCTAAGCCTCCACTTCGTCCCCCTCGAGATCCGCGTGCTGCTTGATAAAGTTGGCAATCTTTGGATCGTTGACCTTGAGCTTGAGACCAATGCTGTTGGGCTGGGCGCAAGTCGGGTTGCCACTGATCACTGCGACTACCACGCCTTGCTCGTCCACCACTGGTCCGCCAACATCCCCGAACGCAGCCGCTCCTCTGCCATTGCTTGAAGTACACAGCTTCTCGGTCGGGTTGAGGGAGAATCCGCATGTGCTCAGCTTGTCAGAGCAAGTCTTTGCATCTACTGTATCGACGGCCGCGTAATGCAAGCTCGAGGAGATCCCCTGGGTGTCATTTGTGGTAGGACCCCAGCCAACGATCCGTAGGGGTGACAAGCGAGCTCTACCGGGACCTGATGGGTACTCGGTGGATATCGGCTGTGCAAGTTCGGCGGGTTCAACATTCGTGATGGGTTCGGTCAAGCGGAGGACTGCCAGGTTGTAGCTGAGGCTCGTATAGTTGAGTGGCTGTAGAGTAATGATCTCCGACACAGTCATGTTCTGCTGGGTCTCCGCGGTAAGTCCACTCTTGATGGAGATGTCTTGCGCGCGCAACCAGGAGGTACACTCAGTCGCGGTGATCACGGCAGTGGGAGAGACAAGGATGCCATCGCATAGAAAGGAGGTGTAGCCTCTGGGATTACCCTCTATGCTTGGCTGGACGAGCGCCACCGTATATGCCAGCGATTCGTCTGCGGGCTGACCTCCAATGATAGCGCTAGCACAACGGAGCAGGACTGCTGCCGCTGCCAGAGCGGGTGAGTAACGCATGTTTGGTAGTTGTTGGTTCGAAAGAAGTGGAATTGGTAGAGAACGGCTGGAAAGGACCTGGGGGAAGGAACGACTGTGCCTGGACTGTGATTCAAGCTTAACAAAAGTTGAGGTCGAAGTAATACGCAACAGAGGTCAAAATGACCCGTCTGCCAACTTGTCGTGCAAAATGCTGATCTTATCCCCCGGATGAGGTACGGATGTGCGCTTTTGTCAATCTGAAACGAGGTTGCACAGGGTTGGGCCAGGCACATGCATGCTCGCTTCTGCACCTACTCAGCAACTACATCTCGATTGGGGCCCCGTTGACAGCCTGAGATTCCGAGACGCAGTGTACAGAGTCTGGTATTCGAGTGATGAGATGGCCTAGTGTCCTAGGCGGACAGGACAGAGGAGAGAGAGGAGGGGATTCCGTTCGCCAAGAGAGAGGGAGCTTTCACGCGCGCGAGTCTTGGCGCTGCAGGCACTTCCGCTCGTGATTGATGACTGGCCAGTATCTTCACTTTCACTACCACTTCGGTCACCTCTTTACGGGCACAAACATCCAAGCCGTGATGCGGTGCATTACCCCTGGATGACTTCCACTCCACCAATCAAGCGAACATGCCTCGCACTCTACCGTGGAAGAAGGACCACAGCGCTGCTTCCTCGAACCTAATCAGACCGAGAGTACCTGGCCCTGTGAATGGTAATGCTACACCGAAACGTAAACGGGCGACTGCATTCGACGACGATGAGATCAATACGACAGGTCTCTCTAGCCCCGAGCGAAGATCCCGGCGCAGACCTGGCAAGACGCCGTCGACTTCTCCGCCGCCAGCCCCGCCAGACCAGGAACCGATGCGAGAGGGATACTCTGCTGATGACACCTATATGATGGTTGAGGATGAGTTCCTCTCTACTGCGCAGCTACATACGCAGCACTTGCATCATGCAGAGTATCAGAGGTTGAAGAGGTTGGCAGGACAAAGAGACTTGGAAGAACTAGCGAGACCAGAAGATCTCATGGGACAATTTGGCTTGGGACCGAGCACTTCGAGAAGAGGCCGACAAACTGCAAGGAGCGGTTCAGAAGACAACAATGGCTTGGTCGTGGGCGACGCGAATCTTGCGGGACTGCTGGACAGTCCAAGGAAGCAGCATATCTTGTTGAGGCGGGAGGTCACCAAAGCAGAATTGATGGCCGATGTCAAAAGGTACCCTTTGCAGATGAAGAAGGTCTCTACCGCCTTGAGATGTGACACCAGATCTGCGCTATCAGGCAGCGACACTGATGACGAGGACGACTTGGATGCGCCGTACCAAAAGCCTTACTCAATGCCCCCCAACACTGTGAGCCAGAGAACAGCGCAGGCAGAAGGAGAGAGCCACGAGAAGCAGGGCGATGCGAAGCCCTCCATCATGGCTGAATTTGCAAGGAAAAGCATGAAGGAGCAGCCGTACTACAAGCAGCGCTCATCTGATGACGATGATCTCGATGCGATAGCCACAATCCCGGTAGTACGACGGCGTATCTTCACGGACACTTCAGGTGTGCCAAACCCTACTAAGGAAAAGCGAGGCGGAGGTGACGCGCTACCTACGTGGCGGGCACGACTACAGAAAAAAGCCGAGAAGGAGAAGAAGAGCAGTAACGAGCCCACGTTTGATGAGATTCCGACTTTTATGATCTGATTTGAGATACCCCATAGAGCGTACTGTTACTGGATCCATTTCGGAAGACATATTTACCATTTCTCAAGCATGGGCCGGATGTCAATCTCGTTGGTGAATGTTGTCTTTGGTTGTGTGTGCAAGTTCCAGTAAGCATCCGCGATCTGTTCATGGTTAGCGATATTCACAGACGCGCCTTTGGTCGCCACTCACGCCCTCCGCACTGATCTTCGCCTCGGGTGGCTGATCTTTGAGCCACTCTTTCGTACGTGGAATGTCGATGACTCCGTCGATAATAGCATGTGCGACGTGTACACCTTTTGGTGCGAATTCCCTCGCTGTGCTCTGCGCCAGTGCTCGCATTGCGTACTTGCCGGTCGAGAACGAAGACATGAGGGCATTGCTCTTGACCGAGGCAGTGGCACCCGTATAGATCAACGTTGGTGGATGCGGCGCAGAGTTGCCACCGGCGACCTTCAACAGGTGGGGTAGTGCCGCTTGTGTGAACAAGAATGCTCCTTTGCTAGATGCTTGTCAGTCACTGATCGAAATCAAGCGAGAATCACAAGCTCACGTGCTGACATTGTAGCCGGCCGTGAATTCCTCCTCGGTCAAGTCAAGGATGCTCTTCCGAAAGAATCTCCCGCTTGCATTAAAGACAGCGGCTGCACATCCAGCAGACCCAAACTCGCTCTCAATCTTCTGGAAAGCACTTTTGACGCTGCTTGCGTCAGAGACATCGGTGCTGATGCCAATCGCCTTGCCACCAGCGGTATTGATCTCTTTCACGAAAGGCTCATAGCTCTCTGCACTTCTGGCTAGAAGTGCCACAGGATACTGCAGACCGAACTTGCGAGCTACAGCAGCGCCTGTACCTGGACCCACGCCAGCGACCACAGCCCATGCCTTTGATGTTGGTGCCATTGTCTCTTGCTACTAGAACGGGACCTTTCCCACACTAGACAATCAAGACCTTTGACAGATCAAAGAGGTGAAAGATGGCGATCAACGAACACTATTGCTGAAACGAATCTTCACTCATCAAAGACGCCCTCTACTAGTAATGCTTATTGATGCATTTGCTTAGCATAAAAGAATCAACAATACTCCTCCATGCACGGCGTTTCCATATTTGGAAGAGGGAGCAGTGACGTGCTTTTTCCACAAAAGAGGGGCATCCAGATGTCGTCACATATTGAGAGCTCCATGTAGAGGTACTGTACATGTGTATTCTTTGTACAAGGCTAGTCAAGGCCAAGTAATCTTCAAAGGATTGATAGAGTCTTGAAGTAGTCAATGACAATCATGGTAAAAACGACCTTCTATGACTAATGAAGACAGAAGGATAACCTCATGGTTACAGAATTCGTTGACAAGAATGACTCTCGGAGATGGAGAGTGCCATAGTCAGGAGTGCTACCTTGGATCCCCTCCAGCCTCAAAACAACTATACTGTTTGAGAGATGTTGATCTCGCCACACGGAAATCGCCGCCCTGAATACCTAAGGTGGTAGAGTAAGTAGTACACTCCAATCTGAGGACCCAACAAGCTGACTGTAGAGGAGTCTCTGTTGTTCTATACTACAAGTCTACTACTGTTTGATAAAAAACAGTCTCTGGAAATTCAGGTAGTCAACAACTACCAAGTACATACCGAGTCCGCAATTCGCAAACAAGCATCCCATCTCTTTACCCATCACTGCCTAAGATGCAACCCCACGCCCCGGTGAAGCATCGCGCGGATCTTCGGATCTGCTTGTGGTTCTGACTCGGGCTGACCTCGAGCCTATGACCTGCATATGCCTGCAGCATCACGCACACTGGCCATACACGTGCTTGCAAAGACCTTTGATAGCACGTGAGGAGGACAGCGACTCGGTTGCAATCGGTCATCTCGACCCAAACGTGGCATCCTCCAATTCATGGAGCCGGCAGCACTCAGGTGAGCCTCCGAGGAGCGCCCTAAGCAATCAAAAGCTCTCCCCACAAGATCAGGGAGAGCTCCGATGCAAGGTACCAGACGGATCCCCGAGAGACACGTCGCAGGCACTTTCCGCTATCTTCTGGTATCAAAACACTCTGCTTGGACCCCATGGGATTTCCAGACCTTGTTTTCAGCTTCATTTTCCCAGAAGCGAACAGCCTCATCTTCCTCTCCTCTGGCGGTTTCGTCATGATACTTTCCACCCCCACGCGATCAGGCCTAAAACGGTACTTGACGTTTCTCGCGTCAATCGTCTACGTCACATCCCGGACGCCGTCCCAGGGATATACTGGTGTGATTGCTGCATTTGCATCCACCACGCCCCTCAGTTTGCCCGTGAGGGTGCTGTTAGCGTCTTCGCCGTAAGCATCTCGCCGCCTGCCCATGCCCACTCGTACCACTCGATCAAGCTGATCGACCCGCGTCTGTACCAAACATCTCCGGGACTTCTCTCAAAACACAGCTCTACCCGACCTGCTCAAGACATGGATTTGCCTCGCGGCCCTGCGGCACCACCCGATGAGGGAGCTCATTGGACGGCCGAATTCGTGGTAATGCCGGGTCTAAGCATGTTTGCTAGTACTGTGGGACATGTCCCTCCCGACGGAAGAAATCTGGGTGAGATCTGGTAGTTCAGGTACTGTCTTGGAATCAAAGAACAAAAGACCACACTACTTATACCTGTCAGCCCCAAACACCAAGTCCTTACCCCAGACAAAAGCAAGCACGCAATCGACCGTTTCCCGTGCTTGATCTCAGAAGATGGCTCCAGCTTTGCTAGAGCCGCATAATCTCGATCAACTTCCTCCACCATCTGCGCAGATCATTGATATTCGAAATGGTGCAGACTTTGTGCCCTTGACCGAGCAGATCCGCTCTGGTCTGAATGTTCCTGCAGGACGGGAGAAGAGACTACCAACACTACTGCTCTACAGCAGGGAGGGGCTGCAGCTCTTTGAGAAGATCACCTACTTGGACGAGTACTACCTCACCAATCAAGAGATCCAGGTCTTGCAGAACTATGCAGACCGGATCGCCGAGCGAATCGCGCTCAAGCCAGACTCGATCCTCCTCGAGCTCGGAAGTGGGTATGTCATTCATTTGCCCGTGAGCGATTCTCAAGTCTGACCACCCCCCAGCAATCTGCGCAAGGTACGACTACTTCTGCAAGCCCTCGAACGCCGAGGCGCCTCTGTCTCATACTACGCTCTCGACTTGTCCCGTGAAGAGTTGGAACGAACACTGGCCGAGATCCCTATCGGCACTTTCAAGCATGTGAAATGCTTTGGACTATGGGGTACATATGACGATGGTCTTGCGTGGCTGAAACAGCCTAAGAACACAAAGAGGCCGAAAACCATTCTTTCCCTCGGATCCAGCATTGGCAACTTTGACAGGAAAGAAGCGGCAGAGTTTCTGGCACAATTCAAGCATGTCTTGGGCGCGGGGGATTCCTTCCTCCTGGGCGTGGATGCATGCACAAATCCTGAAAAGGTCTACCATGCGTACAACGACAGGCACGGCTTGACACACGACTTTGTTCTTCAAGGCTTGAGCCAGGCCAATCAGCTTCTTGGACATGTGGCATTCAACATTCCAGATTGGGAGGTCATTGGAGAGTACGACGCTGTGGCTGGACGTCACCATGCGTTTGTCTCCCCAAAGAAGGATGTCGTCGTCGAAGGGGCCCGTATTGCCGCAGGCGAGCGTATACGCATAGAAGAGAGCTACAAGTACGACTTTGCGCAGAGCGAAGAGCTCCTCCAGGCCGCCGGCATGATTGAAGGTGCAAGATGGACGAATGATGACGGTGATTACGGTATGTTGCAGCCTCGGATGCTACCTGATGATTTATGACCTGGTCTGTGTGACCCTGCTTGCGGGTTCCATCGCGATGGTCTCCGACAAAGCATGTCTCCCATGCTTGTTATGAGCTTGATCACAGAACCGCCGAAATGTTATGACAGATCGACTGACATACTTTCAGCTCTCTTCATGATCAATAAGCCTTCCGTGCAGTTCCCTGCAACGCCGGAGCAGTATGCAAGTCATCCCGTCCCCACCGTGGACGACTTCCACGCTATGTGGAAAGCCTGGGACGCAGTCACGCGGGACATGATATCCGAGGACGAGCTTCTGGACAAGCCGATCAAGCTCCGAAATGCATGCATATTCTACCTTGGTCACATTCCTGCTTTCCTCGATATCCATCTCACCAAAGCCACAAAAGGAACCCCTACAGAGCCGAAGCACTATCATGCCATGTTCGAGCGGGGTATTGACCCTGACGTAGACGATCCCGAGAAATGCCACTCTCACAGCGAAATCCCAGACGAATGGCCAGCCCTAAGCGAAATGCTTGACTACCAATCCAGAGTCCGGCTGAGATTACTGGGCCTGTACACTTCCGGTCGCGCCATGCAGGATCGGCATGTCCAGAGAGCTCTTTGGCTTGGCCTGGAGCACGAGATAATGCACCTGGAGACTCTATTGTATATGCTTGTTCAAAGCGAAAAGACACTTCCGCCGCCTGGGACACCCAAGCCTGACTTTGAAGCGCTGGCGAAGCATGCGGAGAGCATAGCGGTCCCAAATAAGTGGTTTCCGATACCTACGCAAGAAATCGAGATTGGCATAGATGATCCCGATGACAACTCAGGCCCGGAGCATTACATGGGATGGGACAATGAGCGACCGCGAAGAGCGGTCAAGGTCGGCAATTTTGAGATCAAGGGAAGACCAATCACGAATCGAGAGTATGCAGCGTTTTTGGAAGCCACAGGTAACAGCTCGACACCATCTTCGTGGGTGGAGAAGAAGGAGAGTAATGGTCACGTCAATGGGCATGCCAACGGGCATAGCAATGGAGCTGTCAATGGCCACATGGATGACACAACTGCAGGACCCACAAAGTCCTTCCTGTCGAACAAATCGGTCCGAACTGTGTACGGTCCTGTCTCACTTCAACATGCTCTGGACTGGCCGGTCGCTGCCTCGTATGACGAGCTTGCTGCCTGTGCGGCGTACATGGGTGGCCGCATACCGACTTTTGAAGAGACAAGATCTGCATACCACTACGCAGATATACAGCGTCGCAAGGAGGCCCAACAGTCATTATCGCCGACGATCCCTGCGGTCAACGGCCACTTGGTCAACGACGGTGTGGAAGAATCTCCGCCCAATGGGTACTCCTCCGGCTCTGCGGGTGCCGGCTCCGGCTTGAACCCGCGGGACTTCTTCATCGATCTGACGCACACAAACACTGGTTTCAAGCACTGGCATCCTGTATCAGTGTCGGACAAGGGCAATCGATTGGGTGGGCAGAGCGACATGGGCGGGCTGTGGGAGTGGACCAGCACCACCTTGCGACCATGGGAGGGCTTTCAGGCCATGGATCTGTACCCTGGCTACACGGCCGACTTCTTTGACGAGAAGCACAACATTGTGCTGGGGGGTAGCTGGGCCACCATGCCGCGGATTGCGGGCAGGAAGAGCTTGTGAGTACATGTCTCATGATATGTTTTTTGGGATCGACAGAAGCTAATTTGTGACAGTGTCAACTGGTACCAACGCAATTACCCGTACGTGTGGGCAGGCGCTAGACTGGTACGTGATGTGGAGTGAGGTCAAGGGTGCCGTTTTTGCGCGGCCTACTACTTTGGCTTGGCATCAAACGAGCGCTGAACCCTATCGCAACGCCACTGCACGACCTGCATTTCCCTGAGCATCTATCTCCTGTCCATATTACGAAAAAAGAAGAAATCTTTCTGCGCAAGTATCCTTGTTTTCCTAGACTCCCCCGATGCAATACAGTGTGTCGCAATGCATGTTTCGGTCGACACGTTGCGCTGTCTCCCCTTCCCTCCTCTAAAGATCTCGGATACGTACATCCATAAACGCTGGCATGTGATGGCACGCCACGTCGCCGGGGAGCTTCGGAACCTACCACTTGTTACCTGGCAGACCGTGTCCCATCACGTCGAAGATCTACTTTGTTGACACCTTGAAACTTCTCCCTCTCACCTTGGATAATATGAATATAACACCTCCGTCTTCAGGCACCCGTGACTACCACAATTGCTGAGTGATACCTAGCGCAATCGGTAACAGGCTATTGTCATCAGGGGTATAAGTAACAGCGCGCTCACGGCTGCCTGCCAGCTACTGACTACCATATAGCGCAGCCACCGCGCTCAGCTCCTCACATCTTACCAGCACTCACGCACCAACGTCAATGGATCATACCAGCATATCGAATAACATCCAAAGTCATTGCGAAGAACAACAGCCATGGGGCGCAACGAGAAGAAAGCCCGTAAGCGTGCTCGAGCGAAAGAGGACCGTTGTCATCCAGGTGCCAAAGAAGCGAGGGGGCAGGAGAAGAAAGACGTAAAGGAGGCTTTGGCACAGCGTCGCGAAGAGAATGCCGAGGCGAAGTGGGGCGATAAGAGTGCCATGGGTAACTCAATCTCTTCCTCATTGAGGACGTTGATATTCCTGACCATCAGTAGAGCATCATTGTCCGGTCTGCCAGGCGCCGCTTCTCAAAGCCAACGCCAAACGTACTTGTGTCAAGAACGGCCATGTCGCCCCTTGTCCCCGCTACCACGAGGGACTCATGCGGCCCAACGATCACACCTGTACGGCATGCCGCCAGGAGATGGCACTGCATGATAAGCGCCACAAGGAGATTTTCGAAATGTTCCACGCCGCTCGCAGCTTGACGTCCAATACAGGTCCTTCCAACTCGGAACAGTCCGGAAAGGCGCTGAGAGTCGTCACTCGCATGCCCCAGCATGACGGCAAGAAGAGACCAAACCCTCTCCGCGCCCGCCCGGAGAAGAAGGCACGCCTAGACATGAAGACTCTCGTTAACATCCTCCATCCACCAGAGCAGACGAAAGAAGATGTCATTCTCGCCCCGCAAGAAGACTTTGGCAGGGCCATGGGCGAGCTCATCTGCAAGTTGCGATCCGATCGACCCGCTACGCCAAATCGTGCTCTGCTGGAGAGCCAGTTCTACCTGGAGTTGCTCGTTCGCAACGATTTGCAGCAAGAGTCGGAGAGGACGTTGGAGTCTGATCGTCGCTTCGAGAGATACAAGAAGACCGAGTGGTATACCAAGGATGCCGCCACCAATACGGCGCTACAAGGGGCTGTGAAGCAGGACAAGCTCCCACCTAGTCTTCCAAGCCGCGGCACCACTGCTAATCAAGCGACATCATGTATTGCCAAAGTCACAGCAAAGAGGCCCGATTCAGCTCCTAAAACTCCAGCGAAATCATCCAGCAAGGAGGTCACCGCAGCCAAAGTACGCCCGATCCTAGTTGCGACCAAGCCATCACCCGCGACTGAGCAGAAATGTGTGGGCGACTCTCTTCCTCACTTGTCTTCCATTTCAAGCTTAACTTCATCGCGTGCTACATCGTCGCAGAAGACTTATGCCGATGTGGCAGCCAGCCCGCCACCAGAAGTCGCGCCACTGTCGCTGCCACGTGATCCCTACCTCAAGCAAGGCCGCAAGTCCAGACAGTCTAGCGCAAGCAGCAAGGCGGGCCCACAGTCACCCATCACCTCACCACCAGCCACCACCATCACGCCAATCACATCAGTTGTGACTATCGACGCAGCCACAAATCCTCCGCGTCCGCGCACCAAGGCAGAGAAGAACAAGGCAAAGAAATATCGTGCCAAAGCCAACAAAGACGCCGCCAAGCTCACTGCCCACGATGAAGAAACTCTCCTCGCTCGCGAAGCGGCAGCTAGACAAGCCGCGCTAGACGCTGAGACGAACCGACAGGCCGAAATGCGCAAGGCGATCGACGCCTGCTGCGAGAAGCTGCGCGGGTTCGACTACCAGTCCGCTCTCAGGTTTCTCGCCAGGTACGAACCTGGCAGCGATGAGATGTTTCGAAGATTGTACAAGTCTATCTCCACGACCATCACCGGACACGCAATTTGGCAGAGGTATTTCAGCACCGCCCTCAAAGCATGTGGTGAGAAGGAGATGAAGTTTTGCTTTGCCTTCCTGGCCCTCACTGGCCATGACGAATGGAATGTCCTCAAGTCGAACCATACCAAAGACGAGCAATTGATCATGACGCTGGCTTCGGACCTGAACAGCATGTCTTGTCGCCTCGGAGCCTACTCGGCTTGGTTGGCAGGATGGTCACCGGATGACTTCTTCGAGAAGGGCATGCGATCGCCGACGGGTACGTGGGAGGATGATGCTGACGTGAAGTTGGATCCTATCAGAGCTCATATGATCAGAGCTGCAAAGTTGCCCAAGGATGTTGGCGCGTCAGAGTTTGTGAGGAAGATCGCATTGGTCAGGATGGGCATGGAAGTGACTTGCTTGTCCATGGAGGTCAGGGACGCAGAGCGATTGGACTTTGAGGATAGGATGTGGTGAGTCGTAGTCTTGGCGTGAGCGATGACATGATGCGTACTAACCATCACAGGGACCACATTGGTAAGCACTTTGCCCTGCCCAGATACGTGGGTATGAAGAAGGCAGGGCGCATGATGCAAGCCGATTACTGGGCACTATTCGATGCAGGAAAGTTCTCGACAGCGATGAGGAAGCACATGGCTCTTCCTACAAAGGGTGGTAGGCCAGGAGATTCAATCATGATCGAAATGGGAGGAGTCATGGCAAGACCAGTCGGCGCTGCTGGTAGGCCCGGAGAAGGGACTTGATGATCACCAACTCCGCCCCCAAAGAAGCAAAAGTCCGCCTCCGCTGCTCACGCTGATCTTCCTCTCGGTCCGACGCTCCACGCAGCAACGGTTCAATCTCAAAGTGGACGTAGAGGATTCCCATATATTTGAGACATTGCCCAAGAATCTCATGTAGACTGATCCAGAATTGAATACCACCATATCCACCAGCCATCATGGCCCACTCGCCCTCCCACGGGTCTTCAACCTGCATCGTGACCGAACCCGCTCCTACCAAATCCAAAGCCACATCCATCAAAACCTCCATCCACGAACACCCCGGCTACACGCTAGGCCACACCGACAAGAATGCAGAAACCATCTCTCTAGGCTCACTCGGTCGTGGCATCCAATCCGAATCTCCCCGCGACATCGAGTCCTTCACCCCTCCACCCACCACGGCCGAATTCCCCATTGAGACACTCGAAGAATGGAACCGTCCCAACATCAACTTCTGGCGCTCCCTCGCCGCCTTCTGGTCCCTATTCCTGACCGGCATGAACGACGCCACCTACGGCGCCGTCATCCTTTACATCGAGTCGTACTACCAGCTCTCGTACGTCGTGGTGTCGCTGATCTTCCTCTCGCCCATGGCGGGGTACACGACCTCTGCTCTCCTCAACCCCTGGATCCACGCCACGTTCGGGCAGCGCGGCGTGGCCATCATCACGCCCGCGTGCCACGTCGTCGCCTATGTCGTCGTCGCCCTCCATCCCCCTTTCCCCGTCTTGGTCGTCGTGTACCTCCTCGCTGGGTTCGGGAATGGGCTCGCCGACGCCGCGTGGAATGCCTGGATCGGCGCCATGAGGAATCCCAACCAGGTCCTCGGGGTGCTTCATGCGCTGTATGGAGCTGGGGCGACGGTTGCGCCGCTCTGCGCGTCCGCACTGATCGTCAGGGGTGGGAGGCAGTGGTTTGTTTGGTACTGGGTCATGCTTGGGGGTGCGGTGATTGAGCTTGTGTCTGGAACTTGGGCGTTCTGGGGCGCGACCGGGAAGCTGTATAATGATACGCATCCAAGGACGAATGATCAGAAGGGGAGCAGGCTCAGGGAGGCGCTTGTGACAAAAGGTTCGGCGAGGGTCATCTGGTTGATGGCTTTCTTCTTGCTCGGTTACGTTGGAGCTGAAGTGGCGTTGGGTGGATGGATCGTCCTTTTCATGATCAGAGAGCGAGGCGGACAGGCGTTTGACTCGGGTGTTGTGGCCACCGGCTTCTGGCTGGGTATCACCGTCGGACGGCTAGTACTGGGATTCGTGACGCCGAGGATGGGGGAGAAGCTGAGCATCTCTGTGCGTATTACCAGACAAAGTCTCTGCATCTTTCGTGCCTGCTCCCGTCACAGACTGACACTTGCCAGATCTACCTCCCCCTCGCAGCCGGCCTCCAACTCATCTTCTGGCTCGTCCCCTCCTTCACCGTCTCTGCCATCGCAGTGGCGCTACAGGGGTTCTTCCTCGGTCCACTCTTCCCCGCTGCAGTCGTCGCCTGCACTAAGCTGCTGCCAAAGCATCTTCACGTCTCAGGCATCGGATTTGCAGCTGCATTTGGCGGAAGTGGCGGAGCCATCTTTCCCTTTGCCATCGGAGCGTTGGCGCAGGCCAAGGGTGTCCAAGTACTCCAGCCTATCATACTGGGACTGTTGGTGGCCATCTTGTTGCTCTGGCTCGGATTGCCAAGGATCGAGAAGAAGGAAGACTGAGTATTACACACGACTCGAGACTTCGTCGAGAAGGCCATATATTAGACTATGGAACAACAGGACAGGGATATACGCAGCATGACGCTGGCGTTCAATGTTGGATCTGCATTCACAGCCACAGAAGAGCAACTCAAAACAGCATTTGAACGAATCATGTATAACGAACATATAGACAAAGTATAATCAACCATCGTTAAAAAGCAGATGGGGTATCCCCGCTCCGAAACACCATGCCTCCCTATCTCTATCTAGCTGTGCACGTCTACATCTCCACTTCCCCTTCATCCAGTACTCCCAAGACAACCTTGACCTGTCTGACCATCTCCTTGCCTTGTCCGACAAGTAACAGCTTCTCCGCGTTGCCCGGCAGACCAAGGTAGCTGGGCGGTTCTCGTTCCGGCACCTCCTCCTCCGCCCAACGCTCGAACACCGCCTTCCCTGTCCCGCTCGGCAGCAGCAATTGGGCACCACCTTCACCTTCATCACCAGCCAACGACCTCATGCGTCCCAGCACGTCGAATCCATCATCGAACGCTTCCTCAACGAGCAACAGCCCCACAAGCTTCGAGAGCAGATTAAAGTCATGCTCATCATCAACCTTCCCGCCATACATCTCCGTCACCAACACCCTTATTAGATCCCACGGTATGCTCTTCGGCGCAACATTACTCCTGCCCTGCGCGACGGCATCGACAAGCTGCGTGATGATAGCGAGACAGACTTCGAACTGTAACATGTTAGTATAGGGTCTTCATATGTATCAGATGAGCAAAGGAACTTACGTCTGCATCACTAAACTCCCATCCACCTCTCCAGCCGAGCGGACGGTACCTCAGCCTCTCCTGCACCACCGCATGGACCAGACCGAGCAGCGTAAATACCCTCGTCCGCTCAACAGGCTTCCCTTCTTCCACCGCGGAGAGACTATCCCGCAAACTGGCCCTGACGCCAGCAGGGCGTTCGTACGTCACTACCCTACTGGCGCGGAGCAGTGCAACGGGGATCTTATTGCTGCTTTCCATGGACAAGAACAAGCGGAAGTCGGCGTGCGGTTTGAGGCCTGAGAGACGCTTCTCGAGATTGCCGAGCCATGAAGGGGAGAGGTGCACGTTCTTGACCAGTACCCAGTTGCCGTTGGCGGCGGCGGACGCCACGGCTGTGTCGGCATTACTGATGCTCTCCGTGGATCCCATGGCGACGGAGGTGCATTTGGCACCAGCGCGTAAGACGAGTTGGTCGACTTTGTACGAGGCGTCGAAGCCGGGTGTGGAGTTGAGGGCGATTGGAGTGGCGGGGCTGGCGGTGCGTGCGATTGTGGAAAGCGGATCGGTGGTGTTGAAGAAAGAAGAGGAGAAGATGGTGGTGATGAGTTGTTGAGTGGCTGGGATCATGCGATCGGAGCGGAAAATTTTGACGAGAAGGAGTGCAATTAGAGAATCGTTGACCGGCTGGTCCTGCTTGGTGAAGTCTGGGAGGACAAACTCTGCATCTGTCGACTGGAAGAAGGCAGTCCAGGACGAATCGAGCGTTGCAGGAATAACATCCTTCAGTGGACGAAGGTTGCGAGCTTTTGCTAGTGCTCCTTCAAACTTGTCTGGCTCAGAGGAAACATCGATGCTCTCGATGGAATCGTCCAGGATGTTATCAATGAGGGTCTTTTCCATTGGTGTAGGTGATGCTTGAGCCAGCAGCAATCCTAGAGTAATCCTGTCCCTCTGCAGCAGCGTCACAGCCGTGCTCTGGAAAGTGCTCAAGAACAATTCCTTGACAATCGTGTCGATTCTCGCCTGTGCGCCAGCGACCGGACTGTCCCTTGACTTCTTCAAGACCGCGTGAAAAATGTCCAGGAAGAATTGCAGAGAAAACTGGTAGAAGTGATTGAGATGATGCAGCTGATCCAGGACCGAGAAGATGGCGGAGCAGGACTGCGCAATGGTGTTGTACAACGCGGTGATGATCTCCAGTTCAGCCATGACCCCGTCTGTTTCGGCAGCTTTGGCGGTGATCTCGCTTGCCTCCTTTTTGAGTGTTTCGAGCGTCTGGATGACCTTGTCGTCATCGAGGATGTTGCCCTGAGACTCATTGAGAGCGCGCAATAGCTCCTTCTCCAGGTGCCGAAGTCGCAATCTGAACTCGCCTTGGGACTTGATCAGGTTCGACCGCTTCTCGTCCACGTCTGGTCTCTCCGACTTGACCACATCATCCAGGGCTTGGGTACGGAGACTGCTTTGTGTCACTGTAAAGTTGACAAAGGTCGTTCGACTGCAGATATCTGGAGCAAAAGTCGCCGATGGATCGCGTGTGGTAAGGTACATCTTGAAGGATGGCGAAAAGTCGATTTCCTGCCTGCCGAGCTGTATCAGCACTCTTCCGCCCGTCTTCTGGTACTCCTTGTTGAGAACGTGGTTGAGGATTGGATCGAGGTGTTCTGCATCTTGGATCAAGATTGGGTTTCCGAAACGCAAAGACGACTCCAATTGCTTTGTGAATCCACTGTCCAAGAAACTTGTGACTGTCAACCTGCGATCCTTGCATTCATTCTGCAGGAACTCGATTGTGCGACCGGATGGATCAATAATAAGTGGGTAGCGATTGAAGCGCTTGAGCATGATCGCATTTTCGGTGCAGAGCTCATCGACCGGCAGACCATTCTGCTGCCATTGCAGTCGGTCGTCGGCTGTTGAGAGGTAGTCCGCGACCGGGTTGTGAGGCTTGTGGTTGATCCCAGAAGCCGTTAGCTGGTAAGCCCAATCGTCTAGCATCGACTTTCGGTACTGCTGGTCGTACATTCCTCCATAGGATATGCTTGCGGCTGCCAAGAAGACATCACCGACGATCGTATCCATTTGTTCCTCGAAAGACTTGCTTCCTTCCTCCCATCTTGTCCGCTCTGAAGAAAGACTGTCAAGCAACTTCCTGCTTCTTTCGACCTTGGACTGGACTCTGGTCATCTCGCCCTTGATAGCCTCGACCTGACTGATCAATGCGGCGTACTCGGTCTTGTACTTGCCAATCCTTTTCTCCAGGTCCTCAACCTCGTTGTTGATGGCCTGAGCCTCAGCTCTTGTTTGCAGGGCCTGATCTTGCAGCTCAGCCAGCTCTGCCCTCAATGGACCAACGCGGGCGAGGATGCCGGAGAAGCTAACTTGTGCTTCGACCCATTGTACAAGTGGCCCACAGGCTTTACTGGCTCGATTGACTCTTTCGTAGCTGAAGTCATCCTTGGTAAGGTACTCGCGCTCCATCTTTGTTCTGTGACTTGCCGTCATTTGAGTCTCGTTATCGTAATGCACGATGCTCGGGATGAAGTCATCCTTACGAATAATGCCGATGATTGTCTTCCAGTCGGTGACTTTGTGACCGAGAAGTGTGCAAACCGCCTCGAGTGCAAGCTTGACGCCGGCAGGAGGATTCTGCATAGATCTGACCTCGGTTAGATGCTGCTTCTTGATGTTGTTGACGCTCCTTTGCGCCTCTTCTACTGCTGGCGTAGCCTTTGCAAGATCGACTTCAACAATGTCCCTTCGCTCGGAGATCTCCTTATCCTGTTTACTGAGCGCTGCTTGAATCTCAAGAGAAACTCCTCTTCGCTTCTCAGCCTCGCGTTGATCCGCGATCATCCCCTGAAGCTTCTCATTCGCCTCGGTATCTTTCCTCTCAAGCTCAATCTTCTTGCCGGCAAGACTCTTGGACAGCTCGTCTACCTCCGAGACAGTCTCCCTAAGCTTGTCCAGACCGACATTGAGGTGTCGCTGCTGCTCTTCCAAGTCCTCACGCTTCTCATTGTACAACTTGCCATACTGCGCAACAAAGTCTAGAAAGTGTCGGGGTGTAAGGAAGGTAGTCTTGTTCTGCTGCTTGAGCAATCTTGCATTATACTTGTGCAGAGAGTGATGGACGTGAACCATGGAATTGACGACCGCGTCTCTGTGAGTGGCCGGAAGCTGAAGTCGGCGGTATGCAACAGGTATGCTGTCCGGACTTGTGTAGTTGCCCTTGTCGAGGTCGACTGATTGCGTGAGCTCATAACCAACCTGGAAGAGTGCTTGATCAGACCAGTCTCCGAACCAATTGAGGACGCAACGATTGAACAAGGCAGGACTCGTGGCAGCCTTGGATGAAAGGCCTTCCTGTGGCGGATTCATGGTGAAAACGACATGCAAGTTGCGTACGATCTGTTGTGTGAACCACTTGTATAGTTCTTCTTGTGAGTCCAGGATCTGCCCCATGCGTTGTGCACCCTCTTTGCATGAAGTCATGAGCGATGCGAATTCGTCCCCTTCGAAGAGACCAGGGACTTCGCCATTAGCCAGCAAAGTGTTCATGCGCTCGAGGAAGCCAGAGTCCAACACATTCGATTCGTCCATGATGAAGCAAACCTTCTCGCCCTTGCAGCCGCATCGTCGAAGCACATTCCTCAGATCATCGTCGAAATCCTCAGATGAGTACTTGCCATGCACCTTGATCTGAAAAACACTGAGACCGTTCATCCAAGCAACGAATCTTGATAGCGTGGTCTTGCCACTACCACTGACACCAATAAGAATGAGGTGACCTTGAGGCTGTCGGAAGACACGATCGATGCGCAGAACGTGATCGAGAACATCGTTGAAGAGTACAAGCGGTACGTCCAGCTCTTCTTCGCAGAAGGTTCGAAGTCTGGCCTTGACAAAGTCTCTAAGCTGTTCTCGCTCGACAGGTACGTAGTTCTTCGAAAGCCAATTGGAGAAGAGGATCGGTCTCTGAAGCGACAGTGCTTTGTCAATGCTCGGAAAATGCTCGAGCGCAATCCTGTCCACTGCCTCTTCGGTCCATTGTCGTTCCTCTTCAGCAATGAGTCTGTCGGAGAAAAGGCGGAGAGCTTCATGCGCCCAGATCCTGATCAAGCCTTCCAGCGATAAGTCCTCTAACGGACGGATCGATTCGTACACAGCTCTGACCCATCTCGTTAATTCACGAGGCGAGTAGACATAATGCGGCTGTATATCTGCAGTGAAACGTTTCTGCGACTCGCTGTACAATTGAATCATGGCTGTGGTTAAGCCTTCAGCGTATCCGCGTAAGGATGGAATGATTTTGAGGACTGCGCTGTTGAACGTGCCATAAATCTGTGCAAGAGACTGCTCGCCAGGGTAGTCGACCATAATAAGAGGAGCATGGCGCAGGAAACGAAGACCGAGCGGTGTACGTCCAGCGTCAGTGGGCGGATTACATGCACCGACAAACTGTATGCGCTCGAGTGTGACCCAGGTCTTGTTGCTGGTCCTCCAAAATCCGCCATGCTCAACCATCTGGCGCAAGAAGGAGATGACTCGCTGAGTCCCATAATGGTCAGGGGCAGGAAGATTGATTTCGTCGCAGAACACGACCAGCCAGCGGCCGATCTGGGTGGGTGACAAAGTTGTACCGTTCAAGGTCTTCTTGTATTCGCAGTATTGCTCGAGTGTTTTGACCAGAAGCTCAGGCGTTGTGGCGCTCGAGAAGTTGAGACCGACAACTTCCATCGTGGTGAGCTTGCGCAGCGCACTGAACAGTGTCATGGTCTTTCCGGATCCAGGCGGACCACAGAGTAGTAGTGGTTTGTGCTCGGCCAGCCAGGAGTAGAGTACATCCTCATGCCTGACTGTGTCGACGGTGGGGATGACCACGTCCGTCTGAGTGATTGAGTGTGTGTTGACCTCGATGGACGGCACTTGATTCTGCCATGGTAGCCACTGAGCTTCTGGTAAAGAAACATCGAAGTCGATGACAGATGTCTGTTCGCCGAGCATGGGAAGCTCAAGTCCAGTCTGGCTGATGATGTAGTCGCCGAAAGTCTTCCTCTGCAATAGGGGACAATCGCCCGAGAACGACCACACAATAGCTAAGGCAAGCTTTTTAATCATGTATGCTTCGATCTGCTCAGGCTCAAGTGGAAATTCTGGATGCTGTCCGTTGTACTCAATCACGGATCTGAATGCTTTGCGGATCAACGAGAAGAGAGTATTGAGTGCTCTAATCTCGGTGAATTCCATGATGTGAGGGAGCTTCCTTGCCTCGTCAAGAGCGTTGCGGCAGAAACCTCCCTGGGTCAGCTTATCGATCAACAGATCGGCCAACTGTGACTGGAGGTCCTTGGTCGCTGTTGTCCCTGCGACCGACGCAATCGCTTCTTCATCGAGATCGTCGAACGCCGCATGTCGCAATTGATCCAGCTCATGCCTCACGATGATATCGGAAGAGATGGTGTCATCGCTGAACCACACCATGCCACAACGACTGACTGTCGCCAATGTCGCGTATCTGAGTGTCTCGACCTCAAACATGATACGGACATTGGAAGGTAGATTAAGGCGCTCACCATTTGGCAAGGTCAACAGTCTATTATCGTCGAGGACGGAATTCAGATTCTCAACCCATTCTGGATCAACATCACCATCAAAAACGATCCAATGTCTCTTCGAGTCTTCGCCACGAAGGTTGTCCACGATCTTGCGTAGAATGCTTGTAAAGAGACCGTCTGTCCACTCGCGGGTAGTGCTGTCCATGCTGCCGTATAGTTCTTCCTTGGACATGACCTTGGGGTCTATGATGTGGCTGACGCCTTCGATGCCATCGACTCTTTGCATCGCGGCGAGCAAGGTGTTCCACGCTGCCGACTTGGCTGTTCCAGAACTGCCGACCATCATGACGCCATGATGAATGTTTTGTATCTGGTATAGCTGAATGATTTTTGTAAGCCAAGAGTCTGCCAGGCTCATTCGGTTGTCCCTTGTAATGTCTCCAATCGCTTTCTTGAGGGCTTCCAGGGCAGCAGGAATATACTTGACACCGGGAAAGACATCATCCTCAATCTGCTTAATAATATCAACATCTGGTCGGACGAGCTTTGGGGCGATTGTCTCTCTCAATGACTGAACGAGAATTTGTGGCTCGAAGATGTCGTCAGAAGTGTCCGATTCAGATTGGTTCGTTATACGAGCTCGCTTCAGGAATCCGGAACTAACTAGCACGCTCTTGAGCGCACGAAGGCCAAAGTCGTAATGAGGCTGCTTTGACAGCCTGTTGTGACACTGTTCGAAGAATGGCACTGTCTGGCGCGAGATGTTCTTCGCCAGTGAGAAGCCTTGCGAGAACAGCATGACCTCAGCAATCAGTTCTTTGTCAGGCTTGGACATGGCCACGCTCCTGAATAGCTTCTTGAGGTTGTCTGGGAGGTTCGAGCGGCCGGCATACCCCGGATTCATGGTGATGAACATGCCGGTGTTCTCGTGGACGTGCAGTTGCCGCCCAATGAGCTCGATCTGTGCTCGCTTCTCCGGCGTGCTTCTTCGCAGACCGAGCTGAATGTTCTGGATCTGCTGGGAGACTGCGGACAGAATTCGTTCTTCTAGACGATTGAATTCGTCAAAACAGCCCCAGGCTCCAACTTGCGATATTCCCAGAAAGATCCTGCCCATAGCCTGGTAATCGAAAGTGTCATCGCAATTGAACACAAGTGTGAAGCGGCCAAGTTGAAGACCAAGCGCTTTGACTGACTCGGTCTTGCCAGTACCTGCAGGACCATATGGCGAGCCTCCCAGGCGTTGCGACAGTGCTTGCGTGAGGACTAGGAAACAGCGGTCCGTGAGTGGTGTCCTGACGAGCCTCTCGGGCACACCAAGATACTCAAATCCGTACGTGAGGACAGCATTAGCCATCCTGATTTGTACTCTGCTGAGCAGATCCGCGTCTGGGCTGAAGTTGTACCGCATCTGTAGCTGCCACAAGTAATGATTCGGAGATGCCGCCTTAGCAGATATCAATTTCTCGATGGCGTCCCTTTGATGCACAAATTCTGTGATGAGGTGCTCACATTTCCGTCGCTGAAGTGCATCGAGGTCACCAAGTACAGCGGTAGCCAGAAGTTGCAAAACCCGCACTTGACGCTCGAACCAATACGGAAGCTGAGCACCGCCCTGATCCAGCGCTGTCTGTACACATTGGGTCCACCAAATTTGTGCTGAAAGAACGACGACCTGTGCTGGGTACGCTGCAATGAAATCCGACAGTGCGCTATCTTCGATCTCATCGCCGCCAGCCACATCCTGGATCTCAGCGACCGCTTTGGTAAGCAAATCTGCGATAGTCTCCTTCATGCTCGTTTCCAGTAGCGTCAGCCACTCGTTGACTTTCGGGGTTTTGGCGAGTGAGATTGTATCCTTGAGCGCGATCTGCTCGCCTTCTCGCGACGTGATAGCAGTAATCAAGCCATCATCGTCGGTGAGTAGACCTGAGATGCCCGCGAACATCTTGCGGAGGTGCTTGGCAATACGAGCAGTGTTGTTGCTGTTGCCAATGATTTCGAGCAGATCCTCATCACCAACAAAGTAGAAACGAGGAAAAGACACTCGCTCTCGCTCGAGGTACTCGCCGAGGGCTTTTTGGATCCTGTTCAGCTGCTCGGCGAGTCGTTCAAGCGATCGTTGAACGCCAGGAATGTTGAGAACATCCAGGACGAGAGGGGACTTGTAAACCTTGCGTAGGACAGTCATGAACTCGTTGTCGATATTGTTGAACCGATTTGATTCGGTGGGCAGAAGATGTTTGATATCGGCATTGCCGGTGAAGACGCCTTCGAGATAGACCCACTGGCGTTGAACGTCGATCCAGACATCAAAGAGGACATGGACACGATTGAGTCTGTCCTCCCACACTGATGCGTCCTCTTCAAACACCTTGTAATATGGCGAGTGTTTCATGGCTTGTAGTGAGTTCAGATTTTCACTGCATTTTGCGAAGAGATCGTCCCACCCCTTGATGAGCCGACATTTGGTCTGGTAACTGACCAAGTCCAGAGTATAGTTCTGCCAGATGTCACGAACCTGTCGGAGGAATTCCTCCAATGCCATCTCACCTTGTGCTTGTGCAATGACGTCGCGAATGACAGCCTCGCTGGGACCAAGCTGAAGATCCCAGACATCGCCGAGAGTCTGGCCAGTCGGTGAATATCTCTTATTTGGCTTTAGAGCTTTGAAGATCTTTAACCAATGACGTTCTTTGACAGCATCGGAGCGCATATCAGATAACAGTGGATTGACCTTTAGCAGACTTTTGAGGACGCCCTGGACATGCTCAAAAGCGGCGTACTGTCGCATCCGACTTGGCATGTCCTTGGTCATCTTGATGAGATTCTCGAGCGATTGACGCAATTTTCGTGGCTGGACAGCAGACCATGACTGCTCCTTGAGGTCCTCGATACCATCCCACACGGTCTTCAGGTTTGCCCAAACAGATTTGAAGTCCTGGACCTCCTCGAGCAGGATCGGTAGATTGCCCTCTGCACTTGGTGGCAAGTCGAGTGCTTCCTTTGCCTTCGACACCATCTCGATCTGATCGCGCAGCTGCGCGAATGAGGAGTCGAATCTAGACAGAGAAGAGACTGCCTCTTCTGGTGGTATTGAACCAGAGATTGGCTTTTCGTCATTCCATTGCTGGGATAGCTCTGCAAGGCGTTGGGTAATGACCTTGTCCTCCGCAAGTATCTTGGACCGCAAGGCATCGGTCTGATCGTCGATGATTTTGCTCTTTCTCTCGAGAACTTCATTGAGAGCAGCCCACTCGTGGTCAACCTGCTCTATGTACAACCAGTTGGCAGGGAATTGATATCTCTGGCGAGACAAAGCTCGCTGACCATCACGAAACGTAACAACCTCGGGCTCCCACACAGCTACCTTGCGCTTCACTTGTTGGACCGTGGTGATGAAATTGACTGCTTGAGCTGTGGACGAAGCTTCTAGCGACTGGCCTTCGAGGTCTTTCCGAGATTTCTGAAGATCAGCATACACCTCGGTGGATCTATTGCTCAAGCGTTGCGCAAATTGCATCGTGAGCTCTTGCTGCCACTGATCGTATTTGGCGTTGACTTTGAGTTGGACTTGCTCGTAGTCGACAACGACGTGTGTAAAAGCACGTTTAGTAGCTGTAGTATCGAACGTGTCTCGCATCTTTCGGATCTCCTGAAGTAGCTGCAGCCACTTGGACAAATCGTCTGTCAGCTGTTGATGCACGTGGTCGGTCTGCAAGTCCCACAGAGACTGGTACTGCAGCCACTCGTTAATGTAGACCTCCACCTGTCCATAGCGCTTTTGAATAGCAGCATGAGCTGCTGCAATGACCTCGACACAAAGTCGTGGCAAATCACTAAAGGTCTCGAGACCTAAATCGGTACCTTTGCCGAGGGCCATCTCAAACCTTGCAGCATGAATCTTAGGCAGTCCGGAGGCGATTGCCAGCCAACTATGAAGATGCTCCGTCCAAAGCGCGCGGGAATGCTCGAGCGGCGGATCAAGATAGATAGACTGATTGCGCATCGCAACCTCGTGGGTGGTAGCATGGAAGACTGGTCTATCTTTGGTCTCAGTGTCGTCATCCTCATCCCCGGTAAAAGTGGCTGTCCAGATACTGAGTGCATGCTCCAATCTTGCTAGCAGAGCCGCTTGGATCTTCTCGTTGATATCATTGACCCACGGTCTGAGATTGACAAAGCCTTGAAGATTCATTTGATCAACAGCCTTTTGGATGGTATCGAGTGGTTGGTGTAGGGCTTGTGCCGAGTATATGCCAGTCTCGAGCTCAGACAAAGCTGCTAGGACATTCTTGTTGATTGTGATTAGAGTAGTGGTCTTCTGTTGGAGGTCGCGTACCGCTCTGGCAAAATCTCTCACGAATTGAACATGCTTGCTCTCGCTTGGTCGATCTGCGTCGCCATTCTCAGCGATTCGGACATTGACTTCATATGCGCCTGATATGCTCTCCCATCGCAGCGGAAGCCCCTTTGCCACGAGCACTTGAACTTCATTACGTGCTCCGTGAAGCAGTACCGCCACGTCTGGAATGGAATCTATAACGGTGATTGTCTGCGCGTACGTGTTCACGCTCTCCATCAAACTGACAGCGTAGGGATACACTCGTCTCGCTTCCTTAGAAGTGGTGTTTATAGCATGAGGTACTTGGAAGTTGTGCCACATCAGGTTGCGGACCTCTTTGAACAAGGTGATAACTTGTGCGTCGAAGCTGACATTGAGTTCGAGGACATTGCCGGTAGCTCGGTTGCGTGAGATGGAGAAAAGGCGTCCAGATACCGACAGTTGTCGGCGATTAACCTCTCTTAACCACTCATCATACACAGGTTTCGTGTCGAGCTTCTTGCGAAACTGCGTGCTTTCGGCTTGGAGCTTGCTGCCTTCCACATGCATGGCCCAGTCTTTCCCAAGAACGTCTTCGACCTTGCTCATATAGATATCTAGCTGTCTTTCGATCTGTTTCGTGCGAATGATGGCGCCGGACACTGGTGGAAGATCGCGTAATTGCGCCATTGCGTGAGTCTCGGTATGGCCGTAAGGATGCTTGAAGCGCTCTTGTAAGGCAACAATATCGTTCTTGACATTGGCAATCAGCTGAGTCTGATATTCAGAAATGGCTCCTCGAATCTTTGGTCGGACGAAGAGAGCATTGAACTTGGAGAAGACCCTGAACATCTCGTTTGACGTTTTTGCGAGAGCTAGGCGGTCACGCAAACGAGCGATGATAGAGTTCTCCACTCTGGACGTGCGCTCGTTGTAGAGGTTTTCGGCTTGTGACCAGATCCTGGTGCCGTCCTCGGATACATCCAAGACGTCCACATCTCTGAGAACGCTGTACGCCTCGTCGATCTCTTCAATAGCATCCACGTCGCCCATCTCGTCAGTGACGACCGGCTGTGACTTCTCGGCGCCGTCCAGATTGTCATCGTCACCAAGGACATCGGCTATAGTGTTGCGAAGCTGCTCATGGCCTTTTCGGAAGGTAGCGATGTAGGCTAAGCGCTCTCTCAAGGGCTTAAATCTTGGCTCGACTTTCATGGCAATGAATTTTTCATTCCGGCGTCGGATGGCATCTCGTGCAACATTGGTGAAGTCGCGGATGTTCTCATCCCAGATTTCCCATAGGTGGTTGACCGTACTCAAAAGATGTTGAAACTCGGAGTAGTCCAAATGCATTATCGCTCTGCCGTGGAGCAAATTTCGTAATCTCAAATCCATATCACCAGATACTGCTTCGACTAGAGGAAGGGCACGCTTGATCGGATATGGTATGATTCGCAATTTCTTGTTGAGATGGTCGAAAATGGCATCAAGTGCATGCTGAACTTTCTCCAGCGAAGTTGCTGATAGGAGCTCCTCAAGAGGTAGCTCTCGGAGAAGTGAGTTGTATCTTTGCACATTCTCCGTGGCATCCTTGAAACCCGTATCTGCATTGAAGCTGACGGCGGTGGAGTGCCGCTTCGCTTGCCGCAAGATGTCCAAAGACAATTGAACCTCGTCACTGTTCTGCTGTCTATCAATATTCTCCAGCGCTCCTTCCATCGATAACCAAAAGTTCTTCTCCTGCATTGCTGTGCCCGAGCTTGGATCGCGTGTCCGCTGCGTGCTCTCTTGTATGGCTTTGATCCAGCCATTCACGGCACCTTGCAAACTGTTCAGGAAGGCCGAATCGGAAAGCAAGTTTTGTGGGATTTGAGTCAGGCTTGGCTTCTCACCATTGACTCTGGCCTCTTGCGCCACTTCCTGGATCAAAGGATGTATTGGTAGGACAAGTTCTGGGACTTCGGAATTCTGCTGTAGATTCCTCAGACTCAATTCAAGTTCCGCAATCCTCCTCTTGGCCGCCGGTATTCCTGTCTTCGCATCGAGGTCGGCTTGTTTGCCGTAACTAGCTTTGGACTCCTGCGCTCGAGCATATGCGTCAAAATAAGGGGCGAGGGCGAAGTGTACCAAGCTATGTAGAGCTTCAAGCGGGGTCCCACCAGACAGATCATCTTCGCTTGTTGCGATTGAGGCTGCGCCTGGCAGATTGATGACGGACAGCTGGGTGCTGAGAGGTATCGCTGGCAAGATTGGTGCTGGTCGCTTCAAGATGGCTATCGAGGAGAGTGTCCGAGGAGAGTAGCTCAGGTTCGAGGTGAGGTAGTAACGGGGGCTGTGAGAATCTGCACCATTGCCTGACTTGATATTGCCATTCTCCTTGGGTCGTGCTTCCTTTTGCACGTATATTGCAATCTGAGCTCCTTGCGCGAATCGAGTGGATTTCTCGATTGTATCATCTAACAATGCTGGTGAAAGCAGACACCCCTCGCCCTTGAGATCGTTTCGTGAAGCGCCTAATGTAGCAGCTACAATGGAGACCAGATATTCGATGATTTCCTGCGAACTCAATTGTGTTGACACAGGCTCTTTCACACTCCCATTGGAGTCACCATTCGTCTCGACTATCGGATCCTCCATGCTTCTCGTACTGTAGCCATTCAAGGCGGGAGCTCCTGAAACAAATCAGAGCTCGCTAGCATCCACTTGAGTGAGAACGCTTGATTCTGGCGCGGAGATCTCGAGAACTTTCGTGTGCCGGTTCAGTACGTTCGTGAGGATGGTAATAGGGTGAGATGAGTGCTCCCCGATGTTTGGGCAATAGATCGAAGCGCTTCTGAGCGAGTGGAGGTGCTATGATTTGGCTTGGAGATTGGACCTTGAAATTCGTCACGCGTCTATCAACGGCGCCAGCGCGCTCAAGAGCCGCATGCGAGTCATGCATCAAGTTCAGAGCGCAACCCCTCGAGCAAGGTAATCTTCTGCATGTAGATTCTTTGACAACAGGTAAACAAGATATGCCAATAAGAGTTAAATACAATACCATGTATGATCCGTGTTTCTTCGGAACCGAGCATCAATCTCTCAATCGAGGCTCTAAAGGTCGTGAAGCTCAAGACCCACTTCACTGCCAAGCCCGAGATGCCGCCACATCAAGGAACTTCGCTCGCGACACGTCGTTCACTTTGCTTCTTCTGGAATACAACATGGCTCCCAGCCTGAATCTCCATTCAAATCACAGGCCTGGTATCATTCCGTTTGGATTGGAAGGTACACCGAGACATGCCGTGTATGATGACAGCTCTTCCCACAGTACTAAGTGTATCTCTGCGGTCTGTTCAACAAATGTCGGGAACAATCACGAGATGGTGTGAAGTGGCTGTTTCAGGCCGAACAAGAGGAATTTGATATTCGGCATGCCTTATGCAGGGATAGATACAGACGTCGATCGACGTGCGATAGAACGTACGGGGGCAAGAAATGGTGAGTCTCTCTTTCATTAGACAAACCGGAGCCAGGTCTTTGAGCCAAGGCGAGAATTGCAGAAGACAGACACGGTATAGAAACGGACATCTTCCGGAAACATAAACGCATCGTTGGCAACGTCGCCCTTTGCAGCAGCCATGCGAGTTGCCGAGACCCGCCATGGGCGCCCAGCCGTAAGGGACAGAACCGTAACGCAACAAACGCGAAGGCACACGTCCACGCCCCTACAGTCAAGAGCCACAGCACGCGCCCGAACAAGTCCACGGTACGAAGGTGCAGGAGGCATAGATAGCAAGCTGGTGGTCCAGCCCAAACTCCGCCATGTCAATTCGTCATTGAAGTACAGCTACCATCTCTCCCTTCAGGTCACTATCCAAAGTAGGAGAAAGGCGCAACAAGGGTCTACTTGTCTGGCTAGAAATATGCTGCTGGTGATCCACATGTGGCGAGATGGTTGCTGCCTGGTGACTGCTTGCGGCGCAGCACTAATGCATCTGCATGAGTCGTTTGCCTGCAAACGAGCTGTCAAACAGCAGCTTCCTCCGTTTAGCAACCCACAGCTTCATCTCTTTGGCAACCCACAGCTCATCTCATTGGCTACCGACTCCGCCCCGCCACCTCAAAAAGGTATGGTGCCCTGGCCGGCAGCAGATATGTGGCTGAAGCACTCACAAGCTTGTCATGATCAGAAATTTACACATCTGCCACCTCCTCTTCTGTCCTTTTCCTTCGCACTTGAACTTCCTAATTTCACCTCGCACTCTTAGCTCGATACATAATACGATATCAATCACTCCCCAACACAAGCTGATCGACCGTGCCAGCAACTCCAACAGGAACGCCTCCCTTCGTGCGCGCAGCCGCCATGGCGGAGCTGCATCATGAGCTCCAAGAGCTCTTTTGCAACGTTGTCCTGCCCCCCGACATCCCAACGCAGCAATACCACGACATACCGGCTATCAGCCATGCTTTGGTCATCCGCCTGATCAGAGCCACCACTGCGCTGATGCAAGAGTCCCCAACAGAACTGTCAACAGCCTTGCAAGTATTGCACACCTCGCTGCGCTCAGCAGGGCAACTCAACCTCGGCCGCCTGGACAAGAACAAACTCAGGGACAAGTTGCAGAGTCTGGCCGGCGACGAGACGGTGATCTTGGACGTACCAAAACAGAACGCCGGTATCCTGATCCGACAAGATAGAAGGTATCAAGTGAGAATTTCTTCCCTATGAACAAGCTATTAATAGATCGCAGTCATGAAGATGCTGTCGTCGTCTTTGAAGTCTTCGAGACCAGCACTCCTTCTGCAGTGGTCCTCCAGGCTACCGACGCGATCCAATGGGACTTCCCCGGGCGGGCCGTTCAGCTCCCCCAATCTTGCTTCCGCGACACATCCTTTCAGGAAGCACTCGCCACCTTTCTAGAACGTGCCAGTATGGAAGCACTGCAACAATTCCAGGCTACCATTCAGAAAGCCGGCGTTCAGCTCACGGAAGTTCGAGACACTGCAAGTCCTGCACTGATCAGTCAGATGCTGATGTCACTACTGGAAGCAATGGGCTCCGCCACCGAGGTACCACTGCTCCGTAAGCGCGTACGTGACGACGTGAACTTTCGCAACGCAAAATTGCCATGGAGACGTCAATCATATTGGCTGGTCCTGCGTGTGGCTATGCAGCGGCAACTGTGCCTCTCCCTTGGTGCAAAGCTTGGGCGGGCCGTCTATAAGCTACTCATGGCATCATTCATGGGTGACCTCCTGATCGACTGCACCGGCAGCATGTCGCCACAATCTGTACATCTTCTCAACTCAAAAGTATGCAGACGCTTGGCGAAGCTCACCATCGAGAAGTCAGAGCTGGTCAGTGGTGAGGCGGCGCTTTTCGACCACACATTCGACAGTATCGCAGCAAGGATTGAGGCAGCTACAACTATTGCAACAGAGTCCATCACCAAGGCCTGGTCCAATTTCAAACACAAGAACGAACGTCCTGTGCACATTCTGCCGAAGCGGGCAATTGTCGAAGACACCCAATTGGCGCTCCGCAACAGCGGTCGATATCTTGACCAGATCTTGGCCTCCCAAGCTTCCCATACCATTCCCCTAAGCTCCCAGGACTTTCCAACAGACGAGCTTGTGAAGACTACGCAATCGCAGCAACTGGCAGCCAAACACATGAAGCTCGCTTTGGCACAGCGTGCGCTGCGGGACATGCTCAACAGTAATGATGACGGCAAACACCTCGAAGAGCGGGTCCAAGACCTTGCTGGCCAAATGATCCAATTCATTGAGACCGTTGACGACATGTACAAAGGGGACGCTCTCCTCATGAGCTCCATGCTTTTGACAGTCTTCGAAGTCTGGATTGCATTGGACCGCCTATGTCTCCAGCTTTGCCCTGAACTCAAACTATACTCCCCAATGTTCACACCACAGCTATTAGACACCCTGCAACTACCGACTATGATAGATATGAAGCGTCTTGCCAATGTGCAGCGGTACTTGAGAGATCGCTCCTCCGTAAAAGCAACCCAGTTCTCTGCATACTCAATCTTCAGCAACAATGGCCCCGAAAGCTTCGCATACACATACTTCAAGACATCGGAACGACTTCAAAACTTACGCCGACGAGTGGAACGTGAGTCAGAAACCAAGCTCCAAGAGAAGAAGCACGAATGGGATCAGCTCCGCAATGAGTACGACAACCTCTCCAGGAAAATCGACAATGGTACCTGTATCTGCTCAATCAATCCTGATGGATCACGCAACATCAGAGGCTGCAACAAGTGCTGGGCCTGGAGAAGCAGGAACCGCCTTGAAATCGAGGTACACGAAGACTTCCTACCTTCCGGAGAAATTGCAAGCGCAATTCTGGTGTTCGAATTGGCCATGCCTGACTACCTTCGCCGGTACAGAGATGTCACGTTCAAGCTGATCTGTGACTTTGCATATCCCAGCCCAATGTCTGCAAAGAGGTCTAACCCTGTCTTACTGCTTCACGACTATCAGCAGCTGATGCCTTATGGAACTCCAAATTCCCGTCTTACCTTGGCCTCTACAGTCAAATCACATCTGAATAGCCACTACAAGGTGGCGCAGGTGAATGGTTCGGCTGACGCTGTCTTGAGGCCCTTCGGACCCAAGTTCGAATATTACGACACCTCCTCGAAACAGTGGATAGGGTCCTTTCCAGTCGGTGGTCAAGATCTCACTCTCCAACATCACTGCGGTGTTTCTGTTCCAACGGGCCTAAAGCCGATCATGCCTCGCTCGACTCATCCGCCCACTTTCGGAACAAATGCATTGTCATCTTATCAAGTCCAAGCAAATCGAGCCAAATGCCCCGACCACTTGCCCGTACATGACTTTTCCGCTCAACAAAAACTACTTGGCAGCACCAAGCTGAGATGGCCACTCATTCTGGTGGAGCTCGGTGCCTCCAACCTCAACTGGTCAAGCGCCGATACGATGACCCTGATTTGCGAACTCTCCAGTCAAGCAGGCCCGGCACTGTCCGGCAGTACCCTTCGCGAGTATCATGCAGTCTTCAAGGATGTCGCCTTCACGAATCGTCTGGCGGAACAAATCCGCGTCAGACTCAGCAGCATCACCACCAATTGGGGCGAGCTTCACTGCATGGAGCTTGTCATCACTTTGTCATTGCGACTTTTAGCACTGACAGAGGGCCTAGATCAATCGAATGTTCTACCACTTGTGGAGTCTGCCAGGAGTATCACTTTGAAGTGGTTACGCCATTTTCGTGGAGAATTCGAGTCTGCTTCTGACTCGAATGCCGCCAAGAAGGCTGCTCAGAATGCTGCCTGGGCCGCGCTACTCTGTCGGAAGACCTTTTCAGCCTTGCTGTCGGCAGACTCCTCTACCATGGATGCTCAGTGTCTTGAGAAATGGACAGAGGCTTCCATATCCCTCCAGGACGGCCTGCCGGCTGAGCTAGCATCACTGCCACCTGTGCTCCGACGACTGTTCGTTCGAGATGCGCATCTCGCAATGTGGCTGAGGGAAAGTATTCGTCAAGCTATCAATGACCACCCCAGAGCACTGGAGCAGGCACTCAAGCAATGTGTCGGCGTGAGCGCAGGTCTCCCATCTGTCAGGAATGATGACACTACCTTCAGCAACTGGAAACCGCTGTCATCTCCGTATCACGACTGGATCCGCTCCTTCTCGAGGAATGATACCTTCTGCTTCAATTACATCACTGGAAGGTTGCTGATCAATGGCAAAGCTCTTGGAAAGCTCCCTCAAGAGATAGCGGAGTCCGAGGACATGCGCGAGCTTTTTCAAGGACGTCATCTACTATCTTATCCGTCTTCACTGCCTGGCATGACTCATCGCCTTAGCAAGATGATTAATGGCAATACTGTCCATTTGGGCACTCGCAATGGAGTCGTGACGGTACGTGTGCAAGCATCTCAAAGGTTGCTGGAATTTGTTCCTCGCCGCATCTTTGAACGAAATGGTTCCTTCGATCTACCCAAAGAGCTCCTGCAATGTGTTCACTGGCTTGACCTCCGATCTGGCGAATTGGAGTGCCGTCGCAAGCCAGAAATCTGGCATACTAAGCCTCGCAACTGGAAGCTCTCGGTGCCTGATAGGCAGGCCCTGCGAGGCAACTCTCTTCTCATCTGCCCGAATTCCATCATATTTACCAGGATCCACTGCTTGCTGGAAGACTTTGAGATGCCAATCAGAATTACAGCATATGTTTCGCGGAGTATGAGGATTCATGTCGCGCTTCGAGATCTGGAACTGTCTTTCGTCGTCAATGGGCAAGGCCTATTGGAATGTGAAGAACTACATGGCGAGCTGGATCCAAATCAAGATGCAGGTACCCTATATGGTCTCCGAAGCAAGTTGGTCCTCCGCCATATCAGGACTGGCGAACGCACTGTTTTGATACCTCTTGACCGACCGCATTACCGGCGCCATGGTGTTCACGTCGAGATCAAGGCTACCAGCGAGCGTGGTTATGGCAAGTTCCGAATCAATGACACTCTGGGCAGACTTGATTGCCCGCCTGAACCTCGTCTACTGTTCACGAAAGCGTTGCTCCACGCTTTGACCTCATTCGTCATTCCAGATCCTTTGACTGGGAGGACTGGTGTTGAAGAAGCATTCGCGATCCTTGATTCGGCAACTGCTCAGCCCTGGAGCCCCCTTGGCGAACCAGTAGTCATGATTTTGAACACAATTCGATCTCTGTGCCCACGTCGAGATTATTATCCAACTGATCTGAGGACCATGCAGACAATAGGCTGGGACGAGAACTTGACGTGTCACATTCAGCACGATGCATTCGATGCCTTGGTACTGCGGATCCTGGATAAGTCGTCCAATATCACAGCCTTCAATTCTTGTCAGGAGACGCACTTGAGGACGAGCAGAGTGGAACCACTCCGTGTACGCAGCAGTGTCCAGAGGATCCTGCGGGAAAGAGTTTCCGCTGTCACGAAACTTGTCCAGGGTGCAGTAATCGATGACTTCCGCTATGCATCGCGCGACAGGGAGACTTGCACCAAGAGTTCGGTTGCCTCTTTCAATGTTGCCAGGGCTGTGCTCGCATCTTCTTTCAATACGATAGTCGAAATTAATTACGAGGATATTCTCAAAAGATGGCCGTCGATAGGCGGCATCGGCGATAATGTCGAGGTTCTCTCGAGCTCGCTCGCGGGACTTCTGGAAACGCACGCCGGGGAGCACTGGTTCGGACTGCTTGATCTGTGTACAGGTGCCAATCGATTCGACCTCATTTTCGCACTTGGTGTTCTTGCTTTCAACCGTCATTGCACAATAGATGTGCTCCTTCTGCTCGCAAGCTATGGCTGTGTGTCTGAAGTGAAGAACCTCGACCTTCCTCTGTATCCCTCGTTTGCCCATTATCAGTCGAGAGGCTGCCCAAACGAGGAAGCTGTCCTGGATCTTGTATCTGGGGCGTTCACAAAGTATGTCCCGGATCTGACTGTCAGGAAAGCTCGCCGCGAAATCCAGGGTCGAGACCATGAACGACGCTGTCAGCATCAAGCTCGGGGTTGGGTACGCAAGCTTTTAGACCAATGGCCGGAGCCGCAACCTGTAGTGAATGTGGGAGAGATGGATCTGCTCGATTGTGAAGCCGCTCTGAACTCTTTACTTCCAGACTGGCAGCGTCGTATCCGCAACTCGGAGCTCGAGGCCTACGTGAAGAAAGTCCAGTCGTTCCTCGACCATCATCAACGCCTCGACCCCATGGCCCAACCAGTTACCAAATCCAATACAGGTCCAATCTACCAGCGGCACACGTGTGCTCGAGGTCCGACACTTCCAAAGCAGCTCATCGATCTTATCTCTAAGGCTGGAATACATACTTCTGCCACCGGCCTGTCCTCCACCTTGAAAACTCTCTTGTCCCCAGGGATCATCTCGACGCCGCAACCTGAGGCGATTACTGAAAAGGACGTCAGTCGTTCGCTGGAAACGCTCCTTCGAAATTTCGCGACTTCTACAGACCGTCTACGAAGGCAGTATGCGACTGATCTTCTGTCTAGTCTCAAATCGGCGAGCCGTGGTGGGCGCTCCTCGACATCTGTCAGTACGAATACCAATTTTGAGCTGGTCTTGACCAAAGCCCTGCAAACCGCGAAAGCTATGTCCGATGATCAACTGGCCGAGCTCATCAACGCCGTCAAGCAAGGCGAAATAGGCTGCCACTGGCTCGAGAGAGCTGGTCTGTGGCCTGCGACTAGCGTTACCGAATTGTTGCCACTCCTTCGTTCATGCAATTCAACCAAGATCCATCCTTCTATGGGAGTGAAATTGACCAATCTTGCTGTTAGTATAACTGAACTCCAGCGACTGAAGCGTATACGTTCAGCTTACCGGAAGAACGACTCACCCACTGTGCGTGCCGAGCTCGCGAATACTGGTCATCAAAATTGGGATCCCGCTAAACATCCAGACTGGTTACTGATCGAGATCGACGGCAATGTTATGGTGCGCTCCGAGCAAGTGGACGTCGCTCGAGCAATTATCGACCCTCCTTCGGGGTCCAATTCAGTATTGCAGATGAACATGGGTCAAGGTAAGACCTCGATCATCGTCCCCCTGGTGCTGGCTGCATTGGCCGACTCTTCTCGAATAGCTCGCTTGATTGTGCCTCGCCCACTCATTTTTCAGACGGTACATGTTGTTCAATCGCGGCTCAGTACGCTTGCTGGTCGAGAAGTCAGTCATCTTTCCTTCAACAGACGAACTCCTACATCGCCTGCTATGCTCGAGTGTTACCAGAAGCAGCATGAAGTCGCACTTGCGGAGGGCGGGTTGATCGTGACATCTCCCGAGAACATCCTATCATTCAAGCTGAATGGATGGCAATCGCTCTCAGATGGTAAGCTGGAGGTGTCTCAGCGTCTGCAGATGATCCAAGAGTTACTTGACACGAAGTCCAGGGACGTCATCGATGAATCTGACTTTTCCCTGAGTGTCAAGACTCAGCTGATCTACCCAAGCGGGGCACAGAATGCAGTCGATGGAAATCCGTGGAGGTGGGAGACGGCAGAGAAGATCCTTGGGCTCATCGAGGGACATCTTGAGGACGTTCGTCGCCAATTTCCCAAAGCTCTCCTGGTGGTCGACCGTAAGCCTGGCTTCCCCATCACGAACTTCCTTCATGAGGAGCCACAGGAAGCTCTTTCACGGCAACTTGTTGAGGAAATTGCTTTTGGTCGCACTTCTGTCATTCGTTTCAACGGGCATGTCCCCGCCCACAAAGCAGCGATGGTCAAGCACGTATTGATGAGCGACAAGCTTGACGAAATGATCTTCAAGAAAGTGGTCCGCATGGCCGCCGATCGTTCATCTGCACCAAAGATCTTGCTGACCGCTCGAGGACTCTTGCTAAATCGTATCATTTTCCTGTGCCTGCGCAAGCGATGGAATGTGCAGTATGGCCTTGACCTACAGCGATGCCCTGTCGCCGTACCATTCGAGGCGAAGGGAGTCCCCTCTGAGCGTGCGGAGTTTGGTCATCCAGACGTCGCCATCTTGCTCACCTGCCTATCATTCTACTACCAGGGTCTTACGGTCGAGCAGTTCAAAGACAGCCTACAGCGAGTGCTTCGGTCCGACGACCCTGCTGCAGAATTTGAGAGATGGACTGGCGCCACGAGCCTGCCTCCGACTCTAGCTCAGTGGAACTTCATCAACTTGGAGGACACCATGCAGCTCGAGGAATTGTGGAAGTATCTGCGACTTGAACGATCTGCCATCGACCATTACCTCAACCATTTCGTCTTTCCCGTCCATGCCAAACAGTTTGCGGTCAAGCTGCAGGCCTCTGCTTGGGATATTCCTCTGATAGCCAATGATTCCTCTGACAACAGCATTGCAAGGACCACTGGATTCAGCGGTACTAATGATAACAGAATTGTTCTGCCTGGGACGATCAAGCAAGATGACCTGCCGAGCCTCATCCACACAAACGCAGAAGTCCTCGGTTATCTTCTTGAACAGAGAAATCAATCGTATCAGGTTGCGGCTAGCTATGGCGTTCGTCTTACCGAGAACCAATTCCTTAAAAAGCTTGCAGGGTTGAGCATTCGTATTCTCATCGACGCCGGGGCTTACGTTCTGGAGATGGACAACAGTGCTTTGGCAGACGCATGGTTAGCAGCAGACAACGAAGCTAAAGCTGCAGTTTATTTTGGGAGAGACCATCGAATCTGGGTGAAATATCGTGGCAAGAACGAGGCGGTGCCTCTAGTTGCCACTCCTTACGCAGAGGACCTCAGCGATTGCGTCGTGTATCTGGATGAATCACATACTCGTGGCGTCGACCTGAAATTCCCACCAAACGCTCGCGGAGCTCTGACGCTGGCACTTGGCCAGACGAAGGATCACACTGTGCAAGCCGCAATGCGCCTGCGACAGCTGGCAACGACCCAGTCAGTAACCTTCTTCGCTCCGCCTGATGTTCATCAAAGTCTTCTAGACTATTGTAGACCCAGCAGCGGTAATCTAAACTCGAGTCATGTCGTTGCTTGGCTTCTGGAGCAGACCTGCAAGTCCAATGAAGATCTACTGGGTCTCCATTTTGCACAAGGTATCGACTTCTGTAGGCGCAAAGATGCCGAATGGCGATACGATCGCGACAGCAGTAGCGATATTCACCGTGAGAGCATCCTTGGCGACTTGCGTCGCCCAGAGAGCCGCACTCTTGCACAGCTTTACGGTCGTGAGTCGGCCAGTGTAGATCAGAGCAGTGGACCAGTCATCACGGCACCTGTGCTTCAGAAGCACATCGAGACCATCACCAACCACCGCTCGCTGGTGACCAGGAAGATCATGAGTCAAGACGCGCTGGAGGAGGTTGAGCAAGAACGGGAGATCGAATTTCAGGTCGAAGAAGTTCGTGAGATTCAAGCGCCAAAGCCATACCAACCACTCAAGTTTCCTGGACTGCACCCGGTTTTGCCAAAATTTGCGCAGACCGGCAGACTTGATCCTGAAGCCGGCCTCGGAACAGTCTTTGCCGTGCTCGCCGCCACCGAGACCGGCCAGAAGTACGGCATCAAACATGATGCTCCAACAAAGCTTTACGTCTCTCATGAATTCAAGCGTACCGTCGAAGCGGTAAGGGACAACAAGCCCGGCGATGACTATGTGGTAAGTGACGAAATGCCGTCAGTACTATATAGCTTTTACTGACAATTCCTAGCGCCCCGTCGAATGGATCCTCTGGAGCCCAAAGTACCGTACCGGAATTGTCGTCATCACTGAAGAAGCGAACCTCCTCCTTTCCACCCTCAACGCCGCTGGCAACCCCAAGACCCATCTCCTCTGCTACGCCGCACCAGTTACAAAGTCCATGCGCCACTTCAGCAAGCTAGCGTACTTCTCCATCCCCGCCTTGCCGGTAAATCACGTGCCTCCGAGCTGGTTGGCGATCGAAGTTGGAATCTTGGCGGGACGAATGTATTTCGAGGGCGACGAGCTGGGGGACATTAGGGAGTATCTTGGCCTAGAGGGTACTGCTGGTGATGAGAGCGAGGCTATGACGAAGTTTAGCGCCAATCAGGCGGGGTTCTTGCTGGAATGGCTGGCTCTGAGACGCAACACAAGGGACATCTTGCATACGCCCATGGGATATGTCTGTCTTGGGCGAGCGCTTGGCGAGGATCATCCGTTCTTCGGTGCGGGAGTCTAGCTGGAGGTGTTGGATGGGGGTTAGATCAGGCGGAGGTGTGACTGCTTGGACAGTTGATGTGGGTTAGTACAGCTGGATTTCTCGGGCTTGGGCAGTGTCGTAGATCGTAAAGTGAAGTTGTACAAACGTCACTACATGGTGCGAATACATGGCAGCCTCTATGTCTTTGCACATGGAATTCGTTTATGGGCAAGAACGCGAGTCTGAGAAGCATCGTCGACAAAGCGCCTTGCAGATAGATGAAGCTTAGAGGTTGTAGAGTGCGTAAAATCTCCCACCAGATGCGCTGGATCAACCCTGGCTTTTGATGAATCGAACATGATCAGATCCCAGATCCATCTGTTTCCGAAAAGAATTTGTTGGTGGCATCGCGCTTGACCGGTAACGACTTTGAAACTAACTTCAATACGGTACGTCCTCGGCTCGGTACTGTACAGAGCCGGCACGTTCTGTGAGAGCTGTGAGGAGCCCGTGTCGACGGAGGCATGGTCGAAACTTAGACTGGTAAACAGATTTACCTGGTTGCCCATGGAGTCTCCTTGCTGTGGGACCCTGCACCTCGACACAATAACCACTAGGGTCTGTGGAGCATGATACGATACTGAGCGATAAACAGCACCATGTCTCGTGCTTCTGCTCTTTTTGTCATGGCCGACGGGGATTGAAATGGTACATGCTGTGCCGTATTGCGATTCGTTGGCACATGCATATTGTCTCTTTCATACCTTATTAGACGTGGGAGAAAGGAGGCTTCCTGGAAGAAGTTCCGGCGAAAGCGTGCCGAAACTCTTTTCGGCAGTGGAGAATGCCCGTGGCCACGGAATCTGCGCTGTTTACTGTTTCCGTGCGAGACTGCTTTCATCACTTCCTCCATCTCTTCGCCTCAGCAACACGTCCTTGCTGATGACACATGGATGATCGTGAAGAGACTCGTGTTGCTGTCCGCGGGCCAGACTCGGTGTCGCCTACCAGTCAAGCGCATATCAGACTTTCTGCACTGCCCTTGTTCAACCCCTTTAACAAGCCTTTAACAAGCCTGGATCGACCGTTGGTCACCGAAGCCTGCATCTAGAGTTCGCGCTGCTCGGACGAGCTCACGCATTGAATGCATAACCGTTCCGACCCCTGCGCAGCAGATCTGAGGGGCAAAGGCTAAGATGCTTGAATAATAAGCATGGCAATCCCGACCCACCTTCTTGGTGAACTACGACCCACTGCGGGATATCTCCTCGGGTGCTGCTCCCTCCACAGCCAGGTTCATCAGTTCGACAATCATCATGTCTACTGCCGATGGCATACTGTACAATCCGATTCGAGGACAAGATGTGTCCACGAAGGAAGGTGACGAGGACGAGCGCTATGAAGGACATTCTCTTCTGCACAGCTATTCGCGCCAGGGACATCGAGGTCTTCTCAAACACCCCGCGTTCATCGCGGTGGCAGCTGCCGCATCGTGTCTGCTAGTCTTTATGCTAGGCTTCAGCCTCGGGAGAGCGGGCACACAATTATCCCAAGCGTGGGCACTTTGAGCAAGAGGGGAACCCATCTTCCTTGCTGACATGATGCAGCGTACCAACATCCGTCCTCAAGCAACTGCTCGGCATCAAAAAGGAGCAGTCTTCAGATCAGGCGGCAATGTCTGAGCCGAAAGCATTCCCGGGTACGACAGCGCCTGAAATATCAACTGTATTCGATACTCTTCGGTCACTGCCACCGGTCGATCTGTACCGCGAGTATGGACTACGCCATAACGAGCTCAGCCTGTATCCTCGGCCATTGAAAGATCAGGTCTGTGTGGTCGACGTTGACACAAGAAAGTGGAAGCCGCACTCCTTTAAGGAGTACGACAAGATTGAACCTCTTCACTGGGGATACTTGAACCACTATCTATATGGTGAATATTCCCTTGTGTTTGTTGCAATGAGTGTCCATGGGGCTGATGTGGAATCCAGCGAAAATGCATGGCTACACCTACAAGCATGTCCAGGTGCCGGAACTTCCTAACCTCAATACCACTTGGGTCAAGGTGAAAGAGCTTTACAGGGTGACCATGCGAGACGAATGCAAATTTGTGGTCATGGTCGATGGGGACATCATTTTCCAGGATCTCCGCGTTCCAATGGAAGCACTTCTCAGTCATTGGAACATGACGGAGGATATCATGATTGCTGGTGGTACCGACCTGCCTCAAACGCACGATTTTACCCACCAACAGCCTCACTTCAACACTGGCTTCCTGGTCACGCAGAACACCCCTATCTTTCCGAAAATGATGCAAGATTGGATTGACTGTCCCACAGACGTAAAGTACAAGACCTGCTCGAAGTGGCGGTGGCGGTGGGCTCGAGAGCAGGCTGCATTTTCGAGCTACATCCGCTATGATCCAGCATACAAACCATACATTCGTCAAGTCGCACTCGAGGAGGTCCACCAGGGCATGTTCACGAAGCACTACTGGGGGGCATTGAAGAAGAATCTGAAACAAGCTGCAGAAGAAGCCATCTTGGTGCGATTTATGCCTGATATATACAGAGGTCTTTTGGACGATTGGGGCCATATTCATGAGAAGACAACCGCCAACGTATATCAGGAGCTGCAGGAGAAATATGTGGAAAAGCCAGCAGTAGAACAGGCTGCTTAGAGCGAGCCAACCATGTGACTTCAGCTACTTAACAGTGTGCATATCTTCGGCAAAACAAAATAGAATAACATAGAATTTATATGGTTAACTCGATTGTTCGAGCATGAGCATGACCTTCATGACGCGGTGGCTGCCATGACGGCGGGCGGACCGAGGTGGTGATCTTACACCATATCAATGCTTATTACTGCAGAATCTGCCATACGTATCACAGCAGATGAAAGGAGCTTGCTATCCTTGTCTGATTGATTAGCGGCATCGGGTTTCCACATAGGCATCTACTCAGAGTGTGGCTAGGCGGCTCCCGTTACTGCCGCGCAATCACGTGTACACCTGGCCAAGGCTTCAGAAGAATGCTAGCTCTGGCTCGAAACCATAGACTTCTTCCATTCGGAAACTGGCTGGGCATTTCTTCACGCCGTGTGATCGCAGGTCACTGTGAGGCTCGCCGCTCTGACGGATTCGCCGTTTTGCAATCGAGATTACGGGCGAGGACATGCCGCGCCGTTACGCCATTACGACTCCTCCCAAGCCGGCCCCTGGTGACATCCAGGGGTCTTCAGCGCCACCGCATATACGAGCTGTGATACCTTCCAAAGGTCTTTCGACGGTGTCATGCAATAGAAGCTGATCGAGCAGCCATGAAGCACGGATATCAGCCTCTGAAATCATCACAAGATACGACCGACGCGCTGGATGACATCGAAAATGTCATCGCGCCACCCAGCGCAGGGAGGACTCGGTCCTTGTGGCGCGAGAAACCGGGACAAGGCATCCTGGATGGTATTGAGGACTTTTTCGACAGAGCCGGAAACAGCGTCACTCGGGTTGCTCAGCATTTAAGCACGTCTGCAAAGGTTGCAATCTGTGTCCCAATTCTGCTGAGTGCAATTCTGAGTCCTATACTGTTGGTCATACAAAAGTGAGTCAACTTGTGTACCTTGTCGGGTTATTCTAACAGGTGTAGTGCACACTTCGATACGATGAGGAATGACGTGCCCAGTACATTGAAGCAGATGCCGTGGAATCCCTCCATGCTTCCCCAGTACCCCGTCCTGGACCAATTGAGGCAAACTGGAGACTTCAGCAGTAGCCGGTTCCCCAGCGCCCTGGGTAACAAGGTTGTCCTTCTTGACGTTGATACGAGACAATGGGTGATCAACAGTGCCGCAAATATGACACAAGCCTCATACGGACGACTGAATCACTATCTTTACGGTAGCGCGATCCTACTGTGATTCCTTGGCTCCATCACTGACATTCGGTCGCAGCTAAAATGCACGGCTATGATTACAAGTATATCAAAGCCCCTGAGCTGGCGGGCGAGATCAGACAGACGTGGGTCAAGGTTGACGCCATCAGACGAGTCTTGCAACAAGGATACCAATTCGTCGTCTTCACAGATTACGATATCGTATTTCCGCATATGAAGATCCCTCTCGAATGGTTCTTGGACTTTTGGGACGTCACGCCCGAAATCATCCTCACTGTCGGCTCAGTGCCCAATAGGACCGACAAGTACGACAGATACCATCGCCACCTCAGTATCAATTCAGGATTCATGATCGTTCAAAACGCACCGCAGGCCTCGGACATGTTGAAGGACTGGGCCGAGTGTCCGTCGGAAGTCAAGTTTCCTGGCTGTGCCCAGTGGAAGACAAAGTATTCCCACGAGCAGAATGCTTACGCGGATTACATCCGGTATGCATACCCGAACACGACAAGAGACATCGATTGTGATCAAGTCACGTCGTCCGAGTTTATGAAGATGCCGAATGCGAAGAAGTGTAGGGGTACTTTGATCCAACACTTTTGGGCAAAGAAGGACGAAGTAAAGAACGCTGTGCAAGCTTCGATAGCTAATCTGGTATTACCAGACGTCGTCAAGCATTTAAGGGATGAGGTCGTATCGCATATAGAATAGAAGCGCCCACGTGATCACGATCAATGATAATATACATCTACCCAACAGGGCATACCCCAGATCAGTAGCCGAGTAGTGTATCCACAGCTGCAGGGCCCCCTTCGGCGGTGTCGCAATGATTTGGCCGGAGCTTCCTCCGCACTTCGTCACTACTGATGACTGCTCCTCCTGCTATCTTCACCACTGTTCCACGCGCTTGCTACACCTATTCACTCCCCTACATATTCCAGCTTCATTCCAGGTAGTCGGAAGCACGCCCCGAAAGCTCGTCTTCTGTCTCCAAATACTTTGCGCAAGCAGCATACGACATTCGCAAAGTAGCCTCAGTGCACTTCTGGCGCCGCATGCGACAGGACGATTAGGCTCTTGCCATGGCCAGAAAGGCGCGCCAGAAGATCAGCTATGGTATGTTAGTGAAAAGAAAACACTTCCGGACCAGTAGCAATTGACACTATGCGACAGTGCTACCATTGGCAAAGTCCGCTGGGGGTCATCGTCTAGGTGTCAATGGCCTCGCGATTGGTCCGACCAGCTCGATACTGTAGGGCTGCTAGAGCAAGACTGCGTTGTAAGCAACATGTTAATAAGCTCCAGATATTCCGGCGGACGAGACGGCGTCATATGCGCTTGGGACACTCACCTCAATCTGCAAGATTCGCAAAGTCCGCTGCCAGAGGGCGCGAAGAAGCCAGCGCCTCCCGAGACCACCTTCCGACAGCAGGTGCAAGCACATACGAACTGGATCAACGACCTTGCGCTGGTGCAATCGAACACAGCACTCGTATCGGCGTCGTCCGACATCTCTGTCAAGGTCTGGCGACCGAGTGCACAAGATCCAATTCCGCCCCAGACGGTAGGACTGCACTCGGACTATGTCAAAGTCCTCGCCGTACCCGATGTGCATGAGAGCTGGATAGCAAGTGGTGGCCTTGATCGTCGAATTTGTCTATGGGATCTGAGCGGCTCCGGGCAGAAGCTGAGCATTGACGTTGCAGAGGATGAGGGCGGCACCGGCAACAAAGATAAAGGGAGCGTATACGCGCTCGACGTGACACCGAACATCCTGGCCAGCGGCGGGCCCGAGAGTGTCGTAAGAGTCTGGGACCCGAAAAGTGGGAAGCGGATAACCAAATTCGTCGGGCACACGGACAACATTCGAGATATACTCATAAGCAAGGATGGTGAAACCATCTTGACGGCGAGTAGTGATCAGACCGTCAAAGTATGGAGCGTGACGGCTGGTCGATGCATGCACACTCTCACCATGCATGATGCAAGCGTCTGGTCTTTGTGGTCGGAGGACCCGAATCTGTCCGTCTTCTATTCATCGGACAAGAGCGGTCTGATTGCGAAAACAGACACGAGAGGATGCGCCGAGTATGACGAGGGACTCAGCGTCGCAGTAGCACAAGAGCATGAAGGCGTGCACAAGCTTGTCTCTGCAGGCGACTACATCTGGACCGCCACGAGTCGGCCAAGCATCAATAGATGGAACGATGTCGATACAACCAATGCCGAGGCTGACTTTCCCGAGAGTTATCGGTCTCATCGCTTCAGTGTCTCGACAGCACGATCGAAGACGACTTCAACCACGTTTCAGAATCAAACTACGAGCCCAACTCGACAGACCAAGAAAGTGATACCTTTGAAGCATGTCCTGCGTCTCAGCAACACCGCCTTCTTCCCCACACAAGTCTTCAATGATGCAGAGCTTGCAGCTGAACGAGGTCCACGAAGAGGCACTGTACAAATGCTCGACATTGAGCCACACGTCGCCCAGCCCTTCCATGCGGCTCCCGATTCTGCGATTGTGGGTCAGAATGGACTCATCAAGCATGTCATGCTGAGCGACCGGCGACGAGTTCTGACCCTGGATACGGCTGGAGAGGTCATCATGTGGGATCTTCTAAAGGTAGGAGCTGATCGCGACCTCGACTTTTACTTGCTGATTGTGGACAGTGTGTACCGATCAAGTCGTTCGGAAAGCGTCACTTGGAGGACGTTCAGCCCGAAGTTAGCACAATGGAGAGCGTGCCGAATTGGTGTTCGATAGATACACGGACTGGATCACTGGCCATCACTCTAGAGGAGAACACATGTTTCGACGCAGAGCTCTATGCGGACGAAATGGAAGAATACAAGGATATAGAATTCAAAGAAGATTCAAGAAGTGAGCTATACAGGATCAAACGATCAGCACCTCTACTGACAATCCATAGTCAACCTAGGCAAATGGGTTCTCCGATACTTGTTCGATAGTATCATTGTCGAGGAGATCAAAAGGGATGCCGAGCACCGAGAACAAGCCTTAGCAAGCCACAAAGCACAACGAGTGGAGCGAGCCAACGCACCCCTCGGCATCCAGATACCACCCATACAGACCGACTTTGATGGAATGGATGGAGCTTCTGACGCCACACCTCGACCTCATGATGCAGGGAGAAGTCCGACTACACCAGGCCTCGCCATATCCTTGGCTACGCCAGGGCTGATGCAGCCCAACAGTGCTGTAACACGGGATATAGGTAGTGCCATTGCTGAAGAGCAGCCATTGGCAAGCACCAACGGAGAAATCAATGGCATGAACCCAAATCGACAATCTGGTGATTACTTCTCGGCCAATGCCTCGCCAAACCCTGCAGCTTCTCCTCAGCCCGGTAAGGAACCAACCACTCCAGCTGCCGCACCTGTAGATGAAGCCAAGAAGTCCTCGGAAGAGCCAAAAGATGGCGACAACAAGGATACGCCGAGCAAGTTTGGCAAAAAGTTCCGCATGAACATGTCTTTCAGCATGAAGAAGCTTGGGCGCACTTCCACGTCAGAAAAGGAAAAACCTGTAGAGGATGAGAAGAAAGAAGATAACGAAAGCGATTCGCGATCTAACAAGACGAGTGATTCTCGCCAAGTGGACGAAAACTTTCTCGGTGTGGTCCAGAAGGTTCGATTCGATTACAAAGATGCACTCGCGCAGAAAGCCCAAGCACAATTTGCTCAGGATGCTGCTGGTGGTGCGTTGGGAGATGCCGGGGACGTCGAATTGGAATCTCTCATAACACCCAGCCTACCCGCCGAAACTCCAGTCCTCAAGCCGCCGCCCAATACGACCATATTGATTCAGGAAGACAGACCCGAGGCTGGCGGAGTTGCGGACTTGTTCGAGGGGACCGTGGGAGGACTTGTCGACCACATTGACACGATCGAAAAGGTAGCTCCAATGTGGCTTGGGGATAGCTTGTTAAGAAATCAAATTCCTGTCAAGGATGTCGTCAAGATCAGCTTCGTGCTGGATCCATGGAAGGGAGAGCTTCCCATCATTGCAACGGATGGGTGAGTGACGTTCCATCAATTGTGAAGGAGTGATACTGACCGAGACAGTAACAATCGACTAAACGCCAATCGAATGCTTCGGGCAAGGAAGATTCTTGCGTACGTTGCGGAAAGGATTGAGCCTGCTCCTGCAGACGGTACTTACTATGATAACCAAGGACAAGTCGTTCAACCTGACGACTACCTCGAACTCTGGTGCAACAATCAACAGATACCTGCCAAGATGACTCTGGCGACCATACGGGCGCATATCTGGAGAGGTGGCGGAGACGTGAGTCTCTACTACAAGGCCAACGGAAGGAGGAAGATTGGACCTGCTCAACCTGTTGCTCCGACTGCTACTGCTGCGAAGGCGGAAGAAGCAAGCAAAGAGGAAGAGGAGGCAGCGTCATGAGTAGGGCTTGCTGTGAACGAAGCAGCGTCCGATTCCCCTGGTACCGATGTTCAAGGAACTTTCATGCTGGACCGGATTATGTGATGATTTGCCATGCATTGTCAAATACTAACGAAGCGCTGATGTAGTCATAGTTGCAGCAAAAGTGAAGCTGTCTGGTCAAATGGTCATCACATGCTCACGGGCGGCGCTAATGTAGTCGACAGCTTCTCACTGGCCTCAAGACTGTCTGTTCTGCTAGCCGAATTGCCGGGGTCTGTAGACTTGACACATCACATATTCACGTGTCAATCCCTCTACGCACCAATCACCAGAGTTGCCTCACCATCCGTGCGGATGCACTCACACTGCATGTGAACAGGGCTATAAATTTCACGACGCCGCTTTCCACAGACCTCACTCTCGATTCTCCTCGCAAGTACCACAATTGCATTACGGCCATTGTCCGTTCTTGACCACTACCAGCTCAGCAAGGACAATCATTCTACTAGCTCAGCAAGAACTACCATTTACTTGTCTCTTTGTTTCTACCGTTCCGCGAGACGAACACCACAATGGGCGACATCACTTTCACCTCGCGTGAGATTGCTGTCATGGCCGCAGTCTACGGTATTGTCGACATTCCGACTCTTTCAGTAGGTTCACATACCCTCATTTTCAATCGCATCAAGGCTCACACGCCTGTCAGGCAGAGCAGTGGAAGGTCGTCGCCGCCGCTACAGGCATCACGAACGGGGACGTGGGCCGCAACGCCAAATTCGCTTTTAGCAGCGTTATGAAGAAGATCGGAGCCAAGGGTGGGAAAGGAGAGACTACCAAAGGCAAAAATGGCAGGGGCAGGAAGAGGAAAGCTGGTAGGCCTCTTCCCCTTGCAGCTTTGCCTGCGATTGTGACTGACGTTTTGGCAGAGAGCGAAGAGGATGTGGTCAAGGACGAAGACGAGGATGTCGACGCGGGAGACGAGGAGGGTGAGGTCGAAGAGGATGGTACTACGAAGAAGGGCAAGGGCCGTCCGAAGAAGGTGAAGAAGGAAGAGTGACGATGGCGGGAATGGTAGGCAGTCTGGGCACGCCATGAGGAGAGCAGTTTGGCGACAGACCAGTAAGGCGTTTAGGTCAGGATCGGGAGGGGGAGCAAACATTCAACAGGGGAGTTTGTCATCGAGGGCCATCAATACACACTTCAACAGCCATCATTGCAATCACAATCGATGCCAGATTCAGTCTTCGAGCAAGGACTTCATAATGCATTCCCATGGTATCATGTGCCGTGTCTCGTACTTCCTCCCAGAACGCCGTGCTAGAGCAGATCCCATTCCATAACCATTATCCCAGCGTCTTTAGTTTCGCCTTCTTCTTCACACCTCCTGTCTTATTTCCACCTTTCTGAAAGTCCCTCCAGCTATCAATCCTCCCTTCCCTCGTCTTTTCCCAATTGTTCTCGAATTCTCTCTTTCTCTTGCGCTGCTCCATCTCCTCTTCCTCCTGCTTCTTTTGCCTGCCTTCCTCATGCATCTGCGCCTTCATCTGCCTCTGCCGCCGCTTCTCCTCGTCCATGAGTACCCATACTGTCTTTTCTCTCCAGGCCTTGATAAACTCGTCGTCCGGGTCCTTGACCTCCTCGTCATCAACCGTCAACTTCCGATCCCTCATCAGCAACATTCTCGCGTCAGAAATGCTCTCGTCAAGTCGCTCTCTCTGCTTCTCGTCCAGCAACTGCTGCTGCGCTTTGGCCAGGCGATCAAAGGCGTCTGGCGCCTTCGGATTCGAAGTCTTGTCCGGATGGATGAGAAGAGACTTTGCGCGGTACACCTTTTTGATTTGCGAGTCCGGAATACCTGGCTGCAGGTCCAGTACCGCATAGCCATTCAGTCGGAATTCCTTGAGTATCCGATCGATCTCGGCGTCCTTGTCGAATTCCTTGCCATCCTTTTCGAGCATGGCCAGCAGCTGGGCTTCGGTCTTGGCATCGGGCGCCCGGGCCGGCGGGGGTTCCGGCGTGGGCATTGTGAAGACGACGACGACGACTTCAAAAGGAGTGTGAGCCGGGTCGGAGCTCGCTATGCCTTGCAGCAGTGAATGAGCGGAGAAGATGGTATAACGCTTGAGGTAGCTGCACGGGATGTTACCCGCAGCCAATCACAGCCTCCGCAATAAAGAGATAATGGGTCAAGTCAAGGTTCACCAGTCCATCACGACACGACGGCGCCATCTGCACAGCGACTTTCATCTTGCATCCTTTTATTCTCTCATTCCAACAACTTTGAGCATTCGCTTGGCGATGTCACGGCCGTCATGTGCGAACAGATCTGCGGCAAGCACGGTCGTCAACACGCACCGAAGGTGATGGCAGATGGTCTGTCCACATGTAAAGCACCACATTTCGATTTCTCATGCAGGGATAATGTGACAACAACGAACTCGACTAGCTGTAGGGGTATAATCTATCCAACTGGGCGTCTTGGCAAGGGGAATAACCCCCAGCACCTCAGCTGGAGGTCTCCCGCGCGCCTAGTCGGTAGCTTGGCAGGGGGCGCTTAGCGACAGTTTCGCCGGCGTGCCGCTCTTTTTCCCCTCATACCACCACCGGCATTTCCAGCGCCCTATTGTTCATCATGGCATGTCTGGTGTTCTGACCTTGCCACTAGGAAGATTCCATCTGATCGTGCATGCCAAATCGCATCGAGATACTGGGAAAGTCTCACTTACAAAGTGTTGTGACCGCTTGTTCAGAGCCATGCGACACCTGGAGATCAGCGTTCTGTTATGGGAGGCTGCTGCTAGATTATTACTCTAGGGGCGAAACGGCTGCGCACATCTAATCCAAATCGCCGTTTGGATAACGCTCCGTCAATTCGCGTGGTTTTATATCATCAAGCCAAAGTAAGTTCATTGTCACTCCATTCTCAGAACCTTCATACACAATTTATTCCCTTCAAGCTCATCCGAGGCTTTTACTTGGGTGCACTTTGCACGGGATGAGGTTCCTCGCACTCGGTCTCGCTCTTGTTGCGCTCGAGGGTGTGAATGGGGATGTCGCACCATTCAACAACAGCTCAGAGTACTTGCAGGGCAAATGGGGGAATTACACACGACAGCGCTTCTTGTCGCACCAAGGCCTGCTCGCGCCCGTTCCCAATGTGATTGTGGCGCCGCAGCAGGGTGTCTCCCCAAGCAGATTCACTTTCTGGGTGCCTATGGGGCCAAACATTCCCGGATCTCACCCGACTCTGCTCGACACCAAGTCAACGTCTGCGGTGTGGTTTGGTGACAGAGATGCACGACTCGGCGCTCTGAGTGGGAGCTGTAATAATACAAATTACCTCTACTACTGGGCTCAGGGTAAGGCTGGTCCGGGACGATATCTCTTCGTAAGTCACCGTCATGATCGGCCTGTGCGGGCACTAATTCCCCAAAGCATAACGAAAGATACGAGGTTGTCTATCGCCTCGATGCTGCACCCGGCACGGGTGTGACTGTCAACATGCACGACTTGTGGCTCACCCCCAACTGTACCGCCGTATTCCCCACTGCTGAACAACATAGGGCCGACCTTTCAGCATACAACATCAGCAACGGCTGGATCCACGACGGGTCCTTTCAGGAGGTAGATCTCGCAACGAACCAGCTAATCTTCGAATGGAGAGCCAGTCGATACCTCAATATAAGTGACTCTCTTTTCGGCCCCGAGGTCAAAGCTCAAGGACATTCGAAAGAAGAGGCTTGGGATTGGTTCCATATCAACAGCGTCCAGAAGGATTCGCGCGGGAATTACCTGGTGAGCGCTCGGCACACCAAATCTATCTACTACATCTCTGGCCTGACAGGCAATACAATCTGGACTCTCGGAGGCAAGCAGAACAACTTTCGAGATATGAGCTCGGGAAGAGCCACTGACTTCGCCTGGCAACACCACGCCCGGTGGGTTGACGATGAGATGACACTACTTCAGTTGTTTGACAATCGAAATACGCCCTGGCATACATCTGAAAGACCATATTCTCGAGGCATAGTACTTCGTCTCGACACGGTGAAGAAGGAAGTGTGGCTTGAGCACGAGTACTCCGGCAAGCCTCTTAAAGCTGCCCGCGAAGGAAGCATGCAGATCCTCACAGATTCTCCGGCTGGCAACACCGCTCTGCTCGGCTATGGTCAGCAACCAGCTCTCACGGAATTCAGCGAGAATGGTACTATCCTCTGGGACATTGCCTTTGGACCATACGGTCTAGATCGAGAGAGTGCAGACAATTACCGCTCTCTCAAATTCAACTGGACTGGAACTCCTAGCTGGAAGCCAAGGATAGCGCCAGGTCCACACCCGACATACATGTTCGATGACAAGAATAGCACGTTCCACGTTGCACTTCACGACAAGTCCGGGACTGCCCTTCCAAACAACACGGCTTATTTCAGCTGGAACGGAGCCACGGAGATCAAGCAATGGGTTGTGCTTGCATCCAATACGACTTCAAATCTGACCGTGGACCACGTGTGGGCACAAGTCGCCAAAGACGGCTTTGAAACGAGCTGCTTCGTCGGACAGTCCACCAAATTTGTACAGGCATTGGCCGTCGACCATGATGACCGAATCATCGGACAAACGGATGTCTTGACCATGGATGACTCTGCAAACGCGATGCCATCCGCCATGCACAAAAGCAGTACGAACCTCGATGACTTGAACACCGCTTGGCTCGCTTTCGTGCGGCCCCAATCCCCTCAGCGGCTCTGGACAGCAATGCAGGGTCAATGGAAAGAGCGGAAAATCGTCACGGCGACCAGCGCGTCGGGCACTATCCTGTTCTTGATCTTGTCACTTGTCGCCTTCGGGGTGGTGTTTGTCCTTTTCCGGCGTCGGTGGAGAAGCAAGGCACTCGCGGGTTTTGCTCTGCAGGCACAGAAACGTCGAGACAGCACTCTCGCCGATCCGGAAACATGTCCTTTGACATCATACACGGACTCGCAAACCGGCAAGAAGGGAGAAGATATATGAATGACGCATCATGTCAACTGGGTAACTCATAATGGCAAAGGCGTTGGGAGGGTAGCGTCGTGAAACAAATGAATTCGTGTACAACAGACCTCACTTTATACAAGCGTCCGTGGTGAATCGCCTCAGTGTTGAACTCCATTCACGTCGTTATGAGCCGCAACCACATCAAACATCGGCTGGATCCAATCACAACCTCAGTCCAGTCACAACAGTGCGAAGATGATCGACGGAGATCGACATCTGCAGCGTCGATCTTTCATGTCCCCCAGCTACTCCAGCAAAGGCGATTGTATGGTGCATACCCTGATGGCGTTATGCCTCGCCAAATGTACGGTGGAGACGCGCACAACATGTGGCCCGAAAATAATGTTGAGAGCCGAAACTAGGTCGCAGAGCACCATGCCAGTCAACTCCGACGCCTCACGATTAGTGAAAAGGGATGGCAGCACACAAACGCAGTCTATCACGAGGCTTGGGCTTGCGCATAAATCGAGCGACGGCATCATCTTGACCGTTGTAATTGAGAGCCTCACAATCGGCGCGGCCCGTCTAGCACCTCTGCGTCACGTACCTCGACCCACCTACTCTGCTGCCACCTGCCCAGCATTTTTGCCCAGGTCATGATATTACTCTCGCACGTACAACGTCTCGGGAGGCAGCGAGACAACGAGGGGTGACTGCCATCTACACGCTCAGAGATACACTATCACCTACCACGACTCTGTCTTTTCTTGAGTCAGCGTCCGATGCAGGAGCCTTGCAAAGCTGTCTAGCGTGCAATTTCTCACCGGACTCATCACGCAGGAACGGGCAACGCGTTCCGCTTGACGACCGCGCCTCGCTCTGAATTGCCATGGTGGTTGAGCCAAGGCCGATCCCCTTTTCCCTCATCGAGCGGGACTGCCAAAGGCGAAAACAGCTGCTGCAGGATGGACACCTTCGAATGTATTGCTACGATCCGCTGCTGGCTGGCCGTAAGCCTCGCAGCGCTATGGTGAAACGTTCCTGCGCCTTCGCCAATCAAGAGGCGTACGATGCCGCCCACGTTGCGAGTTTGGACGACACACAGCGAATTGCGCATGGAGACGGAGTGTCGGACACGGCTGGGAGACCGCGCTACCAAGGACGTTGCCAAGAAGAAGTCGTCCTGGACTTGATTCGGTGGGCAGAGAAAAACACCGCACGCAGGCACGTGTGTACCGTAGGGTCTATCGTAGGGACGCTGCGGGGTTACTGTCCTGCATGTCCACCATTTCTGCGTGGCGGGTCAGGACGCCCCTTGTCTCGGGGAAACGCAGAGGCTGATCCTGCAGAATGATTACTCGCGCGACAAAAACAAAACGTATACACCACAGAGCGGCCGCCAAGACACGGGGTCGAGACCCGGAGCGTGGTACGCGATTTACTGCGGGAGGGTGTGATCCTTCAACCCAAGCCTGCAGCCACAAGATCGCTAGCATGAAATAACGGCGCTGACTCCAAGTTCCGGGGGATGGCCCTGCAGAAGCACAAGACAGTGGAGGACCGAGCCTTGGACCCATGCGGCATGCGGCTTACAGCACCGGGATCGTCGGACATCTGCCGATTCACCTCATCTCGACTCCCGAACCGAGATTTGGTGGGGCGACATCGAATTCAATTCATCTTCATATTCTAAGCATGTTACTCAGACTTACCTACACACTTCGTACGGAAGTGCTATCGACGCCATCACAAATCAGTTGCGAGAATGTGTGGAGGGGGTGCGCCAGCGGACGCGCCGATACGCACATCGCGAGAAAGGTGAGTGTCTCAGCTTCTCGTTCAACACCATGACAGTCACGGTGATGCACGACAGGCGCAGCTATTTCTCGGCATGCCGTTTGAAGCTGTTTTCCGGTATACGAGGCTAGCTTCGCAACATAGGCCATTGTCGATGCACACACAGTGGCATTGCAAGCAGTTGCCTGGGCCCCCTAGCGGCATCCCTCGGTACATCTAGATGGCATCAATATCTTGTGGCTTTGCCTGGCATTGACCAAGTCCGGCTAGTCATTACTGCAGAACACCCACGTCTATCTCACCGCTCCGCGCCATGCTGTATTAGCGCCCGTTAGAGAATGGTTGCAAGGTATGTGAAGAGAAATGATACCTTGCCGAGGCGTTTGATCAGTCGTCCAGCCCTCCACAACGTCTCTGCACGCCATACGCTAGGCTGCATTCTGTAACTCTTCATCCGTACTGTACAGTGTGTCCATTCGACGCGACTTCATGGTGTGCCGTGTGCGTCGACATGCGAGCATCGAGAAGTTCAACAGAGGAGAGCTTCGATCCTGCATTGCGTTGACTATTGAGAGTAGAGGAGGGCGCTCAACTCTTGTCTATTTAAACCGACTTCTTCCCCTGCTTTTCCTACCTACCATCTCACCATGTTCAGGCTTCTTTGACACTCATCATCATGCGGACTACTAGTATTCTTGCTTACACCACTGCGGGCGTGTCCCTCCTCAACCCGCTCGTCCTCGCAGGCGGCTATGATGAGACTACAAACTCTGGCCTTGAAAATCCCCAGTACTACGACAACATCCATTACATCAGTGGACCTCTTCGCCTCGACGGTATCATCTTCGGTGAGCAAGGTACCGCGCCATTTAGCCAATGGGCCTCTGGCCTCGGCTGTCGTATCGGTGCCACAGCCACGTACAGCGGCACCAAATGTGCAGTCTACATGATACAGAACGCTACCATCTGGACCATCAACAACGCCATTAGCAGCCAGGGTCAGGACGTGGGCAACATGCTGCAGGTCAAGAACGACGCATTCGAGAGCACCTACACCACTCAGGTCGGTGCCCAGGGCCCTTCGTGCGGCGCTGGAGCCTCCGACTTCCAGAACTGTGTCACCAATCCTGACTCCAGGAAGCCTGCAGTTGCCACTGACTTTCGCTATTCGATGAGCAGTCGCATGTACAAGGTCACGTGCAAGAAGGCCTGCGACCAATATCAATCACTAGCTCCGGTCAATGCCTTGCCTCTCTTTGAGCAGCTGGGAAATCAAATGCTGAAGGACAACTGGTGGGCAGCACGCTTCGCCATCAGACGCGTCTTTACTGACAGCGCCGGCAACCATGACTTTGTCGTGGCTCGTTGTCGCGTAACAGTTCCATACCTCGCCCGGTTCCCCGCGGACACTTGCGCTGATTATATTCGTGGCCAGGGCCAAACCTACCAGAGCATCGAGGATCAGTACCCGGGCCCTTGAGCGCACAGGCGGCAAGAACAAGTCTCGGATGATGCTGGCAGGCAGAGTAGACGATGAGTTGCGCGAATCATCGATGGTAGAGCGGATATGTCAGGAGAATGTCTGTTGTGGTTGCTTTGTCTCATTCAGTATCATAGTATGTCAGTCAATGGAGTTGACAAGCAACGCCAGATACCAAGATGGTCATGCCCTCCGCCTTGTCTCCCGTCTAGATACAATTTCACATCGTCGTCAGAGTCTAAGACTGAATTTCTTGTTTTTTAAAATCTCCAATGAGAAGCTATAACGTACCAAGTCTAGATGGACAGGAATGCTACTGTTTCTAGTACTCTTTACTCTTCTACATGGATATCTACAATCTTGATGACGATATAGAGATGCAGCACTTGTTCAATAGATACAAAACTTGCACGGTATGGATTTTGGAAAGTAACAGACATGTTGCAGTCAAGACATGGATAAAACTTGATATCCGGTACCCAACCGCAAACGTCAAATTCGCTTTCGGAGTATATGGGGCTGATGTGCTGGGAACCAATCAACCAATACAATACTGATGGCTTCGGATAGTGTTAGAAGCATTCGGCAGTGGGTCTCCTGCCTTGACATACATCATGCAGAAGAGATCTGATAGAACGACAAGCACGAGAAGAAACATCAACACACGGTCACATCCAACGTTCTTCCGAACTTGTTTACTGCGATGCATGTCGCGTAACGCGACCGTTGTCAACGATCTGGCCAGCTGGCTGGCAGCATTGTTGCATAGTGGCGCTGACTGCGACTCCCTAATCACCGCAGGAGGCGTCCATTCTTGGCGCCAAGACCAAAGTCTGCAGCGACCGTTTCGGACACGGAAAATTCAAGTGAATGCTTGGCACTATCCCCCTCTTGACGTTACCCTCTCCGCCACCGGCCAGTCCAAGAGCACAAGATACACTCCACAATATCTGCCCCCTAGCTGTGTTACGATGTATTCTACTATGTATAGAGTGAGTAGTCAGAGCTTACTTAGAATTGTATACTACAGCATTATAAAGAGTCTCAAGGGAGGACGATGCAAGTGCCCGGCGTGGTGTGCAGCTGCTCGCATGCAGGTGTGACGCCACAGTAACCGTAGGCAGCGGCGGCAGCGGCGGCGAAGGATCTAATGGAGCCGGATCTCGTCTGGAACCTGGAGCACGGTGTGCTGGGGCTTTGCATTCCTCGCATACGGTCCGCTTCTTTGCTCCCACTCACCTCTCACATCCACTACTGGCCCAAGGAAGACTCCAAACTGGGCAGACATGGCCACGTATCGTAGCTTATGCAGCTAAGCTCACCCACTGGCACGAGATCCAAAGACCGATGCCATGGCAGGGGGTCACACCTATCCAATGTCCGATTCTTAACACATCCCTGCCAGACGTTATAGTCTAGTCGCTCCAAGTGTGAGCCGGTGCTTGTGGCGTTCATGATCACGTAGTGAGAGCTCAGCAACATTCGGCGATGGCGCACGCTAAATGGTCAAGCAACCTCTGGTGACTGAACCGCGTGACATGCGAAGCTGAGACAAGTCCGCAGACCCCGTAAGGACGAGACGCACGAACGATTACCCTGACGCCGTACTATACCAGGCTTGGATTGAGGCTAGACGGGGACTGCTCAGGCATATAAGCAGGCCTTTGCCCATCTATCTCATCTCCATTCACATAACAAACTGGAACCTTCTTCATATCCAACAATACCATGAACCTCCACACGCTCCTTGGTTTTATTCGGCGCGATCCAGCCCTAGCTATACTATCTTCTCTGGTCTTCTTCGCCGCTGTCGGTCAATGTACGTCTTACGACGAGTCCGGCTACTCAGGCCTCATCAACGCCGATGCCTCCACTGCCCTTCCTGTGCACCTGTCTAGCGGCTTTCTACGCCTAGACGGCAAGATATTTGGAGATCAAGGCAGCGCTCAACTGAACACTTGGGCATCGACTCTATCCTGCCGCGTTGACCAAATGGCTTACTCTGGACTTGATTGCTTCAATCGTATGATTGCGACTGCCACCACCTGGCTCGCGAACACTACTGTTACCAGCCGGGGAGACAATGTTGGCAATGTCATGCATGTGACCAACGGCGCAGTCAACATGTGGTGGACGCAGACCATTTCCGCCCAGGGTCCTTCATGCAAAAGTGGTCCGGCCTACCAGAACCCCTGCTCCGTCCAAGAGGAAACCGCCGACAAGAAACCGACCGCAAATGACTTCCAATATAACATGGAAAGTCGTATGTTCAAAGTCACCTGCAAGAAGGCCTGTGGCAGGTACGCTGGGTTGGCTATTGGTGCTAGCTCGCCATTGTTCCAGGAATTGTCTAACCGCATGCTCAACCAAAACAAATGGGCTTCTCGCTTTGCTCTTAGACGTGTCTTTACCGAAGACAATGTCGATTATGATTATGTCATTGCCAGGTGCCGTATCACGATACCGTCCCTCAACCAATATCCTGCAGACATATGTCCGGATTACATTCCTGGCTTCAACAGCACTCTCCAGGCGGTTGACAATCAGTACCCCGGCTAGGATCCATTTCTGGTAATGCAGGGCAGTAATGAAGCGCCCCATGTATCACGAGAGATGGAATGGCGAGCGGGTCGTGTAGGAAGGATAGCAAGGACATGCCGATGGTGGGACTCTTTGGAGAAGCTTGATTTGGACGTTATCGCGCTCTAGGTTTTTTCCGTATCATTCAAGTTCTTCTACGCTTCCTACATTAAGCATTACGCATTGCATTGTTGTCATCTCATTGTGACCCTGACACGCGGCCTCCATGCCCCCTGATTGGAGTCACTACTCTTCTTCACCTTCCGCCGTTGTTCCCGGCGCTGCTCACAAGACAAGATGCATGGGCGCCACCTGCTTCCTACTCGGTCATGCGTACATCATGGTGGATGGTTCAATGCCTGCCTGACCTCGCTCCGTCTTTGACCCGCTCGGCCGTGGCTGGTAATACGAGATTGCCCGTAGAATCAATGTGAAGTAATCCAGGCTCCAAGTGTGTTTGGGAAAAAATGTACATGCCGGAGCATGAAGGAGCAGCCGTGATAGGTACGCGAGCAAGGGATGATTCACGTGGACTTCCCACAGTCGACCTGGGTCAAGGAAGAGGCGGCACGGCAGCTCGTGTTACTGGAATTCTGCACTGAGCACGTAGTCACCTTTGCTCAGGTAAGAATACGATGATCTCGGCATCACCAGCAGATGGATGATTTCTCAGATACTCTTCATCGCAATGATTGCATCTATACAGCCTCAAACACCAGAGTCGTCAGCTTACACTTAGCCGGCAAGGTAGCGCCCGCGGCATAATAATAGTAGTGATATCCCGTCGATCCACCGTCGCCACCAAGACTGCCCACCATGATGCACAATTGGTAGTATGCTCCTGACGTTCTCTCGTCTTTCATAAAGACCTGCGTCTTTCCATCTGATCGCACTACTTGCTCCCAGTTCTTGCTCGATACGGAAGTGTCGGAAGACCACAGGATGAGGCTTGCTCCTGATGGTTGGTTGTAGTAGTAGTATCGGTCAAAGGTGACCGAGTACAGCTGGCCGAGTGAGGTGACGATCATTGTTTCACGACCGTTCTGATTATTAAAGTTATCCGTCATGTGGTGGGCTGCGTCAGACATGACGTATGGTGAGTTGGGGTTGATGACCGGGTCAGCGCGTAAGTAGCCAATAGCACCGGTTGGTGCGCTAGATGCGAGAGAGATGGTTGTGCTAGATGTGACGGTCAGCGTTGTCGAGATAGTCGTGGGGTCTAGCGTCGTTGTAGACGTTATCGTTACAGTCACAGTACCGGTGGGAGATGGTACGACAGAGCTGCAGGCGTAGACCAGGTCGAGCTGCGGGATAGTCGTGAGTAGTGTTGGAGTGCTGATTACATTTCGACCAAACAACTTTGCAGTCGGGGCAGGTGTTATGATAGCTTGGGTCGCCACAGCAATGCCAGGGGCTGCTCCACTTGTCGATGTCTTCGGATGATCGTAGTCAGGTTCAACCTCATTGTCGAGTGGGAGACTATGGTCATGATCGCAGGGAACGGGAGGTACATCACGTTTCCTTCTGCGATACCTGACGGTAGTCGCTACCAGGGTCGTTGTCGTGAACGTCGACGTGGTTGTAGACTGGAACGTAGCAGTCGAAGTGAGCGTACTTTGCGCCGACTGGTACTCTAGCAAGTCCGAGCAGAATGGCTGATAAGATGATGTAACTATCAAACTCTTGGCCCTGACGTATGGGCAAGCGGCTTGCGCAGCAGGCGACACATCGTAAGTCGATCTGTCGAAGGCTGCGACAAGTCTTACGTTGTTGAAACCGACATTAATATTAGGCCACGGTCCAGCACCCTTACCAGAGCAGTATGCAGTGATTGCAAGCTTGCCTGTGCCGTTAAAAGCAGACACCGAAGTGCTACTGAAGGACACAACTGGCTGGTTCGAGCTGTCATAGCGGTCGTAGCTGACTGTCCATACGTCGCCGACTTTCACTTCGACATCGCATCGAACTCCCGTGGGTAGACCGGATGGGTAATTAAGGTACACATCATACTGCAATAGATGTTTCTCACCCATAAATGCAGTGACCGCGGGTTGGGAGAGTGTGCCCCAAGCGTATCCGTTCATGAAGTTTGTGTTAGAGTTGATTCTCAGTGTTCTGCTCTGAAGTCAGTAGAGGTCAATGTTGGTTGATCGCATTGGACATACCCTGCAAAAGGAGAGCATGAATTGTTCGATAGAAGGACGATATTGCGCATGTCGAATGTGATGTCACCGCTGCGACCTTGCACACTTTGACTCCACGGCGCCATGACTCCTGTGTCGAAATTTGCGTTGACCACTAGATCAGTGTTTGCCATATGTGCGGCGTATTTCAGTTGGTCTGTCGAGGTGAGCGGCACGGCCTTTAACGTCAACGACGTTGAAGTTGTATTTTGTGCCATTGTCAGGTAGGCCGGGGCTGTGCGTGCTACGCGCCACTGTGTGAAATTGGTGAAAACCTTGTCTGTCAAATATTGGCAAGTCACACCAAGATTTGTATCCATCAGACACTGGAGCGGGGTATAATTTGAGTCATCCAGAGGTGCAATGGCTGTTTGCTGATTTCCCTCTGTCGAAGCTCCACTGTTGCCAGAGAGAGCAGCACTGTCTCCCCAGTACAAGTAGCCAGTGGAACAGTCATAACTGAAGGTGAGAGCCGAGTAGCCCACATTGAAGCCGACGCTTGTCTGCCCGTTTTTAAGGCCTTGAAGCGGAGTATCGTCAGCGGTCGTCCCAGTCCCTTCAGCGTAGAGATAGAACAAATCGGACGTCGCTACTGGCGCGTTGCTGCAGTAAGGCCCCTGGGTCGTGGTGGTAGTGATGGTGGTAGTGGTGGTGGTAGTGGTGATGGTAGATGTAGGCTCGGGCAGTGCTTCGGTGGGTCCTGGTGCTTTCGCAGTGGTCGAGGGTGGCCTTGTCAGAGACGATCTTGGCGCCGTCGCTCTTGCAGTGGCTGATTTCGTAGTCACCCTGGGAGCTGGTCGAGTGGTTGCGCTTCTCGAGGTCGCTGCAGAGGAATCGCTGGTCGTTACGGCGATAGGATTTGCAGGAGCCGGGTCATCGGCAGCAGTGGTTGTTGCGCCAGGGTCATCTGTTGTGGAAGTGGTCGGGTCGTCTACAGGTGAAGTCGGCGTTACTGTTGCGCTACCATCTCCGCCATCTGCTGGAAGAGTCGCTGCTCCAGAGTCATCGACGGTAGTAGGCGTCCCACTTCCCGCATCCCCTCCAGAGTCAGGGCTGGTACTAGAGTCCGTGCCAACACCAGCGTTCGGATCTAGTGTTGTGTCACCACCGGCAGCTGAGCCATCATCGCTAGTAGTAGAATCATCACCGGCTACTGCTGTAGGATAGCAAGAGACCGAAACGCTCTTTCCACTCACTGTCCTTGTGACGCATGACGATACTGCGGTAGATACAGGTCGACAGGATACAGAAGTTGATTTTCCTTTTCCAGCCACCGTGACGCAAATACTGGGCTTCGCGGTGCCGATAGGACTGCAGGACAAGCTTGCTGACTTTCCTCTGGAGGACACGGTGACACAGACCCGTCCTACAGATGTGGTGGTAGTTGAGGAAACTCTTTGAGAGGAGCAAGATACTGAAGTTTTGCCGCTGACCGATAAAGTCTTGCATGCTAAAGCAGCAGTCGGACTGGCGAGACCACAAGAGACAGAAGACGACTTCCCGCCTCTGGCACTAATGGTGACGCAAGTGCGGCCGGCGACGGTTGTCGCCGAGCTCGCGGTGCTCGTGGGCTTGCAGGACAAAGAAGCCTTCGTACCAGATTTGACTGTGACACAAGATTGCCCCAAATTGCTGCTAGTGGAGGAAACCCGAGCAGAGGATGTACGTGACGGGCCAGAGGAGGTCCTGCCCGAGGAAGTTCGACCCGAAGAAGCACGCAAGGAGGACCTGACTGAGGTACTGCTCGTCTTTGCTGAAGTCCTGGCAGACGTCTTTGTGGATGTCTTTGCGGATGCCTTTGCGGTGGTCTTTGCAGTCGTCTTAGCCGGTGTTTTCGCAGCAGGAGTGGTTTTCTTTGGGGTTGCTACCGCGGCAGCATTGATTGGCACTTCAGCGTGTATGGCGATTTTCATATCGTTTGATCGCTGCTCGATGCAGCCGCACGCCGCCGCCAGCTCAGAAACTGACAGACCTTTGACTCCAGATCTGCCTTGGTCACTATGTCCCGGTCAGAACTTCTGCGTACACAGTTGGACGATTGCAAGACCCACCCTGACAACCAGTTCTGGCAAAATTCCAAGGGATGCTTCTTGTGGAAATTGAGAAGCTTCACATTTGCTGGATCGCAGTCTTGAAACCCGAATCAGTCCGAACTATTTTCCCAAAGGATCTACGTACCTTGGGTAGCAGCACGCGATTCCAGCACTGTGTTAGCACAGACATATTGTGCGAAAAGAACGCAGAGATGGAAGACTAGAAGCCGGAACCACATTGTAGTGACATTCAATCCTCAACAAGCGTGCAGACGAGAGGGGAAAAGAAAATGAGAGTGACTCAGTCGACAACAGGCAGGGTCAACGCCATATCATCAGATGTTAGCAAAATCGATCTTTGATTTACTTCCCAATCGTATGCTGTGACCCCGAGCTTCACAGGCTGATCTCGCTCCTTGACTAGCGTTGACAGTGCAGTATTCGAGGAGTTATACGGCACAACGGGAGCGTTCATTCGGTCCTGTGTTTCACGGCGGGTCCGAGAAGATAGATACTGATCTTTGACAACCCGACCAGATGTTATGTAACGGTAAAGCGTTTCTGCCAGTTGGACGCTTTTCGATTGTGCAGGTGGTATCATCTTACCGACATGATAACCCACCATTACGAGCCAGTGGTCATCGAAGACCTTGCACAGAAAACACCAGGCCTCTGTCGGCCGAGCTTTCGCCGTCGAGGACGCGAATGACAGCCATAGATGTAATATCCCTGCGAAGGCACAACGGTGACGAACCCTTCGCTCCAGTAGCCACTGCATCTAAGCGGGCACGTTGATGGCGCAGGGTCATGCCATTCTGTGAACACTAGTCGACGGTGAAGCAGATCAGACGAGATTTTGGCAGTTGGGTACGAGGAAGCCAGAAGGTCGCGTTCGCGTGTGGGCAGCTGGAAGCAAGATGGAACGATGGACGTTGAAGTGTCAGCAAGAGCACGTGCCAGCCGTGCGCTGCCCCGCGAGTTTGTCTCTGGGCCCGGACTGCGGGAAAGCCATGTGGCTTGTCTGGACCTCACCCGGACATCACCGTCAAAGATCAGAGTTTTCAAAACATCAAACAGGAACATTGACATGCCCAACCTGTCATCTGCAAGCTGTGGCTGCATTTTCGATGCTGGTATACTCGCACTTCGACTTCTCTCGGCAAGCTGAATGTCATTGTCAGTATCATGATTGCAGGCCGGTCACAAGTGTCACGTAATGACTGCTTCAAGGTGAACGTCAGTCTCGGCAAGCTCTCTTTGGAGTGGGAAGGCCTTTGGCCGCTCGTCTGGTCAGGGTTTGCAGATCATCGTTCGCGGATTCGACAGGGGCCATGTTGAAACGTTCGGCAGAAGTACCAGCTGTACTGGCAACGCTTTGCAATTCATGGCCTGCAGGTCGGAAACGGCTCTCAACTAGTGGTGTCGAAGTTCTCATGCGGATCCAATCTCCAAGCTCGGGCTCGGATGTGTAGCACTACACAATGATTTCGATCACGCCGAATCATACCCAACCTGGTACAACTGTCACTATTTCAGCGATTGCTGTCGTTGAACATGCCAACGTCTCGCATCTCCTTTGTTGGTAGGAGACTCATGGCCAGAATCCACACGAGCCGAGCTCTGCAAGCATGAATAGACATATGTCTCGACCCAGTCTCCATTTTCGTGTCATTCAGCCCTTCAACCTGTCGTAGGTCATCTCGTCGCTCGACCTCAATCGGCTTTGCTCCCCATCATGAGAGCTCCACCTTTCTCAGGAGTATGGGCATTATGCCTTGCCCTACTTTTTCTTGCACTCACTCAGCTGTCTCTTGCTGTGCCCGCCGAGAGTGTGGCTTCGGCAGAGTTGGCCACAAAGAAGGCGTGCAATGCCAACGACCCTGCTCTTATAACTCTCAAGAAAAACATTGGCGCCCCCGGTGACTTCTGTGGATGGTGGACTTCTTCCAAGAGGGACTGGTACTCGCCTATTCCGGATGTCTCTGCAAAAGCACTCAGTCGGGTCTGCAAGTGTGTCAACAAGACGCCAGCTCTCATTGGCCCGACAAAGACGAGGACGGTGTACAAGCCGACCGCGACAAGTGCAGTCAAGAACCTCAACCTTCTGCGGAAAGCCGTATATCACCCATTCATCTTCTGTAGATATTGGGTACGCTCGTAAGTGATCATCGGTGTTCCTCTCCAGACAAGCTCTGAATATCGCTAGATCACAAACCACAAGCCCTTTCTTTGCACTTACTCCTAAACAAGTAAGCCAAGTCTGTTCCAAGGTCATCGCTGCCCCGAATCTTGTCGATAAGGATCCCAAGACCACTGCAAACCCGCAGAAGACCACTATCCAGAAGACGACCAAGCAGGTCACCGCCACCAAGAAATCTAAAAGGATTAGCAAAGGGGCCAAGACTACCGTCGTGGCTCCTTCCCGGTCTCCATCTGTCGCTCCTTCTCAGTCTTCATTTGTGGCTTCTTCTCAGTCTTCATTTGTGGCTCCTTCCCAATCTCGATTTGTGGCTCCTTCTCAGGCTTCACTAATGGCTCCTTCTCAATCTTCACTAATGGCTCCTTCTCAATCCTCATTTGTGGCTCCTCCTCAATCTTCATTTGTGGCTCCTTCTCAGTCTTCATTTGTGGCTCCTTCTCAGTCTTCCTTTGTGGCACCTTCCCAATCTCAATTTGTGAATACAACGACCTCCTCAGAGCCGACTCCAACAGGGAATTCCACGGCTGGCACGACTTTCGAGGCCTCTGAAGTTGAGCTCAAGCCGGCCGAGACTGCTGTCCTTACAGCGATGGCACCACCCGGAACCGATCTCACAAGTCTCGATAACCTTACACCTTCTAAAAATGCTTCTCTATACTTTGCTGGTGCTCCTTCGGACAACAGCTCCGCAGGTACGGCTGCTGCTTTGGACATGAAATTTGCCTATCCATCCGTTGTACTCGACCATACTGTCTTCATCACATCTGTGTCATGCAGCGATAGCGTCATGAAGATCCAATACAATAACAAGGAAGCCTATACTCATGCTTCGGACGCCTGGAAAAAGGATGATAAGGTCATACTCATCACCGCATCCGACTCTTGCGGTCTCAACGCCTCGAGCACAGTCTTCGTATCGTCGTCATTTACCTTTGACGATGCAGGCATGATTGCAAAAGTCAAAGGTGCTATCCAGGACATGTCGACGGTATATGCTTCTGTCAGCATGGACTTTGGCTCAGTGGACATGTCCAATGTTACCTACGTGCCGCCCAGCTGTGGCTCGCTGCCAGCAAATGCCTCACTCAAGTTTCCAACATCAGACTGCGGCGCCAACTTTGATAGCAACCTCGACCAGAAGCTGGGCTACTACTCTGGTGCGGACGCAGACCAGGCTTCCGTCTTGGCAATTATCGCACCCTCGAATTCTACAGCCACCGGCTTGCAGAAGCGTCTCTTCGGCAGTATCATCAAAGCAATATCCGCTCCCGTCAAGGCAGTGGCAAAGACCGTCGCAACTACTGCTGCCAAGGTTCTGCCAGCTTCTGTCAACAATGCCATCAAGCAAGTCACCAATGTTGTTTCATCCGGAGTGTCTGCGCTCAAATCTTTGGTCCCTCCCCTAAGCTACTCCAAAACTATTTCGATCCCCCTCAATATTGGGCCACCCCAGAACGATCCCTCGCCATGGGGTAATCAGTTCAAGTTCTTTTCATGGTCCCCATCTGATCCTTCCACCATTGCAGCCACGCAGAAGAAGCTAGATGCAGTCAAGGGCTCACTTCAGGGTGTCAGTAATCCTAAGCCCAGTATCGATATGTTCTGTGTCGACTGCGGTATAAAGGGACAACTGAACGCTATTGGTAGTATCTCGGCATCCTTGACGAGTGGCGTTACCAAGTGCGCTATCGAACTCAATGGTAACATCTATGCTGGCGTCTATATCGGAGTCAACGCTTTTGCCAGTTACGAGAAGGTGTACAATAAGGATTTGATCAGTCAGGGATTGCCCAGTTTTTCCATTCCTGGAATTGTCACCGTCGGACCGAAGGTGACGGTCTCCGTCCAGAGTAAACTCAAGGTCAATGCCGAAGGTCAAATCCTCGTGGGTGCATCCCTCAACTGGCCTAATATCAAAGCCAACCTGGATCTGCTTGACAAGTCCAAGTCTTACCAGAGCGGCTTTGTTCCCACCATCGACAAGAAGTTTCAAGCTTACGGAGATCTAACCGCCGATGCTAGTCTTGGCTTGCCGATGACCTTGTTCTTTGGTATCGATCTTTTGGGAGGCACTATCAAGAAGGGCGTTTCCCTCACAGATACTCCTGCAGTCACTGCGTCCGCTTCACTCAACATCAATGCAAACTACGGCACTGGCCAGTCCAACTCGGTCACCAGCAGCAATGGTTGCTTTGGCATCAAGTATAATGTTGGAGCAAGCAATGATCTCAGTATGGACGTCTTGGGCTTGACCACCTTGACACTCTCTCATTGGGAGAATCCTGCTCTTGTTGCTGGATGTCTTGGCAGAAAGGTACCTGTGGTCACCACCACCACCACCACCACCACCACTACTACTACCACCACTACCACGACAGAAGAGCCTTCACCAGACCCCACAACTGATGCGGAAGATTCCACCCCCACCGATGGCTCCGATGGGGGCACTGTCACCACTGCTGATGGCTCTACACCCACAGCTGATGGCTCTACACCCACTGCTGATGGCTCCACAACCACTGATACACCTGCGAATCCTGGTGATGGTAATGGCGACGCAACTGCTAGTGCTGACCCAGCTGCTTCTCCGACCCCTGACAACCCCTCAGGAGGCTCTAGCGATAGTGGAGGGAGCGGCGATATTCCATCCGGAGGAGACAGTGGTAGCAGTAGCGATAGTGCATCGAGTAGTCCGACCACCCAGTCCGTGACTACCACGGCTATCACTACCACTACCGTCTCCATCTCGCCCACATCAAACCCGAATAATCCCAAGTGCGGGGATGTTTACAACACTCTTGACGGCCGGACTTGGCAAATCAACTGTAAGCTGGACTACCCTGGACAGGATCTCGTTCACAAGCCCTTTGCAAACATTACATCTTGTATTGATTATTGCAACGACTATGGCGCTGCTTGCAAGGCTGTTATCTGGGTTCAAAGGGGTCTCGATCAGCAACAATGTTTCTTGAAAAGCTCCACCGCAGTGAACGGGACGGTTGCATCAGGCTTGACGGCATTTGCAGCCTCGCCTGTGACTTATTCCCCTCTGCAAGCCTGTCCAGCTGCTCATAACCAGGCTTTCTTGGATGCCTCGGGTCAGGTCTATCAGATCAAATGTGCGACCGACTTTTCAGGATACGACCTGGGATCCTTCTCTGGCTACAGTACCATGGAGAAGTGCATAGATTACTGTGACACCGATCCCGACTGCAAGGGTGTTTCGTACGCCTACAGTGGAACTTACAGACAACCTTTCTGCTACCCGAAATACAAGATGACAGATGCTCCCTTGAACAGTTCGGTCTATAAATACAAGATGGATTCTGCGGTAAAGATCTCCAGACCAGTCTACAAGGCTCTTGGTGCTTGTCCAGCTGTGGACAACACAAACTTTTATGATAAGCTCGGAAACACGTACAGGATCTCTTGCGGCCTTACCTACGATGACAACGACATTGTGCAGAAAGATGGCATGAAAAATCTCGAGGAATGCTTGAATTCTTGCGACAGCACCGATTCTTGCATTGGAGTCTCATATGCTTATGGCGGATACTATGGTGACAACCCTGCATGCTTCCTCAAGAGCGCACAGAATTCCAACCCAAGGAATGCCTCTGCTTTCTCATTCTCCGTCGATTCTGCCTTCCTTGTCAGCACACGGAGTTCACAAAAGTTTACGCGACCAAAGAATGGCAAAGCTCACTTGACTGCAACGACTACCAAATCCATACTTGTTTCGAGCGTCCTTACAGACTCGGCAGTGACAACGACAGTTTTGAGCCAGACAACTGCTGATTCAATCACGGCCATGAAAAATAGGAAGGGTGCATCAAGCAAATACACCAGCAGATCTAAGAGCACCGTCACGATCAGCGCCGACAACTCACTCGAGACGGCTCACCCCAACATCTTGGCCGACGTGGTTCTCAATGTAACGATCACCGACGCCTCCAAAACTTTCCAACTACTCCCTGGCGATGATGGAAGCATGTATCTCTCGACTAATTACTCGGCTGCATCGGCCACTACGCCGTTCGTCTACGAGGATGGTATCATCACAGCCGACATCCAAGAGCGCTACTTCTTGTACTTCCCGGATCTTATGTCGACTTATGGTGCTTCCCGCTTCCGTCTCGCCAAGTGGGGCAAGATCCCAATCGGTGCACGTATCATCACCCTCATGCCTCTCACGGTAGACAGCAAGACGGTCCTAGTCGCCACAGACACACTAGGCAACTACTTCTTTCCTATCACCTGCGCTTACGACGGTAACGCCAATCTCAAGGTCTTCCTCGTAAAAGACAGTACCGGCGATCTGTCTTTCATGACGGACGAAATGCTTCGCTTCGTCATGACGGGTGGTGTGGTGTCCGAGTGTAACCCTGTTTCCCTCACTGCAGATGGTGTTGGAACTCTTGCTGATACGCCTGCCGAGACCTCAGATGATGGTGCAGACGATTCGACTAGCGATTCGACTAGCGATTCGAGCGGTGACACTACGTCGACGGCTGATGGCTCATCGGCAACTCCCACTGATGGTGGCGATGGAGCTGCAGCGACCTCGTAGGCCTTGTTTCTGCTACTTTCATTCTCACTACATGATCTACATATTCCCTCGTGGCATTGGAGTCCTCTTGCAATCTCACCACCGTGACAATCGTTTCCCCGCTGAGGATGCTGCTTCGTAGACCGTGCTGATAGTCCGATCATTACAATGGGCGGCCACTGCACAGGCTCCAATCAACCTGCACTTGGCTGTAAGAATACCAATGCGTAAGCAACCCCCGAGTCCGACATTCCACGCTTGTCTCTGTCGCATGCCGCAATCGACTCATATATCAGGAGTGCGTTCTAACGTCCGACTATTGCCAGTGCGTGACCTCGGCAGCTCAAATTCAAAGAGCTCACAACGTAGAGGTAGTGATTGACTCGGCGCGGTGAGGATGAACGCTTGGTATAAATAGCCCAACAGTAACGTCTGAGTCAGCTGGCACATTGATGGCATGGGAAGTGTCGGTTGTTTCATTTAGCCAGGCGCTACACTCTTGCGTGCAAAAGCCAAACTTCGGTCTAGAAATTCAAGACGACACACATCAATGTACCCAATCATTGTAGAGCGTATCTGCACGAGTGCACGTAGAAGAGCAAGTATCCGGTTTCGAGCGGGAGTGATAGACTGTTCGTCCTGTATAGAATGCTCTGGCAAAGTTTAGAGGTCGGAGGACGAGGGTCTGCAATCCATTGTCACAGCCTCTTCATTAACACCATCATCAAAGCTTTGTGCGTCCCTCATCTGTCAATCTACGTTTTGGCAGTCCAACAAGTCCTCCACTAACCTCAGGATTACCTGCAGAATTGCCTGCAGGATTCGCCATGTGTATTTGCGTTCGGTTTCCGGCAGCTGCAGACGTGTTGCCCTTTCTCGCATCATCCTGTAGCCGAAGTCCAGTGAGCCATCCAACTTGCCGGCCAAGACCACCAACTTGGCCACCAAGATAGGCCAGCTCCTCCCTGAGCCGTAAATTTTCGTTCAGAATCATCATGCTCTGTCTCCCTTCAAGGTCCGTGATAGCCGTGCTCACACGTGTGACTTCGCTTCGTAAGGATTCGTGCAGAGACAAGAGGTGGGTGTATGGTGTAAGATTGGCTGGTTCTGGATTCGTGTCCGTAGAGATTGCGTGCACTTGTGAGAATCCAGGCGGATGAGCATTGCGATTGAACGTGGATGTTGGTGGCCTTGCCGACGATAGGGAGGAAGCGAAAGGCAACGTGCCTCGTATCCGAGTTTCGAGGGGGGGCATGGACGACGAATTGGAGAGTGGCCAGGTTAGGGGGTCGTAGTATTCGTCAGGGGATAACTCATTGGCGGCGGTTGGGACATTGGAAGTCAAGGGATCAGAGAGGCCATCATCGTCGACAATAGCCATGGATGATCGATTGGAGGCATTTTCAGCCCCTCTCGCAACGTGGCTTTCCGAAGATTGAAGAATTCTCTCAACCGAACTAAATCCACCCTCCAGGACCTGTAATTTGCGAAGGAGAAGTGATTGCTGTTCTTCAAGCTCAGACATGCGCTTGGACTGCGCGTCTAGGAAGGGCGCGAATGATGCAAAGGTGCATTGCTTGGTATGCTGGTTGATAGCGCCTCGCTTGGCTCGAAAATTGCAGCCGTACGTGGCGCCAGTACAAGGTATTGTGATTGCCGGACAAGTCTCTCGTGCATGTAGCGAGATCTCTCTGTAGAAGACCATGGAGTCACATGAGTCGCATGGCACCTTTCTGTCGGGGCATTCACTTTTCCAGTGTGTTTCCAAGTTCGCCATATGTGTCGTCTGTCGGCAATCGATGCATGTCACGCCAAAGTGCATGCACCCCTTGGCATCTTTTCGGCGCAAAGGAAGCTCACAGTCTTGGCCTGGACAGGCGACCCATGTATAGTCACAGTAGTTGTTCACATGACCTTGAACCTCGCTTCTCTTGACTTCAGCCTCACATCCCTCCTCGTGCCTTGGACATCGGACCACGAGATCATCAAGTATATTGACCAAGATTCTTGACACGGGACCCCGACCCATCAATTTGCAATTCGTTCGACATGTTGGACAATTGCCCTTTGGTATGCCGGGTTGGTAGTCGGAGATGGACCAGGTCTGTCGCAAGCAGTCCCGACAAAAGCAGTGATCGCATTCTTGTAATACGACGGGATCCACGAATGGTGAGTGGCAGATCGGACACATAAGATTGTTGTCGTACTCTGAGACATAGTCTAGGAGGTGGAAGTCGACCGGCGGATTCCAAGTCGTCTTCCTTGAGTTATTGCTCCATGTTTCTGCGAACGCGATGCGTCTCTCTATCCTGCGCATGCCGAACGGGTCAGAGGGGACAGAACCGGCCGGCAAAGAGGTAGCGTCGATAGTATGCGAAGGCCGTTGCTGTGCGTCAGAGCTGACAGGCGTTGTGCGACGTAAAGGGAGAGTGGTATGGCGGCGTGAGGGGTTCGACATGGCTGTAGTCGGTAATGGTGGGGATCGCCGGCTAGGGTCCTGAGAATAGATGAAGTCAACTACTGAATTGATAGAAGCTGAAGATCTCAACGTGATCCCGTTGTCCGTCAATTCGTACCCGGCAGAGGCTACTCGGACGAGCTCTGGTCAGCTTCCCGAGCAGAGGGCGGTCAATGCAGGTCCTATGCAGGTGCTCCGGTAGTCTGCCGCAGTGTCGGTCTGGCGTGCGCCAACGTGACAAGAGCGTCGGATAGATATACTGTCCAGTATTTGAGCACAAAGGAAGGAAGTGGACGGAAGCTGAGGCGTGTCAGAGAAGTCTGCATCCGTGGACCAAGTTCCTCAAATCAGCAACACATTGTGCTCGAACACCGTCGCGGCCTGATCTTGTGAAGCATGTTCGGCAGTCTACACCCCAGAATAGAAATCGTGTGACAACGTGCGAGAGGCTGATCAATGGACAAGGAGGAGACCCCCACGTGGGGCGACCGCGGCTCACATTTGCAGTTGACCAAATACTGCATGACGCAGCTGTGCTACAAAACCAGAATTTTCTGCGCTTCCTTCACTTTTTCTTTCTTAGGCGACTCGTGAGTACAATTTGCCCGAGGAGACTGATCATGCATTAACATACCATTAGTACTTCATAGAATCAATTCTATAGTAGACGACCTTATCTGAGCTCCATACCAGAGCCACAGAACTCCAACCTGGCTGATGATGGACATCTCCGATACTCAAGAGTGAAGCCGATTTTGGTCTTGTCTTTTAGACAGACCGGTAATGATCTCGTTTCTGCTGAGCATGGCTTAGGTCTGCTCGTCCGAGTGGGTGTCGAGAGAATTCTGACAGGTTTTCTTATGTTCTGCTGGTTTGGGCATTGGGAATCATTAGTGGAGGAAGAACATTTTTTACACCCATATAGACTAAGAATGCAATCCTTTGTGGAAGACCATTTTCATGCCTCCATGCTTAGATATGTCTTGTCGTTATTGAAGCCTCCATCGCCTTTTCCCCCTCCGCGTGACATCCTTCGGAGTTGTCAAGGTGTAGAACGTGGTTGGAGGGAACAGCGATGTGTCACATCTCGGGCGACGCATGAGTTCAATGGTACAGGAGCAGAGAGTTTTGTACATTATATCTTGGTATCTGACAGAGGGTTGCGCCTGATGCTCCTTCCACTCATACCGAACGCTCACCGAATACATCGACGTGCGCGCTGTAGTCGTCCATGCTTCTATTGTACAAACATTGCAGAGTTGTGATGCTTTTTACTCGTTGATCTTGGCCAAAAGCCTGTTTTGCTTGTTAGTGGTCCTTCCTTGTCCAGGATATCGCGCTACTCACTCATGGTCCCTGAACAGATGATACTCATCTTCACCAACCTTGAGCGAGCTTCCGCCGAATTGAGGAATGAGGACTTTGTCGCCAGAGTTGACACTCATAGGTATCCGCTTTCCATCCTTGTCCAGGCCACCCGGTCCGACGGCCAGGACTTTGGCTTCGTTCAATTCTTTCACCGAGCTCTCCGGGAGGAAGATGCCACCAGCAGTCTTCGCTTCGGCTTTGACACGCTGGACCAGGACGCGGTCGAGAAGGGGTACGAGGGACTTGATGGACTTGATCGCGGTCGACTATTGATGCTCTGGTTAGATTGCTGCGCATGCCTGATGGTAGAGAAGAGACGTACCATGATGGCGAATGTGCTTGATGGAACAGGAGAGAGTAGTATCGTTTGCGGTTGAAAATACAATGGGATGTTATTGAGCTCTGCGATACTGGTTAAACATTTCTTACCAGCCCAGAAATTTCCAGAAGTCCATCACGACCTTGGAGCTCGGGCCACTTCACACCACCGCACCTCGCATACTTTCGACCTGGTCGCGTTGACCATTTCTGCACACAGTCAACATGTCATGAACATGGCAGCAGAGGCGCCTGATGGCGACGCCAATCATCGTATCCTCGCGTCCACAAGATCGTCGTCTTATCCGGTAACAGCGATTCTGAACAGCCGCGTACAGCCCAATTCTCCGCGGACTTTGCACCTCACGCCAGACGGAACCGCTCTTCTCACGCACAGCGAGGATCTTACCCTCCGCAGTTTCCTTCTTCCCGCCGACTTGTTATGCTCTCCGGCTTCGCTTTCGCTAGACCCTTATTCCACTCTTAACGACCTCCAGTCCCACGTTCAGGCTATCCCGCCCTACTTCTCCCTCTCCGAACCCAGCACGAGTCATGTTCTACTATCCCGCACCGACCTTCCCTTACGCCTCACCAATGCCCTCGATCTGACCTATACCCACGCGACCTATCCACTCGTCCACGCCCCGACCGAGGCGTACATCGGCCCCCACAGCCTCGCTTTCTCCTCTGACGGGTTCAAATTCATCGCCGGATCCAAAGGGAGGATCAGCGTTTTCGACACCTCACGTAGCGGCGAGGGACCATTTTCTAGCTATGCCACCGGGCACAAGAAGGATCGCCGCGTTGCTGGGTCGGGACTAAGTGGTTATGTAATGGCACTCGATCCTTGTCCGGAGACTCGGGTGCTAGCTGCGGGCTCAACCGGTGGGGAGATGGCACTTTATGATGCGGAGGGAACAGGAGAGGAGGTGTGTAGCTTCTCCCTTGGGGGCATGGACGGGAAAAAGGCAAGAGGCGTCTCGCAAATGAAGTGGGCTGGAGGCGGGAATTATCTGATCATCGGGCAGAGGCAAAGCGACGGAATATCGGTGTGGGATGTGAGGATGAGTAAGCGACTATGTTGGCTTGGGGGAAGGAGAGCAGGATTGACCATGAGAATGGCTTTCGACATGGTTTCAAGCGTCAAAGGAACGGAAGTTTGGGCAGGTGGGACAGATGGAGTGGTAAGAGTGTGGAGGAACGTCCTCGACAAAGATGGGATCGTGGCGCATTCAAGCGAGTTCCAGGCGAGTGGCAATGCTGTCACGAGTACAATTGTGCACCCAGGCGGTGAAGTGCTGGCTACTGCTGAGGGTTGCCGTAAAGATGTCTCTGAGAGTCTCTCGGGCCTTGGTTCACGAGCCGGGGATATTGGCATCAAAGTCTGGAGTGTTTGACTTACCGATATGTCTGGGGATACCTTACCACTTTTGTTGTCGAATCAGCCGGTAGGTTCGAGTGAGCATGTGCATTTCTTTTGGCCCTTACGGTTGAAGCTTCGAATCACACAGACACTTCGTCCCCCGAAAACCAATGTGTCACTATCCGCTGGACTAATCAACTAAGGTAGGCCAGAACCCCCATGAGTCCGACCGAGGCTCTCTAGACATCTCCAAGGCGTGCAGACTGATCCAAAAACTTGATCATCGATACTTGGCTGCCTCCGCGCTAAGGATGGCGACCTCATTTGAAGCCGTTAGGAGTCGAGTCCCAGCCTGCTCCTTAATCCTGCGTCATGTATATGCGCGGCGCGGTCATCGGCTATCTCTCTCCATGTGGGTTTGAATGCAGGCTCCCGGCCAACCCACCAATGACAAGCTTTGAAGGTCTGTGATAGCAATTGACATCGTCAACACCATGCGTGCAGGGGTTGCATTGTCTGCGACCAATGCGCAAGCTGGCAAGACCGCTCACTCTATATCACACCAATTCATGAGATGCCATGAGCGGTGAAGCTGACTGCTGCTCCGCCATTGGTAACAGCAGGTTCGAACACGCGTGCCGAGTCGTGGCGGGCCTCGACATTTTACGGCGCGAAATGCATCCCTATACTACACGACTATTACAGTAGCGCGACTATCAAGCCGCTGAAGATGCGGCTCTTGCCAATGGAGGGATTGACTAGAGAGACTGCCGTCTCCAAGTGTGTGGCCGCTGCCTAGCGAGGATGCTCGCGTATGATTTGCATGTCGGCATGGTCCCATAGTACCTGAGATGAGATGGATATTTCGCAGCTGTCGGACGACGCGACGTAGACCGAGATGTCAAGGGGCATTGCTTGGAATCGTCGAGCACAGTCGGCGTGCTCAGCGTGCTCTACCCTTGGTCAAGAGGTGCAAGATGGTACGAGCTAAGCTATTGCTCGTTGCCGACTGACCATTCCCGATCTCCCCAAATTTGGCTTGGATGGCTGCCCAGATGCCATTCCCGGTTCTGGAGATACTTGTCGGCTCGCAATGGCAGACAGTAGTGCGACGTGGCTTCAGTTGCGTCGAGCCAGCCAGTATATTTGTCCGGCATATCATCCGGCCGGGATGAAGGAACGCAGATGGCTGCCGTGTTTTGTGCTCACCGACGTCGTTTGTCACATATCTTTGCAGTCGAGTCCTTGGAGAATGTCAGATCGTGCTCATTACTTTGCATTGTCTTACGGACTCAGCTCAGAAGCCTGAGTCTCTGATCCGGCTCAAATGACCTTTCCCAGGTCGGATGTGATCTGCTGGCCTGCTTAGTCCAGCTTTGGGAGTTACCGCAAAGTGCATATGCTGCGCGTTGTATCAGTGACAGTGCTTGTCCCCGTCGCGGCGATACTGTGCATGGTATATGTAGACTTGTCCTCCGGTGTACGAGCTGGATCGGTTTCTCTGAACACCCCCCAGGCGGCGAGCACACGGTCGGCCCCGTCCTTTCGAGATTAGAAAGAAGACAAGAGACTATCTACAGTGTTCACGGTACTGTGTTTATCTTCAGAGCTGTAGCGGAGTAGAGCAAAGCCAAGGCACAGGTGCCGATTTTCCGCGGCAGCCACAGCAGGTCGCCAGGTCATACCACAAATGGGGGTTCCCCGAATCTGCCTGCTCTTGACTCGTCCAGGGGCGATCCATATCTCATATACCGTTGTAGCACGGTCAGAGGACGGGGGAAATCCTTTGGTTGCCAAGAACAAGTTTGCCGAATGACACGCGGCACGGTGATTTGAGGGAAAAAACGATGCTTGGCGGGGGTCTCCTGCCAAGCTGTCGGATGCTTAGGTAAGCGTGTAGTTGCGTCCGAGGTGGGATGGACAGTGTCGCGGGTGGCTTCGAGAGTCATCACGGTGGACTAGATTCTGACATGTCCTGTCATCTGCTGTACCGTCATCTACGTCTTCCTGACACAGAAGAAGACTTGCAACCGTGTCTTGGAGATGACCAGAGGTAATGTGCCTGGATCCGACCGTTGTAAGGTCGGCCCGTGTTTTACTTGTCCAGCATCTTTCGACTTTGCGGTTCGCCACTCTTCTTACCAACAAGCTCAGCAAGGGGAGAGCACAGCAACGCTCAGCACTCTATTATGCCGCGTAGGTCATGTCGCACCGAGTGCTGCATCTTGACGTTGCAATACGTCTCGTCTCTTACTCTCCGTGGGGCCAGTCCGACTGAATCTCGGATAATTGGTGACCGCTCAACGGCGGTTAGGGGGCGATAGAGCATACTCTCTCTTGAGTATTGGCAAAACATGCAGTGACGTTGCCCCTCGCCATCGTAATATCACTCGAACAGTATCTTGTGCTTCTGCTTTAATAGTGCCAGGGTCTGTATTCATTCACGTCGGTATCGACGACTTTCCTTCAAATCCATCGGTCCCGCTGATCACACACCCCACTGCTATGCAGCCCTCACATTCGTTACTCGCCTATGGCGTTGCACTTTACCTGGCGGTTGCTCGCTGCCCAAGCGTCTCGGCAGACATCAACCCTTTCTTCAAGAGCGAGGATTACATGAGTGGTGTTTGGGGCAATCACACGAGGCAGCGCTACCTCTCGAATCCGTCTGCCATAGGGCCCGTCGCCAACGTCGTCAGCCGGACTGTTCAAGGACGATCGCCCAGCAGGTACATTCTCTATGCACCATACGGGCCTTTACATCCGCCGAACAGCCCGACCATCATCGACGCAGAGACGCTCGCCATGGTTTGGTATGGCCCAACAAAGGGTGCGCACACAATCGGACCGACTGTCCAGACTTGCAAAGGCACCGACTACATCACTTTCTGGTCCGGCAAGCAACTTTATGATAGGCCTGCAGGGATTAATTATATCGTGAGTTGTTTGCCGACTCGCGTGGTTTCGATATCATCTAATCAAGCATAGATGGATTCGGAATATAATCTCAAGTACAATGTCAGCACATCAGGCCATCTTGAATATGCGGACTCACATGAGCTCTTCATTACTCCAGAGTGTACCGCCATTATCAGTGCCTTCCAGACTCGACCTTACGATTTTGGACCTTTTGGTCCCGAAAAGAGCTGGCTTAAAGATTCTTACTTTCAAGAGATGGACATGGCTACCGGGAAGTTGCTGTTCGAATGGCAGGCTTCGGCTCACGTCAATGTCTCGGAGACGTATTGGGGCATGCAGCCTGGTGATGAGAAGCCCGGGCCCCTTTCTGGCTTCGACTTCTTCCACATGAACAGTGTCGCAAAAGACATTCACGGTAACTACTTGATCAGTGCTCGGCACACCCACACTATCTATTACATTTCTGGTCAAGACGGATCCGTGCTTTGGAGACTAGGCGGCAAACATAGCGATTTCGAGGATCTCAGTGGTGGCAAGGCCTCCGACTTCAAGTGGCAACACTTTGCTCGCTGGGTAGATGATGAGCCCAACACCATATCAATCTACGACAACGCCAATGCGGAGCGTTTCACTCCTGCTCCGGGCACACTATCGCGTGGACTTGTCCTGAAACTCGATCTGGACGAGATGACTGTGAGTCTCGAGCGATCGTACAACTCCACCAACGGAATCAACTCGATGCGAGAAGGCAGTATGCAAGTCCTAGCCGATTCTCCTCAGCGCGGCAACGTGCTCCTTGGCTACGGCGGCGATCCTGGCTGGACAGAATACTCTGCCAATGGAACGGTCCTCGACGATGTCATGCTTGGACCTGTCGGTGCCAACCGCGAGAGCGCAGACAACTATCGTGCTCTCAAGGTGAACTGGACGGGCATGCCCCACTGGCCGCCACTCGTCGTACCTGGTCCTGACATCGCTTATCGCTTTGATGCCGAGCACTCTACCTTTGAAGTCATGCTCAACGACGAGACCGGTGCTGCGAGACCCAACACGACCGCTTACTTCAGCTGGAACGGCGCTACTGAGATTGATTCTTGGGTCGTGCTTGCATCCAACACCAGCGCCGAGCTCGACGTTGCACACCATTTCTGGGCTCAAATTCCAAAGGGCGGCTTTGAGGACAGCTGCTTCGTTGGACAGGGTACGCGATATGTTCTAGTCCTTGCTGTCGATGCCGCAGGCCGCGTGCTGGGTCGATCCGACACCATGAACATGGGCGACTATGCTGCAGGTGAAAGGGGTCCCAAGACTGGCCAGGCGCGGAACACCGATCAGCTCACGGCAGCTTGGAGGAATTATCAGGCTGAACACCCTGACTCTCTGATTGGGAGATTGCGAGCACAATGGACCAGCAAGGTCAATGTCATCAAGGAGCGCCCACAAATATCAATCGCTGTGGTGGGGATTTTACTAGGCGTGTTTGCTCCTTTGCTGGTGTGCTTGTTCCGGCGGACGCCCTGTGTTCGTGGACGGCCAGGGCACTTGCGAGCCAAAATGGCGAGCATGGTCCTGCCTCGGTTGAGCATCGATATGGCCTCGAAAGACTATTCGGATGGTGATGATGACGATTTGGAGGACAAAAGCCTAATGTCCGGCGATTCGATGTTCTCGCCGGGGTCGAGAGAACATTAAGACCTCTCCGCACATTGAATGTTCATTACTATTCTCTATGGAAATTTAATTTAACGTATGTCATGACGTCTTTGTATCCAGAGCATCCAGAGCGAGAGCTTGTCATCGTTTGTGTTGTGTAATACTGTTGCGCCCAAGTTACGGATGTCAGTGTTTTCAAGTCCTCCATCTTCTTCCATTCCATAATCTAGTTTTCTTTCTCCGTGACACTTTCTATGTTCGGTGGCAGCGTCAACAGCGCAGTGCATTCACTTGACTCGAAAACTCTGTCCATCTCTAGAGCAGATATTGATGCTAATGGTGGCACTGTCGTTGCCGCTGTAGTGTTGCGAGAGCGACTAGGCAGCATAAAAAAAGCCCTCGTATCTGCTGACCTACTGGACAACTCGCTGAAGATAAAGCCTTATGATCAGAGTGATGATAACCGTCTGCTGGCCATACCAACGCGTGTAGTCCCTCAAGGAATCGACAATGAGGGGTCAAGACAGTTTGATCACATCCTTTATGGACTAGACGGTGTCCGCTCCGCCACCCTCCCCGTCTCATTCTTCACCATCAAGTCTAGGGTACCAGCAGATCCAGAGACCATCATCCGCGAGATATTTGAAAGGTCCAGCAGTCCCTCATCCTCATCCGACCAGCTTCCCGGACTGGCCCACCACCTCCCCAAATCCTACACCATCTACGGCACCCTCCTTCTCTTTCCCAGCACCTTTCCTCTCGATATCTGGACACCCTATCTCCCCCATTTAGGACCGTTCTTCTCCCGCCTCGCCTCGCGGCTCAAAGTCAGCCACATCGCCACCAACGCCCCAATTCCCCTATGCGATACCCTGGCCGGCCCCAACACCCTCCGCTCACCAATCTCCCTCACGCCTCTCCACGGCGACTTCGGGCCGCTCCTCCCCCCTTCTCAGGTCCCGAGCGCAGCAGACTTTGAGCAAGCCTTCTGGATCTCGACCAAGCAGAATGGCATCACTCAGACCTGGGCGCCCAGATACACCATGTTCTCCGCGGGGAACGTCAAGGAGAAGACGCGAATCTTGCACCATCCTAGCGTGCTCGAGGCGGTGCAGCAGGGTCAGGACCAAGGGACCGGTTGCGCGGCAGTGGATCTCTATGTTGGCATAGGGTATTTTGCCTTCTCGTACCTCAAGGCCGGAGTGGATGTGGTGTTTGGTTGGGATCTGAATTCTTGGTCTATTGAGGGTGCGAGGAGGGGGGCTGGGAGGAATGGTTGGCCCAACTGCAGGGGAGAGGACAAGGGGAAAGTGCAAGGGGAGAGATTGGTGTTGTTCTGTGAGGATAATCTGAAGGCTACCGCGAGATTGGAGGAGATGGAGGGTGTGCCGCCTGTGAGACATGTCAACCTTGGGTTACTGCCGAGCAGTAGAGGGGCGTGGGCGACGGCGGTGGAAGTGTTGGATCGGGAGAGAGGTGGGCGGTTGCATGTCCACGAGAACTTTGGGATCAAAGAGATTGAGGACAAGGCGGAGGAAGTCAGGAGGGAGCTGGAGGGCATTGTACAGAGGACACAAGGATGGGGAAAACAAACCAAGGTCACGATTGCGGAAGTGTTCAAGGTGAAGTCGTATGCACCTGGGGTGTGGCATTGCGTGATAGATATACATATTGATCCCTTAGGATCATTTACATGACAAGGATGACAATGTCCTGTATACCAATAATGTACAATGCATCTCTGTCATCTTCTCTGCATTCGCGTCGTCTCTCGTCGCCTCGTCATCTTCAGTGCGCCACTCCTCAACCTCTCCTGAATTTGCTGGGTATATTTCCCTCCTGTACGCCATGGCTGCCACGCTCTGCCTTCTCCAGCTGCTCCTCCAGGGCGTCCATCTCCTCATGGTGCTTAAAATGGGCGATATCTTCGGGATGTATCAAGTCCTCTTCTTTTGTATTCTCATCGTGGTATTTTTCAAAGTGATGGATCTCATATTCGTACTCATCGTCTCCGTGGTGACCTGGTCCCAACCCGAAATCCGGCAACCTCACTCCCATGTCAAAAGCCTGCGTGAACTCATCCCTCGACACGAACCCATCGTGATTGCCGTCGTATAGGTTCAGGATTGAAGACACAATCTCATCGCGTTTGGCAGCCGGTACATCGGCGGCAGATGGGTCGTACATTCCATACGTCTTCAGGATATCGTCGGTGTCCCAGGAGCCTCTCGATGAGTAGTCATGGAGATTGAAGACGCTGCCAGAGTCGAAGACGGAGATATGGTGTTCGGCAGCCATATGGCGAGTGATCCAATCTCCGCCCTCGGCCATTGGCTCCTGAGGGGAGTGAGCGGCTGCCAAGGGCAGGAGAGGGAGAAGGTTGAGGAGTAGTCGGGTCATTCTCGTGGTCGAACAGGCGCATTGAACAGTTCGGGTGGAAGTGGACAAGGTCGTGCGCTACCTCATGCCGCGAAGATGGGTCACTACGAGATTGGCCGTTTGGACTGGGCCGAAAATTGGTGAGAAGTCCCCTGGATGACTTGCCAGGAGCTGTCGATAGAGTACGGTGCCCTGTATCTGTGCCACTGCACTTCGTCGTCGGAAGCATTCCGCTAAACCACGCGACGCGATGCTTTCCTGGCAATGGCTCAGCATGTGGAAGTATATGCTTCTGCCATCTAAACCACCTACCAATCATGTCGGTCAATAAGAGCCACAACGGAGCTGCTGGAGAAAAGGCGTATTTCGAGCAGCAGCGCGAGATACTCCTGAACGAGATCGCAACCAATATGGAGAACGTGCTGCACAATATCAACAGGCTGAACAGGAACCTCGAGGGTGTGATCGCTGTATGGTAGATTGATATCCTCTAGTTTGCGTCTGACTGAATATCATCCAGGTCGGAAACGAGTTCAGCCAGGTAGAAGGTCTTTGGTCACAGTTCGAGAACGTTATGGCCAGACCCGAGGACGTACCCAAGGACGAATCTGCGGAGGCTGGAACCGCAAGCACTTCACGATGAAGCATATGAGCATGATCAATGTCTCTGTGGCATTCGACTATCTGGTTGCCGCACCATCTCCCCATCATCACTGGCCATTACCAGAACGGCTCTATTGAATGCTTCATCCCTGTCAATTCAACCATAACGCCTTTCCAAGAACGCCACACAACTTTCATGTCATCGCTATCCCATATACACCATCCTCTTCATGCTGGTAACGAGCCGGTGCATTCGGACTAATAGATTGGGGGGAGGTTGGGGTGGTCGAATGGCCTCGACGTCGGCTTCTCGTGGGGTGTCTATGCAGGGAATGTGTCAATACATCGTCAAACAGAGAAAGGGGAATCAGAGGATCTTGCATGTGCTCCTCTTCTTCCTCTTTCCTGCTGGCGGTGCCACACTGCCAATGTCCCCGTTCACCGAGTCGGCGCGAAGTTTGAGTCCCTCTTGCTCGGCAACGACGGTATCGATGGCTCTGTCGAAGATCTCGTGCACGCCGATCATCTCTTTACTGGAGCACTCCATGTACATGGCGCCCATCTTCTTGGCCACGGAGGAACCCTGTGCGGTGGTGACGGGGGTGAGTCCTTGGGTCTTGAGTAGCTCGATGCAGGTGCGTTTGTTGCGAAGATCTGACTTGAGGCCAACGAGGATGATGGGTGTAGTGGGGCAGAAATGGAGGACTTCGGGGTACCACTGCGGGGAAAGTCAGAATACATATCGAGTGGGTGAATGTGCACAATCATACCTTGTCCATAACATTCTCGAGCGAATTCGGGCAATCAATGGCGAAGCAGACAAAGAGTAGGTCTGTCTCGGGATATGAGAGTGGGCGCAGTCGGTCGTATTCTTCTTGACCGGCAGTATCCCACAGTGCGAGCTCAACACCTTTGCCGGATGGCTTGTGTTCGACATGTGTGATGTAGTTTTCGAAGACGGTCGGAACGTATTTCTGGACGTGGTCAGCTGTGCGTCAGATACTCCATATGCTATATTCGCCTTACCTCTGGGAAGACACCCTGGCTGTAGCTGATCAAGAGACAGGTCTTGCCGCATCCTCCATCTCCAACGACGACAAACTTCTTCGAGTAAGCCGGCGGCATCGTCACAGCGGTGCTGGCTGAGTGTCGGCCGGTGGATGAGCTTGTGCTGTGCACTGTGCCATTGCTGTCTCTCTCACTGTCCTTCCTGCCTCTCCTCGACGGTGATGAAGTGAGTGTGCTGAGTCTCGAGTTCTTCCTCCGCAAGTAGTCCAGGTTTGAGTTCGCCTGGGTAGCGGCCATTGTGTTTGTGTATGTGGATTCCTTGCTCTTGTGTGACACCTATTCAGATCGAATGTCTCTCGAAGAATGTTAAACGTCCAGTCGGTACGCTAAGAAGAGGTGGAATGTCAAAAAAAAGATCCGGTCGTGGTTGTGATAATGAATAGCTGGACCACGAATGTCAGAGCTCTGGTTCTTCGCACTGAGGTGACGCCTTCCGAGTTTACTTTTGCTGGTTGACCGCGCAACGGAACGCCAAGACCTGGTCAATCGCCAGGAGCTCGGACCTTGAATGCATCCCGGAGGACTTGCCATGTGAGATCTACGTTCCTATCGATCAGTTCTATTTGTCGGGAAATCTTGTCAGGTCCGTGGCCGCAGGATAGGTTGCATACAGAGGCTCACCCGTATCTACAAGAACAATGGACTTCACCTCATGTTAATGACAGAGTCTCGGATCGCTGTCGCGGACGCTCACCACGGACAGAAGAAAAGTACTTCACGCACAGTGCACGGTGTACCTTGCAGCTCATCGCGGGTTGCGATGCGATACAAGTCGATATTGTCACGCATGTGGAGACTGTACTTGGAAATCAACATTTCTTTCCTGCACGGCTAGGACAAGACCTGCAATATGCAGGAGGGCGTAGTTGGCCTGGAAAAGACAAACGTCTCAAAAGACCCTGATGCAGGCCTCAAGGCAGAGAAACATTGTACGCGTGTTGACGAATTTGACGGTAGAGCCAGACTTGCTGACGGTGTGAATAGATGTGAAACGTTTGCCACCATGGCGATATCACCTCAGGGAAGCATTGCTCCCCGTGGTAAGATGGGAGACGCCATACCTTGCACGCTTGCAAAAGGCAGTGCGGTCGCCTACCCTTGACTCTTACTTTGCAATGACTGCCAATCTGGGGACGCATACATTCTTCATGATCTTCTTGCCGATTTTATTCTGGTGTGGATATACAACCGCTGGACGAGCGTAAGTGCATTCCACCGTGTGTCTACCTGTCGGCTAATCACGACAGTCTTGTCCATATGCTTGCTCTGGGAGTCTTTTGGAGTGGATGGATCAAGGATCTTGTTTGTCTTCCACGGCCTCTTTCGCCGCCTTTGCAGCGCATCACCATGTCTGGCTCAACGGCGCTAGAGTATGGGTTCCCTTCGACCCACTCCACGAACGCAGTGTCCGTGGCGGTCTATCTGATACATGGCATATCTTCTGGGGAGATGCCTGTCAGTAACAGTATACGGACTGCGGGACTGGTCGCATGCTACTTGTATGCAACGTCAATCATAATAGGACGACTTTATTGTGGCATGCACGGCTTTTTCGACGTCATCGTCGGCACTCTGCTGGGCATCATCATTGCAGTAGGACAGATCATCGTCGGACCAAAGCTAGACATGGTCATGGCGACAGGCGAATGGACCGCGCCCATACTGGCCACCTGTATCACTTTGGTTGCAGTGCGATTCCACCCAGAGCCTGCTGATAATTGTCCTTGTTTCGACGACAGTGTTGCTTTTGCTGGAGTGGTAGTAGGCATTGAGATTGGGCATTGGCATTTCGCACAGTCAGGCTTTGCTTGGTCGGAACCCGTTTTAGGAACAGCACCTTACAGCTTGGCCGCGATTGGAATTGTCCGAACAGGACTTCGACTGCTCGTTGGTGTTGTCATTGTATTTTTATGGCGAGCCACTGCCAAACCGATCTTGCTGCGCTCACTGCCTCCGCTGTTTCGCCAGATCGAATACGTCGGACTCAGTCTGCCTCGTCGTTTCTTCAAGCGTGCCAGTCAATACACGAGGGTTCCAGCTCTACTGCAGGATGACAATGTCATACCACCTGTCAAGGAGATCCCAGCCTTCTTCACCAATCTGAGAAGTGGCCGCAAGAGGACAGTGTCAGTCGGTCCACAATCAGAGGCTGATGCCAGAGAGATGTTGGCACAACAGGAAATTCACCGCAAGAGATCGTTGAAGTCACTGCGGACTTCTGCGGCGAATGGAGAAGCTGCCATCGCGTCTTCGACAGCCACCACGCCATCTGACGAGATCAAGCCACGATTCAACCAGACACTGCATCCGCCCGGTCCGAACGGTCGTGGCCCATCCACCACACCTGAGGGAAGCGACACTGAACAGGACAAGGTCGTCTTTGAGGGTATAGAGAAACCTCGAGTTCGTTACGACGTGGAAGTAGTCACCAAATTAGTGGTCTATGCCGGGATCGGGCTTCTATCGGTCGAGTGGAATCCGATACTGTTCGCGTATCTAGGACTAAGTGTATAGCATCTAGAGATAACGACGAAAATCAAAACCCACTGATGCGGCTGAAATTGTTTCTGAATAGCCGCGGATGTGGCCCCCCTCGCACGGGCAGCAGTGCGTGGAGCCGCTTGACCTGCCATCCGCCATCCGCCGTCCGGGGCTGCGGAATGGCCCCGCACGAGCGGAGAGGAGGAGGTATCTCGGACATGGGAAGCTCATTTTCTGGACATTGGGTGAGAGCCACGTGGACACGGCTTGTCTCGAAGAAGCTGTGGACGGGCTTCTGAAAGGCAGTCTGACAATGTCCAGCTCGCTGGCACCTTCTCCCCCCAAGCCCAACTCTCTAGAATAAGATGGTTTCTCGGTGATCGTGAGATTCAGTGCCGAGGGCCAGATGATGACATGGCCCAAGAAAAAGCTCGGTATATTAGTAAACAAGGTCCAAATCGTCGTAATCGCCACCTCCATGTCCGTGGGAGATTCGACAATCGGAAAGGACAAGTGAGACTGCCCGTTCCAGTAACCATAGGGCGACCTGTCCCTGGTCTTTCCGAGTCTAGACGCTCTCCTTCGCGCCGTAATGGAGGAGTTGGCGGAGGGTGAGACACGCAGAATAGCGGGGTAAGCTGTGGTGCTGGCACGGCAGCAGCTCTGCCCTTTTCATTACGTAGGGATCTCTGTGGTGATGCCACCCGCTTCGCCGAGCACTTGTCTTCTTGTCTGGTTCCGGCGTAGTGGATGCATCTTCGCGTCCTCTGATTCGATACAGGTCGTCAAAGGTGTGCAATTAGTTCAAGGACAAGTGGGGACGCACCATGGACGGAAACTGGCCAACTTACTTAACCTCACCTGTCCCGCCAATTTCGCTGCTCTGGAAAAACCCCCCTTCACTTCCTTGTGATACCCACACCCTATCTGTTTGAACAGCAATCACAATGGCAGCTTCCGTCACTATCAACACGCCTGCGGGCAAGATTGAGCAACCCACTGGCTTGTAAGTCATACCACCCAACCTCCTATCTCTATGAGCGGGGTAGTAAACAGCCTGCTAGCAGTATCGCTAGCAGCAAGTCGCCATTCGTACCTTCGGCGAGCGCTCATCAAGCATAGCACGCTGACATTTGTCATCACAGGTTCATCAACAATGAGTTCGTAAAGGGCGTTGACGGGAAGACCTTCGAGACCATCAACCCCTCCACTGAGGAGGTCATCACCTCAGTCGCCGAAGCTTCTGAGAAGGATGTCGACATTGCAGTCGCTGCAGCCCGCAAGGCCTTCGAAGGAGATTGGAGGAAAGTCACACCAGAGAACCGAGGAAAGCTCCTCGTGAATCTCGCAAACCTCTTTGAGAAGAATCTCGACACCCTTGCTGCGATTGAGTCTCTCGACAACGGCAAGGCCATCAGCATGGCCAAGGTCGATGTGAGCATGTGCGTTGGCTGCTTGCGATACTACGGTGGATACGCAGACAAGATTCACGGCAAGGTCATCGACACTACACCAGACACCTTCAACTACATCAGGAAAGAGCCCGTAAGTTTTCACCCTCAAAGGTAGAGTTGGACAGTATTGACACACTGTAGATCGGTGTATGCGGCCAGATCATCCCATGGAACTTTCCCTTGCTCATGTGGTCGTGGAAGATCGGCCCCGCTATCGCTTGCGGTAACACCGTTGTTCTCAAGACCGCCGAACAGACTCCTCTGTCCGGTCTCTTCGCCGCTAAGCTCATCAAGGAGGCTGGTTTCCCGCCAGGTGTCATCAACATCATCTCCGGTTTCGGTAAGGTCGCCGGTGCCGCTCTCTCCGCACACATGGACGTCGACAAGGTCGCCTTCACCGGTTCCACCGTCGTCGGTCGCCAGATCCTCAAGGCTGCCGCAGGTTCCAACCTGAAGAAGGTCACTCTTGAGCTCGGTGGCAAGTCACCCAACATTGTGTTCGAGGATGCAGACATCGACAACGCCATCTCGTGGGTCAACTTTGGTATCTTCTTCAACCACGGTCAGTGCTGCTGTGCTGGTTCCCGTATCTACGTCCAAGAGAGCATCTACGACAAGTTCGTTCAGCGCTTCAAGGAGCGAGCCCAGAAGAACGTTGTCGGCGACCCATTCGCCGCCGAAACTTTCCAAGGTCCACAAGTCTCGCAACTCCAATTCGACCGCATCATGGGCTACATTCAGGCCGGAAAGGATGCCGGCGCCACTGTCGAGACTGGCGGCGTGCGCAAAGGTGACAAGGGTTACTTCATTGAGCCAACCATCTTCTCCAACGTGTCTGAGGACATGAAGATCATGCAGGAGGAGATCTTCGGTCCAGTCTGCACAATCTCAAAGTTTAAGGATAAGGAGGAGGTCATCCGCAAGGGCAACGCTACCACCTACGGTCTGGCAGCTGCTGTGCACACCAAGAACCTCAACACTGCTATTGAAGTGTCAAACGCCCTGAAGGCAGGTACCGTCTGGGTCAACACCTACAACACCCTCCACCACCAGATGCCATTCGGTGGATACAAAGAGTATGCTATTTTGAAGCAATTTGTCAATCCAATAGTCGCTAACAACTTTCCAGGTCAGGTATTGGTCGCGAGCTCGGCGAGGCTGCTCTGGACAACTACCTGCAGACCAAGACTGTTTCCATTCGTCTCGGCGACGCTCTCTTCGGCTAGATTGCCTGCTAGTCAGAGTCGCTTATGTAAATGTTCCTATGGTTACTACGTTAATGAAAAGAATGTTAACCAATCCTTGGTCGCGTTGAAGATGTCCATGAAGTGTCTGAATGTATATCGACTGCGCTGACTGCTTTTATACATACATTGCACTGTTGGAATCCACCATGAAGATGCACACAGTAATCCCGCTGGCTCACGCGGATCCACCTAAGAAATTACTTGCCCATTGGTATGATCCTAGAAATACCGCTCCCCCTATGCTGATCCACATTGTCCTTGGCCCTATGCCCCTGAAAAAAACAGCACCGCCCTCGTCCTTGAGAATCCGACTAGCAAGGGCTGCGACGTTCTGCTTCTCCTTTGCCAGCATCAACCTCGTCTTCAACACATCGAGCGGTGTAGTCAGTGCCGCTGCCACTGCTCCACTGACACTGCCGAACACTGCTGACTTTGCCGCCGAGACCTCATTCGACTTCTCACCCGGTGACAAAGACCATCGCTTCATGCCTTCCCACAGTGGAAATTGAATGACCGTGAACGGTACTTCACGCATGACCGTGATTGACCATCCGCGGTACAGCTCCGTCCACATCCTACCAAACCCATTCGTCCTCCGCAGATCTAGTATCGACCTTAATGCCGCGAATGAAGAAGGATGCTGACCAGCCTGTGCCCTCTGCTTGACTACTTCTGTCGGTACACGTACGGCACAAGCCGCGACCTCGCCAACAGAAGCGGCAAGGCTGTGCACACCTGCTTCATAGAGCTTAGATCTATCCTTGTCGTGGACATCCGCTGCAAATGATCGCTTGACGCCATCGTAAGAGACGAAGAAGAGTGCCGCACCTGGAGCGGAGCCAACGACGGCACTACCCAATCCATTGTAGACGCCACGAAAGCCGCCGGCCTTGAGAAAGCCTTCGGCGGATTGAAGGCGGGTCTTGAGCGTGTCGAGTGGGAAGAGGGATGTGTCGACTGTGGTACCCGCTATGCCTCCTGCCTGAATCAAGTCAGCGGTCGCGGATGTTGAAAACGTTTGAGAATAACACTTACCAATAAAGACCTCACATAGGGCGACTCCACAAGTGGCGAGGATGTCTGTCCATCCATGGCCGCTGATGACCCTCTTCTGCTGTCACAAGAATATGTTACCGCGATTGAAGCATCCTATGGTCTAGGGGAGAGCAATGGGCAATATCGGAGAGTTTTCCGGCTAAAATTATATCATTTGTGCCCGTGTGGTAGCGTATCCAGCGTTTTGGTGTTTTTGAAAAGCTTCCGCATCAGGAAATTTTCAGACATCCCCGACTTCGGTCCACAATCATCCTCCTTCTCAAAGATCGCGACATCGTATTTGGCTTTCCCTAACAGTCGACATCGCCGAGTCCTATCATTCATTCGCAGCTGAATGTTGCACCACATGGGCAGGAATGCAACCTCTCTCGACAGTCTGTATACTCGCTTTCACGAATGTCTCGACCCAATATGGCGTCGCTTCAGAGATCCGCCACACATTGCCATCGCTCTGAGCGGTGGTTCGGACTCTATGGCACTTGCGTATCTCTGTCATAAATTTCAGACATCTTCGTCGGTGACAAAAGCGCCGTTCACTGCCTTTATCGTGGACCACGCTGCCAGACCTCAATCTCATGACGAGGCGCAAAAAGCCAGAAATATCCTGCTGTCCAAGATCGGGGTGCCGAGAACCATACCGGCACAACATGGACGACATCACTTCCAGAGACCAGTTGGAATTGATGTCAAAATACTCAAATTGGACTGGACCACTCATGTACATCCTCTTCGACTTGCCAACTTTGAGTCATTAGCTCGCACGTTGCGATACCAGGCTTTGGCAAAGGCTTGTATCAAGCACAAAATCTCCACTCTACTATTAGGCCATCACGCAGATGACCAAGCTGAGACATTACTCGGCAGGATCAAAACTGGATATACTGGAGCTGGACTCCAGGGTATCGCTGCAGCAGGCGATATGCCAGAGTGTCACGGTCTTTATGGATGCAAGTCGGGTAGACCACGGCATGTTGCTGTGAATCAAGATTCGAGCACCTCGGTCCTTCACGATCGAAGAACAGCACTGATCGAGGACGGCGGCGTGGAAGTCTTTCGACCACTTCTCAGCTTCACCAAACATGAGTTGCAGCAGGTTTGTCGGCAAGCTAGGTTGAGATGGGTGGAGGACCAAACGAATCAAGACAAGACGTTGACGGTCAGAAACGCAGTACGCAGTATGTTACAGGAGGATCGCTTACCAGCAGCTTTAAGCACGGCTTCTCTCGTGCACTTGGCCAGCAAGCGGAAAGCTATGGCTGAAGCAGAGACCAAACTGGTAGATGAGATCTTCACTGCCTGCACTGTCAGGCTGGATATCGCGGTTGGGACCGCCGACGTGCAATTTCCTCCGAATATTCGGGAGCTGCTCTTGACTGGCAACAAGTGCGACGAAAGCAGTTCTCAACGCCGCATAGGTGCCCTACTACTGAGGCGCATCATCGCACTGATCAGCCCACTTGAGCAGATCACGTTGAAGGATCTTGTTGGAGAACCAGCGCGGCTGGTCTTTCCCTTCCTCTTTGGGGACTCTGGTGCCAGTGGACCAGCTGACGGTGGCGTGGTGCCGGTCGGAAAAGCATTATTACGAACATCTGACAAGGCTTTCATAAAGGATACCACCGAGACGAGTCCGATCGCATGCCATGTCTCCCGAGCACCACCGACCGCAAAAGATCAACTGCAACAGAGGAGGCTCCTTGTGAAAGATACCGACAGACGATCCGAGTCCTTCGACTGGACATCGACCAAGAGAGAATTGTTCGATGGACGCTTCTGGATCAATTTGAACTACCGTCGTTTCAACCTGATACCAGGTCGACGGTTTTCTGTACGATTCCTGCAATCTTCGGATATTGAGAGCCTCACTCATGACGCAAACAAGTACACTGTATGGAAGCCATTGAAGGAACTGCTCAAGACTCGAGCGCCTGGAAGCTTGCGCTTCACACTGCCTGCAATTGTGGAATCGTACTATACTGTACTTCCATCAGGTGATCGTCAACTCGTTGAGAAGCTTGTTGCTTTACCTACGCTCAATTGGAGTAGTGTAGGTTGGCAGGCATGGAACAAATATGTGCATCGCGAAGCTTGGACATGGAAGGTACATTACAAGAAGGTAGACTTTGGACGAGGAGAGCGACATGCAATCGTCGCGTGATGTGTTTGCAGCAACCACCAGGGACGTTCATGCACTCTGCAGCTTGGTCTAAACTCAACGAATCCTTTGTGGATCATTCCAGCAGAACTCTTCTTTCAAGGAAGATCCATGGAATCAATTAGTCTCCCATGTCATTCTTTGGAGAGCTGCGGCCACCTCGTGGGTCTTGAGACTCCCTGCATTTCCTTCTGTATCACAAGCGGAGAGTCCGGCGAATGAACAGCCTTTCGTTACGGCCCGATACGTCGCAGTGATGGCGGTGGATATGACGGAGCCGATAAAGGGCTTCTTCTTGATGGTGAGGTTCGGTGATAGCTGGTCCGAGCAAAAGCTCCATTCGGCCCTTCTTTGGTCCCTACCAGCCCCTCCTTTCCCCACACATCACGCAGAACTTGCTGGCAGATCATGACTTGGTTCGAATGCAGGGTTGTCGTGCCGATCTGTAGCTGCCATGCAGCGAACACCCCGGGTTTAAACCTTCTTCTGACTACCCCGGCATGGCAAAGACGTCTGGAGAATTCGCCTCATGACGTTCATTGGACCAGCTTCAAATCATGGACGAGCTCTGGCAGTCGTGCCAAGTCTGTCCCGGAGGTCGTCTCGTGCTAACCATGATCGCAATGTCATGCAGCGATGATCGCCAGTCGGTATATGAAGCCCTCTCTGACCACAATCATGAGGAGTGCAAATCCTTGTCACTCAAGTTTCGGGTGACACAGGGCGGTTACTCTGATACTATACTGCCAGGTTTATCGTCAACATGAAGTTCCTCCAGTTCAAGAAGCAGTCTCTTAGGACTTCAGACGCACAACGTACGAAAGCTGCTGAACTCACGTTGCGTCAGTCCCTTTACCCGATCATTCTTGTCACATCTCTTTTCTTTCTCTGGGTACGTGGTAGCAGCCAAATCTTCGCGGCAACAGTGTACTGATAATTCACGTTCAGGGATTCTCCTATGGCCTTCTCGATACGCTGAACAAGCACTTCCAAGTCACCCTGGGCGTGACTCGTGCCCGCTCCTCTGGCCTCCAAGCAGCGTACTTTGGTGCCTATCCATTCGCATCGCTCGGTCATGCGAACTGGATCATGAGGAAGTATGGGTATAAGCCTGTCTTCATTTGGGGTCTTTCTCTGTATGCTATAGGGTCTCTGGTCGCCTGGCCATGTCTTCTGTACCGCTCTTTTGGTGGATTCTGCGCTGCCATCTTCATCATTGGTAATGGGCTTGGTTCTCTAGAGACCGCTGCGAACCCTTACATTACTGTTTGCGGTCCACCAAAGTATGCCGAGCTGCGTATCAACCTATCCCAAGCCTTCAACGCTGTCGGCACCGTGGTCTCTCCTGTACTCGGTTCCTACGTCATCTTCCTCCGCACAGGAGACGACGAGCGCGCTCTCCGCAATGTGCAGTGGATTTACCTCGCCATCGCCTGCTTCTGCTTCCTCCTCGCCGGTGTCTTCTACTTCTCTCCGATCCCCGAGATCACTGATGCAGACATGGCCTTTCAAGCTGAGGAGACCTACTCACCTTCGGCCAACAAGCCGTTGTCGAAGCAATACAAGCTCTTCCACGCAGCCTTTGCCCAATTTTGCTACACCGGCGCGCAAGTCGCCATCGCTGGCTACTTCATCAACTACGTCGTCGAGACCCGAGCCAACACCGACGCCTCCTTGGGCGCCAAGTTCCTCGCCGGCGCACAGGGCGCCTTCTCCGTGGGTCGCTTTGCGGGCTCTCTGGTCATGAGATTCGTCAAACCCCGGACCGTCTTCTTGGTGTTCATGTCCGGGTGTATTGTCTTCATCGCTCCGGCCATCGTACACTTTGGCAATGCGGGCCTCGGGTTGATGTTCATGGTTTTCTTCTTCGAGAGTATCATCTTCCCGACCATCGTGGCGCTGGGCATGCGTGGATTGGGCAGACACACCAAGTTCGGCAGCGGCTTCATCATCGCCGGCGTCTCCGGCGGTGCGGTCGTGCCGCCCCTGTTGGGCGTGGCTGCCGACAGATACAACAATACCGGTCGCGCCATGATCGTGCCGCTCATGTTCTTCGTCGCCGCCTGGAGCTACGCCATTTGCGTCAACTTTGTCCCGGCTTACAGGGATGTGGCGGACAGCTTCCATGAGACGAAGATTGGTATCGACCAGGGAGTGAAGAAGGATGAGGAGGCGGTCAGTGATACCGAAGTGCCTACCACGGAAATTAGGGAGAAGGCATGATGTAGTGACTGAGATATCTAGAAAGCTTGGGAGGAAGCAGGAATGTCATTGATACCCAAATCCTCGTTCGAGTTAAGTCACGCCGGAACTCCGGAGATACCTGCATGCGAGCATCCTAAAGGTGACCGTGGAGCGAATCGCTTTGATTTGTTTGGTTTGTGATTGAGCCATGACTATGCGCCAGGCGAATCAAGATGGTATTCTTTTGAAAAGCAGATCGCAGAACGCAGCAGAGTGGCGCCCGACACGAGGATGGCTTCTGTACTCCGAAGCTTGTCACATCCTACACTCCTTCAACAGATCACTTGTCTGAGCCTTAGAGCTCGGTAGCCTGAGTTCTGTCTTTCTCTTCCTTTGAAAAATGCAGATGCAGAACGCAGTGGGGTGACACCCGCTTCAGTTATCCCTTACTTGCACGATCCAGAACGCCCGTCGAGTACCAACCCATGAAATGCTGACCGTGGACACAAATCGCCGCTTGCTTGACCCATCACTGCTCTTCCGTCACTTCCGCTGTCTTCTTCTTGACCGGTCTACCATACGCCTTCTCCGGCAAGAATCTGACGAATACGGATAGCGAAGCCGCGAGGATGACGATGATGACCCAGATGAAGTATCCGCTCAGGATCTTGTGCCCGACGCCAAAAGCGAATAGACTGGCAAACGATGCAGGAGCGACGGCTCTGATACCCGCTACCAGGGTCAAAGCCAGGGCGTTGAGCGTTCCAAGCGTCTGATGTGATGGTGCAACATCATTGAGGGCGAGTTGGATACCAGCTGGGAAGAGTCAGTGCTTGTTCTTCCTGCTATTTGTGTCTCAGACTCACTGAACGTCATGCTCATACTACTCCCTGCAAGAGCAGCAATGATAGCAAACACCCAAAACTCCACCTCCTTTCCATTCCTTCTCAGAATACTGTTGATCGGCAGCATCAGGTATACGAGGCTGTTGTAACTGTAGCACACCTTCAGCACACCCCCGGTCCCAACCCTTTGCTGAAACGGTGGAAACACAATCAGTGTCCACAACGCCTGGGACGCCCCTGCCAATGCGAGGAACATGCTGATCTGAATCGGACTGAGCCCGTACCCGCCTAGCTCAGGGCTTGTGAACCAGAACACCGGCGCAACAGCGGTATATCCCAACGCCACCATCGTGTTCCATCCGTACAAGAACAACGTCCACCCCACGCCAGGGGACCGCAGCAGCTCCCCCGTCGACATGGGCTTGGGCCTCTCCCCTGCCCCTCCCTTGGCACCCAACGTCTCCTTCAGTCCAAACATGCACAACAACGCGGCCGAGACAGCAAAGGCCCCACTGACCATTGTGGCCAGGGCGTAAGGATAGCGCTTGAAGAGCTCATTGTCCCCGAACAGACCGGGATACTGTGTCGCCGGTTCCGCCAACCCACCACCGATGAACGGCCCAACGAAGATCCCAAAGTTCCCCGCCACCGCAAACCAACTGAACGCCCTCGCCTGCGTGCGCTTCGTGCTCAGCTCCGAGAACATGGCGCGGATAGCGACCAGACTCCCCGCGAAAAGGCCGGCGAAGCAGCGAAAGGCGATCATCTGCCACACGTCGGTCGCGAAGCCGAAGAGCGTCATGCCCAGGGCGATGCCGAAGATGGACACGATGAGGACGGGCCGTCGGCCGTACGTGTCCGACAGTCGGCCCCAGAAGAGCATCAGTGCCATTTGGGTCAGGGAGAAGAGAGATTCGATCAGCCCCGAGTAAAAGCCGACCGAGGATTCGGGCATGCCTGTCAGGTAGATCATTTTGTTCACAAAAGGGAAGATGGAGAAGAACTGCATGGTAGTTGTTAGGATATGCAAGAAACTCGACCAAGGGGGAGCATACAGCGATGGGCTCGACCATCCGGGCGTAGCAAAGGATGAGGATCTGGACTTTGGGAAGAGGTTGGTCATCATCGTCGTCGTCGCCGCCCGCGGGTGCGGCTGCAACATGAGGTTCTTTGGCCAGTACAGCCTCCGCATTGGCCTGGGCTGTCGGCCCTGCATTCTCGGCGGCGATCAATGGTGTCGTCTCGTCGACAATGTCCGGCTCGTAGACTTGACCATTCGCCCCAGCCGACTTCGGGGGTTGCGGCGACATTTCGGGTGTAGTGAACTCTGAGAATGAGAGTCGACTTATGGCAACAATCCACGTATCATTGCGCCAATTCGAAGTTGGTCTGTGACGGCAAATTGTATTCGATGCTAGCAAGTAAATATACAGCTCGAAAACAGAACAAGTAATCAGCAAAAAGAGCAAACTCCGATATCAGCAATTCACGCGGCGACACAGTCAGCAAAAGCTTGCCAGAATGGGAAGGTGTTCGGGTACCGGCCGCGCATCCCAACAACGTCAAAGACTGCCATCATGTCTGTTCCCCACCGCGCCATGTCCATTTCCTGCGTGATCATTTGCTCTCGCTCATGAGATGGTTGCCCTACCACAGCCTTGATCTCTTGGGATCCGTGTAGTCATTCATGGCGGACTCCTCAATGTCGTCCTCTGCCACGGGTCTTCTCTTGCGGCCAGTAAGAGCCATAACTGTGCCAGTCTCCTTTGTAGCGACCGGTTGAGTGCCTGAGTGTTGACGGGATGCTTTGTCGTAGTCGGTATCGAAAGACATGCGGAAGGGCGGTACAGGTACAAAACGGTGGTGGTACCGGTATACTGGACGAACATATCCTCGAGGGTAAATACGCTGCTCTCGGTCAACGTGGGCGTTGATGTTTGCATGTAGGCTGGCAAGGTTCTCTCGCGGATGCATCGAGCTCCTAGCTCTCTGGGATCTTTCCTGATTGTGGACTTCTCTCCAGTAGGCAGCCGACATGGGTTGTGGCGGCAGAACCGCGAAAGTCGGAGGGTCGTATGTCGGCTCAGCGTGGTCAGCATGCCTGCGACGTGTTCGTGCCGACTCTGGCGGTATATGGTGCACTGTCGAGCGTTGAGGCACTCCACCAGGCGCTTCTTCTCTTTCAATCTTGACATGGACTCCACCTGGAGGATATCAGGTTAGAGAACGAGGGGATATGATGGCTCAAGGTACTCACTGTCTCTCCTTTGCTTTGCTTTTAATTCTTCTTGGAACAGCGCCTCGACACGCAGACCAGCTTCTCTCTCTGCGTCTTCTCGTCTGGCTCTTGCATCTCTTCTTCGCTGAGCGGATTCCTGCTGCTGCAGCTGTAGGTGTTTCTCCGCTCGCTGCCTCGCCCACTGCCTATCGGCGTGGTCCATTCTGCGCGGTCTGTAGCGATCGACAGGTCTTTTCAGGTGAGGGTATTTCCGGAAGAACTGGGCCTTGATGCGAGCTTGCTCCGAAAGAGGCAAGGACGACCAGCGTGAGTGACGAATGCTCATCTCATCATGAACAAAGAACTTGGCCCAGTCGACCTCATTCAGGTAGGGGGTGAAGTCTATCATGCAACTGATATGTGCTCACGCCCAGGGTAGACCGGGCCAGAGCTGGGACCGCGGCTTGTGGAGCAATCTGAGCCGGGGGAGTGGTGTTGGCAACGTCGTTCAGTACTCAACACCACGACGGAGGTAAGAGAAGATGAAAAGAGCAATGCGAGGTAGTATATCCGATGTGGCGGACGAGGCGAGTTGAGGGTTACTGGGAAGCAAAGGCATCAGCTCTGAGTGGAAAGAGCTTCGTTGACTCGTGCCGGCGAGGTCAGCCGAATGAGCCGACGACTGCGTCGTCTGGGCCCAAACAGGACATGGGAAATGACAGGTCACTGATGATAAAGTGAAGTGAGCGAATCGATCGGGCAATTGCGACTGATAAGTACTCAGAGTATAATTACTCAAAGTACTCATTTCACTTTCGAGGGCGACGACGGTTCTTGTATCTACTTCCGACCCTCGCTATGCAAGACTGCTCCACCTCCCGCATCCAGTCACCACTACAAGAATAAGGTTGATGGCTTGTGTCTCGATTAAGCATGATTTACTGCAACCATCCTTGAAGCCTTTCTCTCTCACCCTCTGAAAGTTGTCCCCAGATCTGTTCCGCCCCTGGCCTCCCCGCCAGGCCCCTGAACCACTCGACCAGATATCTTTGTGTCTCATCGTCCCTGCCTCTTTGCTCGGGTCTGTCCTCACCAAAGGCCATCAGCTGCTCTCTTGTCATACTGCTACCCAGATTTAAAAAGTCATGGGGGTCGTCCTCCCACTCATCATCATCATCTTCATCCCCATCTTGCTGACCGGATCCGCGGCTGGCGGCAGAGACGGCACTCTGTGGTTCTGGTCCACCGGGAGGTAGAAGTTCCTCCACCAATATCTTGAGTATCTTGAGGTCGGCCGCGACTGAAGTGTACTGGGTTGGGTTCTGCTTTGCTCTCGAGCGTGTCACGATGCGAGACGACTGTGTGATGATGAGATCTCCTTTCACAGTGATGTTGGGCAGTGGTGTTGAAGGTAAATCGTATATCTTGGTCAAAGCAATGACGCTGTAATATCAGTCAGTAGTGGCCCAGAAATGAAAGCACCAGACGACTCACTTGGTCCTGATCTCGTCGTAGCCAGCAAAATTGACGCTGTTCTCGACCCATTTTGCCATGACTATTTCAAGAGCGCTTCGTCCCTCCACCTCAGTCTGGCTCAAGAAGTCGACTACCTCTCTTGCATTGTCGATGCTAAGTCTTGCGAAAACAAGAATCAAGCTCTGGATGATACCTGCCCGCTCTGCTGTCGCGAGTCTGATCGCCACGGCTCGAAGCAATTGTGCAAGATAGGGTCCCAACTTCTCCCCTCCAGCTTTTTGTACTAGGGCAGCAGCGAGTCCACCGACCTCCGAGGCAGCATTGTCGTCGATTTGAGGCGAGAGCAGACGGTCGACAATGATCAGTAATACCTCAAGCCCGCCTTTCCCTTCGGCATCATGCCAGCCAAATACCTGCTCGGCGTCGTGGGCAAGCATCTCCTTCACAGCATTCGTCGCCGACTTGAGTAATTCGTCATCATTACTGACGAGCAGGATATGCTGTAGCTTTGGCATGACAGATGCGACATAGCCCTGCGGAAGAGGATGAGAGGCATTTTCTGTCAGGACCGCAAGCATATCTGCTGCCAGGTTGGTCAGGGCATTCTCTTCTATTAGATTGGCGACATCGAAAGCACCAGTGAGAGGCGGGAGAACTTTGCCGCAAAGGAGCGAGAATGTCTCGGTTGAGGTGGAAGCCAGTGTAGAAGCAATCTCTTCAAACGTCTCAGTGATGAGCATTGCCAGCTGGAAATTGGAGGCACCGTGCGAAGCCAACGTAAACAGTAGATCCAGTCCAGAAGCACCTTCTGATAATACGATGCGAGTATCAAGAAGGATGGCATCGCGCAACGTCTCCAAAAGTGCGATCATGACATCTTCCGATTCCGAAAGGTCGTTCAGATCTTGAGTAGCAAGGAATTGCGACAGTGACCCAATGATTGCGGTCTGCAATGGATGTGTCTGTGATGGATCGAGCGTGGAGAGGTACGATTGTAATGCTCTGACACATGAGACCTTGACAACGTCTGAAGGGTCAGAGCTCATTGCCGAGAGTGAAGTTGACAAGAACTGTGGTCCGAGAGAGGCAAGGGAAGTACCCGATGTCTTGATCAGAGAGCCTGCCACTAGATGGCCGCGTGCGCGGAGGAAAGCCTCTTCATGTTGCATAGCTTGACTGACGAAGTCGACATAGCCATGTGCAGCCTCTGCAGGGATGGTGCGCTCAACTTCTTGAATATCTCGAAGCAAGGCATTGAGAACGTACAATGCCGCTTCCTTGGCTTTCCAGTCGGACTCACCGGCAAAGATGGTCTGCGAATGTACGAGCAAGCCTTGAATGGTTGGTTCACGGATCCATTCGCCAAGTTTGACGGCAAGCTCACCACAAGCTGTGCGTGGCGTGTAGTTGGCGGTGACGCTAGACTCCTCCGATAGGAAAATGTTCACATCGATATCCCAAAGACCTTCTTCCTCGGTAGTGATGTGGGCATAGTTGACAGCGAGCTTCATCACCTCAGTCACCCACGTGGCCGTCTGTGGAGACTGGAGCTGTTTTTGCAGTTCCTTCCGCACAGGTGGAGCCCTCAGACATGATTGCATAAAGTCAAGCTCCTCAAGGACTAGGAAGTCCAAGGTATATGGCAACCCGTCCCCATCTTCCAGTCGTCCTTGTCGATCATCGTCGATGTAAAAGGCCCGATATTGTATCTGTAGACCGCTGAGATCTTCCCATACTGCGGAGAAAAGCGCCAGACTTTGTGGTGCTAGGACAGAAGGGAAGACGGATCGTATCCTCATGAGAACTTTGACGACCTGCAGCTTCAGTGCGACCAAGCCACGGTACTGTTCCGAGGCATCTGACTTCTCGTCTTCTGCTGGAGGTTGTGGGAGAGGGGCCTTGATACTCGCAAGCAAGAAAGAGATCCAGCCATTCAAGGTTTCTTGAGCAAACCCGGTGACGGCATCCCTGTGCTCCTCTACAATCATTTCTAGAGTGTCGAAGCTTGATCGAAAGACTGAGATTGCCAGTGCTCTCAATGTCGGCTTTCGTGCTTCGTTCACAGCGACCTCATAGACGGTGCGAATGAGGTCTCTAGCAACCTTGAAGAATTGTTCCTCATTAAGGCAGTCGTCCACCAGGTCCTGTAGTACTTTGAGCGCGCCATGTAACTGACCATCCGTGGCCCGAGGGATCAGTTGCAAGAGATCTGGAAGGAGACTTGGCCAGTCGTCGGGGAAGTCTGCAGTTGCTATTTTACTGACGACCAGACTGGCGGCACTCTTGATCTTTCTTTCGCGAACATCGCTGGTAGCAATGTCGAAGAGCTGCTGCCTGAGCTTGGACTTGTTCTCATCGCTAGTGTGTAGCTGACCCTCGAAGTCGTCCAGATTGGGTGACCAGCTCGTCTCGACGTACTTTTTCAGGACCAGAAGAGCCGATTGCTGAATGTTGATTGGCACATCATCACGCACAGCAAGTGCCGCGAGTGCGATCGGAAACTGCTCGTGAGCGTAGAGCTGCTTCAGCTGTAGCTCGGCCTGTTTTCGAGGCGTTTCCTGTGCCGATTGCGTTTCCGCCAGGAGCTGCGCTAGTTGTTGCTCCATGGCGGGTATGCGTTAGGGCCGCGCCCGGCAATATATCGTTGATTCTTGGCTCGGACAATTGTGAGCCTGCGGCTGCAATGCCACGATGGATTGTTCGCGCAGGGCTGAAAGAAAGTGTGCTCTGGATATCGGAATGTGTGTGCGGAGGTGAGGTCTTGGTAGAGTAGTATACCGTCAATCCCGGAATCCTTGTCGGCACGAATGATATGGAAAACGGATACTCGTCAGGTTGTGTCCGATGCTGTTACCGGATGTACAACACGTGCGATCGTTTCGCGAAAAGAGGATCACTGCTGCATGTCACCGCCACCACAGGAGCGGCGGACGGAATTCTGCCAAGATTTGAGCCCCGCAACGCGTGCCGGCGAACGTCTTCGCGGTGAATTCGCGTTTTCTCAATTGTTAGATGTAATTCACTCAATGTCGACCACCATGAGCTGAAATCATCCTGACCATGGCCGACGAGGTCACATACACCCAACTCATCTCCGCCTTCACCACGTTCCTGACCGTCTCGATCCATACCATCCTCTACGAGAGGGGCATTTACCCCTCCAATTCTTTCATCACCGCCCGCAAGTACAACTATCCTGTGCGACAGAACCGACATCCACGAGTCTGCAAATGGATAACAGATGCGGTCAGCGCCGTAGAAGCCGAACTATTCAAGTGCGTCGTGGATCGTGTGGCTGTCGTCATCTATGATACCCAAGATCGTCCTCTGGAGAGGTTCATGTTTGACGTCTCTCGCTTTCCCGTTGTACCCGCGTCAGAACACAATACTCCACTCGAGAGAGTCAGTGATAGGGGAGAGAAAATGGCCGTTATGCCCTCTGGCGACCTTGAAGAGCAATTCAGGGCCACCATGAGCAGATTGAGCGGTTGCGGGACGAGACTGAAGAAGATATCCGAGGGCTGCACCTTCACAGTCGCCGTGGAATTGAAGGATAACAATGAGCCACCGATAGGACATCCTCAAGCGTGGATTCCTGCTCAGCCACGTCTGCAGAGAACGACCGGAAAAGATGCAGAGAGCAAGGACGGGGAAATTGGACACGACCTGGGCGGCACGAAGACTACACCCGTAAGAAATGTCAGTGCGGGTGATATGATGTTTGAGGTCTGGATAGAAGAGGGCAAGACCAAATTCGACGAGAGGAGGAACAGTGATGGAAGCACTGATCCTGGCTGAACTCTGACACGATTGCAAGGATATCGTATTCGAACATTCATATGTCTCGATCAAAGGACGGTTCTCCCAGCTTGACCCGCCACTGTCGACCTTTGAACATTAGGGCAACGACACCAGCGTACAGCGATGCACCAATCATAGCCATCACAGCCCAGGCAATGCCATACGTCGTCTCTTCGGCGAAAGGCGTCATGTAGAAGCCAAGGGTGAAGGAGAAGATCTGCCGACCAAAGTTGAGCAGTGTCGAGATCTCGGCGGATTGAGGCTTGTAGCACTACTAGGGGTCAGTGTAAGGCTAGCGGACGTGAGAGGAAGCTTACATCTGTAATGTATGCGTAGATATTGGTAGTCACAATCTGAAGACCAAACGCCGAGATCGAAATACCCATAATCGGTCCCATCCAATGCGTTCTGAACTGGAAGCACACACCCTCAATGATGACTCCGATAGGTATCAAGATGGCTCCTGGAATTGTGGCGTAGAGGCGAGTCTCCGCTTTCTGGTCGCCGTCGTGTGCTTTAGCGTACAGATACACAAGTCGATCAGAGACGGGACCGGCAGACAATTCTCCGATGAGTGTGCCAACAAACGTTGACACGCCAATAGCGAGCCCGACTCCGACAGTGTCCTACACAAGTCAGCATCGGTTCCCGAGTACGGACCGCCGGACTCACAAAATGGTAGATACCGCCAAACGCAGCCGACCCAGTGACAGCAAATAGCACACTTCCCAAACCAAAGTGTATGCTGTAATACAGCGTTGGGAACAAGACGGAAGGATATCTCAGCATAACGAAGACATGGGTGAAGTCCCACAGCCTCAGCCCTCTCCCCTTGGTACCAGCCCGGAAAGTCATGTTCCTCCACCAATTTATCTTGCCCCTCCTGTCCCCCTCCCCCTTATTCTGGCGTCTGTACAAAGTCTCCGGCAAAGCCACTGCCATGACCACCAGCTGCGCTCCCAGCACGATCGCGGGAATCCAGAAACAAGCCCTCCACCCAATCTTCTTCGCAATCGGCCCACCAATCATAGCCGCGACGTGCGCCCCGTTCGTGACGAACACGGTGTAGATTCCCATCATCCGGCCCCTTTCATGCAAAAAGTACAGATCCGCAACCACGGCCGCGCCGACGCCCATTCCTGCGCTCGTGCCCACGCCGACGAAGAATCGCGCGACCAGGATCCCAGACCAGGACTTTGCGACTGCGGAAGCAGCATGGCTCGCTACGCCGACGGCAGTGACGGCCAGAAACACGGGACGGCGACCATAGACATTGGCTAGCGGGGAGAGGAACAAAGGCGTGATACCCGCGCCCAGAATGGCGACGTTGGTCACGTAGCTGGCTGTCGGTATGGGGATAGCGAAGGATTCGGCGACCAGGGCGAAGGCGCTGTTGATTACTGCCTGACTGAAGGGGCCGAGAAAGGCAAGGTACGAGACGTTCACGAGGATCCAGAGTTTGAGCAGCGGATGCCAGTTCAGAGGGTCAGAAGGCAAGGCTGTGGTCTTAGCTTTGATCTGGAGAGGAGATTGGTAGACGTACAGGATGGCTGGGGGCGGAGAGGGAAGCCATGAGGGTCGAGCTTGAGGATACCGGCCTTCTCATTCTCGGACTCCTCGATGTGAGACTTCGAAGACTTGGAAGGAATCTGGATCTCGGAATCTTTAGATACCATGGTGATGTAGGTCCGGTGAGGAGTTCAGAATGGTGCAAAGGTCAAATTGGAATAAAGCATGGACAAGTAGCTTGCGGTCAACATGCATCACTTGGCGATCATACAGCCGTCGATACATGTCCTACAAGCTCTGTGTAATGCCATGTTCTTCGCTCTACCGTGCAAGCAGCCATTCTTCCGCGAAGGAGGGGAGAACGTCGTGCTTTCCCCAATTGATCGTCGGCCGGGGAGGATGCCATGTGCGGCAACGATGCATGTTGGAAGAATCAGATGCGGAGAAGATGGATCGATCGGCACAGGAACCGCCACGAGCAGACTAGATGGGTACAAGCATACACAAGCTCTTTCAACAAGCACTGCGGGACCATGATTCATCAGGCTGGCACCGGGTTTGTCGTTGTATTCCTCTGATCACGTCACCGATAGACGTCCTCCCGGACCGTTCATTATCCTTGAATGGCAGAGACGGAACGGACCTGATCTCGTTGAGGTCGGTAACATGAGAAAGCGGAGAGGCGATGTATAGTGTTGTAATAGAAGGCTGGTACAGCTTCTCTAGTACTAAAGAACTGGTACTAATAAGTCAGCGTACGTATAGTAGATAATCGGTTATTGTAACTCTCTAAATAAAATATACGTCTCTCGATCCGATTTGCTAGTTATAACAGGTTATAAGCCCGGCGCTTCTTTAAAAGCACTTAAAGCTATAGCAAATTAAGCGTATTATTATTAAAAGGATTACTAAGCTACCTATACTAAATTCTAGACTAGCTATATTAAGATAAACACCTATAGTAGCCTACACTAATCCTTTAGTCTAAACAGCTTAAACGGCTTAAATAAGCTAATTACATTAATTAAATTAATAGGCTCTAGCTAATTATTATTATTATATCTAGATTATTAAAAATACTCGAGATATAGATTCTTAAGAGAGAGAGTAATTATAATACTTAGAAGTCTACTCTTAAAGTAGCTCTCCTTAAGAAGGATATCTTTAGATATACTATCTATAGTATTACCTAGATACTAGTAGCTATAAAACCTAAAGAACTAGATAAGGATACTAGTAAAGGCACTAAGTCTAGTTACGAGTTTAAGAATAAGACCTAGTATATAAATAATAGAATTACTTATAGTATTATTATAATAAGAGTCTATAAATCTATTAGACCTTACTATAGTTTAATATAGAAGACTATAAAAGAACTTCTAGACACTATTAAAGCTACCTTTAAGCCTATTATTGTATATAAGCTATATATAGCTATATATAACCTTAATAAAGTAGTTATAATAAGTTATAACACCTAAAAGTACTATAAAGAATTTATAAAGTACTATTATTAATATACTATTATAGTAAAGTAAAGAGTAACTATAATTAGTATTTAACTAGATAAGTTTAGGCTCCCTCTATATTATATTAAGACTATATTTATTATAGGAATAGAGACTACTAAATAGTTAAGGAGCTAGAGAGTAGGCCTTAACTATAGTAAGAGTCTTAAAGAGATAATAGGCTCTCTTAGAATATAGAAGCCCTTATATAATAGAAGAACTAATCTAAATCCTATCTATAGAGTAGCTAGTTATATTAAGGATTAATATACTTAGTATACTTATTATATCTACTCTAATATAGATTACTTTAAGTAGTATCCTAAGAAAGCCCTAAAGAGTTAGAGTAAAAGGGATAATAAAGGTAGGTTAAGTTATAGAAGTACTAAGGCTAAGAGTAAAAGTAATAAGTTAAAGACTAAGAAAGTTAGAGGTTAAGTAGCTACTAAAGAATCTAGAGAACCTACTAAGGTAGGTAAATTAGATAAGTACTCTAATAGTAAGGTTAATATAATTACTCTAATCTATAGAGGAGTAGTAGTGTCTATATTATTATCATCTTTAACCTATAGTAAGAATAGAGTAATCTATAACTCTAGTATATTAAGGTACTTTATTAAAGATAGATTATAGTTCTTAATAATTAAGGTATATAAAGGTGTCCTTAAATTTAAATAAGTAGTTAGTATAAAGAAGCTACTTAATATAGAAGTTAGTATAGTTAGGCTTACCTTAACTAATAGTAAAGGTAAGAAGTTAACTATTAAGCTTTATAATTATATATATTTACTATTATTAACTAATACTATAGTAGGCTTAGTCGTTATAGTCATGGCTATAGTCATAGGTTACGATATATAGTCTATTAAAGGGCTTAGGTAGAAAGGTAGCGTTTAGTTATATATATACGGTTTCTACGACTACGAGGTTTCCGAGGGTAGTAACTAACTAACGAGTGTCGTCGACGAGCGTATACTATTCACTAACTACCTCGACTAGGAAGACACCTAACCGTAATAATAGTAATCGTACTAGGGGGTAGTGCCTTACTATTGTTATCGAGTAGTGTTATAGTAGCTATCGAACGAGTAGCTCGTTGTTAGTTATATTAGGTTTATTAGGCTTATTAGGTTTATTAGGTTTCTTTAGTGTTCTATAGCCGTTATTATAGCACTATACGAGGACACTAGGATAAGACCGCCGCTATCTCTTAGGATTTAAAGTTTTTTTATACCTCCGAGGACGATTTCTAGTATATACGGAGCACGACGAGTTTCGTAATAGAGAATTAGTTAGGCATCTAGAAGACCCCGACAGGAGCGGCTATAGCTACTCGATTTAAACGATGTTCGACACGAGTATTAATTAGGAGTTTCTAACTCGTAAGAGTTATCTATATAGACGGAGAACATAGCAACTCTAGACCTAGAATAGACCTAGGTTTAGAAGTAGCGGAAGTAAACGGAGACGACGACTAATACGGAAGGACTAAGCCTTTATAGATAAAAGGGCTAAAAGTATACGATATAGCGTATAAGGGCTATCTAGATTTAGTCTAGGTACTACGTAGTAGTATAGAGTTCACTAATAGTTTATTTAAATACTAAGGTTAATCCTACTACTATTCGAAAACATCTTAGTAGTACTAGTTCTTTATTCTAAGAGGATATCGATGTTGCCGGAAGAGTTCGGTACTAGATAAAGATTTTCTAAATTCCGTAAAGCTACTTATTTAGTAGTAAGTAACGAGTCCGAGGACAAAGAAAACGTTATAATAAATATCGGCCTTAATCCGGAGAGCACCCCTTTCCCTTAGCTAATACCTCCTTCTATAGAGGAGCGTACGACTTCTTCGAACCTACTAAAGGACGAGGAATAGACTCCTCTAATAGCTAAAGGTTTAGCATTAATATAATAGGGAGAGTAGCCTTTTATAGTGTAGATAACCCTACTAGCTTCTAGCCCTAGGTAATAAGGTGCTCCTTACTTCGATAGCTATAACGTTACGGAGTTTATAGAAGAATAGGAGACCTTTATTCGATCCTATAATCTTTCTAAGGAGGTTACGGTTCGAAGGTTGCCTTAGTATTATAGCGTTAAGATCCGTAGATAAGTAAAATCCTATCTTAGTTAGGCTTCGAGAGACTAGGTTAGTCTTAAGAAGGAGATAAAGCTTAGTTTCGAGGATAAGGACTCGGATTACCTAATAACGTCTCGTGCTTATCTCGAACAACTAAGGGATATACTAAGGGAGACCTTCTCTAATATACTCTAGTACTATAGGATGTTTAGGAAGACTACTAACGCTCTAGGTAAGACTCGACTTAATATTATTATAAGGGGTACGTAGTTCACCGAAGGTCTTCTAGCTAATGTTCGTAGTTACGTTAGAGTAAAGAGTAGTATAGATATAAAGTACCCTAACACCTTTAAGGATTTTCCGAGGATCTACTATTTAGCTAAAGAGAAGATCTCTAAGATACGACGACTCGAATCCTTTTAGTCGGTTCGTAAGGAGCGCGAGAAGGTTACGGCGGCTATTACTAAAGAAAGTACTACTCCGTCTCGTATCTCTAACTTTTCCGCTAAGGCTCTAACGAATACTCCTACTACTACCCCTCCTTCGGATTTAAGTATATAGGCTCTTTATAAGAGGATAGATAAGCTATCGGTCTAAGTTATATAAGTAATAAATAGCTAGTCTCTTCCTATAGGACTACCTCGTCCGGCCCCTATTACGTATTAACCGTCCGGATTTACACTAGCGACTAGTTCGAATACTATTCCTCTTAGTCCTCGTAGGTACTAGTACTATAAAAAGGAAGGTCACTCTCGACCTAATTACCTAGAGCTTCGAAAGCTTATTAATCTTAGTCTCCTATATTTAGAAGGTAATAGCTTAGTTTAGGGAACTACGGAGAACCTATAGCGTCTAGTTAGTCGTCTAGTAAGACGTAATAAGGGAGCTACTTAGTTATAATAAGAATAGGTTAAGGCTAGACTCCGAGCTACGGGGAAGTTAGCGGTTAATAACCTAGACTATAAGATGCTAACTATCGACGATAATTCTAAGGATAAAGCGTCTAAGTCTATTTAGTATAAGGATTTCTACCTAGAGGATCTAGTTAGGAGGGATAATAACGATAATAACGACTTCGTTAAGGAAGTTCCGGTTATAGCTACTACTTAGCCGAGTGCTATACCTTACGATACTCGAATAGATAAAGGTAAGGGTCCTACTAATAGGGTCACTAAGGTAGGTCCTTCTAAACCGTCCTACGGCGTTACTAAGTCCCTTCGCACTAGTGCTTATCGTCTAGTAGCTATTACTAATATTCCGGAAGGTGTAACTATTACTAGGTCTTGTTTAGCTACCGTTAAAGCCGTCGCTAAGACTAAGGAGGAAGACGCCGATATAGAGGATCTAGTCGCTAAGGAGGCTCCTCGACCTATAAAGCGTGTTCCTCGCACTAAACGCTTCGATAAGGTTCTATAATAGGTTACTAATCCGTAGTAAGCTATATAATCCTTATTAAACTCTAATATTATAATAAGGATAGAGTCTCTCCTCGGAATCTTATAACCGTTATCTAAGATCTTTTATCGAAGGTTCGACAACCCTAATCTTTCTAGTAATAACATTCCCGAGCTCTTCCGCCCTCGTGCCGAGGTGAATCTAGTCTAATAACCGGAGGAATTCGTAAATCTCGATCCTAATACGGATATAGATTAGAAGGGAGCTTCCGCCGATTTAATAACTATCGCTAGTCCGAGGTTAATTGCTAGTCTTAGATATAATATAACTACGGTTCGTACGCTTCTCGATAGCGGTGCTAAATATAACCTTATATCGTTAAGGTTAGCTAAGGAACTAGGTTTGCCGATCTAGCGAGATATTAAGATTATTATAGATAGTACAATAGGTATAGGCTCTTTCTCTAGGGCTTATATTAATATGCCTATTAACATTAGAGGTGTTGTTATCTATACGTATTTCTTATTAACTAGGAAGAGGTTAGAATACATTATTCTAGGAAGGCCTTTCGAACGTAAGTCTCGTCTTATTTCTTAAAATATAGATAATAGTTCCTAGTATAGGACGATCTAGTCGGCTAACGGTTCGTAAAAGGTTACCTTTTAGGGTACGAAATCGAGCGGACCGAAGAATAGATCTTTCTACGAGTTAACGAGGTTATCGAGGTCTTTAAACGATTAGGCGGCATCGGTCCCGGCTATAATATCGTACGAGGAGAGCCGGGATATCGACTAGGAGTTTCGGTTTCTATTTCTTCTTTATAGGTTACTTATAGTTCGGATCTCTCTATTTCTTATATTAATAATAGGTGTACGGATTTAATTCTTTATAAACCACTAGAAAACGATAAAAATAATTCTCTACTTTTATAGGTTACTTAGGATAAGGGAGTTCGTGTATTTAAGAGGAGTATAGGAGAACGGGAGGATTTCCTTTTTAGGAATAGCGCAAAAATTCCTAGATCTAAGCCGGGCTTAGAACTAGCATTACCGGAGATTTGCCGAATTCGCTATATAGCTAATGTTCTATCCTCTAAAAGGGAATAGCTAGCTAACCTACTACGCGGATGTTTTTAGTTTATGCCGTCATTAGAGGACGATAGTGTGCCTCGGATCTCTCGAAAGAATAATATCTAATTAATGCTTACTACTATACGGCTTAGAATACGTCGAGTCTCCTATAGAGTACCGAGGGTAGGGGTGAATACCTTATATAAAAGGAAGGATAAGAAGGTTTAGCTAGTAGATACTTCGATCTTAGATAGTTCTACACCTAGAGGGGTAAATACGTAGCGAGAATAGTGCTTAGCTCGTGAAGCATTAAGACCTTTCTAGTTAGCGCTATACGGTTACCTACTTATCGCTAAGTTTTCCAATATTAAGGAGCGATCGCGACTTATACCTAAGAGAGAGCGTAAGCTTATTATTAGTCACGAAGTTACGCTAGCTAAACGGGAGGTATTAATATAAGTACTCCTAAACCGAGAAGCCGTTCTAGCTTAGGACTTCTCTAAGATCGGTATAGTAAGAAGTAACGTTACGCCGGCGTAGTCTATTAGGACTATAGACTACACGCCGTAGTAGGAACCTAGTTTCCCTATTCCGCGATCTTTAATAGGTATCGTAGTAGACATAGTAAAAGAGAGGATTACGAACGGGCTCCTTAAACTAAGTTATACACCGTATAGGAATCCCTATTTCCTAGTTAAGAAGAAGGATACGAATAAGTATTAGTTAGTTAATGCGGCGATAAGCATTAATCGCGTAACGATTAGAGATGCTAACCTCCCTCCTTCCGTAGATAAATTCTCGGAGTCTTTTACTAGCATATATATCGCCTTACTCGTGGATTACTTTTCTAGATATAACTAAGTCCCCCTTACGGAGGAAAGCCGTAATATTACCTTATTTATAACACCTATTAGGCTCGTCTAATAGATAAGACTTCCTTAGGGAGCGACGAATTTAGTTACGTAGTTCTATAGGATTAACGACACAATTCTACGGGATTAGATACCTTATAATGTACAACCTTTCGTAGACGATAATAGGATTAAGGGACCTCGCACGGATTATAGTAGAGAGGAGTCTTTTCCTAGTGTTAGACGTTTTATGCTCGAATATATATAGACGTTAGACTATACGCTTACCGATATAGAGAGAGCTAGAGTTACTATTTCTAGTAGAAAGTCCTAGTTTTTATAGTTAGGTCTTAAGGTAGTAGGGTTTATCTATAATTCTAGAGGCCGTTATCTAGACTAGTCTAAGATCGTTAAGATTATAGAATGGCTACTATATAAGAACGGTACGGAGGTACGCGCTTTCCTTAGCATCTGTGTGTATTACTATATATAGGTTAAGGATTTTACTATCGTCGTCTAGCCGTTATATTAGCTACTTCGGGCTAGTATCGTTTTCGAATAGACTAAGGAGGTATAATCCTCTATAAACGCACTTAAATAGGCACTAACTTCTATACCTATACTTACGTCGATTAATTATAGTAAATAAGCCGGATCGATTATCTTAGCTATAGACGCTAGTTTAATAGGTTAGGGTATAATCCTTATATAGGAGAGCTCGGAGGCTAAGAAGAAACGTTATATCGTTCGTTTTAAATCTAGTATATAGTCTAAAGCTAAAAAGAAGTATAATACTAGTAAGAGGGAGTGCCGCGGTGTACTTAAGGCGTTATAGAAGGTCCGTTCGTATCTTTATAGAGTCCTATTTATTATCGAGACTAACGCTAACACCTTAGTAGTATAACTTAATCGATCCGCTACTAATCTTCCTAGTTCGGTTACTACTCGGTAGATTACGTAGATACACTTATTCGCCTTCGACGTTCGACATGTTCCTAGTAAGAAGAATAGAGCTACTAATAGGCTTTCTCGCCGCCTACGAGGTCCGTCGGACAATAATAATAAGGCATATAATATAGACGTAGACGACTTAATCGATTCCGAGCTATTTTACGTATCTATTCGTCCTCTCTAGGTAGATAGGAGTAATAAGCGAACTACTCTAGTTCGCGAGGAATATTTAGTAGAATCGTAAGACATTACCGACTATCTTATAACGTTACGACGACCGCTACATTTAGACACATCCGAATTTATTAAATTTAAAAGGAATACGTCGATGTTCCTTGTTAATAATAGTCACCTTTTTAGACGTAGTTAGAGGTTAATACTATTACGCTACGTCGTCGATATAGAGGACTATAGAGATAAGATTATTAAAGAGCTTTATAACGGAAGTAGTTATAAGGGTCGTAAGGGTACTTAGAGAAAGATTACCGACTGGTACTAGTAGAAGACGCTATATACTAATATTCGTCACTACGTAGCTACGTACGACGAATGTTAAAGAAGAGCGCTTTTACGAGAAACAGAGGAGCTATATCCGAGCGGCGTCTCTACCCTTTATACGAAGTAGTACGTCGATGTCGTTTATATGCCTATATCGGAAGGATATTAATATCTTATTATTGCTCGGGAGGCTGTTAGTTTATAGCTAGAGGCTAAGGCACTACATAATTCCGATAGTAAGTCCGCTACGAAATTCCTATACGAAGAGGTTATATATAGGTTTAGCGCTATTAAGACACTAGTAGTAGATAGAGGTTCCGAGTTTAAAGGGTTAGTATACTCTCTCGCTAAGTAGTTTAGCATAGATTACGTCGTTACTTTAGCCTATAATCTATAATCTAATAAGGCTAAACGAGGGTATCTAAATATTATAGATAGCCTTTCGAAGATTATAGGTAAGGACAATAGCTAATAGGTTTAATATCTTACTTACGTCCTATAGGCTAAATAGTTAACCGTTAATAGGATCACCGGTTAAATACTATCGTTACTTATATTTAGGACCGACACTATCCTTCCGGTAGAATTCGATATTTATAGTTAGCGAATATAGGATTAGTCGTAGGTTCGCACTATAGAAGAGCTTATTACCGCTCGTGCTCGATAACTTAAACGGAGGGATAAGGATCTTTAGGAGACGTAGGATCGTATATATCGTCTTCGTTAAGAATATAAAGAGGTATAGGATCTACGTCGCCGGATTTAACATAATAAGCTTAAAGTTAACGATATCGTCCTAGTCTATAATACTTATTATAAGAAGATTCGACAAGATAAGCTTAAGAATAGGTAGTAGGGCCCGTATTATATTATTAAAGTTCACGATTTAGGTTTATATAAGATTGCCGAGCTAGATAGCGTCGAGGTTCGTAGTATATACACACGTCGGAGACTAAAGAAGTACTTATTAGTAGATAAGGAGTAAGTACATATAGTAGCACTTCGTTACGTATTAGAATAAGAACCTATCGTCGAGATTATACGTCTAGAGGGCTTTAATCGCGATAAGTACGAGATTATAGAGTAGCTTTAGTGTCTAGATTAGACACTAGGGGGAGGGGGTAGGGTTAATAAAAGGGGGATTTTCATTATATATATAGTCGGTCACAACTATAGTGTATATATTACGTCGCCGCCGTTAAGGGTAGTAGATCTAGCGAGGTATTAGAACGGATAAACGGTAAGGTAAAATGTTTCCTTTGTTATTTCTATTCGTAGTACCTAGATTACTTCCTCGAAGTACTTCTATATTTCCTTAGTTCCGAATTCGATTTCTTTATGTATATTTACGGAGGTTCTATATAGTAAATAGTGTAGTAAAAGGACAAAGAGGAAGAAGGTATAAAGGTACTATATAAACATATAGTGCCGCCGTATATAGCGAATTATAAGAGGTATAGCGCTTACTAGATGCACCTATATGTAGATGTTACTATAGTAGAGCTAGTGTTGCCGCGCGAAAATTTTCTAATATAACCCCTCGATCTCCTATACCTTATAGAAACCTACCTTTTATTTCTATAAGATAATATATCTAACGAAGCTCTTAGAAGGTCTCCTTTTCGTAGTAAGACGAGGCTATAGCGTTATTAGACAATAGCTACGCTATTTAATCGCAATCCCTATCGATAGCCGCGGGTTTTATAGCCTTATAGCTTTTACGCTATATAGGAAGGTAGAGGTTAGCCTAAGGCTAATCCTACCTTAAGTGTAATAATCCTATCCAGCGATTCTAAGGTAATAAACGGAGGCAGTAGTTAGAACGGAGGAGTCGGAGTCTTTACGTATAAGGATAAGAACTTTACGAATACCGAGGAGGTCTTAAAGTACGCCCGTAAGTGTAATAATAATATCCGTATAGATTTCATCGCGTAGGTCCTCGGTATCGCTATAAAGGCTTAGAACTACGTCGAGACACTTACCTACGACATTATCTATAGTCTCCTCGAGAGTAATATCGTCGCCTTAAGTAAGAAGGATTAGGAGGAAATGTTTCCTAAGGCTTATAGTATATATAAGAGAGTTAAGGAGAATAGGAATAAGAGCTTAGAACATTATAGCGCTCTCTAGCGTAGCGTTTCGGACTACGAGTAGTCCTACGAGCTCTATAAGGATTAGTACTCTAGTTTAGGGGATCGTTCTCGTTAGTAGTTTAACTATATCTCTAGGGAGAAGACTTTCCGTTAGACTATTAATATAGTAGTTCGCGCAACTATTAAACGTATTAGCACCCCGAAGAGCATTATTAGTCACGACGTCCGCCTATAAGACATTACTACTACGGCTAAATTAGTCGAATCCTTAAAGTAGCCGAGCGTTAAGGCACTTAACGTAAAGGAGCTTCGTATAGTCTATAAAGGACAATTCACTAAGTATTTCGCCTAGAATAAGCTCGGTTTCTTATATAAGGTTCCCGCTCCGTCCTAGATCACTAGTGGCACCCCTACTACCTCGTCTACTACTACGTCCGGAAGTCGTTAAGCTTCGGTTTCTAGTTATCCTAGTGTTTCTAACACTAACGCGGTACGTATTACTAAAGCCGTAATGTTCGTAGGAGGAAGTTCTCGGGTAAACCTCGGTAGTACTAGACCTAAGCCGGGCTTAGGAGTAGCTACTCCTATATAGGTTTTAAGCCGCCTACGTCGTTCTATACGTCTCCGCCTTAGTCGCTTAGAAGAAGAAGAGGATAAAGAAGAGCTAGTCGAATAAGAGGCTATTCCGTTAGTAGAGACTAGTCGTAAAGGTTCTCCTTCTAAGAAGCGTCGCTTTAACGAATTCGATAATAGTAATAGGTAGTACGAGATACCTAATCGCTCTATTTCTATATTAGTTACTCCGTAGGATAAGGGTAAGGGTAAGGCTATTACTTCGTCGACTAAGAAGGAGTATAACTATACTAGAGTCCCTCCGAGGGTTAAGGCCGAGTTTACCTTAAAGGAGCTACTCTCTAATTCCGAACTCGCCGTCATTATAAACACTTAGATGCGTAAGGATTTAGCTACTAATGCGACTATCTATTACTTATATACTCGTCTTCTAGCTCGTCGTCTATACCTACTTACTAACCTTAAGTACGAAGTTTTAGCTAGGCGTATTCGCTATTAGTATAACGCCTACTACGGGGGCACTCTAGACTTAATACGTATATAGAAAGAGACAGCTAAGTAGCTTATTCCAACTTTCCGTGTCGCTCGCGAGTCTACTAAGTGTAGTGATTTTAAGTATAAGTCTATAGTTATAGATCGTTATATCTCTAAGAATACGAGGAAGCTTATCCTCGACGGTTTCCGTAAAGGGCTTTACGACGAATAGGTTACCGACAGTAATATAGTTATTAACATCTTTAAATAGTAGGCCGAAGGGGATTCTCCTCTCCTAGATATCTTCTACACCGAGATAGATATATATCTTTACTATTTCGGTCATCCTAAGGGTAAGAACTAGCTAGGGTAGTTACGTAATATGTTTTACTCTCTCAGATAGTAGGCTATACGTATAGATCCTAAATACTATCGAGCATATATTACTAGTCGTCTCGATAAGCTTACTTAGTTAATTTCCTACCCTTACTACGCTAAATACACTATCCCTAGAGATTATACGTAGTTCTATTATATTAACGTTAACCCTAGCCGCCTTACTAATAGGTATAGAGGCGATGCCGTCTAAGGTTCTATTAGCCTTAACGATAAGACGCTAAAGAATTACACTATCGTTATGCCTAAGATATATTACTATATAAAGGAGTAGGTTTAGGATATAAAGGCTCGTAAGGTTCTTACCGACGCCCTAGTTATTAATATCACCGATAAGCACTTTACGTAGGACGATATTAAGAAGTATAAGGCCGACTAGGAGTTAATAATTTATAAGGCTAGTAACGTTCGTATTACTATACCTTATACCCCGCACGGTTCGACTAGTCCTACCGATTCTATTCGTCGTACTATGCTCCCTTAGTTCTATAGGATTAGTGCCGATTACGAGACACTAGAGTAGTTCGAGGGTAGTTCGTATAGCGAGCTTACTCTTACTTATATATAGAAGCGCTCTAGTCCTAGGACTCCTTCTAGTAAGCTAAATATATACGGAAGTATATACTCTACTTTCCCCGCCGCTATTACTCTATAAATCGATAGTCCTATTAGTAACGCTCTAGTTAGCTATATTCGTTAGGACAATCCCGCTATTATCGAGGAAAGAGATATCCTATTAGGTGACGATCTCTAAGCTACTAAGGATCGTATTAGGGAGATTCGTACGGAGATTACTATAGCTATAGAGAAGGCTTAGGTTAAGGTCTAGTAGTATAAGAAGGCCTACTTTATTAGTGCTCGTTCTTTCTTCCGTTATGCCGAGGAGGGCCTAGTCCCTACTACGAAGGATGACCCTAATCCTATTATAGTCGAGGGCGATAAGGAGGATATAGAGATAGGTTCTAATAAGGAAGGGGGGGAAGTAGATTTAGATTCTAAAGAAGAGGATAATAAGGGTAAAATAGATTTATCGGAGGATAAAGAGGAAGGTCTTTCTAGTGATAACTTAGAGATATAGCGTCGTTAGCGTAAGGAGGCGGAGGACGGAGCTGCCGGCCTCGGCGAGGAGCTCGTTATTAGTAAGGGTCGTCGTCGTATAGCTCGTCGTTAAGGACTCTAAGGCGTATAGGTCGTTCGTGTCTAGGTTAGACACTAGGGGGAAGGGGACGGTTATAGTAGGCTTAGTCGTTATAGTTATAGCTATAGTCATAGGTTACGATATATAGTCTATTAAAGGGCTTAGGTAGAAAGGTAGCGTTTAGTTATATATATACGGTTTCTACGACTACGAGGTTTCCGAGGGTAGTAACTAACTAACGAGTGTCGTCGACGAGCGTATACTATTCACTAACTACCTCGACTAGGAAGACACCTAACCGCAATAATACCCTTATATTTAACTTTTAGAATAAGGAAGAACTTAGGATCTCTATAATTAGTAAATCCCTAATAAGGAATAGAAAGGAAGTTAGCCTTATTAAGCACTTTAAAAGAGTAAAATAGCTTAAGAACTTTAAGGTTTATAAGCCTTAGAACTTAAGGTAGCTACCTATAAGACTAAAACCTTAAAAGCTATAAGCTATAAGAGTAAATCCGGCTATTACTACTATATAAAAGCTAATATCTAAGAGATAGTACTAGAGATTAGACTATATTAGTAACACTATTCTCTCCCTTACTAAAAACTAAGCTATTAGAATAGAGGAACTTTAAATATTAGACCTTAGCTACTATAAATTATATACTATATTAAAGGTATAAAGAGTAGTATTAAGGGAGCTAAGAGATCTCCTAAAGTACTTACTAGATAAGCTTTATCTAGACCTTATTAGTCCTATTATCTTATAATTAAGTAAAGGTTATAGATACTTTCTCTTTACTATATATAGTAAGAGTAAGTATAAGTTCTTTACTATTCTCTTTCTAAAGAGTAATACCCCTATAGCTATTAAGGCTATCTATACTAAGAACTATATAGCTTATAATAAGCTATTATTTATCTTTATCTCTAATAGAGAGAGTAAATTTAAGAACTATAAACTAGTAACTACTATTTATCTTAATAGGTAGAGATAGGATATCTCTATCCTAGATACTTAATATTAGAATAGTAAGTCTAAGGCTACTAATAAAGCTATTATTCTTAGAATAAGATATATCTTTATTAACTATAGAATACCTCTTAAACTCTAGTACCTATTAGTAGAGTTTATAATTTATATTAGTAATAGAGTAGCCTATACTAAAACTAAGAAGATCCCTATATAAGAGCTAAAGAGAGATCTTCTTAATAATAATAGACCTATCTTATTAATATATATTAGGCGCTTTAGCTATAGAGTATATATCTATAATTAATATATTCCTAAATCCTATAAGTTTTAAGTAAGAGTATTACTTAGTTAGTATATTAGTATATAACTTAACTCTTAGACTAATTACCTTATCTAGATACCTTATTAGTATTATACTAAATAAGCCTAGAAAGGAAAGATCCTTATATTACCCTATATTATATTTAATAAAGATATAGTCTATAAGGACTAGGTAATATAAACTATTAAGTAACTATATATCCTATAGGTATAACTATCTAAGACTTTATAGCTTTAGGGGGAGTAGATATTTAGTAGTAATTATAACTATAAACTACTCTTTAGTTATAAGAATCTATAAACTACTTAGGCTAAGTAGATATTTAGTAGTAACTATAGCTATAAACTACTCTCTAGTTATAAGAATCTATAAACTACTTAGGCCGAATAAACTACTTAGACTAAACGACTAATATATAAATAACCCCCTACCCCTATTAAAGAATAGAGAGAGTATTTATAATATTATTACTCTTAATTAGATCCCTAACCTATTAATAAATAGGGGGAGTAACCTAATATTAAAGACTATAAAGGTAAAGACCTTATAACACTACTATCTAAAGTTATTAGTAAACCTTATTCTACCTTTAATCCTATAGTTAAGGTTAATTAACTACTAATATATATATAGAATAAAGATATTAACTTCCTTATTATACCTTTTAATATATAGCCTATAATAGGTAAGAGAAAGAGATCTCTCTTACTATAAGAAACTATTAGAAGGTCTCTTAGAATATACTACTAGATTAATTATAAGAAACTTAACACTAGTAAGATTATTATATCTATAGCTATTAACTTTAAGCCTAACCTATAAATAGTAAAGGAGGCACTCTTCTCTCCTAAAGGTTATTATTAGTAGACTATAATAAAGGAAGAATAGAAGGCTCTAACTAAGTCTAAAACCTTCTTAATTATTACGAAATTATAGGTACTAAAAGGTGTTAGGCTAATAATAGGTAAATAGGTCTTTAAGACTAAGAGGCTTACTAATAGTAAAATTAAAAGATATAAGGCTCGCTAGACTATAAGAGGCTTTACTTAAAGATAAGGTATTAACTTTATTAGAACCTTTATACTAATACTAAGAGCTAAAACTAGAAGAGTAATTCTTATATATACTCTTTACTATAGCTAGGTTATTATAATAGTAGATACTATTATAGTATTCCTTAGACTAGATATTAATATTAAGAACTATATCTCCTACTCTAAAGGTATACTAATCTCTAATATAAAGAATAAACTTATTATTCTCCTAAAGGGCTTATATAGGCTTAAGTAAGCTATAGCCTTTTAGTATAACTCTATAGTTAAAGTACTTCTATTACTTAGCTTCGTTAAGTCCTATAGTAATACCTACCTCTTTATTAGTAAGTACTATATAGTTCTTATATATATTAATAACTTTAGGATTATTACTACTAAGTAGAAGTATACTAATAAGTTAGTTAAAGACCTCTATCTTAAATTCCTAATAAAGGTTATAAACTTAAACCTCTTCCTTAGTGTTTAACTTTATAGAACTAAGGATATAATTAAGATTAAGTAATTACACTACTTAAAGGAGAAGCTTAAAGGCTATAATCTTTACTAAGTAAGAACCTTAAAGTATCCTATTAATTAACTCTATAAACTAACTAATAGCTAAGTTAATACTTAGTATTATAAGATATTTAATAGGATTATTAGTAAATTATAATATCTAGCTAATAATATAAGGCTTAATATTAGTTATACTACTAATTACTTAGCTAGGTTTCTTTAGAATCTAACTATAGCCTATATAGTTACTACTAAATAAATCTAGAGGTATATTAATAGTACTATTATAAAGGGTCTTACCTTTAAGAAGACTAATAGACTATTAGTTAATATAATTAAAGCCTACTCTAACTCTAACTTTACTAGTAATAGATTAATAGTAAGATCTATATCTAGTACTATTATTTATATACTTAGTGTACTAGTTATCTAAAAGTTAAGGCTATTATAGTAGGCTTAGTCGTTATAGTTATAGCTATAGTCATAGGTTACGATATATAGTCTATTAAAGGGCTTAGGTAGAAAGGTAGAGTTTAGTTATATATATAAGGTTTCTACGACTACGAGGTTTCCGAGGGTAGTAACTAACTAACGAGTATCGTCGACGAGCGTATACTATTTACTAAATACCTCGACTAGGAAGACACCTACACTATAACAATAGTAATTTAGTACTAGGGGTAGTGCCTTACTATTGTTATCGAGTAGTGTTATAGTAGCTATCGAACAAGTAGCTCGTTATTAGTTATATTAGGTTTATTAGGCTTATTAGGTTTATTAGGTTTCTTTAGTGTTCTATAGCCGTCATTATAGCACTATACGAGGACACTAGGACAAGACCGCCGCTATCTCTTAGGATTTGAAGTTTTTTATACCTCCGAGAACGATTTCTAGTATATATAGAGTATAACGAGTTTCGTAACGGAGAATTAGTTAGGCATCTAGAAGACCCCGATAGGAGCGGCTATAGCTACTCGATTTAAACGATGTTCGACACGAGTATTAATTAGGAGTTTCTAACTCGTAAGAGTTATCTATATAGACGGAGAATATAGTAACTCTAGACCTAGAATAGACCTAGGTTTAGAAGTAGCGGAAGTAAATAGAGACGACGACTAATACGGAAGGACTAAGCCTTTATAGATAAAAGGGCTAAAAGTATACGATATAGCGTATAAGGGCTATCTAGATTTAGCCTAGGTACTACGTAGTAGTATAGAGTTTACTAATAGTTTATTTAAATACTAAGGTTAATCCTACTACTATTCGAAAACATCTTAGTAGCACTAGTTCTTTATTCTAAGAGGATATCGATGTTACTAGAAGAGTTCGGTACTAGATAAAGATTTTCTAAATTCCGTAAAGCTACGCATTTAGTAGTAAGTAACAAGTCTAAGGATAAAGGAAATATTATAATAAATATCGGCCTTAATCCGGAGAGTACCTCTTCCCCTTAGCTAATACCTCCTTCTATAGAGGAGCGTACGACCCCTTCGAACCTACTAAAGGACGAGGAACGGACTCCTCTAATAGCTAAAGGTTTAGTATTAATATAATAGGGAGGGTAGCCTTTTATAGTGTAGATAACACTACTAGCTCCTAGCCCTAGGTAATAAGGTACTCCTTACTTCGATAGCTATAACGTTATAGAGTTTATAGAAGAATAGGAGACCTTTATTCGATCCTATAATCTTTCTAAGGAGGTTACTATTCGAAGGTTACCTTAGTACTATAGCACTAAGATCTATAGATAGGTAAAATCCTATCTTAGTTAGGCTTCGAGAGACTAGGTTAGTCTTAAGAAGGAGATAAAGCTTAGTTTCGAGGATAAGGACTCGGATTACCTAATAACGTCTCGTACTTATCTCGAATAACTAAGGAATACACCGAGGGAGACCTTCTCTAATATACTCTAGTACTATAGGATATTTAGGAAGACTACTAACGCTCTTAGTAAAACTCGACTCGATATTATTACGAGGGGTACGTAGTTCACTAAAGGTCTTCTAGTTAATGTTTATAGTTACGTCAGAGTAAAGAGTAGTATAGATATAAAGCACCCCGACACCTTTAAAGATTTTCCGAGGATCTACTATTTAGCTAAGGAGAAGATCTCTAAGATACGACGACTTAAATCCTTCTAGTCGGTTCGTAAGGAGCGCGAGAAGGTTACCTCGGTTATTACTAAGGAAGGCACTACTTAGCCTCGTGTCCTCGATATTTCCGCTAAGGCTTAAACGAATACTCCTATAGCTACCTCTCCTTCGGATTCGAGTATATAGGCTCTTTATAAGAGAATAGATAAGCTATTAGTCTAAGTCGTATAAGTAATAAACGGCTAGTCTCTTCCTATAGAACTACCTCGTCTAGCCCTAGTTTCGTATTAACCGTCTAGATTTACACTAGCTACTAGTTCGAATACTATTCCTCTCGGTCCTTATAGGTACTAGTACTATAAAAAGGAAGGTTACTCTCGACCTAATTACCTAGAGCTTCGTAAGCTTATTAATCTTAGTCTCCTTCATTTAGAAGGTAATAGCTTAGTTTAGGGAACTACGGAGAACCTATAGCGTCTAGTTAGTCGCCTAGTAAGACGTAATAAGGGAGCTACTTAGTTATAATAAGAATAGGTTAAGGCTAGACTCCGAGCTACTAGGAAGTTAGCGGTTAATAACCTAGACTATAAGATACTAACTATTAACGATAATTCTAAGGATAAAGCGTCTAAGTCTATTTAGTATAAGGATTTCTACCTAGAGGATCTAGTTAGGAGAGATAATAACGATAAAGACGATTTCGTTAAGGAAGTTCCGGTTATAGCTACTACTTAGCTAAGTATTATACCTCGTAATACTCGAATAGATAAAGGTAAGGGTCCTACTAATAGGGTCACTAAGGTAGGTCCTTCTAAACCGTCCTACGGCGTCGCTAAGTCCCTTCGTACTAGTACTTATCGTCTAGTAGCTATTACTAATATTCTAGAAGAGGTAACTATTACTAGGGCTCGTTTAGCTACTATTAAAGCCGTTACTAAGACTAAGGAGGAAGACGCCGATATAGAGGATCTAGTCGCTAAGGAGGCTCTACGACCTATAAAGCGTATTCCTCGTACTATTATAGTTAGGTGTCTTCCTAGTCGAGGTAGTTAGTGAATAGTATACGCTCGTCGACGACACTCGTTAGTTAGTTACTACCCTCGGAAACCTCGTAGTCGTAGAAACCGTATATATATAACTAAACGCTACCTTTCTACCTAAGCCCTTTAATGGACTATATATCGTAACCTGTAACTATAGCTATAACTATAACGACTAAGCCTACTATAACCGTCCCCTTCCCCCTAGTGTCTAACCTAGACACGAACGACCTATACGCCTTAGAGTCCTTAACGACGAGCTATACGACGACGACCCTTACTAATAACGAGCTCCTCGCCGAGGCCGGTAGCTCCGTCCTCCGCCTCCTTACGCTAACGACGCTATGTCTCTAAGTTATTACTAGAAAGACCTTCCTCTTTATCCTCTAATAAATCTATTTTACCCTTATTATCCTCTTCTTTAGAATCTAAATCTACTTCCCTCCCTTCCTTATTAGAACCTATCTCTATATCCTCCTTATCGCCCTCGACTATAATAGGATTAGGGTTATCCTTCGTAGTAGGGACTAGGCCCTCCTCGGCATAATAGAAGAAAGAACGAGCACTAATAAAGTAGGCCTTCTTATACTACTAGACCTTAACCTAAGCCTTCTCTATAGCTATAGTAATCTCCGTACGAATCTCCCTAATATAATCCTTAGTAGCTTAGAGATCGTCACCTAATAGGATGTCTCTTTCCTCGATAATAGCGGGATCGTCCTAACGAATATAGCTAACTAGAGCGTTACTAATAGGACTATCGATTTATAGAGTAATAGCGGCGGGGAAAGTAGAGTATATACTTCCGTATATATTTAGCTTACTAGAAGGAGTCCTAGGACTAGGGCGCTTCTATATATAAGTAAGAGTAAGCTCGCTATACGAACTACTCTCGAACTACTCTAGTGTCTCGTAATCGGCACTAATCCTATAGAACTAAGGGAGTATAGTACGACGAATAGAATCGGTAGGACCGGTCGAACTGTGCGGGGTATAAGGTATAGTAATACGAACGTTACTAGCCTTATAAATTATTAACTCCTAGTTAGCCTTATACTTCTTAATATCGTCCTACGTAAAGTACTTATCGGTGATATTAATAACTAGGGCGTCGGTAAGAACCTTACGAGCCTTTATATCCTAAACCTACTCCTTTATATAGTAATATATCTTAGGCATAACGATAGTATAATTCTTTAGCGTCTTATCGTTAAGGCTAATAGAACCTTAGATAGCATCGCCTCTATACCTATTAGTAAGGCGGCTAGGGTTAACGTTAATATAATAGAACTACGTGTAATCTCTAGGGACGGTGTATTTAGCGTAGTAAGGGTAGGAAATTAACTAAGTAAGCTTATCGGGACGACTAGTAACATATACTTAATAGTATTTAGGATCTATACGTATAGCCTACTATCCGAGAGAGTGAAATATATTACGTAACTACCCTAGCTAGTTCTTACCCTTAGGATGACCGAAATAGTAAAGATATATATCTATCTCGGTATAGAAGATATCTAGGAGAGGAGAATCCCCTTCGGCCTACTATTTAAAGATGTTAATAACTATATTACTATCGGTAACCTATTCGTCGTAAAGCCCCTTACGGAAACTATCGAGGATAAGCTTCCTCGTATCCTTAGAGATATAACGATCTATAACTATAGACTTATACTTAAAAACACTACGCTTAGTAGACTCGCGAGCGACACGGAAAGTTAGAATAAGCTACTTAGCTATCTCTTTCTATACACGTATTAAGTCTAGAGTGCCCCCGTAGTAGGCGTTATACTAATAGCGAATACGCCTAGCTAAAACTTCGTACTTAAGGTTAGTAAGTAGGTATAGACGACGAGCTAGAAGACGAGTATATAAGTAATAGACGGTCGTATTAGTAGCTAAATCCTTACGTATCTAAGTGTTTATAATAATAGCGAGTTCGGAATTAGAGAGTAGCTCCTTTAAGGCAAACTTAGCCTTAACCCTCGGAGGGACTCTAGTGTAGTTATACTCCTTCTTAGTCGACGAAGTAACAGCCTTACCCTTACCCTTATCCTACGGAGTAACTAATGTAGAAATAGAGTAATTAGGTATCTCGTACTACCTATTACTATTATCGAATTCGTTAAAGCGACGCTTCTTAGAAGGAGAACCTTTACGACTAGTCTCTACTAACGGAATAGCCTCTTATTCGACTAGCTCTTCTTTATCCTCTTCTTCTTCTAAGCGACTAAGGCGGAGACGTATAGAACGACGTAGGCGGCTTAAAACCTATACGGGAGTAGCCGCTCCTAAGCCTAGCTTAGGTCTAGTACTACCGAGGTTTACCCGAGAACTTCCTCCTACGAACATTATAGCTTTAGTAATACGTACTACGTTAGTGTTAGAAACACTAGGATAACTAGAAACCGAAGCTTAACGACTTCTAGACGTAGTAGTAGACGAGGTAGTAGGGGTGCTACTAGTGATCTAGGATAGAGCGGGAACCTTATATAAGAAACCGAGCTTATTCTAGGCGAAATACTTAGTGAATTATTCTTTACGGACTATACGAAGCTCCTTTACGTTAAGTGCCTTAACGCTTAGCTACTTCGAGGATTCGACTAATTTAGCCGTAGTAGTAATATCTTATAGGCGGACGTCGTAACTAATAATGCTCTTCGGGGTGCTAATACGTTTAATAGTTACGCGAACTACTATATTAATAGTCTAACGGAAAGTCTTCCCTCTAGAGATACGGTTAAACTACTAACGAGAACGATCCCCTAAACTAGAGTACTAATCCTTATAGAGCTCGTAGGACTACTCGTAGTCCGAAATGCTACGCTAGAGAGCGCTATAATGTTCTAAGCTCTTATTCCTATTCTCCTTAACTCTCTCGTATATACTATAAGCCTTAGGAAACATTTCCTCCTAATCCTTCTTACTTAAGGCGACGATATTACCCTCGAGGAGACTATAGATAATGTCGTAGGTAAGTGTCTCGACGTAGTTCTAAGCCTTTATAGCGATACCGAGGACCTACGCGATGAAATCTATACGGATATTATTGTTATACTTATAGGCGTACTTTAAGACCTCCTCGGTATTTATAAAGTTCTTATCCTTATACGTAAAGACTCCGACTCCTCCGTTCTAACTACTGCCTCCGTTTATTACCTTAGAATCGCCGGATAGGATTATTATACTTAAGGTAGGATTAGCCTTAGGCTAACCTCTACCTTCCTATATAGCGTAAAAGCTATAAGGCTATAAAACCCGTAGCTATCGATAGGGATTACGATTAAATAGCGTAGCTATTGTCTAATAACGCTATAGCCTCGTCTTGCTACGAAAAGGAGACCTTCTAAGAGCTTCGTTAGATATATTATCTTACGGAAATAAAAGGTAGGTTTCTATAAGGTATAGGAGATCGAGGGGTTATATTAGAAAATTTTCGCGCGGCAACACTAGCTCTACTATAGTAACATCTATATATAGGTACATCTAGTAAGCACTATACCTCTTATAATTCGCTATATGCGGCGGTACTATATGTTTATATAGCACCTTTATACCTTCTTCCTCTTTGTCCCTTTACTATACTATTTACTATATAGAACCTCCGTAAACATATATAAAGAAATCGAATTCGGAACTAAGGAAACGTAGAAGTACTTCGAGGAAGTAATCTAGGTACTACGAATAGAAATAATAAAGGAAACATTTCACCTTACCGTTTATCCGTTCTAATACCTCGCTAGATCTACTACCCTTAACAGCGGCGACGTAATATGTATACTATAGTTATAACCGACTATATATATAATGAAAATCCCCCTTTTATTAACCCTACCCCCTCCCCCTAGTGTCTAACCTAGATACTAAAGCTACTCTATAATCTCGTACTCGTCGCGATTAAAGCCCTCTAGACGTATAATCTCGACGATAGGTTCTTATTCTAATACGTAACGAAGTACTACTATATACACTTACTCCTTATCTACTAATAAGTACTTCTTTAGTCTCCGACGTGTATATATACTACGAACCTCGACGCTATCTAGCTCGGTAATCTTATATAAACCTAAATCGTGAACTTTAATAATACGATACGGGCCCCGCTACCTATTCTTAAGCTTATCTTATCGAATCTTCTTATAATAAGTATTATAGACTAGGACGATATCGTTAACTTTAAGCTTATTATGTTAAATCCGGCGACGTAGATCCTATGCCTCTTTATATTCTTAACGAAGACGATATATACGATCCTATGTCTCCTAAAGATCCTCGTCCCTCTATTTAAGTTATCGAGTACGAGTAGTAATAAGCTCTTCCGTAGTGCGAACCTACGACTAATCCTATATTCGCTAACTATAAATATCGAATTCTACTAGAAGGACAGTGTCGGTCCTAAATATAAGTAATAATAGTATTTAACCGGTGATCCTATTAATAGTTAACTATTCGGCCTATAGGACGTAAGTAAGATATTAAACCTATTAGCTATTGTCCTTACCCGTAATCTTCGAAAGGCTATCTATAATGTTCGGATGCCCTCGTTTAGCCTTATTAGATTATAGATTATAGGCTAAAGTAACGACGTAATCTATGCTAAACTACTCAGCGAGAGAGTATACTAACCCTTTAAACTCGGAACCTCTATCTACTACTAGTGTCTTAATAGCGCTAAACCTATATATAACCTCTTCGTATAGGAATTTCGTAGCGGACTTACTATCGGAATTATATAGTGCCTTAGCCTCTAGCTATAAACTAATAGCCTCCCGAGCAACAATAAGATATTAACATCCTTCTAATATAGGTATATAAACGACATCGACGTACTACTTCGTATAAAGGGTAGAGACGCCGCTCGGATATAGCTCCTCTATTTCTCGTAAAAGCGCTCTTCTTTAATATTCGTCGTATATAGCTACGTAGTAACGAACATTAGTATATAGCGTCTTCTACTAGTACTAGTCGGCAATCTTTCTCTAAGTACCCTTACGACTCTTATAACTACTTCCGTTATAAAGCTCTTTAATAATCTTATCTCTATAGTCCTCTATATCGACGACGCGGCGTAACGGTATTAACCTCTAACTACGTCTAAAAAGGTAACTATTATTAATAAGGAACATCGACGTATTCCTTTTAAATTTAATAAATTCGGATATATCTAAATATAGTAGTCGTCGTAACGTTATAAGATAGTCGGTAATATCTTACGATTCTACTAAATATTCCTCGCGAACTAGAGTAGTTCGCTTATTACTCCTATCTACCTAGAGAGGACAAATAGACACGTAAAATAGCTCGGAATCGATTAAGTCGTCTACGTCTATATTATATGCCTTATTATTATTGTCCGACGGACCTCGTAGGCGGCGAGAAAGCCTATTAGTAGCTCTATTCTTCTTGCTAGGAACATATCGAACGTCGAAGGCGAATAAGCGTATCTACGTAATCTACCGAGCGGTAACTAAACTAGGAAGATTAGTAGCGGATTGATTAAGTTATACTACTAAGGTGTTAGCGTTAGTCTCGATAATAAATAGGACTCTATAAAGATACAAACGGACCTTCTATAACGCCTTAAGTACACCGCGGCACTCCCTCTTACTAGCATTATACTTCTTTTTAGCTTTAGACTATATACTAGATTTAAAACGAACGATATAACGTTTCTTCTTAGCCTCCGAGCTCTCCTATATAAGGATTACACCCTAACCTATTAAACTAGCGTCTATAGCTAAGATAATCGATCCGGCTTATTTACTATAATTAATCGACGTAAGTACGGGTATAGAAGTTAGTGCCTATTTAAGTGCGTTTATAGAGGATTATACCTCCTTAGTCTATTCGAAAACGATACTAGCCCGAAGTAGCTAATATAACGGCCGGGCGACGATAGTAAAATCCTTAACCTATATACGGTAATATATATAGATACTAAGGAAAGCGCGCACCTCCGTACTATTCTTATATAGTAGCTATTCTACAATCTTAACGATCTTAGACTAGTCTAGATAACGGCCTCTAGAATTATAGATAAACCCTACTACCTTAAGACCTAACTATAAAAACTAGGACTTTCTACTAGAAATAGTAACTCTAGCTCTCTCTATGTCGGTAAGCGTATAGTCTAACGTCTATATATGTTCGAGCATAAAACGTCTAATACTAGGAAAAGACTCCTCTCTACTATAATCCGTACGAGGTCCCTTAATCCTATTATCGTCTACGAAAGGTTATATATTATAAGGTATCCGATCCTGTAGAATTATGTCGTTAATCCTATAGAACTACGTAACTAAATTCGTCGCGCCCTAAGGAAGTCTTATCTATCGGACGAGCCTAATAGGTGTTATAAATAAGGTAATATTGCGGCTTTCCTCCGTAAGGGGGACTTAGTCGTATCTAGAAAAGTAATCTACGAGTAAGGCGATATATATACCGGTAAAAGACTCCGAGAATTTATCTATAGAAGGAGGGAGGTTAGTATCTCTAATCGTTACGCGATTAATGCTTATCGCCGTATTAACTAACTAATACTTATTCGTATCCTTCTTCTTAACTAGGAAATAGGGATTCCTATACGGTGCGTAACTTAGTTTAAGGAGCCCGTTCGTAATCCTCTCTTTTACTATATCTACTACAATACCTATTAAAGATCGCGGAATAGGGAAACTAGGTTCCTACTACGGCGTGTAGTCTATAGTCCTAATAGACTACGCCGGCGTAACGTTACTTCTCACCGTACTAATCTTAGAGAAGTCCTAAGCTAGAACGGCTTCTCGGTTTAGGAGCACTTATATTAATACCTCTCGTTTAGCTAGCGTAACTTCGTGACTAATAATGAGCTTACGCTCTCTCTTAGGTGTAAGTCGCGATCGCTCCTTAATATCGGAAAACTTAGCGATAAGTAGGTGACTATATAGCGCTAACCGGAAAGGTCTTAATGCTTCACGAGCTAAGTACTATTCTCGCTACGTATTCACCCCTCTAGGTGTAGAACCGTCTAAGATTAAAGTATCTACTAGCCGAACCTTCTTATCCTTCCTTTTATATAAGGTATTTACCCCTACTCTCGGCACTCCGCGGGAGACTCGACGCATTCTAAGCCGTATAGTAGTAAGCATTAATTAGATATTATTCTTTCGAGAGATCCGAGGCATACTATCGTCCTCTAATAACGGTATAAACTAAAAACATCTACGTAGTAGGTTAGCTAGCCGTTCCCTTTTAGAGGATAGAATATTAGCTATATAGCGAATTCGGTAAATCTCTAGTAATACTAGTTCTAAGCCCGGCTTAGATCTAGGAATTTTTACGCTATTCCTAAAAAGGAAATCCTCTTATTCTCCTATACTTCTCTTAAATATACGAACTCCCTTATCCTAAGTAACCTATAAAAGTAGAGAATTATTTTTGTCGTTTTCTAGTAGTTTATAAAGAATTAAATCCGTATACCTATTATTAATATAAGAAATAGAGAGATCTAAACTATAAGTAACCTATAAAGAAGAAATAGAAACCGAAACTCCTAGTCGATATCCCGGCTCTCCTCGCGCGACATTATAGCCGGGACCGATGCCGCCTAATCGTTTAAAGACCTCGATAACCTCGTTAACTCGTAGAAAGATCTATTCTTCGGTCTGCTCGATTTCGTACCCTAAAAGGTGACCTTTTACGAACCGTTAGCCGACTAGATCGTCCTATACTAGGAACTATTATCTATATTTTAAGAAATAAGACGAGACTTACGTTCGAAAGGCCTTCCTAGAATAATGTATTCTAACCTCTTCCTAGTTAATAAGAAATACGTATAGATAACGACACCTCTAACGTTAATAGGCATATTAATATAAGCCCTAGAGAAAGAGCCTATACCTATTATACTGTCTATAATAATCTTAATATCTCGCTAGATCGGTAAACCTAGTTCCTTAGCTAACCTTAACGATATAAGGTTGTATTTAGTACTACTATTAAGAAGCGTACGAACCGTAGTCGTATTATATCTAAGACTAGTAATTAACCTCGGACTAGCGATAGTCATTAAATCGGCAGAAGCTCCCTTCTAATCTATATCCGTATTAGGATCGAGATTCACGAATTCCTCTAGTTATTAGACTAGATTCACCTCGGTACGAGGGCGGAAGAGCTCGGGAATATTATTACTAGGAAGATTAGGGTTATCGAACCTTCGATAAAAGATCTTAGATAACAGTTATAAGATTCTAAGGAGAGACCCTATCCTTATTATAATATTAGAGTTTAATAAGGATTATATAGCTTACTACGGATTAGTAACCTATTATAGAACCTTATCGAAGCGTTTAGTGCGAGGAATACGCTTTATAGGTCGAGGAGCCTCCTTAGCGACTAGATCCTCTATATCGGCGTCTTCCTCCTTAGTCTTAGCGACGGCTTTAACGGTAGCTAAATAGGACCTAGTAATAGTTACACCTTCTAGAACATTAGTAATAGCTACTAGACGATAAGTACTAGTACGAAGGGACTTAGTAACGCCGTAGGACGGTTTAGAAGGACCTACCTTAGTAACCCTATTAGTAGGACTCTTACCTTTATCTATTCGAGCATCGCGAGGTATAGTACTCGGCTAAGTAGTAGCTATAACCGGAACTTCCTTAACGAAGTCGTTATTATCGTTATTATCCCTCCTAACTAGATCCTCTAGGTAGAAATCCTTATACTAAATAGACTTAGACGCTTTATCCTTAGAATTATCGTCGATAGTTAGTATCTTATAGTCTAGGTTATTAACTACTAACTTCTCCGTAGCTCGGAGTCTAGCCTTAACCTATTCTTATTATAACTAAGTAGCTCCCTTATTACGTCTTACTAGACGACTAACTAGACGCTATAGGTTCTCCGTGGTTCCCTAAACTAAGCTATTACCTTCTAAATGTAAGAGACTAAGATTAATAAGCTTTCGAAGCTCTAGGTAATTAGGTCGAGAATAACCTTTCTTTTTATAGTACTAGTACCTACGAGGACTAAGAGGAATAGTATTCGAACTAGTCGCTAGTGTAAATCCGGACGGTTAATACGTAATAGGGGCCGGACGAGGTAGTCCTATAGGAAGAGACTAGCTATTTATTACTTATATAACTTAGACCGATAGCTTATCTATCCTCTTATAAAGAGCCTATATACTCGAATCCGAAGGAGAGGTAGTAGTAGGAGTATTCGTTAGAGCCTTAGCGGAAAAGTTAGAGACACGAGATAGAGTAGTACTTTCTTTAGTAATAGCCGCCGTAACCTTCTCGCGCTCCTTACGAACCGACTAAAAGGATTCGAGTCGTCGTATCTTAGAGATCTTCTCTTTAGCTAAATAGTAGATCCTCGGAAAATCCTTAAAGGTGTCGGGGTGCTTTATATCTATACTACTCTTTACTCTAACGTAACTACGAATATTAGCTAGAAGACCTTCGGTAAACTACGTACCCCTCGTAATAATATCGAGTCGAGTCTTACCTAGAGCGTCGGTAGTCTTCCTAAACATCCTATAGTACTAGAGTATATTAGAGAAGGTCTCTCTCGGTGTATCCCTTAGTTATTCGAGATAAGTACGAGACGTTATTAGGTAATCTAAGTCCTTATCCTCGAAACTAAGCTTTATCTCCTTCTTAAGACTAACCTAGTCTCTCGAAGCCTAACTAAGATAGGATTTTACTTATCTACGGATCTTAACGCTATAATACTAAGGTAACCTTTGAACCGTAATCTCCTTAGAAAGATTATAGGATCGAATAAAGGTCTCCTATTCTTCTATAAACTCCGTAACGTTATAGCTATTAAAGTAAGGAGCACCTTATTACCTAGGGCTAGGAGCTAGTAGGGTTATCTACACTATAAAAGGCTACTCTCCCTATTATATTAATACTAAACCTTTAGCTATTAGAGGAGTCCGTTCCTCGTCCTTTAGTAGGTTCGAAGGAGTCGTACGCTCCTCTATAGAAGGAGGTATTAGCTAAAGAGAAGGGGTACTCTCCGGATTAAGGCCGATATTTATTATAACGTTTCCTTTATCCTCGGACTCGTTACTTACTACTAAATAAGTAGCTTTACGGAATTTAGAAAATCTTTATCTAGCACCGAACTCTTCTAGTAATATCGATATCCTCTTAGAATAAAGAACTAGTACTACTAAGATATTTTCGAATAGTAGTAGGATTAACCTTAGTATTTAAATAAACTATTAGTGAACTCTATACTACTACGTAGTACCTAGGCTAAATCTAGATAGCCCTTATACGCTATATCGTATACTTTTAGCCCTTTTATCTATAAAGGCTTAGTCCTTCCGCATTAGTCGTCGTCTCCGTTTACTTCCGCTACTTCTAAACCTAGGTCTATTCCGGGTCTAGGGTTGCTATATTCTCCGTCTATATAGATAACTCTTACGAGTTAGAAACTCCTAATTAATACTCGTGTCGAACATCGTTTAAATCGAGTAGCTATAGCCGCTCCTGTCGGGGTCTTCTAGATGCCTAACTAATTCTCTATTACGAAACTCGTCGTGCTCCGTATATACTAGAAATCGTCCTCGGAGGTATAAAAAAACTTTAAATCCTAAGAGATAGCGGCGGTCTTGTCCTAGTGTCCTCGTATAGTGCTATAATAACGGCTATAGAACACTAAAGAAACCTAATAAACCTAATAAGCCTAATAAACCTAATATAACTAATAACGAGCTACTCGTTCGATAGCTACTATAACACTACTCGATAATAATAGCAAGGTACTACCTCTAGCACTAAATTACTATTATTATAGTTAGGTGTCTTCCTAGTCGAGGTAGTTAGTGAATAGTATACGCTCGTCGACGATACTCGTTAGTCGGTTACTACCCTCGGAAACCTCGTAGTCGTAGAAACCGTATATATATAACTAAACGCTACCTTTCTACCTAAGCCCTTTAATAGACTATATATCGTAACCTATGACTATAGCTATAACTATAACGACTAAGCCTACTATAGTACTAAGCGCTTCGATAAGGTTCTATAATAGGTCACTAATCCGTAGTAAGCTATATAATCCTTATTAAACTCTAATATTATAATAAGGATAGAGTCTCTCCTCGGAATCTTATAACCGTTATCTAAGATCTTTTATCGAAGGTTTAATAACTCTAATCTTCCTAGTAATAATATTCCCGAGCTCTTCCGCCCTCGTGCCGAGGTAAATCTAGTCTAATAACCGGAGGAATTCGTGAATCTCGATCCTAATACGGATATAGATTAGAAGGGAGCTTCCGCCGATTTAATAACTATTACTAGTCCGAGGTTAATTACTAGTCTTAGGTTTAATACGACTACAGTTCGTACGCTTCTTAATAGCGGTACTAAATGTAACCTTATATCGTTAAGGTTAGCTAAGGAACTAGGTTTACCGATCTAGCGAGATGTTAAGATTATTATAGATAGTGTAATAGGTATAGGCTCTTTCTCTAGGGCTTATATTAATATGCCTATTAACATTAGAGGTGTCGTAATCTATACGTATTTCTTATTAACTAGGAAGAGGTTAGAATACGTTATTCTAGGAAGGCCTTTCGAACGTAAGTCTCGTCTTATTTCTTAAAATATAGATAATAGTTCCTAGTATAGGACGATCTAGTCGGCTAACGGTTCGTAAAAGGTCACCTTTTAGGGTACGAAATCGAGTAGACCGAAGAATAGATCTTTCTACGAGTTAACGAGGTTATCGAGGTCTTTAAACGATTAGGCGGCATCGGTCCCGGCTATAATATCGCGCGAGGAGAGCCGGGATATCGACTAGGAGTTTCGGTTTCTATTTCTTCTTTATAGGTTACTTATAGATCGGATCTCCCTATTTCTTATATTAATAATACGTACACGGATTTAATTCTTTATAAACCACTAGAAAACGATAAAAACAATTCTCTACTTTTATAGGTTACTTAGGATAAAGGGGTTTATATATTCGAGGAGAGTGTAGAAGAATAGGAGAGTTTCCTTTTTAGGAATAGCGTAAAAATTCCTAGATCTAAGCCGGGCTTAGAACTAGTATTGCCGGAGATTTGCCGAATTCGCTATATAGCTAATATTCTACTCTCTAGAGGGGAACGGCTAGCTAACCTAGTATATAGATGTTTTTAGTTTATACTGTTATTAGAGGATAATAGTATACCTCGGATCTCTCGAAAGAATAATATATAATCGATACTTACGGCTATTATAGTAGGCTTAGTCGTTATAGTTATAGCTATAGTTATAGGTTACGATATATAGTCGATTAAAGGGCTTAGGTAGAAAGGTAGCGTTTAGTTATATATATAAGGTTTCTACGACTACGAGGTTTCCGAGGGTAGTAACTAACTAACGAGTGTCGTCGACGAGCGTATACTATTCACTAAATACCTCGACTAGGAAGACACCTATACTATAATAATAGTAATTTAGTACTAGGGGTAGTACCTTACTATTGTTATCGAGTAGTGTTATAGTAGCTATCGAACGAGTAGCTCGTTATTAGTTATATTAGGTTTATTAGGCTTATTAGGTTTATTAGGTTTCTTTAGTGTTCTATAGCCGTCATTATAGCACTATACGAGGACACTAGGATAAGACCGCCGCTATCTCTTAGGATTTAAAGTTTTTTTTATACCTCCGAGGACGATTTCTAGTATATATAGAGCACGACGAGTTTCGTAACGGAGAATTAGTTAGGCATCTAGAAGACCCCGACAGGAGCGGCTATAGCTACTCGATTTAAACGATATTCGACACGAGTATTAATTAGGAGTTTCTAACTCGTAAGAGTTATCTATATAGACGGAGAATATAGTAACCCTAGACCCGGAATAGACCTAGATTTAGAAGTAGTAGAAGTAAACGGAGACGACGACTAATGCGGAAGGACTAAGCCTTTATAGATATAAGGGCTAAAAGTATACGATATAGCGTATAAGGGCTATCTAGATTTAGTCTAGGTACTACGTAGTAGTATAGAGTTCACTAATAGTTTATTTAAATACTAAGGTTAATCCTACTACTATTCGAAAATATCTTAGTAGCACTAGTTCTTTATTCTAAGAGGATATCGATGTTACCGGAAGAGTTCGGTGCTAGATAAAGATTTTCTAAATTCCGTAAAGCTACTTATTTAGTAGTAAGTAACGAGTCCGAGGATAAAGGAAATATTATAATAAATACTAGCCTTAATCCGGAGAGCACCCCTTCTCCTTAGCTAATACCTCCTTCTATAGAGGAGCGTACGACCCCTTTAAACCTACTAAAGGACGAGGAACGGACTCCTCTAATAGCTAAAGGTTTAGTATCGATATAATAGGGAGGGTAGCCTTTTATAGTATAAATAATACTACTAGCTCCTAGCCCTAGGTAATAAGGTACTCCTTACTTCGATAGCTATAACGTTATAGAGTTTATAGAAGAATAGGAGACCTTTATTCGATCCTATAATCTTTCTAAGGAGGTTACTATTCGAAGGTTACCTTAGTACTATAGCGCTAAGATCTATAGATAGGTAAAATCCTATCTTAGTTAGGCTTCGAGAGACTAGGTTAGTCTTAAGAAGGAGATAAAGCTTAGTTTCGAGGATAAGGACTCGGATTACCTAATAACGTCTCGTACTTATCTCGAATAACTAAGGGATACACCGAGGGAGACTTTCTCTAATATACTCTAGTACTATAGGATGTTTAGGAAGACTACTAACGCTCTTAGTGAAACTCGGCTCGATATTATTACGAGAGGTACGTAGTTTACCGAAGGTCTTCTAGTTAATATTCGTAGTTATATTAGAGTAAAGAGTAGTATAGATATAAAGCACCCCGACACCTTTAAGGATTTTCCGAGGATCTACTATTTAGCTAAGGAGAAGATCTCTAAGATACGACGACTTAAATCCTTCTAGTCGGTTTATAAGGAGCGCGAGAAGGTTACCTCGGTTATTACTAAGGAAGGCACTACTTAGCCTCGTATCCCCGATGTTTCTACTAAGGCTTAAACGAACACTCCTATAGCTACCTCTCCTTCGGATTCGAGTATATAGGCTCTTTATAAGAGAATAGATAAGCTATCGGTCTAAGTCGTATAAGTAATAAACGGCTAGTCTCTTCCTATAGGACTACCTCGTCTAGCCCTAGTTTCGTATTAACTATCTAGATTTACACTAGCTACTAGTTCGAATACTATTCCTCTCGGTCCTTATAGGTACTAGTACTATAAAAAGGAAGGTTACTCTCGACCTAATTACCTAGAGCTTCGTAAGCTTATTAATCTTAGTCTCCTTTATTTAGAAGGTAATAGCTTAGTTTAGGGAACTACGGAGAACCTATAGTGTCTAGTTAGTCGTCTAGTAAGACGTAATAAGGGAGCTACTTAGTTATAATAAGAATAGGTTAAGGCTAGACTCCGAGCTACTAGGAAGTTAGTAGTTAATAACCTAGACTATAAGATACTAACTATCGACGATAATTCTAAGGATAAAGCGTCTAAGTCTATTTAGTGTAAGGATTTCTACCTAGAGGATCTAGTTAGGAGGGATAATAACGATAAAGACGATTTCGTTAAGGAAGTTCCGGTTATAGCTACTACTTAGCCGAGTATTATACCTCGTAATACTCGAATAGATAAAGGTAAGGGTCCTACTAATAGGGTTACTAAGGTAGGTCCTTCTAAACTGTCCTACGGCGTCGCTAAGTCCCTTCGTACTAGTACTTATCGTCTAGTAGCTATTACTAATATTCTAGAAGGAGTAACTATTACTAGGGCTCGTTCGGCCACTATTAAAGCCGTTACTAAGACTAAGGAGGAAGACGCCGATATAGAGGATCTAGTCGCTAAGAAGGCTCTACGACCTATAAAGTATATTCCTCGCACTAAGCGCTTCGATAAGGTTCTATAATAGGTTACTAATCCGTAGTAAGCTATATAATCCTTATTAAACTCTAATATTATAATAAGGATAGAGTCTCTCCTCGGAATCTTATAACTATTATCTAAGATCTTTTATTAAAGGTTTAATAACTCTAATCTTCCTAGTAATAACATTCCCGAGCTCTTCTACTCTCGTGCCGAGGTGAATCTAGTCTAATAACTAGAGGAATTCGTGAATCTCGATCCTAATACGGATATAGATTAGAAGGGAGCTTCCGCCGATTTAATAACTATTACTAGTCCGAGGTTAATTACTAGTCTTAGGTTTAATACGACTACGGTTCGTACGCTTCTTAATAGCGGTACTAAATATAACCTTATATCGTTAAGGTTAGCTAAGGAACTAGGTTTGCCGATCTAGCGAGATATTAAGATTATTATAGATAGTATAATAGGTATAGGCTCTTTCTCTAGGGCTTATATTAATATACCTATTAACATTAGAGGTGTCGTAATCTATACGTATTTCTTATTAACTAGGAAGAGGTTAGAATACATTATTCTAGGAAGGCCTTTCGAACGTAAGTCTCGTCTTATTTCTTAAAATATAGATAATAGTTCCTAGTATAGGACGATCTAGTCGGCTAATAGTTCGTAAAAGGTTACCTTTTAGGGTACGAAATCGAGCGGACCGAAGAATAGATCTTTCTACGAGTTAACGAGGTTATCGAGGTCTTTAAACGATTAGGCGGCATCGGTCCTAGCTATAATATCGCGCGAGGAGAGCTAGGATATCGACTAGGAGTTTCGGTTTCTATTTCTTCTTTATAGGTTACTTATAGTTCGGATCTCCCTATTTCTTATATTAATAATAGGTGCACGGATTTAATTCTTTATAAACCACTAGAAAACGATAAAAATAATTCTCTACTTTTATAGGTTACTTAGGATAAGGGAGTTCGTATATTTAAGAGAAGTATAGGAGAACGGGAGGATTTCCTTTTTAGGAATAGCGCAAAAATTCCTAGATCTAAGCCGGGCTTAGAACTAGTATTACCGGAGATTTACTAAATTCGCTATATAGCTAATATTCTATCCTCTAGAGAGGAATAGCTAGCTAACCTACTACGCGAATGTTTTTAGTTTATGCCGTTATTAGAGGACAATAGTGTACCTCGGATCTCTCGAAAGAATAATATCTAATTAATGCTTACTACTATACGGCTTAGAATACGTCGAGCCTCCTATAGAGTGCCGAGGGTAGGGGTAAATACCTTATATAAAAGGAAGGATAAGAAGGTTCGGCTAGTAGATACTTCGATCTTAGACAGTTCTACACCTAGAGAGGTAAATACGTAGCGAGAATAGTACTTAGCTCGTAAAGCATTACGACCTTTCCGGTTAGCGCTATACGGTCACCTACTTATTGCTAAGTTTTCCGATATTAAGGAGTAATCGCGACTTACACCCGAGAGAGAGCGTAAGCTTATTATTAGTTACGAAGTTACTCTAGCTAAACGGGAGGTATTAATATAAGTACTCCTAAACCGAGAAGCTGTTCTAGCTTAGGACTTCTCCGAGATTAGTACGGTAAAAAGTAACGTTACGCCGGCGTAGTCTATTAGGACTATAGACTATACGCCGTAGTAGGAACCTAGTTTCCCTATTCTACGATCCTTAATAGGTATCGTAGTAGATATAGTAAAAGAGAGAATTACGAATAGGCTCCTTAAGCTAAGTTACGCACCGTATAGGAATCCCTATTTCCTAGTTAAGAAGAAGGATACGAATAAGTATCGGCTAGTTAATGCGGCGATAAGTATTAATCGCGTAACGATTAGAGATACTAACCTCTCTCCTTCCGTAGATAAATTCTCGGAGTCTTTTACTAGTATATATATCGCCTTACTCGTAGATTACTTTTCCGGATATAACTAAGTCTCCCTTACGGAGGAAAGCCGTAATATTACCTTATTTATAACACCTATTAGGCTCGTTCGATAGATAAGACTTCCTTAGGGAGCGACGAATTTAGTTACGTAGTTCTATAGGATTAACGACACAATTCTACGGGATCGGATACCTTATAATATATAACCTTTCGTAGACGATAATAGGATTAAGGGACCTTATACGGATTATAGTAGAGAGGAGTCTTTTCCTAGTGTTAGACGTTTTATACTCGAATATATATAGACGTTAGACTATACGCTTACCGACATAGAGAGAGCTAGAGTTACTATTTCTAGTAGAAAGTCCTAGTTTTTATAGTTAGATCTTAAGGTAGTAGGGTTCGTCTATAATTCTAGAGGACGTTATCTAGACTAGTCTAAGATTATTAAGATTATAGAGTAGCTACTATATAAGAACGGTATAGAGGTACGCGCTTTCCTTAGTATCTATATATATTACCGAATATAGGTTAAGGATTTTACTATCGTCGCTTAGCTATTATATTAGCTACTTCGGGCTAGTGTCGTTTTCGAATAGACTAAGGAGGTATAATCCTCTATAAACGTACTTAAATAAGCACTAACTTCTGTACCTATACTTACGTCGATTAATTATAGTAAATAAGCCGGATCGATTATCTTAGCTATAGACGCTAGTTTAATAGGTTAGGGTGTAATCCTTATATAGGAGAGCTCGGAGGCTAAGAAGAAACGTTATATCGTTCGTTTCGAATCTAGTATATAGTCTAAAGCTAAAAAGAAGTATAATACTAGTAAGAGAGAGTGCTACGGTGTACTTAAGGCGTTATAGAAGGTCCGCTCGTATCTTTATAGAGTCCTATTTATTATCGAGACTAATACTAACACTTTAGTAGTATAACTTAATCGATCCGCTACTAATCTTCCTAGTTTAGTTACTACTTAGTAGATTACGTAGATACGCTTATTCGCCTTCGACGTTCGACATGTTCCTAGCAAGAAGAATAGAGCTACTAATAGGCTTTCTCGCCGCCTACGAGGTCTATTAGATAATAATAATAAGGTATATAATATAGACGTAGATAACTTAATCGATTCCGAGCTATTTTACGTGTCTATTCGTCCTCTCTAGGTAGATAGGAGTAATAAGCGAACTACTCTAGTCCGCGAGGAATATTTAGTAGAATCGTAAGACATTGCCGACTATCTTATAACGTTACGACGACTACTACATTTAGACACATCCGAATTTATTAAATTTAAGAGGAATACGTCGATGTTCCTTGTTAATAATAGTTACCTTTTTAGACGCGGTTAGAGGTTAATACTGTTACGCTACGTCGTCGATATAGAGGACTATAGAGATAAGATCATTAGGGAGCTTTATAACGGAAGTAGTTATAAGGGTCGTAAGGGTACTTAGAGGAAGATTGCCGATTAGTACTAGTAGAAGACGCTATATACTAATGTTCGTCACTACGTAGCTACGTACGACGAATGTTAAAGAAGAGCGCTTTTACGAGAAATAGAGGAACTATATCCGAGCGGCGTCTCTACCCTTTATACGAAGTAGTACGTCGATGTCGTTTATATACCTATATCGGAAGGATGTTAATATCTTATTATTGCTCGAGAGTCGATTAGTTTATAGCTAGAGGCTAAGGCACTACATAATTCCGATAGTAAGTCCGCTACGAAATTCCTATACGAGGAGGTTATATATAGGTTTAGTGCTATTAAGACACTAGTAGTAGATAGAGGTTCCGAGTTTAAAGAGTTAGTCTACTCTCTCGCTAAGTAGTTTAGCATAGACTACGTCGTTACTTTAGCCTATAATCTATAATCTAATAAGGCTAAATAAGGGTATCCGAATATTATAGATAGTCTTTTAAAGATTACAGGTAAGGACAATAGCTAATAGGTTTAATATCTTACTTACGTCCTATAGGCCGAATAGTTAACTATTAATAGGATCACTAGTTAAACACCTTCGTTACTTATATTTAGGACCGATACTATCCTTCTAGTAGAATTCGATATTTATAGTTAGCGAATATAGGATTAGTCGTAGGTTCGCACTATAGAAGAGCTTATTACCGCTCGTACTTAATAACTTAAATAGAGGGACGAGGATCTTTAGGAGACGTAGGATCGTATATATCGTCTTCGTTAAGAATATAAAGAGGCATAGGATCTACGTCGCCGGATTTAATATAATAAGCTTAATATTAACGATATCGTCCTTATCTATAACACTTATTATAAGAAGATTCGACAAGATAAGCTTAAGAACTAGTAGCGGGGCCCGTATTACATTGTTAAAGTTCACAATTTAGGTTTATATAAGATTACCGAGCTTAATAGCGTTAAGGTTCGTAGTATATATACACGTCGGAGATTAAAGAAGTACTTATCGGTAGATAAGGAGTAAGTGTATATAGTAGTACTTCGTTACGTATTAGAATAAGAACCTATCGTCGAGATTACACGTCTAGAGGGCTTTAATCGCGACGAGTACGAGATTATAGAGTAGCTTTAGTATCTAGGTTAGATACTAGGGGGAGGGGGTAGGGTTCATAAAAGAGGAATTTTCTTTATATATATAGTCGGTTACAACCATTATATACATATTACGCCGCTACTATTAAGGGTAGTAGATCTAACGAGGTATTAGAATAGATAAATAGTAAGGTAAAAGGTTTCCTTTATTGTTTCTATTTATAGTACCTAGATTACTTCCTCGAAGTACTTCTATATTTCCTTAGTTCCGAATTCGATTTCTTTATATATATTTACGGAGGTTCTATATAGTAAATAGTATAGTAAAAGAACAAAGAGGAAGAAGGTATAAAGGTGCTATATAAACACATAGTGCCGCCGTATATAGCGAATTATAAGAGGTGTAGCGCTTACTAGATATACCTATATGTAGATATTACTATAGTAGAGCTAGTATTACTACGCGAAAATTTTCTAATATAACCCCTCGATCTCCTATACCTTATAGAAACCTACCTTTTATTTCCGTAAGATAATATATCTAACGAAGCTCTTAGAAGGTCTCCTTTTCGTAGTAAGACGAGGCTATAGCGTTATTAGACAATAGTTACGCTATTTATTCGTAATACTCTATCGATAGCTACGAGTTTTATAGCCTTATAGCTTTTACGCTATATAAGGAGGTAGAGGTTAGTCTAAGGCTAATCCTACCTTAAGTGTAATAATCCTATCCGGCGATTCTAAGGTAATAAACGGAGGTAGTAGTTAGAATAGAGGAGTTAGGGTCTTTACGTATAAGGATAAGAGCTTTACGAATACTAAGGAGGTCTTAAAGTACACCTATAAGTATAACGATAATATCTATATAGATTTCATCGCGTAGGTCCTCGGTATCGCTATAAAGGCTTAGAACTACGTCGAGACACTTACCTACGATATTATCTATAGTCTCCTCGAGAGTAATATCGTCGCCTTAAGTAAGAAGGATTAGGAGGAAATATTTCCTAAGGCTTATAGTATATACGAGAGAGTTAAGGAGAATAGGAATAAGAGCTTAGAACATTATAGCGCTCTCTAGCGTAGCGTTTCGGACTACGAGTAGTCCTACGAGCTCTATAAGGATTAGTACTCTAGTTTAGGGGATCGTTCTCGTTAGTAGTTTAACTATATCTCTAGGGGGAAGACTTTCCGTTAGACTATTAATATAGTAGTTCGCGTAACTATTAAACGTATTAGCACCCCGAAGAGTATTATTAGTCACAACGTCCGCCTATAAGACATTACTACTACGGCTAAATTAGTCGAATCCTCGAAGTAGCCGAGCGTTAAGGTACTTAACGTAAAGGAGCTTCGTGTAGTCTATAAAGGACAATTCACTAAGTATTTCGCCTAGAATAAGCTCGGTTTCTTATATAAGGTTCCCGCTCTGTCCTAGATTACTAGTAGTACCCCTACTACCTCGTCTACTACTACGTTCGGAAGTCGTTAAGCTTCGGTTTCTAGTTATCCTAGTGTTTCTAACACTAACGTAGTACGTATTACTAAAGCTATAATATTCGTAGGAGGAAGTTCTCGGGTAAACCTCGGTAGTACTAGACCTAAGCCGGGCTTAGGAGCGGCTACTCCTATATAGGTTTTAAGCCGCTTACGTCGTTCTATACGTCTCCGCCTTAGTCGCTTAGAAGAAGAAGAGGATAAAGAAGAGCTAGTCGAATAAGAGGCTATTCCGTTAGTAGAGACTAGTCGTAAAAGTTCTCCTTCTAAGAAGCGTTACTTTAACGAATTCGATAATAGTAATAGATAGTACGCGATACCCGATCGCTCTATTTCTATATTAGTTACTCCGTAGGACAAGGGTAAGGGTAAGGCTATTACTTCGTCGACTAAGAAGGAGTATAACTATACTAGAGTCCCTCCGAGGGTTAAGGCCGAGTTTACCTTAAAGGAGCTACTCTCTAATTCCGAACTCGCCGTTATTATAAATACTTAGATACGTAAGGATTTAGCTACTAATACGACCGTCTATTACTTATATACTTATCTTCTAGCTCGTCGTCTATACCTACTTACTAACCTTAAGTACGAAGTTTTAGCTAGGCGTATTCGCTATTAGTATAACGCCTACTACGGGGGCACTCTAGACTTAATACGTATATAGAAAGAGATAGCTAAGTAGCTTATTCTAACTTTCCGTATCGCTCGCGAGTCCGCTAAGCGTAGTATTTTTAAGTATAAGTCTATAGTTATAGATCGTTACATCTCTAAGGATACGAGGAAGCTTATCCTCGACGGTTTCTATAAGGGGCTTTACGACGAATAGGTTACCGACGGTAATATAGTTATTAACATCTTTAAATAGTAGGCCGAAGGGGATTCTCCTCTTATAGATATCTTCTACACCGAGATAGATATATATCTTTACTATTTTAGTTATCCTAAGGGCAAGAACTAGCTAGGGTAGTTACGTAATATGTTTTACTCTCTCGGATAGTAGGCTATACGTATAGATCCTAAATACTATCGAGTATATATTACTAGTCGTCCCGATAAGCTTACTTAGTTAATTTCCTACCCTTACTACGCTAAATATACCGTCCCTAGAGATTATACGTAGTTCTATTATATTAACGTTAACCCTAGCCGCCTTACTAATAGGTATAGAGGCGATGCCGTCTAAGGTTCTATTAGCCTTAACGATAAGACGCTAAAGAATTATACTATCGTTATGCCTAAGATATATTACTATATAAAGGAGTAGGTTTAGGATATAAAGGCTCGTAAGGTCCTTACCGACGCCCTAGTTATTAATATCACCGATAAGCACTTTATATAGGACGATATTAAGAAGTATAAGGCCGACTAGGAGTTAATAATTTATAAGGCTAGTAACGTTCGTATTACTATACCTTATACCCCGTACGGTTCGACTAGTCCTACCGATTCTATTCGTCGTACTATTATAGTAGGCTTAGTCGTTATAGTTATAGCTACAGTCATAGGTTACGATATATAGTCCATTAAAGGGCTTAGGTAGAAAGGTAGCGTTTAGTTATATATATACGGTTTCTACGACTACGAGGTTTCCGAGGGTAGTAACCGACTAACGAGTGTCGTCGACGAGCGTATACTATTTACTAACTACCTCGACTAGGAAGACACCTAACCGTAACAATAGTAATTTAGTACTAGGGGTGGTACCTTACTATTGTTATCGAGTAGTGTTATAGTAGCTATCGAACGAGTAGCTCGTTATTAGTTATATTAGGTTTATTAGGCTTATTAGGTTTATTAGGTTTCTTTAGTGTTCTATAGCCGTTATTATAGCACTATACGAGGACACTAGGACAAGACCGCCGCTGTCTCTTAGGATTTAAAGTTTTTTTATACCTCCGAGGACGATTTCTAGTATACACGGAGCACGACGAGTTTCGTAATAGAGAATTAGTTAGGCATCTAGAAGACCCCGATAGGAGCGGCTATAGCTACTCGATTTAAACGATGTTCGACACGAGTATTAATTAGGAGTTTCTAACTCGTAAGAGTTATCTATATAGACGGAGAATATAGCAACCCTAGACCTAGAATAGACCTAGGTTTAGAAGTAGCGGAAGTAAACGGAGATAACGACTAATACGGAAGGACTAAGCCTTTATAGATAAAAGGGCTAAAAGTATACGATATAGCGTATAAGGGCTATCTAGATTTAGCCTAGGTACTACGTAGTAGTATAGAGTTCACTAATAGTTTATTTAAATACTAAGGTTAATCCTACTACTATTCGAAAACATCTTAGTGGCACTAGTTCTTTATTCTAAGAGAATATCGATGTTGCCGGAAGAGTTCGGTGCTAGATAAAGATTTTCTAAATTCTGTAAAGCTACTTATTTAGTAGTAAGTAACGAGTCCGAGGATAAAGGAAACATTATAATAAATATTAGCCTTAATCCGGAGAGCACCCCTTCCCCTTAGCTAATACCTCCTTCTATAGAGGAGCGTACGACTCCTTCGAACCTACTAAAGGACGAGGAACGGACTCCTCTAATAGCTAAAGGTTTAGCATCGATATAATAGAGAGGGTAGCCTTTTATAGTGTAGATAACCCTACTAGCTCCTAGCCCTAGGTAATAAGGTGCTCCTTACTTCGATAGCTATAACATTATAGAGTTTATAGAAGAATAGGAGACCTTTATTCGATCCTATAATCTTTCTAAGGAGGTTACGGTTCGAAGGTTACCTTAGTATTATAGCGTTAAGATCTATAGATAAGTAAAATCCTATCTTAGTTAGGCTTCGAGAGACTAGGTTAGTCTTAAGAAGGAGATAAAGCTTAGTTTCGAGGATAAGGACTCGGATTACCTAATAACGTCTCGTACTTATCTCGAATAACTAAGGAATACACCGAGGGAGACCTTCTCTAATATACTCTAGTACTATAGGATATTTAGGAAGACTACTAACGCTCTAGGTGAGACTCGACTCGATATTATTACGAGAGGCACGTAGTTCACCGAAGGTCTTCTAGCTAATGTTCGTAGTTACGTTAGAGTAAAGAGTAGTATAGATATAAAGCACCCCGACACCTTTAAGGATTTTCCGAGGATCTACTATTTAGCTAAAGAGAAGATCTCTAAGATACGACAACTCGAATCCTTTTAGTCGGTTCGTAAGGAGCGCGAGAAGGTTACGGCGGCTATTACTAAAGAAAGTACTACTCTATCTCGTATCTCTAACTTTTCCGCTAAGGCTCTAACGAATACTCCTACTACTACCCCTTCTTCGGATTCGAGTATATAGGCTCTTTATAAGAGGATAGATAAGCTATCGGTCTAAGTTATATAAGTAATAAATAGCTAGTCTCTTCCTATAGGACTACCTCGTCCAGCCCCTATTATATATTAACTATCTAGATTTATACTAGCGACTAGTTCGAATGCTATTCCTCTTAGTCCTCGTAGGTGCTAGTACTATAAAAAGGAAGGTTACTCTCGACCTAATTACCTAGAGCTTCGAAAGCTTATTAATCTTAGTCTCCTACATTTAGAAGGTAATAGCTTAGTTTAGGGAACCACGGAGAACCTATAGCGTCTAGTTAGTCGTCTAGTAAGACGTAATAAGGGAGCTACTTAGTTATAATAAGAATAGGTTAAGGCTAGACTCCGAGCTACGGGGAAGTTAGCGGTTAATAACCTAGACTATAAGATGCTAACTATCGACGATAATTCTAAGGATAAAGCGTCTAAGTCTATTTAGTGTAAGGATTTCTACCTAGAGGATCTAGTTAGGAGGGATAATAACGATAATAACGACTTCGTTAAGGAAGTTCCGGTTATAGCTACTACTTAGCCGAGTACTACACCTCGCGATGCTCGAATAGATAAAGGTAAGGGTCCTACTAATAGGGTCACTAAGGTAGGTCCTTCTAAACCGTCCTACGGCGTTACTAAGTCCCTTCGCACTAGTACTTATCGTCCGGTAGCTATTACTAATGTTCCGGAAGGTATAACTATTACTAGGTCCCGTTTAGCTACCGTTAAAGCCGTCGCTAAGACTAAGGAGGAAGACGCCGATATAGAGAATCTAGTCGCTAAGGAGGCTCCTCGACCTATAAAGCGTATTCCTCGCACTAAACGCTTCGATAAGGTTCTATAATAGGTCACTAATCCGTAGTAAGCTATATAATCCTTATTAAACTCTAATATTATAATAAGGATAGAGTCTCTCCTCGGAATCTTATAACCGTTATCTAAGATCTTTTATCGAAGGTTCGATAACTCTAATCTTCCTAGTAATAACATTCCCGAGCTCTTCCGCTCTCGTGCCGAGGTGAATCTAGTCTAATAACTAGAGGAATTCGTAAATCTCGATCCTAATACGGATATAGATTAGAAGGGAGCTTCCGCCGATTTAATGACTATCGCTAGTCTAAGGTTAATTACTAGTCTTAGATATAATACGACTATAGTTCGTACGCTTCTCGATAGCGGTGCTAAATGTAACCTTATATCGTTAAGGTTAGCTAAGGAACTAGGTTTGCTAATCTAGCGAGATGTTAAGATTATTATAGATAGTGTAATAGGTATAGGCTCTTTCTCTAGGGCTTATATTAATATACCCGTTAACGTTAGAGGTGTCGTTATCTATACGTATTTCTTATTAACTAGGAAGAGGTTAGAATACGTTATTCTAGGAAGGCCTTTCGAACGTAAGTCTCGTCTTATTTCTTAAAATATAGATAATAGTTCCTAGTATAGGACGATCTAGTCAGCTAATAGTTCGTAAAAGGTTACCTTTTAGGGTGCGAAATCGAGCGGACCGAAGAATAGATCTTTCTACGAGTTAACGAGGTTATCGAGGTCTTTAAACGATTAGGCGGCATCGGTCCTAGCTATAATGTCGCGCGAGGAGAGCCGGGATATCGACTAGGAGTTTCGGTTTCTATTTCTTCTTTATAGGTTACTTATAGTTCGGATCTCTCTATTTCTTATATTAATAATAGGTACACGGATTTAATTCTTTATAAACTACTAGAAAACGACAAAAACAATTCTCTACTTTTATAGGTTACTTAGGATAAGGGAGTTCGTGTATTTAAGAGGAGTATAGGAGAATAGGAGGATTTCCTTTTTAGGAATAGCGTAAAAATTCCTAGATCTAAGCCGGGCTTAGAACTAGCATTGCCGGAGATTTGCTAAATTCGCTATATAGCTAATGTTCTATCCTCTAAAAGGGAATAGCTAGCTAACCTACTACGCGGATGTTTTTAGTTTATACCGTTATTAGAGGACGATAGTGTGCCTCGGATCTCTCGAAAGAATAATATCTAATTAATGCTTACTACTATATAGCTTAGAATACGTCGAGCCTCCCGCGGAGTACCGAGGGTAGGGGTAAATACCTTATATAAAAGGAAGGATAAGAAGGTTCGGCTAGTAGATACTTCGATCTTAGACGGTTCTACACCTAGAGGGGTAAATATATAGCGAGAATAGTGCTTAGCTCGTAAAGCATTAAGACCTTTCCGGTTAGCGCTATATAGTTACCTACTTATCGCTAAGTTTTCCGATATTAAGGAGCGATCGCGACTTATACCTAAGAGAGAGCGTAAGCTTATTATTAGTTACGAAGTTACGCTAGCTAAACGGGAGGTATTAATATAAGTACTCCTAAACCGAGAAGCTATTCTAGCTTAGGACTTCTCTAAGATTAGTACGGTAAGAAGTAACGTTACGCCGGCGTAGTCTATTAGGACTATAGACTACACGCCGTAGTAGGAACCTAGTTTCCCTATTCCGCGATCTTTAATAGGTATCGTAGTAGATATAGTAAAAGAGAGGATTACGAACGGGCTCCTTAAACTAAGTTATACACCGTATAGGAATCCCTATTTCCTAGTTAAGAAGAAGGATACGAATAAGTATCGGTTAGTTAATACGGCGATAAGCATTAATCGCGTAACGATTAGAGATACTAACCTCCCTCCTTCCGTAGATAAATTCTTAGAGTCTTTTACTAGTATATATATCGCCTTACTCGTAGATTACTTTTCTAGATACGACTAAGTCCCCCTTACGGAGGAAAGCCGTAATATTACCTTATTTATGACACCTATTAGGCTCGTCCGATAGATAAGACTTCCTTAGGGAGCGACGAATTTAGTTACGTAGTTCTATAGGATTAACGACACAATTCTACGGGATCGGATACCTTATAATATATAACCTTTCGTAGACGATAATAGGATTAAGGGACCTCGTACGGATTATAGTAGAGAGGAGTCTTTTCCTAGTGTTAGACGTTTTATGCTCGAACATATATAGACGTTAGACTATACGCTTACCGACATAGAGAGAGCTAGAGTTACTATTTCTAGTAGAAAGTCCTAGTTTTTATAGTTAGGTCTTAAGGTAGTAGGGTTTATCTATAATTCTAGAGGCTGTTATCTAGACTAGTCTAAGATCGTTAAGATTATAGAATAGCCACTATATAAGAACGGTACGGAGGTACGCGCTTTCCTTAGTATCTATATATATTACCGTATATAGGTTAAGGATTTTACTATCGTCGTCTAGCTGTTGTATTAGCTACTTCGGGCTAGTGTCGTTTTCGAATAGACTAAGGAGGTATAATCCTCTATAAACGTACTTAAATAGGCACTAACTTCTATACCCGTACTTACGTCGATTAATTATAGTAAATAAGCCGGATCGATTATCTTAGCTATAGACGCTAGTTTAATAGGTTAGGGTACAATCCTTATATAGGAGAGCTCGGAGGCTAAGAAGAAACGTTATATCGTTCGTTTTAAATCTAGTATATAGTCTAAAGCTAAAAAGAAGTATAATGCTAGTAAGAGGGAGTGCCGCGGTGTACTTAAGGCGTTATAGAAGGTCCGTTCGTATCTTTATAGAGTCCTATTTATTATCGAGACTAACGCTAATACCTTAGTAGTATAACTTAATCGATCCGCTACTAATCTTCCTAGTTTAGTTACTACTCGGTAGATTACGTAGATACGCTTATTCGCCTTCGACGTTCGATATGTTCCTAGTAAGAAGAATAGAGCTACTAATAGGCTTTCTCGCCGCCTACGAGGTCCGTCGGACAATAATAATAAGGTACATAATATAGACGTAGACGACTTAATCGATTCCGAGCTATTTTACGTATCTATTCGTCCTCTCTAGGTAGATAGGAGTAATAAGCGAACTACTCTAGTTCGCGAGGAATATTTAGTAGAATCGTAAGACATTACCGACTATCTTATAACGTTACGACGACCGCTATATTTAGATATATCCGAATTTATTAAATTTAAAAGGAATACGTCGATGTTCCTTATTAATAATAGTTACCTTTTTAGACGTAGTTAGAGGTTAATGCCGTTACGCCGCGTCGTCGATATAGAGGACTATAGAGATAAGATCATTAAAGAGCTTTATAACGGAAGTAGTTATAAGGGTCGTAAGGGTACTTAGAGAAAGATTGCCGACTAGTACTAGTAGAAGACGCTATATGCTAATGTTCGTCACTACGTAGCTACGTACGACGAATATTAAAGAAGAGCGCTTTTACGAGAAACGGAGGAGCTACATCCGAGCGGCGTCTCTACCCTTTATACGAAGTAGTACGTCGATGTCGTTTATATACCTATATCGGAAGGATGTTAATATCTCATTATTGCTCGGGAGGCCGTTAGTTTATAGCTAGAGGCTAAGGCACTATATAATTCCGATAGTAAGTCCGCTACGAAATTCCTATACGAAGAGGTTATATATAGGTTTAGCGCTATTAAGACACTAGTAGTAGATAGAGGTTCCGAGTTTAAAGGGTTAGTATACTCTCTCGCTAAGTAGTTTAGCATAGATTACGTCGTTACTTTAGCCTATAATCTATAATCTAACAAGGCTAAACGAGGGCATCTAAACATTATAGATAGCCTTTCGAAGATCACGGGTAAGGACAATAGCTAATAGGTTTAATATCTTACTTACGTCCTATAGGCCGAATAGTTAACCGTTAATAGGATCACCGGTTAAACACTATTATTACTTATGTTTAGGACCGACACTGTCCTTCTAGTAGAATTCGATATTTATAGTTAGCGAACATAGGATTAGTCGTAGGTTCGCACTACGGAAGAGCTTATTACCGCTCGTGCTCGATAACTTAAATAGAGGGACGAGGATCTTTAGGAGACGTAGGATCGTATATATCGTCTTCGTTAAGAATATAAAGAGGCATAGGATCTACGTCGCCGGATTTAATATAATAAGCTTAAAGTTAACGATATCGTCCTAGTCTATAATACTTATTATAAGAAGATTCGATAAGATAAGCTTAAGAATAGGTAGCGGGGCCCGTATCGTATTATTAAAGTTCACGATTTAGGTTTATATAAGATTACTGAGCTAGATAGCGTCGAGGTTCGTAGTATATATATACGTCGGAGACTAAAGAAGTACTTATTAGTAGATAAGGAGTAAGTGTATATAGTAGCACTTCGTTACGTATTAGAATAAGAACCTATCGTCGAGATTACACGTCTAGAGGGCTTTAATCGCGACGAGTACGAGATTATAGAGTAGCTTTAGTGTCTAGGTTAGACACTAGGGGGAGGGGGTAGGGTTAATAAAAGGGGGATTTTCATTATACATATAGTCGGTTATAACTATAGTATACATATTACGTCGCCGCTATTAAGGGTAGTAGATCTAGCGAGGTATTAGAACAGATAAACGGTAAGGTGAAATGTTTCCTTTATTATTTCTATTCGTAGTACCTAGATTACTTCCTCGAAGCACTTCTACGTTTCCTTAGTTCCGAATTCGATTTCTTTATATATGTTTACGGAGGTTCTATATAGTAAATAGTATAGTAAAAGGACAAAGAGGAAGAAGGTATAAAGGTGCTATATAAACATATAGTGCTGCCGTATATAGCGAATTATAAGAGGTATAGCGCTTACTAGATACACCTACATGTAGATGTTACTATAGTAGAGCTAGTGTTGCCGCGCGAAAATTTTCTAATATAACCCCTCGATCTCCTATACCTTATAGAAACCTACCTTTTATTTCCGTAAGATAATATATCTAACGAAGCTCTTAGAAGGTCTCCTTTTCGTAGTAAGACGAGGCTATAGCGTTATTAGACAATAGCTACGCTATTTAATCGCAATCCCTATCGATAGCCGCGGGTTTTACGGCCTTATAGCTTTTACGCTATATAGGAAGGTAGAGGTTAGCCTAAGGCTAATCCTACCTTAAGTGTAATAATCCTATCCGGCGATTCTAAGGTAATAAATAGAGGTAGTAGTTAGAACGGAGGAGTCGGAGTCTTTACGTATAAGGATAAGAACTTTACGAATACTAAGGAGGTCTTAAAGTACGCCTATAAGTATAACGATAATATCCGTATAGATTTTATCGCGTAGGTCCTCGGTATCGCTATAAAGGCTTAGAACTACGTCGAGATACTTACCTACGATATTATCTATAGTCTCCTCGAGGGTAATATCGTCGCCTTAAGTAAGAAGGATTAGGAGGAAATATTTCCTAAGGCTTATAGTATATACGAGAGAGTTAAGGAGAATAGGAATAAGAGCTTAGAACATTATAGCGCTCTCTAGCGTAGCGTTTCGGACTACGAGTAGTCCTACGAGCTCTATAAGGATTAGTACTCTAGTTTAGGGAATCGTTCTCGTTAGTAGTTTAACTATATCTCTAGGGGGAAGACTTTCCGTTAGACTATTAATATAGTAGTTCGCGTAACTATTAAACGTATTAGTACCCCGAAGAGCATTATTAGTCACGACGTCCGCCTATAAGACATTACTACTACGGCTAAATTAGTCGAATCCTCGAAGTAGCTAAGCGTTAAGGCACTTAACGTAAAGGAGCTTCGTATAGTCTATAAAGGACAATTTACTAAGTATTTCGCCTAGAATGAGCTCGGTTTCTTATATAAGGTTCCCGCTCTGTCCTAGATTACTAGTAGCACCCCTACTACCTCGTCTACTACTACGTCCGGAAGTCGTTAAGCTTCGGTTTCTAGTTATCCTAGTGTTTCTAACACTAACGTAGTGCGCATTACTAAAGCCGTAATATTCGTAGGAGGAAGTTCTCGGGTAAACCTCGGTAGTGCTAGACCTAAGCTAGGCTTAGGAGCGGCTACTCCTATATAGGTTTTAAGCCGCCTACGTCGTTCTACACGTCTCCGCCTTAGTCGCTTAGAAGAAGAAGAGGATAAAGAAGAGCTAGTCGAATAAGAGGCTATTCCGTTAGTAGAGACTAGTCGTAAAGGTTCTCCTTCTAAGAAGCGTCGCTTTAACGAATTCGATGATAGTAATAGGTAGTACGAGATACCCGATCGCTCTATTTCTATATTAGTTACTCTATAGGACAAGGGTAAGGGTAAGGCCGTTACTTCGTTAACTAAGAAGGAGTATAACTACACTAGAGTCCCTCCGAGGGTTAAGGCCGAGTTTACCTTAAAGGAGCTACTCTCTAATTCCGAACTCGCTATTATTATAAACACTTAGATACGTAAGGATTTAGCTACTAATGCGACCGTCTATTACTTATATACTCGTCTTCTAGCTCGTCGTCTACACCTACTTACTAACCTTAAGTACGAAGTTTTAGCTAGGCGTATTCGCTATTAGTATAACGCCTACTACGGGGGCACTCTAGACTTAATGCGTATATAGAAAGAGATAGCTAAGTAGCTTATTCTAACTTTCCGTGTCGCTTATAAGTCTACTAAGCGTAGTATTTTTAAGTATAAGTCTATAGTTATAGATCGTTACATCTCTAAGGATACGAGGAAGCTTATCCTCGATAGTTTCCGTAAGGGGCTTTACGACGAATAGGTTACCGACGGTAATATAGTTATTAATATCTTTAAATAGTAGGCCGAAGGGGATTCTCCTCTCCTAGATATCTTCTACACCGAGATAGATATATATCTTTACTATTTCGGTTATCCTAAGGGTAAGAACTAGCTAGGGTAGTTACGTAATATGTTTCACTCTCTCGGATAGTAGGCTATACGTATAGATCCTAAATACTATCGAGTATATATTACTAGTTGTCCCGACAAGCTTACTTAGTTAATTTCCTACCCTTACTACGCTAAATATACCGTCCCTAGAGATTATACGTAGTTCCGTTATATTAACGTTAACCCTAGTATAGTAGGCTTAGTCGTTATAGTTATAGCTACAGTTACAGGTTACGATATATAGTCCATTAAAGGGCTTAGGTAGAAAGGTAGCGATTAGTTATACATATACGGTTTCTACGACTACGAGGTTTCCGAGGGTAGTAACCGACTAACGAGTGTCGTCGACGAGCGTATACTATTCACTAACTACCTCGACTAGGAAGACACCTACACCGTAACAATAGTAATTTAGTGCTAGGGGTAGTGCCTTACTATTGTTATCGAGTAGTGTTACAGTAGCTATCGAACGAGTAGCTCGTTATTAGTTACATTAGGTTTATTAGGCTTATTAGGTTTATTAGGTTTCTTTAGTGTTCTATAGCCGTCATTGTAGCACTATACGAGGACACTAGGACAAGACCGCCGCTATCTCTTAGGATTTGAAGTTTTTTATACCTCCGAGGACGATTTCTAGTATATACGGAGCACGACGAGTTTCGTAACGGAGAATTAGTTAGGCATCTAGAAGACCCCGATAGGAGCGGCTATAGCTACTCGATTTAAACGATGTTCGATACGAGTATTAATTAGGAGTTTCTAACTCGTAAGAGTTATCTATATAGACGGAGAACATAGCAACCCTAGACCCGGAATAGACCTAGGTTTAGAAGTAGCGGAAGTGAACGGAGACGACGACTAATGCGGAAGGACTAAGCCTTTATAGATAAAAGGGCTAAAAGTATACGATATAGCGCATAAGGGCTATCTAGATTTAGCCTAGGTACTACGTAGCAGTATAGAGTTCACTAATAGTTTGTTTAAATACTAAGGTTAATCCTACTACTATTCGAAAACATCTTAGTAGCACTAGTTCTTTATTCTAAGAGGATGTCGATGTTGCCGGAAGAGTTCGGTGCTAGATAAAGATTTTCTAAATTCCGTAAAGCTACTTATTTAGTAGTAAGCAACGAGTCCGAGGACAAAGGAAACGTTACAATAAATGCCGGCCTTAATCCGGAGAGCACCCCTCCCTCTTAGCTAACACCTCCTTCTATAGAGGAGCGTACGACCCCTTCGAACCTACTAAAGGACGAGGAACGGACTCCTCTAATAGCTAAAGGTTTAGCATCGATATAATAGGGAGGGTAGCCTTTTATAGTGTAGATAACCCTACTAGCTCCTAGCCCTAGGCAATAAGGTGCTCCTTACTTCGACAGCTATAACGTTATAGAGTTTATAGAAGAATAGGAGACCTTTATTCGATCCTATAATCTTTCTAAGGAGGTTACTATTCGAAGGTTACCTTAGTATTATAGCGTTAAGATCCGTAGATAAGTGAAATCCTATCTTAGTTAGGCTTCGAGAGACTAGGTTAGTCTTAAGAAGGAGATAAAGCTTAGTTTCGAGGATAAGGACTTAGATTACCTAATAACGTCTCGTACTTATCTCGAACAACTAAGGGATATACCGAGGGAGACCTTCTCTAATATACTCTAGTACTGTAGGATGTTTAGGAAGACCGCCGACGCTCTTGGTGAGACTCGACTCGATATTATTACGAGGGGCACGTAGTTCACCGAAGGTCTTCTAGCTAATGTTCGTAGTTACGTTAGAGCAAAGAGTAGTATAGATATAAAGCACCCCGACACCTTTAAGGATTTTCCGAGGATCTACTATTTAGCTAAAGAAAAGATCTCTAAGATACGACGACTCGAATCCTTTTAGTCGGTTCGTGAGGAGCGCGAGAAGGTTGCGGCGGCTATTACTAAGGAAAGCACTACTCCGCCTCGTGTCCCTAACTTTTCTACTAAGGCTCTAACGAATACTCCTACTACTACCCCTCCTTCGGATTCGAGTATATAGGCTCTTTATAAGAGAATAGATAAGCTATCGGTCTAAGTCGTATAAGTAATAAACGGCTAGTCTCTTCCTATAGGACTACCTTATCTAGCCCTAGTTTCGTATTAACCGTCTAGATTTACACTAGCTACTAGTTCGAATACTATTCCTCTCGGTCCTTATAGGTGCTAGTACTATAAAAAGGAAGGTCACTCTCGACCTAATTACCTAGAGCTTCGAAAGCTTATTAATCTTAGTCTCCTACATTTAGAGGGCAATAGCTTAGTTTAGGGAACTACGGAGAATCTATAGCGTCTAGTCGGTCGTCTAGTAAGACGTAATAAGGGAGCTACTTAGTTATAATAAGAATAGGTTAAGGCTAGACTCCGAGCTATAGGGAAGTTAGCGGTTAATAACCTAGACTATAAGATGCTAACTATCGACGATAATTCTAAGGATGAAGCGTCTAAGTCTATTTAGTGTAAGGATTTCTACCTAGAGGATCTAGTTAGGAGGGATAATAACGATAATAACGACTTCGTCGAGGAAGTTCCGGTTATAGCTACTACTTAGCCGAGTACTACATCTCGCGATGCTCGAACGGATAAAGGTAAGGGTCCTACTAATAGGGTTACTAAGGTAGGTCCTTCTAAACCGTCCTACGGCGTTACTAAGTCCCTTCGCACTAGTGCTTATCGTCCGGTAGCTATTACTAATGTTCCGGAAGGTATAACTATCACTAGGTCTCGTTTAGCCACTATTAAAGCCGTCGCTAAGACTAAGGAGGAAGACGCCGATATAGAGGATCTAGTCGCTAAGGAGGCTCCTCGACCTATAAAGCGTGTTCCTCGTACTAAACGCTTCGACAAGGTTCTATAATAGGTCACTAATCCGTAGTAAGCTATATAATCCTTATTAAACTCTAATATTATAATAAGGATAGGGTCTCTCCTCGGAATCTTATAACCGTTGTCTAAGATCTTTTATCGAAGGTTCGACAACCCTAATCTTCCTAGTAATAACATTCCCGAGCTCTTCCGCCCTCGTACCGAGGTGAATCTAGTCTAATAACCGGAGGAATTCGTGAATCTCGATCCTAATACGGATATAGATTAGAAGGGAGCTTCCGCCGATTTAATGACTATCGCTAGTCCGAGGTTAATTACTAGTCTTAGATATAATACGACTACGGTTCGTACGCTTCTCGATAGCAGTACTAAATGTAACCTTATGTCGTTAAGGTTAGCTAAGGAACTAGGTTTGCCGATCTAGCGAGATATTAAGATTATTATAGACGGTGTAACAGGTATAGGCTCTTTCTCTAGGGCTTATATTAATGTGCCTATTAACGTTAGAGGTGTCGTTATCTACACGCATTTCTTATTAACTAGGAAGAGGTTAGAATACGTTATTCTAGGAAGGCCTTTCGAACGTAAGTCTCGTCTTGTTTCTTAAAATATAGATAATAGTTCCTGGCATAGGACGATCTAGTCGGCTAACGGTTCGTAAAAGGTCACCTTTTAGGGTGCGAAATCGAGCGGACCGAAGAATAGATCTTTCTACGAGTTAACGAGGTTATCGAGGTCTTTAAACGATTAGGCGGCATCGGTCCCGGCTATAATGTCGCGCGAGGAGAGCCGGGATATCGACTAGGAGTTTCGGTTTCTATTTCTTCTTTATAGGTTACTTATGGTTCGGATCTCCCTATTTCTTATGTTAATAATAGGTGCACGGATTTGATTCTTTATAAACTACTAGAAAACGACAAAAACAATTCTCTACTTTTATAGGTTACTTAGGATAAGGGAGTTCGTGCGTTTAAGAGGAGTATAGGAGAACGGGAGGATTTCCCTTTTAGGAATAGCGCAAAAATTCCTAGATCTAAGCCGGGCTTAGAACTAGCATTGCCGGAGATTTGCCGAATTCGCTATATAGCTAATGTTCTACCCTCTAGAGGGGAACGGCTAGCTAACCTAGCATATAGATGTTTTTAGTTTATACCGTCATTAGAGGACGATAGTGTGCCTCGGATCTCTCGAAAGAATGATATATAATCGATGCTTACGGCCGTGCGGCTTAGAATGCGTCGAGCCTCCTACGGAGTACCGAGGGTAGAGGTAAATACCTTATATAAAAGGAAGGATAAGAAGGTTCGGCTAGTGGATACTTCGATCTTAGACAGTTCTATACCTAGAGGGGTGAATACGTAGCGAGAATAGTGCTTAGCTCGTGAAGCATTACGACCTTTCTAGTTAGCGCTATATAGTTACCTACTTATTACTAAGTTTTCCGATATTAAGGAGCGATCGCGACTTACACCCGAGAGAGAGCGTAAGCTTATTATTAGTCACGAAGTCACTCTAGCTAAACGGGAGGTATTAATATAAGTACTCCTAAACCGAGAAGCCGTTCTAGCTTAGGACTTCTCCGAGATTAGTACGGTAAAAAGTGACGTTACGCCGGCGTAGTCTATTAGGACTATAGACTACACGCCGTAGCAGGAACCTAGTTTCCCTATTCCGCGATCCTTAATAGGTATCGTAGTAGACATAGTAAAAGAGAGGATTACGAACGGGCTCCTTAAGCTAAGTTACGCACCGTACAGGAATCCCTATTTCCTAGTTAAGAAGAAGGATACGAATAAGTATCGGCTAGTTAATGCGGCGATAAGTATTAATCGCGTGACGATTAGAGATGCTAACCTCCCTCCTTCCGTAGATAAATTCTCGGAGTCTTTTACCGGTATATACGTCGCCTTACTCGTGGATTACTTTTCCGGATACGACTAAGTCCCCCTTACGGAGGAAAGCCGCAATATTACCTCATTTATAACACCTATTAGACTCGTCCGATAGATAAGACTTCCTTAGGGAGCGACGAATTTAGTTACGTAGTTCTATAGGATTAACGACACGATTCTACGGGATCGGATACCTTATAATATACAACCTTTCGTGGACGACAACGGGATTAAGGGACCTCGCACGGATTATAGTAGAGAGGAGTCTTTTCCTAGTGTTAGACGTTTTATGCTCGAATATATATAGACGTTAGACCGCACGCTTGCCGACATAGAGAGAGCTAGAGTTACTATTTCTAGTAGAAAGTCCTAGTTTCTATAGTTAGGTCTTAAGGTAGTAGGGTTCGTCTATAATTCTAGAGGACGTTATCTAGACTAGTCTAAGATCGTTAAGATTATAGAGTAGCCGCTATATAAGAACAGTACGGAGGTGCGCGCTTTCCTTAGCATCTATATATATTACCGTATATAGGTCAAGGATTTTACTATCGTCGCCTAGCTATTGTATTAGCTACTTCGGGCTAGTATCGTTTTCGAATAGACTAAGGAGGTATAATACTCTATAAACGCACTTAAACAAGCACTGACTTCTGTACCCGCACTTACGTCGATTAATTATAGTAAACAAGCCGGATCGATTATCTTAGCTATAGACGCTAGTTTAATAGGTTAGGGTGCAATCCTTATATAGGAGAGTTCGGAGACTAAGAAGAAACGTTATATCGTTCGTTTCGAATCTAGTATGTAGTCTAAAGCTAAAAAGAAGTATAATGCTAGTAAGAGGGAGTGCCGCGGTGTGCTTAAGGCACTACAGAAGTTCGGTTACCGCTCGGTAGATTACGTAGATACGCTTATTCGCCTTCGACGTTCGACATATTCCTAGCAAGAAAAATAGAGCTACTAATAGGCTTTCTCGCCGCCTACGAGGTCCGTTAGACAATGATAATAAGGCACATAATATGGACGTAGACGACTTAATCGATTCCGAGCTGTTTTACGTGTCTATTCGTCCTCTCTAGGTAGATAGGAGTAATGAGCGAACTACTCTAGTTCGCGAGGAATATTTAGTAGAATCGCAAGACATTGCCGACTATCTTATAACGTTACGACGACCGCTACATTTAGACACATCCGAATTCATTAAATTTAAAAGGAATACGTCGATGTTCCTTGTTAATGATAGTCACCTTTTTAGACGTAGTTAGAGGTTAATACCGTTACGCCGCGTCGTCGATATAGAGGACTATAGAGATAAGATCATTAAAGAGCTTTATAACGGAAGTAGTTATAAGGGTCGTAAGGGTACTTAGAGAAAGATTGCCGACCGGTACTAGTAGAAGACGCTATATGCTAATGTTCGTCACTACGTAGCTACGTGCGACGAATGTTAAAGAAGAGCGCTTTTACGAGAAACGGAGGAGCTACATCCGAGCGGCGTCTCTACCCTTTATACGAAGTAGTACGTCGATGTCGTTTATATGCCTATATCGGAAGGATGTTAATATCTTATTATTGCTCGGGAGGCCGTCAGTTCATAGCTAGAGGCTAAGGCACTACACAATTCCGATAGTAAGTCCGCTACGAAATTCCTATACGAAGAGGTTATATATAGGTTTAGCGCCATTAAGACACTAGTAGTAGATAGAGGTTCCGAGTTTAAAGGGTTAGTATACTCTCTCGCCGAGTAGTTTAGTATAGATCACGTCGTCACTTTAGCCTACAATCTATAATCTAATAAGGCTAAACGAGGGCATCCGAATATTGTAGATAGCCTTTCGAAGATTACGGGTAAGGACAATAGCTAATAGGTTTAATATCTTACTTACGTCCTATAGGCCGAATAGTTAACCGTTAATAGGATCACCGGTCAAATACTATCGTTACTTATGTTTAGGACCGACACTGTCCTTCCGGTAGAATTCGATATTTATAGTTAGCGAACATAGGATTAGTCGTAGGTTCGTACTACGGAAGAGCTTATTGCCGCTCGTGCTTGATAACTTAAACGGAGGGACGAGGATCTTTAGGAGACGTAGGATCGTATATATCGTCTTCGTTAAGAATATAAAGAGGCATAGGATCTACGTCGCTAGATTTAACATAATAAGCTTAAAGTTGACGATATCGTCCTAGTCTACAACACTTATTATAAGAAGATTCGACAAGATAAGCTTAAGAACAGGTAGCGGGGCCCGTATCGTATTATTAAAGTTCACGATTTAGGTTTATATAAGATTACCGAGCTAGATAGCGTCGAGGTTCGTAGTATATATACACGTCGGAGATTAAAGAAGTACTTATCGGTAGATAAGGAGTAAGTGCATATAGCAGCACTTCGTCACGTATTAGAATAAGAACCTGTCGTCGAGATTATACGTCTAGAGGGCTTTAATCGCGACGAGTACGAGATCATAGAGTAGCTTTAGTGTCTAGGTTAGACACTAGGGGGAGAGGGTAGGGTTAATAAAAGGGGGATTTTCATTATATATATAGTCGGTTATAACCATTGTGTACATATTACATCGCCGCCGTTAAGGGTAGTAGATCTAACGAGGTGTTAGAACGGATAAACGGTAAGGTAAAAGGTTTCCTTTGTTGTTTCTATTCGTAGTACCTAGATTACTTCCTCGAAGCACTTCTACGTTTCCTTAGTTCCGAATTCGATTTCTTTATATATATTTACGGAGGTTCTATATAGTAAACGGTGTAGTAAAAGGACAAAGAGGAAGAAGGTGTAAAGGTGCTATATAAACACATAGTGCCGCCGTACATAGCGAATTATAAGAGGTGTAGCGCTTGCTAGATGTACCTACATGTGGATGTTACTATAGTAGAGCTAGTGTTGCCGCGCGAAAATTTTCTAATATAACCCCTCGATCTCCTATACCTTATAGAAATCTACCTTTCATTTCCGTAAGATAACATATCTAACGAAGCTCTTAGAAGGTCTCCTTTTCGTAGCAAGACGAGGCTATAGCGTTATTAGACAATAGCTACGCTATTTAATCGTAATCCCTATCGATAGCCGCGGGTTTCACGGCCTTATAGCTTTTACGCTATATAGGAAGGTAGAGGTTAGCCTAAGGCTAATCCTACCTTAAGTGCAATAATACTATCCGGCGATTCTAAGGTAATAAACGGAGGCAGTGGTTAGAATAGAGGAGTCGGAGTCTTTACGTATAAGGATAAGAGCTTTACGAATGCCGAGGAGGTCTTAAAGTACGCCTATAAGTGTAACGATAATATCCGTATAGATTTCATCGCGTAGGTCCTCGGTATCGCTATAAAGGCTTAGAACTACGTCGAGACACTTACCTACGACATTATCTATAGTCTCCTTAAGGGTAATATCGTCGCCTTAAGTAAGAAGGATTAGGAGGAAATGTTTCCTAAGGCTTATAGTATATACGAGAGAGTTAAGGAGAATAGGAATAAGAGCTTAGAACATTATAGCGCTCTCTAGCGTAGCGTTTCGGACTACGAGTAGTCCTACGAGCTCTATAAGGATTAGTACTCTAGTCTAGGGGATCGTTCTCGTTAGTAGTTTAACTATATCTCTAGAGAGAAGACTTTCTGTTAGACTATTAACATAGTAGTTCGCGTAACTATTAAACGTATTAGCACCCCGAAGAGCATCATTAGTTACGACGTCCGCCTATAAGACATTACTACTATAGCTAAATTGGTCGAATCCTCGAAGTAGCCGAGCGTTAAGGCACTTAACGTAAAGGAGCTTCGTATAGTCCGTGAAGGATAATTCACTAAGTATTTCGCCTAGAATAAGCTCGGTTTCTTATATAAGGTTCCCGCTCCGTCCTAGATCACTAGTGGCACCCCTACTACCTTGTCTACTACTACGTTCGGAAGTCGTTAAGCTTCGGTTTCTAGTTATCCTAGCGTTTCTAACACTAACGCAGAGCGCATTACTAAAGCCGCAATATTCGTAGGAGAAAGTTCTCGGGTAAACCTCGGTAGTGCTAGACCTAAGCCGGGCTTAGGAGCGGCTACTCCCGCACAGGTTTTAAGCCGCTTACGTCGTTCTGTACGTCTCCGTCTTAGTCGCTTAGAAGAAGAAGAGGATAAAGAAGAGCTAGTCGAATAAGAGGCTATTCTGTCGGTAGAGACTAGTCGTGAAGGTTCTCCTTCTAAGAAGCGTCGCTTTAACGAATTCGATGATAGTAATAGGCAGTACGAGATACCTAATCGCTCTATTTCTACATTAGTTACTCCGTAGGACAAGGGTAAGGGTAAGGCTATTACTTCGTCGACTAAGAAGGAGTGTAACTACACTAGAGTCCCTCCGAGGGTTAAGGCTAAGTTTGCCTTAAAGGAGCCGCTCTCTAATTCCGAACTCGCCGTCATTATAAACACTTAGATACGTAAGGATTTAGCTACTAATGCGACCGTCTATTACTTATATACTCGTCTTCTAGCTCGTCGTCTACACCTACTTACTAACCTTAAGTACGAAGTTTTAGCTAGGCGTATTCGCTATTAGTATAACGCCTACTACGGGGGCACTCTAGACTTAATACGTATACAGAAAGAGACAGCTAAGTGGCTTATTCTAACTTTCCGTGTCGCTCGAGAGTCCGCTAAGCGTAGTGTTTTCAAGTATAAGTCTATAGTTATAGATCGTTACATCTCTAAGGATACGAGGAAGCTTATCCTCGACGGTTTCCGTAAGGGGCTTTACGACGAATAGGTTGCCGACAGTAATATAGTCATTAACATCTTCAAATAGTAGGCCGAAGGGGATTCTCCTCTTATAGATATCTTCTACACCGAGATAGATATATATCTTCACTATTTCGGTCATCCTAAGGGCAAGAACTAGCTAGGGTAGTTACGTAATATGTTTCACTCTCTCGGACAGTAGGCTATACGTATAGATCCTAAATACTATCGAGTATATATTGCTAGTCGTCCCGATAAGCTTACTTAGTTAATTTCCTACCCTTACTACGCTAAATACACCGTCCCTAGAGATTATATATAGTTCCGTCATATTGACGTTAACCCTGGCCGCCTTGCTAATAAGTATAGAGGAGATGCCGTCTAAGGTTCTATTAGCCTTAACGATGAGACGCTAAAGAATTACACTATCGTTATACCTAAGATGTATCACTACATAAAGGAGTAGGTTTAGGACATAAAGGCTCGTAAGGTTCTTACCGACGCCCTAGTTATTAACATCACCGATAAGCACTTTACGTAGGACGATATTAAGAAGTATAAGGCCGACTAGGAGTTGACAATTTATAAGGCTAGTGACGTTCGTATTACTATGCCTTATACCCTATATAGTTCGACTAGTCCTGCCGATTCTGTTTGTCGCACTATACTCCCTTAGTTCTGTAGGATTAGTGCCGATTACGAGACTCTAGAGTAGTTCGAGGGTGGTTCGTATAGCGAGCTTACTCTCGCTTATATATAGAAGCGCCCTAGTCCTAGGACTCCTTCTAGTAAGCTAAACATGTACGGAAGTGTATACTCTACTTTCCCCGCTGCTATTACTCTACAAATCGATAGTCCTATTAGTAACGCTCTAGTTGGCTATATTCGTTAGGACGATCCCGCCGTCGTCGAGGAAAGAGACATCCTATTAGGTGACGATCTCTAAGCTACTAAGGATCGTGTTAGGGAGATTCGTACGGAGATTGCTATAGCTATAGAGAAGGCTTAGGTCAAGGTCTAGTAGTATAAGAAGGCCTACTTTGTTAGTGCTCGTTCTTTCTTCCGTTATGCCGAGGAGGGCCTAGTCCCTGCTACGAAGGATGACCCTAATCCTATTATAGTCGAGGGCGATAAGGAGGATATAGAGATAGGTTCTAATAAGGAAGGGAGGGGAGTAGATTTAGATTCTAAAGAAGAGGATAATAAGGGTAAGATAGATTTATTAGAGGATAAAGAGGAAGGTCTTTCTAGTAATAACTTAGAGACATAGCGTCGTTAGCGTAAGGAGGCGGAGGACGGAGCTACCGGCCTCGGCGAGGAGCTCGTTATTAGCAAGGGTCGTCGTCGTGTAGCTCGTCGTTAAGGACTCTAAGGCGTGTAGGTCGTTCGTGTCTAGGTTAGACACTAGGGGGAAGGGGACGGTTGTAGTAGGCTTAGTCGTCATAGTTATAGCTATAGTCATAGGTTACGATATATAGTCCATTAAAGGGCTTAGGTAGAAAGGTAGCGATTAGTTATATATATACGGTTTCTACGACTACGAGGTTTCCGAGGGTAGTAACTAACTAACGAGTGTCGTCGACGAGCGTATACTGTTCACTAACTACCTCGACTAGGAAGACACCTACACCGTAACACTAGCCGCCTTACTAATAGGTATAGAGGCGATGCCGTCTAAGGTTCTATTAGCCTTAACAATAAGACGCTAAAGAATTATACTATCGTTATACCTAAGATATATTACTATATAAAGGAGTAGGTTTAGGACATAAAGGCTCGTAAGGTTCTTACCGACGCCCTAGTTATTTGTTAGGGGTAGATTATATTAATACTAGTTCGTATATATAATAACCTGCTTATAGTAGTATAAGGATAGCTCTCGATTGGTATTGTGAATAATACTTAAGGAGGGAAAATCCCTCAGGCTATGCGTAGCTAGACTAGAGGCTGTACGCTTAGGCCATCCGAAGCCGGCTAGACCCTAGATCCTTACACCTAATCAGAAGCCTACACCTTATCCCTGAAAATACCTATAACATCACCTCCTCCTCTAAGCTAATGTCCTTAGTAGCTAGCCTCAATAAAAACCTATTAGCCTTTATAGCTACTATAGGAAAAGAGTGTCTAGCATTGCTACTTCACCTACTTACGTCCCTTATGTGATTTTTGCGCGAACCGTATACGATTAGTGAGGTCATCGCGGCTTTGTCGCTTCTAGAAAGGTAGGTAATATGCGCTTTGTTTAGGCTTCATTTAGGATTTTTGCCCCCCTAGGTCCTTAGTGCTAGGATTGCCTTTATTACGCAGGGCAATAACAATAAACACGGCTAACATATCTTTCTGCGACGCGCCTACACTCCTTAACTTCATTAATAACACCTATTACGCATACCGCATCTTTCTCGCCTAGTATCATAGTCGCCTTTAGTAGACCTTAATACATCACTGCTACTGCTCTTAGTGCAGCTCCCGACTATGATTTCAGCGCGCGAGTCGCTAGCGACATAACTGCGCCCCGCGTAGCTACTTACATACGCTACGTATACGAGATTGCCCGCCATAGTATTATCTGTGACAAACTAACTCTAAGGAGGTGTAGCTACTACACTTCTAGGAACAGGTCCTCTTACACACTAGTGGGAATCCTTAAAACGAGACCCGTATACGACCTTACTAATACCTTTAGGTTCCTATCGTCTTTAACGGGCGCGTCGAGCGCGTATACAGGTTCTACGATTCTTACACTAGGGCTGTCACTACTAGCACCTTTCCTATTAGGAGAAGGGGACAGGATCCCACTGTCTACCGTATAGGATTAGCTCTTACGCGTGCCTAGCGCACCTTAACCTAACAGCTAGAGAATTATAGGAGGATCGTAGCTCTTAGAGGCAATCTATTAGAGATGCCCACTAAAGTCCCTAAGTCTAGCCCTAACATAGAGAGGCTATAGCTATTAGAGCAGAGGAGGATTGCTAATGTTCTAGAGTACATAGCTATGTAGGCCTTTAGCTACGTAAGTTCGCACCTTAATCGCGTCTAGATCGTATACTAATAGCTAGGATAGCCTAGACCCCTTAGTTTTAGTAGTGGTGCTCCTAGTGGTGGCCCCTACCCTATGTTTAGGCCTAGCCCTAGAGGTTAGGGTAGTAGTAGAGGTAGTAGTAATAGAGGTAGTAGTGGTAATAGTGGCGGGAACGGAGCTATAAGTTTGCGCCTTCCTCGCTATTGTCTCGTAAGCTAATATCGTAGTATAGGATAGTAGTAGTAATAGAAATAGTAGTAATAGAAATAGTGGTCCTAATAGGGATAGTAATAGTAGTAGTAATAGTGGCAGTAGTAATAAGAGTAGTAATAATAGCAGTAATGACAGTAGTAATAATAGTAGTAATGACAGTAGTAGTAGCAGCGTAAGTTCGCACCTTCCTCGCTGTTTGCTCGTAAGCTAATATCGTCGTTTAGGATAAGTCTAGTAAGGAGAGTAAGCCTATTAAAGGAGGTAAGGCTAGTAGGGAGGATAAGTTTAAGGAATTTAGTAAGGAGGATAGTGAGGTTAATGACTTAGGTAATTTAGATGTTAAGATGTAAGATAAGTAGGCGCGCTTGTTAACTGCGACTCGGCTACATAGAGCTAGTATAGCGTAGGTGTTTTTAGGGTGATTCTCGCGAAGATACCCGGCTAGAAGGCCTATAGATAGAAATAGACAGTCTTAATCCTTAAGCTAATGTTCCTATTACAGTTATAAAGCTAAAGTCTCTAGTGCTAAGCATTTTATTGCGAGCGTATAGCGGCATTCGTGCGAGCTAACTACAGTCTACGGCTAGGTCGCTTACTCTTATCTTGTCCCCGGCTATGCTTATCGCTTTCTCTAAACTCCCTTAGTAAGTTATCTATTTCCTTAAAGTCCTCTTCTTTTGTCTATAAGCTCTTAGTCTTATTATACCCTTCCTATTTAAGTAGGTATTCTTTCTTTCCCGCGCGTATAGTGCGCTTAGTAAGGATTTTCTCTATAAGCTAAACTTATTCTCTATCTTCTACTAACTCTAGGGCCCTTATATTTGGTAGTTCTTCTCCTTCCCTTAGGTAGAAAGGCTCTAGTAGAGACATATAGAATACATCGTGTATACGATAGGAGCTTAGTAGCCATAGGCGATATGCCTATAAGTTAATCGCTTCTTTAACCCGAAAAGGGCCCACGAATTTGTCTATTAGCTTCCTACTTAGGGCTTTCAGCTTAAGGTTCTTTGTATTTAGCTATACTAGGTCTCTTAGCTTAAACCTCATTAGAGTGTGCTTTCTGTTATAGTACCGGGTTTAATACTCTACTGCGGCTTATAGTCGTTCTTAAAGCTTTACTCGTAATACGTACATATCCTGCACTTATCGTACTACTACGGGTACCTCCCCCTCTAGCCGCCTATCCTTAGGTAGGTTTTAAAGGATTAGGTGTTTCCTAAGAATAGCATAAAATAGTGTTTCTTTAGTAGTTATATGCACTGAATTGTTGTATGTAAACTTAGCTATATAAAGTAGGTTAGGCCAGTCTTTAGCATATTCTATAGTGAAGACACGTAGGTAATGCTTAAGCGTCTAATTCTGGCGCTCTATTTAGCCGTCGGTTTACAGATAGAACGCCGTGCTTAACCTACGCTTCACCTACATCTAGTAGCAAATCTCTAACTAGAAATAGCTTGTGAATAGCGTCCCTCTGTCTAATACTATCCCTTTCTACGCCCTATATTTGCATATAATATACTTAAAGTATATATCTACAAAGTCTTTAGCTGTCTATGTTTCTTTTGCTAGGATGTAGAGCGCCATCTTTAACAATCTATCGTAGATTACGAGGATCGTATCATATGCGCTTCTATTATAAATAGCAGGGGGTAGCTTTGTAATGAAGTCTAGTATAACTTCTTTAAAGATATTAGAAGGGATAGGAAGGGAAGACAGCTCACTATATAGCATATGCCTTAGAGCTTTTAACCTTTAACAGGTACTATAGCTCTTAACATACTCACGCACTTCTTAATCTAATAAGGGCTAGTAGTAGTGTCTACTAATTAGATCATACGTTCTTACTGCGCTATAATGGCCAGCCATGCGAGAGTCATAGTGCTAGTACAAGATTTCTTATCTAAGGCTAGGTTCGTTTAGAACGTATAGCCTGCCCTTATACATAAGGGTTCTATCTTCACGTTTACGCTATACTAGCGACTTCTTGCTGCTTCGGGTGCGCCCTTCTTGCTCTAGATCGACTATACGCTTAATTACAAAAGCGTCCTTCTACTAAAGTGCATAGATAGTCTATAATAGGGAGGTGTCCCCTACTAATATAAGTTCGCTAGTAACAAGAACTCTTACTACGTAGCGTGGTACGCATAGCATGCATTCTATAGCACTAGCGGTTAGGCTAGATCCGCGTTCGTAACCCGTAGACTATCGACCTACGAGTTCCGAGCTATACTCGGGGTGGGAGCTAATTCCACCGACAAGATGTACCCTAGCAGTGATTAGATCCACTCCTAGTTCACTAGCTAAGCTAAGTTTATTCTAAAGGGTAGGGAGTAGTCTTATTAGCGCGTAGTTCTCTTTAAAGTAGTCTACCCTCCTCGAGGGCCTATCTACTAGGTTAGACTTACTAGGTATATACTCTACCTTAAAGTTAAAGGCTCCTAGGTAGGACGCCTAGCGGGCCTAGCGCGGGTTTAGCTTCGCTACATCGCGTATGCCTCGTAGGTTGTTATAGTTACTAAGGACTTGTATTGTGTGCTAGGCCCCCTCGAGGTAGTGGCGCCATTGCTTAAAGCAATATACAATTACGTACAGTTCTTAGTTATAGATCTCCTAATTACGTTTAGCCCCTTATAGCTTCTAAGAGATAAAAGCGACTAGATGCCACTTGCTATCCTCGTATAGCTAGGAGAGTATACCTGCTACTATAAATGTAGATATATCTGTCTCTAGGCGTATCGGCAACTTAGGGTTATAATGTCGCAGGAGCGGCGCATCTATAAAGCGCTCTTTAAGCTGTGCGAAACTAGCTTCTGCCGCTTCTAGCTAAGAGAAGGCACCTTAGTCTTTCTTTAGAAGATCTGTTATAGGCGTAGTCAGCTTAGTATAATTCTGAATAAATCTACGATAGAAGTTAGTAAAGCCAAGAAATGACTAAAGTTCCTTAACGCTAGTTAGTCGAGGCCATCCGGAGATAGTTACTACTCTCGCTAGATTAGCGTAGACACCTCGCGTGTCTATAATAAATCCTAAGAAGGAGACCTACTTAGCTGCAAAAGTGTATTTTAATAGGTTAGTATATAGCTTAGCCTGTCTTAGGCGTTTAAGAACAGAGCTAACTACTCGCTAGTAGGTCTTAAGGTCCTCGCTATAAGTGTAGATAAGGATATTATTAAGGTACACTACATAGAGATAATCTACTAACCCTCTTAGGGTCTAATTAATATAAGCCTAGAAGGTGGCAGGCGCATTTATGAGTCTAAAGGGCATAACTAGGTACTTAAAGTAGCTATAGCGCGTTCTAAAGGCTGTCTTCTACTCATCCCCTAGGCTAATGCGGATCCTGTTATATACATCCTTTAAGTCTAAGGTCGTATAGTAATATACGCCTAATAGGCGATCTAGTGTCTCCCCGATCAAGGGCAGCGGACAACGATCCTTAATTGTCACTAAGTTAAGGCCCCTATAGTCTATACAAAGGCGGAGGGTACCGTCCTTTTTAGGCACAAAGAGGATAGGTGCTCCTACTAGGCTTATACTATAGCGAATCCACCCTTTCTTAAGGGCATCTTTAAGGTATACTCGTAGCACTTAAAGCTCGCGTATAGAGAGGTTATAAAGCGGGCTATAAGGTGGCTCCTTGCCTAGCATAATAGGAATTTAGTGATCTCCCTCTTTAGTAGTAGGCAGAATTTTAGCTATATTAGTGTTAAAGACGTCTTAGTAGTCTAACAATGCGTCTAGCACCCGATTTTCCTAAGAGGCACCGGCGATTTAGACGCGGGCGACGACTTCCTCTCCTTAGGGGTCGCTGCGAACTACACCTAAGAAGTGTATATAACTCTCCTCTTACTCTAACTACTAGATTGTTACTATTTAGATACGTAACTCATCTTTGATGCCCTAAGCCTAAGTCTGCTGTCTATAGTCTAGCTATATAGCTTCTCTTTATAAGAAGGGATTACCTAAAAGCAGCTCTAGTCCTTCTTTGTCTACTCTATAAGCGATAGTTTTAACCCGGCAGGTCGCACCTCGGTCGTCGGTAAGTACTACCTATATCTCGTATATAGCGTATGTAGCTTTCCTTTCTAACCCTACCTAGGCTAGTTAGGGTAGGTCACTTAGGACTAGGTTAAGGTTCATTTCGATTGCTGTATATTAACTAATAAGGCTAACCTCAGCTTAAGGGTCTAGGATAACTCCCACCTTATAGTCGACTCTAGTCGCTCCTATTGCGATGCAAGTGCGACGCATCCCCGGTAAGATGTCGACGGCTCTACGCCTCGTAGTACCCGAGGTAACTACGAGGCTCGGCCTTTTCCCTAGGCCTGTCTTACACGAGTAATAGGCTCTTTATTAGCATCTAAGAGTTAGGCCTTCTTCTTACACTCATTTACGTAGTGACCTATCTTCTTATAGAAGTAGCACTCGATTCCTAGCTTATAGGAGGAGTCCTTCTTAGGGGCTAACCCCTCTTTGTGTTAGTCCTCCCGTCGTGGCTTCCGGCTATGCCCTATTAGGCGATTACGGGGATTCTACGGCTTGCCTACGCCCTACAGGTTACGCTCTAGCGTAGATCCTAAGATGATAAGGCCCTCTCTTGTGGGGGGTATAGTATAGTAATTCGTGATTACTCGCTAGAGTTTAGGGCGGAGTTTAGAGAACAGGTGTTGCACCCGATGCTCCTCTAAGTATAGGGGTAGCTAGTCCTTAATCGTTTCTAAGTGGGTAGTAAAGGCCCTAATGCTCTATCTAGGAAGCTAGAGTGTAGCAGCATGCGCAGTAGTTGCTTCTAAGGTGCGGTTAATAGGATTAGAGAGTATATCTAGCAGGAAGGTCTTAAATTAGCTCTAGGTATACATCTTTACGAGGGGCTCGCGCTCTATATAAGAGTACTATACTTCGCGCGGGTCTCCGATAAGATACTAGCTTGCCTAAGTTACCTTCTCTTATTCTAACTAGAAGTTCTCTAGGGTAAGCTAGAAGGCTGTTTCATAGCTTCGAGTAAACTCCTTATATTCCCTTAGGTGTTTTCCTTTATACTCCCTAGGGTCTTTCGGCCTTATACTACGCTTTACACGCGATAGTCCTACGTCTTTAGAAGCGTGGCGCTTATAGCTCGTCGCTGTTAATCTTGTTCCCGCATCGCTCCGGATCTCTAAAGGGTCCGGATTTGCTCCCTCCTCGAGGAGAGCAATTTGCTCCTTAATCTACCTAAGGGTGCGCTCCTATAGGAGACGATCCCTTCGTTGTTCCGCGTCGCGGATGCGCTCTTCTAGCGACGCTATTGCTACTAGCAGTTCTCCCGGTGTAGTTATAGAGGTTCCTAATCCTTCTTTATTGCTAATAGAACCTAACTATGTCCTTGTAATAGCCATCCTTAGACTACTTCCTAAGTAGGGCAAGGAAGTATTATTATATTAGGGGTAGATTATATTAATACTAGTTCGTATATATAATAACCTACTTATAGTAGTGTAAGGATAGCTCTCGATTGGTATTATAAATAATACTTAAGGAGGGAAAATCCCTTAGGCTGTGCGTAGCTAGACTAGAGGCTATACGCTTAGGCCATCCGAAGCCGGCTAGACTCTAGATCCTTACACCTAATTAGAAGCCTACACCTTATCCCTAAAAATACCTATAACATTATTAATATCACCGATAAGCACTTTACGTAGGACGATATTAAGAAGTATAAGGCCGACTAGGAGTTAATAATTTATAAGGCTAGTAACGTTCGTATTACTATGCCTTATACCCCGTATAGTTCGACTAGTCCTACTAATTCTATTCGTCGCACTATACTCCCTTAGTTCTGTAGGATTAGTGCCGATTACGAGACACTAGAGCAGTTCGAGGGTAGTTCGTATAGCGAGCTTACTCTTACTTATATATAGAAGCGCCCTAGTCCTAGGACTCCTTCTAGTAAGCTAAATATGTATAGAAGTATATACTCTACTTTCCCCGCTACTATTACTCTATAAATCGATAGTTCTATTAGTAACGCTCTAGTTAGCTATATTCGTTAGGACGATCCCGCTATCGTCGAGGAAAGAGACATCCTATTAGGTGACGATCTCTAAGCTACTAAGGATCGTATTAGGGAGATTCGTACGGAGATTACTATAGCTATAGAGAAGGCTTAGGTTAAGGTCTAGTAGTATAAGAAGGCCTACTTTATTAGTGCTCGTTCTTTCTTCCGTTATACCGAGGAGGGCCTAGTCCCTACCGCGAAGGATAACCCTAATCCTATTATAGTCGAGGGCGATAAGGAGGATATAGAGATAGGTTCTAATAAGGAAGGGAGGGAAGTAGATTTAGATTCTAAAGAAGAGAATAATAAGGGTAAAATAGATTTATTAGAGGATAAAGAGAAAGGTCTTTCTAGTAATAACTTAGAGACATAGCGTCGTTAGCGCAAGGAGGCGAAGGACGGAGCTACCGGCCTCGGCGAGGAGCTCGTTATTAGTAAGGGTCATCGTCGTATAGCTCGTCGTTAAGGACTCTAAGGCGTGTAGGTCGTTCGTGTCTAGGTTAGACACTAGAGGGAAGGGGACGGTTATAGTAGGCTTAGTCGTCATAGTTATAGCTATAGTTATAGGTTACGATATATAGTCTATTAAAGGGCTTAGGTAGAAAGGTAGCGTTTAGTTATATATATACGGTTTCTACGACTACGAGGTTTCCGAGGGTAGTAACCGACTAACGAGTGTCGTCGACGAGCGTATACTATTCACTAACTACCTCGACTAGGAAGACACCTAACCGTAACACTATACTCCCTTAGTTCTATAGGATTAGTGCCGATTACGAGACTCTAGAGTAGTTCGAGAGTAGTTCGTATAGCGAGCTTATTCTCGCTTATATATAGAAGCGCCCTAGTCCTAGGACTCCTTCTAGTAAGCTAAATATGTACGGAAGTATATACTCTACTTTCCCCGCGGCTATTACTCTATAAATCGATAGTCCGGTAGGTAACGCTCTAGTTAGCTATATTCGTTAGGACGATCCTACTATCGTCGAGGAAAGAGACATCCTATTAGGTAACGATCTCTAAGCTACTAAGGATCGTATTAGGGAGATTCGTACGGAGATCGCCGTAGCTATAAAGAAGGCTTAGGTTAAGGTCTAGTAGTATAAGAAGGCCTACTTTATTAGCGCTCGTTCTTTCTTCCGTTATGCCGAGGAGGGCCTAGTCCCTACCGCGAAGGATGACCCTAATCCTATTATAGTCGAGGGCGATAAGGAGGATATAGAGATAGGTTCTAATAAGGAAGGAGGGGAAGTAGATTTAGATTCTAAAGAAGAAGATAATAAAGGTAAAATAGATTTATTAGAGGATAAAGAGGAAGGTCTTTCTAGTAATAATTTAGAGACATAGCGTCGTTAGCGTAAGGAGGCGGAGGACGGAGCTACCGGCCTCGGCGAGGAGCTCGTTATTAGTAAGAGTCGTCGTCGTATAGCTCGTCGTTAAGGACTCTAAGGCGTATAGGTCGTTCGTGTCTAGGTTAGACACTAAGGGGAAGGGGACGGTTATAGTAGGCTTAGTCGTTATAGTTATAGCTATAGTCATAGGTTACGATATATAGTCGATTAAAGGGCTTAGGTAGAAAGGTAGCGTTTAGTTATATATATAAGGTTTCTACGACTACGAGGTTTCCGAGGGTAGTAACCGACTAACGAGTGTCGTCGACGAGCGTATACTATTTACTAAATACCTCGACTAGGAAGACACCTACACCGTAACACTATACGGCTTAGAATACGTCGAGTCTCCTATAGAGTACCGAGGGTAGGGGTAAATACCTTATATAAAAGGAAGGATAAGAAGGTTCGGCTAGTAGATACTTCGATCTTAGATAGTTCTACACCTTAAGGGGTAAATACGTAGCGAGAATAGTACTTAGCTCGTAAAGCATTAAGACCTTTCCGGTTAGCGCTATATAGTTACCTACTTATCGCTAAGTTTTCCGATATTAAGGAGCGATTACGACTTATACCTAAGAGAGAGCGTAAGCTTATTATTAGTTACGAAGTTACGCTAGCTAAATAGGAGGTATTAATATAAGTACTCCTAAACCGAGAAGCTATTCTAGCTTAGGACTTCTCTAAGATTAGTACGGTAAGAAGTAACGTTACGCCGGCGTAGTCTATTAGGACTATAGACTATACGCCGTAGTAAGAACCTAGTTTCCCTATTCCGCGATCCTTAATAGGTATCGTAGTAGATATAGTAAAAGAGAGGATTACGAACGGGCTCCTTAAGCTAAGTTACGTACTATATAGGAATCTCTATTTCCTAGTTAAGAAGAAGGATATAAATAAGTATCGGCTAGTTAATGTAGCGATAAGTATTAATCGCGTAACGATTAGAGATACTAACCTCCCTCCTTCTATAGATAAATTCTCGGAGTCTTTTACTAGTATATATATCGCCTTACTCGTAGATTACTTTTCTAGATACGACTAAGTCCCCCTTACGGAGGAGAGCCGTAATATTACCTTATTTATAACACCTATTAGACTCGTCCGATAGATAAGACTTCCTTAGGGAGCTACGAATTTAGTTATATAGTTCTATAGGATTAACGACATAATTCTACGGGATCGGATACCTTATAATACGTAACCTTTCGTAGACGATAATAGCATTAAGGGACCTCGTATAGATTATAGTAGAGAGGAGTCTTTTCCTAGTGTTAGACGTTTTATGCTCGAACATATATAGACGTTAGACTATACGCTTACCGATATAGAGAGAGCTAGAGTTACTATTTCTAGTAGAAAGTCCTAGTTTTTATAGTTAGGTCTTAAGGTAGTAGGGTTTATCTATAATTCTAGAGGACGTTATCTAGACTAGTCTAAGATTATTAAGATTATAGAGTGGCCGCTATATAAGAACGGTATAGAGGTACGCGCTTTCCTTAGTATCTATATATATTACTATATATAGGTTAAGGATTTTACTATCGTCGCCCGGCCGTTATATTAGCTACTTTAGGCTAGTATCGTTTTCGAATAGACTAAGGAGGTATAATCCTCTATAAACGTACTTAAATAAGCACTAACTTCTATACCCGTACTTACGTCGATTAATTATAGTAAACAAGCCGGATCGATTATCTTAGCTATAGACGCTAGTTTAATAGGTTAGAGTATAATCCTTATATAGGAGAGTTCGGAGACTAAGAAGAAACGTTATATCGTTCGTTTCGAATCTAGTATATAGTCTAAAGCTAAAAAGAAGTATAATACTAGTAAGAGAGAGTGCCGCGGTGTGCTTAAGGCACTATAGAAGGTCCGTTTATATCTTTATAGGGTCCTATTCATTATCGAGACTAACGCTAACATCTTAGTAGTATAACTTAATCGATCCGCTACTAATCTTCCTAGTTCGGTTACTACTTAGTAGATTACGTAGATACGCTTATTCGCCTTCGACGTTCGACATGTTCCTAGCAAGAAAAATAGAGCTACTAATAGGCTTTCTCGCCGCCTACGAGGTCCGTTAGATAATAATAATAAGGTATATAATATAGACGTAGACAACTTAATCGATTCCGAGCTATTTTACGTGTCTATTCGTCCTCTCTAGGTAGATAGGAGTAATAAGCGAACTACTCTAGTTCGCGAGGAATATTTAGTAGAATCGTAAGACATTACCGACTATCTTATAACGTTACGACGACCGCTACATTTAGACATATCCGAATTTATTAAATTTAAAAGGAATACGTCGATGTTCCTTATTAATAATAGTTACCTTTTTAGACGTAGTTAGAGGTTAATACTGTTACACTACGTCGTCGATATAGAGGACTATAGAGATAAGATTATTAGAGAGCTTTATAACGGAAGTAGTTATAAGGGTTATAAGGGCACTTAGAGAAAGATTGCCGACTAGTACTAGTAGAAGACGCTATATACTAATGTTCGTTACTACGTAGCTACGTGCGACGAATGTTAAAGAAGAGCGCTTTTACGAGAAATAGAGGAGCTATATCCGAGCGGCGTCTCTACCCTTTATACGAAGTAGTACGTCGATGTCGTTTATATACCTATATCGGAAGGATATTAATATCTTATTATTGCTCGGGAGGCCGTTAGTTTATAGCTAGAGGCTAAGGCACTACATAATTCCGATAGTAAGTCCGCTACGAAATTCCTATATAAAGAGGTTATATATAGATTTAGCGCTATTAAGACACTAGTAGTAGATAGAGGTTCCGAGTTTAAAGGGTTAGTATACTCTCTCGCCGAGTAGTTTAGCATAGATTACGTCGTTACTTTAGCCTATAATCTATAATCTAATAAGGCTAAACGAGGGCATCTAAATATTATAGATAGCCTTTCGAAGATTATAGGTAAGGATAATAGCTAATAGGTTTAATATCTTACTTACGTCCTATAGGCCGAATAGTTAACCGTTAATAGGATTACTAGTTAAATACCTTCGTTACTTATATTTAGGACCGATACTATCCTTCTAGTAGAATTCGATATTTATAGTTAGCGAATATAGGATTAGTCGTAGGTTCGCACTACGGAAGAGCTTATTACCGCTCGTACTCGATAACTTAAATAGAGGGACGAGGATCTTTAGGAGATATAGGATCGTATATATCGTCTTCGTTAAGAATATAAAGAGGTATAGGATCTACGTCGCCGGATTTAACATAATAAGCTTAATATTAACGATATTATCCTAGTCTATAACACTTATTATAAGAAGATTCGATAAGATAAGCTTAAGAATAGGTAGCGGGGCCTATATCGTATTATTAAAGTTCACGATTTAGGTTTATATAAGATTGCCGAGCTAGATAGCGTCGAGGTTCGTAGTATATATATACGTCGGAGATTAAAAAAGTACTTATTAGTAGATAAGGAGTAAGTGTATATAGTAGCACTTCGTTACGCATTAGAATAAGAACCTATCGTCGAGATTATACGTCTAGAGGGCTTTAATTACGACGAGTACGAGATTATAGAATAGGTTTAGTATCTAGGTTAGATACTAGGGGGAGAGGGTAGGGTTAATAAAAGAGGGATTTTTATTATATATATAGTCGGTTATAACTATTATGTACATATTACGTCGCCGCTATTAAGGGTAGTAGATCTAACGAGGTATTAGAACGGATAAACGGTAAGGTAAAAGGTTTCCTTTGTTATTTCTATTCGTAGTACCTAGATTACTTCCTCGAAGCACTTCTACGTTTCCTTAGTTCCGAATTCGATTTCTTTATATATATTTACGGAGGTTCTATATAGTAAACGGTATAGTAAAAGAACAAAGAGGAAGAAGGTGTAAAGGTGCTATATAAATATATAGTGCCGCTATATATAGCGAATTATAAGAGGTATAGCGCTTATTAGATGCACCTATATATAGATGTTACTATAGCAGAGCTAGTGTTACCGCGCGAAAATTTTCTAATATAACCCCTCGATCTCCTACACCTTATAGAAACCTACCTTTTATTTCCGTAAGATAATATATCTAACGAAGCTCTTAGAAGGTCTCCTTTTCGTAGTAAGACGAGGCTATAGCGTTATTAGACAATAGCTACGCTATTTAATCGTAATCCCTATCGATAACTATAGGTTTTATAGCCTTATAGCTTTTACGCTATATAGGGAGGTAGAGGTTAGCCTAAGGCTAATCCTACCTTAAGTATAATAATCCTATCCAGCGATTCTAAGGTAATAAACGGAGGTAGTAGTTAGAATAGAGGAGTCGGAGTCTTTACGTATAAGGATAAGAGCTTTACGAATACTAAGGAGGTCTTAAAGTACGCCTATAAGTATAATAATAATATCCGTATAGATTTCATCGCGTAGGTCCTCGGTATCGCTATAAAGGCTTAGAACTACGTCGAGATACTTACTTACGATATTATCTATAGTCTCCTCGAGGGTAATATCGTCGCCTTAAGTAAGAAGGACTAGGAGGAAATGTTTCCTAAGGCTTATAGTATATACGAGAGAGTTAAGGAGAATAGGAATAAGAGCTTAGAACATTATAGCGCTCTCTAGCGTAGCGTTTCGGACTACGAGTAGTCCTACGAGCTCTATAAGGATTAGTACTCTAGTCTAGGGGATTATTCTCGTTAGTAGTTTAACTATATCTCTAGAGGGAAGACTTTCCGTTAGACTATTAATATAGTAGTTCGCGTAACTATTAAACGTATTAGCACCCCGAAGAGCATTATTAGTTACGACGTCCGCCTATAAGACATTACTACTATAGCTAAATTAGTCGAATTCTCGAAGTAGCCGAGCGTTAAGGTACTTAATATAAAGGAGCTTTATATAGTCTATAAAGGATAATTTACTAAGTATTTCGCCTAGAATAAGCTTAGTTTCTTATATAAGGTTCCCGCTCTATCCTAGATTACTAGTAGCACCCCTACTACCTCGTCTACTACTACGTTCGGAAGTCGTTAAGCTTCGGTTTCTAGTTATCCCGGTGTTTCTAACACTAACGTAGTACGTATTACTAAAGCCGTAATATTCGTAGGAGGAAGTTCCTAGGTAAACCTCGGTAGTACTAGACCTAAGCTAGGCTTAGGAGCGGCTACTCCTGTATAGGTTTTAAGCCGCTTACGTCGTTCTATACGTCTCCGTCTTAGTCGCTTAGAAGAAGAAGAGGATAAAGAAGAGCTAGTCGAATAAGAGGCTATTCCGTTAGTAGAGACTAGTCGTAAAGGTTCTCCTTCTAAGAAGCGTCGCTTTAACGAATTCGATAATAGTAATAGATAGTACGAGATACCCGATCGCTCTATTTCTATATTAGTTACTCTATAGGATAAGGGTAAGGGTAAGGCTATTACATCGTCGACTAAGAAGGAGTGTAACTATACTAGAGTCCCTCCGAGGGTTAAGGCCGAGTTTACCTTAAAGGAGCTACTCTCTAATTCCGAACTCGCTATTATTATAAACACTTAGATATGTAAGGATTTAGCTACTAATACGACCGTCTATTACTTATATACTCGTCTTCTAGCTCGTCGTCTATATCTACTTACTAACCTTAAGTACGAAGTTTTAGCTAGACGTATTCGCTATTAGTATAACGCCTACTACGGGGGCACTCTAGACTTAATACGTATATAGAAAGAGATAGCTAAGTAGCTTATTCTAACTTTCTATATCGCTCGCGAGTCTACTAAGCGTAGTGTTTTTAAGTATAAGTCTATAGTTATAGATTGTTACATCTCTAAGGATATAAGGAAGCTTATCCTCGATAGTTTCTATAAGGGGCTTTACGACGAATAGGTTACCGACGGTAATATAGTTATTAACATCTTTAAATAGTAGGCCGAAGGGGATTCTCCTCTTATAGATATCTTCTATACTAAGATAGATATATATCTTTACTATTTCGGTTATCCTAAGAGTAAGAACTAGCTAGGGTAGTTACGTAATATATTTCACTCTCTCGGATAGTAGGCTATACGTATAGATCCTAAATACTATCGAGTATATATTACTAGTTGTCCCGATAAGCTTACTTAGTTAATTTCCTACCCTTACTACGCTAAATACACCGTCCCTAGAGATTATACGTAGTTCCGTTATATTAACGTCAACCCTAGCCGCCTTACTAATAGGTATAGAGGAGATACTGTCTAAGGTTCTATTAGTCTTAACGATAAGACGCTAAAGAATTATACTATCGTTATACCTAAGATATATTACTATATAAAGGAGTAGGTTTAGGATATAAAGGCTCGTAAGGTTCTTACTAACGCCCTAGTTATTAATATCACCGATAAGTACTTTACGTAGGACGATATTAAGAAGTATAAGGCCGACTAGGAGTTAATAATTTATAAGGCTAGTAACGTTCGTATTACTATACCTTATACCCCGTATAGTTCGACTAGTCCTACCGATTCTATTCGTCGCACTATACTCCCTTAGTTCTATAGGATTAGTGCCGATTACGAGACTCTAGAGTAGTTCGAGGGTAGTTCGTATAGCGAGCTTACTCTCGCTTATATATAGAAGCGCCCTAGTCCTAGGACTCCTTCTAGTAAGCTAAATATGTACGGAAGTATATACTCTACTTTCCCCGCCGCTATTACTCTATAAATAGATAGTCCTATTAGTAGCGCTCTAGTTAGCTATATTCGTTAGGACGATCCCGCCGTTATCGAGGAAAGAGACATCCTATTAGGTAATAATCTCTAAGCTACTAAGGATCGTATTAGAGAGATTCGTACGGAGATTACTATAGCTATAGAGAAGGCTTAGGTTAAGGTCTAGTAGTATAAGAAGGCCTACTTTATTAGTGCTCGTTCTTTCTTCTATTATGCCGAGAAGGGCCTAGTCTCTACCGCGAAGGATAACCCTAATCCTATTATAGTTAAGAGCGATAAGGAGGATATAGAGATAGGTTCTAATAAGGAAGGGAGGGGAGTAGATTTAGATTCTAAAGAAGAGAATAATAAGGGTAAAATAGATTTATTAAAGGATAAAGAGGAAGGTCTTTCTAGTAATAACTTAGAGACATAGCGTCGTTAGCGTAAGGAGGCGGAGGACGGAGCTACCGGCCTCGGCGAGGAGCTCGTTATTAGTAAGGGTCGTCGTCGTATAGCTCGTTATTAAGGACTCTAAGGCGTATAGGTCGTTCGTGTCTAGGTTAGATACTAGGGGAAAGGGGACGGTTATAGTAGGCTTAGTCGTTATAGTTATAGCTATAGTTATAGGTTACGATATATAGTCTATTAAAGGGCTTAGGTAGAAAGGTAGAGTTTAGTTATATATATAAGGTTTCTACGACTACGAGGTTTCCGAGGGTAGTAACTAACTAATAAGTATCGTCGACGAGCGTATACTATTCACTAAATACCTCGACTAGGAAGACACCTACACTATAACACTATAAAAGATTATAGTATTATTAAGTACTAAGGCTAAATACCTTACCTTTACTAAGACCTATAGAGAGATTAACTAGTTAAGGAACCTTATTATTAAACTTAGACTACTTACTAATATCTACCTTAGTCTAATTATAGTCTTTATTAATAATAAGTTAGCTATTAAACTTATAAGAGATTATACTAATTTAAGGAGATCGAAGTATATTAATTTAAGGAATTATTACTATAGAGAGTAGTATAAACTTAGTGTAATTAAGCTTAAGTATATTAATATAACTTAGTAATTAGCTAATATACTTATAAAACCTAAGTCTCCTAATAAAATCCTTAACTAACTAGTAAAAGGCTAGTTACTTAGTGTAACTTTACACTATATACTTATTTAGATTTTATATATATTATTATTTTAAGTATACTATTTATACTATTACTACTTATTAAGCTATCTTATTTATCTAAAGCTTAAAGTAATAACTATTACTTTATTATTAAAAAGAGAGAAAAGAAAAGCTATTATAACCCTATTACTAGCTATTTATACCTAAGCTATATCCTCTACTTAATACTATTATTACTATCTTAATTAATTTCTACTACTCCTTAATCTAGTATTTAGTTAGAAGCTATAACGATTTAAGACTCTAATAGTAAGGCTATTACTTATATTAATAGTCTAGCGCCTATAGAATAGCATTATCTGCTCTAGAATATTAGCCTAATTAGCCTAATTACTAGCCCTATTTAGCTTAAAGGTAGGGACTATTAGAACTACTATAAACCTATTAGTACTAATTAGTAGGCTAGTCTAACTACTACTAAGGATAAGACTAATAGTACTAGAGCTACTACTAAGATCGCTTCTAGGTCTAATAATATTAGTACCGATATATCTAGAACTACTAGGACTAATAAGACTAGAGGCTCTACTATTCCTTAAGAAGTTTATTAGTAGGAAGGTTAAAGGTATAAGGACTAGGATCTAAGCTCTAAAAGTAGATATAGGACGAGTAATACTTATTATTATACTTATAGTACGAGTCTAAGGAGCTTAACTTAGATAAGATAGATAAGGATTAGAGTTAGAGTAATAATTATACCTAATAGTATAATTAGTAAAGATATAGTTAGTGTAAGTACTATCCTAGAAGCCTAGATAACTAAAGCACTAAGAGAACTTTCCTAATAGCCTAGACCCTCTATACTTATTATATAGAGTAGGATTAATAACCCTCCTATTACTTATTACTACCTAATAGGTAGGAAGGTAGTTAACGTTACTTATAGATATCTTTATACCTATCGCTTAACCTTAACGAAGAGAAAGGCGATAAACGATAGTACGCCTATTTTAGATAGTCCTAACGAGCTAGTTAAGACCCCTATTAAATAGAGCCCTAAGGCGGTATATTTAACTATTTTAATAAAGGAACTCTAGGATATTTATAATAGAAGTAATATAAAGAGTATTAATATATATAGTCTAGTTCGAGTAGCCTATTAAGTCTCTAATAAGCTAGTTAATTAAACTAGTAAGCTAAGGACTAGTTAGTGTAGGATTAGGAGGGACCTAGGCTATTTATTAGGGGTAGATTATATTAATACTAGTTCGTATATATAATAACCTACTTATAGTAGTATAAGGATAGCTCTCGATTAGTATTACGAATAATACTTTAGGAGGGAAAATCCCTTAGGCTATACGTAGCTAGACTAGAGGCTATACGCTTAGGCTATCCGAAGCCGGCTAGACCCTAGATCCTTATACCTAATTAGAAGTCTACACCTTATCCCTAAAAATACCTATAATATTACCTCCTTCTCTAAGCTAATATCCTTAGTAGCTAGCCTTAATAAAAACCTATTAGCCTTTATAGCTACTATAGGAAAAGAGTGTCTAGTATTACTACTTTACCTACTTATATCCCCTATATGATTTTTACGCGAACTATATACGATTAGTAAGGTTATCGCGGCTTTATCGCTTCTAGAAAGGTAGGTAATATACGCTTTATTTAGGCTTTATTTAGGATTTTTACCCCCCTAGGTCCTTAGTGCTAGGATTGCCTTTATTACGCTAGGTAATAACAATAAACACGGCTAATATATATTTCTACGACGCGCCTACACTCCTTAACTTCGTTAATAACACCTATTACGTATACTATACCTTTTTCGCCTAGCATTATAGTCGCCTTTAGTAGACCTTAATACATTACTACTACTACTCTTAGTATAGCTCCCGACTATAATTTTAGCGCTCGAGTCGCTAGCGATATAACTACGCCCTACGTAGCTACTTATATACGCTACGTATACGAGATTACCCGCTATAGTATTATCTATAATAAACTAACTCTAAGAAGGTGTAGCTACTATACTTCTAGGAATAGGTCCTCTTATACACTAGTAGGAATCCTTAAAACGAGACCCGTATACGACCTTACTAATACCTTTAGGTTCCTATCGTCTTTAATAGGTACGTCGAGCGCGTCTATAGGTTCTACGACTCCTATACTAGGGCTATTACTACTAGTACCTTTCCTATTAGGAGAAGGGGATAGGATCCTAATGTCTACTATATAGGATTAGCTCTTACGCGTGCCTAGCGTACCTTAACCTAATAGCTAGAGAATTATAGGAGGATTATAGCTCTTAGGGGTAATCTATTAGAGATGCCTACTAAAGTCCCTAAGTCTAGCCCTAATATAGAGAGGCTATAGCTATTAGAGTAGAGGAGGATTACTAATGTTCTAGAGTATATAGCTATATAGGCCTTTAGCTACGTAAGTTCGTACCTTAATCGCGTCTAGATCGTATACTAATAGCTAGGATAGCCTAGACCCCTTAGTTTTAGTAGTAGTACTCCTAGTAGTGGCCCTTACCCTATATTTAGGCCTAGCCCTAGAGGTTAGGGTAGTAGTAGAGGAGGTAGTAATAGAGGTAGTAGTAGTAATAGTAGCGGGAACGGAGCTATAAGTTTACGCCTTCCTCGCTATTATCTCGTAAGCTAATATCGTAGTATAGAATAGTAGTAGTAATAGAAATAGTAGTCCTAATAGGGATAGTAATAGTAATAGTAATAGTAGTAGTAGTAGTAGTAATAAGAGTAGTAATAATAGTAGTAATAATAGTAGTAATAATAGTAGTAACGATAGTAGTAGTAGTAGCGTAAGTTCGCACCTTCCTCGCTATTTACTCGTAAGCTAATATCGTTATTTAGGATAAGTCTAGTAAGGAGAGTAAGCCTATTAAGGGGGGTAAGGCTAGTAGGGAGGATAAGTTTAAGGAATTTAGTAAGGAGGATAGTAAGGTTAATAACTTAGGTAATTTAGATGTTAAGATATAAGATAAGTAGGCGTACTTATTAACTACGACTCGGCTATATAGAGCTAGCATAGCGTAGGTGTTTCTAGAGTAATTCTCGTAAAGATACCCGGCTAGAAGGCCTATAGATAGAAATAGATAGTCTTAATCCTTAAGCTAATATTCCTATTATAGTTATAAAGCTAAAGTCTCTAGTGCTAAGCATTTCACTACGAGCGTATAGCGGCATTCGTACGAGCTAACTATAGTCTACGGCTAGGTCGCTTACTCTTATCTTATCCTCGGCTATACTTATCGCTTTCTCTAAACTCCCTTAGTAAGTTATCTATTTCCTTAAAGTCCTCTTCTTTTATCTATAAGCTCTTATTCTTATTATACCCTTCCTATTTAAGTAGGTATTCTTTCTTTCCCGCGCGTATAGTACGCTTAGTAAGGATTTTCTCTATATACTAAACTTATTCTCTATCTTCTACTAACTCTAGGGCCCTTATATTTAGTAGTTCTTCTCCTTCCCTTAGGTAGAAAGGCTCTAGTAGAGATATATAGAATACATCGTATATACGATAGGAGCTTAGTAGCTATAAGCGATATACCTATAAGTTAATTACTTCTTTAATCCGAAAAGGGCCTACGAATTTATCTATTAGCTTCCTACTTAGAGCTTTTAGCTTAAGGTTCTTTATATTTAGCTATACTAGGTCTCTTAGCTTAAACCTTATTAGAGTATACTTTCTATTATAGTACCGGGTTTAATACTCTACTATAGCTTATAGTCGTTCTTAAAGCTTTACTCGTAATATATATATATCCTACACTTATTATACTACTATAGGTACCTCCCTCTCTAGCTACCTATCCTTAGGTAGGTTTTAAAGGATTAGGTGTTTCCTAAGAATAGCATAAAATAGTGTTTCTTTAGTAGCTATATATACTAAATTGTTATATATAAACTTAGCTATATAAAGTAGGTTAGGCTAGTCTTTAGAATATTCTATAGTAAAGATACGTAGGTAATGCTTAAGCGTCTAATTCTAGCGCTCTATTTAGCTGTCGGTTTATAGATAGAACGCCGTACTTAACCTACGCTTTACCTATATCTAGTAGTAAATCTCTAACTAGAACTAGCTTATAAATAGCGTCCCTCTATCTAATACTATCCCTTTCTACGCCCTATATTTATATATAATATACTTAAAGTATATATCTATAAAGTCTTTAGCTATCTATATTTCTTTTACTAGGATATAGAGCGCTATCTTTAATAATCTATCGTAGATTACTAGGATCGTATTATATACGCTTCTATTGTAAATAGTAGGGGGTAGCTTTATAATAAAGTCTAGTATAACTTCTTTAAAGATATTAGAAGGGATAGGAAGGGAAGATAGCTTACTATATAGTATATACCTTAGAGCTTTTAACCTTTAATAGGTGCTATAGCTCTTTATATACTTACGTACTTCTTGATCTAATAAGGGCTAGTAGTAGTGTCTACTAATTAGATTATACGTTCTTACTGCGCTATAATAGCTAGCTATACGAGAGTTATAGTACTAGTATAAGATTTCTTATCTAAGGCTAGGTTTATTTAGAATATATAGCCTACCCTTATATATAAGGGTTCTATCTTTACGTTTACGCTATACTAGCGACTTCTTACTACTTCGGGTACGCCCTTCTTACTCTAGATCGGCTATACGCTTAATTATAAAAGCGTCCTTCTACTAAAGCGTATAGATAGTCTATAATAGGGAGGTGTCTCCTACTAATATAAGTTCGCTAGTAATAAGAACTCTTACTACGTAGCGTAGTACGTATAGTATATATTCTATAGTACTAGCGGTTAGGCTAGATCCGCGTTCGTAACTTATAGACTATCGACCTACGAGTTCCGAGCTATACTCGGAGTAGGAGCTAATTCTACTAATAAGATATACCCTAGTAGTGACTAGATCTACTCCTAGTTTACTAGCTAAGCTAAGTTTATTCTAAAGGGTAGATAGTAGTCTTATTAGCGCGTAGTTCTCTTTAAAGTAGTCTACCCTCCTCGAGAGTCTATCTACTAGGTTAGACTTACTAGGTATATACTCTACCTTAAAGTTAAAGGCTACTAGGTAGGACGCCTAGCGGGCCTAGCGCGGGTTTAGCTTCGCTACATCGCGTATACCTCGTAGGTTGTTATAGTCACTAAGGACTTATATTATATACTAGGCCCCCTCGAGGTAGTAGCGCTATTACTTAAAGTAATATATAATTACGTATAGTTCTTAGTTATAGATCTCCTAATTACGTTTAGCCCCTTATAGCTTCTAAGAGATAAAAGCGACTAGATGCTACTTACTATCCTCGTATAGCTAGGAGAGTATACCTACTACTATAAATATAGATATATCTATCTCTAGACGTATCGGCAACTTAGGGTTATAATGTCGTAGGAGCGGCGTATCTATAAAGCGCTCTTTAAGCTATACGAAACTAGCTTCTACCGCTTCTAGCTAAGAGAAGGCACCTTAGTCTTTCTTTAGAAGATCTATTATCGGCGTAGTTAGCTTAGTATAATTCTAAATAAATCTATAATAGAAGTTAGTAAAGCTAAGAAATAACTAAAGTTCCTTAACGCTAGTTAGTCGAGGCTATCTAGAGATAGTTACTACTCTCGCTAGATTAGCGTAGACACCTCGCGTGTCTATAATAAATCCTAAGAAGGAGACCTACTTAGCTATAAAAGTGTATTTTAATAGGTTAGTATATAGTTTAGCCTATCTTAGGCGTTTAAGAATAGAGCTAACTACTCGCTAGTAGGTCTTAAGGTCCTCGCTATAAGTATAGATAAGGATATTATTAAGGTACACTATATAGAGATAATCTACTAACCCTCTTAGGGTCTAATTAATATAAGCCTAGAAGGTAGTAGGCGTATTTATAAGTCTAAAGGGTATAACTAGGTACTTAAAGTAGCTATAGTACGTTCTAAAGGCTATCTTCTACTTATCCTCTAGACTAATATAGATCCTATTATATACATCCTTTAAGTCTAAGGTCGTATAGTAATATACGCCTAATAGGCGATCTAGTGTCTCCCCGATTAAGGGTAGCGGATAACGATCCTTAATTATTACTAAGTTAAGGCCCCTATAGTCTATATAAAGGCGGAGGGTACTGTCCTTTTTAGGTATAAAGAGGATAGGTGCTCCTACTAGACTTATACTATAGCGAATCTACCCTTTCTTAAGGGTATCTTTAAGGTATACTTATAGCACTTAAAGCTCGCGTATAGAGAGGTTATAAAGCGGGCTATAAGGTGGCTCCTTACCTAGTATAATAGGAATTTAGTAATCTCCCTCTTTAGTAGTAGGTAGAATTTTAGCTATATTAGTATTAAAGACGTCTTAGTAGTCTAATAATGCGTCTAGTACCCGATTTTCCTAAGAGATACTAGCGATTTAGACGTAGGCGACGACTTCCTCTCCTTAGGAGTCGCTACGAACTATACCTAAGAAGTATATATAACTCTCCTCTTACTCTAACTACTAGATTATTACTATTTAGATATATAACTTATCTTTAATGCCCTAAGCCTAAGTCTACTATCTATAGTCTAGCTATATAGCTTCTCTTTATAAGAAGGGATTACCTAAAAGTAGCTCTAGTCCTTCTTTATTTACTCTATAAGCGATAGTTTTAACCCGGTAGGTCGTACCTCGGTCGTCGGTAAGTACTACCTATATCTCGTATATAGCGTATATAGCTTTCCTTTCTAACCCTACCTAGGCTAGTTAGGGTAGGTTACTTAGGACTAGGTTAAGGTTTATTTCGATTACTATATATTAACTAATAAGGCTAACCTTAGCTTAAGAGTCTAGGATAACTCCTACCTTATAGTCGACTCTAGTCGCTCCTATTACGATATAAGTATAACGTATCCCCGGTAAGATATTAATAGCTCTACGCCTCGTAGTGCCCGAGGTAACTACGAGGCTCGGCCTTTTCCCTAGGCCTATCTTATACGAGTAATAGGCTCTTTATTAGCATCTAAGAGTTAGGCCTTCTTCTTACACTTATTTACGTAGTAACCTATCTTCTTATAGAAGTAGTACTCGATTCCTAGCTTATAGGAGGAGTCCTTCTTAGGGGCTAACTCCTCTTTATATTAGTCCTCCTATCGTAGCTTCCGGCTATACCCTATTAGGCGATTACGGAGATTCTATAGCTTACCTATACCCTATAGGTTATACTCTAGCGTAGATCCTAAGATAATAAGGCTCTCTCTTATAGGGGGTATAGTATAGTAATTCGTAATTACTCGCTAGAGTTTAGGGCGGAGTTTAGAGAATAGGTATTACACCCGATACTCCTCTAAGTATAGAGGTAGCTAGTCCTTAATCGTTTCTAAGTAGGTAGTAAAGGCCCTAATACTCTATCTAGGAAGCTAGAGTATAGTAGTATACGTAGTAGTTACTTCTAAGGTACGGTTAATAGGATTAGAGAGTATATCTAGTAGGAAGGTCTTAAATTAGCTCTAGGTGTATATCTTTACGAGGGGCTCGTACTCTATATAAGAGTACTATACTTCGCGTAGGTCTCCGATAAGATACTAGCTTACCTAAGTTACCTTCTCTTATTCTAACTAGAAGTTCTCTAGGGTAAGCTAGAAGGCTATTTTATAGCTTCGAGTAAACTCCTTATATTCCCTTAGGTATTTTCCTTTATACTCCCTAGGGTCTTTTAGTCTTATACTACGCTTTATACGTAATAGTTCTACGTCTTAAGAAGCGTAGCGCTTATAGCTCGTCGCTATTAATCTTATTCCCGTATTGCTTTAGATCTCTAAAGGGTCCGGATTTACTCCCTTCTCGAGGAGAGTAATTTACTCCTTAATCTACTTAAGGGTATACTCCTATAGGAGATAATCTCTTCGTTATTCCGCGTCGTAGATACGCTCTTCTAGCGACGCTATTACTACTAGTAGTTCTCCTAGTATAGTTATAGAGGTTCCTAATCCTTCTTTATTACTAATAGAACCTAACTATATCCTTATAATAGCTATCCTTAGACTACTTCCTAAGTAGGGTAAGGAAGTATTATTATATTAGGGGTAGATTATATTAATACTAGTTCGTATATATAATAACCTACTTATAGTAGTATAAGGATAGCTCTCGATTAGTATTACGAATAATACTTTAGGAGGGAAAATCCCTTAGGCTATACGTAGCTAGACTAGAGGCTATACGCTTAGGCTATCCGAAGCCGGCTAGACCCTAGATCCTTACACCTAATTAGAAGCCTACACCTTATCTCTAAAAATACCTATAATACTATTCTAGCTACTATAAGAGGTAGGACCTAGGTAGGAAGCTACTATATAGCTAGTAGCTAAGCTACTAACATCTTTAGTAATAGTAGCTACTATAAGTGTAATAAAGGAAAGAGAAATCATAAAGGAGCTAGGAGGCTACTTATATCTCCCTTATTAAGATTTATAAGCTAGCGCTTTTATATAAACAATAGCTACCTAGCTATTGTTAACGGTTACTATTATTGCTAGTAATTACGAGCTAAACTAATAGTGAACCTTCACTAATAATTAGCTAGTACTAACAATTATAAGCAATTATAATAAGATAAAGTAATAACCTAATTACTTTACTTATATATAATAGGGTAGTTCTTTAGCTTTAGTAATCTATACTAGAGAGGGAGTGTTATAATAGAAGGCTAGTATAGCTTCTCTAGTACTAAAGAACTAGTACTAATAAGTTAGCGTACGCATAGTAGATAATCGGTTATTGTAACTCTCTGAATGAAACACACGTCTCTCGATCCGATTTGCTAGTTACAACATATAGTGAGGCAAGCCACGATCGCGTCGTGGGGGGATTGCATTTGCCCAGACTTGACGCTGAAAGCTTGATTCGCACTTCATCTAGTCTACTTGTTGTCATTCTACCAGAGCACCATGACCTTGCGACGACCAGCAAATAAAACATGCACATAACGTCGTCAGTGAGCAGAGCATTCGGAGTCCTCGTCATCATGTTCCGTCGCCTTGCGACAGATAAGCGACCACTGACTGACGGGTAGGGCACATTTTCCAGCCTCGCAAGCGCTGTATTCGGGTCCCATGATCATGCGTTCGAACATAATCTGGCGAGCGTTGTTGTCTTCGATAAGCTCATCGAGTTCCTCCTGAGACTGGGCATGGCGGACGACCTCCCACCGCCTGGGTTGAGCCAGATACACGAAGAAGCGACCAAGCCCGTCCAAGTCGACAAGCGGTTCGATGATACGTTCGTACGTTTCGTCGATGAGCCCGGCCTCGCCTGGTCTCAGGTGGGCACGACGATCGCTCTCCTCGGTTCCTGGGCTGGCGTCGGCAGCATGGATTGCAAGAGTCAGCAGGGAAAGACGTAGTTGTGTCTTCATGAATCTGATGGTCCTGAGCCAGTCCTCATAGACGGGATACCATTTCGCAAAGAAAGGAAAGGGGTATGAGGAGAAGACCGGGAACACAATCTCGATGTGTCTTAAGTGGATCAAAGCAGCCTTGGGTACAAAGTTGCGTAGGAACCTTGACACCGGATGACGCTTGCCAATGCTGTTGGATGCGGGTACACCTGGGCTACAATCCGGCAGGCTAATGAATTTGTTGCCGCGAAAAAAGACTTCTTGGGAATCTGCCAGCATCTCCTTGGACACCAGCATCAACGGTGTTGGTGGACGCCAGCAATTGCACCACTGATTGTAGGCTGAATGATAACGACCGCAAAAACATGCTTCATCGACTCCCCGCCAGCACTTTCTGACATCCGCCGAACTGTGAAAAAAATCATCACGAGTCACGGCGAATTGACTGAAGAGGCCTGAATAGAGGAGGTGGAATTTGAGAGATGGAGACCAGTTAACTTCGGCCATTGGTGTAATGAGGTCTGTGTACTCCAAGATCAACCGCCGGATCTCGCGCGGAAGACCAAGCCAGTTGAATGCTGGCAGCCGTGATCTGTCGAGTTGGTTCATACATCGCAACGCCACAAACTTGGCTAGGCTGGCCATACGCGGCTCGTAGACAGCCCCAAGTCTGACTGCGCAGACCTGCATCTGTTGTAACACCAGCAATGGAGAGACAATCTGGACAGCAAGGCAGTAGTCCGAGACATCGCAGATGAGAGAAAGGCGTAGCTGATTTGCAGTGATGGACTTGGCAAGCAGGTCGACAACCTCGATCCAATGCCCTAGACTGGTCTGACATCTGGGATCCGCGAGGGAGAAGGCCTCGGAGTGCTTGTCCTCCTTTGAACAAGGCTGGTCCGTGGAAGGACGGCAACATCCGTCATCGCTACCGTCCCAATGCTCGCCTTCACAGGTCGATGTATGGAGGCTGATGGTTAAGAACCTGAGTCGGGACACGGAGACCGTTCGGAGCTTGAGAAGGCGGAAAGGATCGCCGAATATGCGGAACCTGTACGTCTGGTATATGTAATGGTTGATGTCTTGATATACATGCTGACAGGTAAGTAAAAGACTGGTGGTTGCTCCCATGGCATGCGTGCGGCAGGATGCTCTGTTGGTTTGTGGTGACGAAGCTTCATCACTCGAAGCGCTACCATCATCGCTGTCACTGCCTGCTCTGTCGCTGTCACTGCCTGCTCTGTCGCTGTCATCGCTGTCGCTGTTGTCACGTGTCGTCTCGTCGTCGCCGCGGCCCAGCTCGGCAGAAGAGGTGTCGCTGTTTCCCTTCTCCGTGATTGTCTTCTGGCCTTCGTGATTGTCCATACCATAAAAAGTCACGACATTGTACTCTGGCAGACCGGACAGGTGGTATATCTTCATTCTCAGTGACTTTGGAAGTTCCAGTAGGGCAGGCATATGCTTGCAATCGAGACCCAACCAGGCCTGACAGATTCTGGGCTGAGCCGGTGCCATGGTGGCAGACTGGTAACGGAGCGAGCCTGGCAGTTATTAGTAAAGGATATGCGTCCGGGACAAGAAAACGCTAACCACAGTTGGTAGTGTTGTCTCGGCTTTTGCGCAGTATGATTGTGACTGTGAAGAAGCTCTGGGTGTCGGATCGTCGTTGTGACAAACGCGAAGCCTCAGGCAACAGCGTCGTTTTCGCGCACGTGATTGTGGCAGCGACGACCCCATCGAAACTTCTGACTTCGATCCCAAAACCTCATCCGCAGCACAAGAGTCCTTCACACACCGATTCGGCTGGTTTGAACTTTCTTTTTCACAGCTCGACCTGTTCTCTTCTCCTGAACTACCAGAAGAAACACCTGTCACACATTCACTTGTGAATTCGACCATAAAGTCAACTCATTCACACACACATCCAAAGCTACAGCTGAATTGTAAATGGCTATTTCACTCTGCAGCATCATGTATCCGAATCAGCCAAGGATATGCTCAATGTTCATCGATGCCCGTTGCAAGCATCGCTCCTTCCTTGACTTTCCCGAGAATGTCAGAAGGAAAATCTATCGCTACGTTGGCTTCGAACCTTACGGTCTCATCAAGTATGATGATATCAGGTCAGGGGTGGCCAAAAGTCAGATTGAGTTGAGCTCAGAGCAACCTACCGACGAGAACGCACTATACATCGAGGGACGTGGGAATGGTCAGGATGAGGACGAGATCGACAATGACAGCGACGATGAAGACAAACCCATCGATTCACTCGACCTGAGACCACTGTGGGAGGAGCCGCAGATAGTCGGTCCGGTCTTTGGCAAGATCAGCCTGATGCTCTGCTGTCGAGCCATGTACCATGAGATCGCTCAAATCACCTACGGCAAGTACACACTTGCCATTACCAACGGACCAGAGGCCCTTTGCAAGATCAATGCTAGCTGCATAGCATTACTGACATCGCTTACCCTGGACTTCCATCTTGCAACTGAGAGGGTCATGCCAGACCACCCGGACCGATCAGTTCCGCAAGATCCCACCGCATATGCATCTCTCGTCAAACCTCTGTTGATCAATAGCGCAAAGGCGAAAGATCTCCTCCCGAGCTGGCTCGTGGCAGCGAGTCACCTCAGCCAGCATCTCGTCCCGGGTCGTCTGAACCTGTCACTCACCTGCGATGTCAACGACTATACCTTTGCTCTGATGATAACAACTCCACTCCTGGCCTTTCCCAGACTCAAGCGGTGCTGGCTCAGACTTTCCGCAAGCCTTGATCCACGAATCGCCCAACTGGCTCGTCGCACTTCTCAGACTTGCACTGGCCATGCACGACCACAAGAGGATCAGCTTTTCAGGTTCACGGATCTTCCGAGAGAGGTGCAACTGCTGGTTTTAAGCTATACCGACCTGGTTACGCCGTTCAATGAGGTTCATTGGACACCGAATCAAGGATATCACCTCAGGCTTTCCTGGAAAAGGGGAACTTGCCTCGACGACGCATGTGAGATCGTGGATGAGGAGGAGTACGATTTGTGCGAGTGTCATTCCCAAGCAATCTTTGGCTGCTTTTGCCGACGCCATCACTCAGCGTACTGGGAGGGCTGTCGTTGCTGGTCATATCCGACATCACTGTTCCTTGTGTCGCGGGATCTCCATTCGGCTGCCGTTGAAGTCTTTTTCCGAAGCAACCGCTTCTGCGTGCTACCGGACTGGTCAGGCCATGCTTATATTGGAGACTTACCGGTGGAGATCCCGCCGTCGCCTCCGCCCATATCCGCTTTTCTTCGTTCACTGGTGCCGTCTGGACTATCACATCTGCGAGCATTGGAAGTTGTCCTCTTACCTCCGCTGCGTCTCAATGACACGTGCATTACTGGCCTACCAGACTTCTACAACCAACTTTCCGACACGGTGGAATTTATGAAGGACAATCTTCATCTTTGTCGCCTCAAGCTGGTAGTCCACCTGCCAGATCTCAGCTTCCAATCACACCACGTGGAGAGAAGGTATGCGGTCCCTGAGCGTGCTCTCAAACGCTACAACAGATTATGTGTAAGTATTGCACGCAAGCTCAGCGTGCTCAATGGTCTCCAGTACTTCTACGCCTTTCTCGCAGAGCCGCTGAGATGGCAGATTCAAGACACGGCCGCGGACGGAGAATATGCAGATGAGCTCATCAATGAGCTGAAGACGACCAGGGAGCAAGAGATGGAGAAAGCAGTAATGGGTGCGAAATACAATGCAGAAGATCATGGCAAGAAGGAATACATCCACTCTGCATGGTATTGTCAGAACGAAGGCTGGGATGACTTTTGATCAACAGACAGAGGGCTGGATGACTTCATGCCGACGATGTGGTGGTGTTTTAGCCGGCTATCAGATCGGAAAGTTTGCTGGCTTTACCGTAGCGAATAGCTCTTCCAAGGGTATCTTTCTGTCAATCAGACCTTGCTCGTGCAGATACAAGACCAATGCTTCTAGTGTCTTTCTGTTTGTCTCGACTCCATATGGCCAACAATCAGCACCAAACGTCTCCTTGATGTCGTCCAATGCCTCGGGCAGCCACGGAAGCATGTATCTCAGGGCACTCGTGCTCTCCATCCTCTTCCTCGCCATCTCCTTGCTCTTCTCAAATGCCTCAAACAAGCTAGTCGCGATCCACGTATTCTTCTCCCAAACCTCCCTGCGTATCGCAACCAGATGCATGATCGGAAACACGCCGGTCCGCTTGTAGAAAGCCTTTTCCTCCGCCTTGAAAGCCGGCCACAGTCTCCTCACGTTCCCTGCCCCAAGACACGCCGGCGGATCGGCACCAATCGTCGCGTCCACCTCCCCATCCCGCAACAAATCACTGAGACTCCTCGCCATGTCCTCGTTCCGCACAATCTTCACCCCAGCGGGCGGCGGCAGACTCCCCGGCTGCCCGTGCGAGCCCGGCCCCTCCATCTTCCCTTCCACCCACGTCACACCGGAGAGGTCCACCCCGTAGTCATTCTCCAGTATCCCCCTCTGCCACACCGCGGCCGTCATGGTATAGTGCTGCACCCCGATCCGCTTGCCCTCCAGATCCTTCGGCTGCTCGATCCCGTCGCCGTTGACGGCTATGAAGCCGTGTCTGAATGCGCGGGAGGGGAAGACGGGGAGGGCGACGAAGCGTTTGTCGCCCGAGGCGTGGAGCGTGATGTACTCGCTTGCGGACAGCTCGGCGAGGTCAAAGTCGGGGGTGGTGACGAAGCGGTCGAAGACGTCGCGGGGGTGGTCGATGGGGAGGAAGCGGAGGTCGATGCCCGTGGGGCGTGTCTCGCCTAGGAGAAGAGAGATGAAGCGGTCGTAAGGGGCGGAGGCGAAGGTGAGTGGTAAGAGGGACATGGTGGGAGGTGCAGAGCAGCGCAAGAGGTGGGCGCAGGTTATGGAAGAAGTATGTATTTACCTTGCAATATACCCGATCGGGTCTGTTCTTACCTACCACTGTACATATACACTAACAGGAGACGTACCCATGTGCCTCACAATCCTACCTGTTTGAAAAGTAGGGGCGGTTCATGATGCCGATCGTGGTTGTAAATCCCACGAGTAATGAGCATGCGTTCCGATGCCCTTGGAGAAGCTTGGGGAAAGCTCGGAAGAATGCTCTGCCGTGTTGTAGAGTGATCTTTGGATACAATTTGGGGTTGGAAGTGTTAGTCGAGGTCATGATGTTGCGAAGGAGATTTGATGATGGAGAATGATGAAGGTGAGTGATACTCTGTCGATGACAAGAGTCTATGCTCTGCGGACTTCACAACTCCGAAATCCGCATCTGGTCAATGCTACTTGCTGGTATGGCATTACTCATATATACATGTTGACCATGTATAACAGACGTTGGCGGTGATTGAGCAGTCCGAAACCGCTCGTTACTACAAAAGCGCTCTCAGTACTTGACGTTCGACGACTTGTATAGATATTCTGGTCAACGCCACTATTCAATATGTCTTCGGAGCTCTTCCTTGCCACGGCAAACCCGGCGGAGATCAAGGAGCAGTTGGCTCACAACTCGGTCGAATGGCGTGGGCCGTTGACGACAGAGGCCTACTTCAGGCGAGAAGAAACCCTGGCCAACCAAGATCTAACAAGATCCGGCGGTTTGACCTCGTGGATTCTCGCCCGGAAGATACCCAATGGACCACGGCAGGCGTTGTGCTCATGCGAGACTCTGCGCAAGCGGGCGCTACTAGCTCTTGCTTCGACTGGTGAGGTGAAAGAAGTCACGTGCTACGGTGTGGCGAGTGTCTTCACTCCTCCTGGGCAAAGAGGAAAGGGGTATGCGAGCACCATGTTCAGGGAGTTGGAGAAGTGGATGGATGAGCAGGGCAAGGGCAAGGGAGGATTTAGTGTCTTGTACAGCGATATTGGGAAGAATTTCTATGCGAAACATGGCTGGCTGCCCAAGCAAAGTGCTCATGTCAGGCTTTCCGTGGGAGACGGTGCGAAAGAGGATTTAGATGGTGTCGAATGGTTGACTGCGAAAGATATTCCGGCGCTCTGTGAGAGAGACGAATCCAACACGAAGATCAGATTGGGGACATTGGCACGCCAGGGCAGAAACGTGGTGGCTATCTGCCCGGATCTGAAGACACTAAAGTGGCAAAGAGCACGGGAATCATTCCTGAGCGAGGAATTGCTTCGGCAGAGCCCTGATATCCAGGGTGCACTAGTCAAGACCACCAGTGGTAAAGACGTCTGGTGTTACTGGACAAGGTGGTGGTACAATCCCAATCTGAAAGAGTCAAGGGGCAACACACTACACATTTTGAGGTTAGCAGTCGACGACAAAGACTACGATGACTCGGCGGCCACGAAAGAAGGCGTACAGACTGCACGGGACAACGAACTGGTCAATGCCGTAGCGACTTTACTAAATGCCGCCGTGCAAGAAGCAAGGAAGTGGACCATGGAAGATGTCCAGATCTGGAATCCAAGCTCGACGACGTTGGCTGCTGCGCGATTATTGGATGAACAGACGGATGTGATACACCGCGAGAAGGACAGTATCGCTAGTCTGAGATGGTGCGACGAGGGTTTGAAGAATATTGGAGACTCGGTGGTTTGGGCAGCGGTAGAAAAGTACTCGTGGTGCTGAGTGAGTTGTCTGTACATGGTATATAAAATCATACCTGATGACTACCATTTTCGACCTCGCGATTCGTCAAAATTGCCTCCCTGTCTTTCTCTCTCTATGCGGGCGTCAAAGTCTCGCTGAGCTTCGGACTGAGCAAGTTGACGGTCCTCCTCGCTTTGCGAAAAGGCAAAGCTGTCACCGCCCGTCGACCCTTGGTGCTGCTCTCTTTGAGTACTGTCGTTGCCCTTGGCCGCTGCTTCTCTGCGTAATCTCTCCCAGGTCCCTCCTGTCTGCACAGCAGAATCTCTCCTCTCCTGTATCGGTTGTGGAGGTGTTCGTCGTGGAACTTGCTGCGGTTGAGGACTCGGCCGAGAGTCTCTATTCGCCGCTCTTGACTCGTACTGCTGTCTGCGCTCGTTCATTTGCATCTGGCTGTCGGACATGAGTCCAGTGTCCGCATCTCCAAAAGCGATATCGTCCATGAAAGCGCCTCCCGTGGGAGACATTTCATCCTCTTGTGACGCTGGAGAGGCAGTTTTAGCATTTCCCTGTCGACTTTGACGAGCTCGTTCCCAAACACTGCCAGCCTTGGAAGCCTGACTGTCCATGCGACCCTCTGGCGAATCGACTGAACTTTGTTGCATTGGTTGCGGCTGAGGCATTCCTCCTTGCCGTTGTTGCATTTTTGTCTTTAGCGCCTCTCGAAAGTCCTTCAGCCTTGGATCCGTCACGGTCCCCGCCACATCCGTTGTCGAAGCGACCGAGCCCCAGAAGAAGATACCGAGAAACATGGCGAAGCCGGCGTAGGTCGAGAAACGCAATCCATGCCATGCCGCTCTTGCTTGTGATCCTCGAAGTATTGAGAACTTGTCTGGATTAAACCACTCTTTCCCACCAGGGTTGTAGAAGGGGAACTTGAAGGACTCCCGTCCACTATATGCCCACAGGGCCCCGGCGACAAGTCCACTAGGATATGCATATGAAGCAATCGTGACAGATTTGGCGAACTTGAAGCAGAGGGCGTCAACCTCGTCCTGACGGAATGGCCGACCAAGGATAGCACGCGACTCTCCCAAGCTCTTTTTGAGGAGGTCTATTCGCGCCGGTGTATCCCATCCTGTAGGACCAAAAACTCCTATGGGCTTCGGCAGGTCCCCGAGGTTGATCCGCCACTGCTCAGTAGATACTCTACCACTGTCTTGCTGGTCGTTCGAGTCAAAGGAGAAATCGTTTGGCGGGGAGGAGTCGGAGAAGCTTGAGTCGCTGTTCGGCTCTGTGGCCTCTTGGAGGACCATGTCGGCCCAGATGAGGGGCGTTCTCGACAGTCGAGGTCCCTTGTAGTGTCCGGTTGTAATGGTCTACAGATGGGAGCTACACGAAGAAGGAAACGTAGTGAATCTGCCAGGTAGGAGTTAATTTGGAGACACAGCTGTCCCGCGCAAGGTCACAGATGAGGTCATGCTTGGCGCCACACTGTGAAGCAGCTCGCACCTGATATTGTTTTGTGCAACTGCTCTTTATACTATCCTTTGGGTCGGAGTCTAGCTCTCAGTGCTTGTATCCATTATATCGTGTACCATGGGAACTCCAGGAACAGCAACATGCCTACCACAGATGAAGATGCGGCGATAGCAGCCATTGATTCTTTTGCATCACCCTCATCTGCACAGGTAGATGCAAGTAAGGACATTGACAGAATCCTATCATCCGAAGATCCTTCTATTGACGTACATGCACTTTTCTCTCTGTACAACACAGTCTACTTTCGAGGTCTGCTTGTGCCTCAGGTGCAGGTCATCTGGTCACAAAGGCTCACCCTTTGTGCTGGCGTTTGCGAGAAGAGCAAAGGCGAGAAAGGCGAACATGTCATTAGACTGAAGCTCTCGGAGCCCTTGCTCAAGTTTCGACCACGAAGCGATGTCATCAATACGCTGCTACACGAAGCAATTCATGCCTACTTTTTCTTGACGACGTCGTGGAGGCACAGTCGAGGAGAAGACGGGACAGGACACGGCAATGGTTTCTTGCTCCTCGCCGATGCTATCAACAATCATGGAGACTACCACATCACCGTCTGTCACACATTCCACGATGAAGTTGACAGCTACCGAACACATGTCTGGCAATGTGACGGGTCATGCAGGACTCGACCTCCTTTCTTTGGACTGGTCAAGCGGAGTATGAATCGACCACCGGGTAGGAGTGACAGCTGGTACAAGCGTCATGAAGAAGATTGCGGAGGTAGTTGGGTCAAGATTGCAGAGCCGGACATGACCAAGGAGCAGGTGATGAAGATGGGTAGTCTTCAGCGGGCCGGCCTACAGAAGAACAAGCTTGACGCGTGGGTCTCGGGAGGTGGCGGTACAAGTAAGCGTCCAATGTCGGATGAAGATGCAGAGGTCGTCAAGAGACACCGTACAGATGATGGAATTCAGGTAGAGGCCGCTGATATAGCATGCCCGATTTGTGGTGGGCGACTGCCGTCAAGTAGTATAAACGACCATCTAGATGTTGAACATTGACTCTAGAGATATGAGGGCCCAAAGACGAAATATTGCGAGTCGAGTAATGCTCCGAAGATGATTGCGATTAGCACTAATGACATGACGATCCCGTGTCGTATCGCTGCTGTCGTCGAAGGATGGAAAGGCTCGGGCAGCAACGAATCAACTAAGAAGGAAAATGGTGGTTAATCTCCAATCATATTCAACCCAACCCTGCCATTCCTCACTCACTCACACCACACGATAATCACACCTTTCTCTCATCCCGCGTACACTGTACGAGCCTATCATCCGACCATCAAGACCGTCAGGGCAAAAGTGGCCCGATCTGCCCTTTCGGTAGCACCTTGTCCTCTGTCCTCCTGTCCTGCAGATATCAGCACGGCCACAACGAGCCACACACGTCCAAGAAGGACCTGTTTACACTAGTCTGTGGCTGAGCACACACACACACTAGGCATCTTCCCTCCTCCAGAGGTCAAAGCACGCACCCGCGACCACCACCGAGAAGACACTGACATCACCCACGCTGCAATAGAGTTCGCCGGACGAACGCACTCTGACCCGACTGCACCTGTGTCCGGCACGCATACAGCTTCTTGTCGCGTTCTCTCTTTCCCCTCCCTGCCTCTTGTCGAATACGAAGCGACCTCAGCTGCTGCCATCTCGCGTGTGGGTTGACTTTTCCCCGGCAGCAACGGCCCACCGAAGCCGAAGACCTCAACGCGCCCCTCACAACCCTTCGGCCTCGATTCTATTCGGCTGTATTTCGAGTCTGCCATTTCTCACGTGGCATGCAGTCGGTCTCGGTCTTGTCCTGAACCCTCACACTCGCCAGTTCCGTGACGACCGCAAACATGGCTGACGACGCCGCCATCCAAGATCTCTACCGCAAGATCAAGCGGGAGCGTGAGATTATCAATGCCGCCAACAACATGAGGCAGGCGTCCACAAATGCCGCCGTTGCCTCCAGCATCGACAGTCAGGTCAGAGAGTCACGCAGAAACATTCAATACTTTGAGCAGACTCTGCAAGAGCTTCAGCAGCGCAAAATGGGCGATGGTATGCGCAACATGAGTCTCGGACAAGGCAATGGCGGTCCACCTCCGCCAGCACATTCCGCACCGCGGATGACCTCGTCTGCGCTTCCACAACCACCGGAAAATCCATATGATGATCCGGGCAGCTACGGTGCTGGAGCATACAGCGAAGGCAACGATCCTGGCATGCCGAACAGAGCTCCTTATGGTCCACCTCCACCGGGTCCACAAGGCCGTGTACCGAGAGCACGACCAAATTACAGCAGACTCGGTATGGAGAAGCGAATGTGCCAAATATCATGCGCTGACACATTATACAGATTTGATCAAGGCCGAGACACCCCACCTCGGACCCCGCATTCAGCTCATGTTGTCGCAACTCGAATTCAAGCTTAGCGTTGAGAAGCAGTACAAGGATGGTATCGAAAAGATGGTCAGACTCTACGAGCTCGAAGGCGATCGCAAAAGCAAGGCGGATGCCGAAGGCAGGCGAGTAGAAAGTATGCAGAAGATGATGCTGCTCAAACAGGCACTCAAGCGACATGGCGATCTTCACGTCGATGTTGGACCAGACATGCAGGACGGTAAGCGACCCGCCCGGCAAACTTTGAGCACGACCTGACATAATCCCAGACGACAGCTTGAACATGCCAAGTCAGCGAAAACCTCTTAGCGGTCACATTCAGATCAAGGTTCACGGTATCGCCGATGTGAATCACGCCTCAACCGGCCGCTTCTCGAGATCTCCGGAAACATTCGTCATCATGAAGGTGGAGGACTCCCTCAAAGGCCGTACGCGAGCGACCAGGAATGACAAGTGGACTGACGAACAGCACGAATTTGACATCGACAAGGCAAACGAGATCGAGTTCACCGTATACGACCGCGCTGGCGATCATCCGCAACCCATTGGCATGCTCTGGATGCGCATCTCCGACATTGCGGAAGAAATGCGCCGTAAGCGTATCGAAACTGAATTCAACAACTCTGGTTGGATCTCCGCAGACAGGATGGGTGAAGGTGGTGCTCCCCAAGGTTCCCAATCGAACATGCAGTTCCAGCCACCGCCAGGCGCGACAGGTGGCACGGGGCAATTCCAGCAGCCGGGTGGCGCGCCCGCTCCGTCGTCAACCATCTTCATCGATGATTGGTTTTCGTTGGAGCCATATGGCCGCATCCGATTGACTATCAGTTTCATCAAACAAAACAGAGAGCGTCGTCCTCTGGATCTGGGTCTCGGACGAAAAGGCGCCATTCGTCAGAAGAAGGAAGAGGTGGTCGAGCAGTTCGGCCACAAATTTGTCCAGCAGACCTTCTACAACATCATGCGCTGCAGCTTGTGTGGTGAATTTCTGAAGTATACTGCCGGCATGCAATGCTCCGACTGCCGTTTGACCTGTCACAAGAAGTGCTACGCCAAGGTGGTCACAAAATGTATCAGCAAGTCAAATGCCGAAACCGACCCCGATGAAGAGAAGATCAATCATCGTATTCCCCACAGGTTCGAGCCCTTCTCCAACATGGGCGCCAACTGGTGTTGTCATTGCGGCTACATGTTGCCTCTCGGTCGAAAGCAAGGTCGCAAGTGTACAGAATGTGGCACTGCGTGTCACGTCAATTGTACCCATTTTGTTCCCGACTTCTGTGGCATGTCCATGGAAGCGGCAAATCAAATCTTGTCGGAGATGAAGAACGCAAAGGCCCGTCAAGGTCAGGGACCCTCTCTCGCAAACAAGACTCTCAGACCACCTTCTGGGCGACCTTCTCCAGCACCGTCGTCGGGATCGTTCGGCTCCACCCCGACGCAAGAAACGGCCGCTACGTCAGATTCGAGATGGTCGTACGGAAAACAAGACAGCGCTTATGATGCATCTTCGCAGTCGCAACGGCCAGGGTCATACGGTCAGCAGTACGACAGTATGTCGAAAGCAGCGGCGACGCAGGCACATCAGAATTCATCAAGACCTTCACCCGGCTCTCCGGAGCCGCAGCGACCCCAAGGCGGTCGCAGTCAATCACAGCAGAATCTGGCGGCGCAAGCTGCATCTAATGCGCTCGGCGGGAAGCCTGCCGATCTACGATACAATCGCACCTCTACAGACTACGCTGGCCAGCACAATCAGCGTACTTCCGGCCAAGGATATGGCAGGCCGCCAGAGCCCCAATCTGCCTCCACAGATCCTCGATCCCGACTTAGCCAGCCTCCTGGCCATCCTGTTTACGACCCTAGTGCATACGCTCAAATCTCTGGCTACCCTCCCCAGTCACCTCAATTCAATCAAGCGCCACCACAACCGCAATTTCCATCATCGCAAGACCCTCACCAAAGACAGCAACAATCTCCTCAGAAACCCGTGCAGCAGATGTCGCCGCCGCAGCAGCGACCGCAGTCGCCTCCAGCGCCACCGCCCAAGATTCAACCACAGCCCTCGGCAGATACAACGGTCGCGACCACTCCACGTAAGCAGCCCGGCCAGACTGGTCATACCGTCCGTGTAGGCCTGAGCGACTTTGAATTCTTGGCTGTCCTCGGAAAGGGTAATTTCGGTAAGGTCATGCTAGCAGAGACAAAGGCCACCAGGAAGTTGTACGCCATCAAGGTCCTCAAGAAGGAATTCATCATCGAGAACGACGAAGTTGAGAGTACACGATCCGAAAAGCGTGTGTATCTCATCGCGAACAGGGAACGACACCCATTCTTACTCAACTTGCACGCATGTTTCCAAACCGAGACCAGAATATACTTTGTCATGGAATACGTTTCAGGTGGTGATCTGATGCTGCACATTCAGCGAGGACAGTTTGGAACGAAACGAGCACAGTGAGCCTACCTCTTTGTGGACCTTCTGAACAGATTACTGACAATGTCCAGATTCTACGCTGCCGAAGTGTGTCTTGCGCTCAAATACTTCCATGAGAATGGTGTCGTCTACCGTGATCTCAAGCTCGACAATATCCTATTGACGCTTGACGGTCACATCAAGATTGCCGATTATGGTCTTTGCAAGGAAGACATGTGGTACGGCTCGACGACCGGAACGTTCTGTGGAACGCCCGAATTCATGGCGCCAGAGGTATGACAGCTGCGTTCCGTCGACCACAGTACCATCAAGTTGACTCTTTCAGATCCTTCTCGACAAGAAGTACGGCCGAGCAGTCGACTGGTGGGCCTTTGGGGTCCTCATCTACCAGATGCTCCTCCAGCAATCCCCCTTCCGCGGAGAAGACGAAGACGAAATCTACGACGCAGTTCTCGCCGACGAGCCTTTGTATCCAATCCACATGCCTCGCGATTCGGTCTCGATTCTGCAGAAGCTTCTTACAAGAGAGCCTGAACTTCGTCTCGGCAGTGGTCCGACAGACGCCCAGGAAATCATGTCACACGCCTTTTTCAGGAATGTGAATTGGGACGACTTCTACCACAAGCGAGTAACAGCGCCCTTCATGCCAAGTGTCCAGGGCAAGGCCGATACCTCCAACTTTGACAGCGAGTTCACCAGCATGAAGCCAGATTTGACGCCGGTACACAGTGTCTTGACCCAGGCTATGCAAGAGGAATTCCGAGGATTCTCATACACTGGTAAGATGATCCTACTGCATGACCATACTGAAGCAGGCTAACACACTTTTTGCAGCAAATTTTGAGTAGATGAATACGATGAGACGAAGAAAGAGAGAAGGCGAGGGCAAGAAGAAGAGCATTGGTAAAGTGGAAGTAATGATTATGCACTGGATGATACCTTTTCTTTCAAGCGAAAGACACGAGTCGTACGTTTACACATATGAAGGGGAGATGGGATGTGGTTCGTGGTGGGTGAGAGTAGATACAAGTGGAATGGACATGTCATCTGCAAGGTGCAACTTGCACTCCACGGTCCTAAATCGTCCGACGAAGAAGAGGTGAGTCACGTGAGGCTACGATAGTGGCGACAACCAATCCGCTGTTGTAATCTCATCATGACGCAAACACTGTCTAGACTTTTGAAAAATGGGGGAGAAATATGGTACATAAGAAATTATTATTAACTATTAGTATGTTGATTGTATTTACTCATGTGCTCTTTCAGCCCATTATCCTCCAAGCTTGATTCAAGATTATACCATCCCAACTATCCCATACCTCCCTACTGACACATTGAGATCAGTGGCTTAGAGACCACCGAGGCCAAGGCCAAGACCGACGTCCTGGGTCACCTCTGCAACGAGGCCAGTAGTGACGGCAGTTACAGCGACAGCACCACCAAGGTCAGCGGTGACAGTAGCGACGACGCCACCGTCAACATCATCACCGAGACCCTCGACGACAGAAGTCACCTCTGGCACGATGGCGGAGGTGGCGGCGGGAATGATGTCGGTCACTGTGGCAACGATGGAGGAAATAGTGTCGGAGGCGTCATCGCCGAGGTCGAGGCCTGACGTGTCATCGTCGGTACTGTCGGAATCGCCAGAGGTGGACGCGCTTCCCGAACCATCGGCACCGACTTGACCTGAGCCCGACACACCACCTTGAGCTACACCGGAGATGGAGGCAGATGCTGCAGCGGCGGCGGAGGGCGAGGCGGAGACGTGGGCCGAAGCAGTCACGGTTGCGGGAATGGAGATGATGTTGGTGAGGATGTTGGTGGGAAGACCGCCGAGGACGGAAGAGACGACATTACCCTTGGTGCTCGGGTTCGCGGCGGCGGCGGTGGTGGCGGGGCCGGTGGAGGTGACGATCTGGCCGTCGGAAGTAAAGGTCACGACACCGACGGTGACAGTGGTGCTGGCCGTGATCTGGGCGGAAGCGGCGACGGTGCTGCTGACAATGGAGCGGACGGTGCCGCTAGCCTTCTTGACCCTGCCAGTAGCCTTGGCGTTCTTCTTCGTCTTGGACGAAGTCTTCTTGGCGGCAGGCTTCTTCTTCAGGGTCGTCTTTTTAGCAACCTTCTTGTGGGTGGTCTTCTTCGCACCGGCAGCCTTTGCGGTGGTCTTCTTTGCTTTCTTAGCGACCTTGTGGGCGGTCTTCTTCGCGGATGCCTTCTTGGCCTTCTTTGACTTCTTGGCCGTAGACTTCTTCTTCGCGGCGAGGATGCGTGCCTCGTCCTCGGATGAAGAGGCAGAGTCAGACTCATAATCCTCGTCGGCTACAACGACGGCCTCAGGGAAGGCTTCTGGTAGGCTGTCAAGTGTCAGTATCGAGGAAACCTCGAAGTAGTAGTTGTTCAGGCAAGGGGAAGAGTCCGGGGGAGATCCTGGATAGGAGATACTTACGCGTCCCTGGTGTTGAGGCCGAGATTGTCAGCGAATTGGACTGCAACTGCACCCTCGGCAGCTTCACGGCGCTGCAGGCCATTGGGAATGGTGGCGCCCTGGGCGTTGGGGCCTACTGCGGCGAGGAAGCTGACAAGAGCAGCGGAGCGGGTGAAGAAAGGCATGTCGAAGGTGGATGGGTGAATTAATATTAGGAAGTAGTATTAAGAAGTAGTAGTGAAGAAGTAGTAGTGTTGAGAAGTTGTTTGATCTGATGATGGAAAGAGAATGGCTTAGTGAGTGAAGACGAGCTTCTTTATACCTATCGTCCCAGACATATCCAATATCCGTTTCTCATGATGTCCCCGCCGGGAAGGCAGAGGTGGCAATCATCGTTGTCCGGTCAAGACCAACCCGCCACCTACGGCCTGTCCATCGGTAAACTATTCGCACTGTACCGTGTCCGTTTTCATGATGCTCAGAGAACCCCAGCCTTGTGCGGCCTGGTGTTCGAGATCTCCGAGGACGAGTCCCAGACGTTGCAACGGGCGGGTGGCCAAGTGAGGAGAACCTTATCCGAGGAGTTTCGCGACCAAGGGTCCTCAAAACCAGATTGTTTATGAGGTTTTGGCTGTGTTATATCTGATTTTGTTCCTCTCGTGATTCATGCGAGATCAAGATATCGGACGCAATATGCAGAGTGCCATCATATCAGATCTTCCGCAACAACACTGCAGTGTGATCTCACTAGTGACCATGAATGCCTGGAGGCCCACGACGCATGGTCTAAAATTGACTTTCGAGGTCGATCCAGGCTCACCGTTTCAACGGCTGAGGTTGAGTGAATCAAGCATAATATATACTGTACTCCGATGCTGTTCTGCCAGCGGATTGTCGTAACGGCTTGGTGGCACGGCTCGCAGAAACGCCCCGAGGACATTACATGACGCGCAATTAGAAAATCGTTACTTTGAAACCGAATGTATGATCAACCTGTCTTGAAGAGGTGCTGGTTGATAGACTGATGCAGGCCACAGGTGATGGGATAGATCCTGCACTCGCTACATCGTCTTCACGATTCGTGGAGATGTCTGCACTATCCCATCTAAGCCCCCCTACATCCCTGGGGGACGTTGACCGTTGTAGCTCCTGCTGCATCTCTATTTGAGTCTGGGCCTCGGAGTCCCTCCGCTCCACGGTCTCGATCATCGCCCTATGACAGGTGAGCTGCCATTACAACGTGTACGGCTCGTTGAGGGCTATCAGGCTGAGAGTATCCTGTACTTCTGACTCGTCGAGCGGTATGCGGATGTTCCCATGAGGTCAAGATCTGCAGACGACTGTTGTCAGATACTACGCCTGCCACTCAGCCGTGTAGCGTCTCCAATTCCGCTCTCCTTTCCCTGTACAGCTCTTGCGCTTCTCTTTCGAGCTTGTTGACTAATGTGACTTCTTCTTTGAGCTTCTCGAGTCGGTCTCGAATGGCGGCACCTTCGCTGACCTGAGCCGCGCGGGCTATATCGATGTCGATCTTTGTCTTAGTGAGGAAGTCGGCCGCTTCAACAATCTTGTTGCGCAGTGTCTTTGCCCTGGCCATGTATCCGCCGTGGAGCTTCGTCAGCTTCTTCTCGAGTTCATTGTTCTTCTGCGCTGTGGCGACGAGATCGTCCTGGAGGTTCTGCGAGCACGTCAGCAACGTTACCGGCTTGACCAGGCAATAGTCTATCACTTACGTCAAATGCCTCCCCCATCAACTGCCTTTCGTCAATCTCGTCATCTCCGTAATGTGCCAGCCCAGGCAACATTCGTCGAGTGTGCATCTCGCGCCACTTGTCACCAAATTCATCAGCCAGACGCTTGTTCGTCGCTTCGTCATGTCTGCCCAGCTCGAACGTCACCTCCATCCTAGCAGTCAAGATTTCCTCCTCTGTCAGATCCGTCACGCGTCCGGCCTGTCCAGTAACCTTCTGCTTTCCCCCTCCGGACTTCGTTGCATCGTGTGCCATTAATGCCGCCACACCTTCGGCAATCTCTCTTTTCACGGGGTCTTCTTCTTTGCTGGCGACTTTAAGTAAAGCTGTCGCATCTACCACGGTTGGTCTTGGTAATCCTCGTTGCACGACCCTGCTCTGTCGTCGCAGTTGTGCTTGCGCTTCTGCCTCTTCCCTCTGACGCTCCCGCTCATCCCTGATCGCCGCGTCTTCTTTCGACAACTCCGCTGTGACGGCCACCTCATCCCTTTCTTCTGGTAATTCGAGCTCCCAGGCCGTTTCTTTCGGCTTGGGAAGCGAGGCAAGCTTGCTCTTCAAATCGTTGCGTATGGCCTGTACTCGCATTCGTATATCCTTCGGTGTTTGCGCAACGAGAGCAGATCCATCTTCTTGATTGAGCCGGAACGTATCTCGAGGTGTGCGCATAGGTGTGGCACCAGTGGCACCAGTGACGGCAGCACCGTTGGCCTGTTTGTACGGATTTGGAGTTGCGAGTGTTTGTTTTGAAGGTGCGGCACCCTCGTAGCCAGTCGTGCCAATATCTTGGATGTCGGCATTGTCGCCACCGAGAAGGGCAGACTGAGTAACCGTCCGAAGTCGCGCGTTGCGGACTTCGTTGGCAATTCGATCCTCTTCTTGGGGGGCTCTTGGAGTCCTCATTGGTGTAGCACTGACTTGATTCGAGTAGTCACCAACGAGACCCCGAGTGCTGTCATTGTCTCCTGCAACCATCGTGGCGCGCTCGCCTTGTAGACCCATCTTCACAATGTCCTCCATCTCCGCATCGCTGACCTGTGGCGCTGGAAGAATCAGGCCTCGTCGCTTGCTACTAGCTTCCTGTTCTCTCAGCTTCGCCAGTTGCCCTGCTTTTGCCGCAGCTGCCGATGCCGCTGAACCGCTGTCCTTGTCCTTCTTTTGCCTCTTGCCCTCGCCTTGCTCTCCTTCACCATCTCCCTTGCGCTTGTTCTGCAGCTGCTTCTTCCTTGGATCGAAAGCCTCCCGCTCCCTCTCGTTCTCGTCTTCTTCATCTCGTGTGTCGTAGAAACCTGGTGCAGCTTGCTTTTCAAAGGGAATGTCTGCATTGTAGTCCATCTGCCCCTTCTTCTTGTTGGTGACTTTGATGTTGATCCCACTCGCTTTGAGCTCTCTTCTCTTCTGTAGTAGAGCCAGCCTCCGACTTTCCTCCAGCTGCCTCTCGCGTGCCTTTCGCTTTGCTTTCTTCCCCTGTGTATTGGCTAACCTAGCTCGCGCCTCACTCAGCATTTCCTTCTCGTCCTCATCCATGTCGATTGTGTCCGGTCGAGCTGGCTTAGATTCTGGGTCCGGATCCGTCTCACCGGGTCGTAGTCGACGTATATCATCGGCACTAGGCGCGACCCCTTCGCCCCCAGCTGGTCCACCTAGCCCAAATTCATCGTTCTCCCTCTGCTCCGCCTCGTCCAGCAGCTTCTGGTAGCGCTCGAGACATTGCGTTGCAGTCCTGCCAACAATCGGGGCTATCGTCCTCCACTGCGTCGGCATCAACTTCGAGAGATGCAAGAGCTTCTCGTCCTCCTCTTTGGTCCACTCGACCTTGCGGATCGCAGGATCGAGCCATTCTGTCCATCGCGCTTTGCATTGCTTTGGCGTCTTTCGAGCAAGAAGAGAAGAGACGCGAGCCCATTGGTGAAGTCCGTACTTGCTCACTGATGCTTTGAGGATCTCATCTTCAATGTTGGTCCAGACGCCGCCCTTGACGACGGGCATGTTGGCCGAGGTGTGAGCAGCCTGTCCTGTCCTAGTGAAGTTGTGACTCGGTGATCTGGTCACACTGGAGGATTATAGGCCCCACAAGCAAATCCAAAAGCTCCTGAGTCGCGATACTTGGAATTAGACCTCCCCTGGTGATGGCATTAATGGAAAATCTTGGATGGGCGAAAGATGCGAACTATGCGACGGCTACTTCCGCATCCCCGCCGTGGACAATTCTTGGCACAAAACGCTCCCTTCATTGCAATAATACATACGCTTTGCACACGGTCCGAGATCAACATCTGGTATCGCAGTGGCCGATCTGATATTTCAGACTCACTTCTTGTTGACTCAAGAAAATACTGTTTGTGTAAAGGTCGTTTGTCCGGAGTCCCAGGCATGGGAGAGGATCCCAATGACTTCATATCAACATCATTCGTCTGCTCCCACAGGGCTCTCGTGAAAGCGGCGTTAGAGAAGTCGTATAGACCATATCACTCTCACCTCTTTGCATGATGCTGTCAAGTAGATGTATTATCACTACAAGGAGAATAGCTACTGCACTCTTTACGAAATCACGCTTCAAAACCTCTCTTGCTACCAAATCCAGGGCGTCATCGACGAAGACGACAAAAGACCAGCCCTGCGCACCAGCAGAAAGCGAACAGCATGACAGTCTCGCCTCCAAGCCCGTTGTCAAGAAGCATAAAACCCAGGCAGAGCTCGACGCTGAAATGATCGCCAAAATCAAAGGTGCATTTGGAGATCGGGATGAAGGCGGTGAGGCAGGCATCGAGTATGAAGACGGGAAGGCGGTGGCAATGAAACGAGGCGTAAAGGCGAATATGTTTCGATACATCTAGACGAGCTCGACCATGACGACGACGATTGGGCGCAAGCGAGTCTTAAATCAATTATCTGACATGCATGCCCACAAGCTGACGACCAAAGTGGCATTAGCACGGGTGGCAAAGTGATATGACTCATAGTCGGTAGCTGGTTAACAGGGCAGCATCACGAATACATGATTGTTATCAAGCAATCAACATTGACAGAACAACAAGTGACAGCCACATTCGTATTGATGCTCTTGCAAGCATGGGTATATATCTAGTCCTACCAGCTATGCATAATAAGTAGACAGATGCCCGAAGCGATCCCAGCACCGGCTCCTTAAGGAAAGGCGCTAATAGCAGAGTAAAAGTACTGGTAGCTTTTGTCTATTCCGTGAAACAACCTCAATCCCAACTCCGTCCTAATCTGAAAGAGAAAAGTACAAATACATTCCCCAAACTGAAGCAATGACCCAAAAGATGGTAAAGAAATAGAATAGTTCCCCAAGAAGTTGTATCGATGACGCTTAAGTGGTATCTTGCGCTAAATGACGAAGCAGGCAGCAGGCAGCAGCAGAAGGAATACCATAGCATAAGCCCGAGTCCGCGAGGATGGGCAGTGGGTATCGTCGGTGCATCGATCTTCTGTCTCTCCATGACGAGCCGTGAACTCCCTCCGTTTCCTTTGCCTCTCCCGAGGAGAGCAAGTGCTGTTGATGGTGTGATCAGTTTGATGATGTGGTGGGGTTGTGGTGGTCATTCGGTGTCGTGTTGTGAGTGGCGAAATGCCAGCAGATACAACGTTGCCGCCTAGGCGTAACGCAGGATCTCATCGCAGTTGACGTCAAAGCGCATGCTCCAAAGTCGGACGCCAGTCATGATCTTTTCTGTCTTCTCCAGCTCCTTGTCGCGACCGAATATGCACTTGACAAACTCAACGCCACTGTTCTTCCCGACAACAACCTTCCTTGAAGACTTCTCCTTTTTAGCGGCCTTGAGCATATATTGCTCGCAGATCTTGAGAAGCTTGTTGAAGCGTTGCCAAAGGCGTTCTCCCGACTCGAGGAAATCGTCAATCAATTCCTTGTCGTCTGGGTTGCGAATGCGAGGCACCTTCTCCTCAGCCCGCTTGATCTTGCCAGCGAGGTCGATGAGCAAGAGCCAGAGGTCGCCGGCGATCTCCGTAATAGGTGCGCCAGCCCCGTGGGTGGCAACGGTCCAATCGTAGATCCACTTGCCGAGGGAGTTGGCGTCGAACACACTGCCAAGCAGAAGGATTGGCTCCTCCGTGGGATCCCAGTGCTTGAGAGAAAAGCCTGCGGGGATGCCAGCGCGACGGGCATCTGCGTCAGTGGCCACTCGAGACGACACATACTCGGCTCGAGGTCGAGGTGGTGCCTGCTTTGTCGAATAGGACGCTGATCTTTTGGTGCGATTCTTTTGTTCGTAACCAGGAGTCTGAGCGTAGTACCCATCAGTATAGCCCCCACGATATTGTGGTCGATCATACGGCGGCGGCGGTGAGGTCCGGTACTTGCGCTCGTACGTCGTGCCAAAGTCGGCTTCCCCGTAATCGGCATGGCGGCCAGGAGCGGCGTGATGCTTCGACGTTTGAGGGTACGTGTAGTAGGCATCGCCATACCGGTATTGCTTACCGGAAGGTTCTGTCGCGTGCACGTAGGTCTTGCGAGTCGTCTTGCTGTGACGTCGTTCTCCACTTACATGTTCGTGATGACGGTGTGAAGAGCTGCGCTTTGGCTTGTCCTCTGGGGGGTAATAGTATGCTCCTTGAGGGGAAGCATAGGCGTATCCATCCGCTGTAGCGCGTCGTTTGTGCTTGGACGATTTGCCAGCAGGAGTTGTGTAGGTATAGTAGTATTGCGCCCCTGATGGTGACACAGGGGTTGTCGGGTAGTCGTAAGATGTCGAGTAGTATGGTGATGATTGGTATGTCGAGTAGCGTGTGGAATACATCCTGATCCCCCTCCGCGTCCGCAGACGCCTGTCTTCACTCCTTCGGTAGATCTGTCTCTTTGATTATGTTCTTTCTCGCCTTGGATCTGGTTGTCGAGGACCTCCACGGAATTCGGACGCGCAAAGTGAACCTCGAGAAGTCGACATTTGACGGGGTTGGTGAATCTGCCGTTTGCAAATTCAGTACGAGATCAGTCAAGATCTCGCGACAAGTGGTAGTTGATTGTGTAAGCGACAGTTGTTCTTGCTGTGGAACGCGTTCGAAGGGAAAAGAGGAGGTTGGGGTCGAGCAAGAAGATGTACGGCTGTGTGGGACTGCGGGAACGGTCCTTCCGCCAAGGTCAAACAACCAAGGGACGGCGAAGAGTCAAATTTTTTCGCCCAATTTCTCTGTGCGTGTGGCTGAGAAAACGAGACGATGAAGCACGAATGCGATGGCTGCCTGTGCTTGCAGACTGGTCAGGGTGCGGCAGATGGAACGAATCAGCGTCGTAATTTCGCAGCAGAGATTGAGGATTAATGATTCCACAGGGGGACAGGGGCGTTGGATTTTCCTTGGAAGGACAGCGCAAGGATCGTCTTGCCGCAGGTGCCGCGTACGGGTGTGCCTGGCTCGTACCAAGGACTTTTTGTAGGCTGGTCCGTTCTCCTATCGATCTGCAAATAGTGTGTCGCAGACCGATGAGTCAATCTCGACCTTTGATAATCGCTTGGGCAGAGGTAGGTAACCTCGAAGGTGGTGGGCGAGCAAATTGCAATGTAAGCGGCGAAGATGCTTGTAGAAGTGCAGAGAAACTGAGTGGATGATGAGAAATGATCCTCGTGACAGTCTGTGTCTACGCGCGCGAGGACGAAGGAGGATGGGGGCTACCTAATATGTGTCTTTCCGAAGTGAACCCTCAGGCGTGCCCAAAGAAAGCTATGCGCATGCAGACACCGATGGACAGCGGCAGGAGTCCTCATGAGGTGTGGCACCTTGTCATGCAGGATGACTAGTAGCGCAGAGTATATGCATCTTGGGCTGGACCGTCTGCACGACGTAGGTATCGTGCATGCGTGGTCAATTTTTCTCTGCAAGATAATTGCGTCGTACCTCAGCTGATGCTATTTCCATCCATGCACTGCTCTCTCAACTCCTTGTCCCAGGGTAATCCGAGTGATCATATCAAGCCTCGATTTGCTCATACTGTTTAGCTTTTCCAGACCGGATCAAAGTCCTTGGCCAATAGCGTGAGCTAAGCGTCTTTGCCATAGCCCGCGCCGCGACACATCTCGTCACCTCGACATGCGCACACGATTGCGATGACTGTGTCTGGTAGTTGGGCAGTCTTGGAGTCAACATCAAATCAGACGTCAGCAATAAGCAGGCCTTCCCAAGCCATCGGATTAGTCCTAAAAGCAGATTGGCCAAGTGTGCAGAGGTATCAAAGTATAGCCGCTTAGTGGGGGAGAGGATGTTCCGTGCCACGCTGAGGGATCAAGAGGATTTCTGTCGATCGACCCTCAGCTTGCATCTCCCCCAATCCCGAACCTCTCCAGTGCAATGGATCCGGCACTGAGGACCTGCAGCTCCACTTCACGGCCGGCGGATCTTTGTTCGTCCCATTCTTTTCGCGGAGGCAGACAACGCCAGCTGATGTTGGCGCGTATGTTCTCCAACAAGACACTATCGACGTGGTTGCAGCAGTTTCCGGTGACAGTTCTGTTGGTCAGGTGGCGATGGCTGCAGTCCTACTAGCCACGCGAGATCTGGTGATGCCGAGTCAAGTGACCGCCCAGAACTCGTCTGCCCGAAAATCGTGCGCTGTCCAAGTCGAAGCCAACTTGTGATACTTGACATGCCCTAGGTCCCACTATCTGATTTCCAGTCTCTAGTGACATGGGCTTCATCTTGTTCGCTTGTACTACAGTACCACCTTGCTATTGCTTTTAACAATAACAATGAGCCGATTGGACGATATGCTAGCAGTGTGCGCATCGCCGTTTGTAATGCATGCTGGTAAGGCTAGCTTCCGGGAATGTGATTCGACCGGGGAATGTGTCGGCAGCAACGTGAAGACAATGAGCGGGCGAACGTTCATGGGCCGTTCCATCGCTAGACCACAAAATGCAAACACACCGATGAGTACTACTTGCTGCGTATATGCCCAAAACAAAGTATTGAGATGAAACTGTTGAGTCTAGGTGTTCAAAGATTGTTTACACCGCCAGAACATCTGATTCGTGTGCGGTGTATTAAGGTGAATTGTTCGTGGTTGGCCACGTCGACTGCATTTCGGCTTTTGCTAATGCTGCATGAGAACCCAAACATGACATGTTTTTGCATAGAAAATTTTCCTTGCGAAATTCAGTGCGTCGTTTGATGCTGCAGTAGATGGCATGTGACGTTTCGGTCAAGTGCTATACCGGTCTGCTCATACCTACTGCATCATGCCAGATGCCCACCAGACCGGACAGGACGCACCCTGCAGCCCTGACCGCTTTGTGCTACTTTGCTCTGGAGCCTAAAGTCCTGTAAGTCGCCAGATCCAGATCTTGTTGCTACTTATCGAATTATCGTCTGTAGAGTGTTGAGCGCACTCGACTGGTAGGGACCCCGGCATGTGGCGAAACGCTGCACCCAATGTCATGTTGACCCAAGTTGCCTAGTTCGTGTGACCTCAACTGGTGCTGTCGGCTCCTTCATCCACTTCCCAAATGCTTCTCGACATCATCATCTCGGTAGAAAAGATTGCGCAAGTGCGCATCCTGCTTACGAGAGGCTTGTTCTAGGTGCCTAACCTTCCCAGCATCCAAGTTCTGCAGGACTCTTTTGGCGGGCCTGGTCCGCTTGACAATCTTTGTGCTACGCTCTTCAGATTCGTGTCTCAGCCCGAGCCTGTCGGACTTTGCTTGTGCGCGTACGGGATGGAGTCTTCCTTGGCCAGTAGCACCCAGGCCCTGTCTAAGATCTGGATCCCAGCCACGGCTTTCGAGAATATTAATGCCTATTCGCTGCCTGTCCAAGGCTGATGGTGGATGATTATGTGGTAGGTAAAGCTGATGTGCAATGCTTCCAGCATGTTGTTCCGCGTTGTGGTCTGGCGCGATCTGTGAACTACATATGTGGCATTTTTCTGACTGCTTTGACAAATTTGGAGTGGCGGTATCGCTCGGGATATGGTTCAAGACACAATCACGCAATGCGTGAGCCCTCACGTTCTTCAGGACGATATCAAGATAGTTGTCCCGCACCGCTTCGCCCGTGGCAGATTGTGGCGTTGCATGTTGTGACTGACAATGACTGTCTGATGCAGGGACGAACGGCACCCTTTTGCGCTTGATGCCGGCACCAAAGTATCGTTGATCCTTCAGTGGTATCTCATATTCGTCTTCACCACTGTTCTGAGCCATATGATCAAACCCTATAATCAAGAAGTCAACATTTGGGAGATGGGTATAATGCATGACACCGACGCGACTAAAGTGCATGACTAAGCCAAGAAGTCCTCACGAGTCATGTCAAGCATCCAGGTTTGGCATCGCAAAGTCTCAGTCTACCACTCTCCCACCTCACTGCCGGGTCAGTCTCCGCAGAACGGTCTACTCGATCAAGATGCCTGTGCCAGTCCTCCGGCAGATCCTGAGCGATGGCTTGAGCAGTGTTCCTTTCGCTCCTATTCTGTTCAAGGTAGGCATTGCCATTGGGACAATCTATCTTCTCAAGGCGTACTTTCAAGGAGCCACAAATGGCTCGGAGCGTAATATGCATGGAAAAGTAGTGATGGTCACAGTACGTTCGTCTTGCGGACAAATTCAGAACGCCCGCTGATTAGACTAGGGTGGGACCTCAGGTATAGGTGTTGAGGTGGTCAGAGGGCTCGCTTCTCGAGGAGCGCAGATAGTGCTCTTAACGCAGGCACCCGTCAACGATCTTTTCCTGATCGACCACATTGAAGATTTGCGTACCCAGACATCCAACGAGCTCATCACCGCGGAGCAGGTAGACCTGGCTAGCTTACACTCAATCCGCACGTTCGCAACAAGATGGATAGACAATGCTCCCCCACGAAGATTGGATATGATTGTGTTGTGCGCGAACACGATTACCCCAAGAGGTGGAAAGCTGCAGAGCACTGAAGATGATCTGGAAGTCAACTGGGGTATCAACTATCTTGCCAACTTCCACCTACTCAGCATACTGAGTCCAGCGCTGCGCGCCCAACCCGCCGACAGAGAAGTGCGAGTCATCATGGGTACCTGCGTGTCATATTTGGGTGGAGACTTGCCCGTCAGTGCGAAAGAGAAGGGCCAAAATAAAAAATCGACATCCAACCATGCATTCAACCCAGGCACTGCCTATGCCTCATCCAAATTGGCACTCACAATGTTCGCACAGGCTTTTCAAAAGCATTTGTCCTCATATTCTCGACCTGACAAGAAGCCGATGAACACCCGTGTCATTCTCGTCGATCCCGGCTTTACGCGTACGCCTGGCATGAGAAGGTTCATCTCATGGGGTTCCTTGGTTGGTCTTGCGCTGTATTTGATCATGTACCCTCTCTGGTGGCTCGTACTGAAGTCACCGGAAATGGGCGCGCAAAGCTTTCTCTACGCCGCAATGGAGGAGCACTACGGTCGTGGAGAAGGCGGCTGGTTGATCAAGGAATGTAAGGAAGTCGGGTACGGGCGAGACGATATTCATGATGAGGAGAGGCAGAAGCTTCTATGGGAGTACAGCGAAGCTATGGTACAAGAGGCAGAAAAGCGAGGCGCAAAGACAAGAGCGGAGAAGAAGGCTCGGGAGGGAAAGCGATCTGACAAGTCGGAAGATACCGCTATAAATACCGCAAAGGACACAAACAAAGTACCGGTGCAGAAGCAGACAGGTTCTCGACGTTCGCGGAAGGGATGAGCCAACTTGGTCGCTACAGGTATAAAAAGGAAACACCCAGGAATGGCTAAAGATTTCCCCAAGTTACGCACTTGCTAAAGCGGCCAGAATCTCAGTCGAGTTTCCGATGAAACCGTCCAAGTTGGCATTGTATCTGGTCATCTGCCGTGCTGAGAACGGAGATACCGTCTGCGAAATATCGTCGACGTAGACAACATCATAGCCCTGCAATTGGTCAGCATTCGAAGAGTGCCACCCATGGATTGAAATACCTTGTAGTAGGCATCGAGCAGGGTCCCCCATACACACTGGTCAGCGTTCACACCTCCGAAGAAGAGTGTCGTGATCTGGTTCTCCTCCAGCCAAATTCCTAATGGTGTCTGCGCGCCCCACAACCCGGACAGACGATCTAGGAGTGTCAGCACGCACCATGTACCGTAGGACAAGACGCACTCTTATTGAAGTATAGATCGGTGCCAGCTGCCATGCCCTCAACCATGACTGGGTAAAGCGCTCCCCAAGGTTGCGCATTCCCTATACACAGATGAGTGACTGCCACTCATATCACGAGATACCCAACCTACAGCTGCCCCTCATCAACTTCCTCCCAACCTGGACGTTAGAGCCATTGCTCGCTGTGATAGTTCCCATGTCACTGCCAAACGAACTTCCCTCGACATCAGCATCGTTACTGGCGAAACCTTCTTTGAAGCTCGCGGGGATCTCGACCAGATCCTGCTCTGTCAGACCCCAATTCGTCCACAGCACCTTACTACCCATGTCTCGGAAACCCTCAATCATGTCCAATGTTGGAGTCACCGCCTCTCTCCCACCACTTGCACGAGGCGACAACTGCGGATCCAGGAAGAAGTTCTGCATATCGATGATGACCAGGGCCGTCCGCAAAGGCTCAATCAGTGCAGATTTGCGCGAGCCGGAAAAGACATTCTCAAGTAAACGTGGATTGGTGGTAGGGAGAACTGAAGACCGTGTGAGGTCGTAGACGATGTTACCTGAATTGTCTTGAACGGTCCAGTAGTTATAATAATTGCCTATAGTCTGGGAAGCGGTTGCATTGGAGGACGTCGTAGAGAAGTGTGGCGCAGAGAGTACTGGTGTGGCAAATGCCAGGAGAGACTGAAGTGATTGACTTATGCGCATGTTGGAAGGATCAGGAAGGGAGAGCTTGCTCGGGACCCGCGATTCTCAAGTTGTCTCTACAATCACTTCTTATACTCTGTAATCTCTGACGTGGGTTTCTGCGAGATCTGGTCGTCCCTGGAGGTGATAACCCCCACCATGCGGACAGCATTCTTTTTAAGCCTGCCGGGGAAGATCGACGAGAGATTGTCCATGATCAGCAACAAGGTAGTCCGCATTTTCAATCTCTGCAGGGAAGACTGCCTGAATAGGAAGCTCTTAATTGGATAATGTCAGCGATCTTCACATATCGCAGAATCATGTACAACCAGGGGGTGAGACTTCAGCTCTCACTTCCAAGTACCACCGAGAAGAAAGTCGGAAGATCGGCATCTCTGATAGGTCAGACTTGGGCTTCCTTTGTATGGGAAATATATCAAGACGCAGAATTTGAATACAGATTGACCGCTTTATTTTATACATGCCTGGCTCACATACAATAGACTCCCTGGCTAAATAAGCTCGAATGATAGGACCATACTTGGCCTGCCAGTATAATTTGCAGGCATGCGGTAGGTAAAGTTCCAGAACTCGAAATCACTGTCCACTGTCAGCATGCAAATGCGAGAAAGGGATGAGATCGACCTACTTGACTACAGGGCCGGAACCGCCAAATGCGCCTTGGAAGCTCACGTTGTAGTTGCTCTCTGCGTTAGTTGAGACGCTGACTGCCAGACCTTGGATATCAGTCCAACTGCCCACATCTTTCTTGACCTTGAATGGTGACACCATGAAACTAAAGACAGAGGCTGCCGTGCCGTATGGATATGTCAGATTAAGTACGCCAGGACGGATGTCGACTACCAGACTAGGCTCGGTCGAAAACCATTTGAGCCATCCAATCTGATCAGGTGCATTCCATTGTACAACAGCGGGACTCCATGTGCTAGGGTTCAAAGCAGGACCTCCAATTTCGGTCTCATTAAATGTTGAGCCTCCAATAGTCAAATTGTCGCTCAGCCACGTTGTGATATTCCGAGGATAAACGTCATAAGGGGGCGAGAAGGCGGATGTCTCAACGAGATGCTCTCCTGGGAAGGTGGTAAGCCGTGCAACTGCTTCCGTGGGGACTAGCTCGTTGGTATACGATGCCAAAATCGCGATGACGGGACCCCAGGCATAGTCGCCAGAATGGCTCATGGCATAAGGCTTACTTATCAGTGGACTTGTCTCCCGGCCTGCCAAATTCCAGATGTGCAAGGCCAGAATGCTTAGATACCTGGTCATGTCGTAGCCATAGGTTCGATCCCAGGGTCCAGCACTGTTCTTCATGCCGGCGTGGTAGAGATCAGTGATGCTGTTCCAGGTATCACGAAGCATGCGAGCGCCGTTTTGCCCCATGATTGAGTCTTGCGGCATGTACTTTGCCCACAAAGAGAGAGCATACATTGATACACCCGCGTATGTTCCACTGTTGAATTCGGAGAGTGTATTGGCGCGACTGAAGAGACCCACAATCTGGGCGGCATCCTCCTCTCCGGCACTGGTCATGTTCTCCTCTCCCAGTCGACGGCCAGTCCAACCACTAACGAATGCTCGCATGATAGCCGGATTGCTGTAAGCTGGATAGAGGTTATCCCCGTCGACTCCACCCACACGGTAGCTGTCGCCAATGGTGTTGTTATACAATGAGTCCAACATCAAGCGCTCTACACCTGGTTCAAGCAAGTCGGAGAATTCTTCTAGTGCCTGGATGAATGCTGTCCCGACAAACCCTCTCCAATTTGGATCCCAGCTATTGTATATTTCGGCAGGGTAAGCAGCGCTTCCAACCGGAGGCTCCTCGGGATACTTCTGATAGGTGCCATACCATTGATCTTGTGGATTCTTGTATTGGCCCTGAATTACATTTCGTATGATTTGGTTTGCTTCTTCAGCATCTTTGCCATCGTTCCTCGCCAACAATCCGGTAGCGTACCACGCCGACGCTCTCGTTGCGTGGTTCAGTGATGTCTCTGTATTTTGCGACACGTCATAGAGGTAGCCGACTTTGGCATCGTAGAGGGTGTCCAACCATGACATGGACTGGTTGAATAGATCCTGGGCATTCGGGGGAAGTGTCGATATAAAAGTAGATGCACACAGCGGCGCAATGGTGGTGAGCCCCACCAGAGTGTAAAGAAACATGATGCTGGAATGAAGAGATCTGAACTACACAAGCGAGGAATCATATCCATCTTATATACCTATTCTACATGAAGAGATTGTCGGTCGAATCTTGGTTCTCGCCGTAACATCAGCCCGTCGAGTCGGCTGTTGATCAATACTGCTCGAGCGGAAGACATCGCTTAAGCATAACAGGAAGGAGATAAACGCGATCAGAGCGGGGAAAAGAGAAGGGCATCAGTAGTGACAAGTGAGGAGAACCAGAAAGATTGTGGTCAAAGGGAAATTTCCACCGAAGTTTCGGCGACTGTGATTGCCCCACGTCATGCTCGGGATGATCCGACAGAGGGTCCTCTTTTGGCTGATCCCGAAAAAATTCCCGATACTTCACATGTTTGCTACAAACCACGATCGCATACATCACTGGAACCGCAAACATGGCCGTCGGCCTGTCAGGTCGTACCAGGCCGACAAAGGTCAAAAAGCAACAATCTTTGCAGAAGAGAAAACGAGACGACGTCGACGGCGAGAAGCTGCAGCGGGAAGTAGATCAATTGGTATGTGATTACTGTCATATACCTTTGTGAGATGCTGATAATTTGCAGGATCCCAAGGCCCTTTCAACTCGATTCAGTGATCTGCCTCTGTCTGCGCCTACCTCGGCCGGCCTCGAATCAGCCCATTTCACCACTTTGACGGGCATCCAGCAGAAAGCAATCCCTCTCGCACTCAAGGGCCACGACATTCTAGGTGCGGCCAAAACCGGTTCTGGCAAGACTCTCGCTTTCCTGGTTCCTCTGCTCGAAAATCTGTACCGCGCACAATGTATCGGTTCAGATGCCGGTCTCGGTGGCATGGTCATTTCTCCAACTCGCGAGCTCGCAATCCAGATCTTCGATGTTCTGGTCAAGATTGGTCGCAAAGGACATCTCTTTTCAGCAGGTCTAGTGATTGGTGGAAAATCGCTCAAGGAAGAGAAGGATGCACTGGCGAGAATGAACATTGTTGTCTGCACACCGGGGCGGATCCTGCAGCACTTGTCACAGACGGCTCTTTTCAATTGCGACAACTTGCGCATGTTGATACTGGACGAGGCTGATCGAATTATGGACATGGGATTCCAGAAGGAGATGGACGCCATTATCGAATACTTGCCTCACGATAGACAGACGATGCTCTTCTCGGCGACGCAGACGAAGCGGGTGAGCGACCTTGCCAGGCTCAGTTTAAGGGATCCGGAATACATCACCACCAATGCGGTCAGCGATTCGGCGACACCGGTAACATTACAGCAGAACTATATCGTCACACCGCTGAATCAGAAGTTGGACACGTTGTGGAGCTTCATACAAAATACAAAGAAGGCAAAGATTATAGTGTTTTTGTCAAGTGGGAAGCAAGTTCGCTTTGTTTTCGAAGCTTTTCGCCGTATGCAACCTGGCATACCTTTGCTTCATCTTCACGGAAGGCACAAGCAGAAAGCGCGTCTAGATATTGTCAGCAAGTTTTCCTCGGCAAAGCATTCCTGCCTCTTTGCTACCGATGTGGTCGCACGCGGCTTGGACTTTCCTGCAGTAGACTGGGTGGTGCAAGTCGATTGCCCGGAGGACGCCGACACGTATATCCATCGTGTGGGAAGGACGGCAAGGTACGAACGCGATGGACGGGCAGTGCTTTTCCTAGCTCCCAGTGAGGAAGAGGGCTTTTTATCAAGACTCGAACACAAAAAAATCCCCATTGAGCGCATCAATGTCAGACAGGAAAAGCAGCGCTCTATCAAGGACGCGCTACAAAGTATGTGCTTCAAGGATCCAACGCTCAAGTACCTCGGTCAAAAGGCATTCATCAGTTACACTCGAAGCATACATCTACAAAAGGACAAGGATGTTTTTCAAATCGAGAAACTCTCCCTCGAAGACTATGCGGCCAGTATGGGACTTCCTGGGGCACCCAAAATCAGATTCGTGAAGGGAGACGATACAAAGGCCGCGAAGAATGCGCCTCGTCATGTCTCGAGTCTCTCGGATGAAAGTGACGAGTCCGATCAGGACGATAGGAAAGTGCGAACAAGATATGACCGAATGTTCGAACGGACCAATCAAGATGTTCTGGCTGACCATTATACGAAGATTATACAAGATGAGTTACCTTCGGGACATGATGGCTTCGATGGCGAAGACCTTTTCGACGTCAAGCAGCGAATACCTGTCTCCGGTGATGGTGCTACTGATTTCAGTGGCAGCGAAGACGACAACGAGGTTGAAGCTGCCGGCAGAGTTGTCCACATTGAAGGCGCGCGACAACCAGTGATCATAGATTCAAAGCGCAAGGAGAAGATGTTGAAGAGCAAGAAGAAGTTGTTGAAGCTGAAAGACAAGGGCACGAAGCTGGTATTTGATGACGATGGCAACGCGCATCCAGTCTACGAATTGGACGATGGTACCAGGTTCAGATCAGAAGGGACAGTCGATGAACAGAGACGGAAGTTCGTGGAGCAGGAGAGCGAGAAGGTCCGCCAAGCAGATGTGGAAGACAAGGCTCAGGCAAAGGCAAAGAAGAAGGACAAACTGCGGAAGAAGAAGGAGAGGGAGAGAATCGACACTGACAACACCTCCGAAGAGGGCGATGTGCAGGTCACGCTCGGTGCTGGTGAAGAACCTATCGATACCCTCGCGTCAGCCTCCGAAGAAGGTAGCGACGGGGATGAAGCACCTCGCAAGAAGCAAAAGAAGTGGTTCCAAAGGGACGAGGGCGAGGAAAGTCAGACGGAAAATTTTCACATGCCGGAAGATGTCGAAGACCTGGAAGACCTCGAAGCAATGGCGAGCAGATTGGTATAGCCATTGTCGTGGCCAAGTCGTGGATTCACATTTCTCCGACAGTTCATTCGCCAGCCACATCTGGGGTCCGGGATCAAGTGGGTTAAGCTGTTCATGTACTTCGATGACCATTGAGCTAGTGGTAGTGAACATGGCAGAGTAAGCCGAGCCAGAATTGGTTACTCAAGATACGATTTCGTGGAATGCCAGCAAAAGCTACTGGATGCCATTGAAGCCACAATGTTTGTCCATACCATGAACTGCTCTTGTTAAACAGCACCGCAGACATTGGACTCGTGCAGTTATGTCGATCGGCATGTCAATAGCACTGACGTGCTTCATTGCACCATGTCCTGAGTGGATGGAAGAATTACCGACTTTGACCTCTGCCTGACCAAGGGTCAGCAGACTGTGAAGTGCAGGCACAGTATACAATATTTCCCCGCGACCTTCTGATCCGAAATTGTACGCAGGACAAGTTTCGTGCACGTTGAAAAGAACATGCACGTTGGGAAGAACCGGCTCGGCACCAGGAAGACCCGATATTCGTGGGGCGCGCGAGGAACATACTGAAGTCACGGTGCGACGACATGTGTCTCTCATACTTCGTTTCCAGCGGCGTTTGTCAAACGCAGTTGGAGGCTTTGCTCAATCCAGTATTCCCATCAAGGTCGACATGATCGTCGGGAGCGCCTCTTGATACAGGGATTATGTGGATCACCACTTTCGTTCCTGAGGATCATGGCGGGAGAGCAACACTCGGAGAAGGTACCTCAATGGTTGTACTTGAGCCTGTCATCATTGGTGGATCTCATACCAAGAACATCTCCTGACGTGCCAAGCAACAACAGTAATGTACGGATCTCTTTCGTGTTGGCTCTTTCCAGCATGGTCTCATGCGTCCAGCCCTGACCTGAGTGGGCCTAACCCGAACGCACGCGATTTGTATACAAGATAGGCGCCGGATTATGTGCTTTCTTATCCAAGCTTTTTGGCGCCTTGGCTGTAACGAGGTGGTGGGACGGACATGTTTCATCGGCGTCGAACTCAGGTCTTCCATCTCGAACCATCACATCTCCCGCCTGGTTGAGCCCGGATCGAACCGAATTCCTCTTCTCACTGGTGCAAATTATCATATCTCGACACCAGCCCTGCCAAGCACCGCCTCGCGTTGTCTACGCGAGATGAAGGTGGAGCGATGAGGGGCATCACCGCTGACTAGCCATGCTGCGAGTTGTGCAGCCGAGTAGTCGGCGACAACAAGTCCGTGGTGGGAACATATGCCCCCAGGTTTGTGAGATGATATATAGAAGACTTAAGTTTCTCATCCTTCCGGTTCTCCCATCTCATTCCCAACCTTCGGCCACTTTCACTTCTTGCCCTCACGTTCTGTTTCACTCGACCGACATCCACACAATGAAGTTCTCTATACCTACAGCCCTGGTGGCTTTCGCTTCTATCGCTCTCGCCCAGCAGGGCACTCCTCAGGGTTTCGCTGCCCAAAACGGCGGTACCACAGGTGGCAAGGGTGGCCAGACCGTCACTGTCACGGACCTTGCTGGTCTCAACGCAGCCCTCGGCAAGAAGACCGACACCACTGCGAAGATCATCCGGATCTCTGGTCTCATCAAGGGTGCCGCCAAGGTGTCCGTCGGTAGCAATAAGTCCATCATTGGTGCCGACTCAAACTCCGGTCTTGAGGGTATCGGGCTCCAGGTTGCCAAGTCCAAGAACGTCATTATCCAGAATCTGAAGATTTCAAAGGTCATCGCCTCCAACGGTGATGGTATTGGTATCCAGGAGTCAACTAACGTGTGGGTTGACCACGTCGACATCTCCAACGACGTTACTCATGACAAGGACTACTACGACGGTATGCTTGATATCACCCACGCCGCTGACTTCATCACGGTCTCCAACTCCTACTTCCATGACCACTTCAAAGGATCCCTCGTCGGTCACTCTGACAGCAATGGTGCTGAGGACACTGGCCACCTCCGTGTGACTTACATCGATAACTACTGGAAGAACGTCGGTTCCCGTACTCCCTCTGTCCGCTTCGGCACTGCTCACGTCATCAACAACGTCTACGAGGGCATCTTCACAAGCGGCATCGATACCCGCCAGGGAGCTCAGGTGCTTGTCGAATCTACCGTCTTCACTGATACCGCTAAGCCACTTGGGTTTTTCAATGGTGATGTCACCGGCTACGCTGTCGTCAAGGACGTCAACTTCGGCACTGGCGCCAACACTGCCCCCCGCGGTAACCTCCAGTCTGTTCCTTACTCGGTCGCCCCCGTCGGCTCTGGTACTTGCCGTAGAACTGTCGTCGGCAAGGCTGGCAACACTCTCAAGCTGTAAGCAGGTAATGACTGAGAGCTTTGCGGGTATGATGAGCATTGGGACAACAATCTTGGATAGTGTGAAATCGACGGGGATGTTACGACACAAACTTTTGCGCTGAGCGTGGGGATACTTCTATTCAATGTCAATATATGACTATGAAAATACATTCTAAATTTCGGGATCAGGAATCACGTGATCCTGATCCCAGCCTTTGTCACGTCGAATTCAATCAGAGCCGCGGACGTTCTGTGTCCAGAGAAGGTGTACATCGTGGCTAATGGGGGACATTTTGTAAACTGCTCGTGACTGAGTGAAATTGATGTCGAGAGATGAGATCTTCCCGAATTGCAACTGCTTGAGCGACATCGGAGCTCTCTCGATCTGTTGGCTTATGGCTTGTTGGTTTCTCGTTCCATGAACATTCCTCTACACTTCTCAATTTTCTTGACCATCGTATAGTGCAAGCTGGCATCTCTTCCAGGTCTTATTCAATTGGACCAGAACAATAGTATACACTCCGCCAGCGCTGCTATTGACCCAACTTGCATATCGCCTTGGACCAACAGTACTAGGCTGCAGCCATCGACAAGCTCACATCAACCTCCAGATAATCAGAGCTTCAGAGATGCTTGCGCCGTCGGATCCTCGACAATCGCCGCTGGCCTTTGGAATCACGTTGGTCTTGATGGCCTTTTCTCTCTATAAGCAGAAATTGACTCCGCCGGGCATCATCACAGCCTTTCTGACTGCATGCTTGCAAATCTCCTTCCCGTCTCCGATTCCCTTTGCGAGTCTGGTCACATTCTTTGTCGCAGGTGTCGTCGCCACGCGTGTCGGCAAAGTGGCTAAATCTGGCCTCACAATTTCTTCTCTGGGTGGCAGTGGAGCGGAAGGACCGAGGAACGCCGTACAAGTCTTGGCAAACTCTGGCACGGCAAGCTTGTTCGTTCTGGCAGCTTTCGCGAGTTCCTATCTGGGTAGAGACGTCCTGGATATAAAAGCTGGCGGGAATGAAAGCCTAGCCAAGGATGAAGTCATTGTTCGCAAGATAGCCTTCGCCACGGCCTGCTCATATGCAGCCGCGGCGGCGGACACGCTCTCGTCGGAGCTAGGAATTCTGGCAAAGTCCAGTCCTTTCCTAGTGACTCCACCGTTCAGAAAGGTGTCGAAAGGCACAAATGGCGGTGTCACTGTCGAAGGACTAGGTGCTGGGCTACTGGGCGGTGCCATCATCGGTGCCGTTTATTTTGCTCAGTACAGAGACCTGACCAGAGCAGGCGCTATTGCTCTTCTGGGGCTTGGAGGCAGTGTTGTCGACAGCATACTTGGGGCGGTGGTGCAGGCAACGGTGGAAGACAAAGCAAGTGGCAAGGTCGTGGAAGGGCCTAACGGACGTCGAGTTCTTGTTACCGCAGGTGGAAGCCGAGTAAGCCGCGGACGAGACTTTTTGAACAATAATGGGGTCAACTTCGTCATGGCTCTGACTATTGGCATTGCGGGTTTGATTGTCGATCGAGTATTGAGATAATCAAGACGCCAAAGATCGCAGTCCATTGAAATCAGAGACTAGAGGAATACCTAGACCATTGGGCCGACTGGAGCACTCCATCTACCCCTATGTTCTTTGCTCGATCTGTCAACGACCAGTTCACATTCCAGCAGACGAATCTGTATACGCTATCCATATTATACTTCTCGACAACTATCAGATTCTGGACCCAAACATTGCGCTTGGGCGTCCACCGTCTGAAACCTGGTGCGGCAAGGTCAGCAATCTATAATTCCCCGGCGAACATCCAGCAATGCGGCGCATCAAAGTTGATCAGTCGTTACAGGGCAATCAAGCAATTACCATGACTAAGATACCAGTCCCCCCAGCGTCTTCCTTCTAAAGCTCGAGCGTGCTGAGATAGATGGGAATGAAATGAAAGGCGACTGCCACAATAGTTGGAACTACCCAAATCATCCACGTTATGGAGATGAGGATCCGGCGCTTACCATCCTTCGATCGGATTCTTATAGCCGACAATGGGGAATAGGGTTGCGAAATGGTACATCGGACGATTCTCTTGTCGACAGCTTCCGCTTGGTCGACATGCTCGTGTGCGAACTTCCTGTCCCGGTCGGTGGCCACCATGGCGGGGAGTGAGACAATGTTGGCAGATGGTAATGCAAAGGAGAAAGTGTAGAGAAGCTTTTCATTTCTCTGATAATGAAACACCTGAGCAGGAAGATAATCGATACCAATTTGTGTTTTGAATGCGACTGAACACGACGAAAAACTTGATCTACAATTTACGGGATTGTCCTTCCAAACATGGCTTGACATTGAGCTATGAAATGCTCGCCCGTGGGGACCAGCGATGAGACCGTGGTGTGAATTGTATGTCTTTGGGGTTGTGGTCTTCAGAGATCAGTGATAGTGAGAGTAAGAATTGTCACATCAGGCTCGTCCCGAGTCTCTGCGAGGGTGCTTCCATGACTGAAAACGATCCCACCACCGCACCTCACATCGGGGCTGAATGTCAACGACCAACCATAACTTGCTACGCATCTGACTACATGGACTCGATGACGGAGTATGGGACGAGACCCCAATATCTTCTTGCTTGCACAAAGAGGCGGATCATCGTGCATTTTGTTACGAATATATGATATTCATCTGCACTTCTGCAGAGCAGTTGAACGCGGCCCGCATTGCTTCACATGGCATGGAACATAGTCGGCTCGTCCTGATCACCTAGATGTGAAACACAAGAGTTCAGCCTTTCTGTTCACATTGCAATGATGCTATCTCTTGACATACGACACGTACTATAAGTAAGGATGTCTAGACGGCCTTCTCACCATCCCCGCCTGCGCTCGATGTTGACAGTTGTAGAGCGTACTATCCCGCCAAAATAACACTATGACATTCAGACGTCTTGTCCTTAGATGCAGATCGCCGGAATCATACCTATCTCAATGCCAAGAACACTGGCGAATCTGTTCTGGAAGCGGAGGTCTATAGACCGGCAAGGCGATCATTCATCAGTGTTTCATGTCTGTTCCCTATATTCTCCATTCTTGTCACACACACACACCATCCCTGCAATTACCCGGCAGAACTTTGCAATGAACGGTAAACCCATGGTAAGCTTGACACAAAACCCGACCAGATCTGTAGCGGAGCAAGATGTTTGTTACAAGTGTCACAGTGTGGATCTAATCAAGTAGATTGCACGTCCGAAATGAGGCTCAACTCGTGCACCCTAATCAACAGCTAGTCATTGCGGCTTGGTCTGATACCAGCGAGAACAGTCTGTTTCGTCATGCAACTCTTTATGTCGGGTCACGCCTCCAGTGTGCTTGTCTTGAGGCACCAGGCTTTTCGCTCCTTGGGGGCACAAACAATCGTGTCATTTACCCGCCTTGGTTCACAGTACAAATAGTGGACAACCACTTCTTATGGACCTACAGCTCTAGTATCGAAAATCGATTCGAAATCAAGAAGTCGAAGTACCAACATGCTCGCTCCATTTCTTGCCGCCCTGTTGGCCGCCACTCCAGCGCTGGCTGTGCCAGCAGCTGCCCCCCAGACCACACCCACCCCATCTACCGGCAACATGTTTGTAGGCAAGCAGATCTATGCCAATCCTTACTATGCCTCTGAGATCCAGAGTCTGGCCATCCCCTCTTTGGTCGAAGAACTCAAGACCAAAGCTGCTGATGTGGCCAAGGTTGGCTCTTTTGCCTGGCTGTGAGTGAGTTTTCATTTTTGTAGACAATTGTCCTGATGTCCAGCAGAGATACTCGTGCCAAGGTAACGAGTATGGACACCTATCTCGCCGATATCAACAAGGCCAACGAAGCTGGATCGAATCCACCAACTCTTGGCGCGTTCGTCGTTTACAACCTACCAGACAGAGATTGCGCAGCTCTTGCGTCCAACGGCGAGTTATCTATTGCCAACAATGGCGTTGCTCTTTACAGGGACTACATAGACTCTATCGCCGCCATCGTCCGCAAGTACCCAGATGTCCACATTACTCTTGTTATTGGTAAGTCGGGTGCGCTTCTCAGGTGGCAAGATGACTGACAGCTCTGAAGAGCCCGACAGTCTTGGAAACATGATCACAAACATGAACGTACCCAAATGCCAGGGCGCCGCTGGTGCGTATAAGGACAGCATTGCCTACGCTATCAAGACCCTCAACTTCAACAATGTCCAAATGTACCTTGACGCAGGTCACGCTGGTTGGTTGGGATGGCCAGCAAACCTGCAGCCTGCTGCCGACATCTTCGCCGAAGTCTACGCCGCTGCTGATAAGCCCGCTGCTGTTCGTGGTCTCGCCACCAACGTTGCCAACTACAACGCTTTCAACGTGAGCACTTGCCCTTCATATACACAGGGCAACAACAACTGCGATGAAAACAGGTATATCAATGCTCTTGCGCCACTCTTGACAGCCGCTGGTTTTCCAGCTCATTTTATTGTCGATACTGGCCGCAGCGGAAAGACACCTACCGGGCAGCAGGCATGGGGAGACTGGTGTAATGCGAAGGGTACCGGGTTTGGTCTTCGCCCATCGACTAACACCGGAAACTCGCTCGTCGACTCATTTGTCTGGGTCAAGCCTGGAGGAGAGTCTGATGGTACCTCAAACAGCTCAGCCGTACGCTTCGACTCTACCTGTGTGCGAGGCTCTTCTCTCACCCCAGCCCCAGAAGCAGGCACCTGGTTCCAGGCATACTTCCAGCAACTGCTCGTCAACGCCAATCCGGCCTTCTAGATCAAATTATGAGAGCCACTAAGGGCAATTTTCTGTACTTGGTTGTATGGCAGTACCAACAATGGAAGCGTAGTTTTTTGCGGTCTCAACGATCTTGGTTGATTTATCAAGCTGCGACGACGTGAAGGTATCCGAAAAGCCTCTCCACGAGCAGCACTAGACCTATGGCATGCAAGATCATGACCGCCATTCGTCGTTGAGCTGGGGTCACGTGTCCATCCTCGGCACTACGGGGAACAAGCATCATCACCTCATCCTGCATGCCCGGATTTAAGCACATCACCTCATCCTGCATGCCCGGATTTAAGCACATCATCGTCCGTCGGCGTTAAGAATCGCGGTCGAAAGAATGCTTGATGCGCATGAAAGAATGCGTGAATGATATAAAGTCTTGGGTAATCGTGCTTCTGTTGTGCAATCAATCACCGCACCTCGTCTCAATCACAGTGTCTCATGCCGCCATGTCTTCTCCAGCAAAGTACATTGTCCTTATTACGGGTGGTATGTAAATGGTCCAACACACAAAGAGACTACCACTAACAAGTGACATAGGTAACACTGGCATTGGTCTCGAACTAGCTCGACAACTGCTCGCAGATTCGACAAAACATGTCCTACTTGGTAGCAGGTCGCTGCAAAAGGGTGAAGCTGCTGTCAAAGAGCTTGAATCCAAGAAACAGCCAGGTACAGTCGAGCTGCTACAACTTGACGTCTCTCAAGAAGACTCGATCAATGCTGGCGCCAAGTTAGTGGAGAGCAAGCACGGTCGACTGGACGCTCTGGTCAACAACGCTGCTGTCGCCATGCCAGAAGGGACATTGAGTCAGCAGATGCAGCAATGCTTCCTGACAAACTCGATAGGTCCAGCTCTGATGGGAGATGCCTTTGAACCCTTGCTCAAGAAGAGTATAGGTGTCCCTAGGATCATGAATGTCAGTTCTGGCGTCGGCTCGATCGCTGGTAGATTGGATCCATCGTCGTCCATTTACAACATGAGCGCTATTCAGTATCGGGCAAGCAAATCTGCTCTCAACATGGTGTCAGCAGACCAATCCGTTCGATTTGGGCCGTCCGGAATCAAAGTCTTTGCCTATTGTCCCGGCTTCACAGTCTCCAACTTGTCAGCGATGAATAGTGCTGAGAATGGAGCGAGATCCACAGCCGAGTCTGTCGAGCCCATGGTCAAGGTTATCAACGGAGCTCGCGATAGTGAACATGGCGGATTCTTGCATGGATTTCCAGATGCGCAGTATCCTTGGTGAAGTAGATTGGTAGCACTCAAGCTGCTGTGCAGCACAGCTTTGTCGACATCGTGGGCTCAAGTGAGAATGTACTCTTTTGTTCCGGATACTCGTCTTGATCGAAGCCCATGACAAACAACTGGTTGTACGGGTCACGCGTGCCCCGCCTTGTCTGCCCTACTTCAAAATCCGACTTTTCTATGCTCAGATTACGCGACAAGCTGTGTGCAATATTTATTTTCTGCACGAATCGGAGCCTTTCTACCCCTGCGGATGTCGATGGAGATTGCAGTCCCTAACTGGATTGGGGCTTCTGCCTGGTCTATCCCAGTGAAAGATTCTCGCTCCGTACTTAGCCTGTTTCAAATTATGCGGCGAGTCACGACCGACAACCACCCCTTCGGTCGAGACGAGCTTCTGCGGCACCTATGGAACAGCCCTAGAAGCATCAATTATCCACTGTGAGCTCCTTGCTATACTCTCAGTGGGTCACCAAATTACACAAGGTTGGTATGCTTCCGGGGCAGCTTCAATCCGAGTATTGATAAGTAGTACTCACCCCTCGCCATTGATCTTGATACCTCTATTCCTCATTTTCTCCAATCACCGCACGCCATGTATTGGGTACAGGTAGCAGCTCTGCTCGCAGGCGCAGTCAGTGCCGCTCCTTCAAAGCGCCAAGCACAATGCGCTGGTCAATTCACGAAAATCACTGCTGAGCAGTGGGTCGAAGGCATGAACCCGGGCTGGAACTTGGGGAACACATTAGATGCTATACCTACGGAGGGCAGCTGGAACAATGCTCCTGTCGACTTCAAGACCTTTGATGATGTAAAGGCGAAAGGCTTCAAGGGTGTTCGAATTCCTGGTAAGGTAGTCCGTGTCAAAGCCCCGGCTTGACTAACACTGGTCAGTGTCCTGGTCGGATCACTTCATTTCAGACTCGCCAACACATGAGGTTGATTCGGTGTGGATGGATCGCGTGGAAGCTGTTGTGGACGCTGCTCTGGAGAGGGACTTTTTCGCTGTCATCAACGTCCACCATGACTCTTGGAACTGGGCAGACCTGACCAAGGCGGGCGCCAACTACACATACATCGAAGAAAAGTTCGAGCGACTGTGGACGCAGATAGCCACACGTTTCTCCTGCAAGTCTGAGAAGTTGTCTTTCGAGACAATCAATGAACCACCTGGAACGACTCAGCAGCACTACCAGGAGCTTTCCAAGTTGCAAGAGATCTTCTTGCAAGTCGTACAGCGTACTGGTGGGTTTAATGCCGCACGAGTGCTCAATCTGGTCGGCCCACAGCAGTCGGGGTTGCTTACACCGGGCAACTTTGTCAGACCAACGAACATCACCAACCCATGGCTCATCCAGTACCACTACTACTCACCTTACGATTTTATCTTTTCTGCTTGGGGTAAGACCATTTGGGGATCCGAAGCCGACAAGCAATCACTGGAGAACGACATCGCCAGCATGAGAAATAACTTTACCGATGTACCCATCATCATCGGGGAGTGGGCTGCTTCACCTGCCGCAACTGAGACAGCTGCACGAAGAAAGTACAATGACTTCTTCGTCCGGACTGCTGCCAAGTATAATACGCCAACCATTCTCTGGGACAACGGGGCTGACTACCTGGATCGTGCGGACGGCTCCTGGCGAGATGATACAGCGATTGAGATTATCCTAGAAGGTCAAGCTGGCGCCGCCAATTCTCTTGGTGACAGCACAACCGATACAGCGGCGACCACGCAATCGAGTTCGGCATACGTCTTCCAGAAAGCAGGCGCCTCCGTGTCTGACCAGACATTGCCATTCGTCTTCAATGGCAACACGCTCACCAACATTGAGTCTAGCTCTGGACCACTCGCTGAGGGTACCGACTACTCCGTGTCTGCCGAAGGTGTGACATTCACCTCTGGGTTCTTGAATCGAGTCTTCACCAACTCAACGGGTGTTGCTACCAACTTGACTCTCGGCTTCTCTGCTGGGGCCGATTATGAAGTCTCTGTTGTCCAGTGGGACGTACCAGTCCTCGCCAGGTCGTCGACTGCTCTGGGTAGCATCAACGATACTCAACTCAAGATTCCAATTACGTGGAAAGGTGTCAATAAGCTCGCTACTGTTAGAGCAAGCACCGCAAGTGGAGGCTACCTCTCCGACGACTTTACCCAATACTTTGGGCCTTTAGCAGATCACAGAATCACCTATAACGGACAGTGGAACTTTGACGCCGAGAATGTCATCATCGGACAGACTGCCATCGCCGCGGTCAAGACTTTGGGTCAGACCACTACATTTGAGTTTGAGTTCTATCCCAGAGTACCTGGGAATAGTGCCAACTTTACCATCACTGTGTAGTCAAAACGATGATTCTATTCCTTGTAGATATCCTACAAGACGCTATTGATATAATGCTCACCTTCCGAGTGCATGTGTGAGATCGAGATTTCTCGCTGCTGATGAAGGTGCGCGTTGTTTGCCTCGTTCACATCGTGTATGCCCCCGCGAGTAAGCGCTGCGGCCGCGAGCTTCTCGCTGAAACCAAGAAACCCGTGTCCTTCGACAATTATCTGTTGTGTCTACCGAACGCCTTGCAGATCAGGAGATGCCTCTCCGACCTCGATATCAAAAGTTCCACCATTGCGAGTGCTTCTCATGTCGGACCGGCCGGGATGCCCGTCGCGGCATAGATGGGAACGTTCAGGGAGAAGTGATTGTATGATGGGAAGACTGGCCACGTAGACGCCGCTGCAGCCTTGCGATTGCAACACATAGTGTAATCGTGTCTGATAAGACTGACCCGGCGTTAGCTGACTGATATTCAATCATGATACAACACCCATGCAGGAACGAGTGCATAGAGCTTGTTGGTGATGGCAGTGGCGATGACAATACAAACCCATGCCGGGACGCTGGAAAGGAATGACATTCCCACAATCTCGATGGTCCACTTGCTGCCCGTCACCCTCATTGCTACAGTCTTTGGTGGCGATGCAACATGAAACTACTGACGCCGCCATTGACAATCTTGTGGAATGCTATGGTCAACAGCGTATACTAGAGACAGACTGAAAAGCAAACCACTCTTCTGTCAGCCACTTTGATAAGCTCCTGCATTGCCCCTCTCGATCGATGAGGCGGCATGGTTGATCTCACGTCATACAGGAACCATGTTGCTATAACGTTACAGCGCGAGGGTTGGCCATCATGTTGAGGTTGTATGGTGGGCAACGACAATTCGGGTATTGAGTGGTCCCTTGTCCTTGTGCAAGACTTTTTTTGATCCCACATACCGCGCTTTGTTTTCAAGAGAATTGGCGCTTATCGCTTACCCCCTGGATGAACCGGGCCCTACCTGTCCGCTGGACTTCACCGGGGGCGCAGCCAGTCACAGGCTTTTCATTTTGACTCTTTCGATGTTCTACACGATCAAAGTCATACCAAACGCGCGTGGAAGAATGCGAGATGGGTCTCCAATGCTCAGCATGACAACTTCAGGTTGGAATGAATCCCTCACCTTTCTCTCCCGTTCTCAGAGAAGCGCGCACAAGTCCGTACAACGGGATCCCGCCGAATCTGGAGATGCCGGATCATCCATGATGGCTTGACCAGTGTATCCCGTCGTTCCAGCCTAGACATCAGGATATGACGGCTCGCTGATTAGGATCTTTCTTCGTACAAGCGAACATGAGAATCACATCCAGATGGGACACGGACGTCGACGCTTGGCCATAGCCTTGAATCCGCGGCTTGTTTCGCATGCTGCGCGTCCCCACTCAACGTATACCTCCCTCAATTTCCGGACCATTCTCAAATTCTTGTCTGGTCCGACAAGATATCCTTGGCCTGATACGATTTGTTCTTAGTTTGATGATCCGTGTCAGGTCTGTCTCGGAGTTGGGTGGCTTGCAGGGTGGTGGGTACACACCCTCTACATATATACATAAGGAAGTCTGGCTCCTGGGATGCGATGCACTTGTAGGGTAGCCAAACTCGAATTCCTCCAATCTCGACAAGAACAACACGACAATGCTGGGTGTTGCAGTCTCTCTGCTCATTACGGCGGCTTCTGCCCACTGTAAGTGACATGGAAAGCGTCGATTGCATTGCGCTAATCTGAATGATTCCAGACGTCTTTCCCACGACCACGGTCGACGGCATTACGTCCGGCCAATGGCAGTATGTGCGCCAGACAGAGCATGGCGGACTCACAGATCAGACGAATGCATTCTACAACATTGATACGGCTGAAGGTGCTTGCGGCCAAGCCTCAGTCAAGGGTGCGCCAGATGTCCTCAGCTTGAGTGCTGGCAGTCAGGTCAGCTTCACCGCGAACAACGGTATGGGACATCCCGGTCCTCTGATGTGGTTCATGGCCAAGGTACCCGATGGGCAGGACGTCAAGACCTGGGATCCTGCTGGCAAGCAGGTCTGGTTCAAAATCTCTCAGTCTGGCCAGAAGCCTGGATCCACTTACACCGACTTCTTGACTGGTGGCACCGTACAGAATACTACGATCCCCAAGGGTGTCCCCAGTGGCAATTATCTTTTGCGATTCGAGCAGCTGGCTTTACATATTCCGAACACCCCCCAACCATACATTGCTTGCGCTCAGGTCAATGTCGTCAATGGAGGCGCTGGCAACCCGAGCCCGTTGGCGACGTTTCCCGGCCAGTATAAGAAGACTGATCAGAGCGTATATGGCAATATCTACAGCTCCAGTGGGCCCTACGTTTACCCGGCTCCGGCTGTGTGGAGCGGTAATTGAGAGGCAACAGGTGCTTTAGTAGATGGTATTTGACAACGGTCATGTTCGTCAGCATCAAAAAGTCATACGCTTCGGGAATGACAAGGTCGCTGAATGCACATTCATCACTCACCTCATGCTGGGTATGCTCGGTGCAGTGAAAATGTAAAAATGTCCATCATTGAATTACGATTATGCATTGTACATAGAACACAATGTCACGATGAATTCTGCATCTCACCAATATTGATGTCCCCTGTAATGAATCGTGAAGCATTCCCAGTCGCCATCGACTTTGAAGACCGCACCAGTCGCGAGACTCGTACCACAACTGGAGAGGAACGCAAATTCGTTTACCACTTCTTTGGGCTGTACGCACGCCTTTGGTGCAGTGTGTGCATACGCTCTGGCGATCTATCCGATTCACTTCGCTCGGATGTCGCCATCGCTGTCTCGACTACGCCAGGGGCAACCGCATTGGGACTTAGATACTGATTCTCCTCCGCGACTGTTGGGGCAATTTGAACCACGGCTTCGTTACTCATATTATCACTACTTGTGTTCCAGTCACTGACCCCTGCGCCTGACATGTAGATCTCACGAGATGCCCTTTTGTACTTTGTGAACTTCCGTCCCCACAGGAATGTAGGCGTCCTCATTTTGAAGGCCACAGAACTGATGGAACCTTTGACATAGTTACAAACAGTGAAGTAGCATGCTGTATAGCGCCGTCCCCGCCAAGTATAGTGACTAATCAGGTCGACCTTTGTCTCAAGATACTACCAGCTCGAACATAGACAGTGTCTTGGGGATAATCGACATGATTCCACCACTGTGCATGATGAACATCAGAATCCCCTCACCTAGCGTCGTTCTGGAATCGTAAGTCCCTGTACCTAGATCACGTCGTTGCAAGTTACTCTAAACCGTATTTGCGTGTGTCCGTTCTCCGTACTCGGCTGCTGGGATCTTTGCGTACCGAGGGGAAATCATCACTGAATTGAACCATCCAGCAGCTCCTAGGTGTGACGAAGAACCTGAAAGAAGAAGTCAGAGTGGCGTTGCGGATCCCGGCTACCGCATTGTCCGTGCGAACGAAGGAGCAAAGCTGAGAGCTAACGATAATTTTCTCCTTCTTGTCCTTCGAAAACGCACCATGGCTTGCTACAATGGGAACTCGCTCAGCCATGCAGGAAACTAAGCATATCGACACATCGATCTACCCACGCGCGGTATCTGACATATCCGGTTCCGATGGAAAGCAGGTTCATCTCGAGAAGTATCATACCGAACATATAAAACGGTCGAGATCATGACAACCTAATTTCTTTTCATCGTACGCACTCACTCTTTCTTCTGAAGCAACTTCGATCACACGATCCCGAAATGCAGCTTCTTCAACATACTGTCCTAACTTTGGTCGCCGTCTGCGGCATCATGGCTAATGCGGTTCCGCAACCTGCTGAAGAGCATACTCTTCCAATATCGACTTGGTGGTGGTGATGAATCTGAGAGCATCACTTCCTTCTTGAAAAGAGAGGCCAAAGTCATGGACACTGCCGGTATCACGCGACGGGACACCAACCCTTCATGATTTGTTGTTGCGCGCAGCTCCTGACGAGAATGTTGGCACTTTCGTGAAGCGAACCTGCGCTGGTGGCAACGGTAACAAGTGCTGCCCTCAAGGATCCTTTTGCGTGAGTATTACTTGCTTGCCCCGGGAATGTAGCTAAATTCAGTCCAGTGCGAGGGTGCATCGGCGGCGCCTCCTAAGCCAGGCGTGTTCAAGTGCATCCCATGTGGATCTAAATGCTCGGGGAGCGCCGCTTGGTAAATTGGCCCTGCATATCAGTGTCGTTAGTGAGCTAATCGAATCGTTAGTGCTGCACCAGGGAACCCTTCTCGATCCTGTGGGTCTCTATCTTAATAGTAATCTAGGACATGTCACTCTATCTCAAGCCTGCGTCTTTCTCTATGTTCTAACGTTAATCTTCCTGTCATAGTGTATAAGTACAATGTGCTTGACTATTCTTACTATAACATATCTCTACGTGTTTACTACTTATCTACTTCGACATTAACTCGTTGCGGGTATGAAACAAATAAAAACAATCCGTTCTCGCCTGTAATAAACTTGTACTATAAGTAATCTCCAGGCTTATACTATAGCCTTCTTCCTAATGTATATCTTACTTTACCATGTAATAGTACACCAGTATTAGTTTCATCAGCCATAACTTTAAACCGCATAGCAGTTAGCTACAAAATAGCACTCGACAGGGCCGATCTAAACACAGATGTCTTCAAAAGTATTAGCGGCAACGACTATGTAAGGGTAGGAGAGTACACATGCAAGACAAATTGCCCTCTTACTATTGGTACGAACGGCTACATCGATGCAGTAAGACAAGCTCCATTTCGTCTGTGCATGTATATACACAAGACTTGATTACAATTACATGCCGGTGAGCCCGCGGACTGTGCTAGTCACGTCGTGCCCGTCTTTATATCCCACCGTGTCTTAGTCCAATATGCAAACTAAGCATGCGGTGGATAGGTCTAATGTCATCAACGTCTTATGCATAATCGGTGCTGTTATAGAGTGTAGTGCAGCCAAACTGGCGTACAAAGCTCGCTTGATATCGAACTCTGTTGTCTATATATACAATAATCGAATGCTGGTACGCGGTCTGGGTTCGGTATAGCTCTAAACTCAAACAGTGACGCTATCGCTGTTGCGGCAAATCACTATGAATGGTCAAGCGGTGCCTCTTTCTGGACTTCCTCACGACCTGCTCCGAGACTTCCCAAGGCGGCCCGACATGCAGAGCTGAATGTAGTGTCAATTACTTCTGTTAACTTTCCGTGATAATGCTGAGATTCATCTTTTCAGCGCAACAGTGAGAAGACTCAACGGCTCCACAATGTTTTCCATGTACCAGGTACGGAACTCCGTGGCCGCCCAGTGCAACAAAATCATAAGAACTGAAATGACCTTGTAGACCCCTGAAGGCAGAGACACATCGCCAATGTCAATGCGATCGTAGAAAGTCGTCACGTGCAGGCCTCTTCTTGTGACATGACGGCGAACGAGTCTGAGGGACCAGAGGGATCCTTGTACGAGAAGGACTGGAAGTATCGGGAGTAGTGTGTTTGGGGCGCCGAGCTTATCAGTCAGTGACTGGAGACGATTCATGTGGGCTGTGGTCCAAGTATGCAACTGTAGCTCTCCTTTCTCGGCGCCTTCGCCCTCCTTTTTGGTCTCGAGGCTGACTGCGATAGGCCTCTTCGAGAGCTGATGATGAAAGGTATGGTTGTAATCATGTCCGTAGAACTTGACGTTTCCCGAGGTCTCGCGCACCTCCGTCTCCAGATTTGAGAACGCTTCAGACATTGATGGACTTGGCATGAGATGGAACACAAAGTCGACAATCTTGGCATCGATACGCGGACCCTCGGAAGACCACCTTGGCAAGTATTTCGGATTGATCCTGGCGTGAGTAACATTGGCGGAAGCTGCTCTGTCGCTGACGTTCGATAGTCTGCTAGCCACGAAAAGAAGAGGGCCATGCACGTCTGTGTTCCAGCCGGATTCGGTCTCCCTCCTTTTCCGACATTCCCTAGCGGCCTCCGCCAACGTTGCTACTTCACTGGTCAATGGTGAACCGCCGAGAGACTGACGGTATGTCTCCGTATCGCTGGAATCAAATCTCTGCAGGTGAAGGTCCTGCGGGAAATGCTGCCGGACAGCGGGCAAATCATTGTTTGGTATAGTGTTTATGCCGGCTGAAATCTCCTGTATGTGCAACACTCGCTGCATCCAGTTGATGCCGAATACTTCTTCTAGTTCTTCTGCCAGTTCTGGCAGCTCCTCAATATCGATAGGGGATTCAAGAGATTGCAGTTGATGCACATTAGTTGAGCTTGCAGACTTTGCGCTACCTCTCGTCCGTTTCGACGCGGCGGATGAGGTACTCGACGCTTCGGACAGTGATGCTGCACTGTGAGGAGCTCTGGGTGTCTCCTCCGTTTCTTCCTCTTGCAATGCGCGCTTTCGCCGCGGCGTGCTATTGGGGTCAATAGCCCGGCGCGTTACTGATCCGCTTAGCTCTGGTACGTTGTCCATCTTGACTCTAGCTCTTTTCAACAAGACAGCTGGACGATCCACGCTGTCGACCGACCTGCTTGGACTGGGGTACGGTCTCTTAGGCGCGCGAATGTGGAGCTGGCGGCGGTGGTCCTGCAAGTTGCGGGCTTCAGGTTGGTAAAGGTGACTTTGCGAAGCGCAGGGTAATACGCACTGCTGTATCCAATTGTCGATCGCGTATCGAGACCGGAACATGTCGTTGTGTAGATTTTTTACGGATCATGAGTGTTAGATGTATCCGATGGCTGTAGTCCGGCTTTCGGACCGAGCTTTGGCCGAAGGTGAGGCGTGTTGTAATCGGCAATTTGGACCGAGAAAGCGTTATCTATTATAATAAGACTATAGAACTAGTAATTAACTACTCTATAGGCTTAGTTATCTAAACTAGACTTCTTATACTAGTGTTTAAATTATAATACTCCCCCTTCTAGTGTATAATACTATATATAGGTATTATAAAGGCTTTAGTAGTCTATACTTATACTCATACTTACTATATAGTAAACTACTAATATAACTTATACTTACCTATAAATAAAAGATAGCTAATTATCTACCTATATATAATATAATTTAAGGTAATAGCCTCTATATAAATACTATACTATATAAATAGAGTATATAACTAGTAGTATAAGTATCTCTTTCTCCTCCTTTAATCTTATAGTTCTTTATCTTACTTATAATATCTATACTATAACTACTATACCTATTATACTACTATTATAAGTATATAATAGTTAAACTATTATTATAGCTAATAGGGTTACCTATATCTAGTAGTATTACTACTATAGTAGGCTCGGTCGTTATAGTTATAGCTACAGCTATAGGTTACGATATATAGTCTATTAAAGAGCTTAGGTAGAAAAGTAGCGATTAGTTATATATATAAGGTTTCTATAACTACGAGGTTTCCGAGGGTAGTAACTAACTAACGAGTGTCGTCGATAAGCGTATACTATTCACTAACTACCTCGACTAGGAAGACACCTATACTATAACAATAGTAATTTAGTACTAGAGGTAGTACCTTACTATTATTATCAAGTAGTATTATAGTAGCTATCGAGCGAGTAGCTCGTTATTAGTTATATTAGGTTTATTAGGCTTATTAGGTTTATTAGGTTTCTTTAGTGTTCTATAGCTATTATTATAGTACTATACGAGGACACTAGAATAAGACCGCTACTATCTCTTAGGATTTAAAGTTTTTTATACCTCCGAGGACGATTTCTAGTATATATAGAGTACGACGAGTTTCGTAATAGAGAATTAGTTAGGCATCTAGAAGACCCTAATAGGAGCGGCTATAGCTACTCGATTTAAACGATGTTCGATACGAGTATTATAGTAGACTCGGTCGTTATAGTTATAGCTATAGTTATAGGTTACGATATATAGTCTATTAAAGGGCTTAGGTAGAAAGGTAGTAATTAGTTATATATATAAGGTTTCTACGACTACGAGGTTTCCGAGAGTAGTAACTAACTAACGAGTGTCGTCGACGAGTATATACTATTTACTAACTATCTCGACTAGAAAGACACCTATACTATAATAATAGTAATTTAGTGCTAGGGGTAGTACCTTACTATTATTATCGAGTAGTGTTATAGTAGCTATCGAACGAGTAGCTCGTTATTAGTTATATTAGGTTTATTAGGCTTATTAGGTTTATTAGGTTTCTTTAGTGTTCTATAGCCGTTATTATAGCACTATACGAGGACACTAGGATAAGACCGCCGCTATCTCTTAGGATTTAAAGTTTTTTTATACCTCCGAGGACGATTTCTAGTATATATAGAGTACAACGAGTTTCGTAACGGAGAATTAGTTAGGCATCTAGAAGACCCTAATAGGAGCGGCTATAGCTAGTCGATTTAAACGATGTTCGACACGAGTATTAATTAGGAGTCTCTAACTCGTAAGAGTTATCTATATAGATAGAGAATATAGTAACTCTAGACCTAGAATAGACCTAGGTTTAGAAGTAGCGGAAGTAAACGGAGACGACGACTAATATAGAAGGCCTAAGCCTTTATAGATAAAGGGACTAAAAGTATACGATATAGCGTATAAGGGTTATCTAGATTTAGTCTAGATACTACGTAGTAGTATAGAGTTTACTAATAGTTTATTCGAATACTAAGGCTAATTCTACTACTATTCGAGAATATCCTAGTATAGTAGGCTTAGTCGTTATAGTTATAGCTATAGTCACAGGTTACGATATATAGTCCATTAAAGGGCTTAGGTAGAAAGGTAGCGATTAGTTATATATATAAGGTTTCTACGACTACGAGGTTTCCGAGGGTAGTAACTAACTAACGAGTGTCGTCGACGAGCGTATACTATTTACTAACTACTGTTGCGGTGTAGGTGTCTTCCTAGTCGAGGTAGTTAGTGAATAGTATACGCTCGTCGACGACACTCGTTAGTCGGTTACTACCCTCGGAAACCTCGTAGTCGTAGAAACCTTATGTGTATAACTAATCGCTACCTTTCTACCTAAGCCCTTTAATGGACTATATATCGTAACCTATGACTATAGCTATGACTATAACGACTAAGCCTACTACACTACCTCGACTAGGAAGATACTTACACTATAACAATAGTAATTTAGTACTAGGGGTAGTGCCTTACTATTATTATTAAGTAGTGTTATAGTAGCTATCGAACGAGTAGCTCGTTATTAGTTATATTAGGTTTATTAGGCTTATTAGGTTTATTAGGTTTCTTTAGTGTTCTATAGCTATTATTATAGCACTATACGAGGACACTAGGATAAGACCGCCGCTATCTCTTAGGATTTAAAGTTTTTTATACCTCTAAGGACGATTTCTAGTATATATAGAGTACGACGAGTTTCGTAACGGAGAATTAGTTAGGCATCTAGAAGACCCTAATAGGAGCGGCTATAGCTAGTCGATTTAAACGATGTTCGACACGAGTATTAATTAGGAGTCTCTAACTCGTAAGAGTTATCTATATAGACGGAGAATATAGTAACCCTAGACCTAGAATAGACCTAGGTTTAGAAGTAGTAGAAGTAAACGGAGACGACGACTAATACGGAAGGCCTAAGCCTTTATAGATAAAGGGGCTAAAGGTATACGATATAGCGTATAAGGGTTATCTAGATTTAGCCTAGATACTACGTAGTAGTATAGAGTTTACTAATAGTTTATTCGAATACTAAGGCTAATCCTACTACTATTCGAGAATATCCTAGTAGTACTAGTTCTTTATTCTAAGAGGATATCGAGGTTACTAGAAGAGTTCGGTACTAGATAGGGATTTTCTAAATTCCGTAAAGCTACTTATTTAGTCGTAAGTAACGAGTCTAAGGATAAAGGAAACGTTATAATAAATACTAGCCTTAATCTAGAGAGCACCTCTTCCCCTTAGCTAATACCTCCTTCTATAGAGGAGCGTATAACCCCTTCGAACCTACTAAAGGATAAGGAACGAACTCCTCTAATAGCTAAAGGTTTAGTATCGATATAATAGGGAGGGTAGCCTTTTATAGTGTAGATAACACTACTAGCTCCTAGTCCTAGACAATAAGGTGCTCCTTACTTCGATAGCTATAACGTTATAGAGTTTATAGAAGAATAGAAGACCTTTATTCGATCCTATAACCTTTCTAAGGAGGTTACTATTCGAAGGTTACCTTAGTATTATAGTATTAAGATCTATAGATAAGTAAAATCCTATCTTAGTTAGGCTTCGAGAGACTAGGTTAGCCTTAAGAAGGAGATAAAGCTTAGTTTCGAGGATAAGGACTCGGATTACCTAATAACGTCTCGTACTTACCTTAAATAATTAAGGGATATACTAAGGGAGACCTTCTCTAATATACTTTAGTACTATAGGATGTTTAGGAAGACTACTAACGCTCTAGGTAAGACTCGACTCGATATTATTACGAGAGGTACGTAGTTCACCGAAGGTCTTCTAGCTAATATTCGTAGTTACGTTAGAGTAAAGAGTAGTATAGATATAAAGTACCCTAACACCTTTAAGGATTTTCCGAGGATCTACTATTTAGCCGAAGAGAAGATCTCTAAGATACGACGACTCGAATCCTTCTAGTCGGTTCGTAAGGAGCGCGAGAAGGTTACCTCGGTTATTACTAAGGAAAGTACTACTTAGCCTTATATCCCCGATATTTCTACTAAGACTTAAACGAATACTCCTATAGCTACCTCTCTTTCGGATTTAAGTATATAGGCTCTTTATAAGAGAATAGATAAGCTATTAGTCTAAGTCGTATAAGTAATAAACGGCTAGTCTCTTCCTATAGGACTACCTCGTCTAGCCCTAGTTTCGTATTAACTATCTAGATTTATACTAGCTACCGGTTCGAATACTATTCCTCTCGGTCCTCGTAGGTGCTAGTACTATAAAAAGGAAGGTTACTCTCGACCTAATTATCTAGAGCTTCGAAAGCTTATTAATCTTAGTCTCCTTTATTTAGAAGGTAATAGCTTAGTTTAGAGAACTACGGAGAACCTATAGTGTCTAGTTAGTCGTCTAGCTAGACGTAATAAGGGAGCTACTTAGTTATAATAAGAATAGGTTAAGGCTAGACTCTAAGCTACTAGGAAGTTAGCGGTTAATAACCTAGACTATAAGATACTAACTATCGACGATAATTCTAAAGATAAAGCGTCTAAGTCTATTTAGTATAAGGATTTCTACCTAGAGGATCTAGTTAGGAGAGATAATAACGATAGTAACGACTTCGTTAAGGAAGTTCCGGTTATAGCTACTACTTAGCTAAGTACTATACCTCGTAATACTCGAATAGATAAAGGTAAGAGTCCTACTAATAGAGTCTTAAAGGTAGGTCCTTCTAAACCGTCCTATAGCGTTACTAAGTCCCTTCGTACTAGTACTTATCGTCTAGTAGCTACTACTAATATTCCGGAAGGTGTAACTATTACTAGGACTCGTTCGGCCACCGTTAAAGCCGTTACTAAGACTAAGGAGGAAGACGCCGATATAGAGGATCTAGTCGCTAAGGAGGCTCTACGACCTATAAAGCGTATTCCTCGCACTAAGCGCTTTAATAAGGTTCTATAATAGGTCACTAATCCGTAGTAAGCTATATAATCCTTATTAAACTCTAATATTATAATAAGGATAGAGTCTCTCCTTAGAATCTTATAACTATTATCTAAGATCTTTTATCGAAGGTTCGATAACTCTAACCTTCCTAGTAATAATATTCCCGAGCTCTTCTACCCTCGTACCGAGGTGAATCTAGTCTAATAACTAGAGGAATTCGTAAATCTCGATCCTAATTCGGATATAGATTAGAAGGGAGCTTCCGCCGATTTAATAACTATCGCTAGTCCGAGGTTAATTACTAGTCTTAGGTATAATACGACTACAGTTCGTACGCTTCTCGATAGCGGTACTAAATGTAACCTTATATCGTTAAGGTTAGCTAAGGAACTAGGTTTACCGATCTAGCGAGATATTAAGATTATTATAGATAGTGTAATAGGTATAGGCTCTTTCTCTAGGGCTTATATTAATATACCCGTTAACATTAGAGGTGTTATAATCTATATATATTTCTTATTAACTAGGAAGAGGTTAGAATACGTTATTCTAGGAAGGCCTTTCGAACGTAAGTCTCGTCTTATTTCTTATAATATAGATAATAGTTCCTAGTATAAGACGATCTAGTCGGCTAATAGTTCGTAAAAGGTCACCTTTTAGGGTACGAAATCGAGCGGACCGAAGAATAGATCTTTTTACGAGTTAACGAGGTTATCGAGGTCTTTAAACGATTAGGCGGCATTAGTCCCGGCTATAATATCGCGCGAGGAGAGCTAGGATATCGACTAGGAGTTTCGGTTTCTATTTCTTCTTTATAGGTTACTTATAGTTCGGATCTCCCTATTTCTTATATTAATAATACGTATACGGATTTAATTCTTTATAAACTACTAGAAAACGATAAAAATAATTCTCTACTTTTATAGGTTACTTAGGATAAGGAGAAGAGTATAGGAGAACGGGAGGATTTCCTTTTTAGGAATAGCGTAAAAATTCCTAGTTCTAAGCCGGGCTTAGAACTAGTATTACTAGAGATTTACCGAATTCGCTATATAGCTAATATTCTACCCTCTAGAGGGGAATAGCTAGCTAACTCCGTATATAGATGTTTTTAGTTTATACTATCATTAGAGGACGATAGTATGCCTCGGATCTCTCGAAAGAATAATATATAATCGATACTTACGGCTATACGGCTTAGAATACGTCGAGCCTCCTACGGAGTGTCGAGGGTAGGGGTAAATACCTTATATAAAAGGAAAGATAAGAAGGTTCGGCTAGTAGATACTTCGATCTTAGATAGTTCTACACCTAGAGGGGTAAATACGTAGCGAGAATAGTGCTTAGCTCGTAAAGTATTATAACCTTTCCGGTTAGCGCTATATAGTTACCTACTTATTACTAAGTTTTCCGATATTAAGGAGTAATCGCGACTTATACCCGAGAGAGAGCGTAAGCTTATTATTAGTTACGAAGTTACGCTAGCTAAACGGGAGGTATTAATATAAGTACTTCTAAACCGAGAAGCTGTCCTAGCTTAGGACTTCTCTAAGATTAGTATAGTAAAAAGTGACGTTACGCTAGCGTAGTCTATTAGGACTATAGACTACACGCTATAGTAAGAACCTAGTTTCCCTATTCCGCGATCCTTAATAGGTATCGTAGTAGATATAGTAAAAGAGAGGATTACGAACGGGCTCCTTAAGCTAAGTTATATACTATATAGGAATCCCTATTTCCTAGTTAAGAAGAAGGATACGAATAAGTATCGGCTAGTTAATATAGCGATAAGTATTAATCGCGTAACGATTAGAGATACTAACCTCCCTCCTTCTATAGATAAATTCTCGGAGTCTTTTACTAGTATATATATCACCTTACTCGTAGATTACTTTTCCGGATACGACTAAGTCTCCCTTACGGAGGAGAGCTATAATATTACCTTATTTATAACACCTATTAGACTCGTCTAATAGATAAGACTTCCTTAGGGAGCTACGAATTTAGTTATATAGTTCTATAGGATTAACGATACGATTCTACGGGATCGGATACCTTATAATACGTAACCTTTCGTAGACGATAATAGTATTAAGGGACCTCGTATAGATTATAGTAGAGAGGAGTCTTTTCCTAGTATTAGACGTTTTATGCTCGAATATATATAGACGTTAGACTATACGCTTACCGATATAGAGAGAGCTAGAGTTACTATTTCTAGTAGAAAGTCCTAGTTTTTATAGTTAGGTCTTAAGGTAGTAGGGTTTATCTATAATTCTAGAGGGCGTTATCTAGACTAGTCTAAGATCGTTAAGATTATAGAGTAGCCGCTATATAAGAACGGTACTAAGGTACGCGCTTTCCTTAGTATCTATATATATTACTATATATAGGTTAAGGATTTTACTATCGTCGCTAGGCCGTTATATTAGCTACTTCGGGCTAGTATCGTTTTCGAATAGACTAAGGAGGTATAATCCTCTATAAACGTACTTAAATAAGCACTAACTTCTATACCCGTACTTACGTCGATTAATTATAGTAAATAAGCCGGATCGATTATCTTAGCTATAGATGCTAGTTTAATAGGTTAGGGTATAATCCTTATATAGGAGAATTCGGAGGCTAAGAAGAAACGTTATATCGTTCGTTTCGAATCTAGTATATAGTCTAAAGCTAAAAAGAAGTATAATACTAGTAAGAGGGAGTGTCGTAGTGTACTTAAAGCACTATAGAAGGTCCGTTCGTATCTTTATAGAGTTCTATTTATTATCGAGACTAACGCTAATACCTTAGTAGTATAACTTAATCGATCCGCTACTAATCTTCCTAGTTTAGTTACTACTCGATAGATTACGTAGATATACTTATTCGCTTTCGACGTTCGATATGTTCCTAGTAAGAAGAACGGAGCTACTAATAGGCTTTCTCGTCGCCTACGAGGTCCGTCCGACAATAATAATAAGGTATATAATATAGACGTAGACGAATTAATCGATTTAGAGCTATTTTACGTGTCTATTCGCCCTCTCTAGGTAGATAGGAGTAATAAGCGAACTACTCTAGTTCGCGAGGAATATTTAGTAGAATCGTAAGATATTACTAACTATCTTATAACGTTACGATAACTACTATATTTAGATACATCCGAATTTATTAAATTTAAGAGGTATACGTCGATGTTCCTTATTAATAATAGTTACCTTTTTAGACGTAGTTAGAGGTTAATACTATTACGTCGCGTCGTCGATATAGAGGACTATAAAGATAAGATTATTAGGGAGCTTTATAACGGAAGTAGTTATAAGAGTCGTAAGAGTACTTAGAGGAAGATTACCGACTAGTACTAGTAGAAGACACTATATGCCGATATTCGTCACTACGTAGCTATATACGACGAATATTAAAGAAGAGCGCTTTTACGAGAAATAGAGGAGCTATATCCTAGCGGCGTCTCTACCCTTTATACGAAGTAGTACGTCGATGTCGTTTATATACCTATATCGGAAGGATATTAATATCTTATTATTACTCGAGAGGCTATTAGTTTATAGCTAGAGGCTAAGGCACTATATAATTCCGATAGTAAGTCCGCTACGAAATTCCTATACGAAGAGGTTATATATAGATTTAGTACTATTAAGACACTAGTAGTAGATAGAGGTTCCGAGTTTAAAGGGTTAGTCTACTCTCTCGCTAAGTAGTTTAGTATAGACTACGTCGTTACTTTAGCCTATAATCTATAATCTAATAAGGCTAAACGAGGGTATCCGAATATTATAGATAGTCTTTCGAAGATTATAGGTAAGGACAATCGCTAATAGGTTTAATATCTTACTTACGTCCTATAGGCTAAATAGTTAACTATTAATAGGATCACTAGTTAAATACCTTCGTTACTTATATTTAGGACCGACACTATCCTTCTAGTAGAATTTAATATTTATAGTTAGCGAATATAGGATTAGTCGTAGGTTCGTACTACGGAAGAGCTTATTACTACTCGTACTCGATAACTTAAATAGAGGAACGAGGATCTTTAGGAGACGTAGGATCGTATATATCGTCTTCGTTAAGAATATAAAGAGGCATAGGATCTACGTCGTAGGATTTAATATAATAAGCTTAATATTAACGATATCGTCCTTATCTATAACACTTATTATAAGAAGATTCGACAAGATAAGCTTAAGAATAGGTAGCGGGGCCCGTATTACATTATTAAAGTTTACGATTTAGGCTTATATAAAATTGCCGAGCTAGATAGCGTCGAGGTTCGTAGTATATATACACGTCAGAGATTAAAGAAGTACTTATTAGTAGATAAGGAGTAAGTATATATAGTAGCACTTCGTTACGTATTAGAATAAGAACCTATCGTCGAGATTACACGTCTAGAGGGCTTTAATCGCGACGAGTACGAGATTATAGATTAGGTTTAGTGTCTAGGTTAGACACTAGGGGGAGAGGGTAGGGTTAATAAAAGAGGGATTTTCATTATATATATAGTCGGTTATAACTATTATATACATATTACGTCGCCGCCGTTAAGGGTAGTAGATCTAACGAGGTATTAGAATAGATAAACGGTAAGGTAAAAGGTTTCCTTTATTGTTTCTATTCGTAGTACCTAGATTACTTCCTCGAAGTACTTCTACGTTTCCTTAGTTCCGAATTCGATTTCTTTATATATGTTTACGGAGGTTCTATATAGTAAATAGTATAGTAAAAGGATAAAGAGGAAGAAGGTATAAAGGTGCTATATAAATATATAGTGCCGCCGTATATAGCGAATTATAAGAGGTATAGCGCTTACTAGATATACCTATATATAGATGTTACTATAGTAGAGCTAGTGTTACTACGCGAAAATTTTCTAATATAACCCCTCGATCTCCTATACCTTATAGAAACCTACCTTTTATTTCCGTAAGATAATATATCTAACGAAGCTCTTAGAAGGTCTCCTTTTTATAGCAAGACAAGGCTATAGCGTTATTAGACAATAGCTACGCTATTTAATCGTAATCCCTATCGATAACTATAGGTTTTATAGCCTTATAGCTTTTACGCTATATAGGGAGGTAGAGGTTAGTCTAAGGCTAATCCTACCTTAAGTGTAATAATCCTATCCGGCGATTCTAAGGTAATAAACGGAGGTAGTAGTTAGAATAGAGGAGTCGGAGTCTTTACGTATAAGGATAAGAGCTTTACGAATACCGAGGAGGTCTTAAAGTACGCCTATAAGTATAACGATAATATCCGTATAGATTTCATCGCGTAGGTCCTCGGTATCGCTATAAAGGCTTAGAACTACGTCGAGACACTTACCTACGATATTATCTATAGTCTCCTCGAGGGTAATATCGTCGCCTTAAGTAAGAAGGACTAGGAGGAAATGTTTCCTAAGGCTTATAGTATTGTTACGGTATAGGTGTCTTCCTAGTCGAGGTAGTTAGTAAATAGTATACGCTCGTCGACGACACTCGTTAGTCGGTTACTACCCTCGGAAACCTCGTAGTCGTAGAAACCTTATATGTATAACTAATCGCTACCTTTCTACCTAAGCCCTTTAATAGACTATATATCGTAACCTATAACTGTAGCTATAACTATAACGACTAAGCCTACTATAACCGTCCCCTTCCCCCTAGTGTCTAACCTAGACACGAACGACCTACACGCCTTAGAGTCCTTAACGACGAGCTACACGACGACGACCCTTACTAATAACGAGCTCCTCGCCGAGGCCGGCAGCTCCGTCCTCCGCCTCCTTACGCTAACGACGCTATGTCTCTAAATCATCACTAGAAAGACCTTCCTCTTTATCCTCTAATAAATCTATTTCACCTTTATTATCTTCTTCTTTAGAATCTAAATCTACTTCCCCCCCTTCCTTATTAGAACCTATCTCTATATCCTCCTTATCGCCCTCGACTATAATAGGATTAGGGTCGTCCTTCGCGGTAGGGACTAGGCCCTCCTCGGCATAACGGAAGAAAGAACGAGCACTAACAAAGTAGGCCTTCTTATACTACTAGACCTTGACCTAAGCCTTCTCTATAGCTACGGCGATCTCCGTACGAAGGGTTAGGTTAGGGTGAATTCCATTACTAGGAGCAATCTACATTAATATACATGTCCAAAATTTAAAGCTTCCCTGTAAAACATAACACTGCAGCATAAAATAACACCGCAATACTTTCCAAATTAGACTATATTATTTCCATCTCTTTACGCATATATTCTAGCAAAAATCATCTAAAAGCGGTGTAAATTGACCGAGATATACTCGTTTCAATTTAATCCAAAACCCGCCTAAGAGCGCGCCCTTATGCGCGCTAAGCTAACCGATATATGGCCTATAAGCTATTGTTCGGTGTAGTAGCTTAAGGATTGTTAAATATCCTTAAATGCCGTCGCTGTTTCGCGCCCTAAAAGGCCTCCCTAGCTAAGTATAAGCGGCTGGAAGCTGCGCCCTAAATGGGCGTGTTTTCGGCGTTTTTCGACTTCAGCTGTCGCTAAAGTCGATTACGCCGTAGCTCCAGCGCCTTCCCTAGCTAGAGAATGGATTGTGACATCGTAGAATGTCGTTCTAGACGGCCGGTCCACTTTAAAGTCGGTACAGCGGTCTAAAACTTGTTCTGCGCGCGGTTCCATTATGACCGTTGTCTGTGGTGCAGACCGGAGTGCCTTTGCGATAGCCTTACAGACTAGGTCATGTTTAACGATCGTCTGTCGTTGGCGGGCTCGGTAGACGTCCTTATGTCTAAAGAAATAGCGTTTGCCGCAGTAGCGGCAAATCGCTTATTCTTCTTCTACCGGTCGTAGTAGGCGGATAGCGAGGGCGGCGGCGACGTCGGCATCACTAAGGGTTACGTCTTGACTCGTCGGTAGCGTAGAAAGCCAACGGGAACCTATATAGGACCCGTTTTCTTGCCGTATAGCTTCCTGCCCTTCGGTGAGTTTTCGGCGTATCCTAGCTAGCCGGGAGAGGTGTAGGTCCTGGATCCGGGTCCGGTAGCGTGCTTTAGAAGCACTAGCATCCAGTAGATCCAGCGGGAGGTCTGTAGTCGGCCTAGGTAGTGCCGTACCTACAAAATTGTAGCGCGAAATCCCTGTTTAAGCGGCGGGGTTTTGAGGTGCTCGCGGGATGTTCTGTTGCAATTCTGTAGTCTGCCTAGCTTCGGCAGGTCCTGCTGTTGCTAGGGGGGGGTCGGGGGGAGAGGGGGGGGTCCGGGGGGAGGGGGTATCACTAGGGAAAGAGACAACCCCTTCGAGGGCTATTCTTGCGATGTCCTTTAAATTCTCGAAGGACGGGGCTAGAACATCTTCGTACAGGGTTATCCCTAGCCCGCCGAGGCGTACCGGAAGCGCGACAAGGTCCTTATCTAGTTCTGTCGCCGTTGTTTGTCCTTGAAGCGTTTTAATAAGATCTAGTAAGATTTGGTTAATCTTACTAAATTCTTGTTGTAAACTAGTCGCGACAAGGGTCCTAGGGAGGTGGCGGAGTAGGATAGACGTCGACATACGCAATAGGAGTAATGCGTGTTGTCGCGGGAGCGTTAGTAGGTCCGAAACGACCCTCTATAGCTCCCTTGTCTTTTCCTGTAGGAATTCGCGCCGTTTCGCTTCCGGGCCAATAAAGGATCCGAGGACAGGCATTCTAGACGTCTGTAGTGTCTCAATAGAGTGCGATTTCGTCTTACTTTCGTTTAGACGGATAGGGGCGTCCCGTAGGAGGTCCCCTACCTGTTGCGGCGAAAGTTCCCATCCTGTAAGGATATAGACGTCATCTAGGTACGCGAGGATAATCGGAGGAGGCATTCCAGGTCTAGATAGATGCTCTAGCTTAGCCTTAAGCCGTTCAAGCGTATTCCGGATTGCGAGAGAGAAGAAGAAGGGTCCTAGCGGGTCGCCTTGTCGCACACCTTTAGACGACACTATTACACTCCCGTCATATAAGATAAGGGCGGTAGGGTCGCCATAGGCCCACCTAGCAAGGCGGAAGAAGTCCGGTGCGTGTTGGAGGATTCCTATTAAGATAGCACGCCTTTTCGTAGCGTTAAAGGCGTTTTTGAAATCGTAAGCTAGAACGTGCGTATATCCAGGGATCCGGCTAGAAAGGATGTCGTTTAAGGTGTGAATTACCGGTTCTACACCGCCGGCGCTCTTTACACCGAGTTAGAACGGCGCGAGTTGCTCTTTAGAGAAGGATCTCTTTAGAGCGACTTTTGCTATTAACTAGTAGATTAAGCATCCGACAGCGATCGGCCGTACTCCCCCGTCGTCTTTATCGAGAGCTACGAGCCGGGATGTAGCTAGAAGCTGCTTCCCTGGCGCGGTACCCTCTTAGAACATACGGGTAAGTTTGACGAGAAATTTAAGCACTTTTAGCGACTTTACTACTTCCTTTAGTAGCGGGACGGTCCAGCCAGATACTCCGGGAGCTATGTTAATAGGAAAGGAAGAGATGGCCTCTAGGATATCCTCTTTTACAGGTAGCGGGCCAGGAATTGGGTTCGCGGTAGTTAAAAAGGTAAGGGCTTCCCCTTGCGGGTGTTTCTCTTGCAATTTCGCTAGCGTTTCGTCCGAGGAGGTCGCCAATGTAGCCGGGGTAGCTAAGGCACGCGCCGCGCGTCCTAGGAAGCCCTTTTCGACGAGCCGCTGTGCCCGGGAGGAAGGGGAATCGCGAGAAGGGTCAAAACGAGTGTCCTATTTCCTAGTCGTTTACTGCCATCTAGAAAGGTCCTATTCGCTCGGCGCCTGTCGTTCTTGGTCCGGATAGTGCTTTAGCACGTAGTAGACGTCCGTTCCCGGTTCTAGGAGTGCCGTAGCTAGGCCAGCTTTCGGGAGGAGAAGGAAGTCTAAAAGTTAACCTTCTAGAGGATGCCGGAGGAAGTTCTCTGCCGTTTTCTGCGCCGCAGCTCGGAAGCGGGTCGCTAGCTTGCCGCGGACCTGTCTGTCGTCAACCTAGATGTGATTGAAGCTAAATAGCCTCTATAGGCATCTATCCCGAGGTCGAAACGACGAAAATCCATGTTGTAGGGGGGCGGTAGCGAGGTCCGGAGGGGGGGGGGTGTGCTCATCCCCGTATGTGCGTCCGCGCGTGTTAGAAGGGCCAGAGGGGGTCCTAGGAAGGTCCGGGAGTGCTTGGTCCTGTTGCTGTTCCCTTGTTTCTCTCTCTTGTCGCGCGTTTCCTTGTCTCTCTCCTTGTCTAGTTGCCGTGTCGAAAAACCGAGACCAGATCTGTGTTCGACTCGTCGTTCCGGTCCGGGGGGTGTCCGTTACATGGCCCGACCGCGTAGGGTTCTCGCGCGGGGGGGGGGGTAGGTGTAGGAGGGGGGGGGTGTCTCCTTAGGGGGGTACCATTTTGGCTAGAAACTCCAGAATTGTCGTTTTTCCTTTTTGGGACAGGGTGACCCCTATCCGGATGAACAGGGTGACCCCTATCCGGATAGACAGGGTGACCCCTATCCTATTAGACAGGGTGACCCCTATCCGGATAGACAGGGTGACCCCTATCCTGTTAGATAGGGTGACCCCTATCCTGTTAGACAGGGTGACCCCTATCTTGTTAGACAGGGTGACCCCTATCCTGTTAGACAGGGTGACCCCTATCTTGTTAGACTTAGTGAAAATCCTGGCCTCCGAAAGGTAGGGTTAGGGTTAGGGTTAGGGTTAGGGTTAGGGTTAGGGTTAGGGTTAGGGTTAGGGTTAGGGTTAGGGTTAGGGTTAGGGTTAGGGTTAGG